>CAKJTW010000017.1:16990000-18255000 GCA_917880005.1 Nanger dama | reverse complement strand
ATAGGAAAAGGAGTCCATCAAGGCTGTATATTGTCACCCTACTTATTTAACTTCTATGCAGAGTACATCATGAGAAATGCTGGGCTGGAAGAAGCACAAGCTGGGATCAAGATTGCCGGGAGAAATATCAATAACCTCAGATATGCAGATGACACCACCCTTATGGCAGAAAGTGAAGAGGAACTAAAAAGCATCTTGATGAAAGTGAAAGAGGAGAGGGGAAAAGTTGGCTTAAAGTTCAACGTTCAGAAAATGAAGATCATGGCATCTGGTCACATCACTTCATGGGAAATAGATGGGGAAACAGTGGAAACAGTGTCAGACTTTATTTTTGTGGGCTCCAATATCACTGCAGATGGTGATTGCAGCCATGAAATTAAAGGACACTTACTCCTTGGAAGGAAAGTTATGAACAACCTAGATAGCATATTCAAAAGCAGAGACATTTCTTTGCCAACAAAGGTCCATCTGGTCAAGGCTATGGTTTTTCCAGTGGTCATGTATGGATGTGAGAGTTGGACTGTGAAGAAGGCTGAGTACTGAAGAATTGATGCTATTGAACTGTAGTGTTGGAAAGACTCTTGAGAGTCCCTTGGGCTGCAAGGAGATCCAACCAGTCCATTCCAAAGGAGGTCAGTCCTGGGTGTTCTTTTGAAGGAATGATGCTAAAGCTGAAACTCCAGTACTTTGGCCACCTCATGCCAAGAGCTGACTCATTGGAAAAGACTCTGATGCTAGGAGGGATTGAGGGCAGGAGGAGAAGGGGACAACAGAGGACGAGATGGCTGGATGGCATCATCGACTCTATGGACATGAGTT
This sequence comes from Nanger dama, assembly GCA_917880005.1. Taxonomy (NCBI): domain Eukaryota; kingdom Metazoa; phylum Chordata; class Mammalia; order Artiodactyla; family Bovidae; genus Nanger; species Nanger dama. Next base: position 18,254,181 of record CAKJTW010000017.1, on the reverse strand, counting down.
TGAGTGAACTCCGGGTGTTGGTGACGGACAGGGAGGTCTTAGTTCAGTTCAGTCGCTCAGTTGTGTCCGACTCTTTGTGACCCCATGAATTGCAGCACGCCAAAACTCAACATTCAGAAAATGAAGATCATGGCATCTGGTCCCATCATTTCATGGGAAATAGATGGGGAAACAGTGGAAACAATGTCAAGGAGTCCTGGTGTGCTATGATTCATGGGGTCGCAGAGAGTTGGACACAACTGAGCGACTGAACTGAACTGAACTGATAGTGCACAGTCCAATATTCTTGCCTGGAGAATTCCATGGACAGAGGAGCCTGGCAGATAGCAGTCCTTGGGGTCACAAAGAGTAGGACACAATTAGTCACTAACATTTTCACTTTCTAAGCGTACAGTATCCATTGCACGAGTAGCACCCAAATTTCATAGGGTTAAAAAGTGGTTAGACAAAGGGGAAATGTAATAGATAACTGTGATGTCTACTTCCAGGAAATTAGCAATGAGGGAATACCTAAAGAAACATGTCAACTGAAGAGGGAAAATACTCAAGAGGAGACACATGTAAAGATACCATACTCAAGCTACCACAAGAGGTTCTTACACAACATTGTTCCACAGCCCTCATTCCCAGCCCCCTTATCTCCTTGATTTCACCTGAGCTCTTCAATATTTCTATGAAGAAATGCCCTTTTCCAGTTTTTTTTTCTTGTGAACTCAAACTTTTCCTTCAGCACATAGTTCAAAGGTTACATCCTTGGTGAAGACAGCACTGGCCCTCACATCCAAAACAATTTTCATTTTTACTCCTAAGGAACTTTGTATCTAATTCTATAACAAATTCATCTCCATTAAAAGTTGGTTTCAAAGGGTTCCCTGGTGGCTCAGTGGTAAAGAGCCAATGCAGGAGACAAGAGTTGGATCCATGGTCTGGGAATATCCCAAGTGCCAAGGAGCAACTAGGCTCATGAGCCACAACTATTGAACCTGTGCCCTAGAGCTTATGAGCTGCAACTATATGGCTAGCGTGCAGCAACTGCTGAAGCCCATATGCCCTAGAGCCTGTGCTCTGCAACAATAGAGGCTACTGCAATGACAAGCCCATGCATTGCGACTAGAGAGTAGCCGCCGCTTGCTGCAACTAGAGAAAAGTCAACACAGCAACAAAGACACAGCACAGCCACAAATAAATAAATAAAATCACTGGTTTCCTGTAATCAGGTACCAAATTGGATCACCTTTGAAACCCTAGCATTTACACAGAACCTGGCATATTACTCTTAAAATATACTATCCAGAACTGTTAACAATTTTTAAAATAATTTTTAACTCTAGATGAGAAAATATTCTAAAGATCACTTAAAGATAATCAAAGACTATAACTACCCAACTATTTAAACAGTAGTTCTTATTTTTACAAATATTCAGTACAGTTGGTCAACTAAAGAATCTTCTTATTGGGTTGGCACAGTAAAATTTATTTCAATTATAAATCAGCATGTTCCTTCAAAGCACCTTACTTTTATTGGATACTAAAAATTAGCAGCTCTGATTCCAAAAATAAATATGTTCCTCAAGAACTAAAATTAATGTCTCTTAAAAATTATTTTTACCAAAGACTTTCAACTGAAATTCATTTAAAAATATAACCCCACCTTTTAGGATGTCTGCCATAGCCTTAATTATGAAAACATTATTCCCTTAGGGGACTAAGCCAACGAGAATCAAGTCCCAAGTAAGAGCAAATGAGAGAAAAATGTCTTTGTTTCTGTTGATTATATCAAATAATGGTCTGAAATGAAAAGAATTCTATTCACGCCCACCGAAGCTAGCATGAACAAGAAGCAAACCTCTTGACCCAGAACAGAGGAAAGATAGACAAGGAAGATGGATGCACTACCTCGGGCTTGGTTCCATCCACAATGCTGCTGCTGCTGCTGCTGCTAAGTCGCTTAAGTCATGTCTGACTCTGTGCGACCCCATAGACGGAAGGCCACCAGGCTTCCCCGTCCCTGGGATTCTCCAGGCAAGAACACTGGAGTAGGTTGCCATTTCCTTCTCCAACGCATGAAAGTGAAAAGTGAAAGTGAAATCGCTCAGTCCTGTCCGACTCTTACCGACCCCATGGACTGCAGCCTACCAGGCTCCTCCATCCATGGGATTTTCCAGGCAAGAACACTGGAGTGGGGTGCCATTACTGATCAAATTTTAATCCAGTAGAACATTCTGTTTTGGACTCAATATTTTATAGGCAATCATTTTTTCCTCTTAATCACTGTTGACTGCTTCCATCAGAAGAACTTTCTCATGGGTTTATTGCTAATTACCATGGCTTCCTTCTGATTCTGATGATTTGCTACACACAGGAACATGGAGAAGAGAAGTGAGGACAGAAATAACCCATTAAGCTGTGGCCTAAAGTGGGGAAGTCAGGAGCATTGATACTTGACATTAATCCCTAAAATCCATCTTCTAAGGGTTGTGGCACCATTTTAAAGATATCTATAAACCGTCACAAAGAGTCGGACACAGCTGAGCGACTGAACTGAACTGAACTGAACCTTCTTGAAGATTGTCCTTTGCCTAACTGACAGTTCTGGTTGGGTTTGTTTCCTACACGAAATGTCTTTTTCACCACATGATAATATGCTCACTCTCCAGGATGCACCATAACTAAAGTGGGAATGCTAAATGGGTGATAAATGGATACTAGACAAAAAGAAACAATATACCTACACAGCTATTACATCCATTCTGTGAAAGAAACAGTATCTGGGCAGAGAAAGGTCAAGATTCACAGTCTCTGACAATAAAAGAATCTGAACAAAGTTAACAGCATCTTTGAATACAAATATATACATATGTCCTTGAACTTAGATAGAAGCCCCTGGACCTCAGGGCTCAATTGTTCCTGGGGTGTTACACTTAGAAGGAGCAGTATTAGGACAATATACTCGCCCACTTTGAGAGGAAAGATGTATGCCCTTTTTCAAGAAAAAGGGAAGACAAGCAGAGACAGTAGAGTCAGGAAGAAATCCAGTTGGGGGACCAGTTAAAATTCTGGAAAGCCTGAATGGGAGAAAATATTCTTGGAGCCCTGGTTCAAGATTTAGGCTGGTTTAGCAATTATCCTCAGTGTCAGCAGCATTTGTGAAATACCTGGATCCCATGATTAAAACATGAATAAAAGTTCTGAATTTTGACTAGATTCTACCTTGAAAAGAATTTAAACTGGCTGCCTATGATGTAAAATGAAATAGTAGGAATACATTTTCCTTTTCCTCTACCTTGGATTTTTTTAACTTATTTACTTTTAATTGAAGGATGATTGCTTTACAATATTGTCTCAGTTCTGTCAAACATCAACATGAGTCAGCCATAGGTATACATATTTCCCCTCCTTCTTGAACCTCCCTCCCACCTCCTACTCAATTCCATCTCTCTAGGTGTCACAGAGCCCTACTTTAAGTTCCCTGAGTCATTTATCCTGGATTTTTAATTCATGTCCAGGGCAAGTAGGGTTAGAAGACCTCTCAAACTCAGGCATAAAATGACCAACTTGAAGACATATCTACAAGAAAATCTGACAAATCACTCAAGGAAGGGACAGGGGAAGGGAGATTAGCATATTTCTAATCATATTCGATACAGACCTATTAGTTCAAAAGGGCTTTTTACAAATATGATAAGGATAAATAATATCAAGTTTGTAGTTTCTAATCAAGATACTGAACTTGAATGTTCTTATGTATTTTATTTAAATGGGCAACAATGTCTGCATTTTTAAGCTGAGACTCTATGGCAATTTATGAATAATGAAATATGGGAAAAAATAGAAAAGTTGATAAAGAATTACATAATAATACCTCAAAATATCTTCTTAGAATTCTCCATTCCTAAATCAGATTGCCCAAGGAAAGTGACAAACTGATTCTTAACATCATACAGAATAAATTAAAAATAACTGAAATATCTCTACAATAAATGTTTTGCTTGGTACTTATTACACAATGAAATTAGAACCCTTAGGGCTTTGGAGAAATAAAATTATCTATTAAGATTTTAGAATGTTTTGGTTTCTCAAAATTCCAATACACTTAATATTACATTGTCTCAAAATTTATTTTTTTAATTTTATTTTTACTTTATTCTATGTTAAATACTGTACTGGTTTTGCCATACATTGACATGAATCAGCCACAGGTGTACACGATCTCCCAATGCCGAAGCCCCCTCCCACCTCCCACCCCACATCATCTCTCACAGGATACAGGATGCTTGGTGCTGGTGCACGGGATGATACATTGTCTCAAAATTTAAAGATTCAGCTAAGGGCTGTCTCTTTACACCATATGGCCAAAGCAAGGAAAGCTAGAACATAATGAAAAGTAAATCAATAGAAGCAACTACCTTTGACACCAATGCTATGATTTCAACATCCATCATGGGTCAGTGACAAGATTTGGAATATTTTAAAGGCATTCTACCACAGTTTGAAAACTTAAGATGACATCAGCATATTAACAATACAAGGATGTTAAAATAATAAATTATAGCACCTATCTTATCAGTTATCGACAATCTATATTAACAGAAACACTGTTAGAATGCACTGGGGATCTTCAAATATGTCACTGTTCTAGAGGAGAGGAAAGGAAAGAAGAGGAGAGGAGAGAAGACGGAGGGGAGAGAAGGAGAAGGGAGGGGAGACGAGAAAGGAAGGAAAAGGGAGGTGAGGAAGGAAAGGAGAAAGAGAGGAAGGGAGGAATGGAGGAATAAAGAGAGGAAGGGAGAAAGGAAGAAAAGGACAGAGTAGACAAAATCTTTCCCAATAAGATAAGCCTGGAAGGACAATATAACAAGCATTTCCAGGCATATATCACAATAACCCACTATGTGAAATAAAGTATTTTGTTAACAGAAAGAAAATGAAAGCTCTCAGATTCTTTGCTTGGTACAAGGGGACAAGTTTGTCACCTGCCTTGAATGTCCAAGAGGAAAGAACTAACTTGAGGGACTGAAAAATACGTCTGTTGGGAACGAGCCACGTGGCATAACCGTAAAGTTTTCTATACTGTGTTCTATACATACATGAGAGTATTTTTTTAATAAGGATATGAACAAAGTGTGTGTGTATATGTGTAATTTTCTATTTATAGCTGGTGATATTGATTTTCTACTTCTCTTAGGAACTTAGGTGGTTTTTTTTTGGCTTTATATATATTTGAGCCATACATCCTGGAATGTGAAGTCAAGTGGGCCTTAGAAAGCATCACTAGGAACAAAGCTAGTGGAGGTGATGGAATTCTAGTTGAGCTATTTCAAATCCTGAAAGATGATGCTGTGAAAGTGCTGCACTCAATATGCCAGCAAATTTGGAAAACTCAGCAGTGGCCACAGGACTGAAAAGGTCAGTTTTCATTCCAATCTCAAAGAAAGACAATGCCAAAGAATGCTCAAACTACCACACAATTGCACTCATCTCACATGCTAGTAAAGTAATGCTCAAAATTCTCCAAGCCAGGCTTCAGCAATATGTGAAACGTAAACTTCCAGATGTTCAAGCTGGTTTTAGAAAAGGCAGAGGAACCGAAGATCAAACTGCCAACATCCGCTGGATCATGGAAAAAGCAAGAGAGTTCCAGAAAAACATCTATTTCTGCTATTGACTATGCCAAAGCCTTTGACTGTGTGGATCATAATAAATTGTGGAAAATTCTGAGAGAGATGGGAATACCAGACCACCTGACCTGCCTCTTGAGAAATCTGTATGCAGGTCAGGAAGCAACAGTTAGAACGGAACATGGACCAATAGACTGGTTCCAAATAGGAAAAGGAGTACGTCAAGGTTGTACATTGGCAACCTGCTTATTTAACTTATATGCAGAGTACATCATGAGAAATGCTGGAGTGGAAGAAACACAAGCTGGAATCAAGATTGCTGGGAGAAATATCAATAACCTCAGATATGCAGATGACATCACCCTTATGGCAGAAAGTGAAGAGGAACTAAAAAGCCTCTTATGAAAGTGAAAGAAGAAAGTGAAAAAGTTGGCTTAAAGCTCAACATTCAGAAAACGAAGATCATGGCATCTGGTCCCATCACTTCATGGGAAATAGATGCGGAAACAGTGTCAGACTTTATTTTTGGGGCCTCCAAAATCACTGCAGATGGTGACTGCAGTCATGAAATTAAAAACACTTACTCCTTGGAAGAAAAGTTATGACCAACCTAGATAGCATATTGAAAAGCAGAGACATTACTTTGCTGACTCAGGTCCGTCTAGTCAAGGCTATGGTTTTTCCAGTGGTCATGTATGGATGTGAGAGTTGGACTGTGAAGAAGGCTGAGCACCAAAGAATTCCTTTGAACTGTGGTGTTGGAGAAGACTCTTGAGAGTCCCTTGGACTGCAAGGAGATCCAACCAGTCCATTTAGAATCAGGAGATCAGCCCTGGGTGTTCTTTGGAAGGAATGATGCTAAAGCTGAAACTCCAGTACTTGGGTCACCTCATGCCAAGAGTTGACTCACTGGAAAAGACTTTGATGTTGGGAGGGACTTGGGGCAGGAGGAGAAGGGGACGACAGAGGATGAGATGGCTGGATGGCATCACTGACTCGATGGATGTAAATTTGAGTGAACTCCAGGAGTTGGTGATGGACAGGGAGGCCTGGCATGCTGCAGTTCATGGGGCTGCAAAGAGTCGGACATGACTGCACGACTGAACTGAACTGAATATAGAAAATGATTCTATGTAAGAAGCAATCTGATCTCCTCTATCAACTTTGTGCAATGAGGTGACCGGCCTTCCCTAACTATGGTGAAAGTCTGAATGTTTATTCTTTGGTTTAACCTCTGCACTGAGGAAATCAAGTACAAGTGAAACCATATTGAAAAGAAGGATTCAGTGAATTAGCGCAAGAAATATCCAACTATCTTTCCTTACTTAGCTCCCCAGGCAACTAAGCATTCACCCACCTGGCAAGAAGTTGAATTTGTCTTTGAAAATATGACCACTTCAACAGGAAAAAAATTACTGAACGTCAGAAGGTCCCCAGTTAAAAAGCCCAGTCAAGTGACTCTATACTGAAGTCAACAAAGTCACTGATGCATTTAAATCAGGCTTTTATCTCCGTATTTTAAAATATGAATAAACCCTCAAAGATTATCAGGTATTTCAAAAAGTTTCTAATACAAAAGACAGGCCAGAAAAAAATTATTCTACATGAAACAAAGAGACTATATGAGAAGAAAATTTCACAAACTTGAAAAATTAATACCTTGAGAGAGAGAAAAAGACACTATAAACAGGAAATAAAGCATGATGTTACAAAAGGGTCATATAAAGAATTTTATAAAGCTCTTAAAAATTAAAACTATGGTAACAGAAATGAAAAGTAATAGATGGGATGAAAGATGAAACTAAAAACAGAACCAAAAAGTCCAAAAAGTGGAAAAGAAAAAAGAGGGGAGGTAATCATAAATGAAAAAAAAAAAAAACCAGAATAAAAACTCCCAGTACTGGAGAACATGAGTGTCCATGAGATTGAATAGGCTCATTAAGGTTCCAGCACAATGTATGGGAATAGGCCCATATCGAGACATGAAATTTTAAGAAACTGGGATTTAAAACATGAGAGAAAAAAATATATAGAATGCATACAATGGATTAAGAGTCAGAACAGTCTTTCACTTTTCCACAGCAATTCTGAAAACTGGAAGACATTAGAACAATTCCCTCAAGATTCTGAAGAAAAAGATATCCAACCCCCAAGTCTGTATCCATCCAACAACCAAACTGTGAAATAAATTCCCTCTCAGACACACGAGTGCAAAATATACCATTTCTTAGGATGTTACTGCAAGCTGTGCTTTAGCAAATCAAGAAAGAGTTTAAGACACTGATTTAGGAAACAGGAAAGCCAACAGAACAGAGAAAAGGGAAATCCCAGGATGATGGCAAAGGGATCCCCCAGGATGGGGCTGAGCAAAGAGCATCCATTCCAGACTGGAGCAGGTCAGAATGCTCTGAGACTTATTCAACGGGACACATAATCATTAAACGCAAGGAAAGTAAATGAGTTTTACAAAAAGAAAAGTAATCACAGCTCACTAGATAGATCTGAATAGTTTTTATATGTCACAAGAATATAAACATTGATTAATGATCTATCAAAATAATAGCAAAACTATTAGGTTGAAACGTATGAAATTGCTGTTTTTTGGAGATCAAAAATTGCACATAGTTCAACCTAGTATATCAGGAGCCTTTGCGATGGAAAAAGTGTGTGTATGCGTGCACACAAGGGTATGTTAAAGACTAACTAGAAAGAATAGTGTGATACAAAAATGTTTAAAAATCAAGAAACAGTAAAATAAACACTGCTTGCCTCTGAGAAGGAATAGAGGGAGGGTGACGACTGGTTTTTTTAAATAACAAACTTGCTGAACTATTTTGACCTGTAAGAAACATCTAATAACACTAAATTTAATTTTTAAAAATGTTTCTTGAAAAGGAAGGAAGGAAAAAAGGAAGAAAAGGGAAAGAAGAAAGAGAGAAAGAAAAGATAGTCCAGGAGTGAAGGCCAGGTGCACTTATCACACACACTTCAAGTTCTCAAGGGAGCACCTTCTGGAGAAAAGAGCAGGCTCTCCACTGCACTGCCATCAGAGATAGGCATGCTCAAGGCCATTCTTCTTCCATGCAGGAGACAAACAACAAACCACAGTGAGTGTAACTGCTCAATATGTGCTTAACATTGGTAGGCTGTTGAATTATCTTCTTAAATTATATATAACATTGTTCCAATAGTTCTCTACCTGCTCTCTGGATGATATGCCATAAGCTACTCTCTTCTGAATAATGTTCAGAGTCTTGAAATTGGTGATGACATCAATGATACCATTGTGTTATACAGAACAGGGAGAAGAGTGTGCTGAGATTTAAGTATAAAAGAAATAATTGTGACAGATGTCTTCATTTACACTGAGAGTCCAAGACCCTTCTCCCTGATTCTGGCACTCCCCCTGCCCATCCCACTTCTATCTCCTGAGAAGAACATAACCTTGAGTCCTTCTGTCTGTAATTTAAGAAAAGTTATCCCTCTACCCAAAGACTCATTTATATTGCAATTTCAAAAGCACATTTGCTAAAGATTTTCTTTGATACTGAGAAATTATAGGAAAATTATCTTTCTCACATATTTTCTCACCATTCTTTAGAGGAAATGACAGGCCAATGTATTCACAATCCAAAGGAGAACTATTAACTGGCACAAAATAGCACTATTTTGTCAGTAGCTTTCCAAAACAAGCTCAGTGTCCCAAGTATGAATAAGCCTTATAGTAAACATGTGATGAATTGAATTCATTCTCAATTTTTTAAGTGGCATGACTCAGATTTTCAGACCTTTAAGATAATTTAATTTTCATTAAACACTAACAGGCACCGTAATGCCCAGGCACCTTCTAAAATATCACAAAGGCAAAATCCCTTCCTGTAGGGTACAAACATCCTCTCCTTTATCAAATACTACCATATGCCAATTATACAAAAATATGAGTGCTGACATTTCAATAAGAAAGAAATAGGAAGATGTGATAAAGAATAAGGAGGGGTGAAGAGGAGGAAAAAACCCAGTTAGAGTGGTCAAGTCAGAAACAAATGCTCTCTTTAGGACTTAAGAGGCTCTTTCGGAAGACGGATTATAGTTTGAGCGTTTATCTTTGTATCCCTACAGCCTACCTCAGAAAGAACTTGGCACACCAGAAAATGCTCAAGGAACATTTGCTGACTTTATCTAAGAACTGAACGAGGTCTGTTTGGGCACCATTGTGCCAGAAAGTGTTATCCGAATCATTTCTTCAACACAGCTGTGTTGCAGGGGCAGCGCAAGGAGGTGCACAGCATCTTCTCTGGGAACAGTAGCTCCTTACCTGTTGTTGGACTGGTACTTGCTGAACCACCTGTGTAGGCACTGCTGCTTGACTAGCCACAGATGTCTGTAAAGTCACTGTCGAACCTGTGTCCGACCCAGTCTCTGATGTCTGCATGATGGTCTCTGAAATTTATTAAAACAGAAAGTAAGTTTAAAATGCTCTTCTTATATGACTAGATGCAGCACATTGTTCTTAACATCCTAAACTGAGACTAACCTTCTACTCCCAGAATATCTCTAACTCCACTCAACATGCTCTCTTGATATTCCATGCATAGTTATAGTCATGTTGACCACTTTTAAAATCAATATAGAAAACTGCTAACCTACATTTTAAAAATCTCCAGGAATACCTCTTATTTTGAGGCTATAAAGGTTGAACTTCAATGAGGTCTCATCTGCTATAAGCTGTTTCACGCACACTATAAACTAGTCATATTGTAAATTATGTGAAGACTTAATTCTCATTAACACAAACCCTAACTGGATGCAAATGTCATAAATTGTACTTTCTCAACACTTTTATAAACTACAGGATGTCACTGGAAGTGTACAATTTAGAATAAATTATTTCTAAGGTCCAACTTTCAAACTCATATTCACTGACTTTTAAAAATTAATGCGTATATAAAAACCAACTGATATATCCTAAACTTAGCCACAGGATCAAGCTCACTGATTTTCTTGCCTTTGGGATGATATGGTGCTAAAATCACAGTTAAATTATATTCTTACACTAAGATAGCCAAACAACAATAATGTTGAATATTTTGAAAGATAAGGACTATCACTATTATCTAGTGAAATTTGCAAACAAAAACATGAAATTTTACCATCTCTCATTCACAACTCAACATGGCATATTTTTCAGTTCTCATGTGCCTACTTTACTAAATCAGGATTAAATTTTACAGTGTACATTCAACAAGTATGGTTTCTTAGGCCCTGATATTCCCTTTTACTTATACAGTCAATAGAAAAAATATTAATTTCTTTGCTATTGAGCAGGGACCAGAATCTAATTTTCTTTCCTAGGAGAAAACAATACTTAGTTGGTAGCTTAAGAAAAATACTGCATTATGGTTTAAATCCATGAACAGTATGATGAACATTAATTTTCCCAAAGAAAATTCTGAAAGAGCATTCAGTTCGTTCAGCAGAAAATTAACCTCTCTCAGCATCTTCTGTCACAGCATGACCTCTTCCAATTTTTCCCCAAACCTTTTCTATTATCTCATTCAATTTCAGAAACGGACCTCTGAAGATTTCTAATCTAAACTTATTTCATAAAAGAGAAAACTAAAGCCAGAGAGGTTAAGAAACTTGCTTAAGGTGACAGGGAGTAGAGAAAGGACTAGGCCTTTTCACTTCGAATCTCTGCTTAGTTTTCTTCCTAGATCTTGATACTGGAATAACTTTAGGTGATTGACTATTCTTATTCCGTTGTTAGACAAACCCCTAGAGCAGAACAATAAACCTTAGTGCGTACAAAGAGACACAGCAGTAAAGCTAACACTGACAGAGTATTTAACATATGCTATGTTCTCTTCTAAATGCTTTACATGTTAATTCATAAATAACTCCATGTGACAACCCAATGTGGTTGGCTGGTATGATTATAATCTCCATTTACAGATGAGGAACGTTATGCCCATACAGTGAAGGTAGAGAGAGGCTACAGAAGGAAAGTGATGGCAACTGTGGCTACCACTCCATTTATTTGGGCCAGCTAATGTTCAGCTCAGTGATAACTGAATTTATGGGAAGGCAAAAGCTGTCAGTTTCTCCAGTCTTCCAAAAGAAGACTTTGTGAAATAGCTAAAGATGGTGGCTAATTAACAAAAAATTTAACACTGATCTCCAAACACACACACACAGCCTTTTTTTTCTTCACTAGTATTAAGACTACGAATATGCCTGACAATATTTGAGAACGATAGTATTCACTACATGAAACTCTTGCCTAATTAAGATTACCTGGGGTTCCCAAAATTGGGAGAGGGGATACACAAATTCAGAACTCTATCTGTACCACTTCTTCTTTATTCCACTGTAGAGGGAAAAATACCCTCCCCTAAAAGAAAGCATATGCCAATTTCCTTTGATTCATTACACACTTTTGGGCAATTGATGCCGCTTGCACTATAGCCGAGGGCTATTAGTGAGAGCGAGGTGACACCTTTTTGCAGGGAAGGAGGAATGAACTAGATGTTAGATACCATCTTCAGTGAGTTTTTCTTAGCTTCTCTTCCCAACTCCAAGAGAGGCATTGGTCAATTTAGTGCACAAATGAGGAACACAGTTACCAGTTATGTTTTTGTGTTTAAGGTATTCAATCAAGGGTTGGATGAGATTCTTACAGTGAAGTCACTCAAAGTAAAACCCTCTCCTGTTCATTCCAGTCTTGGCTAGGAACATTATAGAGGCTCTTTCGTGTGTCCAGGGGTCTGTACTGAAGATCACCCTACACACTCTGTTTTGGTATATGACTCATAATTTGACCACCATTGTTTAAGACAAATATACATTAAGACTATAAATAATGAAGATCTTTAAAAAATTAAATGCACTTTGAAAGTAATTCCTCAGTAAATCACCTGAAAGAGCTTATCAGAAGATAAAAGGCACAGATTTGAAAACTAGGTGCCTATGGACCATATTAGACTCCATAGATAGGCTTTGGCACAGACTATCTACAAATTAAAATTTATAATTGTCAGTCTTTAAAAATCAGAAAATTCTGTGTTAAAAGCCAAATTTCTAAATTCTCTTGAAAAATCTGAATATCTAGAAAAGGTAAGCCCATATTATGTGTTTTATACTCAAATTATTTATATGGCAATACATATACTTGGCCTTTACAGGCATTTGAGGCATAAAAAAAACCCAAGCTTTGACTACTTTACTAATAGGAATGTTTAACTTATAGATGATTGGAACTAAAATCTTTATCATTTAACTTCATCTCTGGGTCAGCTGAGGCCCAGAGATGTTAAGTCCCTGAACCGAGATCAAATAGCTGTTGGAAGTAAAAAGAGGGTATGGATGTAACACTGAAGCTCATGCATTGAACTACTAAACAAACTAGAAGTCCTGAGTTTCATAATTGACACTGAATAGACCAGAAGTGAAGAGAATTTAAAAAGCAAATTGGTGAACTTTTAGAATGAGAAAGAAGGAAAAAGATCCCAATTATTTAATAGGAGCAACCTTTACAGAATAGAATGAGGAAAATAAGATGGAGAGAAAATAATGTCCTATATACCTTAAAGTTAGAGAGTCATGGAGAAACTTCCATCCAGCTTCTCGCTCTAGTATATACCACATCAAAACCAGCACAGAAAGACCAATCCAGAACATTCAATAACTTCCCCAGAATATCTACTGTTTACTCCCAAGTTACTGCTCATCATCTAATCTCCTTGGCTCCTGAATTACAGGGTCATGCCAACTGATAAGAACTTAGTCTCTCAGTTTGGTCTATATCCTTCCTTAAGAGACACAACTTAATTATCCTCTGATTTCATCTTCTTCCTCAAGTTTGCAGAAGAGGTTCTCTCCACCAAAGCCTCAGGCCTTCAAAGGATCTTAGTTACATCCCTCCCAGAGTCATAACAAAAAAACAGTCACAATCACATAGTTAGGTCTCTCATTAACTAGTCTTTTCCAGGTGCCACACAATATGCTAACAGCTTGAAATATATCTTCTCATTTAATCCTCAAAACACCCCTATAATGGTAATGCTATTATTTCCAATTAAAAAAATGAGAAAACTGAAGCACAAATTGATTAAAAACATGCTGAAAGTCACACAGTTGGTAAGAGTTAAGTGTCTAAATTCAAATCCAGATTTGCTTTACTCTAAAGCCCATGTTACCATATACCACACACATGCCATAATGTACATTACTGAATACTTTGCAAAATCACAATGAAAGACTTCCAAATGAAAAGCTAGAGATAACTGGCCTGAACAGAAAATCTTTGGGATTCTCTATCTATCCTATTTGATCTATATTTCTAATAACAGTGAGACATCTCTTTTCTCTCTGACATCGAACACAGAAGACATAATAAAACTGAACTGAGTTATCAGGGAAGCCTCATTGCCCATTTGGTAAAAAATTCGCCTGCAATGCAGGAGACCTGGGTTCGACTCCTGGGTTGGGAAGATCCCCTGGAGAATGGAAAAGGTACCCACTCCAGTATTCTGGCCTAGAGAATTCCATGGACTGTATAGTCCATGGGGTCACAAAGAGTCAGACACAACTAAGCAACCTTCACTTTCACTTTCAATAAAACCCAACTAGTGTTTTCCCAGAGGCATTTTAACTGATTAATTCCAAAGACCTGATTTAATAGCAGATCAATTTGAATGTTAAAGCATGCTGAGAAGTGTACGCTTCCCGCCAAATTTTCCTAAACAGGTCATTTAAACCCACTGACACATGTAGAGTATTTTGGTAGCTTTCCAACATTACTTGAAAGCACAGACTATCACATGAGGGTAGTGTCTTAGCATGCTTCATTTGTAGGTTTTGTTTTAGATCCAGTATAAAGGACTGTGTGTACATCTGAGGTGTTCCCATTCATCTAATGGTGGTTTCTGATGTTTTGTTTATGTTTGGGAGTAATTTGGTTAGTTTAGTTCCTTCACAGCCCCCTTTCAAGTGATATTTGTTTATCAGCCACAAATGCTGTCACATTAATCCATTTTGATAAGCTAAATAAACCCCTGCAGTTTTTCCATGATGCAGTCCATATGTAAATAAGTTGTATATTCTTGCAGGAGAGAAATGCACAATTTCAGTCTAGTCATCCTTGCCTAATGTGGCTGTCAGGTGTGTCAAGAGCAACAGATGCTTGTTTGACAAAGGACCTTTTATTCTGGCTAATTAAGCAGTTGGACACACCCGCCTGTTAACGGTTTTTGCTTTGTATGGCCAGCTCTGGCTGAATCATGCGAATCTACAGCTAAATAGGCCACATTTTGAAAGAAGGCTAATTAACCCTTGGAAAAAGGAAAAGAATATTGCAAAAACCCAGCTGCTGAATGCAGCAAGATTACCATTCTGCAACCTGATGGGCAAAACCTAGGCAAAGTAAATGTGTTTAGAACAAACACACATTATTGCAAGTTTCAAGGCATTCAAGTGTTCTTTGTGAAACTTCCTGAAGATTATTTAATACACTCAAATTCACAGCTGGATTTCTTTCATCAGACACAATGTACATGCCAGATTAAACAGTTTAATAGTCTGACCTAATCAATTACTTATCAAACAGAACTATATAACTGGGCAAGTACATAGTATCATCTAATTTTTATTGGGTTTTTTCATCCTGAAATAATTTGCTTTCCAAAAAAAAAAGCAAAGTCTGCAAAGATTGGTCCCAATATACTGACTGTATTGTCATTACACACTAAGGAATGTAACAAGTTTTAATTCAGTTCAGTTCAAAATAAAAGCCTGTAATTTGAATACAAGAGAGAATTATCTTCCTCTGTCCTTTGTACTGGAGAAGGCAATGGCAATCCACTCCAGTACTCTAGCCTGGAAAACCCCATGGACTGAGGAGCCTGGTAGGCTGCAGTCCATGGGGTCGCTAAGAGTCGGGCAGGACTTGAGCAACTTCACTTTCATTTTCACTTTCATGCATTGGAGAAGGAAATGGCAACCCACTCCAGTGTTCTTGCAGGGAAGGGGGAGCCTGGTGGGCTTCTGTCCATGGGGTCGCACAGAGTCGGACATGACTGAAGCGACTTAGCAGCAGTAGTACCATCCTTAGTAGAGAAAAGCAAACCGATAGTAATTCCAATTTCTGTTTGAACCAAATTAACCAATATTATTATGATAGTCAGTTATTGGTATAGTAAAAATAAATCACACCTAAAATGTGACATTAAAGAATAAATTACTTAGAAACCTGGTTCAACATAAGACCATATGAATGCTATTTACAGAAAAAAAAAGTCATAATTTAAAATTATTACTTTATAATACAGAATAAGGAGTTTCACATCAGTGTGGTTTCATGGAGAAACATCCAAAATCACAAAACTTTTTCAGTATGAGGCTATTACTAATACTCTGACTAAGCATCAGTATTCTTGAATAAATGTTAGAAAATAAATAAGAGCATATATAACATCCACAGCATTGAAAACCTCTACTTATTAAAATTAGACAACTGAGTCATGATTTTGGGGAAAAAAATAGCTGATACATACTTTCCTGAACATAAAACCAGTATGCAATATACATTTCTGACTATTCTGAAATAGATGATGAAAATATTAAGATCATTCCAATTCTTTAGAAAAAAATTAGAATATTAAGCAATTTTCAAAGTTGACAATATAATGAAAAATAATGAGGCATATTAGAAATTATATATAGGGTTAAAATAATGTGGTTTCTTTTTTTTGAAACTGACAAAACTTTATTGGTCTGAATAATTTAGCTACAAACGTAAAACACTATGCCTTGGCTTTTTCTTTTCTTCACTTCACTAGCACAAGTGATGGAGAAGGAAATGGCAACCCACTCCAGTTTTCTTGCCTGGAGAATCCCAGGGATGGGGGGAACCTGGTGGCACAGAGTCGTACACGACTGAAGTGACTTAGCAGCAGCAGCAGCAGCAGCACAAATGAAAACAAACTGGTTAAGCTACAAACTGTCAGCTCTTTTTACTTTAAATATACCTCTGTGAAAAGTTTACTCGTTGTAAATAAAGCCCAGGGCTTTCTCAAATCAGTAAATCAAGTAACTAAAGAGATATAAAACAAAAATTTCTAATTTTCTATATTATAAAAGCTCTGCTTCTTTTTTAGATTTGATGCTATGAGCTTCCTGTGTACCTTTAATCTTTTGTACTAAATTGATCTGTAGAAAAATGATGGAATGATAATAGTGCAGACTGTTTGGCATTGGCAGTCATCTTCCTGTGATAACTGATGATGGAGATTAATCTTGGGAATGATTAATCAGCACACTGGTAACATATACAATTTGCCTGGGTAACTTTTTTCACTTTTCAAACAAAAGTTTTCTCTTTGGTTCAGAAATCGATTATGAAACACTGTTCTTTGGAGAAGACAAATCAAATTAAATAACTTTAACATTTTTTATCTTAATGGACTAATTAAAAAATGAAACAACCTATTAACACTTTACTGAAACCAAACTGCTGAAATGATGTAAGAATTTTGTTATTTGTTTCTAGTTATCAAAAGAGACTATTATCAGTTACAGAGGTAATTCCTGGGAAAACACACCTACGTGCTTGTCCAGTCTACTGCTGAGGCCATCCTGCCTGGCATTTTCTCGCACTCACTTTGATGAATTAAAAGGCAAATCAGTCTTACCTAAGTGATATATGCTAAAAAAAAAAAAAAAAGGGAACACTCAGGTAACAGCTAAAAGAGAAGAAAACCAAAGAACAGAAATTTCTGAATATCCTAAACTTTTTCTTACTACAAGAGCCTGAGAACAAAATGATGCAACATACAGAAAGATTCTTACCAAAATCTATGAGACAAACCCATAAATGTTTCTTATTATTGGTCAATTCAATCCTGACAGGGACTAGAACCTATTAAACAGAGTATTTAATGATGACAGCACTTAGAATTAAAAAACAAAGCATTTTATCATAAATCCATCATTTTCATTACTAGTGACAGTAATAAGAATAGCTAGCATATGTTGAGCATTTCCTATGTGATAGATGCTTTGTATCTTTGCATACATTGAACCTTAATTTCAACCATGAAGTAGATATTCTCTCATTTTATAGGAAAGAAAAGGCTTCAGTTTAGTTCAGTCACTCAGTCATGTCCGACTCTTTGTGACCCCATGAACTGCAGCATGCCAGGCCTCCCTGTCCATCACCAACTCCCGGAGTTCACTCAAACTCAGAATTATGTAATTTGCTGACAGTCACAGACCTATTAAGTGATAAAGAAAGGATTCAAGTTCAGGTCTGCCTCACTCCAATAATGGCACCCTGACACTGGATCCCAGGCAGCAATATGAACAGTTAGACAGGTGAGGCTATTTTAGTGAAATCATCAAGATAAAGTATTCTATGGAGACTTTGGGTGCTAAGAAAGAATTCTAAATTTGAACAAATGGACACAAATATCACATGAACTGTGATACGTACTATGCCTAGTATTTGATCACTATGTAATCAAAGTTATGTTTACGACACAGAAAAGCATATCATGGGTTAAAAGAGATATGCACTGACCTTGTGTTCATAAAATATTTTATAGATGGAAGAGGAAATAATATGAGACTTGTCTCCTTTTAAGAATTTAAATGTGTCTTAAAAAAGAGTCAAATGGACCCAATTAGGCTAGTATCTCTATATAATAATATATACACAAATACAAAGATGTTCACTCAAGTATTATTTATGACAGTCAATAATAACTGAAATGTCTGTAATGGGGGAACTAATAAATTCTTCTATTCTATATTCCTATAATAGAACACTCTATAGATCTATAAAAGTAAGCATGGAAAGATGTTCATAATACTTAAGTATAAGAAGCAGGATGCCAAATAATATGCAGCCCATGGTATAATTTTTTTCACAGATATAAAATGGCATGCTGCTGCTGCTGCTGCTAAGTCACTTCAGTCATGTCCGACTCTGTGCCATCTCCTAGACAGCAGCCAACCAGGCTCCCCCATTCCTGGGATTCTCCAGGCAAGAACACTCGAGTGGGTTGTCATTTCCTCCTCCAATGCATGAAAGTGAAAAGTGAAAGTGAAGTCGCTCAGTCGTGTCTGACTCTATTAAGAGTCAGACCCCATGGACTGCAGCCCACCAGGCTCCTCCATCCATGGGATTTTCCAGGCAAGAGTACTGAAGTGGGGTGCCATTGCCTTGTCCGTAAAATGGCATGGTTTGGTAAAATTCTTGAGGGTACACAGTGACATCAGTGTACCTCCTAAGGACTCCTGAAATAGAAGCTTTCCCAAACCAATGATCTCAACTTTGGGTGGCCTCAAACTAACCATAGGCTTGCTGGTCAAAAGTAACATGAGCTCCAGAGACTTATCCTACCCTGGAGCCATCCCCAAAAGTCAGTTTTGTATTCTGTTAAAGAGCCCTTATAATCCACAAAATACCTGTATAGTATCTGATCCCAAAATACCTGTATAGTATTTGATCCTTTCAGTTAGTAAAAGTTCTATCTGCCTTCCTACTAAGTGGCTCAAAATTCCCAAAGTGCTCTAAAAACCAACGTTTTCAATATTTCTAATAGAACAGGCTACATGCAAAACAATGAAATTAGATAATTCTTTAACACCATACACAAAAATAAGCTCAAAATGGATTAAAGACCTAAATGTGAGACTATACACTATAAAATTCCTAGAGGAAAATATGCGCAGAACACTCTGACATAAATTGCAGCAGTATCTTTTTGATCAATCTCCTAGGATAATGTAAATAAAAACAAAAATATACAAATGGGACTGACTTAAACTCAAAAGCTTTTGCACAGCAAAGGAAACAATAAACAAGATGAAAAGACAACCCACAGATGGGGAGAAAATATTTGCAAATGATGTGGCCTACAAGGGATTAGTATCCAAAATTTATAACCAGCTTGTGATGCTTAACAGCATCAAAACAAACAACTCAGTCAACAAATGGGCAGAAGACTTAAATAGGTACTTCTCCAAAGAAGACATACAGATGGCCAAGAGGCACATAAAAAGATGTTCAACATCACTAATTATTACAGAAATGAAAAACAAAACTACAATGAGCTATCACCTCACACTAGCCAGAATGGCTATCATCGAAAACTCCACAAAGAACAAATGCTGGAGAGAGCGTGAAGAGAACGGAATCCTCCTACACTGTTGGTGGGAATGTAAATTGGGATAGCTACTATGGAGAACAGTACGGAGGTTCTGTAAAGAACTGAAAATAAGAGCTACCATATAACCCTGCAATCCCACTTCTGGGTATAAACCCAGAAAAACATGATCGGAAAGGATACACACACCCCAATGTTCACTGGGGTGTGTACAATAGCCAAGACATGGAAGTAACCTAAATGTGCATCAACAGAGGAACAGATAAAATGTGGTACATATATACAATGGACTACTTACTACTCAGTCCACTGTATCTATGTAGACATAATTATTAAAAAAAAAAATTAAATAATGCCATTTGCAGCAACATGGGTAGACCGAGAGATTGTCATACTGAGTGATATGATATCCCTTATATGTAGAAGCTATAAAGAAATGACACAGATAAGTTTACTTACAAAAGAGAAACAGACACACAGACTTAAGAGAACAAACTTATGGTTGCCGGTGGAAGGGATGGGTGGAAGGAATAGTTAGGGAGTATGGGATGAACATATATACTCTGCTATATTTAAAATGGATAACCAACCAGGATCTACTGTATAGCACATGGAATTCTGCTCAATTGTTATATGGCAACCTGGATGGGAGGAGAGTTTGATGGAGAGCTGATACATGTACTTGTATGGCTGAGTCCCCTTGCTGGTCCCCCCAAACTATCACAACACTGTTAACTGGCTACCTGCTGTGCTGTCCTTAATCCCTCACTCGTGTGAAACTGTTTGCAACTCCATGAACTGTAACCCACCAGGCTCCTCTGTCCATGAGGATTCTCCAGGCAAAAATACTGGACTGGGATGCCATGCCCTTCTCCAGGGGATCTTCCCAACCCAGGAATCGAACTGGAGTCTCCTGCCTTGCAGGTAGATTCTTTACCAGTTGAGCTACCAGGGAAGCCCAACTGGCTATAACCCAATACAAAATAAGAAGTTTAAAAAAATTATCTGGAGATTATATCTACAGGTCCATTCATTGCTAGTGCCACGAACTTGGTCACATTTCTGCTCAAAGAAGGAAGTCAATGGTAATACACATTCCCAAATGTCAAATATGACCCCTTCCTTATGACATTGCCTAGTACTTATTTTCCAATCCAGAATAAAGACATGAATTTCATTTCTGTTCCCACGTACTGAAACTCATAAAAGCAGTGGCGCCTTTTCTATAGATCTCAAACTGAGAAGAGGATATAGGTGGGGAATTTAGGTGTTTAGTGTCTCTTTTAAAACAAGCCTAGTGACATCTGGTTTCTTTTTCCTACCCACCTTAAACTTTATTTAGAAGTTTTATTTTTTCCCTATACTCAGTAGTGGGGTTTATCCACACACATGAAATTATTCACCCAGCCTTATGATTTGTGTTGATAAACAAAGATATGCTTGCCAGTTGGGGCTCCCAAATAAATGGTCTTATTTTAGATGGGATGAGAGCAAAGAGAGAGGAAACAATGGCTTAAAACGTTAGCTTACTTAAAGAACCACAAAAGAAAGAAAATAGGAAATGCTGTCTCCAAACAGGATTTCCTTTGATTTAACAGGGAGTGAAGTAAAACACGAATTCTTAATTTTCTTCACACCAAAAAAGGCTTCAATAACAACTTTTTCTTGGATTCTCTTTCCCACGCAAGAATTTTTTTCTACCTCTTATTTCTTTTTCTTTTATAAAAGTAAAGAATAGAGCCTTTTGCAGTTCCTAACTATTGCAATGACAGGCTCAAAGAGATCAACACATCTAAAAGGGGATATAATACTGTATAATAACATTGCTAATAATGGAAATAATACACCCCACTAAATGTACAATATCTTAAAAGAACTGAATTCTCATTACTGCCATTCTTTGGTGAATGTAGTGAACATGGGAGAGAGGGTGGACTTCAAAAAAATCTATATATTCATACATACATAAATACTGGAAATAACTGTTCTAAAACATAATACTAATAATCAAGTGAAATAGTTACACTGACTTTCATTATAAAATGCATATGTACACACTTAGAAAAAAAAGGCTTGGGTAAAAGATGAAAATTAAAATAGATTGAAGATTCTACCCAACTCTGTACGTCTTCAAACTTAACCAGAAAATTACTTCTAAAAATGAATAATATTTGAAATAACTCAATAATACTGAACTAGAGACACTTCCTTCAGAGCTTCTTTTCTGGAATTAGTGATGTACTCCTTTCAGTTCACTCTAAAGCATTTTCATGGCTTCAAAAGCAAGAATTCCTTCTAAAGCCTTTGGCCTTATAGGCTATCTCATAAATCTATGGTTAAGACCCCTTAACTGAGGATATTAATATGCAAATCACCTGTAAATTCTCTATTATTAAAAGCTACTGTCATTATGTAATGTTTTATATAACTGTAAAATTTTACATGATGAGTTTTATTTCTACCCTCCTTCCTCTTCTCACACTTTGGTGATTTTCCTAGGGGACTAAAACAGAACTCTTCCTTTCACCCTTAAAATATCTTAAACAGTGACTATTCTATCATTTCTCTTATCATCAAACTTTTATCTCTCAATTCCCAAATTTAATCAATTACGGAGGCCATTGATTCTGCTTCTTAGTCTCTCAAAATTTACTCACATTATCTTCATCTCAAGCTCCAGAGTGGAGGTCACTCCCTGTAATAGGTTCCCAGTGCCCTTAGGATGAATAGCATAGCCTTCAACAAGGGTTTGTAAGAAAGACTCTTTAGAATATAGATCCCGCCTACTATCTCCAGAGACTACTAAATACAAGCCAGCTATATGGAACTACTCTCAGCTCTCTGATCCCAGGGCTTTTGCACAAGAAGTTTCCTTTGACTCAAACAAATTTGCCTTCCCACCTCTTCACTTTATCTTTCAGATCTCAGAATACCTTTCACTTCCTCCAGACACTCTCCCAAACCCCACCACTATTCCCTCTCCCTAAGCCCTTTGCTCCCAAATAAGTCTGGATCTGGTATTTGAGTGTTCCTATAGCATCTTACTTTTACTCAGCTAGCAGCAATATTAGTTGCAGTTTAATTGTCTCTCCAGATTATAAAAACCATGAGCACATGAACTATGCTTATCTTTTTCACCTACAAATATGCAACACTGCCTAACACACAGAGGATCTTCAATTTGTTGAATGAACAGATGAATTTACAAGGAGGATGAGTTTAAGACCCTGCAGAAACTGTACTATTAGAGCACACTATATAAGGAGCATTTAATATTTAAAAATTGTGAAAAATATAGTTTTCAGTCCTGGGTGTTCATTAGAAGGACTGATGCTGAAGCTGAAACTCCAATACTTTGGTCACCTCACGTGAAGAGATGACTCATTGGAAAAGACCCTGATGCTGGGAGGGACTGGAGGCAGGAGGAGAAGGGGACGACAGAGGATGAGATGGCTGGATGGCATCACCGACTCGATGGACATGAGTTTGAGTGAACGCTGGGAGTAGGTGATGAACAGGGAGGCCTGGTGGCTGCAGTTCATGGGGTCACAAAGAGTTAGCCACACTGAGCGACTGAACTGAACTGACAGCCTTTTACAACCAAGTTATTTATTAGGAATGTTTTCTCTTAATTTTCTAATGTGACTTCACTTTCAATTCCCATTATGGCAGAATTTTATAACTTTCATATTCTAATATTTGTATGCCTTAACAGATTTTCTGTATAGTTTTTTTTTAATAAAGAAACAAGATAAGGATTAAATAAACTCAAATGAGCAAATTAAGTTTGCAACTATTGCTCTGAATCTCCTGACACATCATTTACTATTTTAATAAGTACACCTGATTCACTGAATTGTGGTTTAAGAACCAATGCTCTAATCATATCATCTGAGAAAATGTAGCCTGGTATGGCTCCTTTGTTTTCAAGAGACAGAAGCACTCAGAGATCTTTAATTTTCATAGCTGAAATGCTAAGAATAAGTAATTAGCCTAATAGTAATTATTCTAACTTCATCATTAATTAACCATTTGAAATTTATTTGAGCTTGGCAATATTCAACTGACATTCTTCTATGTTCTCTTAACAATCATTGAAACTTCATGGAAAAAAATAAATAAAAGGGTATTTCAAGAAGCCTCTAATTATAAATTAGTTAATACATTTATGTAAAGATTTTGCATGCATTATTTAATCTGTCCAGAAATCCTGTGAAGTAAGTACTATTATTATCCCATTTTATGGATGAGAAAACTTAGGCCCAAAGCTTAAATAATTCTATAATCCCAAGGTCATATAGTTAGAAATGGACAGAGTGAGGAGATAAATATACTATACCATGTATTAGGTACAAGGAGCAAAAACTGTGGGCTTTTTTTTTTTTTTACCCTAGCAATATGCTGTATTGCGCTTATAATACAATGACTTAAATGTAGTACAGACCAACTACTATGTAGTCCTGTCTAAATAGTAGTCTTTTCTATATTTTTAATCTTCTGCAACAGAAATTGGACATGGTGCAATTTTTCAACCAAGTTACTAATCCTCTGTTGTGGTAGCCACGGCGCACGTGCACATATGCACACACACACACCCACAGACACACACATAATGGATATTTAGCATCAACAGTTATGCTGTACATATAGTAAGTATGGAACACACATGCAAATACAGAGGCAGACCTTCCAGATGGTTCCAACTTTGGCTATAGGCAAGGGTGAGGAAAAACACTCTAATTCTAAAGGCAGCAGTACTCTTCCATTACAGCTTCACTGTCCCCAACTCCTGGTAGAAATGGTGATGGGTATATGATAACACTAAGACCACTCTGTCAAAAATCAACTTGCTAGATAAGAATCATTGGTGACAAATTGACCAGTTCACTCAAAATTCGTTTCTTTTAACCATTTACTTCATGACACAATTTGTACTGAATAAAAGTTTTAAAGGGCCTTTGAGGATTTCTTTGACCCTTCTATTGATGAGTTCAAGATTTTAACTTATCTGAAATTTTGCTAAAAGTTAGCACACTATAGGCTACCTATAACTATATTCTGGAATTTCACCATTTTCTGAGCCAATGACTTTTGAAAATGAATATTAATTTAAATTAAAGGAATGTGCATGTCTTGAATGTTACGGGGTTTAAAAATGAGAACAGGGAAGGTGTATTTCTTTTAATACATTTTTCACCTATTAAATGCATTCTATACTTATCCTAATTTAACAAATTTGTTAACCACTACAAATAGATAAATACACTGCTTCGGTTTTAAGCAACTGAAAGGTATTTCACATATAAAGTATCAGTGATACATTTGGCATTCAATTGGGCTGTGCTGATAAATATTTGTTGAAAAATGTCCATGGTGAAACAGCTGTGGAAAAAATAAAACTAATTAATGTGTGTGCTTAGTCGCTTGGTCATGTTCGACTCCTTGCAATCCCATGGATTGTATCTTCATGTGTCTATTTCTCATAAACATGAAGCATCTAAGTGACCTGCCAGGCTCCTCTGTCCATGGGGATTATCCAGGAAAGAATACTGGAGTGGGTTGTCACGCTTCTCCAGGGGATCTTCCCCACTTGGGAACTGAACCAAGGTCTCCCACATTGCAGGCAGATTCTTTACCATCTGAGCCAGCAGGGGAAGCCCACGAATACTGGAGTGGGTAGCCTATCGCTTCTCCAGGGGTACTTCCCAACCCAGGAATCGAGCCAGGGTCTCCCCCATTACAGGCAGATTCTTTACCATCTGAGCCACCAGGGAAGCCCATGAATACTGGAGTGGGTAGCCTATCCCTTCTCCAGGGGTTCTTCCTGACCCAGGAATAGAATCAGGGTCTCCTGCATTGGAGGCAGATTCTTTACTAGCTGAGCTACCAGGGAAGCCTAATTAATACTTCTTACCAAAATTTCAAAAGCTTTTTGACTATTTAGTGCAGTGTAATTTGTGATAAATTTTATATGTAATTAATACAAACATATTTCAGGCAGCTGATAATCTGGAAAAATGGTTCTTGGCTAACTAATAAATCAGAGTACTTGGAGAACTTAACAAAATTGCCACTCAATGAATTTCATGTTTCAGCAAGCTGCCCTTACCTATATATCCATTCAGTAAATTGATCACTCAGTGGGGGGGGAACAAACCCTAAAGAGGGTATATAATAGATTTTCAGATAAATGCTCTACTTCTAAATCACAACATTTAAGGCTAAAAAGTATCCAGAAGGTCATCTGGTTCAGATCCCCCTTTCAAAGGGAATCTGAGACCAATAAACCAAATGGATTCATCATTTAGTAGCAGAGTTGGCATCAGAACTCAGAATTCCCAATTCACAGTCAATAGCTCTTTCTAACAAACTATGGTGCATAAGAGAAGAAAGAAGGAACGCACTCAAAAAGAAGTAGGAAGGCCTTACACAACGTGCTTCTTACACAACGAAAGAAATGCACATAACATGGAGAAGGAAACCCTAAAATAAGTGAGTCTCTTAGACATTTTCAAGTTTCTTTCTCACATAAATGATTTAAGGTATTCTTTGAAGAGGTTTAACAAGATTTCAAGTATGGCAAACGTGTATGTGTATGGAGATGCTAACTAAAATGGCTCACTGGATTTTACCTTCTGTAGAGACTCTGAATCCTGTTGCAAAATTGTCTTTTGTGTCTTCATGTGTCTATTCCTCATATACGTGAAGCATCTAAGTGACCTAGGTTCAGTATTTTATTATTACATGGAATATCAGTGTTTCAGGTTCAACTTTCATTATTACATTATCTCTGTCTGTAGCCTACAGCACACAAACTGACTGCGTTTATACTGAAATAAAGAAATCAAAAAGGCTAATTTCTAGTTTTCCAGCAAGAAGGGGAAGAAGCAAAACTCAACACCATGATAACTGCCTCCAAAATAAACAAGGAACAAATTCTGAATTTTCACTTGCAGCAAATAAGTTTAATTTTGGGGTGTGAGATGGAAACCTTTTAAATGTAATGGCTTGTGTAACAGCTTTTACAAGGTGTACTTTTCACTGTCAAACAGCATGAAATGCTCATAAGGGTAATCAGTTTTAGATGGCAGGTTTACAAGCTTTCCACAACTTGCACGATTTATTCATGTTAAAATGTTATGCAGTTACTTCTTTTACATATTATGATCACACCTCCTTTAAAAATTTTTTAAATTATTTTGTACAAATGTAACTCCCAAACCAACCATATTGCATAACTTCTTTATGCACGTGATGCATACTATTGGTTTTTATTGCCTCATAAGTCATCTACAACTAACTGACATAGTTCCGTAGTAGTTCTATCGTAGTTCTGTAATACTGAAGGACATTAAAGCCAGGTGAAAGCAAACACCTCCCAATATAACTATTCAAAACTTGTATTTTCTATGTCACCTTTCTTATGAAGGTAATATACATGATTTTTCTTGTACCAAGACTTGCATATATTATATTCAAAACCAGATACAAATATGGTCTGATTACTTCTCTCTGCGGGGTCCTTTTTACACAAACCAGATTTACAAGGGCTTCTCCTTCCAATGCAGGAGATTCAAGAGAAATGGGTTTGATTCCTGGGTTGGGAAGATCATCTAGAATAGGAAATGGCACCCCACTCCAGTATTCTTGCCTGGAAAATTCCATGGGCAGAGGAGCTAGGCAGGTTAAAGTCCATGGGGCCACAAAGATCTGGACACAACTGAACCCAGATTTACAAGGGTGTTTTTTTTCCCTCAGAGCAAAAAAGGTTGTTTACAACGGAAACTCTCTTTGTTCACAAGGTTTATTCAACATTGACTAATACATTCTGTTTCATTAAGACAACAGAATTTTTTTAATGTAGGCTAATGAATCAATCATTCTTCCTCCCTGAGTCCCTTTCTCTTTCTTTTCTCCCATACCTCCTTCCCTTTTACTCATCCTGTTCCACTTTGCCAAATATAAGCACCTAGTTAGGCCCATAGTTTAGTAGCCACACAACAGGCCTGCAAATTGTTCTAAGTACATAGGCTGAGTCAGCAATGAAGCTTAATTATGTCAATCATTTTTTCTTTAAAATTGTTCTCATACATTTTAACAACTAATTCTGACATTTTGAAGTTTGGTAGAATCACACCATTTCAATCATAATAGACATCAAAAAAATAGTTAAACTATTTTTCAATACTTACAGATAAGCCACATGTCCAAAGTATCTGGTGTCTCAAAACAAAGGTTACTTGAAATTGGATCACCAGCACTGAATATTCCTTCTTTATACTTAGCAGACTACAGTAGAACCACTTTATAATAAGACCACTAACAGTCAACACTAGTCATATTACTTTATGTGATTATGTTTAGAACAATGTAGGCTCAGAGCACTTCAAGGTAAGATCCTGTAACATAGTTTAGGCTGTGATCTGCCTGTTTGATCTCTGCAATGAAGCTCTACCATACTACTTGACAAAGGATAACTTAGCTCTTAACGTGACTTCAAGGTAACTCCACTATATTTTTAAGTAGGTAAACAATAATTAACAGTAGAAAGGGAAAATAAACAAAGGCTTCCAACAAGATTATCAGGAAAAATTTATTTAAAAAAGATTATTAATTTACTTTTTGTCTTCCTGAGAAAATTCTAAAATCATAACATTTTTCCTACAGCAAATATATTGAGTAAAAAGTCATAAAAGAAAGGTGCAAAGGATGAAGCTGACATTTCTTAAGTTCACCAGCTGTTGTTCCAAACCCATTAAGTCAGTGAAACCTAAGTCCCCAGGGCAGCTTCCAGAGATGCAAAACGCCTGCAAGAAAAGCTATCACCTGGTTCCAAAATATAGGAAGCATGTTTTTACTCAAAGTTATTCTATAAATAGGGAAATTTATGCCTATCTTTGAACTTCCAGGAAAAATATTACAAACTTATTTTTAAAATCATCATTGCTGGCAATTCTAGTATTAAATTCATTTTTCTTCCAAATTGGGTATTAATAAAGCTACCACCAAGGTGAAAATCTATGTATTGTTTTAATATGAATTTAATAAAAATCAACAAAGATAACAGAGTAATCAAAAATAAGATTCCAATGTGTATTATATTGAAGAATCTAAAAATGGGACATCCTAAGTTGGTTCTTAAAGCACAGGCTTTATACACACGAAAATTTATCTTAGTTTAACAAGAAAAACCAAAATATCCAAAAGCCTTTCCCTTGAGAAATACACAGACTAAATAAATTTCTACAAATTGACACTTTATAGTAATCTAAATTTTTTTAATTACAACCTTTTCTCCTAAAGAAAACTTATCCAATATCTACATAGTCTTAGAGAATTATGAAAATATTTGTTAAAGCATAACATAAAGCAATTAAAATATTTAAAATGTATTCAATTTACCCAAAAATTATTTTGTTAAATGTCATGAATAAGGCTCAACAATAATTAACAATTCATAATTTAAGTGATAATGCTGATGCTGAAACTTCAATACTTTGGCCACCTGACACAAAGAACTGACTCACTAGGAAAAGACCCTGAAGCTGGGAAAGATTGGAGGTAGGAGGAGAAGGGGACAACAGAGGATGAGACGGTTGGATGGCATCACTGATCGATGGACATGAGTTTGAGTAAGCTCCGGGAGCTGGTGATGGAAAGGGAAGCCTGGCACGCTGCAGTCCATGGGGTCGCAAAGAGTCAGACGTGACTGAGCGAGTGAACTGAACTGATTTAGGAAATTTATGTTCCTTCCCAATAATGTATAATTAAGTTACTTTTACACAAGTATTAAACTGGAATACTTTATGATAGTTTACAATTTGTTCAATTTGTTCAGGAGTGAATTCTACTTTTATTTTTAAAAGGCCCACCTTCAGGATTTAGATTAAGGTTTTTCTTCATGTATAGCTTTCACTTGAGGGAGGAAAAAAAGGCACATCAATAGAAAAAGGTACCTACTGATAATTTATTATCTACTGAACATCCTGGACACTACTTTCTGAAGAGTTCATGCCTTCGTCCTTTCTTGCTTTGAAGGCAAAAAATCAGTACTTCCTGAATGTAGAATTTAACCTAAGAGTGCACTGCTTTAACACCTTTGCAGTCAAAATAGTTGGAGCAAACGTAAGTTAAATTCTGTAATACAGCAGTTCTCCTGGCAACTGTGAGTCTGTAAGTGAAAAACCTTTAAGGTTTTTTGTATGGAATCTCAGCATGGAAAGATGAATACTAAGTAATAACTCAGGAAACAGAAAAAAAAAAGTCATGCCCTCCACCTAAATAACATTAAGAAAGTTAAGGCTGCTGTTTGGTACCCAAAAGATTCTACCAATAAATAAGAATTTTTTCCATCCACAGGTCTTCAGTTATATTCAATTCTTTTAACTTTAGTTCAATTCAGTCGCTCAGTCATGTCCGACTCTTTCCGAACCCATGAATCACAGCACACCAGGCCTCCCTGTCCATCACCATCTCCCGGAGTTCACCCAAACTCACGTTTATCAAGTCGGTGATGCCATTCAGCCATCTCATCCTCTGTCGTCCCTTTTTCCTACTGTGCCCAATCCCTCCTAGCATCAGAGTCTTTTCCAATGAGTCAACTCTTCACATGAGGTGGCCAAAAGTTCAAGTTCAGTCGCTCATTCCTGTCCGACTCTTTCCGACCCCATGAATCGCAGCACGCCAGGCCTCCCTGTTCATTACCATCTCTTGGAGTTCACTCAGATTCACGTCCATCGAGTCCGTGATGCCATCCAGCCATCTCATCCTCTGTCGTCCCCTTCTCCTCCTGCCCCCAATCGCTCCCAGCATCAGAGTCTTTTCCAATGAGTCAACTCTTCACATGAGGTGGCCAAAGTACTGCAGTTTCAGCCTTAGCATCATTCCTTCCAAAGAAATCCCAGGGTTGATCGCCTTCAGAATGGACTGGTTAAATCTCCTTGCAGTCCAAGGGACTCGCAAGAGTCTTCTCCAACACCACAGTTCAAAAGCATCAATTCTTTGGCCAGAAGGCTCAGCCTTCTTCACAGTCCAACTCTCACATTCATACATGACCACTGGAAAAACATAGCCTTTATTAGATGGACCTTTGTCGGCAAAGTAATGTCTCTGCTTTTGAATATGCTATCTAGGTTGGTCATAACTTTTCTTCCAAGGAGTAAGCGTCTTTTAGTATCATGGCTGAAGTCACCATCTGCAGTGATTTTGGAGCCCCCCAAAATAAAGTCTGACACTGTTTCCACTGTTTCCCCATCTATTTCCCATGAAGTGATGGGACCGGATGCCATGATCTTCGTTTTCTGAATGTTGAGCTTTAAGCCAACATTTTCACTCTCTTACTTCACCTTCGTCAAGAGGCCCTTTAGCTCCTCTTCACTTTCTGCCATAAGGGTGGTGTCATCTGCATATCTGAGGTTATGGATATTGCTCCCGGCAATCTTGATTCCAGCTTGTGTTTCTTCCAGTCCAGCGTTTCTCATGATGTACTCTGCATATAAGTTAAATAAGCAGGGTTACAATATACAGCCCTGACGAGCTCCTTTTCCTATTTGAAACCAGTCTGTTGTTCCATATCCAGTTCTAACTGTTGCTTCCTGACCTGCATACAGATTTCTCAAGAGGCAGGTTAGGTGGTCTGGTATTCCCATCTCTTTCAGAATTTTCCACAGTTTATTGTGATCCACACAGTCAAAGGCTTTAGCATAGTCAATAAAGCAGAAATAGATGTTTTTCTGAAACTCTCTTGCTTTTTCCATGATCCAGCGGATGTTGGCAATTTGATCTCTGGTTCCCCTGCCTTTTCTAAAACCAGCTTGAACATCTGGAAGTTCACAGTTTACGTATTGTTAAAGCCTGGCTTGGAGAATTTTCAGCATTACTTTACTAGCATGTGAGATGAGTGCAATTGTGCGCTGGTTTGAGCATTCTTTGGCATTGATTTCTTTGGGGTCGGAATGAAAATGGAACTTTTCCAGTCCTGTGGCCACTGCTGAGTTTTCCAAATTTGCTGGCATATTGAGTGCAGCACTTTCACAGTATCATCTTTCAGGACTTGAAATAGCTCAACTGGAATGCTATCACCTCCACTAGCTTTGTTCCTAGTGATGCTTTCTAAGGCCCTCTTGACTTCACATTCCAGGATGTCTGGCTCTAGGTGAGTGATATCTGGGTCATGAAGATCTTTTTGTATATTCTTCTGTGTATCTTGCCACCTCTTCTTAATATCTTCTGCTTCTCTGAGGTCCATACTTTCTCTCCTTTATTGTGCTCATCGTTGCATGAAATGTTCCCTTGGTATCTCTAATTTTCTTGAAAAGATCTCTAGTCTTTCCCATTCTGTTCTTTTCCTCTATTTCTTTGCATTAATCGCTGAAGAAGGCTTTCTTATCTCTCCTTGCTATTCTTTGGAACTCTGAATTTAGATGCTTATATCTTTCCTTTTCCCCTTTGGTTTTCGTTTCTCTTCTTTCACAGCTATTTGTAAGGCCTCCTGAGAAAGCCATTTTGCTTTTTTGCATTTCTTTTCCATGGGGATGGTCTTGATCCCTATCTCCTGTACAATGTCACGAATCTCAGTCCATAGCTCATCAGGCACTCCATCTATCAGATCTAGGCCCTTAAATCTATTTCTCACTTCCACTGTATAATCATAAGGGTCATACCTGAATGGTCTAGTGGTTTTCCCTACTTTCTTCAATTTAAGGCTGTATTTGGCAATAAGGAGCTCATGATCTGAGCCACAGTCAGCTCCTGGTCTTGTTTTTGCTGACTGTATACAGCTTGTCCATCTTTGGCTGCAAAGAATACAATCAATCTGATTTCGGTGTTGACCATCTGGTGATGTCCATGTGTAGAGTCTTCTCTTGTGTTGTTGGAAGAGGGTGTTTGCTATGACCAGTGCATTTTCTTGGCAAAATTCTATTAGTCTTTGCCCTGCTTCATTCCGCATTCCAAGGCCAAATTTGCCTGTCACTCCAGGTGTTTCTTGACTTCCTACTTTAGCATTCCAGTCCCCTATAATGAAAAGGGTACCTTTTTGGGTGTTAGTTCTAAAAGGTCTTGTAGGTCTTCATAAAACCATTCAACTTCAGCTTCTTCAGCGTTACCGGTTGGGGCACAGACTTAGATTACTGTGATATTGAATGGTTTGCCTTGGAAACGAACACAGATCATTCTGTCGTTATTGAGATTGCATCCAAGTACTGCATTTCGGACTCTTGTTGACCATGATGGCTACTCCATTTCTTCTGAGGGATTTCTGCCTACAGTAGTAGATACAATGTTCATCTGAATTAAATTCACCCATTCCAGTCCATTTTAGTTCACTGATTCCTAGAGTGTAAACGTTCACTCTTGCCATCTCCTGTTTGACCACTTCCAATTTGCCTTGATTCATGGACCTAACATTCCAGGTTCCTATGCAATATTGCTCTTTAAGCATCGGACCTTGCTTCTATCACCAGTCACATCCACAACTGGGTATTATTTTTGCTTTGGCTTCATCCCTTCTTTCTTTCTGGAGTTATTTCTCCACTGTTCTCCAGTAGCATTTTGTGCACTTACTGACCTGGGAGTTCATCTGTCAGTATTCTGTCATTTTGCCTTTTCATACTGTTCATGGGGTTTCAAGGCAAGAATACTGAAGTGGTTTGCCATTCCCTTCTCCAGTGGACCACATTCTGTCAGACCTCTTTACCATGCTGTTTATTATTGAGTACCTACCACTACATTTAATACTTTAATTCTCATGACAACTTTGAAAAAATGTATGTTGTTCTCTACTTTATAAAAATGAACACTGAGGTCCATAAATATTTTTTCCAAGTTTTACTTCTAGTAAAAGACAACACCAAGACCGACATGGAACTTGATCTGACTATAAAATCTATGTTCTTGCCATACTACCCCCTGCTTGAAAATTTTTGCTTGTTTTTCATAGTTCCAAGTTAACAGAAAGAAAATTTGTATTTCATACTTGAAATTTTCACTGAGAATGGCACTCTTAAGAATAAACTCATGGTCCTGCAATGTCAGCAAAAAACTGAATAACATCATGCTCCTTAAGTGTTCATTACACACATCAGTTTGAAAGTCTCCCAGAAATATTTCAAGTTTAACCAAAAAGCACATCACATTACATATCATTTTAATAGATACAATAATAAACTAATAAATTAAGCTCACAGCCTATGTGCATCGAAGTTCAAAATTCACCTGTAGAATGCAAGTCACTTCATTTAGATACTGAAGAAAATGGAAGGATTAGGAAAGCATTAACTTTCCTGGCTGCCTCCTCTTTAATTCTCTAGCAAAGACTATTCCCTGAAGATACATGCTTGTCCTTCTGTGTTCCACTATGTACACACTGTCCACTGACTAATACTGCAGCCTTAATGTTCACTTGTATATTATGATGACTTTCAAATCTACTGTTCTTCTCATTGACCTAGATTCTAGTAGAAACTGTCTCTTGGCAAATGCCATACAATCAGATGAAGATGATGTTCTCTCTCATAGCACATGAGTGCTGACCCCTCAGTCTCTCTCTGTCCTTTGCTAGAATTTAGAGGCCAGTATCTCTGACTGCCACAACCTCTGGCCTTTCTGGAATTTATTCACAACTTAGATCTCCCCTGAACTCTGAACCTATGTGATTATCATACCCATTCATGGTAACCCCACCCACAATAACTTATCTTCCCTACACACATACAAATGTTTCCAGGTCAAAAGGACAGAATAAAGTTTGTAAAAATAATTGACTGTGAGAAAAAACTAAAAGCATTTACTTCGGCATCAGGCAATAACTTACATGATCTTTATATGGCAAGTATATCTGAAGCCCTACAATGTACCAAGCAATCTAATTAACTAGGTATTTTATAAATATGTTATTTCATTTAATTTTGACAGTCAAGATAGAAAAAAACATTATATAAGCACACAGGACAACAACTCCTTGAAGTGATTATGATTTATATTTTAGGGCATAAAATTGTAGTGTTTAAATAACTCATCCAGTCATATATATAGTAAGCAGTAGTACTAGAATTCAAACCTAGGTTCAGCTGACTTTAAGGTCACTATTCCTTACATTATGCTATGTTGGGCCTATTTTGCCATTTATTACAGTCACTTTAAACTGAGCCTGAATTTGTTCATCCACAAAAAGAAAGGATGCTATCAATGTTCCTATGGGAGGAACAACAAGCCCAAGGAGGATATCTGAAGCAAGGAGCTTTTCAAAGTGCCCACATACATATACACCAAACATGATT
Organism: Nanger dama; assembly: GCA_917880005.1. Taxonomy (NCBI): domain Eukaryota; kingdom Metazoa; phylum Chordata; class Mammalia; order Artiodactyla; family Bovidae; genus Nanger; species Nanger dama. The sequence continues at coordinate 18,219,120 of CAKJTW010000017.1, read as the reverse complement.
CCAGCATGGGCATCTAACTCACTGCCCCAACTGCTGCTGAGAACCACTGGCTTTTCTCCTACTAGACAGGAGATGGTATGATATTACATGATGGTTACATGTAATGTAATGATATTACATTACATATTACAGCATGACAAGTTAAAGAAACAAATTGCAAACCATACAGTAACAACTAAAAATATAAAACCAAGGTATAACAATAAACCAATAAAGGCGATGGAATCACAAAATTACTCAAGTAATACAAAATAAAGCAGGAATAGACAGAAAAGGAACCAAAGGTTAGGAAAAACAAATAGTAACATAGTAGATTCAAACCTAACCTATCAACAATCCCATAAGATGTACTTTAAACACACCAATGGAAAGGTAGAGATTGTCAAATCATTTAATAAGCAAAGACCAAGCTAAATGTTCTTTATAAGAAATTCATTTTAACTATAATGTCACAAATAGATTAAAAGTAAGGACTGAAAAAGATATACAATGCTATATCAATACTAGACAAGTAGATTTCAAAGCAGGAAATATTGCCAGGAATAAACAGGAACACTTCTGAATGATAATGAATCTACTTATCAAAAGAACTTACAATTCTAAATGTTTATGCACCTACTATCAGAACATCAAAACATAAAAATCAAAACCTGACCAAACTGAAAAATGAGAAAGAGTAAAATGTATTATTATAGATGGAGATTTCAGTACTCATTTTTCAATAGTTAATATAACAAATAGACGGAAAATCAGTAAGGATATAGAAAACAACACCATTAAGCAACTTGACCTAACCGACATGCAATACTCCACTCAAAAGCAGAATCCATATCCTTCTCAAGTACATACAGAACACCTAAGAGAGACCATACTCTAATCACAAAACAAGTATCAATACATTTCAAAGGATTCAAATCTTAGAAGGTTAAGTTGTCTGATCAGAATAGAATTAGAATCAATAACAAAAATATCAAGAAAAGTACCAAATACTTGGAAACCATATAATATATTTCTGAATAATCCATGGGAAAATGGCTGAGTTGCTTTGCTGCACAATTGAAACTATCATAACATTGTTAATCAGCTATGCTCCAATATAAAATAAAAAGTTAAAACAACAAGAACACACACAGAACAAACAAAAATGTAACTTGTGTCCAAAGAAATAAAAATCAAATTAGAAGTATTTTGAACTGAATGAAAATTGACATACAACTATGAGATGCCTTGTGTGTTCGAGCACAGTTGCTCCGTCATGTCCCATTCTTCGCAACCCAGTGTCCTGTAGCCCTCCCGTCTCCTCTGTCCATGGGATTCTACAGGCAAGCATATTGCAGCATGTTGCCATTTCCTCCTCCAGAGGATCTTCCTGACCCAGGGATCAAACGCATGTTTCCCATGTCTCCTGCATGGGATTCTTTACCACTGTGCCACCTGGGGGCTTCCTGGTTGCTCAGCTGGTAAAGAATCCTCCTGACATGCGGGAGATCTTGGTTCAATCCCTGGGTTGGGACGATCCCCTGGAGGAGGGCATGGCAACCCATTCCAGTATTCTTGCCTGGAGAATACCCATGGACAGAAGAGCCTGGTGGGCTACAGTCCATGGGACATGACTGACTGTCTAAGACAGTCGGACATGACTGAATGTCTAAGCACAGCACAGTGCCACCTGGGAAGCCCCTGAGATGCCTTATTCCCTCAGTAAATGAGTGAAGGAAAAGATAGTTAAATGAATCAATCAATAGATTTTTCAAGTAAGCAAAATCAGGAATTAATAATAAAAGAAATAGGATCACAAATTGATAAAATATTGAAACTGGAAGGATTCTAGAAATCTTTCTAAAACTTAAAACTCACAAAATTTATAGAGGCAACAGTTCCAGGAAGAACATATGATTTGCTTAATAGGGTTTATAAGAGTAAACATTTTAAAATGTGCAGTCTCTGCTAGTAGCTACATTGTACAATTATTGGAATACTTTAAATGCCTATTTTCATCTAATAAAAGCAGACAAAGGTTTTATAAAACAGATGTGCATATTTCTTTGCCTATGTCTGACAAATGTATTTTGTGCTTCACCTGTATGTTTTCCATATGTGCACACATAGTATAATAATTAAGAATACTGAATTCTTAGTCTACATTGCCTGAATTCATACTCTGGTTTTATCACAACTATTAATAATAACCATGATATTAAGCCAGTTATCAGTTATTTAACCATCAATGTCTCAGTTTTTTCAACTGTAAAGCAGGAATAAACCATAAAATGAGAATAAGTAGTTTCTACCCCCTAAAGCAATAATAAGGATTCAGTAAGTTTACAACAGTGCTTGATGCATAGTAAGAGCTCAATAAATGACAACTATTATTACATATCATTTATTTATAATTACTTCAGGCTTATTAGTCAAGACAATGATTTAATTACTTTTAATTAGTTGACATCAATTAAAACAGGATATCAGTACAGGAAAATGGGTTGCTTCCAACTCTTAAGTGTTAAAAAAATAGCTCAGAAGTTCTTTGAAAGCCAATGTCAAAACAAAGCTGGGGCAACTTCTCTTCAAAGCAGGAGACAATGATCCAATGAAAAATGATTATATAGAGTGTTTCTGGGTCAACCAACAAATTTAATACTGTCATATATGATAGGATATTAAAGTTACACATCAAGGCTATACTGCTGCCTTCATCTATTCCTCCTAAGTGCCTCATTCAACTAGACTTTATGGATTTAAATATTATAATTTAAAATGACAAAACATTCATTTCTAAATTTGTTTTTAAATGGATAAGAGGCAGCATTCAGCAGTATATCATTTAAGCAAATTCCACTTGGTGAACACAAAATAAACGTGGAACATATTTCACATTTTTTATTCTATGCAACTTCAATGCTTTCAACACTGCATATATTACTAAAAGGACAAAAATAGATGCTGTACTATCAAATTATAAAGAATACCAAATTGATATAATTATACTTTATAATTTCTTACAAATTTCAAAAGGACAAGTTTTTTTTTTTTTAACTGATTTCATGTGTCTCCTATGTGCTCTAAAGAATCAGGTAAAACAGATATGTTTTTACTAAGTAGCTCCAAATTTTCATGTTTTAATAAATACTACTTTTTATAATGAAATGGGAGCTTCAGCTTTTGACAATGGCACCGAAGACTCTTCGGCTGGACTGAATGAGCATGTACCTGAATCAATATGGTAATAAGATACCAAAACGAGTCTGACTTACTCTATTTTACTGTTTCTGAAGCAGGTGAGGAGATTTTCTATACTTTTAATAACATAACTAAAATTTCATCGCTAACGTTAGCATTTGCAAACCATCTTTATCCTCTCCTCATACTACACAGGCACTTTTTCTTCACACTCCAAATTATAAGGAAGCTGGTCACAATGGCACAGAAGAACAGTGAGTGAGCCTAGCTTGGACAGAAAGCAGAAAGACAGAAAGCACGTGGATGTCAACAGCTCTGCTTGTCCTCTGAGCGGCCTCTCAGCTTCCACCCACCTGTCAGCCAGCCAGATGTAGATTAAAGCTCTCAGCATGTGGGCTGTCTTTCTCAAGCTTTTTGTAACTCTACCAACCAGTAGCTTTCACCACTGGGAGAAGGACCAAGGCCAGGAAAACACTCGTGCACAAGGGGAGTATTAATGGGACAGCCTATGGTTCACTGAGCATAATGTCTACCAAGAAGATGACAGAAACCTGAAAACAGAAGCCCAGAGCAAAAAAAAAGAAACCTAAGATAGCTATGAAGACTGACAAGGTCATCAATTATCATCATCTTCAAATACTTACCTAAGCTTTACCACTTACAAGATATGCATTATTTTATGTGATTCTCACAACAGTCATATGAGAATATAGTGCAGATATTTTTATTAATCATTATATTTTGCAGGTGAAAAAAATGAAGAAACCCAACTGAGACTTTCTTAAGGTTACTTTAATTAGTAAGTGAACAGGAACTCCACTTCTATTTCTCCAAAACTAATGGCAAATTTCAGTCTTCCAGATACATTGTTATAGCCCATATAGAAAAAGAAAGAGGGGTAAATTGAAAGAAGCAGATTCCATACTGAACAAAATGAGCAATTATTCTTATAAACCACTGTATTTTTCCTTACCTACCTTTAATTATCAGTCCCACTCCTTTTATTCCTTACCTTCCTTCATTCCTAGTTCTTTCATTCCGATGACCAATGGCCAGAAACCATTTTATCCACTTAAATCCCTTAGATAGTGATCTTCACAACCAAAAATAACCCTAAGACAAAGCTGAAACCAGCAACTATGGACCTTTCTCTTCTGCTAAGATATCTGGCTATATGAGAAACTGACCTAAGAAGTAATGAAATTTGTGTAAATTTCAGAGGTAAAATTTTTTTCAACTATAAACCAAAAAGCAGGCAGGCAATAAATTATCAACATAGTATCTCCCAGACGAATACTATATCTCCCATTCACTGCAGGCTGGACTCATTCAATGACTGACCTAGACAAACCACTGAGAATGATAAAATAAGTCACAATAAGTGACAAAACAGGATACTAACCTCTCAAGTGGGGCTTCCCTGGTGGCTCAGTGGTAAAGAATCCACCTGCAAACGTAAGACATGCAGGTTCAATCCCTGGGTCAGGAAGATCCCCTGGCTGAAGTGGCAACCCACTACAGTATTCTTGCCTGGGAAATCCCATGGATGAAGGAGCCTGGTGGGCTATAGTCCATGGGGTCACAAAAGAGTCTGACACAACTTAGCAACTGAACAACAACAAACCTCTAAAGAACTACCTAGATTACCATATTAAGTGTTGACAATCTTTCTGAACTCAAAGCTCACAAGATCTTGAGGAGTATGTGAAAACGAACTAAGTGGAAGATGCTAGCAAAAATAATGGAAAGGAACCTCTACTGATTAAATGCAATTGCTAAAGAGTTGAATATCTGCCTTTCATCTAAAACTTACAATGAATTTTAATATAGAAGAAAGGAATATTTAAATTTACATATATTTAACTCTACAGAGATAACCACTGTTAACATTCTTCTAGTCTATTTAATGAAAATATATGACAGGAAGAGTGTGCATTTTTAAAACAAATACTCTCTATTACTTATTACTGTACAGGATAGCAGTTGATTAAAACTCTCAGCATTCCAATTCCTTCCCCAATATGAAATCTGATCATCCCACTAACCCAATGACAGAGGAATAAGAGATAGTATCCTTATTTTACAGGTGAGGAAATCAAGGCAAGTATTTGTTTACAGTAGTTGTAGATAAGCTATATGACATAAATGAAATATAGACAGCAATCCTGATAGAATGATGCTGTCTTCTTTACACATTTCCTCCCATACAGTTTCTCTTTCTCTGCCTCTCTGTTCTCTCTCCAACACAATGTCCCTGAAAGATTATCATGGTAACTCCAGCAGGAAAATGGAGTCCACCAACAGGGTCTATAGTCCTGTTGAGGGAAACTATGCACTCCAAAACAAAAAAGTACTGTCGTTTGTTGTAAGTGAACTTTCAGGAAAGAAAAAAAAAATGGTAGGGAGAAGGTATTTGGAAGAAGAGCTGATTTGTTCTTTAGAATAGAAAAGGTACCTAAGAAAGGACAGGAGTGGCTACAGAAAAGGACCAGTGAAACAGGAATGAGGAGAACAAAAGTCCACCTGTGGCAATTACTCCAGGTGAAAGATCTTTAGTTAAACCATCCTGATGCATATACCTCTCATGTGAGAGGACAGCTGGTCTTGTTTTAGCCCAGTAAACTTTCCCCTACATTATTACCAAAACTGATCCCAAAGCAAATTTGGGTTTTCTTTTGTTTTTTGTTGTTGGTGGTGGTGGTGGCATGTGTATTTGTTTTTAAAAGAGAAATGATCTAAAGGCAAAGGCAAAAACACTATGATACTTCTGCCGTGGTATGGAGTGGATCTGCTCCAGCTTACAGGATTTAGAGTTTGCAATATAAATTAATTTTGAATTGTTAGATAACAAAGGAAAACCCCACTACTGCTTTAGAAGCACCTTCTCCCTATGGTTTGATACTACTGGGAATAAAATATCTTCAAATTGATTTACAGATCAAATTCAACAATTTGAATCACTTATTATGCCAGTTAAGGAGATTCCATAAAAAGTCAGATTTATTTACAACTCTACCCAATTTGGCTACTTGCTTAGGAGGCAAATAACAGGTATTATGGAGTGAAAACATGGTTTTTAAGAAGACCACATTGACTGAGCACCTGCTATGGGTAAGGGTCTGCTACATACAAAGCACATTGAGATGCAAGGAGTTTTATAAACATGAAGAGCTTCAAAAGGAGAAATGTATCTCAGAAACATGATTTCTGTATGATTTTAGTGTAATGCCTGACCAGACTGTCACAATGGAGTTATATTTTTAAAAGTACAGAAAAAGAAGCTCTATAAAAATAATATTTTTTTCAGAAAGCCAAAGATTTCCAAGAAAACTGATAATCTTGAAAGGATAAAAGATGAAAACAAGCTATTTCCTAACTTTAGGACTACAATATAGACTAGTCAAAGTAAATGGAAACTCTGGATAACTGCAGACTACTTTTGTAATATCAATCTAGGACTGTGCAAACATATGCTAAGACTTCTACTCAGCTTTAAAACAATGAGTGGATGTGTATGAACTGGAGCTATTATTACACTGACATTGGGAATGTAAAATGGTACAGTCACTTCAGAAAGTTCTTTGGAAGCTTCTTCTAAAATTAAACATGCACTAAGCATTCAGTTCAGTTCAGTCGCTCAGTTGTGTCTGACTCTTTGCGACTCCATGAATTGCAGCATGTCAGGCCTCTCTGTCCATCACTAGCTCCCAGAGTTCACTCAGACTCACATCCATCAAGTCGGTGATGCCATCCAGCCACCTCATCCTCTGTCGTCCCTTCTCCTCCTGCCCCCATCCCTCCTAGCATCAGAGTCTTTTCAAATGAGTCAGCGCTTCACGTGAGGTGGCCAAAGTACTGGAGTTTCAGCTTTAGCATCATTCCTTCCAAAGAAATTCCAGGACTGATCTCCTTTAGAATGGACTAACTGGATCTCCTTGCAGTCAAGGGACTCTCAAGAGTTTTCTCCAGCACCACAGTTCAAAACCATCAATTCTTTGACGCTCAGCTTTCTTCACAGTCCAACACTCATATCCATACATGACCATTGGAAAAACCATAGCCTTGACTAGACGGACCTTTGTTGGCAAAGTTTTTAATATGCTGTCTAGGTTGGTCAAAACTTTCCTTCCAAGGAGTAAGCGTCTTTTAATTTCATGGCTGCAATCAGCATCTGCAGTGATTTTGGAGCCCCCAAAAATGGGCATATGACCTAACAATTCTACTCACAAAAAGTATTCATTCAAGAAAAAGGAAACATTTGTCTAAACAAAGACATGCACACACAATTTCATACCAGTTTTGTTAACTATAGCCAATAACTTGTGTTGTGGTATGGTCATTACATGGAATATTAATCAGCAGTAAAAGAAAAGAACTATTAATATCATGACAATATGGATGAATCGCAACATTATGCTGAGCAAAACAAGCCAGACACAAAAGAGTGCATACTGTACAATTCCATTTCCTATGTTGGAATTCTAGAAAGCAGATCAGTGTTTGGCTGGGTGTCAGATGTGGGTATGACATTGAGTAAGGGCACAGGACATTTGGGGGGGTGGTATAGAAATGTTAACTAAATTGTAGAGGTCATGGTTACATGGAAATAAAATTTTAAAAATTCAACCGAACACTTTTAAGTAGTACATTTTAATATACGTAACTAAAAACTTTTGGAAGTAACATAATTTAGTTCAGTTCAGTTGCTCAGTCGTGTCCGACTCTTTGTGACCCCATGAATCGCAGCACACCAGGCCTCCCTGTCCATCACCAACTCCCAGAGTTCACTCAGACTCACACCCATGAGTCAGTGACACCATCCAGCCATCTCATCCTCTGTCATCCCCTTCTCCTCCTGCCCCTAATCCCTCCCAGCATCAAAGTCTTTTCCAGTGAGTCAACTCTTCGCATGAGGTGGCCAAAGTACTGGAGTTTCAGCTTTAGTATCATTCCTTCCAAAGAAATCTCAGGGCTGATCTCCTTCAGAATGGACTGGCTGGATCTCCTTGCAGTCCAAGGGACTCTCAAGAGTCTTCTCCAACACCACAGTTAGAACAAGGAAATAAATATCCCCACTATATGAACTGCACTGTTCATATCATATCAAGGTTATAGTGTCTACTTATGTGAATATCTTAAAGCAAACTAAAAATTAGAGTGATTTAAGAGGAAGGTAAGTTGAATGTTGAGTGTGTGGACAATGCTATCATGTATGAGAAATTACTGAATGTCTCGTTTAGTTGACGAGATAGGGAGACATGCTGCCCAAATATATATGAAGCACTTCTGTCTAGTGGAAAGAAAGAGACACCTACCGGGTGGAAGTTGTTATAAACACACACATTTTCCCCTCAGTATATGGAAGACAATAACTGCTTAAATAAGAGCTCAAATTAAAAATCAAATCATATTTGAATATTCACTATATCCTATATAAAATGGGATTTGAACCTTCTAAGAAAGTAGTTACTGAGTTCTCATTGCTAAACTCTTCCTGTCAGGCTCACTGGAAAGGTAATTAGATAGGGTGACAGATTAGATGCACTCTAAGAGTCTTTTCTTAGAGTATATTAATATCTTATTCCCTTTTATACAACTTGAACTAAATTTTATGATTTCAAATTACTGAACTTTATCCTTGCTACAGGTACCATGTCTTTCATATATTGGTGTTTAATAATTTTTAAAAATTTGTGCTCTGCTTTTTAAAATATATGGCTGTTCATCACTAACATACTCAATGCAGAGTTCCTGGCTGGTATAAGCCACCTAATAGTAAAATTCTACAGTAAAATACACTTCAGAATGATTCACATGATCCTAAAACTGTTGATACAGGAAAAAAAATAAGCTGTTTGTCCTAGTGATAGAAAACAACTGACCAGGAAAATTGTGCTTTTCCTACTTTTCAGAGGAAAACAATAAGCCCCCTATGTTAGAAATAAAAGAAAGTTTAGTCTTTAAGAATGTCTTAAAGGTGAGGTGGCTGTAAAGGATGATGTCTATGTGATGAACATTAGTCACATCCCTTCACATTTACTCTCCCCTCTCTTCTCTTCCCAGAAGATAACATTTTAACTTGGGGATCCAAGGCTGTTAACTCCACCCTTTATTTCAGGAATCCAGCATGATTCAACAATTAAAACTTTCAACTATCATGGCTATGGTGATTAGTTCTGAGGTGAGAGCCCCTTGGACTGCAAGGAGATCCAACCAGTCCATTCTGAAGGAGATCAGCCCTGAGATTTCTTTGGAAGGAATGATGCTAAAGCTGAAACTCCAGTACTTTGGCCACCTCATACAAAGAGTTGACTCATTGGAAAAGACTCTGATGCTGGGAAGGATTGGGGGCAGGAGGAGAAGGGGATGACAGAGGATGAGGTGGCTGGATGGCATCACTGACTCAATGGATGTGAGTCTGAGTGAACTCTGGGAGTTGGTGATGGACAGGGAGGCCTGGCGTGCAAGAGTCAGACACGACTGAGCGACTGAACTGAACTGAACTGAAGTATGACCTAAACTTCTTGAATCAGAATAGATACCAAGACTTTGTTGGAAATACTGAGGCCAATACTCCTTTGTCCAGGGGAGATAAATATGGAAATGGTCAGCCTTAGGATCTACTAGAAGCCAAATCAGAATCATGACAGCAGAATCAGAATGAAGCCAACATCAGGAAAGCAGAATAAAGAAAGAAAGTCATAAAGCCAAGGGTTCATTCCCAAGTTAGCCCCATTTTGGACTCTGGGGTTACATCAGTTACTGTATTTCATTTAAGGCTAAAATTTATTTCATTTTTAAGGAAAAAAAATTTTATTACTTGCAACAAAACTGAGAAGGCATGAACTTCATGCCAAGTGAAAACAGAGTAGAATGCACAAGTTGTGTATCAGACTTTGATTTTGTAATTTATTGGCAAATTCACTATTAAAGTAATTCTCGTGTTAAACAGAGACATAATCTAAGTTCCCATTCGTTGGACATCTTTTATTTGTCCTATGTTGATATTTCAAATAAGCACTTATTTTAAAACTTGTACATGTTTTTAGATCCATTTTAACTTCCTCCTCCACAGGAGCTCCAGACTTAAAGGGTCTTGAATTGGTGAGGTGAAAACAAGATGGTGCCATCTCTATTTTCAAGCTGCCACAATCAATTAGAAATTCAGTGAAAGAGCCATCAACTTCTAGAGTTCAGCTCTCACTGATAAGTGAAATGTAGACATGTAGGTAGCCTTTGCTCTATAAAGTTTCTCACTATTCCTCCTGAATCCTGTTCCAATTCCCAAATATATCAGAGCCCTGAGAATACAGATATAGAACTTTTAATAACCAGACTACAAAGCTATCAGACAATAAAGCTGCTAAAAAGTTTCCGTTAAAAGCAAAGGACCCCAGTATTAATGTGACTCATCATTTAAAATATTGTTTAAGAATTATATAGAAAAAATAAAAATTAAATACTGGTAAGAAAATACATTAATTGGCCTCACCACTTTGGAATTTTGAGAACCACTGAAGATTCCTGTCTAAGTTCCTCTGATAAAAAATATCTAAATAAGAAATAGGAGGTTGTCTTTGGTGATTTTCAGGTAAAAATCAATTTCATTTTGTCTACATATCACTTAGTTGAGAAAAACTTCTTAAATATTCATAGCGTCTACAGAAAAATTTTAGCAGGACAATATTTTACCCAAAATGGGGAGGAGAAAGAAATATCCTAACAGTTACACAATTGAATGTCTTATTAATTGAATAAAAAATGTATTCAGACTTCCTAATATAGAAATTATAAGCAATTTTCATGGTCTACAATTCTGTGTATAATTTCTCATTCACAATTGGTTTATGTCTAACTAGAGATCAGAATGTAGGGAATATTTTGAAATATGTCTTAAATAAAAACATTTTTGTATTTTTTAATGGTTTCCCACTAATTGACCAAAAACAAAAAAAAAAAGAGAAAGAGAAAAAGAAAACATGGTAGAATAAAAGGTCAAAAGCCATTTGATCATGGGCAGTTCATATTCTATTTCTATATTATCATATATTTCCTCCAATGAGCCTGCATTATGTTTGTAATCTGTAAAGCAAAATCTTATATTTTAAAATGAATCTAGGCATGTAGAATATGATTCCATATTTTAAAATATATAAACTAGTCCTACCTTCCATATTTTTCCCCATGTGGGATAAAGTTAACTGCTCTTTTCAAAATGATAGTGGAATACTTAAAGCCACTTAACAGTTCTTGATCACCGTCTTATTGACGACTGGCTATTTCAGCAGCTTAACTATAATGTGCCTAGGTGCTTGGGGTTGGCTGAGCTTTTGGATGTGTAAATTCACGTTTTATTAAATATAGAAAATTTCAACCGTTATTTCTGAAATACTTTTTATGCCCCTTCTCAGGCTTTCCTTTTGTGACTCCAGATAACCAAATGTGAAATTCCTTAGGTCCCTGAATCTCTGGTTCATTTTTCTTAGCTTTTTTCTTTCTAGATTCTTCATATCAAATAAATTTTATTAATATGCTTCAAGTTCAGTTATTTTTCTACTATCACCAATAAACTGTTAGGCTTAACCAATAAAATTTCAATTATTTCCAGTTCTAGAATTTCTATTTAGTTCTTTTGTACAGTTTTCATTTCTTTGCCAAGATTTCCTATCTGTTCATACATAAAGGCCATAGAATTTTTTTTTTTAAACCTGATTTCAGTGTGCATACTTAAGTCTCTGTCAACTAAATCCAACCTTTAGGCCACTGCAAGGTCTCTTTTTATTTATTGTTTTCTTCACTAGGGAATAAAATTTCTCCTGGGTTATACTGTAAATTTGTTTTTGCATGTCTAATAATTTTCATTGTATATTGAACACTGTGGTAATAAGATATAAAAGTGACCATATATTTGGTCATGTGACAGTAGATTTGCGGTGTGAAGATGAGACATATAGATAGAAAGCAAACATGCAAGGTGAGGAAAATATTACCAATAGCTAGGTTCCTAATGGCTTTACTGATGAAGACTTCCAGTTTCTTGTTAGGCCAGGCTATTCTTTGGGATTTCAAGAGTTATGCCAATATCCAATGTATGCCAAAACGGTATAAGGAGAAGATGTTAAATTGAGGAATAACTCAAACAAATAAAACTAAGAAATAAAATAAATAATTTAACTAAAAAGAAAGTTTTCAAAAACCAGACCCCAGTAATCAAAGATATGAATAATATTATTAAACATATTTTACTTTTAGTGAAAAGATAAATGCTTTCAAAAGATAAGAGCATTTATATAAAGATTAATATATTCTAAAACAAATATTTTTCAGTAATTCCTCCAGGGAAAAATCTGCTGTCACTGGACCTTTAGTTCCAAAATTATTCAAAATACTTCATTCCCAGTGACTGGTTCTAACTACCTTTTTTAAGCAAAAATTAAAACTTATTGGAATAAACTTATTAAGACAACAAATAAATTTAATCTAAAAAAAGAACAGAGAGAAATTTAAGTCACATGTGAAGTAGAAATCAACTTCTAAAGGGAGAAAGGATAGGAAATTATAACACCAAACAGGAATTCTATTACTTAGACATGTGAAAAAGGAGATGTAAAAGGCAATGAGTCCAAGCCATAAATTTCCTAAGAATCAAGCCAGTTACCTCAAAATATGACTCAATTCTGATCACTCATGCAGTCAACTATTCCTGTTTAATTAAAAAAATTAGTTCCTAATTGAGTGATCCACATTAAGAAGTTTAAATAAAAATGACAAAATCTTAGCAGTTTTCTTTATAGTATTATTCAAAGTATCCATTTATTTCAAGCAGCAAGTGAAAATGTCAAAAACATTCTTGCTGTAGATATTTAGTTGTTTTCTGCCAAATTAATGAAAGGAAAATATTGCACTTTGAATTGGTTAATTACCATGAATCCTTCTGCAAAGGGCTCCTGCTTGCAGAATTAAGCCAGCTCTAGTTGGCACACTGCCCTAACATTCATGGAGACCAAACTATAGGCTCCACTGTACTCGAGAGATATTCAGTTTTTGGCACCCATTCATCAGCTTACAAATCATCAGTTCTAACTACTATAGACACTCAACTGTCTGAAGCAAACAGGGCAGAAAGCACCTGCATTTAATAGGGATGTACCACATTCTGCTTCTTTGAAATTTTAAGAGCTAGACTTAGAATACAGAATGAACAAGAATACCCTGATTTACATATCTTCTAGAAACTAGAGCTACTTCAACAAAAATCCTCTAGTGACAAAGCTATTTCAAGGATAACCACTAGGAACAAAGCAAATTCAGGAAAGGAGGAATTTGGAGAAGTTCTTTTTCTCAGCTCAAGGCCAGGGTGAATGGCCTTACACAGGCCTCTTGAGAACCTACATACAGAGCTCATATTTTGCCACTTCCTAGAATCCAAGATAGATAGGTGCTGATCTGGCAATTTCCAAACCTGATAAAATAACCATACCATCACTCAGACTTTAGCTCATGTCTCCTTTCTCTGTTATGCCATTCCCTTCTCTACTGAAATTATAAGACATGAAATGCCTTCTCCATGTTGGATGACATACTGATGTACTTCTTTATAGGAATATGTTGTTCTTTATTTTGAAACATCAGTCCTTTATTTGGGAAAGAAAGAGTAGACTGATATAGAAAATAACTATTAATTTCTCTCTCTTCTTTTTCTCCTCTTTCTAAATAAAATGGAGGAGGGGGGGAATGATCCTGAATCAAGACAGATAAATACTGATTAACCTAGGAATGCAAGCTGGCTTCTCTAAGATCCACTTCATCTGGTCCTCAGGAGTAAAAACCCTCAGGCTCCAAATATATCACCTTCTCATACAGAGTCTTGCATCAAAGAATGGAAAGAACACAGAAGCCAATAGTTGATCCTAAAAGGGTTATTCAACAACAACTGCAACATTGGTTTACATTAACATCTAAGTATTAAAGCCATAAGCAATTTTTCGGGATTAAGAAAAACCTTAATTTCCTAGTCAAAAACATTTAGAGAACATTAAATATACAAGCTTTGAGAATCTGACATGATAAATCTACACAATCTTCCAAAAAACTGAAGCTAACCCAAATGACAACCAGGATGCTTAAAGGGTTTAGAAATCACCACAGAAACAGCACACAAATAAACAAAAGAAGGCAGGAAAAGAGAAAATGGGAACAAAGAACAGATGGGACAGAGAACAAACAGTAAGATGACAGACTTACAATGAACCATGTCAACAACCATGGTAAATGTAAATGGTCCAAACACTCCAGTTAAAAGACATATATCATCACATTCCTAAAAAGCAAGACCTTACAATACGTTGCCTCTGAAAAAGGTATGTTAAATACAGACACACACAGGGTAAAAGGAAAAGGACAGAAAAAGACATACCACACTGACACTAGACAAAAGAAACCTAGAGTGACTCTACTAATACCAGAAAAAGTTGATGTCAGGATAGAACGATTACAAGGAATACAGAGGATAATTTCATAACAATAAAGTAGTCAATTCATCAAGAGAACAAAATAATCCTAAATGATTATGTATCTAAAAAAAGAGCTTTAAAATACATGAAACAGATCAGAAAGATATGGGTAAGAAAGCTGTGGTACATATACACAATGAAATATTACTCAGCCATTGAAAAGAATACATTTGAATCAGTTCTAATGAGGTGGATGAAACTGGAGCGTATTATACAGAGTGAAGTAAGTCAGAAAAAAAAAACACCAATGCAGTATGCTGCTAAGTCACTTCAGTCATGTCTGACTCTGTGCAACCCCACAGACGGCAGCCCACTAGGCTCCCCCGTCCCTGGGATTCTCCAGGCAAGAATACTGGAGTGGGTTGCCATTTCCTTTTCCAATACATGAAAGTGAAAAGTGAAATTGAAGTTGCTTAGTCCTGTCCGACTCTTCACGACCCCATGGACTGCAGCCTACCAGGCTCCTCCGTCCATGGGATTTTCCAGGCAAGAGTACTGGAGTGGGGGCGCCATTGCCTTCTCCGCCAATACAGTATACTAATGCATATATATGGAACTTAGAAAGATGGTAACAATAACCCCATATGTGAGACAGCAAAAGAGACATAGATGTAAAGAACAGTCTTTTGGACTCTGTGGGAGAAGGCGAGGGTGGGATGATTTGACAGAATAGAATTGAAATTTGTATATTATCATATGTGAAACAGATCACCAGTCCAGGTTTGATGCATAATACAGGGTGCTCAAGGCTGGTGCACTGGGATGATCCAGAGGGATGGGAAGGAGAGGAAGGTGGGAGGAGGGTTCAGGATGGGGAACACATGTACACCCATGGCTGATTCATGTCAATGTATGGCAAAGCCAATACAATATTGTAAAGTAATTAGCCTCTAATTAAAATAAAATTAAAAAGTCTATGTATTGGTCAATGCATAGACTGCTGAAGTAGTTTTTAGTTAAATACAGACACCAAGACTCAAATAAATAAATAAAATACATGAAACAAAAACTGACTGAAAATCAAGGTATAGAATATTTTGGTCATAAAACAAGTCTCAAATTTAAAAGGATTCAAGTCATACGAAGTATATTCTCTGCTCACAACTGAACTAAATTAGAAAACAATAACAGAAAGATCTCTGGAAAGCTCCCAAATATTAACTAAACTAGACACTTCTAAATAACCAGAGTCAAAGAAGAAACAAAAAGAGGAGTTAGAAAGTATGTAATGGTTACTTCCATGTCCTGGCTATTATAAACGGTGCTGCAATGAACATTGGGGTACACGAGTATCTTTCAATTCTGGTTTCCTTGCTGTGTATGCCCAGAAGTGGGATTGCCGGGTCATAAGGCAGTTCTATTTCCAGTTTTTTAAATCTCCACACTGTTCTCCATAGTGGCTGTACTAGTTTGCATTCCCACCAACAGTGTAAGAGGGTTCCCTTTTCTCCACACCCTCTCCAGCATTTATTGCTTGTAGACTTTTGGATCGCAGCCATTCTGACTGGCGTGAAATGGTACCTCATTGTGGTTTTGATTTGCATTTCTCTGATAAAGAGTGATGCTGAGCATCTTTTCATGTATTTGTTAGCCATCTGTATGTCTTCTTCGGAGAAATGTCTACTTAGTTCTTTGGCCCATCTTTTGATTGGGTCATTTATTTTTCTGGAATTGAGCTGCAGGAGTTGCTTGAATATTTTTGAGATTAGTTGTCAGTCCATCAGCAGATGAATGGATAAGAAAGCTGTGGTACATATACACAATGGAGTATTACTCATTCATTTAAAAGAATACATTTGAATCAGTTCTAATGAGGTGGATGAAACTGGAGCTGATTATACAGAGTGAAGTAAGCCAGAAAGAAAAACACCAACAGTATACTAACGCATATATATGGAATTTAGAAAGACGGTAACGATAACCCTGTATGCGAGACCGCAAAAGAGACACAGATTGTAGAACAGTCTTTTGGACTTTGTGGGAGAGGGAGAGGGTGGGATGATTTGGGAGAATGACATTGAAACATGTATAATATCATATATGAAATGAGTCGCCAGTCCAGGTTCGATGCATGATACTGGATGCTTGGGGCTGGTGCACTGAGACGACCCAGAGGGATGGTGCGGAGAGGGAGGAGGGAGGAGGGTTCAGGATGGGGAACACGTGTATACCTGTGGCTGATTCATGTTGATGTATGGCAAAACCAATACAATATTGTAAAGTAATTAATCTCCAATTAAAATAAATAAATTTATATTAAAAAAGAAAGTATGCAATGGAAAAAAATGTAAACACACCATATTAAATAAACTTTGTGCGATGCTGCTAAAATAGTAATTACAGGGAAATCTACAGTAGACAACATCTGAATTAGAAAAATGTAAAGGTCTCAACTCATTGACTTTACCTTCCACTCTACGACCAGAAAAAGAAGGGCAAATTAAACACAAATTAAGCAGAAGAGAGTAAATAAATAATAAAGATCACAGCAGAATTCAATGAGGTGGACAACAGTACAATAAGAAAAGTAAATGAAATAGAAAGCTTATTCTTTAAAGTGGTCAACAAATTGATAGCTGTCTAGACGTGTCTGATCAGAAAAAAAAAAAGATATCAAGAATGAGAAACATAACATCACTACAGAATATACAGATCGTATGGGAATATTATGATAAATTATACCAGTAAGGTTGACAGCTTAGAAAAAATAATCAATTCCTTAAAAACACAAATTACCAAAGTTTACACAAGAGAAAATAGATAGCAAAAGCAAACCTTTAATACAGAAACTCAATTTGTAGTTAAAAACCTTCCCACAAGAAAATCCATGCCCAGGTAGTTTCATTGGAGAAATAAGTCTAAAAATTCCCCCCCAAATTACAGAAGAATGAATACTTTCCAATTTATACTATGAGACCAGCATTGCTCTTGATAACAAAAAGACATAGATATTTTAAAAGGAAATCATATTAGACCAATATTCCCCCATTAAATATAAAAATTCTAAAAAGCTGAATCCAACAATATCCACAAAATACAAGGTATCAAGACCAAGTAGAGTCAACTATGGGTTTCAAAGCTGAAGGGACAGTGAATTAAATGTAATTCACCATGTCAAGAAACCAAAAACAGAGAATCTTATGATCATCTAAACAGGTACCAAAAAATACTCAATAAAATCCAACATTCACTTCTGATAAAACCCTCAGAAAACAAGATAACAAAAGAACATTTCTTTAGCTTGATAAAGTGCATCTATGACAAACCTACAGTTAACATCATACTTAATGGGGAAAGACTGAATGCTTCTTTTCTCTATGATGAGGAACAAATTAAAAATAGTTCCTTCCATCACTTCTCTGTTGCAATTGAGCAAGAATAAGAAATGAAAAGGCATTGAGAAAGGAAGATATTAAATTTTCTTTATTCACAAACAACATGATCTTCTATGTAGAAAATCAGACAGAATCTATAAAATAGATACAAGAACTAGTAAGTTTTAAAAGGTTTCAAGACACTAAGGCTCCTTTAAGAACTGCTAATCTAAGGCTGGGACATTGAAAATATAAGATGAGCCTTAGGTATCTTGTAGTGTCAATAAAAAGAAAGTGCTGGGAAAAGAGAGAAAAAAAAGATGTTAAGTCCAAGGGACACAAAACCCAACCAAACAGAGCTCCCAATGGCCAGAACTGGAGTAAGCTGAATGACAAACAATATTAAAAAATCAATCCTATGTCTATTTACTAATAACTAATCACTGGAAGTTGCTATTAAAAGCCAATACCATTTACAGTAGCATCAATACAAATAAAATGCTTAGGAATAAATCTGACAAAAGATGTTTAAGGCTCTAAGTTGACAACTACAAAACCCTCCTGAAAGAAGTTAAAGACATATATAAATGGAGAGATATTATATAGTCATGAGAGATATGACTCAATATTGTTAAGATGTCAGTTCTCTCCAAATTAATCTGAAGATTCAATGAAATTCAAATCCATATCCCACTAGGCTTTTTGGTAGAAACTGACAAACTTATCCTAAAATTCATATAAAAATGCAATGACATAGAATAGCCAAACAACTTTGAAAAAGAGGGCTAATAGCATTACCTGATTTCAAGATTTACTATGAAGCTACAACAATCAACACAGTAAGCTATTAGAATGAAGAAAGACAAACAAACCAACAAATGGAACAGAGAGTTCCAAAACTGACCAATATATAAATGGAGAATCAGTTTTTAACAAAGATGCAAAGGCATTTAGTGAAAAAAGGATAGCCTTTTAAACAAATATTGCTGGAACAGTCGAATATTCACAATTTAAAAAAGTGAACCCTCATTCATCTCATACCATATACAAACACTAACTCAAAATGGATTGCAGGGTACAGGTTAATGACTCTGAAACTGCTTTACATGTATACTGTGGTTGAACAAAAACATGGTGAGAATCATGCTTCTCACTGATGGAGAGACACCTTATGAATAAACATTATTCATTATGGAAGAGTCAGCAATATCAGTATGAATTCAGATTTAGCTTAATATAGATAAAAATGGTCAGATGCAGAAGTAATTTTAGATGTGTATACCACAGGTTAGCAGGCATACATATATTTCCTGGTTCTGCTTGCTGAAGGAACTGAGACACAGTGACACCCCAGTAGCAGAAACCAGCATATCCAATGCTCACATCTTGGTTTCTACTAAATAACATATGCCCCCAAATGTATCTAGGGCTCCTTTGAGAAATGGCTGATTCAAAGGCTGGGGCACTGAAAATAAACATCTTGTAGTGGCAGAAAACAAAGAAGTACTGAGAAAAGGGGAAAGAAAGGCAAAAAAAGAAAAGTTAAGTCCAAGGGATACAGAAATCAACCTGAAAGAGTTGGAATGGCAGAAAATTCCAAGCTGAGCAGCAAAATTAAAACACAGTATTTTGTTATAACCAAAATATAAAATTAATAAACATGAATTCATATTGGTATAATAAATTATTGAAGAAATAAATAAGTGGGGGAAAAGAGGAAAATAATACCATTTATAGTACTGATCTTTCAAAATAATTTCAAACAATTTAGGTAGATACTCAGTCTCCGGAAAGCATAAATCCTTCCCCTGCAACCTGCCTCACCCCTCTACCCTCTGCCTCCCTGGAGCAAGGCTATACTTAGTAACTTGCTTCCAAAGAATAATGCATGGAAAGGGTGAGAAAAAGATTAACTTTACAGTGGAGAAACCTGTCAAATATCATCTTGGTGGGGTACTCAAGGTTAAGGAGCACCAGTGATAAAACACGTTGACACCATTTGTCTACCTACCTCTACTTCTCCCCAAAATTATCCCAGTCGAAATAAGAGAAACATCAGACAATCTCAAATCAAGGGACATTCTACAAAGAATCTGACCAGTACTGCTGAAGACTGTCATAGTCATTAAAAACAAACAAGCCAAGGGTCAGAGGTGACTAAAGGGCTATGAGGCCTAAACCCTATACAAAATCCTGGATTGAATTCTAGAATAGAAAACAGAAAATAGGTTATTGCAAATATTGTTCTGAAATGCTTAACTTCAGAATTACATTTTTTTAAGTAAATAATTGTTTAAATCTATTTTGTAAAGATATAAAGTACAATAGAATTTCTGGAGTACAGATTAAACTATTTGCACTAACACACGTGATGTGCATGATTTAATAAAATAACTTTACTTTCCCTATCCAAAAAAAAAGAAAAGTTTAAAAAAAAAAAAGGTGAAATCTAAATAAAGTCTGAAATGTAGTTAATAGTAATGTACCAATACTGATTACTTAGTTTGACAAATTTACCATGTTACATAAGAGAAAGAGTGATTAATAAACTCCTTTACTACCTTTGTAACTTTTCTGCAAGTTGAAAATTATTTCAAACCAAAAACTTTATTATGAAAATAGATTGTAGACACAAATGTCAAAAGTAAAACCATAAAACTTATAAAAGAGAATATGTGATGAAATAGTTTAGATTTTGAGTTAGGTAAAGACTTTTCTTTTAACTTCCCTAGTGACTCAGATGGTAAAGCATCTGCCTGCAACACAGAAGACCTGGGTTCAATCCCTGGGTTAGGAAGATCCCCTGGAGAAGGAAATGGCAACCCACTCCAGTACTCTGCCTGGAAAATCCCATGGACAGAGGAGCCTGGTAAGCTACAGTCCATGGAGTTGCAAAGACTCGGACACAACTGAGCTACTTTACTTTTTTTTCTTTCAGAGACTTTTTAGAAAGATGCTACCACTAAAAGTCATCAAAGATAAAATTGATAAATTAGATGCCATTGAAATTAAATCTTTAGCTATTTGAAAGACACTCTGTTTGGGAATGAAAGGACAGGCTGACTAGGAGAAAATATCTACAAATCATATATCCAGTACAAGACTTTTATCAATAATGTATAATGAACTCTTAAAATTCATTATGGGCCATAATGAAAGCTGAGCACCAAAGAATTGATGCTTTCCAACTATGGTGCTAGAGAAGACTGTTGAGATGCCTTTAAACAGCAAGGAGATCAAACCAGGTCAAAACTAAATGAAATCAACCCTGAATATTCATTGAAGGACGGATGCTGAAGCTGAAGCTCCAATACTTTGGCCATCTGATGCAAAAAGCTGACTCATTGGAAAGACCCTGACGCTGGGAAAGACTGAGGGCAGGAAGAGAAGTGGGTGAGAGAGAATGAGATGACTGGATGGCATCTTTGGCTCAATGGACACAAGTTTGGACAAACTCTGGGAGATGGTGAAGGACAGGGAAGCCTGGTATGCTGCAGTCCATGGGGTCGCAGAGTCAGACATGACTGAGTGACTGAACAACAAAAAAAATTCAATAATAACAACTTGATTTTTTTTTAATGGATGAAATATTTGAACAGACTTCAGTGAAGATATAAAGATGATAAATATGCACATGTTCAAAATCATTAACCTTAGGATGATGCAAATTAATACCACAGGGAGAAACAACTACACATACAGTAGAATGAACTCTATTAAACCAAGTGTTGGTAAGGATGCAGAGGAACTAGGACTCTGATACTATGCTGGTAGAAATATGAAAAGGTACCATTAGTTTGAAGAGTTTGGAATTTTTCCTAAAAATTTAAGCTTATACCTATCATGTATAACAACTATTCTACTCCTAGGTATTTATCCTCCTTTCCTCAAAAGAAAACTTATGTTCATACAAAGTCTTATAATATCAATGATCATAATTACTTTAATCATAATATTTAATAACTGGACATAATCCAATTGTCCATAAACAGGTGAATGAACAAACTAATTGTGGTATATCCTTATGATGAAACACTACTCATCTATAAAAGGAAGTAAAATATCATTATCTATAACAATATGGATATATCTCAAAATAATTATGCTGAATTAAAGAAGCCAGACCAAAAAAGAATGCATACTGTATGATTTCATTTACATAAAGTTCAGGAAATGTAAACTAATCTATATCAACAATAACAGAGCAGTGATTGTAGGGGTTGGAAGGGTGGGATCTGGCTTGGTGGGACAGGGAGTGATGAAACAAAGAAAACAGAGAGAGAAACAAGGAAACCACTGGGTAAACACATATCCACTATTTTGACTGCAGTAATGATTTCACAAATATGTGCATATATCAAAGTTGTATACTTAACATATGTGTGTAGTTTATATCAAATATATGTCAACAAACCTGTTCTTTAAACAAATCAACAACCACAAAACCTGGAAAACCTGAAAATATAGTAAACCTGGAAAACAGAAGCCTGAAAAAGGGAGGATGGCTTTTGACAAATAGTAGATGACACAGCAAGTGAAAACTGATTAGATTTGGTATATTTGATTTTGGGAGAGAACTAGTACCCAAGCAGTAGAAATTAAAACTAAGCTGCATAAAATACATGAGAAAAACATCCTACAATTCCAGTTTGAGTTGAATGTGGAATAGACTTCTCTGTAGGGTAAAGGACCCACACAAAGGAGTTCAATCAGAAATTTAATCACCTGTTTAGGGGGATCCTAGGAGAAATTCCCACTTCAGATTGTAGACAGTATTTCTTGGTCTTTAAATGCACCGCTTATAAAAACAGAAGAGTTTCCACTTGGGGAGAAATTTATTTATTCGTATTTATCAGACCATAAAGCCATAAACACCAAATATTTTGAATGATTTAAAGTATTTCGGAATATATGAGCAAGGTTAATGAACCCATTTGTCAGTCTTCAAGTGAGTTATCCACACAGGGAGAGCAACAAGGGAGGTTTCAAAAATAAACAGTTTTAAAAATATGTATTTATCTTGCTCATTTGTTTTTGCATATATTAAATTATTATAAATTTCTTGAGGGAAAAGAGCACTTATAATGTTTACTATGTAATCCTAAGTACTTACAGGATAATAACTAGTAATAATAGCTACCATTTGTTGAATATGTATTATAAGCCTACAAATTTAAGCAAAGGATTTTGAGCTCCCGAACTTTACTATACTTCAAAACACCTATTATCTCCATTTTACAAATGAAGAATCTTAGGGTGAAAGAAGTTAAGGGAACCTTCTTCATATCTAGGATCTGAAGTCAAGTCTGTATGGCTCCAATCCCAATGATGTAAGTCTCTTTCTAATTCACTAGGCCATCTGATGCTCACTATGAAATCTTTCTTCCCTATGCAAATATTTCCTATAATCCTAACCAATTTATTTTTCAAAAGTAAAATATAATCTCATGTTACTCATCCAGCTTTATATCCCTCAATGCCTTGAAACTCCTTACAACACCTAAAGTCATCAACAGGGTGAATGAGAGACATCCCTGCCTACTTTTCCAACACCACTTCCAATTATTTCTCCTGTATATGCCAAACAGATACTGGCAATTCTTTAAGAAATGCAATGCATCTGTACTTTCTATTCTCAACTTTCAGCATGGCCTTCCTCTTATTTTCAGCCTGGTGAAGGAACTTTTTGAAGAAATCGCTAGTCCTTCCCATTCTGTTGTTTTCCACTACTTCTTTGCATTGATCTCTGAGGAAGGCTTTCTTATCTCCTCTTGCTGTTCTTTGGAGCTCTGCATTCAGATGCTTATATCTTTCCTTTCCTACTTTGCTTTTTGATTCTCTTCTTTTCACAGCTATTTGTAAGGCCTCCCCAGAGAGCCATTTTGCCTTTTCCATTTCTCTTCCATGGGATGGTCTTGATCCCTGTCTGCTGTACAATGTTAGGAACCTCTGTCCATATATATCTCTTCAAGAAAATTAGAGATATCAAGGGAACATTTCATGCAGAGATGGGCTCGATAAAGGACAGAAATGGTATGGACCTAACAGAAGCAGAAGATATTAAGAAGAGGTGGCAAGAATACACAGAACTGTACATAAAAGATCTTCATGACCCAGAGAATCACGATGGTGTGATCACTCACCTAGAGCCAGACATCCTGGAATGTGAAGTCAAGTGGGCTTTAGAAAGCATCACTATGAACAAAGCTAGTGGAGGTGGTGGAATTCCAGTTGAGCTATTTCAAATCCTGAAAGATGATGCTGTGAAAGTGCTGCACTCAATATGCCAGCAAATTTGGAAAACTCAGCAGTGGCCACAGGACTGGAAAAAGGTCTGTTTTCATTCCAATCCCAAAGAAAGTCAATGCAAAAGAATGCTCAAACTATCGCACAATTGCACTCATCTCACACGCTAGTAAGGTAATGCTCAAAATTCTCCAAGCCAGGCTTCAGCAATACATGAACCGTGAACTTCCAGATGTTCAAGCTGGTTTTAGAAAAGGCAGAGGAACCAGAGATCAAAATGCAAACATCCACTGGATCATCGAAAAAAGCAAGCAAGTTCCAGAAAAATGTCTATTTTTGCTTTACTGACTATGCCAAAGGCTTTGACTGTGTGGATCACAATAAACTGTGGAAAATTCTGAAAGAGGTGGGAATACCAGACCACCTGACCTGCCTCTTGAGAAATCTGTACGCAGGTCAGGAAGCAAGTTAGAACTGGACATGGAACAACAGACTGGTTCCAAACAGGAAAAGGAGTATGTTAAGGCTGTATATTGTCACCTTGCTTATTTACCTTCTATGCAGAGTACATCATGAGAAACGCTGGGCTGGAGGAAGCACAAGCTGGAATCAAGATTGCTGGGAAAAATATCAATACCCTCAGATATGCAGATGACACCACCCTTATGGCAGAAAGTGAAGGGGAACTAAAAAGCCTCTTGATGAAAGTGAAAGAGGAGAGTGAAAAAGTTGGCTTAAAGGTCAGCATTCAGAAAACTAAGATCATGGCATCTAGTCCCTTCGCTTCATGGGAAATTGATGGGGAAACAGTGTCAGACTTTATTTTTGGGGGCTCCAAAATCTATGCAGATGGTGATTGCAGCCATGAAATTAAAAGACGCTTACTCCTTGGAAGCAAAGTTATGACCAACCTAGATAGCATATTCAAAAGCAGAGACATTACTTTGCAACAAAGGTCCGTTTAGTCAAGGCTATGGTTTTTCCAGTGGTCGGTGTACGGATGTGAAGGTTGGACTGGGAAGAATGCTGAGCGCCAAAGAATTGATGGTTTTGAACGGTGGTGTTGGAGAAGACTCTTGAGAGTCCCTTGGACTGCAAGGAGATCCAACCAGTCCATTCTAAAGGAGATCAGCCCTGGGTGTTCTTTGGAAGGACTGATGCTAAAACTGAAACTACAATACTTTGGCCACCTCATGCGAAGAACTGACTCATTGGAAAAGACTCTGATGCTGGGAGAGATTGGGGGCAGGAGGAAAAGGGGACGAAAGAGGATGAGATGGCTTGATGGCATCATCGATTCGATGGACATGGGTTTGGGTAGACTCCACGTGTTGGTGGTAGACAGGGAGGCCTGGTGTGCTGCAATTCATGGGGTCGCAGAGTCGGACACGACTGAGCGACTAAACTGAACTGAAGGAACTTGTTACCTTTCCAAACTCACTTTAAATATTGCCTCCCCTTTGAAATCTTCATTGACATTTCAGCAACAATTATATGTACCTTCTTTTACATGTACAGCACTCTATTCATACTAATAATTACTTGTGAATTTGTTTCTTGAAAAAAAATAATCTCAAGAACAGTTATTAATCTCTGAATCACCAGTACCCAAGCCCAATTCCCAATATACAAGAAAGGTTCAATAAATACTTATTGACTAAATGAATGGATGGTGGACAGGTGGATGAATAAACAATTAAATGGCTATACTAACTAGCATCTTAAACAAGAATAAGGAAAACGTATGAGTTTTCCTTTTTTTGGTACACAAAAGAAATTATACTGCCTATGAGAGAGATATACTAGTTGCCACTATTTTAACACACACTGCACCCTGTTAATTCCTTATGATTTCATCCTAAAGTATGTATTAATTGAAGCAACTATTATTATCTAACCTATTTGTACAATCCTATCAAAACAGTTTATTCAATCAAAACTAAGAAAGTATAATTTGATGCAAAAATTAATTCTCAAGACTATATAGAATAAATGGAAAGCAGGGGATCTGTGAAGTACTCTGATTACTTGTCAAGAAGAAAGCCAGAGGAATAACCTTTCCGTGACCTCCTCCCACAAACAAAACTATTCACAGACTATACCATTTTAAGATACAACCTTGCTTAGAGCTCTCTTCCTACAGATTGATATGAGACATAAAAAAAAAAAAAAAACCTCCAACCATTTAAAAATTCAATTCCAAGCTTCCTCAATTCTTTATGGTTTTAAATTATTTTTATGCTAGCCAATGTATCTTTGACTAAGTTCCTAAAATCAGTCTTAATGTATAACTGGGATAATTTATGCTATACTTTGGGGAGCTTCTTTTATTATATTATTCACTTGCACAGAGATGACATGGAAATTGCTTAGATTCTGTTGTTTTATGTTACTATCAGCTTAGACGTAATTCTTTTTAAAAATGCAAAATTAGATGGAACTTAGAGAAAAAGTCAAGAAGCTTAGAGAACCACTCTCAGCTAATGGAAAATTATTTTAATTACAAGAGAAATGTTCTAAATCAATTTTCCAGGTGAAAACAAAATATTACTTATTAGCCAAGCAAAATGATTTTCCTAAAGAAATGTTCACATATTCAGTAATCCTTAGTCCATGAAATAAATGCCTTAAACAGGTAGGTAGGTTAAAAAAAAAAAATTCACACCTTGGCAATTTTCTTTTAAAACACTGCCTCACTGAAGCAGTAACATTTTGATTTATGCTTTCTGAAAAACTAAAAGGTGTCTTAAAAACACACAAAGGAAAACTGAATTGCTCACTAAAGTGCTCTAAAAGTATATAGCAGTCAACTTTCCTTTAAAAGGACAAAAGATGCCATTTTAAACTGTAATCATCTTTTTCCCCTGAAACATGATAGTAAAATGGGGATAATAACTGAATGATTTCAGAGTGCAGCACCGAAAAATTTGGGCTGTAAAATGAAAAGACAAAAAAAAAAATACTTTGGGCTAAGATATACATTAAATAAAAGGAGACAATTTTTCAAATGCTGATATAAATTTTCTCAGATTAGGCAGCGAACACAGGATATACAATTCGCTTTGATTTTTCTCTTTACTATCTTTAATGTTGTTCCTGAGTTTCTTTTTATAAACAAGCAGGTTAACATAAGGAGGTAACTGATTGTTTAACTTATCACATTATGATCTTTCAAGGGAAATGTTTCAGCACATTCAAGTTCTGGCTTTTCTCAGCATTTCTCATCTCCTGCATGAAAATATGATATTCCATAAAAGGAAAGGATACCATGTGTGAATTAAGTAAGAACGGTTCATGAAAGAACTGGAATCTAATTACATAAACACACTTCCCTACAGGTGGATTTAAGTTCAGAAATCTCTGAAATCTCATCTTAAAAGGCTAGCAGTGCTTTTT
Organism: Nanger dama; assembly: GCA_917880005.1. NCBI lineage: Eukaryota > Metazoa > Chordata > Mammalia > Artiodactyla > Bovidae > Nanger > Nanger dama. The sequence continues at coordinate 18,191,471 of CAKJTW010000017.1, read as the reverse complement.
TAATTATGCTAAAGTCCCTTGTCTGCTTGATCTCTCATGAACAATTTTAATCAAGCAAGCCTAACACACTCTGTCTCACAGACAACTTACCAGAGCTCTCAACTATGAGCTAATGGGAAGACAAGGAACCACAAGGATTTTTATTAAAAGGAAAAAATGACCAGCCTAGAGATTTGGCCAGCAATAAAGCAAGATTAAATCATGCTTTCCCCTACTTAGCCTACTTAACTTCAAGAACTACAGACCTGTAATTAATTTGCTCTTGAGATTTACTCTGTAAACATAAACATACCATTTAAAATATATTACATTCTTACAGCTCACAGAGGTTTTCCTTATTCTCCTTTCCCATTCACAAATAGACTAATAATACCAACAACCAGTTTTCCGGACTCAAGAATAACCCCTAAAACGTATCTTCCCCTCAAGAGAAGAGTCACAAATTACTTTCTTTATTCTGTAAGAATCCTGATAAGATCAAAATGAATGTGAAATGATAATTAAACGGACCAACAATAGCCCCATCTCCAACTTTCAGTCAGTCTCCAAGTCCACTTGCTCCATCAGCTATCTCCAGTCCTCAGTCCATTCCAAGGCCCTCTGAATACAGCAGGCTATCCCAATCTTCATTTTTCAACTGCTCTAAATTACCTCAACCCAACAGCCACCACTTTCAACTCCTTTCTCTTAATCAATTCAACCCACAGACTCCAAAATCATCCCGGTGGTTGCCCTGGTCCTAAGTGTCTGCGTGTATGCCAAACTCAATTGGGTTTTTCTCTCTACCTTGATCTCCAAACTGCTTTGGAATTCAAAATTCAAAATTTTAAACCCTGATCAGGGTTTACCTGATTAGTTGCTGTGAGGTTGTTAGCATATTCTCAAGCCCTTCTGTGCCTCATTTCTTTCATCTCTAATACTGTAATAATACACTGCCTTAAAGAGTTGATGAAAGAAATGACATAATAAATGAAACAGCTGATGTAAGAATTAAATGGCATACTACACCAATCAAATGTGCATATTTAATACATTTAGGTTTTCCTCCAGTGAGTCCCAGATCAGCATTTCCAGACTCTTCAAGCATAATCTTTAGCACTTCTGTCAGAACCTTTTTGTTTTAATTTCCTCATGTCTAAACTCAGCTCCATCACTCTTGAGGTTTGCCAGCTATTTTCATGCTAGGGCTCTCTGGGCTTCTCCGTCTCACTCAATTTTTCTAGGCACTGAGTCACGTTTGCTTATTCATTAGAGGGTGCTTCATTTAACTTTGTTTCAGTTTTTACCTGCCTGGTTCTTTTCCTCATTAGTGCTGTACTTTTTACTAACTGCAATTGCACCTCATCAGTTTAATTCAATACTTTTCTATTTACATTGATTCAAAAGACTACTCTTCACAGTTAAACTAAACAACAGCAAATTACAGCATAATAGTTTAGGATAGTGATGACTGTAGCCCAGGAAAAAGCATTTGGTTAATTCTTATAAAATTGCTGCTGCTGCTTTTTTTTTTTTTAAACAAGCATACACTATACACATTCACCTATCAGATCCTGTAATACTTCTGACCTGGTTGCTAGATGAGATGTAAAAATTCAACTTGTTTACTGAAATGGTAGATGCTGAAGAGCAAAAGGGAATAAAACTTGCCTTATAAGGAAGGGCAAAAAATAAAATTGAGAAATAAACTTTTAAGAAATGTTCATCAGTACTACTAAGACTGCAAATACATACACACAAATCCCTTAACACCCCCACCAAAAGGGTTGTCTGATCTATCAACAAATATCTCAGATTAAGAGAAATCTCAATTCTAGCATTAGAAAGGCCAGATCCCTAATAGGGAATATTCCTCTGTAATGACATAAATCAGTAAGGACACACTGTTTAGATACTGTAACCATGCTCGGTGGTCATTTTTCCTTCTCCTTTCTACTTTTTTTTGCTTTTTGTTAACAGTCTCTCATTCATTCTTACACAAATTTAAAATGCTTAGTGACACATTATTCTTTAGATAAATATGAATTATTTCTTCCATAGACTCCATGCTTGGTAATTTTCCTAATGGAGCATAAAGTCTTCTCAAATCCTAGCATTAATCCCAACCTGTTTCAAATTACCAGGTTTTGAAGTTTTGCCTCAGGTTCTGGTCAAGGACAAATTAAGTCAAACAAAGTGCAATCAAGGACAGGTTTTTATTTTTTTAGTAACAGAAAAGAATAATAAAATAATATTTCTTAGAATTTTACCTTAAAAACTCTTATGATCATCCTATTCAATTCACTCAGGCAAATTTTCTGTTCTAACAATATTAACAAATAAATTACTGCAATGACCTAATTCAGCACTTCAAGGGACAGTGGCTATAACTTTCTTTTCAACTCAACATTTAGTTTTAAAAGAGCTGCTATCTGTCATCAAAATGACAGTTTCTAATACCACTTTCCAGTAAAAGAAACCAGGGCTCCTCAGAGAAGTGACTGATTCTAGGAGTAAAGCCGGAAATGTAAAGGTAAGTCTGATGCATCCTGAGGAGAAAGGAAAGACTCAAAACAGAAAAAAAAATGAAACAAAACACAATAATGAGGGTATGTCAAAGAAACACAGGAGTTAACACAGAACAATTAAAAAGCTGCCAATGGCCAAAGCTGGAATAATTTGAGCAATAAAACAATATTGGATTTTAACCTAAAGTATAAAATAAATATCACTGAATCCATACTTTACATAAACAAATGATTGGCTAAATAAACAAACAAGATAGGGAGAAGCAGCATATCTCTTGTTCAGAAGTATTCTAAATAATTCACAAAGCTACTTCCCACTCAAAGAAGTGTAACATAACTCCTGACTCCTTAAGTGTGGGCACCATAGAGTAACCTCCTTTCAAGTAGTATAGTGTGGAAAGAGGGGGTTAAAGAGCGACTTTAGAGTGGGAAAATCTGTTAATAAGAGGAAAATATGTGCAAGATACATGAGAATTCTATGTGCTACCTTCACAAGCTTTCTGTAAATCTGAATCTATTATAATATTAAAAATGTATTTTAAAAGTTGAAAAAAGAAAGATCTTCCACTGCCTTTCACTGTCTAAAGTTTGCTATCTAGCGTACCTGCAGACACTCTAGTCAATTTTAGACCACTTCAATTGTACAATTCTTCACAACACTCTCAAATCCAGGCGTAACTTGCACTGCAGTGGAACGGTGGGAGTCACAGACCTGCATTTGAGTTTGGCTCTATATGGACCTATGCACTTGACAGAAATAACCAATTTCCTCATCTATACCATGGAGCAAGCCTACCTGGAGGACTTTCCTATGGGATGGAGGCTAATGGGATGGCCTGTCTGCATTCTCATCACTGAATCTCATCGGCATCTATCCCTAGTTTGGCCCATTTGGGTGTTAACCAGTTTCCAGACCTGGGTGTTTCCAGTTTGTTTCTTTGATGCTCAAATGTCATTCTCAATTAAAAAAAAAAAAAAAAAAGATCAATCCATGTTAATTCTATCTGTTCAAGAATAACCAGAAATCAGAACAGTTGACTCTAGTGGACACAGGTGTGGGAGGCAAACATAATTCAATTGTATACTCTCTTGGGCTATCTGAATTATTTTTTACTATGTGTATACATTAGCTGAAAACTGTATAAATCTTAATTATGCTGCACTGGTTCATAGTGCGTTTCAGGCCTTCTACTTTTCTGTCTATTCTATTAATCTCTGAATATTCGATACTGAAATTTCAACTAAAAATCTTAATTTACCCACTTTAAAAAATTGCAATATATATAGTGGAACTATACGTAACTTTGTTCTGTACTTTTTACGTCTCCTGTAAATGTGTTATCATACTTTCCTAATTTCAAAAAGAAAGAAAGAAAAAGTTATTACAGAAGCAACAAGAAATTCATTACTACTCAGGGATTACTGTAATTTTCTTACTTCTACCTTCGTACCTGCTGTTATCTCCTTTTAATGCAGTATCATAGCAAAAAGCAAGAAGCACAGCTCCAGAGAAATCTAAAATTATTTCAAACAACTTCTTTTGTACCAAATCAGCTCTCTCAACTGGCATAGCAGTCTTGGAAGCAAAAATGACTTGAATCTAGGTTTGCCTATATACGAACTTCCCTGGTGGCTCAGATGGTATAGGATCTCCCTACAGTGTGGGGAGACCTGGATTTGATTGCTGGGTCAGGAATATCCTCTAGAGATAATGGCAACCCACTCCAGTACTCTTGCCCGGAAAATTTCATGGACGGAGGAGCGTAGTATGCTACAGTCTACGGGATCGCAAAGAGTTGGACACAACTGAGCGACTTCACTTCACTTGCCTGTATACTAGTTATTTAACCACACTAAACCCCAGCGTTCTCATCTGTAAAACTGGAATAACAATACCCACATTTCACAAGGTTGTTGGAAAGATTAAATACAAGTACATATAAAATCCTTAGCCATGCTTGGTCCATCTATTACAGCCATTATCAGTATAAATGGAAGCCTGTGGGAATATTTGATTTCTCACTCAAACTTGTTTTTCTATTTAGCTATGCATCCAGAAGCAACTTCCAAGTTTTAATACCTTTAAAATGCAACTGGTTTTCAGCAATTATTACTCCTCGTTTCCTAAAGAAAAAGCATTAAAGAACTAGAATGCACAGTATTTCCTTCTCTGCACAGAAAAGTCTCCAATCTTAAGAAAGGCTCACACACTATAGGTAACATACTTAAAGTTAAATAATTCTTTTGAACCATAAAAGCAATAAAATAATCAATGACAATAACAGAAAATTTGATTAAATGTGCAAATGCTATAGTTGAAGCTGTCTTTGGGATTCTGCCAGCGTATTGCTAAGTTTAAAATTTTAGGTTATATTTGTATTCTGGCCCTCTGTTTTAGTTTACTAGCAAAGGGGTATGTCACACATAGACAAAGTTTTCTGAGACTAGTGGTAACATGAAAATAATTTTAATAAAAATACAAGTTAACACATATAAACATCTTATATGATCAATGAATATGTGTTGAATGAAGTTTGAGTGTATAAATATGTAAATAATACATAACCAATGCATCTTCTTTCCTATGAGTTATGAGAAATACCATTGCCATCCTTTCTCAAAAAGGAATTAAACAATATATTTTACACTGATTTCTATTTTACCACAAGTTTTAAATTAAAGCACTTCAAAAACTATAGGTAATATTTCCACTTACAGGAGCTTTTGTGTATTTGTGGGGATTCACGCACATCTACATACAAATAAAAGGGAAACACTTTAGTAGAAGTGTATATATCTCTACATACTTACATGCAACTTACAATATGAAAGTAGTACCTTACCAAAAGATATTGAGGAATTTTTTATACTTCCTGATTTTTGTTTTAGAGTTTTGCTATAAGACTCCTTAAAACCCCTTCTTGCTTTTGAGATTACATGTAAGAAAACCTCATGTATCTCTGTATCACTGACTCAAAACCATTTGAAGCAACTTGACTGTTAACTACAAAGTCAAAAGGCATTGGGTAACTATAAATTTTTACACTGTGCCTGTCAGTGAATTCTCCAAAACAACAGGAAGAGGAATGGAAATCTGAAAGTACAATGATAAAAATCTTAAAGAACCATCTATTTCAAATGGTTAGGTTAGGAAACATTTAAGAACATTCATTCCGTTACTCCACCAGCCAGTACAATAATGACCACTGTTGACTGATTTTTTCCTCAATTTTTCCATGTTATGTAACACTTTACATTTGTCACTCACACGGATGTTAAAACATATATGGTAATCCTGACAAAATCTGTGAGCAAATGTTGTGCAGTTCATTCAGTCAGGGATACAGGGAATGTGATTTGCACAAGGGCACCAAGCTAGTAATTGGCAGAAGTGGGATTCACACCCAAGTCCTCTGGCCCTACACACACTGCTCTTCCCTCTCCTCACAGCTCAGGTCCCCTTTCACTGACCGCCCTCTTTAGAGCAGCATGATGCCCCCCGTCCACCCCATGCAGTCCTTCCCCAGGTGGTTTACCACAACCTCTCTGGCCTCACACCAGTCTGTAGCCATAGACATCTTCCCAAATTTAAATCACTCTTCAAAGTAAGGCCAGCAAATGCATTTCAGTGTCTGCATACACAGAATAAACTTTTGGTAAGGTCTTCAAGGTCTGAATGGCCTGACCACTACCTCCTTTTCAGGTTTGGAACGTATTTCTGTGCATCAGCCAGGCTTTCCATCCTTTAAAATAAGCATGCTTATTCACATTAGGTCCCTCTCTGCTCTCCTTTCCACCAAACTAACACATAGTATCTTTCCTTTTTTTTTTTTTAGTTCTCCCCATGCATTTATTTTTTATTTATTTATTTTTTAACTACAATACTGTATTTGTTTTGCCATACATTGACACGAATCAGCCATAGGTGAACACAATCTCCCAATGCCGAAGCCCCTCCCACCTCCCACCCCACATCCTCTACTTGAATCATCCTGTGCATCAGCCCCATGCATCCTGCATCCTACATTGAACATAGACTGGCGCTTCGTTTCTTACAGGAAAATATATATGTTTCATTGCCATTCTCCCAAACCATCCCACCCTTTCCCTCTCCCTCAGAGTTCAAAAGTCCACTCAAAGCTTCTCTTCTTTTCACAGCTATTTGTAAGGCCTCCCCAGACAGCCATTTTGCTTTTTGCATTTCTTTTCCATGAGGATGGTCCTGATCCCTGCTCCTGTACAATGTCACAGACCTCATTCCATAATTCATCAGGCACTCTATCTATCAGATCTAGGCCCTTAAATCTATTTCTCACTTCCACTGTATAATCATAAGGGATTTGATTTAGCTCATACTTGAATGGTCTAGTGGTTTTCCCTACTTTCTTAAATTTGAGTCCAAATTCGGTAATTAAGAAGTTCATGATATGAGCCACAGTCAGCTCCTGGTCTTGTTTTTGTTGACTGTATAGAGCTTCTCCATCTTTGGCTGCAAAGAATATAATCAATCTAATTTTGATGATGTCCATGTGTAGAGTCTTCTCTTGTGTTGTTGGAAGAGGGTGTTTGCTATGACCAGTGCATTTTCTTGGCAAAACTCTGTCTTTGCCCTGCTTCATTCTGCATTCCAAGGCCAAATTTGCCTGTCACTCCAGGTGTTTCTTGACTTCCTACTTTAGCATTCCAGTCCCCAATAATGAAAAGGACATCTTTTGGGGGTGTTAGTTCTAAAAGGTCTTGTAGGTTTTCATAGAACTGTTCAACTTCAGCTTCTTCATCGTTACTGGTTGGGGCATAGACTTGGATAACTGTGATATTGAATGGTTTGCCTTGGAAACGAACAGAGATCATTCTGTCGTTTTTGAGATTGCATCCAAATACTGCCTTTTGGACTCCTTTGTTGACCATGATGGCTACTCCATTTCTTCTGAGGGATTCCTGCCCGCAGTAGTAGATATAATGGTCATCTGAGTTAAATTCACCCATTCCATTCTATTTTAGTTCACTGATTCCTAGAATACCAACGTTTACCCTTGCCATCGCTTGTTTGATGACTTCCAATTTGCCTTGATTCATGGACCTGACATTCCAGGTTCCTATGCAATATTCCTCTTTACAGCATCAGATCTTGCTTCTATCACCAGTCACATCCACAACTGGGTATTATTTTTGCTTTGGCTCCATCCCTTCATTCTTTCTGGAGTTATTGTTCCACTGATCTCCAGTAGCATATTGGGCATCTAATTATCTGGGGAGTTCCTCTTTTGGTATCCTATCATTTTGCCTTTTATACTGCCTTTTAACCTTCTTCAGCAATCAATGCAAATAGAGGAAAACAACCGAATGGGAAAGACTAGAGATCTCTTCAAGAAAATTAGAGATACCAAGGGAACATTTCATGCAAAGATTGGTTCGATAAAGGACGGAAATGCTACAGACCTAATAGAAGCAGAAGATATTAAGAAGAGGTGGCAGGAATACACGGAGGAACTGTACAAAAAGATCTTCACAACCCAGATAATCATCATTATGTGATCACTAATCTAGAGCCAGACATCTTGGAATGTGAGGTCAAGTGGGACTTAGAAAGCATCACTACGAACAAAGCTAGTGGAGGTGATGGGATTCTAATTGAGCTGTTTCAAATGATGAAAGATGATGCTGTGAAAGTGCTGCATGCAATATGCCAGCAAATTTGGAAAACTCAGCAGTGGCCACAGGACTGGAAAAGGTCCGTTTTCATTCCAATTCCAAAGAAGGGCAATGCAAAAGAATGCTCAAACTACCGCACAATTGCACTCATCTCACATGCTAGTAAAGTAATGCTGAAAATTCTCCAAGCCAAGCTTCAGCAATACGTGAACCGTGAACTTCCAGATGTTCAAGCTGGTTTTAGAAAAGGCAGAGGAACTAGAGATTAAATTGCCAACATCTGCTAGATTAAGCAAAAAGCAAGAGAGTTCCAGAATAACATCTATTTCTGCTTTATTGACTATGCCAAAGCCTTTGACTGTGTGGATCACAATCAACTGTGGAAAATTCTGAAAGAGATGGGAATACCAGACCACCTAAGCTAACTCTTGAGAAATCTGTATGCAGGTCAGGAAGCAACAGTTGGAACTGGACATGGAACAACAGACTGGTTCCAAATAGGAAAAGGAGCTCATCAGGGCTGTATATTGTCACCCTGCTTATTTAACTTATATGCAGAGTATATCATGAGAAACGCTGGACTGGAAGAAACACAAGCTGGAATCAAGATTGCCGGGAGAAATATCAATAACCTCAGATATGCAGATGACACCACCCTTATGGCAGAAAGTGAAGAGGAGCTAAAAAGCCTCTTGATGAAAGTGAAAGAGGAGAGTGAAAAAGTTGGCTTAAAGCTCAACATTCAGAAAACGAAGATCATGGCATCCGGTCCCATCACTTCATGGGAAATAGATGGGGAAACAGTGGAAACAGTGTCAGACTTTATTTTTGGGGGCTCCAAAATCACTGCAGATGGTGACTTCAGCCATGATATTAAAAGACGCTTACTCCTTGGAAAAAAAGTTATGACCAACCTTGATAGTATATTCAAAAGCAGAGACATTACTTTGCCGACTAAGGTCCGTCTAGTCAAGGCTATGGTTTTTCCAGTGTCGTGTATGGATGTGAGAGTTGGACTGTGAAGAAGGCTGAGCACCGAAGAATTGATGCTTTTGAACTGTGGTGTTGGAGAAGACTCTTGAGAGTCCCTTGGACTGTAAGGAGATCCAACCAGTCCATTCTGAAGGAGATCAACCCTGGGGTTTCTTTGGAAGGAATGATGCTAAAGCTGAAACTCCAGTACTTTGGCCATCTCATGCGAAGAGTTGACTCATTGGAAAAGACTCTGATGCTGGGAGGGATTGGGGGCATGAGGAAAAGGGGACGACCGAGGATGGATGGCATCACGGACTTGATGGACATTGAGTCTGAGTGAACTCCGGGAGATGGTGATGAACGGGGAGGCCTGGCTTGCTGCAATTCATGGGGTCGCAAAGAGTCAGACACGACTGAGCAACTGAACTGAACTGAACATATAGTATACTCTCTCTTACCTCATGTCACTTCCTCAAGAAAGCCTTCCCTTACTAATCAAATCAAATGCTCCTATTATACACTCCCAAGATGCCAGGTACCTTTACTTCCTGTAGTTAGCATAGCTGCAATTACATGTACTCATATAATTATTTGCTTAATGTCTGACTTTTCCACCAGACTGTCAGTGCCAAAAGGGTAAAGATAAAGTTATTTTTCCCGTGTTTTTAGTCACTATTATATTCCCAATGCCCAGCACAATTTCCAGCCCTAGAACAGGAACTCAATATTCTTTTAAAGTTGAACAAATATAGAATTAGGCTAATTCCTCTTTCAGTCTTTATATATTTGAAAACAACTATTATTTTTATGATCCCTCATTCTGTACATACATGCACAAACATTTTACTAAGGAAACCACCGATTCTTTAAAATAATCTTTTTATGACAAAATTCTCAGACACTTCTTAAAACCTGGAAGCTATAAAGGAACACGTTGGTATTTCCTCACCAGTCCAGGGATTTAGCAACTTTTCTGTTCCAAACACTGCACTTCTATCAAAACAATCTACACCTGACACACAGCAGTGACAGTTATATCACATTTCCAGGTCTTCTTCAGATGAACTGCTCTTAAAACACATCTGATTCTTACTAGTGTGATAATTTGACAAACCTATATGCAGAATTTACATTAATCACTATTGCAGCCTATTTTAATTTCAGCCAGTCGTTTCAGACAACTAGGCCTTTTTCCATCCTGACTCCCTCATCCAAACTATTAGCTTTTGCTCCAGCTTTATGTGATATGCAAATATGATGGGCCTGTTTCATCCCAGTCAGTGATAAAATTGATTAACAGGACAGAGTGAAAGAAAGAGCCAAGTCACATCTCTAGAAATACCTCTCCAAGCTGACAGCAATCCATTCATCATCTTTTTCAAACATCTATGAATCTACCTGTCCTCTCAAAACAGCACCTAATTTGACCATCTATTTCATAAACATATTGTGAGATACTCTGTCCAAGGCCTTGCCAAAATCAACTTATTCCACCTACAGTATAGAAAAAAGAATTACACGAGTTTAATATGATATATTCCAACTGAACCCATGTGGTTTCCAGAGGACTGTTTCTTTTCTAGTTCAGTCTTCACAAATCATTTAATGACCAATTAAAAAATTGTCCCAAAAACAGACATGAAACCCACTAATCTCAGTTTCAGAATTCTATTTTTACCCCTCTTTTTAAAAAATAAATAAAATTTAAAAGGCAGTATTTGCAGGATCTTAAGTCTTTGGGGACCTCTACTACTGACTATGAATCGCTCAAAAACCACTCATTTCTCCAAGTCATTTATCGCAGGACATTTACTAGTTGAGAGCATAGAGTGATTTCTTATCACTGCTTCACCTTCCGGAAACTTTAACTCTCTTGCTACCATCATTAGTCTTCTTTACTGATCCTGAATATCATTTTTTCTGATAGAGAAGTTGAGACCAACCTAGAAGTTCCATAGCTCTGCCTTGAATTCCAATATCTAGTATTATCACACAATCTGACCCAAGCAATATTTTATCCTTTTTCTTGTTTTCCTTCATGATCTGAACACAAACATGTTGCGGTCGTTAGCCCCTTTATGAGTTTCAGAACAGTTTGGGATTCAGCCTCTTGTATGCTCTTCTCTTTTGTACCACTTCTGCATTTCTGTTCCAACCCCTTCTTATGTATGAGGATCACTTACACTTACATTGCCAGTACTTCACTATAGACATTTCATGCATTCAATCAACATTTAATTGCTTGCCAAATATATGCAACTCACCCTACTAGAGCAAAGGATACAAAGAGACCTAAGAGCTTATCCCTGCCTTCAAGGAATTCAGAGGTAAAAACAGACACTGGGGAAAAAATATAGGCCCAAACATGCCAAGATAAAAGTGCTATGTGAGCACAGTACAAAGCAGCTAGCTCAAGTATGAAACAGTTGCTAAAGTCTTCATCAAGGAAATGATAAATGAATTGAGTCCTGAGGTGAGGAAATAGTCAGTAAAAGACTAAAAGTATGTGTAATATAAAGAGTGCCTTGTTTTCATACAAGAGTGGTTAATGTCAAGTAGCTGGGATTTAAGTTGCCTGGAGTGCAAGAGACTGCCTGAAAATATAAAGCCAGTTATTATAAGGCCTTGTGATTTACGTGTCAAATGCACAAAACAAATAAAAAAGAAGCAAGTTCTCTCTACAGAATACAGGTAGGTTTAGTTGCTAAGTCTTGTCTGACTCTTGTGACTCCATGGACTGTAGTCTACCAGGCTCCTCTGTCCATGGGATTTCCCCAGGCAAGAATACTGGAGTGGGGTGCCATTTCCTTCTCCTGGGGATCTTACCGATGTAGGGCTTGAACTCAGGTCTCCTGTACTGCAGGCAGACTTTCACCAACTGAACCACCAGTGAAATCCCACAAAATACTATGCAGCAGCTAAAACAAATCAAGGTGTCTACCCAGTAACACGGAATGGTCTTTAGTATTAGTGTTGAGGGCAAACTAAATAATGTCTATAGCATAATATCAGCAATGCAAAATTAAAATACATGTACATCGATGTGAAGAAATGACTCACTGGAAAAGACCCTGATGCTGGGAGAGATTGAAGGCAGGAGGAGAAGGGGATGACTGAGAATGAGATGGTTGGATGGCATCACTGAATCAAAGAACATGAGTTTGAGCAAGCTCAAGGAGTTGGTGATACACAGGGAATCCTGAAGTGCTGCAGTCCATGGGGTCACAGAGTCAGACACGACTGAGTGACTGAACTGAATTGACATTGAGTGTTTAATATGCACACAAAATAAAGCTATAAGTTTACACAAATAAAAGGATTCAGATCAAAAATATGATATGATAAAATATGATTTCCTACAAAGAGGGAGGGGCTTCCCTGGTGGCTCAGAAAGTAGAAAATTCACCTACAATCTGGGAAGACCTGGGTTTGATCCCTGGGTCGAAGATCCTCTGAAGGACATAGCAACCCACTGCAGTTATTCTCGGAGAAGGCAATGGCACCCCCACTCTAGTACTCTTGCCTGGAGAGTCCCATAAATGGAGGAGCCTGGTAGGCTGCAGTCCAAGGGGTCGCTAAGAATCAGGCATGACTGAGCGACTTCACTTTCAGTTTTCACTTTCATGCATTGGAGAAGGAAATGGCAACCCACTCCAGTATTCTTGCCTGGAGAATCCCAGGGTCAGAGGAGCCTAGTGGGCTGCCGTCTGTGGGGTCGCACAGAGTCGGACACGACTAAAGCGACTTAGCAGCAGCAACAGCAGCAGCAGCAGCAGTAGCAGCAGCAGTTATTCTTGCCTGGAGAATACCCATGGACAGAGGAGCCTGGTGGGCTGCAGTCTATCTGTGGGATCGCAGAGCTGGACATGACTGAGCAACTAAGCACAGCACAGAGAGGCAATGTAATGAGAAGTTGGGAGATGAAAAGAAAGGAATTTTTAAAAGTGTGTATGACAAATAAAGACATTTTAAAAAAATTGTTCCTACAAATGACAGAAATTTTAAAGTCTGGAAATGGCAAAATATAATGTACTTTTTAGGAAGAAAGTCTGGCCCACTGTGAAGTGCATACCCCTTAGTTTATTCTAGAATCGAAGAACATCCCTTTTCTGCACATGCTGAGTAGATCTTTATCATTTTGTTAAAAAGGCTAGGAAAATTGGCAGACTAAACTGCCAAGAAGTAAAGAGGGATGTAGAACTTTTGTTAAAAGATGAAACTGAAGACTAGGTTGGACAGAGAGTTGTGAGGTGAGGTGAAGTCGCTTAGTTGTGTCCGACTCTTTGCGACCCCGTGGACTGTAACCTACTAGGCTTCTCTGTCCATGGGATTCTCCAGGCAAGAATACTGGAGTGGATTGCCATTTCCTTCTCCAGGGGATCTTCCCGACCCAGAGCTCGAAGCTGGGTCTCCCGCACTGGAGGCAGACGCTTTAACCTCTGAGCCACCAGACAGAGAGTTAATAGCTGCAAATAAAAGCAGTATCTTACAGTCCAAATTTGACTGTTTTCTGGAAACTTTATTGAAGACATTCTTGCACTGTGTAGATAATGAACTATGTAAATAGTAACAGTTTTAGCAAGATAAGGGTCTGTTTCATTTTCTTATAAGTATGCCAAAGGGAGAGCAACGAGGCATTAAAACAAAGTCTTGATGAGTGTCTCTTGGGAACTCAGAATAGGTGTCTCTGCAATAAACTCACACAGGCCCTACCATTTGCATTACCAAGAGCTGCTTCATCTGTACAAACAGACTTTCTATAGAACCATAACTGAACACTACAGGCAACAAGCGAAAATTTTAAAACTTCATCAAGCTCTAGTGCCAGGTGACAACTGTTTGCTAGACATGATTTATGCAACACATTTCATCTAGTTATCTTAGAATCAAAGGCATTTTAACCAAAGCGTTCTCATTCAGATAAACAGAAATGATTTATCTTCCAATCACATCTGTGAAACGTAGAAAACACACCTGGGAAGTTCCAGGATGAGATCCTTCTGATTAAATTTTCAAAACAAAGAATTTAAAAACAGAAAGTTGGCAGCCTTATTTAGCAGTCCTCTATTGTGAATCCGCCTGCAATCTGGTTTGATTCCTGGGTTGGGAAGATCTGCTGGAGAAGGAATAGGCTGCCCACTCAAGTATTCCTGGGCTTCCCTTGTGGCTCAACTGGTAATAGAATCCTTCTGCAATGCAAGAGACCTGGGTTCAATCTCTGGTTTAGGAAGACCCCCTGAAAAAGGGAAGGGTTACCCACTCCAGTGTTCTGGCCTAGAGAATTCCACAGACTATGCAGTCCATGGGGTTGCAAAGAGTGGGACACAACTGAGCGACTTTCACTTTCGCTATTGTGAAGACACTTTTTTCATCTGAATGCAGAAATATAACTAAAAAGCAACCAGAATCAAAATAATTTTTACAAGAAAATATACATGTTTCATTTGTAAAAATTATTTTGATTCTGGTTGCTTTTTAGTTATATTTCTGCATTCAAACAATCGTAGGATGCAGGATGCATGGGGCAGATGCACAGGATGATTCAAGTAGAGGATGTGGGGTGGGAGGTGGGAGGGGGCTTCGGCATTGGGAGATTGTGTTCACCTATGGCTGATTCGTGTCAATGTATGGCAAAACAAATACAGTATTATAATTTAAAAAATAAATTTAATAATTTAAAAATTTAAAATAATTTTTAATTAAAAATGATACATATAAATAATATATAACATGGTTAACAATACTGTACATATAACCACGGGACCTTCCCTGTTGGTTCAGCGGTAAAGAATGTACCTGCAATAGAGGAGACAAAAGAGATGTGGGTTCAATTCCTGGGTTGAGATGATCCTCTGGAGGAAGAAATGGCAACCCACTCCAGTACTTGTGCCTGGAGAATCCCATAGACAGATGAGCCTAGTGGGCTACGGTCCATGGGGTCACAAAGAGTCAGACACGACTAGGCGACTGAACACACACATATATAACCATACATTTCTACAGACATGTTCATGAGGGTCAAATGTTTGTTTTTCTGTTTGGTCTGTGCTTCATTAATCTGAAAGACATTCTTTCCCCTCTGAATCTTCTGGTGAAGTATCATTTCAGCCCCTACTTAATTATCCATCATCTCATCTTACCATCTTTTCACCTACTCAGAATAAGGTAAACTTCAATAAAAAGTGGAAGTTAAAGGAGGGTATCTTCAATAATGACCCAAACTATTTTATTTATAAGGGGTATTTTTATTTTACCCTTTATATTACTTAAGGTAAATACATATTATCTATGGAAAATGAGATAGGGATATTAGTTCCTTCCCCCTATATAAAATGTGTTTCTTGTATAATCAAGAAAAACTATTTCAAATTACTATAGTGACTTCCCTGAGTTGGTAAAGAATTCACCTGCAAATCAGGAGACCATGCTTCGATCCCTGGGTTGGGAAGATCCGCTGGAGAAGAGATAGGCTACCCACTCCAGTATTCTTGGGCTTCCTTTGTGGTTCAGCTGGTGAAGAATCTGCCTGCAAAGCAGGAGACTTGGGTTCAATCCCTGGGTTTGGAAGATCTGCTGGAGAAGGGACAGGCTACCCACTCCAGTATTCTGGCCTAGAGAATTCCATGGACTCTATAGTCCTGGAGTTGGAAGGAGTCGGACATGACTGAGCAACTTTCACTTCCACAGTGACAAGATGAGGGAAACTTTTATTATAAGAAATTCTCAACTTCAAAAGATTGTTATAATCAAAACCGCAATGAAGTATATCACCTCACACCAGTCACATTGGCCATCATAAAAAATCTACAAATTATAAATGCTACAGAGGATATGAAGAAAAGGGAACCTTGTTGCATTGTTGGTGGGAATGTAAATTGATAGAACCACCATGGAGCACAATATGGAGAATCTTAAAAAGAAAAAGGGAATAAAACTATCATACAGCCCAGCAATCACACTACTGAGCACATATTCTGAGAAAATAATAATTGAAAAAGATACATGTAGCCCAATGTTCGTTGCAGCACTATTTACAATCACCAGGACATGGAAGCAACCTGAATGCCCATCAACAGATAAACAGATAAAGAAGCTTAGGTACATATATACAATGGCATATCTCAGTCATAAAAAAGAATGAATTTGAGTCATTTGAAATGAGGCAGAAAAACCTAGAGCCCGTTATACAGAGTGAAGTAAGTCAAAGAGGAAAAGAAATATCGTATGTTAATACATATATATGGACTCTAGAAAAATGGCACTGATGAACCTACTTACAGGGCAGAAACAGTGATGCAGACATAGAAGATGGTCTTGTGGATACAGTGGGGAAGGAGAGGGTGAGACAAATCAAGAGAGGAGCAGTGACATATGTACATCACTATGTGTGGCAGAGCTAGTGAGAAGTTGCTGTCAGACACAAGGAGCTCAGCCAGCACTCTGATGATACAGACAGGTGGGATGAGGTGGTGGGTAGGAGGGGCACAAAACAGAGGGGATAAATATATACTTATGGCTGATTCATGCTGTTGTATGGCAGAAACCAATGCAACATTGTAAAGTAATTATCCTACAATTAAAAAAATGATGGTTATATATCAAAGGACCTCAGTCTAGGATCTTCCTCTTGCCCTCTCTCATTTTCCTGGCTAAAAATCCAACTTTAGATACAAATGCACAATCATTAGCTTTGTCAAAGGTTCTGTGAGAAACTGAAGAGTGGAGGCAAAGACTGAGAAAGTCTAAAAGCTACATATATATACTAAGAAAAGACAATCTGTTCTGGACTCAAATTCTATATTATACCAAGATGCCTATTTTTCTTATAATGAGACACATTAATATAGCACCTCAACAATTCATGCTAAATAAATACAAATATTCTTTTACCTCAATCTGCACATGTATGAAGTGAAATAACCTAACATTAACAATGTCACATAATAGTTTTAACAGTATGGTAAGGGAAAAGTTGTTGCTCAATACAATTATTGGCCTGATATTTACCAAGCTTTCCTCTTACACAATCATAAGTAATCAACATTTAAAAAACAACAATATAACATTTAATGTCCAATTTTACTTAACATTCAACTTGAAACTAATGAACTTGTTTGTTCATATCACTTAGTCACCTCATTCTTTGTACACCTTAACTGAGCTGGGATTTCACAGAATCTCAGAGCTAGTATGTTACCTCTCTCCTTCTCAGGCTCAAGAATTGTATTAGGGGCTAAAATAAGTCCTCAAACAATATGTTAAATCACTAATTATGCTAAGACATGATAGTAGTTAAGTTATAAGCTACAAAAGTCCACTATCAAAAAAGCTCCAAAACATTGCTATTTTTCTTTCTATTCCAAGTACACATACCTCTATTTCTATAATGAGGGAGAATTAGATGACCACTTAAACATCAGTTTCCTAATAAGCAGCATATTTTACTATATGTACAATAGAGAATTACACATGCCTACCAATGCTTCTTTATATTCTCTCTTTGACATATTTAATGTTCTCACAGAATGATTTTTTCTTGTAAAATGACAAATTATTGTAATATACAAAATACGTTTTTTCCCAGTGAGTTATGACACCCTTGAGATTTACTATTTCTTTCCTATTTTCTTTCACTAATATTCATTTAAAATGTACAATATAGTAGTAGTAGTATCACAGCTGCCTTTAATACAGTAATTTGTAACTTGCCTTTTATGTCATTCTATACAGTAAACAAATGTAAATGCAACTCATGGGGTGAAACTTACTAAAATATAATCATGCAAAATATCAACAATATGTTTAATGATTTAGTTACAAGTTTTGATTCTTATACTTTATGTCATTATGTCAGTGGTATTTACTACAAAGTAAGCATTTAGCATATTTACACAGGAGAAAAATTTCAACTTCATGACTGCTATATGAGGAAAAAAATGCAAAAATATCTATTTAAGCATCTTGTGAAATTCTGTTTCATATAATTTAAACTTTTCAGGTAGTTTTGAAATTCACTATTCTAATAAATGTTATATGATATTTATAAAGATAAGAATACACTAGATGATTTACATGGCACAGGGTTTCTCCTCATGAGGTTTACAGTCTAAGCTACATAGCAAAACATAGGTAACAAACATTTTTAAATCCTGTAGCAATATTAAATTTTTAAAACTCTTGAAAGTACATCAGAGAATAACAATTTTCATTGCATGAAAACATAAATTGAGTTTCATGTTTCTTTATTAAACAGTATGGTTCACAATTTTTATTCATTTAATCCAATCTCCCAATCCTCCAAAACAATTTTAACAGATACTATGCTAGTGAAACAGCATTTTTTACTCATCCTAAAGCCCACAGAATATGCTTTGGAGGAAGGTAGAATGATTTTAACATCACCGTGTAAAAAGCCATCCAATAAGGTCTAGTCAAATCAACAACTAAGCACTTGAAATCCATCTACCAGATAAAAAGATAAAATTTAAGAACTATTGCCCTTTCAAGCAATTGGTTCTGGCTAGGAAGAAGTACAATGAAAACAATATTATGCTAGGTCAAAATTTTTTCAAAAATTCACTGCAATTACAATTATCACTGACAAGTCTTAAGAAGTTGAAGTATAAAGTACGAATTAACAAGAATGTACAAAAGACTCTACAAAATGTTTCAATGAAGAGCAAATGCAAATATTAACATCTTTATGAAACACAATATCAGGTATTTACGGTTTATTGAGAACAAATTCTCATCCAAATTTACATTTCCTTTGCATGTCAAATTTTGCATATATCTGCATGAACATAACTGTATAAGCTACTTTATTGTTTTATCTTGGTTTTAGAAAGAAATAACCATTTGGAGAACATCTGAAAGGAATAACATGCCCTGTATCATATATTAAAATATTTATTTCTGTGACAATAAATAAGTTGTTAGAGTAACATAAGTGAACTTTTGTGTTTCCCAATTCATAAGTCAATTGGTGCTTATACTATTTCTGAAAATAAAAGAGGGGGAACGTTCACCAATTCATTTTATGAGGTCAGCATGATTCTAATTTTTTAAAAAATAACAAAAATACTTTAAGAAAATTTAATCAATACCAATATTTCTCAAGAAAACAGACACAAGTATGTCTGTAACAAAATCCTAAGAAATCAAACCAGTAACACATAAAAAGTGTAATAAATCATGATAAAAATGGGACTTATCCTAGAATTTAAAAGCTGCTTAATATTAGAATATCAATGAGTGTAATTTATCAGGTTAACAGACTAAAAGACAAATATACCCACACATACATCATGAATTGATTTTCAATAAAGGTGTCAAAGTAACTCAATGAAGAAACTATGCTTTCAACAAATGATGCTGAAAAAATTGGATACTCATATGGAAAGACATGAAACTTAATTACCCCATATATAAAAATCAATTTAAAATGTATCATCAACCTAAAGAGATGATAAACTTCGAGAAGAAAATAGACAAATTAAATGACATTAGGTGAGACAAAATTTTTAATACTCTATAGAAAGCCCAAAGAAAGAAACTGATAAATTAACTTCATCAAAGTAAGAATTCTGTTCTTTGAAAAGACACACTTAAGAAAATGAATAGGCAAGCATATCAATGTGAGGGGAAAAACCAGTGAAACATATTTTTGATAAAGGGTTTGTACTCAGAATATGTAAATATCTAAAAATAACTCAGTAAGGAGACAAAAACATGATTTTTGGGGACATGGGTAAACCTATGGTTAATTCATGTTTATTTTTGGTAGAAACCAATGCAATACTGTAAAGAAATTATCCTTCAATTAAAAATAAATATTTTTTAAAGTAAATGTAAATAGTAAATGGATACTTTACAAACGGGGATATGTAAATTACCAATAAATGTATGTGAAAATGTTCAACATCATTAGTCACTCTCTGCAATACAAATTGAAACTGCAATAAACTGCTACTACTACATACTCAATGTAACCAGAGCTAAAATTAAAAACAGTCAATACTTGTACTAGCAAGGATGCAGAGCAACTGGAACTCATATATTACCAGAAGAGATGCAAAAATGGTACACTTGGAAAATAATCTGGCAGTCACTTATAACATTAAAATATTTCCTCATCGTAAGACTCAGCAATCTTTCTCCTACTCATTTACCCAAGTGAAACAAAAACATATGCTTATATGAATACTTGTACTAAACATATATAATAGCTTTATTTATGATAGCCAAATCCAGAAACACTCCAAAGATCCATCAACTATTAAACAAAAAAAAAAAAACAAATTGTGGCACAGCCATACAATGAATAGGAACAAACTACATGATACACGTACAGGTACAATCTAAAAAAGAAAGCAGGTACAAAACTGTACACTGTATGATTCCTTTCTAGAAAAAGCAAGACAACAATGACACTGAGCAGAGATGTGGCTGCCAGAAGCCCAGGAAGGAGGTAAAGGACTGATTTTAAAGGATCATAAACAAGCTTGCTGGGGTGATGAAATGTTCTTGTTGGGTGACAGTGGGTGAATTATATGTAAAATATGGCTCAATAAAACCAATTAAAAATAAAAGCACTCAAAAATATGCTGAAGACATACATTAGTGAGAATGTCTGGTAATTTACCTATTCAAGAAATAACGGCAACTTGTTTGATTTGAATATGTAAAACTCCAAATGCTAAAAAATCCCAAACAGTTATCAGTGGAAAAGTCAGTCACTCTAGCATCCCTATGATTTCTATGCCTTGTATCACTTCATTTATATTTGCAAAGAAACTATACTAGTATATGAGGACTGGCTTACTAATTAAGACATCTATTCTAAAGGACACTTTAATAAAATAGAAAACTAATAGCATGTAAGTTATTTTTTCCCAGAATCTTACCCTTATAAATCAGAGTATCAGTGGTCTGAAAGTATCTTAGTATCTCAACTTCTAACATCCTTCCAATCCTTGTCTTAAACTTTTTCTCCTGGCATGTGCATTATAAACCACTACTTACTAATGCATCAATCTGAGTACATTACAAGTCACATTAAAATATTCCTAAAGAGTAACTACAAAGAAAAACCTAATATTCTTGTATTGCCAGAGCTTATAGTACACCTGAAAAGAGAAGCATACATACAGGACACTTTTATTAACAATACAATATATATGCCAAAAGGACTGGAAGACTGCTAGGGTAAGAAAGAAAGCAAAAGTGGACTTTTACTTAAGATATAAGGGACTTGATCATTCTTGAACACAGATATGAGAAAGATGAACATGAGAATGACACAGATGTGACTATGTGAACAACAATTTCAACGGAGAAAGACTTACCTAAATTAGAAGATTAGAAAGAAGTACAAGCTAAGTTGGAAAGATAGGATTTATTTATCCAAGCAACATTTATTGAGTACCTATTATATGTCAGGCATAGTACAGAAATGGAGCAGTTTGGGGAGAAATTCTAGTCTTCGGATTTTGGTCTTTTTACTCTGTAGCCAATGAAAGTAAAGAGAGTTCTTTAGAGCTCATGGCAATTTCACGTATGTTATCTCAACCAATCCTCACAAAAAATGATTTTGTAGAATGAGGAAACAGAGACTTGGAAGGTATATGTTTATGCTTAAAGTACTACAGCAACAGAGAAGGAGAAAAAAAAACAAAAACAGATCTTTCTACACCTACCTGAGTGCTCCTCTGTTGCTCCATTCTCCATACTATTATGTTCTTTTTTTCAAGAAAACAATAAATCATTTTAAAAAACCAGCATGATAAAAGTAGTATTTTAGTAAAATACATATGGTAGTGATGTATGGGTTGAATGAGAATTCACAGAACCTGGTAGCAAATAGATCTGGTACTCTAATAATCCAGGAATAAGTGGAAGCCATAGGAATGAAAGTCAGTATCTGTAAGACTACACAAAGCTTCAACTAGGTATCTTATTTGAAATGCCAAGAGACTAAAAAATAAGCAGAAGACTAGTAGAGCCACTTACAAAACTGAAATGTCATAACAGATCTGTTTTGTTGAGGAAATCATCTACTGTGGTCAAATTATTTCTCAAACACAAAGATAAACACATTATACAAGTCTCTACTACTAAAGCCAGAATAATGCAGGGTTTACTGCACTTGGATCCTTTATTTACAGATATTTGTAATTTATATTCTAAACAGTCCAAACCCTCCAAAAATCCCCACAGCTATCTACAGTCACAAAGCCCAGTAAGAGTTATATGCTCACTTTCTGGAAACTTTTAAAATAGTTGATACACCTAAAACTAAAGAAAAAATAAGTATCTGTTTAATTAACTATCACTGAGTCAAGGCTTTCTTCCAGGAGACCAGAGTTATTTACCAGTAATAAGTAAATTCCTATTCAAAAGCACACAACTGAGAAAGTATTTTAAAATCTATAAAAAGATCAAATCTATTTTACCTCTTGGTTGGAAATTATTTCTCAGGGCAGGGCTATATGTGTAACCTCTCCGAAGATTCTAAAAAAATCCCATTCTTTATATTAGTTTACTGACAAAAGCATCGGACTGGTAGCTCTTTAATAGCTGTAACTTGAGATCCAACAGATAAGCTAGTTCTTAAAAGGGGATAACTGGCATGCTGAGTCCCTGGGTTGCAAAGAATTGGACATGACTTAGAGACTGAACAACAACAGAGAGCTGGGGCCAAATAAAATCCTGTGCAACCCAGAGTGGAAAGAACAGAGGTCAATTCTGCACTTTCGAAATGGCCAGTAGAGGCTGCCAATGTACAAAGACCTATAGGGCTCCCTTCCACCTCACAAACATACAAGGTGTTGCCACCAAAACAAAACGCATTTCCCATGGCATGGTACGAAGCCCAGCATTCTGGGCTCCTCAGAGAATATTATTCAATGGCAATCACCAAGTATCTTTTCAACCATAGCTTCTGGGCATGTGTTGAACAAAGGAGCTGCAGGGTATTTTGAGTACTTTTGAAAGATGATCACACTTAGCCACTCTCTGGTCAAAAGAAATCACGACGTGTTACACAATTATCTTTCCAGAAGTGATCCTTCAGATTTTAGAAACATGTGAAAATGAGTATTTTCACTGAAAAAAACATTTTGCTTTATGGTCTTAAAATTCTCGTTTGAATAGATGTATTATTTGACTTCTTCAAATAAAGGGAACAGGTTAGAGCTGAAAGAATTTTCAGTTACTGAATACAGAGTCATAATTTGATCTATAATTTGTAAGTATCAATCTTAAATTACCAATCCTAACATTCTTAAAAGGAACTTCCTCACATTCAGCAGTCAGGGGAGATTCTGTCCATCCGTGCCCCTCACCCAGAGCCAAGAACACAGACACTCAAATATATCAAGTGGCAATCAATTCTTAAAATTCATTTCATGAATCTGCTAGAAAATTTTAAGAATTATGTATCTGGCCCTTTTGAGTTCCACAACACTGCTATTTCTTGTAGAGAGGAACTCTGCTGTCAATCACAGCTCCCTTTTGCCACGCAAATATGTGCTGCAGCTTTCACTTGTCACTCCTATTATATGTCATGTAGGCAGCTTAGCACTAAATCAATTTAAGGAACTGCAGAAGTTAAATACATACATTATTATGATGATGACAGAAAAGGCAATGAATGTCTTGCAGCTCCATTTGCTTTCTTTGTTAAGAAAGAAAAAGCTAATTATCTGCAGCTGTCAACCATGAAGACCTAGACCTATTTAAGTCAACATTAGCCTTGGACAACTGAAAACATTTCTCATATTTTTGCCCAATTGTTTTCTTTTTCCGAAAAAACATATCTCATTATGAAATATTAAACATACTGAAGGACAATGTAAAAATAAGTTGCAAAATGTAAGACTAAGCATTTGTATCCCTTTTCAAAACCAATTCATTTTAATACTCAAAAACTGACTGCCAATTTTTTGTAATATCCATTCTCTAATTAGTGTAGTCAAAATTTAGAAAGATACCAACCCTCTCCACATAAATCCATATTTAAAAATTTCAACTGAAACCCCACAGACTAGTGGTCGCAATGAAATTATGTTAAGATGATCAAAGGAGAAATTTTAGCCATTTATTTAACGAAGAGAAAGAAAAATTCTTTCCAAAGTTAAAATGCTGATTAAAAAACAGAAAATTCACACTGAATTACCACCTTCTATGTAGTATCATGTAGTCTTTTATCTATCAATCTTACATTTTTCAATCTAGTCCCATTAAAATCTAAAACTGAATAACTAGTTTGTATATTTCTTATCCAGAAAATATCAAACAAGAATGAAAAGAATACTCTTAATAAGTTAAAAAAATCACTATATAACCTATGGAATAGTATACAAAGGCATTATTCTTGATTATGAACATTCTCCACGTTTGCTCTTACTGAGTTTTCAGTGATAAAACATTATTCTTTTATTTCTTGTGAAGAGTTCTTCTCACAAAAATACACTTAACAGTATTTTAAAATTCCATATTAAAACACTATGCATTTAGCTTTCTAGAGAATTAAACCTATGTACCCCCTAATATAAGCAAAATCAACATAGATAAAATGAAATTCAATCATGTAAGAAAAAAAAATCTAACAAATAGCCTAACAAAATTAGTTTTACAAATAATAGCTTCACGTTTAAGTCCCTAAACCAGCCTTAAAGAGAAGTCTTTTCTAACTACATCTAACCCACCACTCCTCCTTTCCATCTAAAGGAATCACTACTGTATTTTCAGGAGACAAGGGAGAAAAGGTCAGGAATCTTTAATGGCATAAAAAGCAAAGTCATCTCAAGATCCAAACACTCACATGTAGAAATGGCTAAGCTACAGACACAGACATGGCCTGTGCGATGGGTAAAGAAATAGTACAGTTAAGGACCAAACATGAAGTAAAATTTCAACTGTCTCTTAACTAGCAATTGACAGGATCAAAATTCCACTGTAACTTTGCCAACAAAGCCCAGGTTCTTTTCATAACACAATACTATCCCCAAGCAGAATTCTTCTCTAACTCTACATTTTAAAAAAATCTGTATCTATCAAGATTGAGCAATGGTTGCCATCCTGTACAACTGATGATGCTGGTGACAGTGTTATCCAAATGCACAGAGCAGAAATGAAAAAATATGATTGGGAAACAATCCTTTGTCTTAAAATGAGGAGGATAAGATAGGTGACCCTCCAGGGTCCTTTTAGTACTAACATTCTAATATACTTTGGATTATTTATCTTGCTAAGACATTTGGGAACAGATAAGAAGCCTCTGGCTATTTCTTTCTTACTTTCTGACATCTGTTCAAGGTAACATTATAATTCCCAGCTGATTATTTTATAAAAACCTAAAAATAGCATCTACAACTAATATAATTCTCACAACTCCATTAGAGGAATTATTACGAATTCCTCTAGGTTCAAGATTTTGGTAACTCGGCACAAATCAACAAACTACTAAACAACAGAGTAATTCCAAAGGCAGGTCTGCCCTACTCACAACTCAGGACACTTCCCATCAGGTACTAGAGGCCACCATAACAGGGTCTATTTGTACATCACAAGAACTTTGTTACATGCTCGGCTTTTGGTTCTCAAAACAGACCTAGAATGAAACAAGGCAGGTAACAGTCATATTCTGGCCTCATTTTACAAATGTAAAAACTGAGACTCAGAGAGAAATTTAAACCACTTGCTGAAGGATCCTTCAGAGTAATGTCAAAGTCTTAAACACAGGCTTCTTGACTCCAAGTTCAGAGTTTCTTTTGTCATTGTAATTTTTATTGTCAATTACAAGTTGGCTTTAATGTATCTTTAAAACATTTTTATGCCTACACTGTGTAACCTGGTCTCTCCAATTCCGAAGTCTACTTAATGGAATTGAGCCCATGAAGGCATCATGTTTACACTTACATATGACATAACTTACATTTCCAATACACAATTTATTTTCCAAAGATATGTGCCTATGACTGTCAAAAAGATTTCCACTCAGATTTTG
This sequence comes from Nanger dama, assembly GCA_917880005.1. NCBI lineage: Eukaryota > Metazoa > Chordata > Mammalia > Artiodactyla > Bovidae > Nanger > Nanger dama. The sequence goes on along the minus strand of CAKJTW010000017.1, from coordinate 18,165,326 downwards.
AATGATCAAGTACAAGGTTCTGCACATTACAAAAATCCTACTTGAATCCCACCAGAAAAAAAAAAAGATGCCTAATTTGGGAGTTTGTTAAATTATAAATCAGACTTCTCCTTGCTTATAGCCACTTAATAGGACAGTCAGTAGTATTGCCTTCTTGTCATTAATTCCTCAAAATCTTTCTACCCAAATGCACTGACATTACCGAAGGCCAGAATGATCTCACTTAGTAAAGCAGCTTCTTGCCCTTTCATTAGGCCCTATCTAAATTACAGTACAAAGACATAAGGCCCTGTACTCGTGACTGGTTCACGATAAAGGGCACTAGCTGGTCCTGTGGCCTGATGAAGTCTGGGGCCACAGAAGGTTCTTTTTGGACTTTATCATTCCAAGAGCAGGCAATTCATTTTGAGCCAGAAAAATAAAATATAATCTTGGGCCATCTGGTTCTGTAACACTCTATATTTGTTTAGAAAGGTCACTGTTGTCAAGTTATTGAATGTTATCTCTGGAATTGACAGGAAGAGAGAAGTTTCTGAAAGCAGGCCAGGAATATTAAAGCACCGTATATTAAGGTGTAAAGTAGTGTTTAAAAGGTTGGGCTTTGATGTTTAACAGACACAGTTCAAATCCTAGCTCCACTACCTACTAGTGGTTTTGGGCAAGGCAGCAGTTTTCGTAATTCATTTTACCCATCTATAAAACTTAGATAATAACATTCTAGAGGAATATTTGTAATAACAACATTACCTAACACTTATACATCACTAGTCTATAGTTAGGCTTCCCTGGTGGCTCAGAGGCTAAAGCGTCTGCCTGCAATGTGGGAGACTACCATTCTGTTAACTTTCATTCTCCTTTTACTCTAGTTTGGTACGAAACTAAAGTTCCATTGCTTTTATTAAATCTTTCTCCAGACAACAAAGTGGAATTTAAATAGAGACTTACAATTTATGCTATGCACATAAAATACATGAATTTGGAGCCTATCTTTAACAAAATTTCCAGTCTATCTTAAGCATTTAAGCAACGGTCACTCCTTTTTAAATCAGATTTATAGCAGCCATTACTTTGTAAGTAGAATGACAGAGTTACTGTGTCACTCAAGAATGAATACTAAGCAGTATCAAATCTGCATCCAAACTTCAGTGTGTCTAGTACAGCTGTTTTACTGAACAACTGTTTCAGTATCTGATGTTGTTATATGAAAGTTATTTTCTTTGTATTAGGTAGTTTTCTATCCATGTTTCATAGCGGTACTATGACCAAACTATTGCAGTAACAAGAAAATCCCAAGTTGATACAGACAGATAGGTTATTTATGCCCTTCTCCTTTGGGAGATTAGCAATGTGGCTAAAAACATACAAATAATTAAAACATATATTTAGAAAAGCAGCTCAATCGAAACTCCATCCGGAATGTAGCCAAACAGCACTGTTTTCAGTTCAGCAGGCCAGATTTCAGACTGACTTACGTAACACCTTTTGTAGCTCACATCGTGTGCACAGATGCTCAATCGTGTCCGACTCTTTGCAACGCCATGGACTATAGCCCACTAGGTTCCTCTGTCAATGGAATTTTCCAAGCAAGAATATTGGAGTGGGTTACCATTTCCTAACTCCAGGGGATGTAACCCATGTCTCTTGCATCACCTGCATTGGCAAGCAGATTCTTTACCACTGGCGCCAACTGGGAAGTCTTGTATCTCAATGATGGGCAAATATTTCACCTGCACTTTGGTAGGAACAGCCATCATGATGTGTTGAATTGTATTATCCCCACACTTTCTAACTGCTTTCTCCCAAATCAAAGTATGCCCTATAAACTGGAGCAAGAGTTATAGTCTCAGGCTAGGAAGCAACATTTCTATCTTTTCTACTTCAGCTATTAGCTGCTATGCAGTTTCCTGCTTAGTGTCAATGAGAATAGGTCCATCTCCTCCATGGGCTGTTGGGTGGGTTCTCTGCTTTCTCCACACTGACCTAAGAGGTCTAGGAGTCATCAAAAACAAATCTCAAACTTCAGGTTCCAGTCAAGATTACTCACAGATTAACAAACAGAAGTCTAATATTCAAGTATTGAATTAAGGGCTACAAAGGTAAGGATCACAGAAATTGATAAGCTTACACAGAAAAATATCACAATATATCAGAAAATCTCTTGACTAGCCTTCATTTACCCAGCTTGCTAACTGAACCCACACTCTCCATTTCCTCTTCCTCTACAGAGACAGATGCCCACAGGGTGCTGAAAACTCACAGAATGTGGCCTACTCTCTTGTCCACCCCTTACAGTCCCGCTCCCCAATGCTGAGTGTCTCTTCTCCCCAAATCATCAGTATTTGCTGATTAGGGAGTTTTATTGTTCCTGTAATTAATTTAATTAACTATTAGACAAATAGTGAAAGCAAAAACAAAAGCTAAATTATCTTTAAAAACTTCAAAAGATTTGATAGACTTAATAAAGGCAAGTCACTATGTAACACTCATGTTGAAATAGACAAAGATAAGAGAAATATAAAAACTGATGAAAATTGTAAAATATAGAATAATGGCTCTCAAACTTTAGCTTGGAGGCCTTATAAAAACAGATTGTAGACCCGCATGCTCTTAGTTTCTGATTCAGTGAGTCTGGCGTGAAAACAAAAATTTGCATGCTAAGAAAGTCCCATGTGATGTTGATGCTGTTTGTCTGGAAACCACACTTTGAAAACTATTGCTTTTCAATTCTCTAAAGTTTTAATCTACATTATAGAAACAAAGTATAAACTGAAAATGATTTGCTATAAATGTAATAGATTTAAGAAAGATGCATTGTTCAGTCAGCACACCCATTCAGAGGAAAGGCCTTGGCCCTAACCCAAAGACATTTACGTTTTGAGTTAAGATGTTAGAGGAAGGTATATGTCATCTTTTATGAACTGTACTGACTTTTTCGATTAATGGACAAACTATGAGAAACAAACTCATCAGAAGAGACCTCCTGTCAGATACAAGTGATAAAAGTATTACCAGAGTCTAAAAATCCCTTCCCTGGTGGCTTAGTGGTAAAGAATCTGCCTGCCAAGCAGAAGATGCAGGTTCAATCCCTGGGGCGAGATCCCCTGGAGTAGGACATGGCGAGCCACTCCAATATGCTTGCTTGGTAAACTCTACGGACAGTGGAACCTGGTGGGATACAGTCCACTGGGCTGTAAAAAGTCAGACATGATTTAGTGACTAAACAACAACAAAAATCCCTTCGTCTTCACTATTTGTAAAAGGAAAATTCTAATGTGTAGAATTGGTTTAAAAAATTTGCTAAAAACACAAGCTTACAGTATCAGTGAAGCCTTTAAAATAAAAATTTATGTATCATTATCTAAACTTACTGTATCTGCATTGGAGGATTAGAAATATACGTTGTCAGCCAAGTGGCAGAGTCCAGCCTTAAACAGAGATCCATCCTCATATTCAAAGTGGCCTTTCCTCCAACCTTACAACATGGCAATATGATCTTTGAAAAGTTCTAGACAAATTAGAAACAACATTTGGCTCCCAATCCAATCTACATGTCTGTAAAATAGAAAATGCCGAAATTCATTCAGCTATTTAAAATTAGATGAACTACAAGCATTATATCTGCTGTTTTGAATAAGACTATAAGCACACCCAAAGACATACTTACTATTAAATGGCTAGTTTATTCAATATAGGGTATTGTAAGAGAGCTGGACACTGAAGCAAAGTTTTTGGCAACACAATCCTGTTTAGGCAAGAAATCTGTGGAGAACAGATGACAGAAAAATTCACAGTAGGGTAAGTGAAATGGAGAACACCATGTTCAGAGAGCATCAAAGAAGCAGCCTAGGTATACGCTGAAGTAATGCATCTGATGATGTGGCATTTATGGACTGTTTGGAAACAAGATAAGCGACTCAGTGACAGCAATCACCATCATGATCATGCAAGCTTGCCATTTTAGAAATTAGAGGTACAGACAAAAAGCATTTTATCTTTGCCTTAGAAAGGTGCTAATATGTAATGTAATATCATATGAATTGCAGAAGTAAAGAGGACCATATTTGATAAAGTATGAAGGAATTCAAATGGTCAGTTTTACACACTCAATGTAATATGTATAGAACAATGGCCCCAATTAGTATTATAGTATTTGAGGTCAGGGAACAGTTTGTGAAGATTTGCAATAACTATTCTGTTTCTTTAGAAAGTGATTCAGAAGTAAATAAAGGCCTAACATCACGTTAGCAGTAAATTATAGACCTAGAAATGGTTAGGGTGGTCACTATGAGACAAAATCAAACCAAAAACATAAAATAACAAGTGTTGGTGAGGATGCAGAGAAACTAGAACCCTTGTGTACTGTCGGTGGAAATGTAAAATGGTGCAGTTGTTATGGAAAACTGAATTAGCAAATGATCCAGTAACCCTACCTCTGGGTATATATATAAAAGAACTGAAAACAAGATCTTAAAGAGATATTTATACACCCATCTTCTCTACAGCATTATTTACAATAGCCAAGAAGTGGAAGCAGCCTAAATGCCCATTAATAAATAAATGGATAGGATGGGTTGGGAGTTTGGGATTAGTAGATGCAAATTATTATATATAAAATGAATAAACAAGGTCTTACTATATAGCACAGGGAACTATATTCAATATCCTGTAATAAACAATAGAAAGGAATGTGAAAAAAAATATATACATGTGTAAACTGAATTACTTTGCTGTGTAGCAGAAACTAACACAGTATAAGTCAAATATACCTCAATTTAAAAAACCACTGAAGAAAAAACTATTACTTCAATAAAATAAATTTTAAAAAATAAATGCATAAATAGTATACAAATAAAGGCATACCTGGGAGCTACTGAAGGTTTGGTTCCAGACCACCACAATAAACTGAATATCGCCAACAAAGTGAGTCATGTGATTTTTTTGGTTTTCCAATGCATATAAAAGCTACATTGACACTATACTACAGTCTATTATATGTGCAACACCACTGTGTCTAAAAAATGCATAAACCTCAATTAAAAGATACTGTATTGCTAAAAAATATTAAACATCTGAGCCTCTAGTGCGTCATAACTGTTTGCAATAGGAATATCAAGTCACCATAACAAATAATAATGAAAAAACTTGAAATATTGGGAGAATTATCAAAATGTGACACAAAGACAAGAAAGGAACAAATACTGTTGGAAAAAATGGCACCAACAGATTTGTTTGATGCAGGGTTGTCATAAACTTTCAATTTGTTAAAAAAAAAAGGGTGGCTCTCTGAGATGCACAATGAAATGAAGTGCAATAAAATGAGGTATGCCTGTACAATGGAACATTATTTAGACTTTAAAGAGAAGGCAGTCCTGTCATATTTTACAACACCTTGTTGACACTATAGTATGTGAAATAAGACAGTCACAAAATCTCAAATACTGGATGATCCTATGTATATGAGATATTTAAAACAGTAAAATTCTTAGAAACTGGAATTGTCATTACCAGAGGCTAAGGGAAAGGAAAAAAGGAGAATTATTCTTCAAGGGTGTAAAGTTTCAGTTCTGCAAGCTGAAGAAGTTCTAGAAGTCTGTTGTACAATGCATATACAGTTAATGTACTGTACTTGAAAATGGTTAGTCTAGTTAGAGAAAAGCCATAGAAATAAAAACATCTTGAAAACTCTGGTAAGTTCACAGAAAAAGTACTGAAAAGGTTCACTCTGACTTGCTTAAGAAATAAAAATAATCTCACAAGAGTAGATTCAATATTAATCATTATAATCTCAGTAACACTAATTTCTATAAAATTCTAGGAACCTATGATTTAAATTTATTACTTCTAATGGAAAGAGATATGGCATATCAGAATTACTTGGAGGACTTTTAAAATATTTCTTATTCTCACCCAGAGAGATGCTCCCAGTAGAGTGAGCCATCAATACTGAGGCAACTGTGCTATATTCTTCAACTGTGCTGGGACTGAAAACAGATTGAGAATTATGTTTTTATTTAAATGATAGTTTAAATCAGTAATAAAAATATTCAATTTAATCACTTTTCCTATAATAAGAAAATTACACGTAGTGTTTGATATAATTAAACTTTCTTCACACTATGAAGCTAAACATGTGTTATATTTTCTGAATGCATACGGAAGACATTGTAAATGTGGCTGCTTTAACAATGAACAATCTTTGTTATGAGATCGCATACTCATTTGGACTGGGCACTGATGGAGAACAGAATCAACAATATATGGAAAATGCAGGCAGAAATCTCTCTCAAGTCTTCTGAAATATTGTGTCTAGAATATTACTCTTTTTGACAGCCCTTTCCTATGTGCATTTATCTCAAGATGCCTTTTTGCCATGATCTCCTCTCTTCCTCAAAGCACTTTTCTCACTGTTTCTTTTCCATATTTAGAGGAAGGTGAAGAACTAAATTTTCTACACCCAAACTTTCAGAAAAAATAAAATAAAGAGTATCTCTCATTTCCCTACATTGCTGTTTCATTTCCAAGCAAACAAAGCTACATTTTAAGAACCCAAGGTTAACTGAATCTTTTCACACTAACATCACTTCAGTGTATTTTTCTTATACCATATTTCTAAAATCTATAGATAAGTATCCGATAGTACTGTAAAATTAAGCACTGACCTATATTCTCTATGGTAATATTTTCTTAAAGATTATATAAATATGCTATTACATGGAAATTACACAAAAAAAGATCTTCATGACCCAGATAATTATGATGGTGTGATCACTCACCTAGAGCCAAAATCCTGGAATGCTAAGTAAAGTGGGCCTTAGGAAGCATCACTACAAACATAGCTAGTGGAGGTGATGGAATTCCAGTTGAGCTATTTCACATCCTAAAAGATGATGCTGTGCAAGTGCTGCACTCAATATGCCAGCAAATTTGGAAAACTCAGCAGTGGCCACAGGACTGGAAAAGGTCAGTTTTCATTCCAATCTCAAGGAAAGGCAACGCCAAAGAATGCTCAAACTACCACACAACTACACTCATCTCACATGCTAGCAAAGTAATGCTCAAAATTCTCCAAGCCAGGCTTCAACAGTATGTGAACCGTGAACTTCCAGATGTTCAAGCTGGATTTAGAAAAGGCAGAGGAACCAGAGATCAAACTGCCATCAAACAATGGATCACAGAAAAAGCAAGAGAGTCCCAGAAATACATCTACTTCTGCTTTATTGACTATGCAAAAACCTTTGACTGTGTGGATCCCAACAAACTGTGGAAACTTCTTCAAAGATAGGAATTCCAGACCACCTTACTTCCCTCTTGAGAAATCTGTATGCAGGTCAAGAAGCAACAGTTAGAACTGGACATGGAACAACAGACTGGTTTGAAATCAGGAAAGGAGTACAACAAGGCAATATACTGTCATCCTGCTTATTTGACTTATATGCAGAGTACATAATGAGAAATGTTGGACTGGATGAAACACAAGCTGGAATTAAGATTGCCAGGAGAAATATCTATAACCTCAGATATGCAGATGACACCACACTTGTGGCAGAATGCGAAGAAGCACTAAAGAGCCTCTTGGTGAAAGTGAAAAAGTTGGCTTAAAACTCAACATTCAGAAAACTAAGATCATGGCACCTGGCCCCATTACTTCATGGCAAACAGATGGGGAAACAATGGAAACAGTGACAGACTTTATTTTGGGGGCTTGAAAATCACTGCAGATGGTGACTGCAGCCATGAAATTAAGACACTTGCTCCTTGGAAGAAAAATTATGACCAACCTAAACAGCATATTAAAAATCAGAGATGTTACTTTGCCAACAAAGGTCCATCTACTCAAAGCTACGGTTTTTCCAGTAGTCATGTATGGATGTGAGAGTTGGACTAAAAGAAAGCTGAGCACCACAGAATTGATGCTTTTGAACTGTGGTGTTGGAGAAGACTCTTGAGAGTCCCTTGGATGGCAAGGAGATACAATCAGTCCATCCTAAAGGAAATCAGTCCTGAATATTCATTGGAAGGACTCATGCTGAAGTTTAAACTCCAATACTGTGGCCACCTGATGTGAACATCTGACTCACTGGAAAAGACCCTGATGCTGGGAAGGATTGAAGGTGGGAGGAGAAGGGGATGACAGAAGATGAGATGGTTGGATGATATCACCGACACAATGGACATGAGCTTGAGTAAACTCTTGGAGTTGGTGAGGGACAGGAAGGCCTGGCATGCTGCAGCCCATGGGGTCATGGAGAGTCGGACATGACTGAGCAACTGACCTGAACTGAGTTTGGATTAACACGAAAATTTTAATAATAATTTAAAACTTGCCTTCAATAAGCCTCTGTTTCCTTGCCTTTCTATTATTATTGTAAAACTACTTCTCTGTATGTTATAATCTCATCAATTTACTATTGCTATTTCTTCATGTTTACTGTCCAGTATGCTTTTGTTTCAACCTGAAATATTCCCCATAATGTTTCCTGTAGGACAAGTTTGCCAATGACAAACTCAGTTTTTGCTTATTTGTAAATGTCTTAATTTCTCCATCACTGTAAGAGATTTTAGCAAGATACAGAATTTCTGATTAACAGTCTTTTTCCCTTCAACACTCTGAAAATGTCTTCTAGTGTCCATGGTTTCTGATAAGTCAGCTATCAATATTTTTCTTTTGTTGCTTTTAAGATTTCTCTTTCACTTTCATATATTTGACTATGATGTCTAAATTAGATATTGATGTCTATGATTTGTCTATATTTGAGTTTATTCTACTTGGAGTATACTTTCTTTAATGCATAAATTAATATTTTTCCTGCAAGACTGTGCTGTTTTCTCTCATTATTTCTTTTAATATTCTTTTTTCCTCCCACTCTTCTTCTTTTAAGACTCCCATTATGTGTACGTTGATACACTTGCAATGTCCCATAGGTCTCCTGAAGTTGTCTTCACTTTCATTTCCTTTCTACTCCTCACACTGGATAATCTCTATCAAGCTACATTCAAGTTGACTAATACTTTCTTCTACCAACTCATATCAGTTATTTGAGCCCCTTTAGTAAATTTTTCATTTTTGTTATCATACTTTTAAACTTCAAAATTTCTATATGGTTCTTTTAAACTAATTTCTATGCTTGTTCATATTCTCTTCGGTAAGATAACAATTTCACATTTTTCTTTAGTTTTATATACATGGTTTCATTGAGTTCGTTAGATATATTTACAATATCTGACTTAAAGCCTTTGTCTTTTAAGTCCACATCTAGACTCCCTCAGGGGTATTTTTCTGTTGGGTAGTTTTTCACTTTTTACCATGTATGTAGCACACTTTTCTGTTTCTTAAAGATCTCATAATTTTTGTGTTGAAAGCTAGCCATTTTAAACAACACATTTTAACAATTCTGGTATCAGAATCTTCCACAGTGCCCCACTAAAACTTTTTAATCACTAGCTCTGTTCATTTTCTTGGTACTGCTTATTCGTTTAGTACTTTCATGAACTAATTATATATCCCCTGTATTATGTGGCTACTGAGTTATTTAAAATAAGAGAGACATTACTTTACCAACAAAGGCCCATCTAGTCAAGGCTATGGTTTTTCCAGTAGTCATGTATGGATGTGAGAGTTGGACAGTGAAGAAAGCTGAGTGCTGAAGAATTTATGCTTTTGAACTATGGTGTCAGAGAAGAGTCTTTTTTTTTTTCTGGAGAAGAGTCTTGAGAGTCCTTTGGACTGCAAGGAGATCCACCCAGTCCATTCTAAAGGAGATCAGTCCTGGGTGTTCATTGGAAGGACTGATGCTGCAGATGAAACTCCAATACACTGGCCACCTCATGCATGCGAAGAGTTAACTCACTGGAAAAGACCCTAATGCTGGGAAGGATTGGGTGCAGGAGGAGAAGGGGATGACAGAGGATGAGATGGCTGGATGGCATCACCGACTTGATGGACATGGGTTTGGGTAGACTCCGGGAGTTGGTGATGGACAGGGAGTCCTGCTGCTGCTGCTGCTGCTAACTCGCTTCAGTCGTGTCCGAATCTGTGCAACCCCATAGACGGCAGCCCACTGGGCTCCCCAATCCCTGGGATTCTCCAGGCAAGAACACTGGAGTGGGTTACCATTTCCGTGCTGCAATTCATGGGGTCCCAAAGAGTCAGACACGACTGAGCGACTGAACTGGACTGAAGTTATTTTAGGTTTTTATTTTTAAGCCTGGCTTCCTGGATCTGTATAATTTAGTGATCAACCAATGATTGGTCAGAAGATTTAATTGCATGTGTATCTTCCACCCTTTGCCAAAGAAACGTCTGTGAGAAGTCACACCTTTTAAATTCAGGTAGCTTTTAAGACAGCCATAGCTTTCACTTCCTTCTTGCACAGAGCCTCAAAATCAGCCAGAGGTGGATCTTCTCCTTTCCCAGGTCTTTCCTGCGCATATGCAAAGCATTGCACATCCTATAGTCTTTTAGGTATCTTAGAAATACTTGGAGCATTCCAAAGTTCCCTAGGGTTGGCTAATCCTCAAGGATTTCCTTTTAAGTTCCTGGCCAGGCTCTTGTTTACCCCACTAGAAATCACAGCCTTAAATGGTGGAGATGTTGCCAAGAGTGGCTACTGTTTCTGCAAAGTCCAGAGCATAGGCCTTTTTCCTCCCAACTGAGCTGAGCTCTGAGTCAACTCAACAGCCAGTCTCTCTCTGAGAGCTGGGTCTTCCCAGGGAGCTGCAAGTTCCAGCAAAACATTAACTGTGCTCTAGATATGGTGCTTTTCATGGGCCTCTAGGAGTGGTCAGATCTCTCCATTGTCTACAACGTTGCCAGCTTTTGCTATACCACAAGCTGGGGAAGGAGGGAAAATGGGAGTGGACAGAAATCAGACGCCACTGCCATCATCCACTGTTCAGTAGTTTTCTCTCAGAGAGACAACTTTTAGTTCATCCTCTGGCTCTGATCAACAGCCATAATTCTGAAATGGCTGATTTTAGTTGTGTAGCCCATGTTTTTGTTGCGTTATACAGAGAGGGAGTACACTGAGGCCTTCACTCCAGCAATCTAGAAGCCAATCAAGCTCTGTAATATTATAAATCTTCATGTATTTTTTAAAAACAAAAAGCATTGTAACAACAAAATTGTTTTTAAAATTATACTTATAAGCATTTAGATCACTAGTTCTCATCTCTAGTAGAAACTTATAAAACATTTTGCAATGTTTTTATTTTTATAATTTTTAAATTATAATTGTAGAATAAAATATGCAATATTTATATAGTTAAATAGAAACTGATCTGTGAGAGGAAAAAGATAAACTACATAAGTAATGTCTCACAGTAATACATCTTTCCTGTTAAGTAATATGTGAATGATCAGAAATAAAGGTGAGTCCATGTCATAGTTTTACTCTCAAACCAAAAGGCCTCCCACGTCTTTTTGGACAAGTTCAAGAGAGGAAGAAAGACTATTCTATCTAGTTCTTAACTGGATAACCTAGGCCAAATCCAATTCAACGTGATAGGGATAAAAAGAGCCACAAAAGACAGAGTGTGAAACTCAACAAAGAAGAATCTGACATCTGAACTGAGGAAGCAACCCAAGCTCCTGAGATTTCTCTGAAGAGACTCATCACAGAAATAGGGTTTACCTCAGTTTTATCCAAGTATCCTGTCAAACCTATGCATTTAAGAGCTTCTGGAAAGGAAAGTTACTCATTATTGTCATCTCTTTTCAACATTCCTGGATATTAGCAAACCACAAAAAGACCAAAAACGTCAAAATGGGCCAAGAAAGGGAGACACTTTTGAGCAAGATTTTTATTTTCAAGTACACCTCAAGCTTCTCAGGCTTTTCTACTGTTGTGCAACAAGCCACTCCAAAACTCACTGCTCAAAAAAAATTTTTATTTGCTCATAATTCTGCAACCTGGGTTCAAAACTTACTGCTCAAAAAGAAAAAACAAAAACACCTATTTTATTTGCTCATAATTCTGCAAACTTGGCTAGGCTCAGCTAGGCAGCTCTTCTGCTCATCCTGCTGATGGTCACTCACACAATTGCTTTGAGCTGGAAGATAGGAACTGGGCTTAACTAGAATACTAGGATTATGGTGGCTGGGGTTCTGTCTCTACATAATTCCACAGCCTCTCTGATCCTCCTTCCCTTTCCTCCCTGGCACCTTCCTTCTTCCCTCTCTCTCCCTCTCCCTCTCCCATTCTCTCTCTCCCTCCCTCCTCTCTCTCCATGTGGCCTCGGTTCAACATGATTCCTCTAGGAAGGTAGCCAGATTTCTGATGTAATGGTTTAGGTCTCCCAAAAACATAAAAGTAACCTAGTTTTATTAAGGCTTATGCTCAGACTTCAAACAGCTCTAACTCTGTTGCATTCTGTTTAAGTAAAGAAAGTGAAAGTGAGAGTCTCTCAGCCATGTCTGACTCTTTGCGACCCCATGGACTATACAGTTCCTGAAATTCTCCAGGCCAGAATACTGGAATGGGTAGCCGTTCCCTTCTCCAGGGGATCTTCCCAATCCAGGGATCGAACCCAGCTATCCCACATTGTAGGCAGATTCTTTACCAGCTGAGCCACAAGTAAGGCCTAGTCCAAACTGAAAGAAAAGAGTTCACAAGGGTGTGAATACCGCAGATATGGTTCACTGTAACCACCATCAACATAATAGACTATTAAAACATTAAAGCCAATGTTCAGATGACTAGAATGGGAGGAACCACAAGAAATATAAACGAAGAGTTAAATGAAGACTTGGCAATTATGGTCAAATTTTATTCTGTTCCTTTACATTCTGAAGGTCAATCTAAGTTCTGTGAAAATCTTAATTATTGGTGGAAGGAAATGAACCTGAAAACCACTTATAAGCCATATGACCTTGGACAAGTCTTTCATTCTCTACAATCCTCAGCTCCTCAACTGTAAAATGTAAAATCATACAAGCCTTGCTTATGTTATAGGAAGATTGTACAGAGCAAATAAAACAAGAAATGAGAAAGAGCTCTGAAAACAAAAGTGCTATACAAATAAAAGGAAGTAATACTTATTTATCCGACAGAATTCTAGGTATAATAAATCTAGTTAGGCACCATTCTCTCTTAATAAAATTACAATAATCATAGTTAATTACCCAATATGTTACATTATAATACTATCACAGCAATATTATTATATATAGTAATGAGCTAAAATTATTTATCATTAATACAAAGAACAAAAACACTAAAACTATGATTTATTGTTTTCTGATTAAATGTCAGGTGCTGCTAAATACTCCAGTAAACTATAACTAATCCTTACAATAACTCAACAAACTAGTTATCTCCCTTCTTCAAATAAATAAACTGAGTCAAGAAACTGACAACTCAGAGTAACTTGCCAACAGTCACACAGTTAGTAAGTGGAAAATCCATTTTCAATGTTTAATGTATAATAGGCGCTAGATATTCCCATCTAAATTAAAGAGAAATAAACAAACCCAGGACTATCTGGCTTTAAAGTAACTACAACAAACTCCATCAAAATATCTTTCTCACACACAATTCTTTTTTATTTGCAGTTGAAACTGGAATTACAGAAAACATATCTAACTAATATGAGCAATTCACCACCTTTCTCATATGCAAAATGGTTTCTAATCAGTAAACTATCACCATTTTTAAAAATATCTAATCTTTAACCCATGTACTGAATCATGAGTTATAATGGTCTTATTATAATTTAGGAGTATCAACTGAAAAAAATAATACATTTACATTCTAAAATATTTCTAAAAGAACAAACCAAAAAGAGTAAAATAGCAAATATTTTTAAATGGCAAAATATGCAGAGAACAAATTACAAATAAAAGTTTATGTCCCTCTATTATGAAGAAATCTTGAAATTTAAAAGAAGGAAGGAGGAGGAAAAGACGACATTATCCTACAGGAAAGGGTACTAATGATATAAGTGGACAATCACCAAAAGAAATAAAGTGACTAATATACTTTTTTTTTAATTGCCATTAGTTACCAGTTCAGTTCAGTCGCTCAGTCGTGTCCGACTCTCTGCGACCCCATGAATCGCAGCACGCCAGGCTTCCCTGTCCATCACCTCCCTGTCCATCACCAACTCCTGGAGTTCACTCAGACTCACGTCCTTCGAGTCAATGATGCCATCCAGCCATCTCATCCTCGGTCATCCCCTTCTCCTCCTGCCCCCTATCCCTCCCAGCATCAGAGTCTTTTCCAGTGAGTCAACTCTTGGCATGAGGTGGCCAAAGTACAGGAGTTTCAGCTTTAGCATCATTCCCTCCAAAGAAATCCCAGGGCTGATCTCCCTAAGAATGGACTGGTTTGACCGCCTTGCAGTCCAAGGGACTCTCAAGAGTATTCTCCAACACTACAGTTCAAAAGCATCAATTCTTCGGCACTCAGCTTTCTTCACAGTCCAACTCTCACATCCACACATGACCACAGGAAAAACCACAGCCTTGATGAGACGGACCTTTGTTGGCAAAGTCATGTCTGTGCTTTTGAATATGCTATCTAGGTTGGTCATAACTTTCCTTTCAAGGAATAAGCATCTTTTAATTTCATGGCTGCAGTCACCATCTGCAGTGATTTTGGAGCCCAAAAAAATAAAGTCTGCCATTGTTCCCACTGTTTCCCCATCTATTTCCCATGAAGTGATGGGATCAGATGCCATGATCTTCGTTTTCTGAATGGTGAGCTTTAAGCCAACTTTTTCACTCTCCACTTTCACTTTCATCAAGAGGCTTTTTAGTTCCTCTTCACTTTCTGCCATAAGGGTGGTGTCATCTGCATATTTGAGGTTATTGATATTGCTCCCAGCAATCTTGATTCCAGCTTGTGCTTCTTCCAGTCCAGCGTTTCTCATGATGTACTCTGCATAAAAGTTAAATAAGCAGGATGACAACACACAGCCTTGACGTAGTCCTTCTCCTATTTGGAACCAGTCTGTTGTTCCATGTCTAGGTCTAACTGTTGCTTCCTGACCTGCATACAAATTTCTCAAGAGGCAGGTCAGGTGGTTTGGTATTCTCATCTCTTTCAGAATTTTCCACAAAGAAATGCAAATACAAGTGAGATTTTTTTCCCCACTATCTAACTGGTATAAATACAAAAAAATTACAAAAATTGATCACACCTAGTAGCAGAAAGCATGCAAAGAAATAAAACATTAAAGTGTTACTGTTCCAAGTATGAAATTGCATAATCCATCTAGAGAGCAAAACACTGAACTGTACACAGCCTTCTACCCAAGCAATTACATTCCTAAGAACTCATTTAAATAAAATGAGTGGATGAAGCACAAAGATGTATGTACAGTAATTAACCATAAACCCAAAATTCAGAATACAACCTAAATGTCTAGCTAGAGAGCTGCTTAAGCAGATATGCCAAAAGAATGCATACAATATTATTATCATGAAATAATATGTGTTAAAAGTTAAAAAACAAATCACATGACAACTTTTAAGGGAATATGCACATATTTCTGCGTTTATAAGGGAAAGGAAACATGCACTTGTGTGGCCAGAAGCATACCCTAGAATGCCATACAAACTCACTAGAGAAATTCTGAGATGTGAGAGCAATCTTGTGAGCAGATGGGTAGTAAGCTTTGAGGGGAACGATTTTTTTTTATTCCCTTTGTGTGTGTCTAGTCAATCAGTCGTGTCTGATTCTTTGCAACCCCATGGACTGAGAGGGAGCCTGCCAGGCTCCTCTGTCCATGGGATTCTCCAGGCAAGAATACTGGAGTGGGTTGCACTTCCCTTCTCCAGGGGATCTTCTTGAACCAGGGAGTGACCCAAGGTCTCCCACATTGCTGGCAGATTCTTTATCATCTGAGTCATCAAGGAAGTCTTTCTGTATTTTCTGAATGTTTTATATTAAGCATATATAACTTTTGAAATAATAAAATAATTATCATTTAAAATAATGCCAACTGTCATAACCCTGAGGCTCTGTAAACTTTCAAATGTTATTACCTTTAATATAAAATATTGATTAAAAAGCAGTTAATATGGTCACTGAATGAAAATTTAGTTTTATTCCTCTTCCAAATGATAGCTTCAAATCATAAATCCTTCACAGCTGTTTCTTCTTACAAATCATTTCACATTTTTAATTTTGCTAAAGATTTCTCTTAAAAAATAAAAGCAAAGCAAAAATATTTAAGTGCTTCAAACTATACTTAGTATAAATGTGCTATAAGAAATACTTTGCATATATAAGGGGTATACTTTATTTTTTTAGACATAACGCTATTGCACACTTAACAGACTACAGAACAGTGTAAACACAACTTTTATATGCAAACTGATAAAAAAAAAACTCATGTGACTCATTTTATTACAATGTTTGCATTACTGCAATGCTCTGGAACTGAATATGCAGTATCTCCCAGGCATGACTGTATTATTTAGAAACTATTATGCTGTACCAAGCACTGGATTATTACTTCATATATATTCTTTATTTAATTTTCATAAGGATGCAAGGCAAAAGTTATTATCCTCATATTACATAGCCATACAGAGAAAGACAAGTATTGTGCAATGTCCTTTATGTGTGGAATGTGAAAAATAAAAGTAGTAAATACAACAAAAAGAAAGAGACTCAGAGATATAGAGAACAAACTAGTGATTACCAGTGGGGAAAGGAAAGGAGGATGGGACAAGATGGGGTAAGGGCACTGAAGGTACAAACTATTATGTATAAAATGAATAAGCTCCAAGGTTATACTGTACAACATAGCCAATATTTTATACTATAAATGGAGTATAACCTTTAAAACTGTGAATCATAATGCTGTACACTTACTTATATAATATTGTACATCAACTATAATCTCCATCTAAAAATTTTTAAAAAGGTAAAAAACTGTTGACACATTAAATGTGCGAGTCCATGAATGCTATGAGTCTAAACAATTACTCTTATGTTGAATATGTAATAAACTTTTCAGTTCAGTTCAGTCGCTCGGTCGTGTCCCGCTCTGCGACCCCATGAACTGCAGCATGCCAGGTCTCCCTGTCCATCACCAACTCCGGGAGTTTACTCAAGCTCATATCCATTGTGTCAGTGATGCCGTCCAACCATCGCATCCTCTGTCGTCCCCTTCTCCTCCCACCTTCAATCCTTCCCAGCATTAGGGTCTTTCAAACGAGTCAGTTCTCTGCATCAGGTGGCCAAAGTATTGGAGTTTCAGCTTCAGTATCCGTCCTTCCAATGAATATTCAGGACTGATTTCCTTTAGGATGGACTGATTGGATCTCCTTGCAGTTCAAGGGACTCTCAGAGAGTCTTCTCCAAAACCACAGTTCAAAAGAATCAATTCTTCAGTGCTCAGCTTTCTTTTTTAATTTTTTTATTTTTTTATTTTTTTCTTAAATTAAATTTATTTATTTTTTAATTACAATACTGTATTTGTTTTGCCATACTTTGACACGAATCAGCCATAGGTGAACACAATCGCCCAATGCCGAAGCCCCCTCCCACCTCCCACCCCACATCCTCTACCTGAATCATCCTGTGCATCAGCCCCATGCATCCTGCATCCTACACCAAACATAGATTAGCACTTCGTTTCTTACAGGAAAATACATATGCTTCACTGCCATTCTCCCAAACCATCCCACCCTTTCCCTCTCCCTCAGAGTCCAAAAGTCCACTCTATACCTCTGTGTCTCTTGTTGTCTCACATATAGGGTCATCATTGCTGTCTTCTAAATTCCATATATATGTGTCAGTATACTGTATTGGTGTTTTTCTTTCTGGCTTACTTCACTCTGTATAATCGGTTCCAATTTCATCCATCTCATTAGAACTGAGTCAAATTTATTCTTTTTAAGGGCTGAGTAGTATTCCATACTGTATATGAACCACAGCTTTCTTATCCATTCATCTGCTGATGGACATCTAGGTTGCTTCCATGTCCTGGCTATTATAAACAGCGCTGCAATGAACATTGGAGTACATGTGTCTCTTTCAATTCTGGTTTCCTCAGTGTGTATGCCCAGCAGTGGGATTGCTGGGTCATAAGGCAGTTCTATTTGCAATTTCTTAAGGAATCTCCACACTGTTTTCCATAATGGCTGTACTAGTTTGCATTCCCACCAGCAGTGTAAGAGGGTTCCCTTTTCTCCACACCCTCTCCAGCATTTATTGCTTGTAGACTTTTGGATCGCAGCCATTCTGACTGGTGTGAAATGATACCTCATTGTGGTCTTGATTTGCATTTCTCTGATAATGAGTGATGTTGAGTGCTCAGCTTTCTTTATAGCCCAACTCTAACATCCATACATGACTACTGGAAAAACCATAGCCTTGACTAGACGGACTTTTGTTGGCAAAGTAACATCTCTGCTTTTTAATATGCTGTCTAGGTTGGTCATAGCTTCCCTTACAAGGAGCAAGCATATTTTAATTTCATGGCTGCAGTCACCATCTGCAGTGATTTTGGAGACCCCTAAAAACAAAGTCTGCCACTGTTCCCACTGTTAACCCATTTATTTGCCATGAAGTGATAGGATCAGATGCCATGATCTTAGTTTTCTGAATGAGTTTTAAGCCAATTTTTTTCACTCTCCTCTTCCACTTTCATCAAGAGGCTCTTTAGTTTTCCTTCACTTTCTGCCAACTATCATTAAATTTCATGTTTTTGCTGAATCACTGATGAAATTTATTTTCTATTTGCAGATATATAATTTCATAGATTGTCACAATAAGGCTTGGTTAAGGCGAATACATATTTTGGAATCCATTATTATAAAGACTCTATAGAGTTCTGTAATATGATGAAGCAAACATTCCATGACACTATTAGCATTACTCATAAATGCTACTAAAATCTAGAATTTTCAAGGCTTTATACATAGACAGTAGCTGATGAAACAACTTTAAGAATGAGTATGCTTAACTGGGCTTCTCTGGTGGCTCAGATGGTAAAGAATCTGCCTGCAAATGCAGGAGATCCTGGTTCAATCCCTGGGTCAGGAAGATTGCCTGGAGAAAGGAATGGCTACCTACTCCAGTATTCTTGTGTGAAGAACTCCATGGACAGAGGGAGTCTGATAAGCTACCCTGGGGTCACAAATAGTTGAATACACTGAGCGATTAACATATGCTTAACCACCAGGCTTGGGATTATTAAGTACAATCAATATTTTAAATAATATAAAAATGATAAGGCCTACAAATGTCACTTTACAACCAAGATATGATATATTTAATACAAACAGTTTCTATTTTAATTTTTATTAAAAATCTATATTACTACTTTCAAGCCAACTGTCATTGGCCCTCATAAAAAGCCAGCAATTCATGTATCCTGTACCCTACTCCTAGTGAAATACTTCCCAGAGCCTCAAAAGAAAAGGAGACAAAAATGGACCTGCTCTGCAGCCACCAACATTCCCCAAGGCAGCTCCTGTAAAATTTGACTGGAAAATACAGTTTGAAAATTACTAATACAGTGGACAGGTACATTGGAGATCACAAGATCTGGGTGTACATGTTAGACTTTCCACTACCCGCTGTTTAACTGTGTTCAAACGTGTATCTTAACCTCTCTTGGACTTGGGTTTTCACATACATAATATGGTCTCATATAACTAGTTAGTGGGAAAGTTGAGTGAGATGCTGTCCACACAGAAGAACTTTATATTTTTGAAGTGTGATCTACCATGTAAATGTAAAGTATATTATAATTTATATCCCATATGTTATGCAAAAAAGGAGAAGAATTTTTCCTTCCCTACTTCTCCCCTTCCCAGGACAATTTGCTTATTTCACATATAACAAAGAAGTTTAAGACTATCAAAATGAAACAAAGTTCAAAAGTCAGATTAAAAGGAAAAAGTGGGAGGAGAGCACATATAAACTTATTCTCTATGGTTTCTCAGGATAATTCAAGTTGTCTTTCATAAACGTTATTTGCAAGCATTTTTAACCAAAGTATATTATGGAAACCCTTTTCTCTAGGCCCACACAAGCTTTCACAATTATTAGATATGATATCAATGTCTGTATCAGATGCCCTCAATCATAAAAAATGAACGATAAGGAATAAATACCAGACTCATTCGTTAGAAGACAATTCAAATGGTTTACAAAATATGATAAAGCTGCAAAATTTCACAGGAAAACTGAAGGAGTTGGCACTGAGTCTCTTTAAATGTACTATCAGTGATGATAGTACATCTTAAATCATAACTGCCATACATGAGTCCATAGCTTTTGTTATAAATCATATTACAAAGATCTTAGACATAGAACTATTTACCTTATCTTTCTTGCAACCTCATATTGATAAACAATTTTGAAAAACACATAGGGAAATTTTCGGTGCATCCTGTTGTGGACTTTTATAAAACCACAGGTTTGAAATGGAGGAAATAGCTCCAGCTTATTTCTGAGTCTTAGTTAAGTCTCCTAAGCAGCAGGTTGTGTGGTTATCTTCCCACAGAAGCTGAAGACTAAAGAAATGTCAAAAGAGCAATGTTTTACCACCTTGAATGGGTCACATCTTAGCTGCATTCTAACTATGTGGGAAGGTAAAAATGTAATTCAACTCGGGAACAAACACAGTTTCAAAGCCCAGTGATGAGGAACAGTGTACATGTACTCAGACTCTACGCCTATCCCTCTTATGCCCCTCCCACCACCCACGCCACCACCACCTCTGCACTTTTCACCTTTCTGAATGCCAAAGGAAAGCTGCTCTTTAAAGTACTCCTGTAGTGGAAGCAGAAGTTCACACAAACTGCTGCACCTTCTTACATAACCAACACATTACTGAGTAGGGGAATTACGACATCAGGTTAGCCTATTATTCTACAGCATAATTAATATCTACTGATTCTCACATTCCCATGCCATTGGCTGGATTTCATAAGGATAGCTGCTATATTTTACTATCTTTAATTTGAACTAATTCTGATACCTACTTGAAGCTTAGTAATCGATGAAACAACTATGGAAATGAATGTGGCATATGCACTTAGCTGAGTGTCATTTCAGGGTTAACCAAACACAGGCACATTCAGGGTGATACAAGGATACTAAAGGAACAGGAAAAGATTTAACCTGGGAGCCTCACAATTGCTTTCACTAGACCACCCTCTAAACGCCTAGAAATTTCACATTATAGGAGCCTCAACGCCCTTTCTCACTATTTCCCCCATAAACTGTGTGCGCTAGCTGTTAGTATTTCATAGTGTGCTGCTGCTGCTAACTCGCTTCAGTCATGTCCGACTCTGTGCGACCCCATAGACGGCAGCCCACCAGGCTCCGCTGTCCCTGGGATTCTCCAGGCAAGAACACTGGAGTGGGTTGCCATTTCCTTCTCCAATGCATCAAAGTGAAAAGTGAAAGTGAAGTCACTCAGTCGTGCCCGACTCTTAGCGACCCCATGGACTGTAATCTACAAGGCTCCTTCATCCATGGGATTTTCCAGGCAAGAGTACTGGAGTGGGTTGCCATTGCCTTCTCCAATTTCACAGTGTAGCATGCCTCTAATCCTACATAAAGGGGGATGGGGAGGAGAACAGGAAGGAGGCATGCCCTTGTGGTTTCTATAGCCCCACAGAGAGCTAAGCTATCTGAAGTATTTAAAAATATTAATTGTAACCATATAATGTGAAGAAGAGTTCTAATATTGTTTTGTCTTAAATATATAAAGTAGTAATGAAAATAAAGTTCCTTACCATATTAGCTACTGTTAACCATTAAGAAATGAAAAACCTATCTCAAAATCCCATATTTTAAAAGTTATTGAAAAAATTCAGACATGAGATTCCATATTTGACATATTAAAGTACTCTAGGTTTTGTGTACATTTACTTCATAATTTATAGAGAACATGGATCAATTACCTCATATTCTTTCCATGAGCCAAACTCAATGTATTCTCTACCATAAAATGCCAGAATGACCAAGTGGCCTAAAATATTAAAAGCAAGAAGAATTAGGTTAACATTAAAAATGAATACTTTGATATCTAGAAATTATATGATTACTTTAAATTATTACATCTACATAAATATTAATTACTATACAAATGAATTATTTTATTGTATTTCTTTGTATAATTATATTTTTAAAGCTTCCAATGTAGCCAAAAAATATTGTTTTGATTTTGCACAAAAGGAGAGAGATTTTTCAAAGAATTAGAATGCAAGTAAACATTATGAACATAATAATTAAGAAAAATATAAGTGAGGGAAAATAATGAAGAGACGAATACTTTGAAAAAAATCTAAACTTTTAATTTGTGAAGATGACTCCGCCATGGGTGTTCCCCAACCTGAACCCCTCTCCCACCTTCCATCCCATCCCATCCCATCCCTCTGGGTCATCCCAGTGCATCAGCCCTGAGCACCCATGGTGGATTCATGTCAATGTATGGCAAAACCAACACTATATTGTAAAGTAAAAATAAATTTTAAAAAACTGAAAAACAAAGTTAATGTAGGAAAATGGAAAAAATAAAATAAATTGTGAAGATGACAGACCAGCCAATTCTGAGAGCAGCCTGATACAGAGAAGCAAAAGTGAGAACGGATTAGCAGCTAATATATATTTATTCATTCATTAAAAATAATTAAGTAAGATTTATTTCTTAAAAATTAAAAAAAAACAGAAATAATATACAAACAGTTCACAAACTGGAGAACTAACTATAAACGATTATTCAGTTTTATGGAAAGTTTAAAAACAAATACTTGGTTTGGAGAATGGGCAAGATTATTTTAAAACTAATGATTTTTATTGGCTAATAAATTTAGAGTAACACTGATATACAAAAATGTAATTAAGTGTATTATTTTATGTATGTTCACATCTTTTTGCCCTAAATTTGGCCCATGATATCAGATATAAATTACGTATAGAGTATTCTATCATTTAGTCAACTGTAAACAACATCATAGCTGCCTGGCATGCTTTAGTTTTGCTTGTTTTCTTTTTTTCTTTAAAGGTAAAGGTGACATTAAGTGACAGTTGCCATAAATTTTTATGTCGGTCCATTAAACTCTGAACAATAACAAAGCAAACAGGCACAGCTGAGTATATATGAACAGGGAACAGTCTAAATACACATTTTCGGGTTACTTGAACAAGACAAGACAAGGATCACTAAAATAATCACAGGTGTTTGCTGTGTATTTAGGTGATTACAAGTCAGTTACAGCAAAAATGCAATAATCAACACTAATTAACCCACCAGAGTTCTCAAAAATAACTTGGCAATTTTTAACCCTATTGTCATATTTTCTTGTTACTTTATTATCATTATGAAATATATTTTCTGACATGAGGCATTACTGTACATATTTATTATAAACTAAATGACTAAACGGGCTTCCCACGTAACGCAAGTGGTAAAGAACCACCTGTCAATGCAGGAGACATAGAGGGACACAGTGTTTTATCCGTAAGTATGGAAGATCTCCTGGAGGATGGCATGGCAATCCATTCCAGTATTTTTGCCTGGAGAATCCCATGGAGAGAGGACACTGGCAGGCTACACTCTATAGGGTCGCAAAGAGTCAGACACGACTGAAGCAACTTAGCATGCACACACACAAGTGACTAAATACTTCATAATAACTTTGAGCAAAATGACTATGAGTTATACATCCTACAATCAGATTTTTCTAAGATAATTCTACCAACTCCTTTACCTCTAAGTCTTTCCTTCAACCACATTCACCTGTACCTAACCTGAATATCGAGTAAGAAAAGTCAAGCTAATCTACAGTTATCTGTGTCTTCTACTCCTCTCCAGACAAGTTACAAGTAACATCTCTTTGAAGACATATTCCACCACCTCATTCTGATACGAACATAATTGTTCAGGATCTCTTCATGTCTTGAATTATGACAAGTTTCTGAGCCTCCGTATCAGTTCACTGATAATACAAATCTTTGCCACTTATGATTTTAACTTTAAAATCCAATTCATTTCTTAGAGCCTGTTCGCATATACTATTATTCAATTACTCATTTAAGAAAGAATTGCAACTGTTAGATGCCACACATACAAATATTTAATACACATGATCCACACACACAAGCAGCTCACTCACTGCCATGGCAATAAGAGCAAGATGCTCCCAACTTCAAAACTCCACACTGGCCCCACAAGAACTTATTTTCCTTCTATACTCTACAATGACTTTCTTCTCATCTCTGGTCCAGATAATCCAAGTATCGTCATCTTGCCCTTTAACACTGAGTCACTACTACGTGCTTAGCAATATGCTATAAGTTGATTAGGTACTTAATGCCAAACAAAACACAGTATTTTTTGTATTCAGGTCCCACCCCATTTGCTCCTACATACTATGCTAACTTCCTCAGTGGCTTTATAATTGTCCTTTCTGTTATAGTAGACACTCAGTCATGTCAGACTCTTTGTGACCCACAGACTGTAGACCACCAAGTTCAACTGTCCAGGGAATTCTCCAGGCAAGAATAGGGAGTGGGTAGCCATTTCCTCTCCAGGGGATCTTCCCAACCTAGGGACTGAATCTGGGTCTCCTGCATTGCAGGCAGATTCTTTAACATCTGATTCTCCTGGTATTCACTTTTTCACTCTCATTTTCTCATACTCCACAATTAATAGTAAACAAATTCTGACTTGCCACTCATATCAGATGGCCCCTTCCAGTACCATCCTGAGACCCAGGCAGAAGTGGTCACTGCCTTAGGCCTTACACTTTAGAGAATCCACTTTGACCTCTGTCCAGGTACTTCATGAAGTAAAAAATCTGCAGAGTCCAAGGAATGCTTTCTGACCTCTCTGACTGTACCACAGCAGATTCCCAAGATTCTGAATTGCCAGGCCGAGAACCCTGGAGTATTGTCCCCAGGACAGGGACACAGGCATACCCACCTCTAGCCCAAGGGGTAGTCAAAAGATAGTCTGCAAGGGGTAAGGCAAGGTTACTTTGGGAGTGGGCATGTGGACATGCTATGGCAAAGAACCTAGAATACAGGGAAAAGGAGGGAGAGTACAGGATAATAATGAGGTGACAGAGGCCAATTCTCCCTTGGCCACTATGTTCCAGAACAAAACACATTAAAAATCCTAAAATTCTAAAACCTCATTATAAAGCTGTATCGGTCAAATTAGAACCCTAATTTGAGAGTGCATTTATTTAACAGTTAACTGATTTGCAGTATTTAAATATTCAGACACATAATGAGTGAACTTCCATGTGTATTCTTGCATCCATAAGTGTTAAGGATGGGTCTGGTTTCTACATCCTGTTTCCGTTGATGGTTCACCAGTTTTAATCTTCACTATAATCCATCAAATGTTACAAATGTAGTGGCAGCAGTAGCAGCAAAAGTAGCACTGATAATACCACTCACCTAGTCCTAACATAGAACCAAGCATTTAATCTTTTCTAAACTCTTTCACACCTTTTGTGTTACTTACAACCCAACTATCTAGTTATCTTCATCTTATCCATGACTTGGAAGTACCACAGTGTCAAAAGATGGATTCTAATCGAGGTCTTTCTAAATTAACAGCCCAGGTTCTTCCCACTACACTTCCTTTCAGATGATTAAGAGATTTACCTGGCTTCAGATTGCTCCCTGCTAATCTGCACAGATCTGCCAGATTAATCTCCCTAAAAGTTCTCTTTTACCTTAACAGTTGATCCAGTCTTTCAAATATACACTGCTGGTTATGCTCTACTGAGTTAAACTAAAGGCCTTAGCTTGATTTTTCTTTCAACTCCATCTGTTCATTATTTCCTAAAATACTCTTCAATTTCTTCACATCAAAATCATACCTTGCCATTGGTTTCCACGTAAGCCAGCCCTTTCCCCTATCCCTAGCCAACACACCTTCCTAAAAACAGTTAAGATCCATGTCATCATACTTTGCCTCCTTCCTTCCTAAAGACTTCTCTGACTACTCAAGCCCAGAATCTTTTGTCATGCCTAATGTTCTCTATCCCTGTAATACTGAGTCTCTGATCACTCAACAAGTAATTAGCTATGAACTTAGCAGGGTGTCAACTTCAAAGGATATGATGTATCTTCATGTCACTTTATGAAGTTAATCTTTTGGAAGGCAATATAGAGGAAACTGGTAAAGTGGCTCTAAAGACAAGATAACAATAATAATTATAATATAAGGTTGATTATCTGCCTTGATCATATATTAGCACAGACTTTGGAACTGAATTTGTAAAGTAATTCATTTATGATTAGCTGACTTTTGGTCCCAGAGCCGATTTTGATCTTAAATTTTCCGAGATACCAAGGAGTTTTTGTTTATGTGTATGACACCTAGTTGTGCAGTGGTATAGCAAACACCCTCTTCCAACAACACAAGAGAAGATTTTACACATCCAGATGGTCAACACTGAAATCAGATTGATTATATTCTTTGCAGCCAAAGAAGGAAAAGCTCTATACAGTCAGCAAAAACAAGACCAGGAGTTACCTGTGGCTCAGATCGTGAACTGCTTATTGCCAAATTCAGAATTAAATTGAAGTAAGTAGGAACCACTAAAGGAGAAGGCAATGGCACCCCACTCCAGTACACTTGCCTGGAAAATCCCATGGATGGAGGAGCCTGGTAGGTTGCAGACCATGGGGTCACTAGAAGTCGGACATGACTGAGCGACTTCACTTTCACTTTTCACGTTCATGCATTGGAGAAGGAAATGGCAACCCACTCCAGTATTCTTGCCTGGAGAAGCCCAGGGACGGGGGACCCTGGTGGGCTGCAGTCTATGGGGTCACACAGAGTTGGACACAACTGAAGTGACTTAGCAGTAGCAGGAACCACTAGACCATTTAGGTATGACCTAAATCAAATCCCTTATGATTATACAGTAGAAGTGAGAAATAGATTTGGGGGACTAGATCTGATGGACAGTGCATAATGAACTATGGACAGAGGTTCGTGACACTGTACAGGAGACAGGGTCAAGACCATCCCCAGGGAAAAGAAATGCAAAAAAGCAAAATGGCTGTCTGAGGAGGACTTACTAATAGCTGTGAAAAGAAGAGAAGCGAAAAGCAAAGGACAAAAGGAAAAATATACCCATTTGAATCAGAGTTCCAAAGAATAGACAGCAAGGAGAAATTAGAAAACCTTCCTCAGTGATCAATGCAAAGGAATAGAGGAAACAACAGAATGGGAAAGACTAGAGGTCTCTTCAAGGAAATTACAGATATCGAGGGAAGATTTCATGCAAAGATGGGCTCGATAAAGGACAAAAATGGTATGGACCTAACAGAGCAGAAGATATTAAGAAGAGGTGGCAAGAATACAAAGAAGTACTGTACAAAAAGATCTTCACGACCCAGAGAATAACGATGGTGTGATCACTTACCTAGAGCCAGACATTCTGGAATGTGAAGTCAAGTGGGCCTTGAGAAGCATCATTATGATGCTAGTGATGCTAGCACAAAGCTAGTGCTAGTGCAGAGTGATGCTCCACACAAAGCTAGTGCAGGTGATGGAATTCCAGCTGAGCTATTTCAAATCCTGAAAGATGATGCTGTGAAAGTGCTGCACTCAATATGCCAGCAAATTTGGAAAACTCAGCAGTGGCCACAAGACTGGAAAAGGTCCATTTTCATTCCAATCCCAAAGAAAGGCAATGCCAAAGAATGCTCAAACTACTGCACAATTGCACTCATCTCACATGTTAGTAAGATAATGCTCTAAATTCTCCAAGTCAGGCTTTAGCAGTATGTGAACCGTGAACTTCCAAATGTTCAAGCTGGGTTTAGAAAAGGCAGAGGAACCAGAGATTAAATTGCCAACATCCGCTGGATCATGGAAAAAGCAAACAAGTTCCAGAAAAACATCCATTTCTGCTTTATTGACTATGCCAAAGCCTTTGACTGTGTGGATCACGATAAACTGTGGAAAATTCTGAAAGAGATGGACTTGCCTCTTGAGAAACCTATATGCAGGTCAGGAAGCAACAGTTAGAACTGGACATGGAACAACAGACTGGTTCCAAATAGGAAAATGAGTACGTCAAGGCTATATATTGTCACCCTGCTTCTTTAACCTCTATGCAGAGTACATCATGAGAAACACTGGGCTGGAAGAAGCACAAGCTGGAATCAAGATTGCCGGGAGCAATATCAATAACCTCAGATATGCAGATGACACCACCCTTATGGCACAAAGTGAAGAGGAACTAAAAGCCTCTTGATGAAAGGGAAAGAAGAGTGAAAAAGTTGGCTTAAACTCAACATTCAGAAAACTAAGATCATGACATCCAGTCCCATCACTTTATGGGAAATAGACGGAGAAACAGTGGAAACTGTGTCAGAGTTTATTTTGGGGGCTCCAAAATCACTGCAGATGGTGACTGTAGCCATGAAATTTAAAGACACTTACTCCTTGGAAGGAAAGTTATGACCAACCTAGATAGCATATTCAAAAGCAGAGACATTACTTCGCCAACAAAAGTCTGTGTAGTCAAGGCTATGGTTTTTCCATTGGTCATGTATTGATGTGAGAGTTGGACTGGGAAGAAAGCTGAGAGCTGAAGAATAGTTGCTTTTGAACTGTGGTGTTGAAGAAGACTCTTGAGAGTCCCTTGGACTGCAAGGAGAGCTAACCAGTCCATCCTAAAGGAGATCAGTCCTGGGTGTTCTTTGGAAGGAATGATGCTAAAGCTGAAACTCCAGTACTCTGGCCACCTCATGTGAAGAGTTGACTCATTGGAAAAGACTCTAATGCTGGGAAAGATTGAGGGCTGGAGGAAAAGGGGACGACAGAGGATGAGCTGGCTGGATAGCATCACTGACTGGATGGACATGAGTTTGGGTAAATTCCCGGAGTTAGTGATGGACAGGGAGGCCTGGGGTACTGGGATTCATGGGGTTGCAAAGAGTTGGACACAACTGAGCGACTGAACTAAACTGATACATTCATCAGCCAACTTTCCTCCCTTCACCCTTAAAAATTTGTAGTTTTGACTCATTTCATAATGTAAATATTCCCAATATGGCTAGTTTCAAGTTAGCAGTGTGACATCTGAACAAAGATTTAAGAAGATATGAACAACATTGGCTCTCTCCAGCTAGTAAGAAGAGTTTCAGTTCACTATTGGTTATGCCTGTTCATTTATCATATTAGAAAATAAAATGGAAGGAGAAAGTGCAAGATAATGGCATAGGAAGATCCTACATTCCTCCCATGGATAAACCAAACCTACAGCTACATATGGAATAATTCCCTGGGGGGGCGGGGGGTGCTAAAAATTCTGCCAGCACAGAGTAAAAAGGCCAGATCACAACAGGGAGCAGAGGCACCCTAACAACCTCATCCCAGCATGGCAACCTGCAACTCAGATGATTTCACAAATCCAGAGCTTCTCCCTCAGGAGGAAGAGGTGCATGCCCCTTATCAGGCACCCCAACCCTTAGGACATGAAACAAAGAGATAAGTCTCCAAAACGTATGGCTATGAAAACAATGGGGCTCACATCCAAGAGAACCAAAGGACTGTAGGGAGCTGGGATACTTTAAAGGGCTTGAGCTCACTCTCTCTGGACACCAGCACAAAAACAGCAGTTTGAAGGCGATGGCACCCCACTCCTGTACTCTTGCCTGGAAAATCCCATGGATGGAGGAGCCTGGAAGGCTGCAGTCCTTGGGGTCGCTAGGAGTTGGACATGATTGACTGACTTCATTTTCACTTTTCACTTTCATGCATTGGAGAAGGAAATGGCAACCCACTCCAGTGCTCTTGCCTGGAGAATCCCAGGGATGGGGGAGCCTGGTGGGCTGCTGTCTATGGGGTCACACAGAGTCGGACATGAGTGAAGCAACTTAGCAGCAGCAGCAGCAGACTGTGTGTGAATAAGATGCACTCATAGTCTTAAAGCATCTAACAGAAGGACAGAGACCTGATTGAACTCTATAGGGACAGAAAGAAAAAGTTGCTCAGTCGTGTCCAACTTTTTGCAACCCCATGCACTATAGCCTGCCAGGTTCCTCTATCCATGGAATTCTCCAGGTAATACTGAAGTGTGTAGCCATTCCTTTCTCCAAGGGATCTTCCAGACCCAGGACTGAACCTGGGTCTCCTGCATTGCAGGCAGATTCTTTACTGTCTGAGCTACCAGGAGCTGGTCATTTTTCTGCTCCCCTCCGCCATGAAGGTGCTAGCAGGTACGCTCTGACCCTGTACTCTCTTGCAGCCCTGCCAAAAATGGTGGGCTCACCCAAGTCCTGAGCTCTCCTGCTGTCTCAATGAAGTTGGCAGGCATGGGCAATACACACAGGGAATAATCCTTGCTCACCTATCTGGCTATGGTCGCCGGGGGCTGGCATTCTTGGGTCCCACAGGACTATTAACAATTGGAAAGACAGTTGTGGCAGGCATCATCCTCAAGGGACCACAGAGTCAGTAGAATGAAACATATCCTAGATCTTTCAGTGAAAAGGGAGAATTTATTTAGCTTGAGGGGCTATAACTTTAGCTTGAAGGGTAGACTAAGGCTTGCCAAACATCCAGAGACTACAAAGCTGCCCAGTAAAAACAGGCTGGGAAATATCATCTTTGTGCTGTCCCTTGACCTTGCAACAGTTCTCTACTATGTCCCAGAAAACAGCTTATACACTTGACTGAAGCCTTGATTTCTACAAGTGATGCTCAAGACACTTCCAGGTTACCAGCAGTGTTTATGATTGCAGTCCCACAGGACTTCATATATTTGTGTTCTTAAAAAGTTGTCTGAAGGTCTAGCTTCTAGTCAGCTTAAAGATAGCTGCTGACTAAGCTACTTCCCTTTGGAACACTGATAGGTTATGGACACAGCCTCAACAACTGGGAACTATCAGGAATAAGTCAGGCTGCTTGGATAACCACAAAGGTTCAACAGACAACCAAGACTTAGGGTGAGAGTGAAAGATACAGTTCATCTCCAAATACAACGCCATTCCTTCTAGATTGGGAAGGTAGTTGTTTCACCTAATATATAGAAAGAAACAGAGTCAAGCAAAATGAAGACAGAGAAGAAAAAGTCTGAAAGGGAAAAACAACAAAAAACCTAACAACAACAAAATTCTCAGTGAAACAGAGATAAGTAATTTTTTTGAAAAAGAGTAAAAGATAAATGTAAATAAGCACACACAAAGAAAGTCAAGGGATGGAAAAAGATATAAAATGCCACTAGAACCAAAAGAAAGCTGGGGCAGCTATACTTCTATGAGAAAAAAAAAAAAAGAAAAGAAAATAGACTGTAAAACATCTACTACAATGAAAGAAGGGCATTACATAATGATACAGGATCCTTGATGGCTCAGACATTAAAGAATATTCCTGCAATGTAGGAGACCCATGTATGATCCCTGGGTCAGAAAGATCCCCTGGAGAGGGAATGGCAACCCACTCCAGTATTCCTGCCTGGAAAATCCCATGTACAGAGGGAGTCCAGTGGGCTACAGTCCATGGGGTCACAAAGAGTTGGACAAGACTGAGCAACTAACACACACACACACACATACACACACACACACACACACACACACACACACACACACACACATAATAATCAAGGGGTCAATCTAAAAAGACTATAGTATTTGTAAATATACATGCACCCAACATAAAAGCACCACAGATATTAACACACCTAAAGGGAGAAAGTGATGGAAATACAATAATATTACAGAACTTTAATAACCCACTTACATAAATGAATAGCTCATCTACATGTTATGAGAAAACTGAAAAACTCATAAATGTGTGAAGATTAAACAACATGCAATTAAACAACCAATGGGTCAAGAAATCAAAAGAAAAATTAAAAAATACCTTGAGACACAATGTACCAAAATATAAAGTGAAAAAGTGAAGTCGCTCAGTCGTGTCCGACTCTTTGCAATCCCATGGACTGTAGCCTACAAGGCTCCTCCATCCATGGAATTTTCCAGGCAAGAACACTGGAGTGGATTGCCATTTCCAAAAGCAGTTCTAAGAGGAATGTATAGTCATACAAGTCTACCTCAAGAAAAAGAAAAATCTCAACCCATCTAAC
Organism: Nanger dama; assembly: GCA_917880005.1. Lineage (NCBI taxonomy): Eukaryota > Metazoa > Chordata > Mammalia > Artiodactyla > Bovidae > Nanger > Nanger dama. The sequence goes on along the minus strand of CAKJTW010000017.1, from coordinate 18,133,285 downwards.
TTTACACCTAGAGGAACTAGGCTTCACTGGTGGTTCGTGTGGTAAAGAATCTGCCTGCAGTGCAGGAGACCCAGGTTCCATCCCTGCATTGGGAAGTTCTGCTGGAGAAGGGAAAGGCAACCCACTCCAGTATTCTTGCCTGGAGAATTCCATGGACATAGGAGCCTGCCAGGCTACGTCCATGGGGTCGCAAAGAGTCAGACATAACTAAGCAACTAATGCTCTCCACTTTTCAAAGGAACTAGAAAAGAAGAACAAAGCACAAAGTAAGTGGAAAGAGGGAAATAAAAATGATCAGAGCAGAAAAAGAGACTAAAAAGGCAACAGAAGAGATCAATGAACCTAAAAACCCATTCTTTGACAAAATAACCAAAACTAACAGCTGAATTCACCACTCTCACCACTTTTATTTAACGTAGTATTAGAAGTCCTAGTGAGAGCAATAAGGCAAGAAAATAAATAAAAGGCATCCAAACTGAAAAGAAACAAGTAAAACTGTCACTATTTGAGGACAGTGTGTATATATGTCAGACAGAGAAAGAGATATACTGTGTGATCTTATATATAGAATCTAAAAGACAACACAAATGAACAAGCCAAATTCATTTAAAAAATAAAAACAACACAGATGACTGCCAAAGTGGAGGGAGATTGGAAGTGGGCAAATGGGTGACCCGCTAAAGAGGTACTAACTTGCAAATAAAAAATGTTAAGGGAATGTAATATACAAATGGTGCCTATAGTCTATAATAATACTGTAATGTATATTTGAAAGTTGCCAAGGGACTAAATCTTAAAAGTTTTCATCAAGAGAAAAAAGAAATTTTGTAACTTTGTATGGGATGGTTGGTAACCAGACTTACTGTCCTGATCATTTTGCAGTGTATACAAATAACAAATCATTATGTTGGACACCTAAAAATACATGAATTAAAAAAAGAGAAGTTAATAAAACCATTGCATCTCATAATAGTCACAATTTTATGAAATAAGTGTAACTTTCTGAGGAAAAATACAATTTTATGAGAAGAGTAGCATTGTTTTTTCTATTGGTTCAGTCCCTACTGCTGCTGCTAAGTCACTTCAGTCGTGTCTGACTCTGTGCGACCCCATAGACAGAAGCCCACCAGGCTGCCCTGTCCCCAGGATTCTCCAGGCAAGAGCACTGGAGTGGGTTGCCATTTCCTTCTCCAATGCATGAAAGTGAAAAGTGAAAGGGAAGTCGCTCAGTCGTGTCCAACTCCTAGCGACCCCATGGACTGCAGCCTACCAGGCTCCTCCATCCATGGGATTTTCCAGGCAAGAGTACTGGAGTAGGGTGCCATTGCCTTCTCCTAAGTTGTGTCCAATTCTGTGACCCCATGAACTGCAGCACATCAGGCTTCCCTGTCCATTATCTCCCAGAGATTGCTCATACTCATGTCCACTGAACTGGTGATGCCATTCAACCAGTTCATCCTCTGTCACCCCTTTCTCCTCGTGCTCTCAATCTTTCCTATCATCAGGGTCTTTTCCAATGAGTTGACTCTTTGTATTAGGTGGCCAAAATACTGCACCTTCAGCTTCAGCATCAGTCCTTCAAATGAATATTCAGGACTGATTTCCTTTAGGATTGACTGGTTTGATCTCCTTGCTGACCAACCTACTCTCAAGAGTCTTCTCCAGCACCACAGTTTGAAAGCATCAATTCTTCAGCACTCAGCCTTCTTTATGGTCCAACTCTCACATCTGTACATGACTACTGGAAAAATCACAGCTTTGACTATATGTACATTTATCAGCAAAGTGATGTCTCTGCTTCTTAACACACTTTCTAGTTTTGTCATAGCTTTTCTTCCAGGGATCAAGCATCTTTTAATTTTGTGGCTGCAATCACTGTCCACAGTGACTTTGGAGCCCAAGAAAATAAAATCTGTCACTGTTTCCACTTTTCTCCCATCTATTTCCCATGAAGTATTGGGACCAGATGCCATGATCTTTGTTTTTGAATGCTGAGTTTTAAGCCAGCCTTTTCACTCTCCTCTTTCACCTTCATCAATAGGCTCTTTAGAGAGAGAAAATGTTGCATACTAACACATATGTATAGAATCTAGAAACATGGTACTGATAAACTTACTCACAGGGCAGCAATGGAGACACAGACATAGAAAACAGACTTATGGACATGGTGGGGGACAGGAGGAAAGAGAGGGTGAGATGTGTGGAGAAAGTAACATGGAGAGTTACATTACCATATGTAAAATAGATAGCCAATGGGAATTTGCTGTATGACTCAGGGAACTCAAACAGGGGCTCTATAACAACCTAGAGCTCAAGAGGGAGGGGACATATGTATTCCTATGACTGATTCATGTTGATGTTTGGCAGAAACCAACAAAATTCTGTAAAGCAATTATCCTTCAATTAAAAAATAAATAAAATTTAAAAATAAAAAAATTAGTGTTTACCAAAAAAAGAGACTCTTTCGTTCCTCTTTGCTTTCTGCCAGTAAAGTGGTATCATCTCCCTATCTGAGGTTTTTGATATTTCTCCTGGCAATCTTAATTCCAGCTAGCAAGTCATTCAGCTTGCCATTTTGCATGCTGTACTCTGCATAAAAGTTAAATAAGCAGGGTGACAGCATTCAGCCTTGACATACTCCTTTCCTAATTTTGAACCAGTCCCTTATTCCATGTCTAGTTCTGTTACTTCTTGCCCTGCATATGAGCTTCTCAGGAAACAGGTCTGTAGGAATTATTTTAGTTTCATAAACTTAACATATTAATAGAAAGCAACTGGCTTCTCAGGTTTACTTTTACACACAACTTGCTGTTTTGATTGAAATATATAAAATAAATGCAGCCTCACATAGATATTTAGTTGAAAAGGAAAGACCTCATGGGGCTGGTGACCACCCCCCCACCCCTGCCCTGAGGTCCTCCATTCATAGTTTGAGCAGCATTCACATGCAGTATACATTTTATATAGAAGACTGTGGTGTGAAAAGACCTTACCAATAGTAACAGTTTGGACTAGTTTAGTAGTTGAAGTTTTTCTCACTTAGCAATTACTTAAATAAGAAAAATTCTAACTTTAGTCTGCACTGAGAAGAAAGTTTATGCAATTTCCTGTGTATATTTACATCTATATATACATACACATATATATGCAAATATACTTCCCAATTCAACAAATCAAAGAACAAAGAATATCAAGGAAGATGTAACTATAAAGTAAAAACTTCATTTTCAGGAGAAAAAAATTTATACAGAGAATATTTATGAAGCTCACAAATCAATCTTCACTGAGTTGGCCATAATCTTCAGTTAAGCATAAAAGGTACAATTATCCTGTTTTCACAAGTGATCAATGGCACCATATGTACAAAATGACAAATCAGTTACATATTCACTGATGTAAAAAAATAGCTTGAGAACAGAATTATATTTTGGTTAACTTAAATTTTATATTTCTCAATTTAATGTTTTTGGCAATATTTACTTCAAAATGATACTGTTAAACAGTTTAACAGTATGGGCACATAAGTCATTGTTGTTGTTTAGTTGCTAAGTCCTGTTTGACTCCTTGGCAAATCCATGGACTGTAGCCCGCCAGGCTCCTCCATCTGTGGGATTTCCCAGGCAAGAATACTGGAATAGGCAGCCATTTCCTTCTCCAGGAGATCTTCCCAACCCAGGGGTCGAAGCCAGGTATCCTGTACTTGCAGGTGTATTCTCTACCATTGAGCCGCCTGGGAAGCCCATACATAAGTCATACTTCAACCTAAAATTTATAGAACTACAGGCAATAGCCAGTAGTTTTATCTGAAAAACTGTATATTCCTAACAGTAAGTGTTATTTTCCCTCGGCTCTAAGTATCACTGTAGCCTGTTTTTTTTCCCTTTTACAGTATCAAGGCAAAGTTAAGTATGTTCCTTACCTCCTCCTTTACTTAAGCTTCAGCTAGAATTACCTTCTTCAAAGAACTGAAATAGGAGAGTTACTGCCTAAACCAGTTTAATCCCACTAGCCACTTCAAAATGCTACATTTCAAACCACTTCTATTGTTTTGCAAATATTATCTTTTCATTAAATTAAATGCCTTTATGAGCCCGTTAGCAACAACAGTATATATTAAAATTTAAACTATACTTTGTAAATCAAGCGTAAGTATATTGAACTTTTTTCAAGGGTAGACCAAAAAGCACCACAGGTAATCAGATTTTTATGGGACTCTACTGTTGCTTTATTTCTTAGCAGATTGATAACTACTACTGATAACTCATTTTCAGTTTTCCTTTATCATTAGTATTAGGTGTTAACACAAGGCTGGGCAGTTTACTCACTTCTGTCCTACTTTTTACATGGAAGAAAAAACTGGAGAGAAGTCAAATGTTTAAATAATATAAGGATCACCATTACTAAAATAAACTTGCTTTATTCTTTAAATTCTACCCTATGTTAGAGTAATTAATATTTCATCTGACCAGTGTATATTTTTATCAATTATTGCTCTGTAATCTTTAAAGATGCTGTCCCAATATTTGAATCTGTGAACAAGAGGGATTACTATAAACTGTTTATTCTAACAAATTCTTAATACTGAAAATGACTTAATAAAATATACATACATATTCCTCTTGGAAAACCATTATTTTCTGATTTCATGTTACTATTTCAGCTGCCACCCTCTCCAGTAAAACCCTCTTCACATCCTACCACAAGGAGTAAGCTAGAAAGATAATGACCATACTAGCTACCAGTCTGAGTGCCAATATAGACTTTCATGCTAAGTTCTCTATAGACACATCATTCACCTTATTTTTACTTTATAATGCAACCTGTATATGCAATATTTTCATGTTTACATTAAAAATCTGGGCTTAAAATAGTTGAAGAATTCAAAAATAATTAGTCATCAAATGATAAGCCAGGAACTGAACTCAGGTCTATTTTAATTTTCAAAAGGCTAGGACTCACATCTTCCTCTAACAATTTTGCAGGTTGACAAAGCTCATGCAACATGCATCAGATATTTTTATTTTCTTCAGCTAAAGACATAAGTTGCCATGAATATTTGTGTAAGTGAAATTCACATGAGTGTCTCACATAGCATAATTTGGGTCTCTGTAGAAACGTTACAGTTCCATGCAAGTACTCCAATAAACTTGTATTAATATTGGGACAATCCCAACAAAAATCTATATTCAAGATTAGTTGAAGGAGGTAATCATTCCAGAAGTCTGCTTCATACTAATCGTTCTTGTGTCTTCAAAAGTGAGCTGTGATTTCATCCTCTTAGGCTGAACTACAGTTCACACCCATGCCTCATGATGTGGAAGAGGACAAAATCGTTAACTATTAGAATATGTGGCAGGTCAGCCTACCTAACAGCTCAACTACAATTCAGAATATAGGTAAGACTTCTATACAGTGGTATGCAGGTATAAAATAAAGTAACACCTCAGAAATATCACTGACTGTAAAAATGAGCCATGTAATAAATTTATTCCCTAGAAAAGCAGACAATTCAACGTCGTACAAGTGATGCCTAAATTCAAGTATTAAACTCACTGTGGCTCTAGTGGATTACTAATATTTCAGATACTCTAGTGGTAAAACTTCCAAACAACCTAGTTCTGCTTGGTAAAGGTAGTTATTTACATTGAATTTGAATTAGGACTCTAATTCACCAAGGAGCAAAAAAGTTTCTTTGATGACGCCATGCTGATCCCTGGGTCTATGATACCTCTTAACATCATTCTCTACTAGGAAGCTAGTATAATATTAGGTGGGTGTATTAAAATACCTCAATGGGAAAATGCCACTGTGGATACGCTATTATTATAGAAATGCACACATACACACACAAAGCATGGCACTTAATCACTGATAAAAATTTCTACCTAAAGAAAATTTATTGTTAAAAAATCGTTTATACTATTTACCATTTACTCATACTATGCCATGAGTTTAAGAGGTTGATTTTATCTTTAGCTAAAGCTGTGTATTTTCTAATCTGTTTAGGGCAGCTGTCATGTAATCAGAATAAGCAGTACCATTTTAATAAGGAAGTCTTTTAATGAAATATAATAGGTCACAAATACCTAATTTCTGCTCTTTACTGTAATTGCCAGTAAGTACTAAAACTGCCACTTTTCCAAATGCTGACACAAAAGATGAACAAATCAAGGGTATTAGTATGTGTATATATTTACAGCTTATTGCTGTCAAAGGCTATAGGTTTCCATTTCAACTTCAGTAGCTATATGAGAATCTACTTCTTTTGATGGAGGCATCCTGTTTCAGGTTGTGAATGAATCTGAATTAATCTCTTTTTCATGACTATGTAAGCAAATACAGACTAAAAAATAGCCAGGAGAAACGTTAACAAAGTTGTAGCACAGTATTATACCTTTAGGAATATCACAGACACTTTTAGTGTCACTGTGGAATATTGCACATTTTACTACTTTATTCTTTTTTCTTCAATAGATTCTCTGCTCCATTGGTTGTTGGTTCATAATTTCAAACAACACTGTTTATATATAGTTCAAATAGTGTGGTTTCTTTGATAATTTTTAAGTTTATCATAAGCATCAGTTTTATATGCTCAACATTTAAATTGCATATATAAAACTACAAAGAGTTGCCAAAAAATTAAAAGAGGATCCCCAAAATAAAGCACAAATACTGTGATATTTAACAAGCATTCAATATGACTGTCTGGCTACAGTTTGTATTTATGTCTTTTTAAAAACACCTCCCTGAAAACTCCTTTACATGATAATCCTTTTACTTTTTTGTTTTGAGCATACATTTTGTAAATCAGTAGCTCTTTAAATTTGGTATTATTATTGCTATTTTAATACCAGAAGTCGTATGTAGAAATAGTAGTAGTTTTATAAGAAGTTTACCCATTTTTTTAAAGGCTAAGCTTCCCCAAATCAAACTAGCCTACTGTGAAAAGAAAACCATGACAACTGTTTGTACCTCTTGCTTTATTATTATATCCGCCTGGTCACTCTTAGAAATTCAATCTATTACGGTTGCTAGGAGTCTGTTGCTGTGCAACCTAGAAGGGTATGCTGTGCTTTCAGGCTAACGAGTGCTAATAAACCTGTAGGCTTCCCTCTATGGGTCTGACCAGTGTGTTTAAGAAGCTTAATACTTTTCAAGAGTGACTGGACCACAATTCAAGACACATCCTATTAAAAATAAGTCACACTGAGAGATTTCTAACAAAAGGACAAAATGCTAAACATACACAAATATTCAAAATGTATCCTTAGAATCCCTAACTAATTTGGTAAAACAAATAAAGAATAGATTATGATCTACATTTCAATTACACCACCTAGCATCCCCAAGTTTTTCTTTCCATACAGTCTCCTAAAAGGTTATAATGGATACATATGAACTGAGAAAGTTTCAAGGAAAAAAAAAGGCAGTATTAAGCATCTTCAACTTTGATTTTAAAAAATGGCATTAGGTAGAATCCAATAGTAGAAAAGTAAATTAAACCTAGGAACCCAGAAGTCATGAAGTCATGAACTAAAAGCAGTCCCCCACTACAGACAGACAGACAGACAGACAGACAGACAGACAGACACACACACACACACACACACACACACACAAAATCATGAAAAAAACTAAAGAAATTCTAAGTTTCATTTTATTATAAAACCGGACTTTTTTCTTGTCATCCCTTTTGGTAATAATTTTATATTAATTCCAAAATCTATTTGACATAAATTAATTACAACTATTACTACTTCAGTGCAAATGCAAACAAAAGAGAAAAAATAGTAACCCATCAATAAAATACTGCTAAACAAATTATGTGAAACAGAATTTGAAACATGGGTAGGGACTTCTACCTTCTTTAAAAGAAGAAACTGTATTGAGGTTTATTTAGTTATGTATGATAGGTATTTTTTCATAAAGTATTTAAAGATAAAATAGATGCTGGCCTACTATAAAATACCAAAGACCATCAGGGAAATAAAAAGAATACATGATTTTACAATAATCATCTAATTCAAACTTTCCGAGTATATTTTGGCTATACTAATATTGCCTATAACTTCTGAAAGTTAAAAATAAAATTAAAAAATAAAAACAACATTCATTTTTTACATTGACAGCAACATTTAGCCCTTCTATCCACTCCAAACTGGGAGCATTGTTTAAAATAATCTGTCAAGTGCATCATCTTATTCTTTTTAAAGAGCCAACAGCACCTATCCTTCAACTGTTTTATTTCTTCTCATTATGTAGCATAGGAAGCAGAATAAAGGAAATTAGCTAGTTCTCTAAACGTACCAAGAAACAATAAACAGGAATGCAGAACAATTATTCCAAAAACAAAGACAAAGAATTCAATAACAAGAAAGCTGAAGCAAGCTGAGAGGTGCAAAGGCAGCCTTTGAGCAACAAACCAAGGTTGAGGCAGGATGGGTTGACTGAGAAGGTTCAGAGCTGAAAAAGCCTGTAAGGAAAGCCAAGCAGAGTAGAACCAAGCAAAGGGGGAAAATGGGACAGAAAGGATAAGAAAGAGAGACAAGAATGCAGAAAGAGAAGAACTGAAAGAAAATCTGCAGAAACATGAGGATTCATTTTATAATTGAGAAAAAAAGGAAAAGAACACAAAGATGAAAAATTTTACATTCAATAATTATATTTTCCTTGACTCGTTCTTACTTCTTAAGTCAAGCAACAACACAGAAAAAAAAAGGTTCTTAAAAGATGCAGTGATCATCAGTAACAACTGTAATGCAAAAAAAAAAAAAGCGAGTTTTTAACTTGAAGATTCAACTTAATTTTACTGTTTAGAACTTTGAAAACTTTTCCAATTCTCATTTAGGATTAGACAAACTTAATTCTAAAACTAAGAACCTATTAATAATATATGAAAACATTTCTCAAGTAATGAAAATTGATTTCTCTAAACAAGAACAAAACATTAGAATATACACACACACAGACACACAGTAGTCAATAAAGTCATTAAAGTCAGATTCTACTTATGAGTATACCATTCACAGGGCCTGTGTCAGGCAAATGCATTTATTTTAAAGCAATTATTTAATAGTTGGTTAATTACTAGTATGTATTACATAACTCTAGAAGAATCTGCTCTGAAAGAAAGTTACCTGGGCTTCCCTGGTGCCTCAGACAGTAAAGAATCTGCCTGCAATGCAGGAGACCAGGGTTCGATCCCTGGGGTCAGGAAGATCTCCTGGAGAAGGGCATGGCTACCCACTCCAGTATTCTTGCCTGGAGAATTCCATGAAGAGAGGAGCCTGGTAGGCTACAGACCATAGAGTCAGAAAGAGTCTGACACAACTGAGAGACTAACACTTTAATTTTTCACTTTTCACAGGCAGTGTTAACTAAAAGGCAATAGAGTAAAATAAATAATAATAAATTGTTAAATGAGAATGGATATCTTATAGTAGAAGTGTTGTTGAAAAAGAGCTTTCTGGTGTCCATTGAGGTCTTCTGTCTTTCAAGTTATGAAGCCACAAGAAATCATGAAGTGCGCTTTATCATAAGAACGAGGAGTACACAGCTATAGAGAATCACATATTTATCTATGGAATTTGGCCTGTCTTTTGTACATTCAAGTTTGCTTGGATTTGCAACACCCTGTCACAGTTCATTTCTACATACCAACCCTTCTCCCCCAAAATCAAAGATCTTCAACAAAAGTTGCTGAATAAAACTGAATTCTGAATTTTTAAAAATTTCATAAGCATTTGTCAAGAAATAGGCTTTTTAATAAATCACATAACTGGGGTTGGTAGCCAACCACTTACAGGTTAGAATTCTTTTTAGTAATCATCTTATTAATTATAAAAAGAAAAAAATCATTATGAGAGCCCCAAATATATGGCCCTTCTTGCTTCTACCAGCTCCTATCTACTGACAGAATACTTCTCAAAATATGTTTTTTCAAAAGTTTTCTGTAATTTATTTAGCCAAGGTAGAAAGGATATTGATGGACAAAGGAAGGGTTTTTAATATTAAGATTTATTAAATGATTGTGATACAACATCTGATTGGAAGAGTGCTTATCAGTTAAAAACTAGATTTAAAACCTCAAAAACACTACTTTTTAACTACTACTAATCACTTTTATCATTTAAAAACGTGAAAAAATATTGAATTTATGGGCAAAAAGGAACTGGATCAATTGATTTTTGAGATGCATTAACAGCATACTGAAAAAGCATCTTGAAGTACATTCTATAAATCTGAGGGCCAATTTCAGTTGTACCACATTATAAATGCCAAAAATCTCAAAGATATATATGTCACAATTTTTTTGTGTGAAAGCAAATACATAGAAAATCTTTAGAAAAATAAAAAGGTACCATCTTTGTAAAGAGAAAAATGTTACTTTCTCACAGAGCACTAACAAAGTGACTTTGTGGAATCTACACTTAATTTGGAAGATAATATTTAATTCCAACTCAAAATCTGAGACAAGAAATATTAAAGTTCACAATTCAAAATCTTAAATGATACTTGTTTCAAACTAATCTTTATATTCTTTTCGTGATTTTTTTTCCCATTCATCCCTCTATTTCCAGGGGGTGGGGAGATGACGCAGCATGGGAAAGCGGAGTAAAGGACTGGCAGTGTGAGCACTAAGCCCGACTCAGTTGTGTTGGATCCCTTTTCATAAGTAAAAAGTGAGGCCAACAATAATGGAGTCGGTGGGAAGTAAGGAGGAATGGAGGAAGTAAGATTGACCAACCACAACTTACTAACTAAAGCAGAGAGATGGATACATAGGAATTCATTTCATTCTTTCATCATATTTTCTATTTTTGTGTATCTTAACATTTTTCCTTAATGAAAAGCTAGGTAGGGGAGAATATGAGGGCAGACTTGCTTTCCAAAATCCTTCATACAGCTTGCATATTTTTTCAAAAACATGGTGATGGTACAAACAAGTGATACTAAATTTGACTTTATGTATTTATATTTTTAATGGCAAAAATAGCAAGTACTCAAGTTCAATAAACTTTGAACTACATGCTGCTAAAATGTGGGAATATATGACTCACTTCAGACACAAATGCCTGGGCATATCTTCTAGTATAACCATTTAATCAACCTTCAAGGGGGAAACCAGGATTAGAAATAAATATTACATACAAAGTCACATAAATTCAAACAGAGAAATATAATTTATATGATTAAAACTCCACAGTAGTTTCCACTTCCTTAACTTAAATACATTAAAAACTATACTTTTTATATTTTGTTCCATCTTTAAGTATTCCAATACAGTACAACACCCTCAAATACTGTCAAACCATATGTACATTTCATAATGGATGACAGGCACATAGTGTTGAATATCTGACACTGAATTTGAAATGGAAATACAATTCTGACATTAGTACACTGAAAAATTTTATTCAAAAAATATCAGTATGACAACCTATTTGTCAAAATAACAGAATTAAGACAATTTCCCCCATTACTAACTTTTATTTGTCTAAATAATCTCATTTATCCCTTTTTGCATATACAAAATTTTACAAATCAATTCATAAACCTATGAGGTAACAATTAGCATGAGTGGATAAGGACAAATATCTAGCTTATATAAACAAGGACTTTAAAATTTCATATCTAAGACACTGACTATAGAAACCATTATATGTAAATATTCTTGGTTCTGTTTAAATTAGCCATATAAGTAAACTGAGAGCATAATCAACAAATAAGCAGTTTGGCTAGAGTAATTTCTATTTATCTATTAATTGTGATTTTTACCTTTTAATACTTCATGCATCAATTCTTTCCATTTTTTAAAATATATAATTTAGTGACGGTTACACGTGTTTCAGAAGAACCTCTAACTTGTAAGCAGGTAGGGTGAACTTAAAAGAAATGAAAATAATCTCTCTCCTCCAAAAAAAGTTTTTAAAAGAGATTTTTAATCTTCCCAATCTCTTATAGAAACCAGTTTTTAGTCAAGAGTTTTAGCCAATACAACTTCAAAAGAATATATAAATGAAAAGGGTGTATATTCAGAGAAAAGCATATAAAATGGATAAAAGGCAGCAAATAGAAAGGAAGAAAAGAAAAGTACTATGTAGGGACAGGTGTAAACAGATAGGGCTCTGTATTTACAGATGAAAATAAAGCTCTGTAGCTCTTCCTTTACAGAAGGAAGGCTAGCATCAATCAAGGCATCAATATAAACACATAAAGCCACATTTGAAGAAATAAACAATACTTACCTCTGTAACACTTTGTCACCTTCTCTTTAAGTTTTTCTTAATTTCCCTATTTAAAATTTCCTTCACTCCCAACACCTACCCTATATACTCTACTTTTCCCTATAGCATTTATAACCATTTATTGTAATATTCATTTATTTTCTCTCTCTCACTGCCAACTGTTCAACTGTAAACTCTTTGAGAGCATAGACCTGATCAATTTTGTTGTATGCTCCACAGCATTCCTTTGCTTGGCCCATAAAATAGGTGCCAATATTTACTCAATAAGTAATTGAAGATATAAACAGTAAAAACGAACTTGTACACCTAAACTGATTGCAGAAATTGAAGGGAACCCCTTAAGTCTGAAGAGAGGTCAAGATGACTTCATAACTGGTAGCAAATTTACCAAACAAAATCTCAAGAGATGATATAGAATGAAAATATATTGTTAAAAAAAGAGCTGGATGGATTTATGGATGATAGTTTCATAAAAATAAAAACATTCTTCAGGGTAAAGTCTCCACAGTAGACATCAAAGCCAACTGTAACATCTCTTAGTGCAACTGCAGTGGAACATCACAAGTGCAACCACAGATCTGACTACCATAACAAACCACTCTGACACCAAGTGCATTAGTAAAACCTTGGAACTCAAGCCCTAATTTTGCACTTCGTGGACATCTCAGCAGAACAGAGAAGACAGGCAGCAAAAGGAGAAGCTAAAGAGTTTGAGGGTTTTCAAAGTAGCCACCCTCCAAAAAAACCGTCCCCCAGGTCTCTCCTAACAGTAAACAGCATGAGGAATTTCCACAGTCTGCAACAATGAGAAAATGGGAAGAAGGTACTGGATTCTACAAGGCACTCTACAAATTCTGAAACTAAGAAACTACTCTTGTTAAGACATAGGAAATTCCAGGCAAGTTTGAAATTTTATACACAGGTACAAATACACACACACACACATACACACACACATGCAAGGCATAACAGGAAGAGACCTTGATTAGGTCAGCGCAAATCTACACCGTGATGATGCTAATTTTAAGAAATAACAAAAACTTATGAAATCATTTCACTCCACAAAATCAATTAAAAAAAAAAAAAACAGGAACCTTAAAAAATCCATTTGGAATACTATAACTGCATTGGTCAAATGGTCACTATAAAATCAGGGCTACACAAACTTAGTTCAGTTCCGTTGCTCAGTCGTGTCCAACTCTTGCAACTCTGTGGACTGCAGCACACCAGGCCTCCCTGTCCATCACCAACTGCCAGAGTCTACCCAAACCCATGTCCAGTGAGTCAGTGATGCCATCCAACCATCTCATCCTCTGTCGGCCCCTTCTCCCACCTTCAGTCTTTGCTAGCATCAGGGTCTTTCCCAGTGAGTCAGTTCTTCACATCAGGTGGCCAAAATATTGGAGTTTCAGCTTCAACATCAGTCCTTCCAATGAATACCCAGGACTGATATCCTTTAGGATGGACTGGTTGGATCTCCTTGCAGTCCAAAGAGTCTTCTCCAACACCACAGTTCAAAGCATCAATTCTTTGGCGCCCAGCTTGCTCTTACAACCATACATGACTACTGGAAAAACCATAGCCTTGATTAGATGGACCTTTGTGGGCCAAGTAACGTCTCTGCTTTTTAATATGCTATCTAGGTTGGTTATAACTTGTCTTCCAAGGAGCAAGCATCTTTTAATTTCATGGCTGCAGTCACCATCTGCAGTGAATTTGGGGCCCCAAAAATAAAGTCTGTCACTGTTTCCCCATTTATTTGCCATGAAGTGACGGGACCAGATGCCATGATCTTAGTTTTCTGAATGTTGAGCTTTAAGCCAACTTTTTCATTCTCCTCTTTCACTTTCATCAAGAGGCTCTTTAGTTCTTTGCTTTCTGCCATAAGGATGGTGTCATCTGCATATCTGAGATTATTGATAATTCTCCCAGAAATCTTGATTCCAGCATGTGCTTCTTCCAGCCTAGCATTTCTCATGATGTACTCTGCATAGAAGTTCAATAAGCAGGGTGACAGTATACAGCCTTGACGTACCCCTTTTCCTATTTGGAACAAGCCTGTTGTTCCATGTCCAGTTCTAACTGTTGCTTCCTGACCTGCATACAGATTTCTCAAGAGGCCAGTCAGGTGATCTGGTATTCCCATCTCTTGAAGAAATTTCCACAGTTTGCTGGGATCCACACAGTCAAAGGTTTTCACATAGTCAATAAAGGAGAAGTAGATGTTTTTCTGGAACTCTCTTGCTTTTTCCATGATCCAGTGGATGTTGGCAATTGGATCTCTGGTTGCTCCGCCTTTTATAAATCCACCTTGAACATCTGGAAGTTCACAGTTCACGTACTGTTGAAGCCTGGCTTGGAGAATTTTAGGAATTAATTTACTAGCATGTAAGATGAGAGCAATTGTGTGGCAGTTTGAGTGCTTCCCTGGTGGCTCAGAGGTTAAAGCATCTGCCTCTAATGCAGGACACTTGGGTTCGATCCCTGGGTCAGGAAGATCCCCTGGAGAAGGAAATAGCAATCCACTCCAGTATTCTTGCCTGGAGAATCCCATGGATGGAAGAGTCTGGTGGGCTACAGTCCATGGGGTCGCAAAGAGTCGGACACGACTGAGTGACTTAACTAACTTTGGCAATGCCTCTCTTTGGGATTGGAATGAAAATGGACCTTTTCCAGTCCTGTGGCCACTGCTGAGTTTTCCAAATTTGCTGGCATATTGAGTGCAGCACTTTCACAGCATCATCTTCCAGGATCTGAAATAGCTCAACTGGAATTCCATCACCTCCACTAGCTTTGTTCATAGGGATGCTTCCTAAGGCCAATGTGACTTCACATTCCAGGATGTCTGGAATGTGATGTCTGGTGATCACACCATCGTGATTATCTGGGT
This sequence comes from Nanger dama, assembly GCA_917880005.1. Lineage (NCBI taxonomy): Eukaryota > Metazoa > Chordata > Mammalia > Artiodactyla > Bovidae > Nanger > Nanger dama. The sequence goes on along the minus strand of CAKJTW010000017.1, from coordinate 18,118,147 downwards.
CATGAAGATCTTTTTCTACAGTTCTTCTGTGTATGCTTGCTACCTCTTCTTAATATCTTCTGCTTCTGTTACGTCCATACCATTTCTGTCCTTTATTGAGCCCATCTTTGCATGAAATGTTCCCTTGGTATCTCTTTCTTGAAGATATCTCTAGTCTTTCCCATTCTATTGTTTTCCTCTATTTCTTTGCACTGATCACTGAGGAAGGCTTTCTTTTTTTTCTCTTTGCTATCTATTCTTTGGAACTCTGCATTCAAATGGGTATATCTTTCCTTTTCTCCTTTGCTTTTCACTTCTCTTTTCACAGCTATTAGTAAGGCTTCCTTAGACAGCCATTTTGCTTTCTTGCATTTCTTTTTCTTGAGGATGGTCTCAGTCCCTGCCTCCTGTACAATGTCAGGAACCTCCATCCATAGTTCTTCAGGCACTGTTGTCTATCAGATCTAATCCCTTGAATGTATTTCTCACTTCTATTGTAAGGGATTTTATTTGAATGGTCTAGTGGTTTTCCTTACTTTCTTCAATTTAAGTCTGAGTTTGGCAATAAGGAGTTCATGATCTGAGCCACAGCCAGCTCCTAGTCTTATTTTTGCTGATTGTATAGAGCTTCTCCATCTTTGGCTGCAAAGAATATAATCAATCTGATTTCAGTATTGACCATATGGTGATGTCCATCTGGTGATGTGTAGAGTCTTCTCTTGTATTGTTGGAAGAGGGTATTTGTTATGACCAGTGCGTTTTCTTGGCAAACTCTATTAGCCTTTGCCCTGCTTCATTCTGTACATCAAGGCCAATTTTCCTGTTACTCCAGGTGTTTCTTGACTTATACAATGGTTAAAAGTGATTTCTATAATTGATTAAAGATAATCTGAGATATAATAATTATTCATTGATTGCTTCTATTAGGAAAAGATACTGGGTTTTGTGCTGAGATCAAAAACCTACTATGTAGTCATTTACCCTCTGGAATCTTAGGAACAATTTGGAAAGATCAAACGTTTATAGACATAAATCTAAATCACAATTCCCTATCAACAGCTGTGTTAATAAGAAATTCATTAAAAGTAAACTCATCAAGTTAGAGACCACTGTAAGTTTAGGAGAGATGAATTTGAGGAGATTGAGGAACACAGTTTACATAGAATAAATGATGAGAACCAAGTTACAGTAAAAGAAGGACAAGTCAGAATTCAGGTACAGACTGTACAGAGTAGTAACAGCAACTGCCACTGACTAAGCACTTAGATGTCAGACACAGTGCCATTTGCCTAAGTCATCTATTGTAATTTTTTGAAACAGGAGTTTAAAGTAATCTGCCTAAGGTTAAACTACTAATCAGCAGCAGGCAGAGCTGGAATTCAAACCCGGGGTTGTCCATTCTGAAGTTCATGCTCTTAATTAGTTACAATTATAAACTAGGCTGGCCATAAAACAGCAGTTTACAGACCAGAATGATGAAATGTAAGTTTAAAAATTTAAACTAAACTGTGAGTTTCCTAAAAACACAGCCTATGGAAGATTTGTGGCACTCAATAAACAATTCTTAAAGAATTCTGACAAACAGGCAATGAAAGGTGCCGACACCAACAAAAAAACTCTGGGCTATATGAGAACATCCAAAATACCTCCTATTTAGATGATTCTATAATTCATATTTAGAAACAGTTTTAATTAAAAAAATTAGCCAGATTATAAATTCATCAGCTACTAAGACCACACAGCATGTTTCAGATTCTTCCCCTTTATATCCAACAAATCCAGCAGTCTTTTATTTAGTAACTGGTAACTCTATATTGAAACCTCAATTTAGACTTCCAAGTAATTGTAATCTGAATAATTTGTATTTTCTGTTCCATTTTATGGGCCAGTAGGTATATGATGGGAAATCAGGACTAAGTTAAGTCTAAAAGTAAATGATTAAGACGCCCACCACGCTCACTCAAAAACAAAACCCCTTTTCTTCAGTTAACACAAAGTTGATTTAATGCACTGCATCCTGATTCTTAATTCTCATTAAATTAAAAAAATAAAACCATAAAGATTAAGAATGAGTAACTTCTAGGCAAAAATGCAAGAGCTAAGTAATATTTCATCATACCTTTGTTTATCATAGCTCCTTTTTATTGAAGGAGAAAAGAAATCCAAGGGGAACAGTTTTACAAGAAACATTCGTCCATAGGGATTTACCTTGTTAAGAGCAAATGACAAATGGTTTTCCCCATAGGAAACCTACTCCTGTTTTATATAAATGCATCCTTTAAGATTTGGTACCACAAATAAAGCTGGTAAGAGCACCAGGTTACTGCTAGAAAGTTTAGGGTTTTGTCAATTTCTCAGTCTCTCTTAAGTGGATTGTTTCAAATAATAAACAGGGTTAGTGCTCAAACTGTTCATCTTTATCACAAAACAGGATACCAAAACTAAATTCAAGCCTAACCTCATAGGTTTAGTTCCAAATCTAACACACACACACACACACACAGAAAAATAAGACAAAATCTTGGTAACTACTTATTCCTGCCACAGTCTCAAACTATTCATCAGTAAACAAGAGATCCTTCCAAAAACTCAGATTAAGAAGGTAAGTCATATAACAGCATGACTGCATACACTGCTTCTAGTTGCTACGGAATACAGGGCAGTCCCTTCACATTCTCATTTGTTGGTTCTTTGACTTAAGAGTGCTGCAGCACCTTTAAATCCCAGCTAGGCAAGTCTCAACTTGTAGAGCCAATATCAGCTGCCAGTAATTTTACTTTTGCTCAAGAGAGATACCTAGAGAAACAAATATTTCCATTTCTATAATTAATTCACTAAATTTTTACAACAATCTTTAGAATGATTAGAATCACCCTTACCTCATCAAGTAAGTAAAGAGGTATATGCCAAGTATGAAGATAATGTACATTAATACAGTTATTATGATATACATCACTAACACCTAGAAAGGGGAAGTACAGATAGAGATTACAAATCTGCTATTTTTCTTTAAAAAAAAAAAAAGCAAATATGGTACTTCCCTTAGAATAGAGCCTATTTAAGAGCCTGGAAAACATTTTAAATTACATTTCTATGTCATTTTTAAATAGAAGAATTAAATAATAACCTGTATACCAAAAATTATAGTTGACAGTGATAAAAAACTGGGCTTCTCTGGTGGCTCAGTGGTAAAGAATCTGCCTGTAATGCAGGTTTGATCTCTGGGTAGGGAAGATCCCCTGGAGAAGGGAATGGCAACCCATCCCAGTATTCTTGCCTGGGAAATTTCATGGACAGAGGAGCCTGGCGGGCTCCAGTCCATGGGGGCACAAAAGATACAACTTACAACTAAACAACAATAACATGATACATTAAGATATATATATTCAAAATTTTAATACAGAATTATAAAACTTTACTTTTTCTAGGAAAAATATGGAGCTCAGATGTAGATAAAATAAGCAAGTACTGTGAATATTTAAGGCAGAACATTTGAGTTGCCAGCCTTTAATGGAAGTATACAGCATAAGAAGTACACAGCATGAGAACACTGGTCAAGGAGTGAGGAGTCTGGAGCTCAAAAGCCCCAGCTCTGATAAATGTTATACTTCCAAGTCACTTAACCTCCATTTTCTTTCAAATAAATGGGGGATGGAGGGTTGAACGAGATAACCTCCAGTCTGTTCCAACTTAAAAATTTTGTTTCTAAAATAAAGCATCCTAATTATTTCTCTGCTGGAAACTATTTGTGCCACCTGGAAGCATGTGTAAATCTAGCAACAGACCTTTTCACCTCTTTAATCTCTACTCTAGCATCCTGGCTACCCCTTTTGGTCAGCTGTGCTGACCAGACATAGTGAAGAGGCAGAATAATATAGAGTAGTTAAGTAGAAACAGGGAGAAAGGCTGAAGTTGGGTCTCTGAGAAAGGCAGACATTCTTTCTAGGCGATCTGAAGCTCCAGCTTCAGGCTCAAAAGCTTAGGTGTTATCCAGACATGTTCAGGTTCTAAAACAAAAAGCTTAGCTGTTATCCAGACAGGTTCAGGTTCTAAAACAGAAGTCAATTATTTGACAAAGCTTTCCTTCTCATGGTGTTCTCCCAAATCAGAACATTGTTTGCTACTGGGGAGTTACTCCAATAGAGAGTTAAGTAGAGCAACATGATTTTCTCACATTAGTAACTGCTTAGTTTCTAAATTACATTAAAATATAAAGATAGTTGGTTCTCCTTCCTTATCAACATACAAAATGACATTAATCATATTGTTACACATATTATTCTGCTCATTACAGCGTAATTTTCAACATGAATAATGGATTTGGTGTGGGGGAATAGACTCTAGCATTGGAAAATAGGCTTCTTTTATACCGCCTGACTGCAGTCATGGGCTTTCCTAGTGGCTCACTGGTAAAGAATTCACCTGCAAAAAGCAGGAGATGCAAGTTCAATCCCTCAGTTGCAAAGACCTCCTGGAGAAGGAAATGGCAACCCACTCCAGAATTCTTGTCTGGGAAATCCCCTGGAGAGAGGGGCCTGGTGGGCTACAGTCCATGTGGTCACAAAGAGTCAGACATGACTTAGTGACTAAACAACAAGACTTCAGTCAAATAATAAAACTAAGGGACTCTCCTCATTCTCTGAAGACAATAAAAAACATTAAATTGCTTTGAATGATGTCATAAGTTTTCAGTACATTAACTCTTACCAATGGATGTCTCTTCCTTTATGTTCTATTATAGCCAAATAACTGAATAGCTAACTCTGAAGGGAATATTCCAGAAGATAAATGGTTCTCTTCCCTGTCACCTTACAAAATGGCTCTCAACAGTTCATCCAAATCTACCCAAAAAGAAGTTAAAAGAATGATGTACAAAACAGTAATCCCTTTCACCTCTAGCAGGTGTATATAAAGACAGTTGTTTTCCTGTGCCCTACGAACAAGGACCAGAGAAGGCAATGGCACCCCACTCCAGTACTCTCACCTGGAGAATCCCATAGACAGAGGAGCCTGGTAGGCTCAGTCCATGTGGTCACACAGAGTCAGAAACGACTGAGCGACTTCACTTTCACTTTTCACTTTCATGCATTGGAGAAGGAAATGGCAACCCACTCCAGTGTTCTTGCCTGGAGAATCCCAGGGATAGGGGAGCCTGCAGCGAACAAGGGCTACAGCTGTGCACTTGTTCCCTTTAGTAATGACAGGAAGATTCCAAGTAGAAGAGGCTGCAGTTAATAAACAAAAGACTTGACCAACAAATGAGAAGAAACTTCCTGATGTACAAATGCTTTGCTGAGAAGAAATAACATGAAGATCAATCACTCTTAAATATTTTGTCTTAAATTAATAAAAGTGTGGTTTCCATGGTTTCAAGGTTACACTGAATCTGTTAACATTTGACTTAAACTTCTTCAGAGCAATGTAAAACAAAGTGTGATTCAAGTTCATTTCAATAAACAAATTATTTCATATTATACAGCTTTAAGAACAACAGAACGTAATAATAGTTAGGTCTGAGTGACAGACCCATGAGAGTTCACTATACTATTCTATATTCTCCACTATTAGTTTTTAAATCTTTTTTTATTACTTTATTTTTTAATTTTATTTTTATTTTATTCTACTTTACAATACTGTATTGGTTTTGTCATACATTGACATGAATCCGCCACAGGTATATACAAGCTCCCAATCCTGAATCCCCCTCCCACCTCTCACCCCATATCATCTCTCTGGATCAGCCCCGTGCACCAGCCCCAAGCATCCTGTATCCTGTATCGAACATAGACTGGCGCTTCGTTTCTTACATGATAGTATACATGTTTCAATGCCATTCTCCCAAATCATCCCACCCTCTCCCTCTCCCTCAGAGGCCAAAAGTCTGTTCTATACATCTGTGTCTCTTTTGTTGTCTCACATAGAGGGTCATCATTACTATCTTTCTAAATTCCATATATATGTGTCAGTACACTGTATTGGTGTTTTTCTTTCTGGCTAGTTTCAAAATAAGAAAGTTCTAAGAATATATACATTTATGGTACAGTTTTTCACTATACACTGGCTTCCCAAATGTTAACTGCTTTGGATATCATATACACTGATCAGATACTCTAATGGAATATATTAATTTTTATACTAACATTTAACTTTGTAACAATAAAAGAATTACAAGAAAACTCTGGTGTAACTTCTCAGTTTAATTCTTTTCTATATACAACATTAATAGCGAAGTCCCATACAATAATAGATCTTACTGTAAGTATGTCAGACAAAAAAATAAATGTGGTGCCCATAAGAAACTTAAGTACAATTTGTTTCTCAGCTTTCTCTATTTGTTAAAATCAGTCAGGCCAAGAAGTGATTATTCATCTAACAAATTATTACACCATTTGTATTGTGATTTATCCATCTCACTTTATTTTTAACCTTTATTTCAAGGTTTCATCTAACTGCATATTCAACGTCTCCTCCGATCCTTTGTTTTTAATCCCTCCTGATGTCTAAATATCATCTCAATAATTTCTCCCTTCTAAAATTTCAGATCTTAAAAAATATGTCTACTTAGCCAAGAATATATAATTTTGTATCAAATACCTAAATTTTCCCTTTTCTTTCAAAATACTCCTTAAAACCCAATAGAAAGCCAAGCCATTTCAGGATACCTAAATTAACCAAAACAGTACTGGCACTAAATACACATTGTTATAAATCCATAATTTCTCATTCAAAAATAAAGGTAAAGAACAAAGATATATAGCTACGAACTTACAGACTAACATATCAAAGTGTTCTTATGTCTCTGCTAGAATATTTTAGAATAAAATATTAGAAATAATGTTACTAAATATGCTTAATCTGGCCAAGTGAAATTTCCTATGTAGCCCCTAACATCACCCTTCTTTTTCTCTATACTGTACTAGTCGTTATTCCTAGTCTAATTTTTCCAAGTATATGATTGGAAATGACCAAATTAACCTCATTTTATCCCATTCCTTCAGATTAAGGTGTTATTCTAGGCATGCCTGCTGCTGCTGCTAAGTCATTTCAGTTGTGTCCGACTCTGTGCAACCCCATAGATGGCAGCCCACTAGGCTCCTCCGTCCCTGGGGTTCTCCAGGTAAGAACATTGGAATGGGTTGCTAGGCATGCCTAGTCGTCAATTATCATTCTTTCTAAGATTTATAAACCAAAACTTATGCTAGAGCTTCCGAAGCTCATGGATAATGCATCACATAAGCCTGTGGTAGGATTTGGGAAATTCCAGACAGCTATGTAAATTAACAAAAACACAATATCATAGGTTCATATTATCCAAAAAAGATGTCGTCACTTTAAAGTTTATCAAGGACAGCACAAAGGAAGGTTGAGTGACGTGCCAGGATCACTACAATGACCTCCTCCCACAAACGTCTCTGATCATCTCCATTCCACAGTCACTCGCATTTTCATCAAGACCAGTAAGCATTCAAGTAAATCTAATCCAATCAAAAAATATTAAAATACATCACCTCCCAATTTCAAAGATAAAATCCCACCTGACTTCCAAACCATCTATCTCTCAAATCTTCGCTGAAATATAAATCCACATCTATTATATAGTTCTACTCATTCAACATTATTTAAAAGATATTAAATTTCAAAATTAGGCAGATTTCTGAAAATAAAAGATCAAATGTTGATCCAGCAACACATTATCTTAACCTACTATAATCAGAATTACAATTTTTGCCTTTAACAATTCAATTCAATTTCAGCATTCATGGCCTTTGTTAAGTAAAGGTAGCCTTTAAATATCACTGTATAATGTGAGGCACTGTTAAAAATTGTTCCCCAATTCACAGAAAGGTCATTCAAAGAACTTAAGCCACAAAGTCCCTTAATTTTCTCTGCTTCAAGGAAATGACACTAATATTGTTCTAAGATACACAAAATACAAAAACCAGTGGGCAAAAACAGTGTTGACCGAAGTTCTGAAGTACCAATTAAAATGATTTTCTAAAGGTCTACACACACAAACATATACACATACACAAACATAGACATATACACAAAACACTACATATAAGCTAAAATCCAGTTTTCTTAATGAAAGTACATCCTAGAAATATGACTTGTTAAACAAAATATCATGTTTTAAAATGTCCTTTAAAAGCATATGTGATCATGTTACATGATCAAAACAAATAATCTCACTTTATCTGGTGTCTGTGTATTAATACTTCATGTTGGGTTTTCAGCACAGCACGTCAAAATATGCATCTTGTATATTTAAGATGTAAAAGTGATTTTAAGATCACTAATATAGTACCCTTTCATGTGTTTTTTAATGACTCTTATGCTGACACTTCATCTCCAAGATTGTTATCAGATATAATCAGATGTCAATCAGTGAAAGCCTGATGTGACAGACTACACTCTTTGGTTCTTTTAAAATGTAAGCCTTAGCAGGAATAGAGGAAAAATCTAGATTTTATTGCAAAAAATATATATCCACAAAACAATCTATCAAAGAAAAATGTAGAAAGGTGAATTAAGGAATCATTTCTGTTATCTAGCAAAGAAACTAAATTTTCTCACTACTCACTCCTACCTTTCTAAATCTGTGCATGACTAAATCACAATATAGACTCTTTAAAAGAGAAAGATATTACTGCATACCAATATAGGAAGGGTGTCATATATATAACATACATATACAGATACAGTCAAGTTTTAGGAGAAAAGGAATCAGACAAATATGAAATAATAAAATGCCTATCCTCCAAAAGTGTACATACCCTAATTAATACAACACAGGAAAGAAAACAGACCTCTAAGAAATAATGGGTCACCAAAATCACTTCTGTTCCCACACCTCACCCCCACATGCCCTGCAATTCCCACTCTAATCTTTACCTCCACCAAAACTTTACAGTCCAGAAAACCAACTGGATAGTGTATGCAAAGCACTAATATTCAATCATGGAAACAGGATATAATTTCTACATGTATCTCTTTCTTCCTGCTCCGCTCCAGCAGCCTCCCTCACCACCCCCATAACTAAAGGATTGAAGAAACAAATTTAACTGAGAAGCATAGGGTTTCTAATTGCATGTTAACATAAACTATGCTGATTGAGACTGAGAGGGCCAGATGCATTTTTAAGGATGATAGTTTTATACTGAAATGTTTGAAGCCATCAAGCATTCAGATCTGTAATTCAGAAACTTGAATACATTTCTATTAATCAATAAAAAATAGCATTCAAATATAAAAAGTAATGATTAAAATCTGTTAATCTTTCATATACCCCTTATTAAACTGGTAAGAGGTAAGGTGAGATAGAGTAGAACATAAGGCTTATATTAATGAACTCATGAAAAAGCCTCTAAAATCTTGTAAGAGCACCTGCCAAATAAAGTGCTGAGTGAAGTCAGTCAGACAGAGAAAGACAAATATCATATTTGGTATCTAAAAATAGCATAAATGAGTTTATTTACAAAGCAGAAACAGAGTCACTGATGTAGAAAACAAAACTTACGGTTACCAAGAGGGAAAGGGGAAGGAAGGAATTAAACTGGGAGATTGGGGCTGATATATGCACACTACCATATATAAAACAGATAATAAGGACCTACCATATGGCACAGGGAACTCTATTCAATACCCTGTAATGACCTCTATGGAAAAAGAATCTAAAAAGAGTAGATATATATGTGTGTATAACTAATTTATCTTGTTATACACTTGAAACTAACACAACATTTTAAGTCAACTATATTCCAATAAAGATTTTTTTAAGTTATGAAAATGCATACTTCTTGACCAAAAGACATAATTTCTCTCTCAACAAACCTGAATTTTAAAAATGCATACCCAAGTATAAACAATATTCAGAAAGCAAAAAGCAACAATGATTGCCAATGCATCCCACAGCATGGCCCCAAAAGCAGTCAAGAAGCCCAAGAACTTATTCAGGCTCCTTGACAGGATTTTAGCTCTTCTCAAAAGTAGCTGAATAGGATGATGGGAAGCAAAAAGCCAAGGCTTTAGTAACTGGGGAAGAAATACTGAAAAATGAGACCAACAGAAACTAAATTAACTTTTACTGCTTCTAATGAGAGTGAACAAAGCTCGCAGAGAGAGCTTATCTTCCATGCCCCCACTTTCCCTGTCAATTTGCCTATCCACAGAGTTGGGAAATCATGTCCTGTTTTAACTATCTCATTGGTGAGCAACAGGCAGGAGCCTCAACTGTCAGACACTTGTCTGGCACACAGACATAAAGGAGTTGGTGCGGCAGGCGCTCAAGCTGCGAGACTCAGCTTATTCCTATGTGGGTGAGGAAATCAGGGCACTTGGCCACAGCTCCCCAGGGGCCACTGAGACAGTGGAAGCTTCTGAGACTATGCCATAGACATGGCCATTATGCTAGACCAGGCTCTGGATTTTCAGAAGAACCAACAGGCAAGCAAAATGCCATCAGTAAAGGCAACACTGATTCCAAGCTCCATGTTATTGGCACGTTTCCCTTTTCCTCATACCAATCCCACCATGGAATCATAGACGATTAGCACTGGAAAGGGCTTTAGAGATCACACAGCCCTACTGTTTCAGTTTACAAATGGAGAAACTGAGACCTAGGGGGGTAAGTGACAACTAGCCTAAGGTTTTTCACTTAGTGGCAGACTGCACATCAGCACAGAAGCTTTCTTTTCCTCTTTATTGTTCTTTGGCTGGTACTTGAAGACCTTTATTTCTCAGCCTAGTTCCCCTATCCTCTCCGTGCATATCACCTGTCAGTGTATTTGTCTCCTCTCTCCAACCAATATACTTTCATTTTCAGGTAAGCTGCCTCTCTCTTAGCTCCTATTATCCCTTGACCATTTTTGCCTAAACAGGAAGACCTCTCTTAATCTCAACCAGGTACTGTGAAGTCAAGGCAAGCAATACTGACTGGGTATTACAGCCTCTGGCCGACTTCCCTGGTGGCTCAGTAGTAAAGAATCCAGCTGCAATGCAGGAGATACAGGTTCCATCTCTGGGTCGGAAAGATCTCTTGGAGAAGGAAATAGCAACCCACTCCAGTATTCTTGCCTGGGAAATTCCATGGACACAGGAGCCTGGCAGGCTACAGTCCATGAGGTCACAAAAGAGTCAGACAAGATTTAATGACTAAACAACAACAAATTACAGCTTCTAATGAAAGCAGAGAAAAAAAAGAATCCAGGAGTTAAAAGTCAGCAATGAGCAGGCACATATGACTATGCAAACAAGGTATTTTGGGACTAGATCAGAGAGTCAACCAAAAGTGCTTAGCCAGAGGCCAGTACGTAGCCGGAACTAGGAAGAGAAACTTGTGGAGCATAATTATGCTCAGGCTTCATCATTAGTGGAACAAGGATATTAATTTGTTCAAGAGGTTAAAGTTTACAAAGATAATAGATGAATGAAACTAGTAAGAATGATATAGATAATCTTACCATCTAAGTCACATTTCCTAACCTTTTTCCAAAAGTTCCCTTGAAAATGTCTGTTAGATTCACTGGCGAAAAGAAGCAGAGATGGCTGAGCTGAGAGTCTGCCTACTTTATCTATAAGTTGGGACTAATTATCTATAAAAATAATGTAAAGGAGTCATATAATTAATTGAACACTGAACAGGAGTGGAAGGATGGGAGTAGGTAAGATGAGGGTGACGGGCAAAAAGCCTATACAGTATATAATTCTTCAGCAAAAATGATGACACACAGTATCAGGCAAATTTTCAACTGCACTGGATAAATCGTATTTCCACTTTGAGAAAGATTGGGGGTATTTAGATTACTCTAAAATGAGAAAAACATTTCATTCTTAGTCTAAGTGCTTAGAAAAATAGAAACATAGTAAGCTTACTGAACAGTAACTTTAGATATAGCAGTCAACTAAAATGATTCAACATCTTCAACGCTCTAACAAAGGAAACCAAAGGTGTTATTTTTCCTCTATAATTTCATATTATATGTTTTACCAAATAATATTCTTGAGGTTACTTTATACCTCAAGATTTGCGTTGGCAAACTCTTCTAAAATTACTTATTGCTACACGTATATAAATGGTGACCTCACACACTTTTCTACTGTTGTTACAATAACAATTCTAAGCAGTGCATTATAATTGGGAATAACCCCTTAGTGAACTCATCTTTATACAACTATTGTCATCATTATATATTAATAACTGCATTTTATATAAGTAGGGCTCAAAATGTTTTCAAATGAATTCATGTATAATAGATGTGAAAGGGAAAATATAAATTGGACAATGGGAAGGGTATGAGTTTATGAAGTGTTACACCATTAATTCTCAGTCTGAGATCCCTAGACCAGAAAAGGTATCCAACATAAAAAGAATCCATTATAATAAGGCTGCAGAAAACTAAAACATAACTTTGGGCTAGTACCCTATTGTGTGTGCTCACTCATTCACTTGGGTCTGACTCTTTGCAAGCCCACGGACTTTAGCCCTCCAGGCTCCATGGGATTTTACAGGCAAGAATACCGGGGTGGGTTGCCATTTCCTCCTTCAAGGGGTATTCCCGACCCAGGGATCGAACCTGGGTCTCCAGCATCTCCTGCACCGGCAGGATGATTCATTACCGCTGCACCAGCTGGGAAGCCCCAGCATCCTATTAATTCAGTATAATAACAAGACTGGTGATTAAATGGTGATCCAAGCCGACGGTTGATAGCTTTGGTCTCTTTGATTTATTTTTAAAAGGAGGGAAAGGGAATAATTATTTAATATGTAGGTCAGTGAGCAAAATCTTTAAAAACTTAGGACCCAATAGCATATTCAAAGAATTCTTAGAGAGCAGAAATTTTAGACTGGGTATTTTCTCAGTATTCCATAAGAGCCAACATGTATTGAACATGTGTGTGCATGGGTGCCTGCAAGCTCAGCTGCCAAATTGTGTCCAGCTCTTTGCAACCCTGTGGACTGTAGCCCAACAGGATTCTCTGTCCATGGGATTTCTCAGGCAAGAATACTGGAGTGGGTTGCCATTTCTTCCTCCAGAGGATCCTCCTGACCCAGGGACTGAACTCACATCTCCTATGTCTCCTGCACTGGCAAACAGATTCTTTACAACTGAGCCCCTGGGAATATATTCTGTGTCAAGTACTGAGCAAAGCATATTACATGAATTAGGTCCTTTACTCTTCACAGAACCCTGTAAGGCAGGCTAAGACTGATCCATTTTTGAGATGAGAAAACTGAGGCCAAACGAAGGGAAATAACCTATCCAAGGTTCCAGAGCTGATAAGATTATCTGAAATCTGCATCCAAAGACTTGTGTTTTTAATCAATATATTTACCCTCAATCTATTTAAAAAACAAAACATACACCTATTTGATTCTATAAATACATTCCAACTTTTTAACTGATTTTTCATGAAATATGGCTTATAGTTTGATATGAAATATAAAACATCAAATATAAAGGTTTTGAAACAATGTCATAATACTTTAAATTCTTAGCAGCAAAATTGGTTATGCCAATTTAATAATTTATTCATTAACCAATTCTGTTAATAAATTAATCGGACCATATTTTTAAGGAGAAATGCCTAACCTATTTTAATAAGACTAATACTTTACAATATTGTTATTCTCTATTGATGTTTTGGAGTCTCTGTGGCATTCCAACACATGAAATACTATGTCTTATAAAAGCACTTTAAAAAAATCATTTTGCTGATTGTACTTAAATGTGGAACTACAGTACACATAAATCCATCATCTGGAGAAAAGCTGACTTGATATAATTGTGCCTTTCTAAGCTTTTGAGGAAAACACTGACTACTACCGCTTCAGTATTCACCTTACATGTACATGGACTACGGAAGAAGTAAAGTCAATGATGCAAGCACCCCAAAGACTGAATTCAAGTGTTCTCCTAAAAACATTGCTAAACAAATACTCAGAAACATAAAGTAATATATGGTCACTTCCAGTTTAGAAGTATAAGGCACAGAATAAAGCAGAGAATCTAAAACTTTTCAGATAATAAAGCCAAGTTAAATATTCAAACCAGACTATTCTAACACCATGAAGCAGGGACCAAATTCTCCAGACAATTTCTATTCTTATTGCTGTTAATTAGCCTGATAACTATTATTACAATTTATACTTTAGAAATGGCTTTTTAGATTATACCATAAAAAGCATACCACTAATTATGCCATATATAAATGTTATAAGGATATACAATATATTGATAGGTGCAACAATAACCAATTTACAGAGTACAAAGCCACACTGCCAAAATAGTATGATTCTCAAGTTAGCTAATTTTTTTAGATACAAATTAAAATACCTTCATAAGAAGATAAATGTATGTGCGTATAGGACAAATGCTGACATTCAGATGATACCAAAGATATCAATCTTGATATTGTTTTATACTATGCTAATATTAGTTCAGAGAGACAGGCTTTGATATAAAACTGCCAATTAAGACAGTATATTAAATTTAAACTCCAAAGAAATAAGGCTATTATATGCTTGAATGCATATGTAATTAAATTTTTTCTTTAAATAAAAGTTCTAATCAGATCACATTCTTTGTGATAATAATCTCTTGTTGCAAACAGCATAGCACCCTCTGGTGCATCTGTTGTAAGATGTATAAATTTCCACCAAAAAGGATAGAATTCAAGTAAAAATGAACCTTAAAAATCAATAGATTGATACTCTTCATTTCAGTACATATTTTTAAATATTAATGCTTAAAAACAATTTTCACTTAAAAAGAACACTAAAATCTTTATAGTAACAATCAAAGTAGGTCAGGAAAATGTTTTCACTTGATAATATTTAAAGTAACCAACAAAACAACACCAGTTCTCAACACTTAATATTTAAATTAAAATAATGCTGCCCGAAAAACATTCAAGTATGGGACAGTAAAGGTTAACTCGTTACCTAATTTCATGTTCCCTAATTTCACTTTATTCAAATCTGCCTTGGCTTTTTGCTTCAGATAAACTGATTGTGTAAAGTGCTCCTGAGTACTTTTTCTTGATTCAAATGGAATTTTCACTGTTTAAAGAATTTGAAGTGTTTTCCGAAAGGACCTGCAGCTTACACAGCTCAAAAAAAAAATGATATTAAAAAAAAGTTATGTTAATTAAATTAGGAATCTTAATTTGAATAGTTCAAAACCTTTACTTTAAAAAGAAAAACAACTCTTCCTAGGAAAATAATTAACTCCAAAAGTATATTTTACTAAGAACAAAAGCAAAGGATGCCACCTGCTTTAGACAGCTCATTTGTGAACCACTGGAAGTCCCAACACAATGCACTAGAAAGGAAAAGTGACACCTGTTTAAAATAGCCATCTGTCCCCTAACAAAGCTAGATTTAGTTAAATCCATTTAATCTTAGATTTCCAAAACATGGGAACACTATGCACCTGTGAACAGAGAGGAATTTAAAATCTGTTTTCCAACAGCCACTGGGACTCTATACCAAAGAGTTAAAGACAAATACTTCCATTAGGAAAAGTAAGTTGTTTATTTTTAAAAGTAACTAGATAGAAGATTTTTAGCCTAATGCTCAGCATAAAAACAAAGCAAGCAGGTAAAAAAAAAAAAACCACCAGCAGATTTTTCATAATGTAAAGGTTTATGTCTTTGAAGACTTTGTAATTTGAAAAGTTTCTTTGTTTGGTATTCTCATTTCTTGTAACATACTCACTAAAGATATAAAAAAAAACAAAGTAACATTCTTAATACACAGTTCCGAAAAGTTTTTTTAAAACTCTTCCTACATATCTGATACTCTATCTTTTCTTTTAAATTACACTTATATACACATACTTACTAAAAACTCTGAGATGTAAAATCAAACTCCACCCACTGATTTCTTCAGTTGACAGTTTAGAGAGTATATAAAACATCAACCTTCTGAAGAACAATGAAACATGTTATCAAATTGTAACATGTATCGTTTAAATAAAAGATTAAATCTTTGATTCAAAATTCATGTTTTAATTCCTAATTTTTAATAGCAATATACCATTAAATGCTTCTATAAAAAACTGCTTAGGGTTAACATACATTAAATTCATAAACTGTAAGTTTTTGCATATCCTAAACTTATTAACTATAAACCTTTTGAGTACAAGAGTATTTGAATACTGGAGAAATAATATACTATTTTTTTAATTAACATAATCATCCCATATAATGAAAAGATTGTGGAATGATGTATTTGAGAAGTGCATTTTAGTTTACTGTTATACATTTAAATGTACTACAGAAATATGCCTATACCATTTAATGCAATAGGCACAATAACATAAAAAGGCTGAGACAGAGATTATGACATACAATGAATCACAAATATTCAGCTATTCAAAATAAGTTACAAGTAATTCCTATTTAATAATTTTAGTTTTAAAGTTTGGCCACTTCAATTTTTTTTTCTAATACAAACACAAGAGAATACCAACACATAATATACTCTCTCCTAGGAAAAATATCACAGAAAAAAAAAAAAATTTAAGTGTTACCCAGTATTTATCGGTATGTTAAATGTAAAAATTTATCCTTTTTAGTATTTCTAGCTATTATTTACTTGATCCATATGAATAATGTTGACACACCTGAGTCCAAGGCATCTCTAGCAGCAACTTTTATATCACATATGTGCTTTTAATAACGGATAAGTAACAGAATTCAAATTAACTTCTGCTTTCAAAACACCTTGTGAATGAAAATCAAACTTAGAGAAAACCTGAGATAGTTGCAATGTACGAAATGCCTCAAAAAGTTCTTGGACACTGCCAATAAAAACATTAAGCTATAAAATTATCGCATATAATCTACTCAACTGAAAATGTATTATGTAAATGGCATAAAGTCTGAAACTGTCTCAAGACAGTAAAACTCCTATTAACTTCAAAGTTTATAAGGACCGAAGAACTTCACCATCCAAAAGTGTTCAGGCATTTGACACTCACCTGAACGGAAAAAAAAATACAGGTTAGTATTAGAGATTTGCATGAAACCTAGGTTGGGGAGGGGGCGACAAATATAAAGAAATTTGAGTGCTCTGAGAAAGTCTTCGTTCAGAAACAACATCATGTTCATTTAAAATACCAACCACAAAGAAATTAATTTTAAAAAGAAAAGTTTTTAAACTCTAACTCTTATTTTACAAAGTATTAGCCTTAAATTGCATTACAATTACCCAACCTGCTCATTGACAATTTCAAGAATAATTAATACTGTCACATTATTCACGGTCTGTTCTGTCGGGTAAATCAATATATGGTTTGCTGTTAGAAAAAAAGACTAAGTATTTAAAATTTTCAATTTGGAAACTTCAATATGTGCAAATAAAATAGTACATTACATTTGCTTTAGTACACACTATCAAACTCTTTACTCATGATCTATTAATTAAACATTGCGCTGAAAATTGAACAAATTTACAGGATCTCTAAAACTGGGTTACCTGTATCTAAGAGCCTGTAACTTGAGGACTGACAAATATTCAAATATACAGAGAAAAATAGAATTTTGAAGGAAAGATCTAAAAAGGACAAAGTTCTCTCTTCAGCAGGCTTAAGTCACTGTCCAAAAAAAAACCCAAAAACTAATATTAAAAAGGCTGTTAAGTACACACATGCCTAGATCTTAACAACCACAAAGAAAGTGAAAATATACACACGTTTCAAGTTGAGTAGCTTCATACATTCTTTATGAACAACTTGACTTCAATTTCAACTCTCAAAGGAAAACGAACAGAAAAGATGAAGAAAAACTCTTTAGAAGTACCATAACTGTCACAAATAACACTGTAAACAGTTCTCACAAAGCTTCCTTCTGTCCTTTCCCTGTTTGTAACACACAAAGTCTCATAACCACAATGAAAACTGTTAACACTCCACTGTGGGGAAGGAGGTTCATCAGAGTGAAATGGAACCTCACTGGTACCCCTCCCATCTCCACACGAAGGATAAAGCACTGTCAATAACTACTAACCAAGTATCACAGATGCCCTGCATCCGGTTTAAATCTCACACTCACACACAAACACACCAAAAGAGAGAGAGGAGAGAGACTTAAAAAAAAAAAATCTTCTTCCCAGTGCAGCAAAGAACCCAGCCAAGAAGCCCCTGGTTCCAGTGTGTGTCAAGGGGTGTGGGGGGTAAAAGGAAGGGGGGAGGGAAGAGTGCTGAAAGGATATTAAGACTGTTTGCAGCACAAAGAAAACACAGTTTTAAAAGAAAAAGAAAACCATGCAGCTGATGAGGATGGTAAAAGAGCAGCTCATTTAGCACAAGGCAAAGAGGGGCAAAAATGAAGGGAATAGGCGATGAGAAAAGTTCACCGTTGTATAAGGATAAAAACAACAAAACCCGTAACAAGGCCCCACAAGTGAACAACAACAACAAAACACCACCTCTTGGGTCCCCCTTGCACACTGTTGTCTATTTCGGTTTTGAAAGAAGCAGGAACCAAGCAGCTTTGAAAAACAAGAAAATTAAAGAAAGAAAGGGGAAGAAGAAAGAAAAAAAAAAAACCCTTCTCTCTTCACCTGGCCCTCCTCCTCAGCCCCAGACCTAGGGAGAGCTGCACCGTCCGTAGCGCAGAACTGTGGCTCCCTCTCCCGCTCCGCTCGCAGCCCCCGAGCTCCCGCTCCATCCCTGAAGCGCGGCCGCGGAGGGCCAGGGCCGGCGGGCGGGCGGCGCGGCGCCCACACCCCCGACCCAACCGCGGCGCGCACGGTCCATTGTAAACAAGCCCGGGGGACCGAGCCCCTCGGCAGCGGCGCCGCAGCTGCAGCCCCGGTGTCAGAAGTGAGACCCCCGCACAGCCACACTCGGCTCGCACACACACGGACACACACACGCACGGACACAAGCGTTCACACGCATCCACACGTTCCCACACACATGTAGAGACCGAAGAATATTCACCTTGGCTGTGGATTATTGTGGTGTTGTTGGTGGGTGATGGAGATGGTGGTGGTGGGGAGGAGGAAGAGGAGGAGGAGGAGGAGGAGGAGGAGAGGAGTAGTTGTTGTTGATGGGTAACAGTCGCCAGGACTACGGTGACTATGGCGCTTGATTCACAAGGCAACGGTTGCTATAACTCACAAAAGAGAGAGAGAGGGAGAAGAGAGAGGGAGCGAGAGAGAGAGGGAGACACTCGCACGGGGAGGGGTGGGGGAGGGAAGAGAGGAGGAGGCGGGCCGGCTAGCAGCCGGAAGGGGCGGGCTCAGTTCCGTGACGGACAACCCCCGAACCAAGTTACCGGGGGAGCGAGGGCAGGTTTCCGAGAAAGGATTCCAAAGAGATGCGCCAGGTTTGGCAGGGGCTGAGATTACCCCCGGGTTCCCCTCGGAGGTACCCTACTACACGCCCTGGCGAGGCTGGAGGACGAATTTAGGGCCGTGGCGCGAGGGATACTTTCTGTGAAACGAGAGCTACCAGTCGCAGCAGCCTGCATTGTGCCAAGAAGCCTCAGAGCGGGAGACGGTAACGGCTAACCCAGGAGAGGGGCTGTTGAGGACGATTCCAGACACCTTGTGAGACAACCAGCTACAGCTGGGGAAGTCTCCACTTTGAAGAGACCCCGCCCCCATATAAACCTCACTTCCGGGGCGGGGCGGGCGTAGGCTCCCGGATATGCCGCCTCTCGCTAGCTCTTTTTTTCCCCTCACTTTTTCGTTAGCCACCCCTCCCGCCTCGGAGGCGCCGGCTGCGTTCCCGGTAGCGGTCGCCTGCTGACTTCTAGCGTGCCGGGGCGGTGGGGGACGCGCTTGATTGGAGGGTCCACGCCGCCCTCGCGCTCATGCTTTCCGCATTCCGGCCCGCTCCCGCCTCCCGAGGCCACGACTCCGGAGGAGCGCGGGCGGCGGGCTGTGAGCGAGCTGCCTCCGCCGCCATTTTAGAGCTGGCGAACGCGGGGCGCGCGTGGCCTGCGCTCCGGCCTCCCGCCTTCCAGCCGCAGCGTGGCGCGCACCGGGAAGGTCCAAGCTCTTCCGGCCCTCAGGAGCGAAGAGGCGAGGTTTTGACTCCCTACCTACCTACAGGGCCGGGAGTAAGCTCTACTAAGAAACAAGAAAGCGATCTCTCCCGGAACTCGAAGACGCATGGCGGCCCCCCTCCGGGAAAGGCGTTGGGAGGTGGGGTAACCTAGTCTGTTCCTAGAGCTCCGTTATCTTCAGCCCTCTTAGGTGCTCGTCCCTTTTTGGAGCTGACCAAACCAGAATTTGAAGTGTCTTACTACTTGCCTCGTCCCGGTCTCCGGTTCCCTAACAACCTGCTGTACTGAGGGTCTTCCTCCTTCCGGGTGTTTTGAGACAAACGAATGGCTTCCCTTGGTGATGGATATTGTTAGCACACAACTGTCTCGAACCCCCATTGGTATCGAATTAGCCTCTAACGCCACAGGGTTCAAACATTTTCCCCCAATTCCCAGCAGACAGGAATCCTGCAGAAATATGCCCTCAGGCCCTGCCAATACACCAAACCAACACAGGCAGTTAAGCTGCTTATCCAGGACAATAACTTGGATATTCGAGCATTAGGAAGTCAGTTCTCTTGAGGCTTAATTTTTGCACCTGCAGAATAAGGGTTTGGGCCCTGCTAAAATAATAGCTACCGTTTCCGAAGTTTTATTCTGCCCCAGACGTTGTGCTTAGTGTTTTACATGCATTATCTCATTTAATCCTCGCAACACCACTATCAGGTACATAATACTCATTTTGGAGAAGGTACAGTCTTAACTAAAAGTCAGTGGTTTATTTTACGCTTTTGCACCATGGAGTATTAGATAAAGAGTATTTTATGAATCAGCTGAACAATAGATTCAAGAAAGTAATGTTGCCTTTGGTAATCTCATAATGAGTTATAGAGTTTCTTATAATGTGTTACAATGTAATAGTGAACAGGACTGAACACAGTGCTAAAACGGAAAGGTTCATGACCCACTGTGGTAGTAGGCCCTTCCAATCTGAGACAGATGACACGGTGACCAACACCAGTTAAACTCTTCATATTTAGAATAATAGTTTCGACGTAGACGTAGGAAATAAAGTATGCATTTCAGCTATATGAAAACTGGTAGTCATTATGAATATTCATTTCATTTACAGCTAAAGTCTCTCTATTCCTGTAATGGTGAGCGTTGCTGTTTGCTCACACTACACAACTCTGAATAGCTTTTTTAGTTCTATTATAGTTTGGCCATTCCTTCCCTCACTGTCAGCTGTTGCTGTTAACATAATTTCATTATCCTCCCCACCCTTTTAATTTACTGATTATAATCTGCAGACAAGAAAACCACATAATGAAGCTTGTGCAAAACTATCTCAAGAGTACTTTGAGGAACTCTGCTTTAGGAAATGTGACTTTTGTGTGAGGACTTTGTAACATCAGTTTAAGCTGCATAGAGGTGTTTTTTTTTTTTAAACCTACATCCTCATTTGGCCTTTTCCTGAGTTATACATAAATATTTTAAGTGAGTTTTTTTGAAGTTAGGATATAGAATATTTCTCCCTGTTTTACAATCATTGATCGTATTAGTACTAATCATAAAAGATTCAGTTCAGTGGCTCAGTGGTGTCTTGACTCTTTGTGACCCCATGAATCGCAGCAGGCCGGGCCTCCTTCTCCATCACCAACTCCCAGAGTTCACTCAAACTCACATCCATCGAGTAGGTGATGCCATCCAGTAATCTCATCCTCTGTCATCCCCTTCTCCTCCTGCCCTCAGTCCTCCCAGCATTAGAGTCTTTTCAATGAGTCAACTCTTCGCATGAGGTGGCCAAAGGACTGGAGTTTCAACTTTAGCATCATTCCTTCCAAAGAAATCCCAGGGCTGATCTCTTTTAGGATGGACTGGTTGGATCTCCTTGCAGTCCAAGGGACTCTCAAGGGTCTTCTCCAACACCACCGTTCAAAAGCATTAATTCTTCGCCACTCTGCTTTCTTCACAGTACAACTCTCACATCCATACATGACCACTGGAAAAACCATAGCCTTATTACATGGACCTTTGTTGGCAAAGGAACGTCTCTGCTTTTCAATATGCTATCTAGGTTAGTCATAACTTTCCTAACAAGGAGTAAGCGTCTTTTAATTTCATGGCTGCAGTCACCATCTGCAGTGATTTTGGAGCCCCCAAAATAAAGTCAGCCACTGTTTCCACTGTTTCCCCATCTTTTTCCCATGAAGTGGTGGGACCAGATGCCATGATCTTCATTTTCTGAATGTTGAGCTTTAAGCCAACTTTTTCACTCTCCTCTTTCACTTTGATCAAGAGGCTTTTAGTTCCTCTTCACTTTCTGCCATAAGGGTGGTGTCATCTGCATATCTGAGGTTATTGATAGTTTTCCTGGCAATCCTGATTATAGCTTGTGCTTCTTCCAGCCCAGCATTTCTCATGATATACTCTGCATCAAGTTGAATAAGCAGGGTGACAGTATACAGCCTTGACGTACCCCTTTTCCTATTTGAAATCAGTCTGTAACATGAATTTTTCAATGTTACCACCAGAAAACCAATTCCAGCTATAGATTTGGAAACATGCTGAATTATAAATGCATGTTTTGTTATGTAATAGTTATGATAGGTCAGAAATCCCTTTGCCTATATTCATTTCTCTGTTGTGGTCATTTATAAGCTTATATAGCTACATCTTTACATATGTTACACATATATTTAAAAAATAATTTGTTACACCACAGAAAATACCCAGCCATGTGTCCAACATTTATCACCTGTTGCAGTGTTATACACACTGGATTGAAAAAATACCTAAACAAAAAATACATTCTTTGACAAACTGAATAAACTGCCAATACAGTAGTTATTTGTTGAGTATACGGCTCCTGTCTGTAAAATGTGCAAATTCAATATCTGTGAATTTAAAATGCTGTGTCCTTTGATGTTGGATTGTTTTTGCTGTCAGCTTGGAGTGAATGGCAGAGACATCGATTAACACATTTGTATCTGAACCACTTGAAAAATAGGAAGCCCTTATTATGTGTGGATTATTAAAAAGCATTACTACGAACACAGCTAGCAGAGGTGATGGAATTCCAGTTGAGTTATTTCAAATCCTGAAAGATGATGCTGTGAAAGGGCTGCACTCAATATGCCAGCAAATTTGGAAAACTCAGCAGTGGCCACAGGACTGGAAAGGTTCAGTTTTCATTCCAATCCCAAAGAAAAGCAATGCCAAAGAATATTCAGACTACTGCACAATTGCATTCATCTCACATGCTAGCAAAGTAATGCTCAAAATTCTCCAAGCCAGGCTTCAGCAATACATGAACTGTGAACTTCCAGATGTTCAAGCTGGTTTAGAAAAGGCAGAAGAACCAGAGATCAAATTGCCAACATCCACTGGATCATCAAAAAAGCAAGAGAGTTCCAGAAAAACATCTATTTCTGCTTCATTGACTATGCCAAAACCTTTCACTGTGTTGATCACAATAAACTGTGGAAAATTCTGAAAGAGATGGAAATACCAGACCACGGACCTGCCTCTTGAGAAACCTATATGCAGGTCAGGAAGCAACAGTTAGAACTGGATGTGCAACAACAGACTGGTTCCAAATAGGAAAAGGAGTGCATCAAAGCTGTATACTGTCACCCTGTGTGTTTAACTTAGATGCAGAGTATATCATGAGAAACACTGGGCTGGAAGAAGCACAAGCTGGAATCAAGACTGCCTGGAGCAATATCAATAACCTCAGATATGCAGATGACACCACCCTTATGGCAGAAAGTGAAGAGGAACTAAAAAGCCTCTTGATCAAAGTGAAAGAGGAGAGTGAAAAAGTTGGCTTGAAGTTCAACTTTTAGAAAATGAAGATCATGGCATCTGGTCCCATCACTTCATGGGAAATTGATGGGGAAACAGTGGCTGACTTTATTTTGGGGGCTCCAAAATCACTGCAGATGGTGACTTCAGCCATGAAATTAAAAGGAAGGAAAGTTATGACGAACCTAGACAGCATATTCAAAAGCAGAGAGCACTTTGCCAACAAAGGTCTGTGTAGTCAAGGCTATGGTTTTCCCAGTGGTCGTGTATGCATGTGAGACTTGAACGGTGAAGAAAGCTGAGTGCTGAAGAATTGATGCCTTTGAACTGTGGTGTTGGAGAAGACTCTTGAGAGTCCCTTGGACTGCAAGGAGTTCCATCCTAAAGGAGATCAGTCCTGGATCAGTTCATTGGAAGGACTGATGCTGAAGCTGAAACTCCAATACTTTGGCCACCTCATGCGAAGTGTTGACTCATTGGAGACGACTCTGGTGCTGGGAGGGATTGGAGGCAAGAAGAGAAGGAGATGACAGAGGTTGAGATGGCTGGATGGTATCACTGACTCGATGGACTTGAGTTTGGGTAAACTCCAGGATTTGGTGATGGACAGGAAGGCCTGGCATGCTGCAATTCATGGGGTCTCAAAGAGTCGGACACAACCTAGTGACTGAACTGAACTGATATACTTTATAAATTACTTTAGTTCATTCTCAAGGGTAAATTTCCTCAATATTATCTATTAGGTTGTTTCCTACTATTGATATCTACTGCATAGTCAAGAATTAATGTTACTTCAACATTAATGCTTATAAATGGAAAAATTACATACAAAAGACAAAATACTGATAATATGATAGATTTACTCCCCAAAATAGTATATATGAGAGTTTTAAAAGTTAATGGATTGGTCTGTGACAGCTTCCAGTGAATTTGTGTTGAATCCTTTTATATATATCTGATTTTCTTCAATTGAAAGACACTTATAGTCTTAGTTCTCTTAGGCAACTAAGGGAAATGAATGGTTCCATTTCAACCAGTTATTTATTGAGTATTTATGATATGCATATGGACTTCCCTGGTGGCTCAGGACCTAAAGTGTCTGCCTACAATGTGAGAGACCTGGGTTCGATCCCTGGGTCAGGAAGATCCCCTGGAGAAGGAAATGGCAACCCACTCCAGTATTCTTGCCTGGAAAATCCCATGGACAGAGGAGCTGGTAGGCTATAGTCCATGCAGTCCCAAAGAGTTGGACTCAACCTCACTTTCACTAGATCTCAAGTTCTGTGGATATACAATAATAATCAATAATGATATCAGGTGATAGAGGCCAAAACTAGAGTAAATAGAGTAATTCAAAACTATATAATTTGTCATTTTTCTCTGGAGCACTCCTAACTCTACCCATTCCCAACCAAAGTATATTTTGATTTTGAAAATACTGCATTATTTTTTTCTGATAGAGTTGTCGTTCTAACTGTATTTTTAGGTAGCAGAAACCAACTGTTAATTCAGCCATCCAGAGGTATGTCTGTTCTTATATATAATCTCGAATTAAATTTTCAGCTAAGTAGAGAACCTGCCTGCCAATACAATAGATGTAAAGATGTGGGTTCAGTCCCTGGGTTAGGAAGACCCCTGTAGGAGGGCATGGCAACCCACTCCAGTATTATTGCATGGAGAATCCCATGGACAGAGGATCCTGGCTGGTTACAGTTTGTAGGGTTGCAAAGAGTCAGATAAGACTGAAGCACCTTAGCATGCGCATGTGTGTATACACACACACACAAACACACACACACCCCATTCATTTGTTAAAAAAATTTCCTGAGCAACAGAACATAATAGAATTTCATAAGTTGATTTTCTTTTTCAAGATCAAAGTATGTTTTAATATACACATGTAGCTTTTTTAACTTTAATTAATATAGAATCTTATATAGTATTTGCAGCATTAAAAACAAAAATTGGAAACAACCTAAAAAGCTATCAGTAGAAAAATGGGAAAACAAATTGTGATACATTTATGCAATGGAGTTCAGTCCAGTTCAGTCACTCAGTCGTGTCCGACTCTTTGCAACCCCATAAGTCACAGCACACCAGGCCTCCCTGTCCATCACCAGCTCCCAAAGTTTACTCAAACTCATGTCCATCAAGCCAGTAATGCCATCCAGCCATCTCATACTCTGTCATCCCCTTCTCTTCCTGCCCCCAATCTCTCCCAGCATCAGAGTCTTTTCCAATAAGTCAACTCTTTGCATGAGGTGGCCAAAGTATTGGAGTTTCAGCTTCAACATCAGTCCTTCCAATGAACGCCCAGGACTGATCTCCTTTAGGATGGACTTGGTGGATCTGCTTGCAGTCCAAGGGACTCTCAAGAGTCTTCTCCAACACCACAGTTCAAAAGCATCAATTCTTCGGGACTCCAGTTTCTTCACCGTTCAAGTCTCACATCCATACATGACCACTGGAAAAACCATAGCCTTGACTAGACACACCTTTGTTGGCAAAGTAATGTCTCTGCTTTTCAATATGCTATCTAGGTTGGTCATAATTTTCCTTTCAAAGAGTAAGTGTCTTAACCTGTGGCTGATTCATGTCAATGTATGGCAAAACAAATACAGTATTGTGGGGTGGGAGGTGGGAGGGGGCTTCGGCATTGGGAGATTGTGTTCACCTATGGCTGATTCGTGTCAATGTATGGCAAAACAAATACAGTATTGTAATTTAAAAAATAAATAAAAAAACAAAGAGTAGGTGTCTTTTAATTTCATGGCTGAAGTCACCATCTGCAGTGATTTTGGAGCCCCCAAAAATAAAGTCTGACACTGTTTCCACTGTTTCCCCGTCTATTTCCCATGAAGTGATGGGACCAGATGCCATGATCTTAGTTTTCTGAATGTTGAGCTTTTAAGCCAACTTTTTCATTCACCTCTTTCACTTTGATCAAGAGGCTTTTTAGTTCCTCTTCACTTTTTACCATAAGGGTGGTGTCATCTGCATATCTGAGGTTATTGAGATTTCTCCCTGCAATCTTGATTCCAGCTTGTGCTTCTTCCAGCCCAGCGTTTCTCATGATGTTCTCTGTATAGAAGTTAAATAAGCAGGGTGACAATATACAGCCTTGATGTACTCCTTTTCCTATTTGGAACCAGTCTGTTGTTCCATGCCCAGTTCTAACTGTTGCTTCCTGACCTGCATATTGGTTTCTCAAGAGGCAGGTTAGGTGGTCTGGTATTCCCATCTCTTTCAGAATTTTCCATAGTTTATTGTGATCAACACAGTGAAAGGCTTTGGCATAGTCAATAAAGGAGAAATAGATATTTTTTTTCTGAAACTCTCTTGCTTTTTCGATCATCCAGCAATGGAATACTACTGGGCAATTAAAAGGAACTAACGGTACACATGGGTGCATCTCAAAAACATGTTTAGCTTAAGAAGCCAGGTACAAAAGGTATATTCTGCATGAAACCATTTAGGTAAAGTCCAAAACCAGGATAAATTAGGTATTTAGTGTTTCCCTATGATGCTGGGAAAAGGAGAAATTACTGGAAAGGAGTTTCAGGGAACTATCTTGTGTGATGGAAATGTTTAGTGCTTTCCAACTTGTAGCCACTAGCTAAAAAGTAAAATCTAATTGTAAAGGAAAATGTAATGAAACTTAAAATCAGCTCTGTTGTCACAGTAGCTATATTTTAAGTGCTTCTTAGCCACATATGGCTAGTGGCTACCAAATGGGACAGTAAAAATACATACCATTTCTATTGCAGATGTTCTAATAGAAAGTGCTGTTCTAGGTCTTGTTTTAGGTAGTAAAGCATTTTACAATTGTCAAAATTGTAATACAATGCATATTATATCATATATGCAGAATGTCAATAATACTTGCTCCCAGAAAACACAGAAATATTTATTGCTGTATTACATACCTAATTAACCACTTTTCCCTTAATATTTTTATTCTACAGTACCTAAATAACAGCTAGTAAAATTATCTTTGACAAATTTTCAAAACTGTTTACGTGTAGCTGAACAGTAGATGATGTTGGTTTGCTGCTCAGAGAAATGAGTTATGCCACTTTATAATCTTTCATACAACTAGAAACCAAACAAACTGCTTTCGAAGGCTTAAAGTCAAGTCTAAGTGATTAAAGAGGATTTTTTTTGGGATTCCCTATTGGAATCACAATAGCTTAAACATCTTGGAGATCATATAACCTTCTTCTGAGGTAGCATAGAAGTACTTCAAAGATTTTGGTACTAACTTTATGACCAGGTAGAGAAAATGATATAAACTCTCTAGGTAACAATAAAGACTCAAGGCCTTTGGAGGTAGAAGGAAATGTTTGTAAACAGATTTAAATACTAGAATGATCTCAATTCTAAATTCTAATTTTCATGGATTTTCAGAAATGGCACACCAGGTGAATTGATTCAAAATGCTAAAAACATATGTATATGTAATACTTTTCTGAAATTAGGAAATAATTTTGGGGTAGTAAATTCTATAAAGTTAACAGGTATTTTACTAGCATGTATTAAGAATATTGTGAACCCCAAGTAGATTTTTACAAGACACAGAACTTGAACTGAATTAGAGATTAATTCTTATAACTTAATCAGCAACTAATGTCTGTAGTATATGTGGAAAAGTATTTTTGCTCAATTATTATCAAAAACCATTTATCAGAAATTATTTTATTGATTCAAAGTCTTTAACTGCTAACATTCTCAAGTTGACTCTCTCTTGTTACTTACCCTCGCCCTATCCTTTACCCTTTAATATAATGTAGCTGCTGCTGCTGCTGAGTCGCTTCAGTCGAGTCCGACTCTGTGCCACCCCATAGATGGCAGCCCACCAGGCTCCACCGTCCCTGGGATTCTCCAGGCAAGAACACTGGAGTGGGTTATCATTTCCTTCTCCAATGCATGAAAGTGAAAAGTGAAAGTGAAGTTGCTCAGTTGTGTCCAACTCTTAGCAACCCCATGGACCGCAGCCTACCAGGCTCCTCTGTCCATGGGATTTTCCATGCAAGAGTACTGGAGTGGGTTGCCATTGCCTTCTCTGAATGTAATGTAGAATATGGGGGAAAAACCTCCCAAGTTTCCATAGGGCCATTATTCCTATGTCAAGTGCACTAAAAGTATCTTCCCACTGGTATATGTCATACATCTCACCCTTCTCACCCCCAACATCACAATGCATTATAAAGCCTACCTTTAAATTGTTTTTGAATACTTATATTAACTGTTAAAAGATGTGACTGGACTGTTTTTCACTCATTTTTACCAACTTACCTCAGCCACTAATATGAAAGAAAGATCACTGAATCAAATTACATGATTTGTCTCCTGATGCCTTTTTGTTTGAAAAGAGGGAGTTTATGTGCGTGGAATATTTTCCAAAAATTTTTTTTGCTTACTAATATTTTTATTTTGAGGGACAAGGAATATAAAAAATGCATATTGTAGCATGAAACATTTAAAACACTTGCCTCCAAATACTGTTTGAAATTTTACTGACTACTTTCTTCATAAAAAGAGATTAAGGTCATTTTTAAGACTTTCATAGATCTGGCTTAATGTGAAAGTACTGATTATAGCTTGGTTTTGAAGTTCTTCAATCCCACACCTTAAAATAGACCATATATTACATAAAATAAATAAGAATTTAGTTTATAGATAGCATATTGTTAGGTTTTTAGACACCTAAATAAGTATTTGTTCATTTTGATTTGCAGCTTTCTTTTCATATTTCAACTTTTTCAGATCCCTAACATTTTCAGAAACTTACAAAAATATATAAAGTCGTGAACATAGTTCTCAATGAATAAAAGGTCCTAAAATATAGTAGGAAAACTGAATTTAACAAAATTTGACTTTGTTCTTCCTCCTGTAGGGGTGGGGATGTTAATTAACCAGAAAAACACAAAAATACACTAAGATAACAAAATTACAGTGAACCCATGGAGACTAGTTTCACAAAGATCTGAAAAACTAATATAATCAGAAATTGAAAAATTATTTTCTGAGATGATGACTTATGAGCACTTGAACTCAGTACCCTAATTTGGCACTACAATCTTTACCTCATTATAAAATTACACATTATAAAAGAGATAATAAAGACAATTGGATTTACATTACAGGGATACCCTAATTGTAGCTTCAAATGTTTGACACATTAATCACAGAGTTCTTGTTAAATGTGATATCATTCTTCACCCAGAAGAAATAATCCTTAAAAAAGAATACTAATTTATCTTGAAAATTGATGAAAGACAAGAAATGTTAATGTGAATAATTTTTAAAGATACATAAAAGTCTATGACAAGGAATTTTTCATAGGTTTAAATGCATTTTTGAAAGTGAGTATTTTTTAAGATTAAATTCTTGCTCAAATCAAATCAAAAAGATAAGAAGTAAAATCACATAAAATAACCATGTCATTTTCTTTCAAGTAAGTACTGATGCAATGACCCAACAATGGAATACAAAGCACTGTGTTATTGGAAAAGGCAGCAAATATATCAGCTTCTAAAGGAAACAGCTACAGAGATGGCAGAGCTGAATGATGTGTAAATAAGTAAATCAAAAATGGAGATTTATCTCAATAATCATTGTCACTGCTGAGAGTAAACTAAGGAAGTATCCAATATAAGAAAGAGTAATTCTTAAAAGAATATTTTTGTTAATGTAGCTGTCTAATCAAATCATTACAAATTATTAGCATCTCTTGACAAAGCCACATTGCTATCTTCGGGAGTCATTTTCAGAAAAGAAATATCCTAAAAGTTTATTGTAGGCTTCTAAAGGAAAAATGCTTACCTGTCAGAAACAGGTTACCTGGGAGTTGTAACACTTTGGGAAAGTAAGTTGACAGGAACCTTTCTGAAATGTTCACAATCTTAATCTGATGTCAATTGTAATGAAGCAGTATAAAGGTGACATCTGAATACAGAGTTCCAAAGAATAGCAAGCAGAGATAAGAAAGCCTTCCTAAATGATCAATGCAAAGAAACAGAGGAAAACAATAGAATGGGAAAGACTAGAGATCACTTCAAGAAAAGTAGAGATACCAAAGGAACATTTCATACAAAGATGTGCACAATAAGGACAGAAACCATATGGACCTAACAGAAGCAGAAGATATTAAGAAGAGGTAAGAATACACAGAAGAACTATACAAAAAGATCTTCATGACCCAGATAATCATGATGCTGTGATCACTCACCTAGAGCCAGACATCCTGGAATGCGAAGTCAAGAGGGCCTTAGGAAGCATTGCTAAACATAGCTAGTGGAGGTGACGGAATTCCAGTTGAGCTATTTCAAATCCTAAAAGGATGATGCTGTGAAAGTGCTGCACTCAATATGCCAGAAAACTTGGAAAACTGAGCAGTGGCCATAGGACTAGAAAAGGTCAGTTTTCATTCCAATCCCAAAGAAAGGCAATGCCAAAGAATGCTCAGACTAGTGCACAATTGCACTCATCTCACACACTAGCAAAGTAATGCTCAAAATTCTCCAAGCCAGGCTTCAACAGTACGTGAACTGAGAACTTCCAAATGCTTAAGCTGGATTTAGAAAAGGCAGAGGGGAAAAAAAAGGAAAGGAAGGCAGGGACAACAAAGATCAAATTGCCAACATCCACTGGAACATAGAAAAACCAAGATAATTCCATAAAAACATCTACTGCTTTATTGACTATCCCAAAGCCTTTGACTGTGTGGATCACAACAAAGTGGAAAATTCTTAAAGACATGGGAATACCAGACCACCTGACCTGACCTGCCTCCTGAGAAATCTGTATGCTGGCCAAGAAGCAACAGTTAGAATCAGACATGAAACAACAGACTAGTTCCAAATTGGGAAAGTATATCAAGGCTGTATATTTAATTTATTTAATTATTTAATTTATATGCAAAGTATGTCATGTGAAATGTCAGGCTGGATGACTCACAAGCTGGAATCAAGACTGCCAGGAGAAATATCAACAACTCAGATGATACCACCCTAATGGCAGAAAGTGAAGAGGAACTAAAGAGTCTTTTGATAGTGAAAGAGAGGAGGGGGAAACACTGGTTTAAAACACAACATTCAAAAACGAAGATCATGGCATACAGTCCCATCACTTCATGGCAAACAGATGGGGACAAAATGGAAACAGTGATAGACTGTATTTTCTTGGGCTCCAAAACCACTATGGATGGTGACTACAGCCACAAAATTAAAAGATGCTTGCTCCTTGGAAGAAAAGCTATGACAAGTCTACCCAGCATATTAAAAAGCAGACACATTACCTTACCAACAAAGGTCCATGCAATCAAAGTTACGTTTTTTTCCAGTAGTCATGTACAAATGTGAGAACTGAGTCATAAAGAAGGCTGAGCGATGAAGAACTGATGCTTTTAAACTGTGGTGGTAGAGAAGACTCTTGAGAGTCCTTGGACTGCAAGGAGATCAAATCATTCAATCCTAAAGGACGTTAGTCCTGAATATTCATTGAAGGACTGATGCTGAAGCTGAAGCTTCAATACTTTGGCCACCTGCTGGGAAGAGTCGACTCTTTTGGAAAAGGCCCTGATGCTGGGAAAGAATAAAGGCAGAAGGAAAAGAGGATGACAGAGGATGAGATGGTTGGATTGCGTCACCGACTCAATGGACATGGATTTGAGCAAACTCTGGGACTTGGTAAAGGACAGGGAAGCCTGGCATGCTGTAGTCCATGGGGTCAGTAAGAGTGGTACATGACTTAGTGCCTGAGCAACAACAATAAAGGTTGGAGAAGGAGAAAATGTAATCAAAAAATTTAATTAATTGAGATATTGTTATACAACTAAGCATTGTTTTATGGGTTGCTTTGCTCTGCTTGCTTTTTCATTTGCATAGAATTAACCAACTAAAAACCATGAGGAAAGTAATAGTCTTAGATAAAATATAATTAAGATTTGGATTAAGGCTATAACTAGAAATAGTGAGAAGACATAGCCTAAAAACTAGTAGAAAGGAAATATTGACAATAGTTGTAAATTACTGAGCATGTCTAATGTTGTAAATCAACTATACCTTAATAAGAAAATAATTAATGTTAAATCTGTAAACTTTTAAATTCATTGACAACAAATAGAGAATTAAAAATATGAAAGCAGAAAGATAAAAAGAAAATAACTGGAGATGAAAAATAACCTATTCCCAGAGAATTTTTGAGGATCTGCTAATATATTTTCTAGGCACTTTTGTTGGGGTGGGAGAGGTAGCAAACAAGGAAAAGAGGAAAATGCAGTTCCTCCCTGTGCTAGATATCATCTATGTGTTTCTCCAGACTCACTCTCTACTCTTCTTCACTCTTCATTCTAGGTGGCTGACCTTCCCAGACCACATGACTGCATGCCTATGCTCTCTGGGGGTTGGTTGCTTTCTGTCAGCGGTAACACTGATAGAAGATTGGAGGCAGGGAGGGAGAAGCATTGGATCAGGACACTTATTACCATTTTCCCTTCCTGCAAAGTTGCTTCAAGATACACCTGCATCGCTTCACTGAATACTCTTATAAAGGGCCCTTCCCTTCCTACCCTAGGGTTTCCAGGTGGTAACAGCTTCATTCTTCTTTAGGTTAATGCACCATCCTTTCTTGGTCCTCCAGCACCCACATAACAGTAAATTGGCCTTTTGTTCTTTAAATCTCCTTGAATTGCCTTCTTTTTAGTGTCATCTGTTTCCTTTTGGGACTTTGATGATGCCAAATTAAACAATAGACTATGTACAGCTTTGCTAGGGCTGCCATAACAATGCCCCTCAGATTGGGTGGCTTAAACTAGAGGAATTTCGATTCTTGAATTCCAGGCTAGAAGTTCAAGATCAAGGCGTTAATAGGCCTGATTACTTCTGAGGGGTCTCTGCTTGGCTTGCAGATATGCATCTTCCTGTGTCTTCACAAGGTCTTTCCAACATGTGTGTTTATGTCCTAGTCTTGTCTTTTTAAGAGAACACCAGTCATACTGGATTCGGGCCAACCCTAATGAACCAGTTTTAACTAAGTTACCTCCTTAAAGTGTCCAAATACAGTCATATCCTGAGGTAGTGGGAGTTGGAACGTCAACATATGAATTTGGGGGAGGGGGACACAACCTACTTTATAACAGACTAGTTGAGAAACAAAAACAGAATAAGTTAGGAAATAATATCTCAAAATATGACAACAGGTTTTTTTCAACTTATGGTGGGGCTAAACCCCGATAAAACTATTGTAAATTGAAATGCATTTCAACCTACTGGACATCATATCTTAGTCTAGCCTAAGGTAAACATGCTCAGAAAACAAAGCCTACATTTTGGCAAAATTATCTAACACCTATTTTATAATATGTTGGATATTTCTTTGTAAATCAAAATGCTTTTAATATAGTCAACCTACTTAACATCATAGCTTGGTCTACTGTAAGTTAAACATACTCAGAACACAAAGCCTACCTTTGGCAAAATCATTTAAAACAAAATCATCTAACCCTTATTTCATAATGATGTGTTGGATATCTCATAATTAATTGAATACTACACTAAGTGAAAAACAGAATGGCTGTCTGAATACAGGACGGTTGCAAGTATATTAGCTTTTACTGATCCTATGGGAGCTTCAATTTGCTGCCACTTCTCAGCATCACAAGAAACCATTAGTAGTATTGCTCATCAGTAGCCTGGGGAAAAGATCAAATTTGGAAATATGTTTGCTTTTGAATCCATATCACTTTTACCCCATCATAAAGTCAAACCATCCCAAGTTGGGGACAGTCTGTAGAGTATGAATATAAGACAATGACAGTATTACACTTATCCTGAGCAGAATATTAGAAGGGGGCAATGAGAAAAATTTTAAATGAGCAGTTGTATAAATGTGCAAACCTCAGTGGCAGATTGAAGTGAAAAGGCATGTACAGAAGAAATCACATGAGTTAGAACTATTATGTCTGGAGACTGAATTGGGAGTTCTTTCAGTAACCAAATAAAAATTATAGCTAAAATTTATAATTTGTAGAGCACTCTGACAGAGTTTGGAGAAGGAAATGGCAAACCATTCCAGTGTTCTTACCTGGAGAATCCCAGGGATAGGGGGAACCTGGTGGGCTGCCGTCTATGGGGTCGCACAGAGTTGAACAGGACTGAAGTGACTTAGCAGCTGACAGAGATTAGTTGTTATGCTTATCTATGATAACATGATTATTCCTGTTTTTGCCAGACCTTTTCCACAAACTGAACTTTTCAGACTTCCTTTTCTGGTCTCACTTAAAGCTAGATGGAGAACTGTGACTAAGCTCTGGTCAGTGAGTTATATTCATGTTCATGGGGCCACCTCTAAGAAATCTTCCTGAAGAGACACCTTATGTGTGTCTTTGGTCCTTTTATCCTTTCACCCCCCTTCTCTCTCTCTCTTTTTTTTTTTTTTTTTCCTTTTTAGTTATCCACTTAATTTTCTTTTTTTCCTGTTATTTATTTTACTTTACAATATTGTATTGGTTTTTACCATACATTGACTTGAATCCACCATGGGTGTACATGTGTTCCCAATCTTGAACACCCCTCCCACCTCCCTTCCCATACTATCCCTCTGGGTCATCCCAGTGCACCAGCCCTGAGCACCCTGTATCATGCATTGAACCTGGACTGGCGATTCGTTTCACATGTAATTTACATGTTTCAATGCCCTTTTCCCATATCATCACGCCCTTGCTCTCTCCCACAGAGTCCAAAAGACTGTTCAGTACATCTCTGTCTCTTTTGCTGTCTTGCATACAGGGTTATTGTTACCATCTTTCTAAATTCCATATATATGCATTAGTATATGGTATTGGTGGTTTTCTTTCTGGCTTACTTCACTCTGTATAATAGGCTCCAGTTTCATCCACCTCATTAGAACTGATTCAAATGTATTCTTTTAATGGCCGAGTAATATTCCATTCTGTATATGTACCACAGTTTTCTTATCCATTTGTCTGCTGATGGACATCTAGGTTGCTTCCATGTCCTGGCTACTATAAACAGTGCTGCGATGAACATTGGGGTATATGTGTCTCTTTCACTTCTGGTTTCCTCAGTGTGTATGCCCAGAAGTGGGATTGCTGGGTCATAAGGCAGTTCTATTTCCAGTTTTTTAAGGAATCTTCACACTGTTCTCCATAGTGGCTGTACTAGTTTGCATTCCCACCAACAGTGTAAGAGGGTTCTGTTTTCTCCACATCCTCTCCAGCATTTATTGCTTGTAGACTTTTGGATCGCAGCCATTCCGACTGGTGTTAAATGGTACCTCATTATGGTTTTGATTTGCATTTCTCTGAAAATGAGTGATGTTGAACATCTTTTCATATGTTTGTTAGCCATCAGTATGTCTTCTTTGGAGTATTGTCTGTTTAGTTCTTTGGCCCACTTTTTGATTGGGTCGTTTATTTTTCTGGAATTGAGCTGCAGGAGTTGCTTGCATATTTTTGAGATTAATTCTTTGTCCATTGCTTCATTTGCTATTATTTTCTCCCATTGTGAAGGCTGTCTTTTCACCTTGCTTATAGTTTCCTTTGTTGTGCAGAAGCTTTTAACTTTAATTAGGTCCCATTTGTTCACTTCTGCTTTTATTTCCAGTATTTTGGGAGGTGGGTCATAGAGGATCCTGCTGTGGTTTATGTCGGAGAGTGTTTTGCCTATGTTTTTCTCTAGGAGTTTAATAGTTTCTGGTCTTACATTTAGATCTTTAATCCATTTGAGTTTATTTTTGTGTATGGTATTAGAAAGTGCTCTCAGTTCAGTTCAGTTCAGTTCATTTCAGTCGCTCAGTCATGTCCAACTATTTGCGACCCCATGAATCACAGCACGCCAGGCCTGCCTGTTCATCACTATCTCTCGGAGCTCACTCAGACTCAGTCCATCGAGTCCATGATGGCATCTAGCCATCTCATCCTTGGTCGTCACCTTCACCTCCTGCCCAATCCCCCCAGCATCAGAGTATTTTCCAGTGAGTCAACTCTTCATATGAGGTGGCCAAAGTACAGAAGTTTCAGCTTTAGCAACATTCCTTCCAAAGAAATCCTAGGGTTGATCTCCTTCAGAATGGACTGGTTGGATCTCCTTGCAATCCAAGGGACTCTCAAGAGTCTTCTCCAACACCACAGTTCAAAAGAATCAGTTCTTCGGTGCTCAGCCTACTTCACAATCCAACTCTCACATCCATACATGACCACAGGAAAAACCATAGCCTTGACTAGACGGACCTTAGTCAGCAAAGTAATGTCTCTGCTTTTGAATATACTATCTAGGTTGGTCATAACTTTTCTTCCAAGGAGTAAGTGTCTTCTAATTTCATGGCTGCAGTCACCATCTGCAGTGCTTTTGGAGCGCCCCAAAATAAACTCTGACACAGTTTCCACTGTTTCCCCATCTATTTCCCATGAAGTGATGGGACCAGATGCCATGATCTTCGTTTTCTGAATGCTGAGCTTTAAGCCAACTTTTTCACTCTCCTCTTTCACCTTCGTCAAGAGGCCCTTTAGCTCCTCTTCACTTTCTGCCATAAGGGTGGTGTCATCTGCGTATCTGAGGTTATAGAGATTTCTCCCAGCAATCTTGATTCCAGCTTGTATTTCTTCCAGCTCAGCATTTCTCATGATGTACTCTGCATAGAAGTTTAATAAGCAGGGTGATAATATACAGCCTTGATGTACTCCTTTTCCTATTTGGAACCAGTCTTGTTCCATGTCCAGTTCTAACTGCTGCTTCCTGACCTGCATACAGATATCTCAAGAGGCAGGTCAGGTGGTCTGGTATTCCCATCTCTCTCAGAATTTTCCAAAGTTTATTGTGATCCACACAGTCAAAGGCTTTGGCATAGTCAATAAAGCAGAAATAGATGTTTTTCTGGAACTCCTTTGCTTTTTCCATGATCCAGCGGATGTTGGCAATTTGGTCTCTGGTTCCTCTGCCTTTTCAAAAACCAGCTTGAACATCAGGAAGTTCATGGTTCACATACTGCTGAAGCCTGGCTTGGAGAATTTTGAGCATTACTTTACTAGCATGTGAGATAAGTGCAATTGTGCGGTAGTTTGAGCATTCTTTGACATGCCTTTCTTTCGAATTGGAATGAAAACGGACCTTTTCCAGTCCTGTGGCCACTGCTGAGTTTTCCAAATTTGCTGGCATATTGCATGCAGCACTTCCACAGCATCATCTTTCAGGATTTGAAACAGCTCAACTGGAATTTCATCACCTCCACTAGCTTTGTTCGTAGTGATGCTTTCTAGGCCCACTTGACTTCACATTTCAAGATGTCTGGCTCTAGATGAGTGATCACCATGATTATCTGAGTCTTGAAGATCTTTTTTGTCCAGTTCTTCCGTGTAATCTTGCCACTTCTTCTTAATATCTTCTGCTTCTGTTAAGTCCAGACATTTCTGTCCTTTATCGATCCATCTTCACATGAAATGTTCCCTTGATATCTCTGATTTTCTTGAAGAGATCTCTAGTCTTTCCCTTTCTGTTCTTTTCCTCTATTTCTTTGCATTGATCACTGAAGAAGGCTTTCTTATCTCTTCTTGCTATTCTTTGGAACTCTGCATTCAGATGCTTATAGCTTTCCTTTTCTCCTTTGCTTTTCACCTCTCTTCTTTTCACAGCTATTTGTAAGGCCTCCCCAGACAGCCATTTTGCTTTTTTGCATTTCTTTTCCATGGGAATGGTCTTGATCCCTGTCTCCCGTACAATGTCACGAACCTCATTCCATAGTTCATCAGGCACTCTATGTATCAGATCTAGGCCCTTAAATCTATTTCTCACTTCCACTGTATAATCATAAGGATTTGATTTAGGTCATACCTGAATGGTCTAGCGGTTTTCCCTACTTTCTTCAATTTCAGTCTGATTTTGGCAATAAGGAGTTCATGATCTAAACCACAGTCAGCTCCTGGTCTTGCTTTTGTTGACTGTATAGAGCTTCTCCATCTTTGACTGCAAAGAATATATTCAATCTGATTTCAGTGTTGACCATCTGGTGATGTCCATATGTAGAATCTTCTCGTGTTGTTGGAAGAGGGTGTTTGCTATGACCAGTGCATTTTCTTGGCAAAACTCTATTAGTCTTTGCCCTGCTTCATTCCATATTCCAAGGCCAAATTTTCCTGTTACTCTACGTGTTTCTTGACTTCCTGCTTTAGCATTCCAGTCCCCTATAATGAAAAGGACATCTTTTGGGGTGTTAGTTCTAAAAGGTCTTGTAGGTCTTCATAAAACCATTCAACTTCAGCTTCTTCAGTGTTACTGGTTGGGGCATAGACTTGGATAACTGTGATATTGAAGTGTTTGCCTTGGAAACGAACAGAGATCATTCTGTCGTTTTTGAGATTGCATCCAAATTTTGGACTCTTTTGTTGACCATGATGGCTACTCCATTTCTTCTGAGGGATTCCTGCCCGCAGTAGTAGATATAATGGTCATCTGAGTTAAATTCACCCATTCCAGTCCATTTTAGTTCAGTGATTCCTAGAATGTCGACGTTCACCCTTGCCATCTCTTGTTTGACAACTTCCAATTTGCCTTGATTCATGGACCTGACATTCCAGGTTCCTATGGAATATTGCTCTTTATAGCATCAGATCTTGCTACTATCACCAGTCACATCCACAACTCAGTATTGTTTTTGCTTTGGCTCCATCCCTTCATTTTTTCTGGAGTTATTTCGCCACTGATATCCAGCAGCATATTGGGTACCTACTGACCTGGGGAGTTCCTCTTTCAGTACCCTATCATTTTGCCTCTTCATGCTGTTCTTGGGGTTCTCAAGGCAAGAATACTGAAGTAGCTTGCCATTCCCTTTTCCAGTGGACCACATTCTGTCAGCCCTCTCCACCATGACCCGTCCATCTTGGGTTGCCCCCCAGGCATGGCTTGGTTTCATTGAGTTAGACAAGGCTGTGGTCCTAGTGTGATTAGATTGACTAGTTTTCTGTGATTATGGTTTCAGTGTGTCTGCCCTCTGATGCCCTCTTGCAACACCTACCATCTTACTTGTGTTTCTCTTACTTTGAGCGTGGGGTATCTTTTCACAGTTGCTCCAGCAAAGCACAGCTGCTGTTTCTTACTTTGAATGAGGGGTATCTCCTTACTGCCGCCTACCTGACCTTCAATGTGGGATAGCTCCTCTAGGCCCTCCTGCTCTTGCACAGCCACCGTTCCTCGGGTTGATCCTCCTGGCCACCAGCCCTGGCCTCAGGCAGGGGTGGCTCCTCCCAGCTGCTGCCCCTGGCCTCAGGCTCGCGGTGTCTCCTTAATGTCACCGCCCCTGGCCTATAGCACGAGGTGGCTGCTTCTGGCCACCCCTGACCTCGGATGCGGGGTGTCTCCCCCAGCCACCCCTGACCTCGGACACGGACGTGGGGTATCTCCCCTGGCCGCCCTTGACCTCGGACGTGGGGTGTCTCCCCTGGGCCGCCCCGGCCTTGGACGCGGGGTAGATCCACCCAGCCGCTGCTCTGACCTCAGACGCGGGGTGCCTCCTCCTGCCGCCACTGGCCTCAGTCGTGGGGTATCTCCTCCTGGCCACCACTGACCTCAGACACAGGGTGTCTCCTCCCAGCAGCTGCCCCTGAGCTCAGATGTGGCTTAGCTCCTCCCGGCTGCGGCCCCTGACTCCAAAGCGGGGTGCCTCCTCCCTGCTGCCACTGACCTCGGAGGTGGGGTAGCTCCTCTCGGCGTTCCTGCGCGTCGCAGCGTGGTACTCTAGGCTGCTGCCCCTGATCTCGGACGTGAGGTAGCTCCTCTCCGCCCCTGCTTAGTGCGCCGGCCCAGCTCTCGCAGCCGTTGGCGCTTAGTGGACCAGCCCTGCTCTAGTTTCATTGTTTTACAAGTGGTTGACCAGTTTTCCCAGCACCACTTGTTAAAGAGATTGTCTTTTTCCATTGTATATTCTTGCCTCCTTTGTCAAAGATAAGGTGTCCATAGATAACGTGGATTTATCTCTGGGCTTTCTATTTTGTTCCATTGATCTATATTTCTGTCCTTGTGCCAGTACCATACTGTCTTGATGACTGTGGCTTTGTCGTAGAGCCTGAAGTGAGGCTGGTTGGTTCCTCCAGTTCCATTCTTCTTTCTCAAGATTGCTTTGGCTAGTTGAGGTTTTTTTGTATTTTCATACAAATTGTGAGATTATTTGTTCTAGTTCTCTGAAAAATACCATTGGTAGCTTGATAGGGATTGCACTGAATCTGCAGATTGCTTTGGGCCATATACTCATTTTCACTATATTGATTCTTCCAATCCAGGAACATGGTATATTTCTCCATCTATTAGTGCCCTCTTTGATTTCTTTCACCAGTGTTTTATAGTTTTCTATATATAGACCTTTTGTTTCTTTAGGTAGATATATTCCTAAGTATTTTATTCTTTTCATAGCAATGGTGAATGGAATTGTTTCTTTAATTTTCTCTTTCTCTTTTCTCATTGTTAGTGTATAGGAATGCAAGGGATTTCTGTGTGTTAATTTTATATCCTGAAACTTTACTATATTCATAGATTAGCTCTAGTAATTTTCTGGTGGAGTCTTTAGGGTTTTCTATGTAGAGGATCATGTCATCTGCAAACAGTAAGAGTTTTACTTCTTCTTTTCCAATTTGGATTCCTTTTATTTCTTTTTCTGCTCTGATTGCTGTGGCCAAAACTTCCAGAACTATGTTGACTATTAGTGGTGAAAGTGGGCAGCCTTGTCTTATTCCTGATTTTAGGGGAAATGCTTTCAAATTTTCACCATTGAGTATAATGTTTGCTGAGGGTTTGTCATATATGGCTTTTATTATGTTGAGATATGTTCCTTCTATTCCTGCTTTCTGGAGGTTTTTTTTTATCATAAATGGTTGAATATTGTCAAAGGCTTTCTCTGCATCTATTGAGATAATCATATGGTTTTTATTTTTCAATTTGTTAATGTGGTCATCCCCTTCTCTATTCTGCTGCTTAGAACAAGGATGCCACAAAGTGGGGCCAAGGAAAACACATGGGGCAACAGAACAGGGGACTAGGTCCCTAGTGATTGTGAGGCTACTATCCTGCCCAGCACTATCTATGTTTACCTGAGAAAAGAATCAGCCAGCTTGTTTCACAGCTGAAACAAATACTAATTAATACAAGCATTTTCTATGTGCCAGGTACTCTTCACTGTTTTTTATCTGTAAGTACTTAATGCTGTAACAATTCTATATGTAGGTGCTATTATTATCTTCCATGAGGAAATGGGCACATATTAAATAATATATTTAATTTAATATTTAATTAAATATTAAATATTAGTATTAAATATATTAAATAATTTTCCCTAAACAACACACCATTTAGAGTGTAGAAATTAACCAGACTAAGAGAAGCTGACTCCAGAGTCTGCTCTCTTAATCACTATGTCAAGTGGCCTCCTTCCAGTTTCTGGTCTGATGCCAAATCATCTGTTATATGGGGAATGGGGTTGCTTTTGAAAGATACAGCCTAAAGAAGAAAATCTTACTTGAATTTGGAACAGTGTTACCCAGTCTATCAAGGGAGGGAAAGCAGATGAAATGGAAAATTTCTGGTGAAGATTTCTACATGCCCATAATCTTATTTTCATTGCTTATTTTAGCCCTGAATTTGCTACAGCTTTGGTTATAATGTGTCTCTTTATAAACTTAATTTTTAAAAAGGTTTTTACTATTAGAGACTCTTGTGAAGCTCTATAAATCTAAAATGATTTGCTTCCTAGTTATCTGGCTGTGATCAGCCCCACAGGGCAAGAAGGTGTTTTAGATGTACACCACAGAAGGGCTTCCCCTTGGCCATTTTCGGCCAGAGTCCTTCTCAGAACGCCAGCTGGGTTAATCTCTTTGGTGCAATCCAGGGGCAACTTCTGCGCTTAATTGTCAGATTTCTCTTGAGAAAGACTCAGCTCTGTCAGGAGTCAATCCTTATGGTCGCAGTCTCTGTTGCACTCCCTTTAGCAGCAGGAGAGCTTTAAGATGGTTACTGGGCTTTGTTAAGCCCTCTCTTAGATTGTAGAAAAAAAGGATTTTAAGGGCATCTTGGGTTTTTTTTTTTTTAATGTTTGGAAAGAGGAATAACTGGACCAGTGGATATTGTTCTATTCCCTTCCCATCTGGCTACATAAAAGGCTTCAGAAAGGCCAATGGATCTACTTAGAGGATATTACTGCACAATAATTCTGCAAAGAAGTAAGGCATAAATAAGGGGTCCATTTATCCACTTGCAGTAAGAAGTTCTGAAGGCAGAAACACAGAAGGCAAAGGAGCTCTAATGTCTCACACAATTTGCTTTCAGGCTATTAACAGTACTGATCCTTAAGAACAGCTTTTTAGGATTGGATTTTGAAATGCATCTACCCCTATACTTACTGTGGTTTTTAGAGATTAAAGTTACTCCTTGTAACCAATTTTTGCAGCTGACAAAAACATTTGAAAAGTACATTTATAATCAGTATTATGCCATCTTGGGGTAGAAATAAGTTGATATTACCTTTTGAAAACAGCTTTACTGAGTTTTAACTCACCCATATTAGAGAGAAATTCACCCATATTAGGTATAGAGTTAGAAAAGTTTAAGCAAAGTATCCAGTCATTTGATTATCACCACAGTCAAGTTGTTGAACTCTTCTATCAACATCAAAAATTTTCCTATGGCTCTTTGCAGTCCGTCCTCTCCTTGCAAACCATCTCCTCCTCTGACTCCAGGAAAACTGTGATATACCCTTACTATTGTGTTTCCCTTTACTAGAATGTCATTTAAATGGAAAATAAAATATCAAAAATCTGAAGGGGGTGTCTAGTTTCTTTAACTTGGCAGTATAGTTTTGAGATTCATCCATATTAATGTATATACCAGTTAGTTCATTTATTTTTACTGCTGAGTAGTTTTCCTTCGAATGGATATACCACAGTTTGTTTTCAATGTTTTGTTATTATAAATAATGCCATTATCAGCATTTGTATATAAGTGTTCTTATGGACAGACATTTTCATTTTACTCCAGTAGATAGCCACATATGTAATTTCTGTCACATGTTAAGAGTATGTTTAACTTTGTAAGAAACTGCTGAACTGCTTTCCTAAGTGGCTTTTTCATTGTGTATTACCATCAGAAACATATGAGAGTTCTAGGTGCTCTACATCTTCATCAACCTTTGTGGCATGGATTAAAATATCCTTTTACTTTTAGTTATTCCAATGGATGTGTAGTAATATCTCATTGTAGTTTTAATTTGTTATTTCCCTAACAACTGGTGGCTCAGCTAGTAAAGAATAAGCCTGCAATGTGAAAGACTGGGGTTTGATCCCTAGGTTGGGAAGAACCTCTGGAGAAGGGAATTGGCTACCCACTCTAGTATTCTGGTCTGGAGAATTCCATGGACTGTACAGTCCATGGGGTGACAAAGTGTCAGACACAACTGAGCAACTTTCACTTTACTAACAACTAGTGATGGTGAGCATCTTTTCATGGGCTTACTGTCCATTCCTATACCTTTTTCTGTGAAATATCTGCTATATTTTGTCATATTTTGAGTTGTCTTCTTATTGAGTTGTAAGTTCTTACATCTGCTGGATCATCAAAAAAGCAAGAGAGATCCAAAAAAACATCTACCTCTGCTTTATTGACTATACCAAAGCCTTTGACTGTGTGGATCACAATAAACAGTGGAAAACTCTGAAAGAGATGGGAATACCAGACCACCTGACCTGCCTCTTGAGAAACCTATATGCAGGCCAGGAAGCAACAGTTAGAACTGGACATGGAACAACAGACTGGTTCCAAATAGGAAAAGGAGTACGTCAAGGCTGTATATTGTCACCCTGCTTATTTAACTTCTATGCAGAGTACATCATGA
The DNA here is from genome assembly GCA_917880005.1 of Nanger dama. Lineage (NCBI taxonomy): Eukaryota > Metazoa > Chordata > Mammalia > Artiodactyla > Bovidae > Nanger > Nanger dama. The sequence continues at coordinate 18,073,474 of CAKJTW010000017.1, read as the reverse complement.
GAAACGCTGGACTGGAAGAAACACAAGCTGGAATCAAGACTGTCAGGAGAAAATATCAATAACCTCAGATATGCAGATGACACCACCCTTAATGCATAAAGTGAAGAGGAACTAAAAAGCCTCTTGATGAAAGTGAAAGTGGAGAGTGAAAATGTTGGCTTAAAGCTCACCATTCAGAAAATGAAGATCATTGCGTCTGGTCCCATCACTTCATGGGAAGTAGTTGGGGAAACAGTGGAAACAGTGTCAGACTTTATATTTTGGGGCTCCAAAATCACTGCAGATGGTGACTGCAGCCATGAAATTAAAATACATTTACTCCTTGGAAGAAAAGTTATGACCAACCTAGATAGCATATTGAAAAGCAGAGACATTACTTTGCCAACAAAGGTCTGTCTAGTCAAGGCTATGGTTTTTCCAGTGGTCATGTATGGATGTGAGAGCTGGACTGTGAAGAAAGCTGAGCACTGAAGAATTGATGGTTTTGAACGGTGGTGTTGGAGAAGACTCTTGAGAGTCCCTTGGACTGCAAGGAGATCCAACCAGTCCATTCTGAAGGAGATCAGCCCTGGGGTTTCTTTGGAAGGAATGGTGCTAAAGCTGAAATTCCAGTCCTTTGGCCACCTCATGCGAAGAGTTGACTCACTGGAAAAGACCCTGATGCTGGGAGGGATTGGGGGCAGGAGGAGAAGGAGATGACAGAAGAGGAGATGGCTGGATGGCATCAGTGACTTGATGGACGTGAGTCTGAGTGAACTCCAGGAGTTGGTGATGGACAGGCCTGGCGTGCTGCAATTCATGGGGTCGCAAAGAGTCGGACACAACTGAGCGACTGAACTGAACATAGTTTGGATATATGTCTTTTGTCAGGTACATCTGTTGCAAGTGTTTCTCCCAACACATGGCTTCCTTTTCATTTCCTTTAAAGTGTCTTTCAAAGAGCAAAAGATTTTAATTTTGATGAAATCTATTAGGTTATCAATAGTTTATTTTATGGTTTGTTCCTTTTCTGTTTTATCTAAGAAATCTTTGCCTAACCCAAGGTCATTGATTTTTCTTCTCTATATTCTTAACAAAGTTTTATTATTTTAGCTCTTAACATTTTATTATTTGAGATCTTAAGTTCAGGTCTGTGAATCATTTTGAATTAAATTTTATGTGGCATGTGAGATAAGGACTGAATTCCACAGCTAACTATACAGATATCCAATTATTACAGTACCATTTGTTAAAAAAACCAAATTGCCCTTCTACCTTTGTCAAAAATCAGTTGTTCATACATGTATGGGTCTATCTGGAATTCTCTAATCTGTTCCATTTGTATGTCTGTCTCTACCCCATACCATCTTATCTATTTTCTGTAACTTTATACTAAAATTTTAAATTTACAAAAAAAAAAAAAAATCAGGTAGTATTAACCCTCCATTCCTGCTGTTCTTTTTCAAAGTTGTTTTGGATATTCTAGGTCTTTTGCCTTTCCATATGAATTTTAGTTGGAGAAGGAAATGGCGATCCACTCCAGCACTCTTGCCTGGAAAATCCCATGGACAGAGGAGCCTGATAGGCTACAGTCCATGGGGTTGCAAAGAGTTGGACACGACTGAGCGACTTCACTTCACTTTATGAATTTTAGTCTCATCGTATCAATTTCTACAAAAAAGGATTTGGATTGGTATCGTACTGAATCTATAGATCAATCTGGTGATGACTGACATCTTAATAGTAGACAGTCTTCTGATCCGTGCCAAAGATAAATCTCTACTTTTATTTAAGTCTTCTTTAATTTCTCTTAGTAAAGCTTTTTTTTTTAGTATATATAAGTCTTTCACATTTTTTTGTAAGATGTATCCCTAAATATATAATTTTGATGCTACTGTAAATAAACTATTTAAAAATTGCTTTTGTTCATTGCTAGTGTAGAGAAATGTGATTTTTTTATATTGATCTTATATCCTGATACCTTGTAAAAACCAAGTATTAGTTCTAGTAGCTTTTTATTGATTCCATCAGACTTTCTATGTAAACCACTACGTTGGCTGTGAATAAAGACAACTTTACTTTTATCTTTTCCAAAAGTAAAGGGCTTTCTTTCCTAATATCCTCCTCCCTGCCAGGTCTCAGAAATAAGCTAACAATGTTTGGCTTTAGTTCCTTTGGTGATCACCTCATTTATGTGGAACTGTGGCTTGTATTTAAATAGTGTCTATAAATTGATACAGCCACTATGAAGAATAGTATGGAGATTCCTTTAAAAACTAGGAATACAATGACCATATGACTCTATAACTCCACTAATGGATATACCAATGCATATATGAAGGAAACCATAACTGAAAAAGAGACCTGTACTCCAACGTTCATCGCAGCACTATTTACAATAGCTAGTACATGGAAGCAACCTAGATATCTATCAACAGATGAATTGATAAAGAAGTTGTGGTATATATACACAATGGAGTGTTACTCAGCCATAAAAAGAATGGAATTTGAGTCAGTTCTAATGAAGTAGATGAACCCAGAGCCTGTTATAAAGAGTGAAGTAAAGCAGAAAGAGAAAAACAAATATTGTGTATTAACACATACATGGAATCTAGAAAAATGTTAGGGCAGGAATAGAGATGAAGACATAGAGAACAGATGTATGGACGGAGCAGGGGAAGCAGAGGGTGGGACAAATTGAGAGAGAAGCATTGACACATATCTGTTACCATATGTAAAATAGATAGCTAATGTGAAATTGTATACACAGGGAGCTCAACCTGGTACTCAGTGACAAGCTAGAGGGGTGGGTTGGGGTGGGGGTGGGAGGGAGTTCAAGAGGAAGGGGATGTATGTGTACTTATGGTTGACTCACGTTGTTCTATGACAGAAACCAATGCAACACTGTAAAGCAATTATCCTCCAATTAAAAATAAATTTAAAAAATAGTGTCTACTAACACTCTACAGTGAAAGATGAAAAAATGATTCTATTTTTCCTTCTCTCATACTGTTTTCTCCCTCTGATTCCCATTTTCAAGTTAACATTATGCTTTCACATTGCCTACATTTATAAAAATTATTTCCATTTCTGATCATATGGTGGGTTAGGTAAGCTGAATAAACCTTTGGCAAACACCAAAAATTATGAGTGCAGTATTTTAAAATAGCTTATTAAATACATTGCTGAGCTAGCAAGAAAGTAAAGGAAATTCACAAAGATCTAGGAAGGAATGAAAGCCCAAATAAAAAACAGTTAAAATAGTGCTGAAGAGAAAAAAAATCTACCATTCCTTAGTAAACTAGAATTTCAATTTTAATGGTCTCTTGGAAACTGAACACAAAGACTTGGATCTCATGGGGTGAAAAGTTATAATCTGAAATCTCTTCACAAAGCCAAGACCTGAAAGCTGCACCTTCAGTGAAAATGTGAATCAGGTAGAAGGAAACAAGCAGTCATGTAAGAGAGAAGGCAAAGAATATGTGGAAGATTATAACTCTTGTAAAAAAGAGTCCTGTACAAAATCCTTTCTGGCATCAATCAATGCCTCCTTAGCTTTTATTTATGTAATTATCATTTTCAATTACTATCGATGCATAGTTTCATTTTAGTATCCTCTGTACTTTTCCATTCATTTTAGTCTCTGAATACTTCTTTTTCCTATGGTTATTGGATAATGAAGAATTTAGGAAGTGAGTAATGCAGAAGGAAATGACAACCCACTCCAGTATCCTTGCCTGGAAAGCCCCATGGACAGAGGAACCTGGAGGGCTATAGTCCATGGGATCGTAAACAGTCAGACATGACTGACCGAGCCCAGTGAAGAGTAGCTCTCATTTTCAACAAAGACTTCACTCTGCTACCCCTCCAGGGCACTGATGGTTGTACAAACTGACAGAATATAATTTTTTTCCCAAGTACTTGAGTAGGCCAACCTGAATTAATGATAAATCCAGACTTTTGGATAATGCTTGAAAAGATACACCTATAAATACTGCAAAAGGTAAATAAAGCACATGATTGCTGAACTTCTTGGAATGGTTCAAAAGTTAATCCAATGACAATCAGGTCCTTTAGGATTCAATCACGCATTCAAAAATCACCAGACAATGATTTCTAGAACAGAAGAATCACTCTTTTTATAATAAAAGATATAAACCTAGTCTGAAAAGAAGAGTCATCCTCATAAAGCACATCTCTTTCTGTATAAGCATTCAAAAATATGAATGTTCAAGAAGCCCAAACTTCTCTGCCAATGGTTATCTCTACTTAGAATGCCACAAATGCCTTCAACAAAAAATATCCTAAATCTGACCTCACAACTTTTATCCTAACATTTAATTTTTCATCCTGGATCTCATTTCTAGATGAATGGCCTCACTACAGTTCCAGTTGCCTGAGCTAAAAATGAAGTAGTCATTCTAGACTTTACCTCCCACAGCCAGTGAGTCACCAAGTCCAGGACATTTGCTCTCCATTGTTTTTCACCAACCAACCAATCTGTGTGTGTGCTCAGTCATGTCTGACTCTTTGCTATCCCATGGAGTGCAGCCCACCAGGCCCCTCTGTCCCTTGGATTCTCCAGGCAAAAATACTGAAGAGAGTTGCCATTTGCTATTCCAGGATGTCTTCCTGACCCCGGGATTGAATTCGAGCTTCTGGTGTCTCCTGCACTGGCAGGCAGGTTCCGTGTCCACTGTGACACCTGGGAAGACACTCACTGCTGTTCCTTTGTTCCCACTACTGGTGTTTACAACAGGTCCCATTTTTCTGGGTTTACCTGCACAGACACTCCCAGTGGGTTTTCCTATACCTGGTCTAGAAATTGTTGCCAGAGTGATATTCTTAAAATAGAAATCTGATCATGTCTTTCCTCTATTTAAAGTTCTCTAGTGGTTCTTTGTAGTTTGTAGGAAAATGTTCAGATTCTTGAACACGTATAGCTCATTATAACTTGGCACTGTCCTTTCTCTCTAGAAAATTGTTCAGTCATCCTCTGCATCTGATGGTATAGCATCAGAGGCAGGCCAGGTTGGGGAGTTTCCTGGAGAATGGCTGGAGTTCAGTAGTGAGGTATATTTATTTTACACTGTTAGGGTTCACAGAGACCAGGAGTTGTGACCTCTGAATTGCATAGTTCAGTCTGCAGTAAACAATCCAAATCCATGAGTTGTATTGAAAGCAGAAACCAGAGAAGGGAGCCAAATGGAATTCACAAACTAGGCTAAGAAAGAGTGTGGAGTGTTAGTAGGAAGGTACATTAGAAGGAATTCTTGAGGTGAAATCAAACATTTATAACAAACTTTCAATGTTATTTTCATGTCAGCTGTGAGGACATGCTGGGTTTGATGAAGGTAAATTAAAGTAGAATAGGTGTACACTACTTGCTGTTACTTAGAGATGCTATGCTGTTTCATGTCTCTGTGTCTTTCCCACCCCCATTGCCTCCCTATGAAGCGCTGTCTCCCACTCCCCTGCCCTCTAACTCCTACTCATTCCACAGACCCATTTCAAGCACCATCTCTTCTGTAAATGCTACTAGCCAACATAAATTGAACATTTATGATCCATAGGCACTATGCAAGATGCTTCAATATATAATCTCATTTAAATCTCACTAGGAAAAGTGCCTCTGTTTTCTACATGGTACAGATTAAGGTACTGATGTTGAGAGACTTGAATCAATTTGCACAGGTCCTACAACAATTGACTTCCCAGGCGGGACACCTAGTGAAAAACCTGCCTGCCAATGCAGGAGACTTAAGAGACACGGGTTCGATCCCTGGATGGGGAAGATCTCTTGGAGGAGGGCATGGCAACCTACTCCAGTATTATGGCCTGGGAGTCCCATGGACCGAGGAGCCTGGCAGGCCACAGTCAATGGGGTTGCAAATGACTGAAACAACTTAACTCTCAGTACTACAGCAATTAAATGTGAAGAGGTGAATTAAATCCGGGCAGTCCAATGCTAAATTCTGAGCTTGTCAACCACCACTGACCTTCACCAATGCCTCAAGCTGATCTGCTATCCCTTTCCACATTTAACTATGTTTACATCATCATGGCTCCATCCTTGTCTAATATAATCTTTTATTTATTGGTTTCTCCCAGTAGTTAAGGAGCTCTGAAAAATTACTAGTCAAATATCTGCTACAAAATTAGAATTTTAATTAATTAAAGTAAATGTTTAATTAATTAATTACTACTGTCCATCAAGTTGCTGCTGCTGCTGCTGCTGCTGCTAAGTCACTTCAGTCATGTCCGACTCTGTGCGACCCCATAGACGGCAGCCCACCAGGCTCCCCCATCCCTGGGATTCTCCAAGCAAGAACACTGGAGTGGGTTGCCATTTCCTTCTCCAATGCATGAAAATGAAAAGTGGAAGTGAGGTCACTCAGTCGTGTCCGACTCTTCGCAACCCCATGGACTGTAGCTTACCAGGCTCCTCCGACCATGGGATTTTCCAGGCAAGAGTACTGGAGCGGGATGCCATCGCCTTCTCTGATCAAGTTGCTAGGGAGCAATAATTAAGGATATTGGGTATTGAACCAAGGAAATTAGTGTCAACTTAATGTAGCCTGTTGTGTTATTCTTTTGTCCTTACAGTATATTTTTAAAAGCAAAATCTGGTATCACTAAAGTAAAATCAGAATATTCTCTTACCTAGACAATTTCTTTGTCTTTATACTTTATTAAACCATCTGTTTCCCTCTGTCATTATCATACTATAGTCTCCAAGACAAGTATTCCCATTACCTATGGTATATTGAAGTAAAATATTTTTTCTAACTCTGCCCTTCATAAACTATTATCTTAATTTTCCTACTTTTGTGTTTGGGGGTTTTAGTGGAATATAAGAGAATGGTTGGCTCCTTGGTCTTTACTCCTCAGTGACTGTATTAGATTCAGAATACCTGTGACTTGATCAAAGAGCTTTTCAACCAATTATTTGAAATTGTAAGTTTTAGGGATTTATTTCAGCCCACCACTAAGTATCCCTCAAGTTTCCAAAGGAAGGAAAAACAGAGGAAATAAAAGCTTAAAAATACCATTGGGAAGGAAGCAGTTATCCAGTTCCAACTGGGCTCAAGAAAATTAGCCATTAAACAGGTGCCTCTAGACCCAGAGGAATGAAGTGAGAAGCAGATCTACGTGCAGTGAGAGCAGCTTGGAAACTCTTTCAGGCTCTGTGTTCTTCCATCCACATCCCTAGGGGCAGCAAAGTGATTTTACTCTTGGTGGGAAGGAACACAGGGAAATTTGGACTCCTTTGCTTCCAGACTGAATTATTGCCCAGCATCACTCAAGATTTTATTTTGAACAAAAAGAATGGCCTAGACTAACAAAATATTAATATGTACCCAGAACTTCACAATGCAAAGACAAATGAAAGAAATGGCTTAACCTTTTGAGAGCTAATTACAGCACTTCTAATAGAAGGGAGAGAAAGACATCAGAAGCAGTTCAGTCCAGACCACAGAATTCTGTGGAGGCAGAGGCAGGGGCTCCAAGGCTGCCTTCTACTTCTGCAGGTAACTAAACCCCACATTTGGAGATAGGACTTACTCCATCCACCTTAGGCAAGTTTGCTCCACGTTCTCATCACCCCTCTAAAACCTAGCAAGTGTCCCGTACTCTTCAGCTGTCATGATGTGGCCATGAGACCTTGGAAAATGTGCCAAGAGAGCTGAGGTGCAAGATGAAAAGCACCTTGGGAGAGCAAGAAATATGCATCTGATGTGTCAAACTCCTGAGATGGAGTTTATCTGACACAGCAATTATCTTTACTTGACCATATTAGGGTTCCACACCTGCAGGAAACACTATTTCCTGAGTCAGATCACCTAACTTTCACTTTTTCTTTTTCCTCCAAAAAAAAAAAAAAAAGTTTTTTTTGGAGTGTCTCAGTCCTGGCTCTGTTTCCTAATTTTTTAAAAATTATTTATTTATTTATTTATTTTACTTTACAATATTGTATTGGTTTTGCCAGGACATAGAAGCAACCTAGATGTCTGTCCATCAGCAGATGAATGGATAAGAAAGCTGTGGTACATATACACAATGGAGTATTACTCAGCCATTAAAAAGAATACATTTGAATCAGTTCTAATGAGGTGGATGAAACTGGAGCCGATTATACACAGAGACGTAAGCCAGAAAGAAAAACACCAATACAGTATACTAACGCATATATATGGAATTTAGAAAGATGGTAACAATAACCCTGTATGCAAGACAGCAAAAAGACACAGATGTACAGAACAGTCTTTTGGACTCTGTGGGAGAGGGAGAGGGTGAGATGATTTGGGAGAACAGCATTGAAACATGTATAATATCATATAAAAAATGTTTCCTAATTTTAAAGAAAGAATCACGGGTCAGCTTTGGCTCAGATTCAGACTGTTTAAGGGAGGAGCTGCTCAACTCTGAGATTACATGTTTGGTGGTAGCAGCATCACTGGATTATTGGCATGCCTAGTAACATGGCATCAGTGGAAAGACAAACCTTGAGAAGCAGGACTGTGCTGTCAAGTTCTCTGTTTAAAGACTCCACTGAGTCCCAACCTGAAAACTCTAATATTTATGTATTTTTTATTTTTACAGATTTTACTTTTACTATGATGCTGTTTTGGAGAAGGCAATGGCATCCCACTCTAGTACTCTTGCCTAGAAAATCCCATGGACTGAGGAGCCTGGTGGGCTGCAGTCTGTGGGTTCACTAAGAGTCGGACGCGACTAAGTGACTTCACTTTCACTTTTCACTTTCATGCATTGGAGAAGGAAATGGTAACCCACTCCAGTGCTCTTGCCTGGAGAATCCCAGGGAAGGGGGAGCCTGATGGGCTTCTGTCTATGGGGTCGCACAGAGTCAGCCACGACTGAAGCAACTTAGCAGCAGCAGCAGCAGCATGAGGCTGTTTATTTACTTTTTTATTATTACTTTCACTTTTATTTTAACAGATTTTACTTTTATTATGATGCTGTTCATTTCTTTTAACATTTATTTTTAATTAAGAAAGATTGTATTTTGTGTGTGTGTGTGCTTCCCAGGTAGCACTAGTGGTAAAGAACCCACCTGCCAATGCAGGAGAGCAAAGAGATGTGGTTTGATCCCTAGATCAAGAAGATCCCCTGGAGGAGGAAATGGCAGTCCACTCCAGTATTCTTGCCTGGACAAGAATCCCATGGACAGAGGAACCTGGTGGCCTACAGTCCATGGGGTCACAAAGAGGCAGACATGACTAAAGTGACTTAGCAGCAGCAGTATATTTTTTTACTACAATCTTACTAGGTAGGTCTTTATGCATATTTTAATGGCTATTAGTAATTTTATAGTGACAAAAAATGTGTTTTCTTAAGTAGATTACATTTCCACTGAAATAATATTTACAATTTTGTGTACATAATTCAAAGTTAATATTCAGTGTAGCCTTTGGTCAAATCTGTCATGCACTGCAAGTTGGTGGGATATGAATTGACATTTATATCAATTTGATCAATATATTATCTATATGATCAACTGCTATCAAAATTTATCAATGTAAAATTTAAAAGTTTCATATGCTAAAATGGTCCCAAAACACAGTACATCAAAACCACATTGTTACAGAAGGGAAAAATAAAACATACACACACACAGGTAGAATCACAGAGAAGTTACTCCCTTAACAGAACAGGAGATTCTTTAACAAGCTCAAATTGCTTAAGAATTATAACAAGTTCCATACTTTCTGAAGAATTTTGGGACTTTGGGTCCTGAAAGCTCCCAACAGCACTAGACACTGTCTCAAAATATTTCAGAAAAGTAAGTGCCTTGTCATGTCATCTGAAAATAAAATTCCTTTTTACCGCTGCTGACATCTACAATTCAAGCAAGTGGAAAATATAAAACTGATATTCTCTGAGGCACTGGAGCAGTGGGAAAGGAAGTATTTTCTAATGAATTTTACAATGCACCTGAATGGAAATAACTGATCATTTTAAAGTTTAAACCATATCCATATGGCTTTTTAAAAGATACTAGGAGAACCAACCTAGAAAAGGAGAGACACTCATACCTACACAGATTTCTACTTGAATGGTAATTGTTCCTTTGTCGTTTATAAATCACTAAAAAAATACTGTTAATTAATGGTGAATCATGCTCCAGCAATCTACTCCTATTCCCTAGCATGTTGCTCTGGAGGTGGTAAGCAGCAAAGTGTTGATAACTATATTGACTCAACTTGGAAAGAGATTAAGAATCTCAGTATGACAACAAATAAGTATTTTCTTATTATAGAAATACTTCACTCTTCTGTTCAAAATCGACAGTAACTTTCTTAGTCTTTTTGAATAGCATCCAAACTTTTCTGCCTAACCTTTAAGGCCCATTGTCAATTCACACCTTGTACTCCTCAATGTACTTGCTCAGGCTCAACTCTATTTTTTTTTTCTTTGCATATGCCCCTTTTGCATCAGTAAAGCTGTTCCGTGCTCTCCTTCCATCCATGTTCTCTCTGTCCTCTAAATTTGACTCAAAAATCAACTGTGGTAATTACATGGGAGGAAGATGATAACCAGAAGTAGTAGAATGAACTTCTGTTTTACCTGGAAACCTTTTATCACGTTTGTGGAAGACAATGCTAGTTGCCTACCCCAAATTCATTCCCTCTTCACTCTTTGTAGCACAATTTCAATTTTGTTCAGGGTGGCAGTGTGTTTTTCTACAAATATTTCTCCTGGATCCCTTTGCTGTAAGGGTAGCCTTCTCGTACAGTTTTGGACAATGAGATGGAAATACAGTTTTCTTGGAAAGCTGTCTTTTTTTTTTTTTTTTCCATAAAGAACTCCTTCCTTCCTCTATCTACCAGGAATGTTGATACAATACATGGAGATACAGTGTCTTTGGGCCACCTTGATATGACAATCCTGAGGACAAAAAGCTAAATGTTAAGGATGATGGAGTGGGAAAATAGAAGAAGCCTCGGACCCTACTGTTACCACTGAGCTGCCATGAATGGCCCTCTTCTACCTACCTCTCCATCCCTAGTCTTGTTCTGTGAGTCACATAAGCTGCTATCTCTCTACACTGTTGGAGGGGGTCTTCCAGCTATTGTGGACAAACACATTCCTAACTGAAATAACACTTAGACATTTTTTTAACTCTAAGAATTAATTATTTTCATAATAATGAAGTAATAATTGTTTGAAGTTAAAAGAAAGTGTACAAGAGCACAAGCTTTGGTGTCAGACATGGATAAAGTAGAATCCAGATTTTTCACATACTAGTAGAAATTTGTTGGACTTTTTCAATGTAATTAATATTTTTGAATATTAATTTCCTTAATTAATATTAACACAATCTCCTTATTGATTTTCTTCCAACAACAAAAGTAATATAGAAAATGACAATATCTAACAAAGCATAAATAGGGTTATTGTCAGGTACACAGTGAACACTCAGTAAGCTATAGCTATTATTATTATTGCTAAGTATCCCAATACACACCACTCCCTCCTCTACTGTGTGTTTCTAAAACATGTGTGACATCCATCAGAAAGCACTGGAGATCAAGAGAGTTGGTTTTCATCTACCTTAAGTTATATGTGACTTTGGGAGATATATGATTTCTCTTGGCATCAAAGTCTACATCTGAAACATGTGTGAGATAAGACTGAAAAGTGAAAGTAAAAGTGTTAGTCCTTTTACTGTTTCCATATTCTTGTTTTCTTCAGAATGTCATTAAGTTGAAATCTTATAGTATGCAGCCTTTTATATTGATTTCTTTTACTTAGCAAACTGCATTTAAGATTCCTCATGTCTTTCCATGTTTTGATAGCACCTTTTTTTAATCACTGAATGATATTTGATTGCATGGATATACCACAGTTTGCTCATCCATTCACCTATTGAACGACATCTTGGTTGCTTCCAACTTTTGGAAATTCTGAGTTAAGATGCTATAAACATTTGTGTTCAGAATTTTGTATAGGCCTAAGTTTTCAACTCATATGGGTAAATATGCCAATTTGCAGAGACACAGTATCAGACATGAAGTCCTTCCATTCCTACCCCCGTCAGTTAGAAATGATAGATGGCATAATAAGTCTGGAGATTATCTCCAAGTTTGCACTGGAGCCAGAGTTGGCTTGGTAGGGATTTCTGAATGTCAAGTTGTCTTAAGAAGGCCACAGAAGTAATGCATCCAATGACCAGCTCCCTGGTGCCTATCACTTCCATCTTCCCTTAACCAAAAGCTTCTTTCAGGGAAAGGTGACCTCATGCAGAAGCTTTAGAGAAAGGTACCACTAGTCAAAAGGGAATACAAAGACAGAACTTCCAAAGATCTCTGATGCCAGGAGCCTGTCTGATGGCCATCACATGTACCCTATGACAGAACCAGTTGCTGGACACCACTATAGATGAGGTGAAGACAAATGAATCTAGAGTCAAGGAAGGACAATTCACAAACTTCATAGGAGGGGCCAATCTGGTACCATTGTCAAGTGGGACAAATGTCATCATGGACACCTGAAGACAAGGCAGGCAATATATCCACTTGGGCTCCTGAAGCTTTTTCTGCCACCATAAGGATTGATTTGCTTCCCTCTTGAAAACAGACTTCATGTGTGGAGATAGAGAGAAAGGAAACAGACCTGTCAGGGATTTGATTTGATTTAAATGATTGCTCATCAGACATGGATAGATCTAAGAGACTTTTAATCAAGGTGGTTAGGAATTCTCCCTTCTGTCTCTTCCTAGAAGAGTAGTAGAATTAGTCTCTCTGTTGTGTCCGACTCTTTGCAACCCCATGGATTGTAGCCTGCCAGGCTCCTCTGTCCATGGAATTCTCCAGGCAAGAACACTGGAGTTGCCATTACCTTCTCAAAGGGGTCTTCCCAACCTGGGGATTGAACCCAGGTTTTCTGAACTGCAGACAGATTCTTTACTGTCTGAGCTACAGGGAAGCCCCTATCTCTTCTTGCTGTTGCTGTTGCTGCTAAGTCACTTCAGTCGTGTCTGACTCTGTGCGACCCCATAGATAGCAGCCCACCAGGCTCCCCCATCCCTAGGATTCTCCAGGCAAGAACATTGGAGTGGGTTACCATTTCCTTCTCCAATGCATGAAAGTGAAAACTGAAAGTGAAGTCGCTCAGTCATGTCCGACTCTTAGCGACCCCATGGACTTCAGCCTACCAGGCTCCTCAGTCCATGGGATTTTCCAGGCAAGAGTACTGGAGTGGGGTGCCATTGCCTTCTCCACTATCTCTTCCTACCCACCCCTAATTGGAAATGAGGGCCTATACCCATATGAAGTTTAGATCCTTGGAAGAAGGAGGAAGAGGGGGAAGAGAAAGAAAAGAGGAAGGGGGCAACATAAGGAAGGAGGTTTGTTACATTTTCATGCTACTGTATGCTTTGCATTAAATAATATATTTCACATAGAATTCAGTGTTATGTAGTAGGATATAAAGCTCTGCTGCAAGGATGGAAGACAGGAACTGCTCATCATAAAGGCAATGAAATCCACATGTTTAAGGACTCGGAACTTAAACTGTGTGTATATGTTTGAATCCCAGCATCCTCACTCATCTTGACCAAATTAATTAACCTGGCTGAGCATCAGATTACTTATTTATTAAGAAACCCCCAAACCAGAAAACAAACAAAAGACTAGTAATGTCTACTTCAAGAGCTATTTCAACATTTAGAGATGCCGAGAATCCCAGGGATGGTGGAGCCTGGTGGGCTGCCGTCTGTGGGGTCGCACAGAGTCCAACACAACTGAAGTGACTTAGCCAGCAGCAACAGCCATCTTCAGCATAGTACTTAACACCAAGCAAGTATTATTGAGCTCTGAGCTTTACACTTTGTACAATGGAATATTATTTAGTCATAAAAAGAATAAAATTCTGCCATTTACAACAATGTGGATAGCCCTAGAGAGCATTATGCTTAGGGAAGTAAGTCAAAGACAAATACTATATGTTATCACTTATATGCGGAATCTAAAAATAAAACAAAAGAATATACTTTACAAATGAGCCACACAGATTCAGAGAACATACCAGTGGTTATCAATGAGGAGAGGGGTGGGGGAAGGGTAAAATAGACGAAAAAGATTAAGACGTACAAACTACTAACATTGTACAGCACAGGAAAATATATCCATTTTTTTTGTAATAAAATTTTTTTCTTATTCTAATCAAAGTTGTATTCTGAGAAAAATATGCCATGTACCTTTCTTCTGCTTTCATTTACATATTTCAGTTTGGTCCCAAGACAACCTGCATATTTGGATATTAGTCTTACTGCTCAATAATACATGAAAGTGTACAGGTAATTAAATTACAGATTGTGGTTGGCAATTTTTCTACCACAAGGGGAATATTTTCACAATTTTTCAATATTTATGATATCACAATATACAACTATCTATTCCTTTTAGAATTACACGTAATGCAGATTGTTTTGTAATAAATTTAAATAGAGTACTAAGCTATACAAACATTGAACCTGAGACTAACATTGTGAATCAACTATACTACAAGAATAACAAAAAATAATAAACTTTACAGTTTGTACAAGTCACATGGGCTATTTGACACTAAATTTTTCATCTGTAATGATAAGCTTACTACCTCTTTCACAGGGAAGAATCATATGAGGTAACTAAAGAATGAGTGAGCATGGAGTATATGCTTAGAACATTTAGTTTCTTTCCCCCTCATCTCTCGAATAATACCTAGAACAGTGCAATATTTATAATACGTCATTATAGATCTTAAGAATCCATTAAGAAACTAGCTTGTTTCTATTTCTGAAATTTCTAGTCTCTTTGGTGAATTATGTACCTGAGGAGGCTAAGTAACAGTTTCATAGCACTTATAGTACCAGAGCTGAATCTGTTTGACTCTGAAGGAGGTACCTGTATACGTTGTAGGTTCTTGCTTCTCTCAGCACAGTTTTCTTTTCTATTCTTCCTCAAGCACAAAAATCTTGACCACTATGTTGTACGCCTGAAACTCATATTGTAAATAAACTATAGTTTAATAAAAATAACATTAAAAAATAAACTTGAGACTTTGTCCAAGTCACTTCCCATCTCTCTTCACTTTCTGGCATCCTTATTTCAACCCTACCCAGTGCCTTCCCTGAGGTGCTAGGTCATTGTAACCCCTTTACCATCAAATCTTCTACTCAGAGGGCTTTCCCTTCAGCAGAGCACTGGAGGATTAGTAATCTGAAAAATGGATCTTCCCTGGGTTCTTAATTAATGATAATGGGTTAATTAGTATGTCATTATCTCTTCCAAAGTGTTCCATTCAACAGAATACTCTGGTAGATTTTGTACTTTAACCCAAAGGAATAATTTTTTATAGTCCTAATATCACTCTTGAGTGCAAATAAAGAAATATTTTGAGGTTACATACACTTTTGGTGCCCTCATGACACACTCAGGCCTATATACTCTGTAAGACATAGTACACCCCGCTGAGGCGCTGAGGACAGTGTCACACTGCTATCCTAGAGGCCTGAAAATGTTATCTCCATGACATACTGTCAGGGAGTGGTACATGCTACTGCAAGCATAAGCCAAAGAAAAGAGATTTATTAAGTGGAAATAATTTTACTGACCTAGAGATAAAATGCTGCTCTCAAACCGTTATTGGAGTTCTATATTTTATATTGGAAAGCTAAGAACACCATGGGCTTCCCTTGGGGCTCAGTTGGTGAAGAATCCACCTGCAATGCAGGAGACCTGGGTTCAGTCCCTGGGTTGGGAAGATCCCCTGGAGAAGGGAAAGGCTACCCACTCCAGTATTCTGGCCTGGAGAATCCAATGGACTGTATAGTCCATGGGGTTGCAAAGAGCCCGACACAACTGAGCGACTTTTAGTTTCACATTCACTTTCAAGAACACCAGAAAATTCCTGTTTAAAACACTCATTTCACAAAGAGAGTATATACAACAATGTGCTCATTGGAAACATAATACATTTACTTTTGTGGAAGTCAGCTTACCCCATTGTTTGTGTCTACCAGGAATTTAGAACACCAAAAAAAAAAAAAATCTAAGATCTGTATTGTTATCACAGGGTTTTCAATGCTTATCATTTTTGTTCTTTCCACAAAATACAGGTGTCATTACCATTGCCTCTCACCAAGTCTCTACAGAACCACTCCAGCCTCTTTTACATACAGAGAAAAAGGAAACGGTCCCTGCTCCCTTTTACCTCTAAACTGTAATAAGGTTATATCCTAGAACTGATTCATCATAGCATCACTTTGCTGAAAATACTTGAAAACTCCCTTCTGATTCATGGATTCATTTACTTACCAGTATTTGTTGAGCCCGAATATTTACAAGACACTATGTTAGAAACTGTGATAGATGCAAGGAATCATTTCTTCCCCAAATGGCTCATAACAGTGTACTAGGAAGGCAAGGATCAATGTGATGGACGTTCCTTTAGCATCCTGGCTGGCAAACTACAGCCTGTGGATCAAATTTGGCTCATGGACTGTTTTCTGTGGCCTGTAAGCTAAGAAAGTTTATTTATATTTTTAAGAGATTATATAAAACAAAGAAGAACATGTGACAGAGTCTGTAACTGGCCCATGGAGCCTAAGATACTTACCATCTGGCCCTTTGCAGAGAAGTTTCACCAACCCCTGCTCCACACAGTTCTGCATGTAACTAATAAGAGACAGTCCTTCCCCAAGGGTAAATAATGGAGAACACTGTCATGGTCCCTCCACACACATACATTACCCAACCTCTTCTACAATGTTTTCCCAGTGGTCCCACGTATTTCTCTGTATCTTGAGAGAATTTTAGTCTTTCTCAGCACTATCTCCTAGTACTGACTTGTACAAAAGGGCATTTGCAGCAGAATGTTAGCACTGAACTCTACATATTATTTTGTAACTCCTTTTTGTTTTGATGACCCGGACCTACTATAAAATAATACATCAAGATCATTTCCCCCATATCCACATAGTCAATCATTAACTGTGAGATTTTTAAAAAATTAATTTATTTTAGTTGGAGTATAATTACTTTACAATATGGCGATGGTTTTTTGCCATACATCAACATGAATTGGCCACAGGTATACATGTGTTCCCCCTATGCAGATTCCCCCTCACACCTCCTTCCCCACTCTATCTCAGTTGTCCCAGAGCTTTTGCACAATGAAGGAAACTATAAGCAAGGCAAAAAGATAGCCCTCAGAATGGGAGAAAATAATAGCAAAAATAAACAACCAACAGAGAATTAATCTCCAGAATATATAAGCACCTCATGCAGCTCAATACCAGAAAAACGAACAACCCAATCAAAAAGTGGGGAAAAGACCTTAACAGACATTTCTCCAAAGAAGACATACAGATGGCTAATAAATACAAAAGATACTCAGCATCACTCACTATTAAATGCAAATCAAAACCACAATGAGGTATCATCTCACACCAGTCAGAAAGTCCATCACCAAAAAAGTCTACAAACAACAAATGCTGGAGAGAGTGCGGAGAAAAGGGAACCCTCTTAGACTGCTGGTGGGAATGAAAACTGGTACAGCCACTATGGAAAACAGTGTGGAGATTCCTTAAATACTGGGAATAGAACTGCTTTACAACCCAGCAACCCCACTGTCGGGCATACACTCCAAGGAAACCAGAACTGGGAGAGACACATGTATCCCAATGTTCATTGTAGCACTATTTATAATAGCTAGGACATGGAAGCAACCTAGATGTCCTTTGGCAGATGAATGGATAAGGAGAGTGTGGTATATATACACAATGGAATATTACTCAGCTATAAAAAGGAACACATTTGAGTCAGTTCTAATGAGGTGGATGAAACTGGAGCCTATTATACAAAAAAAGTTAGAGAAAGACAAATACTATATATTAACACATATATGTGGAATTTAGAGAGATGGTATCAATGATCCTACATGCAAGGCAGCAAAGCAGACACAGATGTGAAAAACAGACTTTTGGACCCTGGAAAAGGCAAGGGAGGGATGATTTGAGAGAGTAGCACTGAAACATGTACATTACCTAATGTAAAATAGATGACCAGTGCAAATTCGGTGCATGAAGTAGGTCATCTATGTGATCTTGAGTAAATCAATCCCCCTATTCTATTTTCTTTACTTGAAAATGGATATGCTAGTACTTAGCTCACTGCATTGCTGTAAGGTGGTGGTTTCTAAACTTTGCTATACATTAGAATCACCTGGTGAGCTTTTTAATATTCAAAACTGGTAGTCACACCTCAGCATGTCTGGGAATGAGAGGTAGTCACCAATAATTTTTAATCCAGTCAACTTCAACCTACAGCAGAACCAGAGAGTCAAATTTAAGGTTTAAATGAGACAACATATAAAAAGCACCTGGCAGGTAGAAGGCACTTAATAAATAATAGTATCTTTCATTTACTGAATGTCCACTATGTATCCTACACTTCACCATTCTGTATTCATTATTTCCTTTAACTCTTATCATAGCTCTATGAAGTTTTATTATCCTAATTTTACAAAGCAGGGAACTTCGATTAAGAAAACTCTGAATGTAACACATAATTCAGGAACCATGACTCAAATCCAGGTGTCCTGGACTCAAATCCACCCCTTTTCCTCACACTACAGAGGCCTACAGAAATAGTTTTTTTCCCTCTTTTCTTCGTAGCTTCTCCAATCCTATTTAAACCAGTTGATCATAATACTTTTCACACCAATGAAGTTTTATGTAAATAAAAACTGAATTTGCATTCTGTGGGGTTTGTATCCATATTTTCTGTAACTCTACTAATTCCCATTTTCAGCAAAGAAAATAAGGGTTAATTGTGTGGCAGAACCAGACTGTGAATGCCTATTTGATATACACTGTTAATTGAGTGTAAAAATGTGTGTTTTATCCCTTTACCTATATAACCCAGGGAACTACAAATAGATTAGAAACAATTATATTCATAGATCCCCCTCAGGCCCTATGCAGTCATCTTTTAAATATGTAGCATTTGCTATAAGAGAATTTGTATTGGCTTTAAGCGAACTAATCACTACCATTAGAAATTAACCACACATGGATACACATTTTATATACATACATAATGGTTTTGAAACAGACAAAATTCCTGGCTGCACCGCGGTTGTAAGGCCTGTAAGGATGACTCTGCTTGAACACGTGGTGCGAGGAGTACTTCCATCTGTGGGTAGTTAGGAATCGTGTCAGTTTTTATCATGTAGTAAGACACAGTCAAATTATTTCCATAACTTTTGGAAGTTACTCATTCCACATTTTCTTTATTACTTTTTGGCATTGGAGGCTATTTTATTGCTCTGACCAAATGTCTGTGTCTTGATAGCAAAAACATTTGCTTTCTTCTCATCGTGCTCGATATTTTTGGAAGAACAAATTGACAACTCCCATGAATGATTCTGAGTTAGCAGGAGAGCATCTGCTCTAGGATGGCTCTCTCTCTCTTTTGAAGTTCACTGAGAATCGAATTTCAGCATTTTAAAAGCAAGAATATTGCCCAGTCTGAGGTGACAATAAAAGGAATGTACATTCAAAGTCGGGACCACTTATATCCAGAAAACAGGAAAATGTTAATATTTAGTTGGTACAGGCTAGCAGATGCTAGCCACACCAATACAGAATGTCCATGAACATGAACTGGCCTATCTTATATTCACTTACTTTTGGGTTTTGATATTTGCCTCGGAAAATTTCCTATTCAGGGTGGGTTCTATTTTTAAAAAGTTTATATGGTGGGAAAAGAGACACATTAACTGAATTTGGTAATAATTTCATGTCAAAACTGGTCAGTGAAATATTTTTCAAAGCAATTGTATCTACTCAGTAATAACACAGGGGCTTATTTCTTCATTGTTCATATTGTGAATTTTCAGCATTCCTTTAGTGGCCCATTTCTGTTGCATATTTATTGACTGATTTTTAAAAGACTCATCGATCATTAAAGATCTTTGGGAATACATTCAAAAATGTTAAAATGTTAGGCTTAGTAAAATTACAACAGGCAACGTAAGCCAGATTGAGAAATATCTTGCCAAACAGTATTTCTCAGCAAGCCATTTGGAGATACTATTTTTTTTTTAATGAAAAGTAGTTGATACCTTGATCAAAAATGTAATTTCTCCCTTCCCTTTTTCTGAACATTAGTGTTCTTGTACACATATAAATTCCTACATGGCCACAATTCTAAATTATTCCTGGCATTCATATGTGATTGCATACAAATGTTTTTCTACAGAGTCAAAAGGAATTAAAAGTTCTCAGTGCCAGAAATTATTTTAAACAAATTCATTTGGGATTCTGTTATAACCTTTGGGGTCTGAAACCATGAGGTGCTTATGAAATAAGGTAGAAAAGTAGGGAGATAATTCTCTTAGTGACCAACACAATATATGAGTTTTCCTTTGGGAGAAAAGTGTATTGGGTTGGCCAAAAGTTTGTTAAAGTTTTCCATAAACATTGTATGGAAGCCTGAATGAAATTTTGGGCCAACCCACTATTTGGGTGGCTGCTGACTTTGAGTCTTTGTGATTGCCGGGAAAGAGAAAATCTCTGCCTACTGTGGGTAACAGGGTGGGTCTTGGGGTGAGAGGAAATATACCTGGATGGGGTGGCCAGGAAATGCCTCCATGTGTTAAATTTAAAAACTGAATTAGGAAGAAAGAAAGGTAAAAACTGATATGAAATATGGAAGGGATGGAGAACTTTCCAGGTAAAGAGGAAAGCCCATAAAAAGGATCCTGAAGAAAAAGAGTCCTATATTTCAGAAGCAGGCAGTTCATTACTATGTGTGAAATGAAATGTTAAAGGAAAGAGTACCACAAGAAAGAGTTGTAATGGATAAGACCTAAAATCATTAGGAGCCTTGAAAGCATAGTAAAGAGTTCAAATTTTGTTTTATGGTATTTACTGAGTAGAGTTAAGCAAAACAGCGACATGATTTAACTTCAGTTTTGAAAAGATTACTCTAACTACTAGAGTATAAACCAGAAGAAGCTAGGCAAATCAATAAACTATTGAAAGAGAGAAATGACCAAAACTGGTACAAGACC
Organism: Nanger dama; assembly: GCA_917880005.1. Taxonomy (NCBI): domain Eukaryota; kingdom Metazoa; phylum Chordata; class Mammalia; order Artiodactyla; family Bovidae; genus Nanger; species Nanger dama. The sequence continues at coordinate 18,052,408 of CAKJTW010000017.1, read as the reverse complement.
AAAACTGTTTCAAAACTGGCTACAAAATAAATCACAAAGGTTAAAAATTGATAATTTAAAAACACACAGATGGTTTTAGATATGAATTCTTTCTTACACTAGTGAATATATATATATATATATATATATATTTTTAGTCCACCAACTCTAGACTATAGAAAAACATGAAAACTTTTCAAATAAAGTTAGAATAGCCTTAATAAAAAAATCTAATGCAATTTAAAAGAATTTGTATGTTTTATAGTTTGAAATGAAGATATCCATCAAGATGATTGAACACACCAAATATTACAAGAGAAAAACCATGTGATTCTGTCAATGATTGCCATAGAGGTATTTGATAAAGTTCATTAGTCATTTATAAGAAAAATTCTAAGTCAAATTAGGAATAAGAGAAAGCTCTATAGCAGGTCTTGGCAGCCAGAGGAGGATGTGGTATGGGCCAGCTCATGGGCTACTAAAAACGAACAGGTGTTTTTTGCCTGCCCAGCCTGTGTTCTACCTGAAGGATACATGCCAGTGATAACAGCCATGGAGACCTTCAGCATCACTGGCCTGCAGCCTGATACCAAACCCTACTGCTGACCTCTACTTTTAGAGCCAGCAGAGCAAGCGGTCCTGCTCCACCAATTACCAGTGCTCTGAGGATCAGCGCTTCACCACCTCCGGTCTGGCACCTCTGTGTCTCAGGCAATGAGGCATTTTATAGGTAGTTTTGAGAAACTTTTATTCCTTTTCTCTCCCTCTAGAGTACAGGAGTTCTTAGGGGCTTGACTAGGCAAAGTCTTTCAACCTTGTCACTGCTGACATTTTGAACCAGATAAGTCTTTGCTTTGGGGCACTCTCCACCATTATGAGATATTTGGCAGCATCCGTGGTTTTTACCTGCTTGACACAAGCAGCATACAATACTTTCCCTTAGTTGCGACAACCAAAAATGTCTCTAGACATTGCTAAATGTCCTGAAAGACAAAAATCACTGCAGTGGAGAACTGCTGGTCTAGAGGACAATGTCATGACTATGTTTATCATAACTTATGGCTTCATAAGTTTGCGTTTACACCAATAAATTCTCAATTAGGAGAGAAAAGGGGGAAACTATCTGTGTTAAGTCAGACTGAGCTGACAAAATAAAACACCATAGACTGAGTAGCTTTAAACAAGAGGAATTTATTTTCCCACACTTCTAGAGGAGGGAAGTCTGAGATCAGGGTATGAGTATAGTTGGTTTCTGATACGGTCTCTCTTCCTAGCTTGCAGATGGCTAAATTCTCACTGGGTCCTCACACAGCAGAGAGAAAGAGCCAGCTTCGGTGTTCCTTCCTTTTCTTATAAGGCACCAGTTCCAGAAGACAAGGATCTACCCTTCTGATCTCATGTATCCTTAAACACCACAAAGTATCTGCAATAAAGTCACATAAGGAGTTACATATGTGTAACATATGAATTATGGGGTGACATAATTCAGTCTACAGCACTACCTACTAAATAAAAACTTTTAATAAGCTTTCCCTAAACTCAACAACCACATTATATACAGTAGCCATTTATAAATTAAAATTAGTAACATAACAGGGATTTCTGCTATTATCACTAATATGCAACACATTTTGGAGACTGATAAGGCTAAAAATAAATAAGCAGTATAAAAGATGAGAATAAAAGATACTACTATATTTCTAGTTGGTATGACTTTATATTTAGAAAATATAAGAAAATATAAGATATTCTGTAAACTATCTCTGAGCACTAATAAGAGAATTTAGTAATGTGAGTAGCCAGATGCAAAATTAATAGCTTTTCTTTCTACTAACATTATGCAATTAGAAATTGAAACAGGAAACATCCCATTCATAAGCAGAGTAGAAAATAAAAATTACCAAAATAAATCTAAGAAGACAGTAATTATATCTAAATGAAGCAAATGATAACAGTTTATTGAAGGACATAAAACAAGATCTGAGATTGAAGAGACAGTACTTCCTATTTATTAATAAACATACATTTATTGCAGTTCTAATCAGAATCTCAGCATAATTTTTTCTATTGGTCAAAAATTCATATGGAAAAAGAATGTATAATAACTTTTCATTAAAAAAAAGATATCAAGGACCTACTCAATCAGATATTAAAAGCGTTCTAAATCTACTGTAATAAAAGCACTATGTATTACCATACTAATAAGACAAATAGATACCTGGTATAAAACAAATCTAAAATGAACATAATAAATGATAAAGTTAGTATTTTGATTTAGGACAAAAACTTTTCTTTCTAAAAATATGTCAGCATTCCTGGTTAGTTATTTAGAAGAATATAAAATTACTCTATGGCTAAAGATATAAGTGTAAAAAAATTACAAGACAAAAGAAACATTAAGAGACTTTTCTCCTTGGAATGGAGAAAGCAAGACAATAAAGTCTTAAAAACATACAGAAGAAGCAGCAGATTTGGCTAAACTAAATTATGATATTTCTGTCCAAGAAAGAGAAGCTAGAGCTATTGTTCAGATGGGAGGTGAGAATAGTTTCAAATGGAAGTCGTAGTGGTGGGGAGAAGTAGACAGAGTTGACATTAATATATACCTTTCAGAAAAACATCTCTTTCTGCTTTATTGACTATGCCAAAGACTTTGACTGTGTGGATCGCAATAAACTGTGGAAAATTCTGAAAGAGATGGGAATACCAGACCACCTGACCTGCCTCTTGAGAAACCTATGTGCAGGTCAGGAAGCAACAGTTAGAACTGGACATAGAACAACAGACTGGGTTCCAAATAGGACGAGGAGTACGTTAAGGCTGTATATTGTCACCCTGCTTATTTAACTTCTATGCAGAGTACATCATTAGAAACGCTGGGCTGGAAGAAGCACAAACTGGAATCAAGATTGCCAGGAGAAATATCAGTAACCTCAGATATGCAGATGACACCACCCTTATGGCAGAAAGTGAAGAGGAACTAAAGAGCCTCTTGATGAAAGTGAAAGAGGAGAGTGAAAAGTTGGCTTAAAGGTCAGCATTCAGAAAACTAAGATCATGGCATCTGGTCCCATTAATTCATGGGAAATAGATGGGGAAACAGTGTCAGACTTTTTTTTTTTTTTTTTGAGTTCCAAAATGACTGCAGATGGTGGTTGCAGCCATGACATTAAAAGACGCCTACTCCTTGGAAGAAAAGTTATAACCAACCTAGACAGCATATTAAAAAGCAGAGACATTACTTTGCTGACTAAGGTCCACCTAGTCAAGGCCATGGTTTTTCCAGTGGTCATGTATGGATGTGAGAGTTGGGCAGTGAAGAAAGCTGAGCGCTGAAGAATTGATGCTTTTAAACTGTGGTGTTGGAAAAGACTCTTGAGAGTCCCTTGGATGGCAAGGAGATACCATCAGTCCATCCTAAAGGAGATCAGTCCTGTGTGTTCATTGGAAGGACTGATGCTAAAGTTGAAACTCCAGTACTTTGGCCACCTCATGTGAAGAGTTGACTCATTGGAAAAGACTCTGATGCTGGGAGGGATTGGGGGCAGGAGGAGAAGGGGACGACAGAGGATGAAATGGCTGGATGGCATCACCGACCCGATGGACATGAGTTTGAGTGAACATCGAGAGTTGGTGATGGACAGGGATGCCTGGCGTGCTGCAATTTATGGGGTCGCAAAGAGTCAGACATGACTGAGCAAGTGAAATGAACTGAACTGAACTAAGGTAGGAATACCTGGACTTCTAGATAGAGTGGATGTGGATTTGAAAGTGGGAAGATAGTAGAATTTGATCCAAGTATTACGGGATCATTTTTAAGAAAAAGATACACAACTACTCATTCCAAATTAGATACAAAATGAGTATTTCTTTAGAATGAGAAAAAGAAGCCAAAACACATTACAGATTTTAAAAAGCTCCAAAAACTATAAACATTACCAAGTCTAAGAAAAAGTAATAATGAGATACTAATTTTAATCAATCAACTGCTTGAGACACTTTGGCAGTGAATTCTTTGATATCACCTGTTAAAAGACAATGATTTTGTAAGATAATATCATAAATAAGGAAAAAGGAAATAAGGAAAGATAAGTTAGTCTTTGTTCTTGCATGGTTGATCAACTGTTTTCTTTATTATGGTGAATTGGGATATATAAAACACAACATCACACACAGATGTACTTATATGTAGTATAGATTTAAGCTTGTGGTCTATGTGAAAAATTCTGATAATTCAATTTCATTCAGTTTCTATATAAAAATATGAATTATTTATAATCATAGATGTTATATTTTTGTGGCAAGGGAATACTTACATTTTGACTAGGCACCATTATGTCTCAAATATTTCAATATTCAGCTAAATAAATGCTCTAATTATCAGCCAAATGAATGCTAAATATTACAAGTCTAATGACTAGAAGAATTATCCACAGGATAATTTCTGGATCCCCAAATTTCAAATATTTCTTCTCTCTACACAATACTTCTGAGTGAGACAGATAGTGCTCTTATTATAAGATAACTGTAGGTCCTGAATCTCATGTCACTAAACTTGGGTAAGTCAGTGAAGTAAGTGGTTAGGAACTTTCCTAAAGCCACTCCATGCAAGAATGTCTAGCAATAACTGTATACAGAAGTGTCTGTAGATTAAAAAAAAAAAAAAGCATATCTCAACAAATCCAAACTAACTTTGGATTATCCCTAACACAACTTTTTCTTGCAGCTAGATCTCAAAAGTACATGAGAAGAATGTGATTAAGGAGAAGTCAGGGGTGGGGGGGCGAAGCATAGTTTTAATTAGCTTAAGTTAAAATATGCTACTTTTGAAAATTTTATAAAAATATGTGACCATGTAAACACTTTTGGGTTTCAGGGTCTTTGATGGGGCTGTTACAAGTGGGGAGCACTAGAACTTAAGCTTCACTGATTCTCAGTAAATTCACTTCTGGTTGACAGAGGGAAGAATCATAGATGATATACAGGCTTTTGGCTTGAATAACACACACTAAACGGTCAAATAACGACATTTCCTTGTTTGAGGTTTCATGGCGCTTTCTTAAAAACCAGGTGGTTGGGTAGCACCAGGGAGGTGAATCCTGCACAATTGGCTGCCTAGTCTGGAAAGCTTTTGCTCTTTGACTCAGAGATTCCTTTCCTCTATGTGGAGACACGAGGTAACCTGGCCTGGAGAAATTTCTACCCCTTCAGGCAGCACTGCCATGGACCTTTGGGAGCGCTCTCAGCATCAGATGAACCAGGCAGATAAAAACAGTATCACAAGAGCTGTCAAAACTAAACTATCATTAGAATTGTTATAAAAGAAAAGATTTAATAGGACCCAGACTCTAGTAGCCAAAATGTCCAGGATATAGTTTTGTTTTGTTTTTTTTAAGATCACCTGTTATATACCAAGAATGAGGAAAATCACAACTTGAACAAAAAACAAAACTGACAAAACCAAGATTAATCAAATACAGAAATTACTCTATAATTATAAGAATTTTAAAGTAGTCATATTAAAAATGATTTAATAAGCAATTACAAATTTTGTTGAAACAAAATGACATAAAATGACAGAAGAGAAATAGAAGTTATAAAAAAGAATGACATGGAAAATAGAGAACTGAAATACAATAATGTTAGAAATAAAAAATTGCTTGAGGGCAAAGTTGCAGAGTAGAGGTGACAGATAAAATCAGTGAACTTGAGGAAAGGTTAATAGAGTTTACTCCTGAACAAAGGAGGACAAATAGACTGGGGGGAAAAAAACTGAACAGAGACTTACAGAATTTTTGGCAATAACAAAAAATCTAGCATTTGTATTACTGGGTTCCCTCATGACTCAGATGGTAAAGAATCTGCCTGCAACGTAGGAGACCTGGGTTTGATCCTTGGGTCGGGAAGATCCTCTGAAGAAGGGAATGGCAACCCACTCCAGTATTCTTACCTGGAAAATCCCATGGAGAGGGGAGCCTGGTGGCTTTCAGTCCATGGGTCACAAAGAGTTGAACACGACTGAGCAACTAACATTAACAGAAAGAGAGAAGAAAGGAGAGAGTGCTGAAAGAGCATTTGAATAAATAATGGTTGAGAAATTTTAAAAATTGGTTAAAAAAATCAAAGAAGAAAAGCCCTAAAACTATAAATAAAGAAGTTGTGACAAATTCAAATAATATAAACTAAAAACAAAAATCCATGCTAAAACATAAACTTTCAAAAACTAAAAATATTAAAAAAAAACCTTGAAAGCAGTCAGAGTGAACCAACACATTAGCTACAGGAAACACTACTTAGAATGACAATGGATTTCTTTTGGAAACCATGGTGGCCAGAAGGATATGCCACAGCATTTTCAAACGAGTAAAGAAAATAGTTGTCATTATCAAATTTTATATCTGGGAAATCTATCCTTCAGTAATGAAGAGGCAATGAAAACATAACCAGATAAAAGAAAACTAAAAGAATTTTATGCTAGCACATCTACCCTTCAAGAATGCAAAAGAATTTTATTCAAACAAAGAAAATGATGAATCATTTTTTGAACATCAAGGGAAAAAATGGAAAGAACAGAAATATATGTACATGCAAGAGACCATCCTTCTCATGAGTTTTGTAAATCATATTTGATGATTGAAACAAATATTTTAATGCCATCTTATAGCCAAGACAATGCTAGAAGTGGGGAAGGTAAAGAAAAATAAATGGAAAAAGGGATTCAATATTTCACTGAAGCAATAAAATGTTAATATCAGTAAACTGCTATAAGTCCTATATGTATTTTATAATACCCAGAGCAACTACTATGAAAACTATAAATATATCAATACAGAATTCTAAAAATGTTTCAATAACCTGCAGGAAGGCAAGAAAAGAGAAGCAGAGGAATAAGAACCAGAGAAAACAAACAATAAAAGGCAAATCTAAGTTTTAATATATCAACAGTTACTTTAAGTGCAACAGTCTAACTACAACAATTAAAAGTACATTAAAAACACAACCCAGCTATATGCTATTTATAAGAAACTCACTTAAAATTCCTCAAGATAGGCTGAAAGTAAAAGGACAGAAAAGTATACCATGCACAGGCTAATTTTTAAAAAGCAGGAGTGACTCTATTAATATGAGATTAAATGGATTTAAGAGCAATCAATGTTACTAGAGGCAAAGAGGCATATTACATAGTGATAAGAGAATCAATCCACCAGGTAGACATAACAATCCTGATATGTGAGCACCACACAGTAGAACCTCAGAAATACACAAAGCAGAAATGAATACAGTTGAAAAGAGAAATAGACACATTTACCATTACTGTTTGGTCTTTAATGCCTCCTCTTGGCAAGCAATAGAACTAATAAGAAATCATCAAGGACATAGATCTGAACCTGTCTTGTATTTCTGCTGCAAGCTTCTTTGCAGCAAACATTTTTGTTGTGAGCATTTTTGTTACAGACATTTTGGCCGCGTAACTAATTGGCCGTAAGGCGTTTTGCTATGAAAGATACAACTGGTTGACAGTTTTTGGTTTGACATTTTGGTTTCACTGAGCTATGTTATTGATGGTTTTATTGAGCTGACAGATGATGATTTGCTACAAGAGTTGGTTTCTTATTTTCAAAGTCACTGCATTGGAAGAGAAAGAGGCCGAGGGCCTCAAAGGCATGGAGTTGAACCCATATTTCCTATGGAATTTAGGAGTGTCTGTCAACAGACATGTGACAATATAATATGCCAAGAATAAACAACATTGTACAAGTTTTCACAATGTAATTACAAAGGTCAGGTACAAATATGCATCTTAGCATTTGAAAACCAACACCTCTCTTAATGAAGGAAGACATTTTCAGCAAAGAGAAAAGTGTGATGCCAAATGAGGAGAGGTATCAACAAATCAGAAAAATGTATAAAATACTATGGATAAAAGACTTGGAAAATAATGCCTAGGTACAACTAATAATACAAAATTAAATCTGTGTGCAGTATTGCCATGACCGTAATACATTTTAAATGTGTTCAAATATTTCATATTTTGTAATGAAGCCTTTTTATTTTTATTTGTTCCTCATAAGTCATCATGTCCTTTTAAATTTCCCTTTTATGTTTCATTATTTTATCTTTTATCATAAAACTGTCTTATGGCCAATTAGTTATACAATGGAAATATATGAAAATAACAAAAATGCTTGTGGCAAAGATCTTACAGTGAAAGTTCTTAGAATTTATCTGAACAACGCAGTTACCCAACAGAAAATTGATGTATATAGAACATTTCACCCATCAAGAACAGAATATACATCTTTTAAGCACCATGGAACATTTACCAAGTATATAATATCTTGAGCATAAAACAAACCTTAATCAATTTAAAAATAATTGAAATCATAGAAAGTATGTTCTGTGACAAAAATGAAACTAGAAATCAGTAACAGAAAAATGAGAAAAATCTCCAAACACCTGGGGATTAAGTAATACACTTCTAAACAGTGGATCATAAAGTCTCAAAGGAAATTTTAAAATTCATAAAAGGAAATAAAAATGAAAACACGTCATATAAAACGTGGGATGCAGCTAAAGCAGTGCTGAGAGGGAAGCTTATTAAAAATAAGGAAGGTCTTAAACCAGTAATATAAGCTTCTATCTCAAGAAATTCCCTAAAAGAACAAAATAAGCCCAAATCAAGTAAAAGAATGAATATACTGACCACATTCAATTCTTTTACTGCTCTTGTTATCAGGTCTGGATTCTATTGTCCAGCTTTATAACTACCTCCTTACAAGTACCATTAATTAGTTGCTTATCTCTTTTATATATAACCAGAAAAAAAAAAATCCTAACCTTCCTTCTACAAATCTCTCTCTCTACATTTGTTTACAGTATCTCAGTATTAATAGAGAGAATCACAGCAGTACGGACCAGAGTCATTTCAAATCCATGACCATACCCCACGAATGGTCATTTGACACTGACAAACCTACTCCAGTTTGATTTTTCCATTATTGCAGTGGATGGTTTCAGTTCTCTTATATTCTCTTTCCCTCATGATCTAAGCTAATAGGTCTGTATATTTTATACAAAAATACTCCACTCCAGTAAGAACTGTCTCATCCTTCCACCAGAGGGTCAATCTACTTGTATCAGTATACACATATTAGCCTCCCCTCCAGTTATAATAGAAAAGGCACTGCTTCTATCTTAACTCACTTACCTTTATTTTTTCCTCTGAAGCATTTTATTTGGATGTATTATATCCCTAAAAAAAAGAATCCAAGGATTTTCCCTCCTGTGTGTTTTTGTCTTTCTTCTTCATGGTCCATGATGCCAGCTGAAGTTGTCAGTACGATGAAACCAAACTGATGGGACAGGAGCAAGTTATTCTTCCTTTCTTCTAGATCTCTGAGTTGCACATCAAATCTGGGGCTGATCGCGCCACACTTACTTAGCCTGCCTGTGAGGTTCACAACAATTTCCCCAGCCCTGTGGTCATCAATGATTTCAAATTCACCAATGTAAACCATGCTTCATTATCACAGTTAGAGACCCGAGGATGACTCTGGAGCATGGCCTGATAAGCACCTGGCGTTGCCTCTCTTTTGGCATTGTTCATACTCCTGAGAGCATTACCCAGGACACTGATGTGCACCATTATGGCAGCATGGAAAGATGGTGGAAAACTCACCTTTATTTTTAAAAGGAAACTTTGTTTTACTGCCATTTTTCTTTCTCGACTATATTATTAATATAGTCTTCACCGGATCCTTCCCATCCAAACTGATGCATCCTTTAAGATGATTGAAACAAACCAAAAAAGCAAACAAACAAAAACTTCCCTTTGATTCCACACCCTATCCTGCTACTCTCCAGATCTCTGTTCTCCTTCATAAAAACAGAGCATGGTCTACGCTTTTCTCTACCTTTTCACTTCCCATTTTCTCTTCAAATCATTCTAATTGGGTTATTTCTCTGACTTATCTAAAAAAAAAGGACCTTACATCACCAATGAACTCATCTTGCTATAAAGCCAATGTTCACTTCTCTGAGACCATCTTGCTTGAGCTCTTAACATTTGACACCATGCACTATTCAACCTTCCTGATACACATCCCTCACTTGATTTCCAGGATATCATGCTTCCTTGGCTTTTCTGTTGTCTCTTTGCCTCATCTCAAACTCCTTTCCCTCTTCCCCCAGACCTCTAAATGTTTCTGTGTCCAAAGATTTTCTCTTCTACTCTCTTCTCACCTCAGTGATCTCATCTGAGTAATTTCAACTAGTCTCAGGGCTTTAAATTTCATCTTCAGCAGACAACTCAAATTTATACCTCCAGCCTAGGCCTCTTTTTAGAACTCCAAATTCCTATTTTCTACTTAACATTTCAATTTGGATCTAATAGAAAACTTAAACATGACCAAATTAAATTATTAATACCCCTTCCAAATTTGCTGCTGCAAAATCTTTCACCTTTCACTAAACAGATTTATCATCTACCTCATTGCTCAAACAAAAAAAAAAAATATATAGGTTTTGTAATTCTTGATTCTTCTTTCTCTTATAGCCTATATACAATCCATCAGTAGTACTGCTGGTATTAGTTTCAGTGTGTCCTGATACTGTCCAGTTACTACCATTGGCATAACTATAAATTCTTCCACATTACCTACTCATCTCATGTTTTCTTAAAAACTAACTTTCTGAATTCATTTAAAACTGAGATATGGGGTGGCAAGTCATTTAAAAATGGTAGGACCTTAAACTTCTCCAGGGTCACATATTGTGTGAGTATTTACTTTTAACTTGAACCTTAAAAGATATTTTTCGGAGAAACTACTTCAAATGTCATTTTAGATTGGAAATATTGGAGCTTATATTTTGAAAAGACAAACAGAAAGCATAAAAGCTTTTGGGGTCACCAGTGGTGAATTTAAACTACTTCAGTTCAGTTCAGTTCAGTCGCTCAGTCGTATCCAACACTTTGCGACCCCATGAACTGCAGCACGCCAGGCCTCCCTATCCATCACCAACTCCCAGAGGCCACCCAAACCCAGGTCCATTGAGTCGGTGATGCCATCCAAACATCTCATCCTCTGTCGCCCCTTCTCCTCCTGCCCTCGATCTTTCCCAGCATCAGAGTCTTTTCAAATGAGTCAGCTCTTCGCATCAGGTGGCCAAAGTATTGGAGTTTCAGCTTCAACATCAGTCCTTCCAATGAACATCCAGGACTGATCTCTTTTAGGATGGACTGGCTGGATCTCCTTGCAGTCCAAGGGACTCTCAAGAGTCTTCTCCAACACCTCAGTTCCAAAGCATCAATTCTTTGGTGCTCAGCTTTCTTCACAGTCCAACTCTCATATCCATACATGAGCACTGGAAAAACCATAGCCTTGACTAGATGGACCTTAGTTGGCAAGTAATGTCTCTGCTTTTGAATATACTGTCTAGGTTGGTCATAACTTTCCTTCCAAGGAGTAAGCGTCTTTTAACTTCATGGCTGCAGTCACCATCTGCAGTGATTTTGGAGCCCAGAAAAACAAAGTCAACCACTGTTTCCACTGTTTCCCCATCTATTTGCCATGAAGTGATGGGACCAGATGCCATGATCTTATTTTTCTGAATGTTGAGCAGTAAGCCAACTTTTTCACTCTCCTCTTTCACTTTCATCAAGAGGCTCTTTAGTTCTTCTTCACTTTCTGCCATAAACTACCTAGACGTGTCTCTAGGAATGAATTAAAGCATAAACTCTTGGGGTGCTAAAGTTTGTATAATAATAATAAGGGGAAAAGAGGAGAATTTTAAAAGTTATACTAATGAGCAAGGGGAACAAACAGGAAGAGGTAGGCCCTCTGCTTGAGACAGATGGTGATAACAGATGACAAAAGGAAGCAGGACCACTGTGTTCCTGTTCTGCCAGTTTTCTGTGCAAAGACAATGATCTTCAGGTTGAAGACTGAAGAACAAACTATTTAAGACGGACCTAGTACCACAGTTCAAAAGCATCAAATCTTCGGTGCTCAGCCTTCTTCACAGTTCAACTCTCACATCCTCACATGACCACAGGAAAAACCATAGCCTTGACTAGTTGGACCTTAGTCGGCAAAGTAATGTCTCTGCTTTTGAATATACTGTCTAGGTTGGTCATAACTTTCCTTCCAAGGAGTAAGCGTCTTTTAACTTCATGGCTGCAGTCACATCTGCAGTGATTTTGGAGCCCAGAAAAATAAACTCTGACACTGTTTCCACTGTTTCCCATCTATTTCCCATGAAGTGATGGGACCAGATGCCATGATCTTCGTTTTCTGAATGTTGAGCTTTAAGCCAACTTTTTTCGCTCTCCTCTTTCACTTTCATCAAGAGGTTTTTAGTTCCTTTTCACTTTCTGCCATAAGGGTGGTGTCATCTGCATATCTGAGGTTATGGATATTTTTCCCGGCAATCTTGATTCCAGCTTGTGTTTCTTCCAGCCCAGCATTTCTCATGGTGTACTCTGCATAGAAGTTAAATAAGCAGGATGACGCACTCCTTTTCCTGTTTGGAACCAGTCTGTTTTTCAATGTTGAGTTCTAACTGTTGCTTCTTGACCTGCATACAGATTTCTCAAGAGGCAGGTCAGGTGATCTGCTATTCCCATCTCTCTCAGAATTTTCCACAGTTTATTGTGATCTACACAGTCAAAGGCTTTGGCATAGCCAATAAAGCAGAAATAGATGTTTTTCTGGACCTCTCTTGCTTTTTCCATGATCCAGCAGATGTTGGCAATTTGATCTCTGGTTCCTTTGCCTTTTCTAAAACCAGCTTGAACCTGAGGAAATTCACAGTTCACGTATTGCTGAAGCCTGACTTGGAGAATTTTGAGCATTACTTTACTAGTGTGTGAATGAATGCAATTGTGCAATAGTTGGAGCATTCTCTGGCATGCCTTTCTTTGGGATTGGAATGAAAATGGACATTTTCCAGTCCTGTGGCCACTGCTGAGTTTTCCAAATTTGCTGGCATACTGAGTGCAGCACTTTCACAGCATCATCTTTCAGAATTTGAAACAGCTCCACTGGATTCCATCACCTCCACTAGCTTTGTTCGTAGTGATGCTTTCTAAGGCCCACTTGACTTCACATTCCAGGATGTCTGGCTCTAGGTGAGTGATCACACCATCATGATTATCTTGTTCATGAAGATCTTTTTTGTACAGTTCTTCTGTGTATTCTTGCCACTTCTTCTTAATATCTTCTGCTTCTGTTAGGTCCATACCATTTCTGTCCTTTATTGAGCCCATCTTTGCATGAAATGTTCCCTTGGTATCTCTAATTTTCTTGAAGAGATCTTTAGTCTTTCCCATTCTGTTGTTTTCCTCTATTTCTTTGCATTGATTGCTGAAGAAGGCTTTCTTATCTCTCCTTGCTATTCTTTGGAACTCTGCATTCAGATGCTTATATCTTTCCTTTTCTCCTTTCCTTTTGCTTCTCTTCTTTTCACAGCTATTTGTAAGACCTCCTGAGACAGCCATTTTGCTTTTTGCATTTCTTTTCCATGGGAATGGTCTTGATCCCTGTTTCCTGTACAATGTCACGAACCTCCATACATAGTTCATCAGGCACTCTATCTATCAGATCTAGTGCCTTAATCTATTTCTCACTTCCACTGTATAATCATAAAGGATGTGATTTAGGTCATACCTGAATGGTCTAGCGGTTTCCCCTACTTTCTTCAATTTCAGTCTGAATTTGGCAATGAGGAGTTCATGAACTGAGCCACAGTCAGCTCCCAGTCTTGTTTTTGTTGACTGTATAGAGCTTCTCCATCTTTGGTTGCACAGAATATAATCAGTCTGATTTTGGTGCTGACCATCTGGTGATGTCCATGTGTAGAGTCTTCTCTTGTGTTGTTGGAAGAGGGTGTTTGCTATGACCAGTGCATTTTCTTGGCAAAACTCTATTAGTCTTTGCCCTGCTTCATTCCATATTCCAAGGCCAAATTTGCCTGTTACCCCAGTTGTTTTTTGACTTCCTACTTTTGCATTTCAGTCCCCTATAACGAAAAGGACATTTTTTGGGGTGTTAGTTCTACAAGGTCTTGTGGGTCTTCATAGAACCGTTCAACTTCAGCTTCTTTAGCATTACTGGTTGGGGCATAGACTTGGATTACGGCGATATTGAATGGTTTGCTTTGGAAATGAACAGAGATCATTCTGTCGTTTTCGAGATTACACCCAAGTGCTGCATTTCAGACTCTTGTTGACTATGATGGCTACTCCATTTCTTCTGAGGGATTCCTGCCCACAGTAGTAGATATATTGGTCATCTGAGTTAAATTCACCCATTCCAGTCCATTTTAGTTCACTGATTCCTATAATGTCAATGTTCACTCTTGCCATCTCTTGTTTGACCACTTCCCGTTTGCCTTGATTCATGGACCTGACATTCTAGGTTCCTATGCAATATTGCTCTTTACAGCATCGGATCTTGCTTCTATCACCAGTCACATCCACAACTGGGTATTATTTTTGTTTTGGCTTCATCCCTTCATTCTTTCTGGAGTTATTTCTCCACTGATCTCCAGTAGCATATTAGGCATCTACCAACCCTGGGAGTTCCTCTTTCAGTACCCTATCATTTTGCCTCTTCATACTGTTCATGGGGTCCTCAAGGCAAGAATACTGAAGTGGTTTGCCATTCCCTTCTCAAGTGGACCACATTCTGTCAGACCTCTCCACCAGGACCCGCCCATCTTGGGTGGCCCCACACGGCATGGCTTAGTTTCACTGGGTTAGACAAGGCTATGGTCCATGTGATTAGACTGACTAGTTTTCCGTGATTATGGTTTCAGTGTGTCTGCCTTCTGATGCCCTCTTGCAACACCTACCATCTTACTTGGGTAAACTGTACTCAGACTAACTTAATTTTCTTTTTTGGTAGGTTAACTACTACTGTTCAGAGGAGCTACTATTTCTTCAGTACTCAATATTTGGCTCTTGGTTAATGCTTTATTTGCATTTTCTTAGTTGATCTTAAGTATTATTTTCCCCCATCTTATAGATAAAATAACAGAAGTTTAGAGCAGTAAATATCCCAAGATCACAATGCTAAAACTAGGCAACAGGAATTTTAGCATAGGTAGCCACATTATAGGCAACGCTATATTGCCACTAAAGAGTATAGGATGAGTATATACCAAAAATGCTATTGAAATGGTACACCTTCGGGGAGAATGGGTACATGTATATGTATGGCTGAATACCTTTGCTGTCCACTTAAAACTATCACAATATTGTTAATTGGCTATACTTCAATATAAAATTAAAAAGTCTTAAAAATTTTTTTGAAAAGAGGGGCTTCCCTGGTGGCTCAGTGGTAAGCAATCTGCCTGCTAATTGAGAGATGCAGGAGATCTGGGTTTAATCGCTGGTCTAGGAAGATCCCACATGCCATGGAGCAAGCAAGGTCATGCAGCACAACTATTGAGCCAATGCTCTAGAGCCCAGGAGCCACAGCCAATGAGCCCATGTGTCCTGGAGCCCATGCTCTGCAACAAGAGAGGCTGCTGCAATGAGAAGCCCGCAAACAGAAGCTAGAGAGTAGCCCCCACTGGCGGCAACCAGAGAAAAGCCCACGCATACCAAGTTCCAGGACAACCAAAAATAAATTAATAAATACATACATAAATTTTTAGAAAAGAAAGAAATTATATACCTGAATGGAGACAAAGTATAAAAGGATGAATTAGCTGATGGTACTCTTGGGGTGATCCATAGATAGAATGATCATTTTCAAAGAGCACTGATTAACATGTCATTGTCTATGAATTAAGAAATCTCCAGTGATCTAATCCCAGAATTTTATCCTTGACCTATGGTTGGTTACATTTTTATGAACAACTTGGCTAAATAAATAAATTGGATCTTATCATATATGTGGATAACCTGAAATTTAGTTGGCTAGTATCTAATGACAAAGTTGGTTTCTCCAAACATCTTAGCACAAGTTCAATAAAACAAGAGGTAGCATATTAGGACAAAATATAAAATCTATCACTTCAGTTTTAAAAAATCTACCCAACGATACATGGAGAAAAACAGAAGAATCAACAATAATTGATGAATAGCTTCTCTTCACGCGGCCAGGGCATTGGTATCACAGCTCCAGGGTAAGGCATCTTACCAAGGCAAAAGTCCAAATAAGGAAGCTTTAGATTCCATCACTGAACTCTTTGTGGAAAGGCTCCAAAAACACAAGTGGAAAAATAGTGCCAAGAGTGAAGTCCAGCAAGTAACACAGGGGGAAATATTAAAGAGAAAGCAAAGGGGAAGTTCAGCAGTTGTGAGAATTTGAAGCGGGAGAGGGAGAAAGATATCAGAAAAATCAAACTATTTTACAATCCCTTTTTTCCCTTATATATGCACTCTTTTTTTTCAGAAGTCAGGAAAAATTTATTGCATAAAAAATTCTCTATAGAGAATTCTCTACATTACCCCCAAACACGAAATTTCAATTCAAAGTGGATCAAAGAAATAAATGTGCAGAACAAAGCCTAAATCACATTGAAAAACATAAATGACAATAAATTTGTGCTTAAGTGTAAAACAAAACTATGATTACCAAGTGGAAATATGGTTGGGGGATAATTTAGGAGTTTGGGATTAAAATATACACAGTGCTGCTGCTGCTGCTGCTAAGTCGCTTCAGTCGTGTCTGACTCTGTGCGACCCCATAGACGGCAGCCCACCAGCCTCCCCCGTCCCTGGGATTCTCCAGGCAAGAACACTGGAGTGGGTTGCCATTTCCTTCTCCAATGCATGAAAGTGAAAAGTGAAAGTGAAGTCGCTCAGTCGTGTCTGACTCTTAGCGATCCCATGGATTGCAGCCTACCAGGCTCGTCCATCCATGGGATTTTCCAGGCAAGAGTACTGGAGTGGGTTGCCATTGCCTTCTCTCCTAGGTTCCAGTAACTCTGGTGCTGCTGCTAAGTCGCTTCAGTCGTGTCTGACTCTGTGCGACCCCATAGACGGCAGCCCACCAGCCTCCCCCGTCCCTGGGATTCTCCAGGCAAGAACACTGGAGTGGGCTGCCATTTCCTTCTCCAATGCATGAAAGTGAAGAGTGAAAGTGAAGTTGATCAGTCATATCTGACCCTCAGCGACCCCATGGACTGTAGCCTACCAGGCTCCTCCGTCCATGGGATTTCCCAGGCAAGAGTACTGGAGTGGGGTGCCATTGCCTTCTCCTACTCACTACTATATATAAAATAGATAATCTGAAAGGACTTACTATACAGCACAGGGAACTCCACTCAGTATTCATTACAATCTCTATGGAAAAGGAATCTAAAAAGAATGAATATATGTATATGTACAACTGAACCACTTTGCCATATACACTGCACTGTAAATCAATTATACTTCAATAATTAAAAATCTCTTTCACACATTTATCGTTCTTTTTTAATTGGAGGATAATTGACTTACAATACTGTGTTGGCCTCTGCCATACATCAACATGAATCTGTCACAGGTATACACATATCCCCTCCCTCCTCAATCCCACTCCCATCTCCCACCCCATCTCATCACTCTAGGTTGTCGCAGAGCACTGGGTTGAGCTCCCTTTGTCACAGAGCAAATTCCAACTTGCTATCCACTTTACATGTGACAATGTACATGTTTCCATGCTATCCTCTCAATTTCTCCCACTCTCTCCTTCCTGCACCAGGCCCGCAAGTCCATGCTTGATGTCTGCATCTCCAGTGTTGTCCTGCAAATACGTTCATCAGTACCATCTTTCTAGCTTCCATATACATACGTTAATATACAATACCTGTCTTTCTCTTTCTGACTTACTTCACTCTGATACATACTCTTTATTTTCCTTTCCTCTCTTAAGTGTGTAGTGTAATAGTGGCAGGTCTCCAATTACTGAGGGCTTCAATTATTTTCTTTATCTGTACTATAAGCAGACCTTTAAGTGGCTTTTGTAGTAAATAATGTTTCTTTATTACTTTAATGTTTAAAAAATATTTGTTTTTGTTTTTTTAAAAATCTTTTTACATGTGAACTATTTTAAAGGATTTTAGGCTTGAATATGCATGTGTCCCTTGATGTTAACGGAAGCTGATTTTCAGACTACAGAGCTGCATTGAAGCTTCTTTTATTTAGTTTCTGGGAAGTATTTGAAGAAGTATGTATAGCAGCTTATAAAGAGCTTTGATTCTTCTGAAAAATACATTGGATAGAAATATGAGTATGATGTGACTAGTAAAAAAGCTAAGATGGTGTGATGCTACACTGATAAAATTATACTATATAGTAAGAAGGAACAAATCATCTCTTTCTCTCTACGTAGGTATGTCAATGTATGTGTGTGTGTTATATATATATAAATAAATCCACACATGGAAGAATATCTAACTCTAACACTTTAAGAAGATGAAAAAAAATACCCTTGTATTTCCAGAGAGTGACCTAGGTGATGAAGAGATTTGCTTCTTAAAGAAATCGTGATGTTCTTCCTGGAGAATAATAATGTAATGTGCATGCATGCATGTGTGCGTGCTCAGTCATGTCTGACTCTTTGTAACACCATGGACTATAGCCTGCCAGGCTCCTTTGTTCTTGGAATTTTCCAGGCAAGAATACTGGAGTGGTTTGCCGTTTCTTACTCTAGGGGATCTTTCCAAGCAAGGGTCTCTTGCATCTCCTGCTTTGGCAGGTAGATTCTTTACTACTAAGCCACGTGGGGAATATGCAGTCACTATTTATTGAAGTGTAAATCAATAAAATAATAAGTTGTAAAAGCAAATAAAAAAATCAGAGCTTTATCACTTTACAAGGTAGTGTAGTAGCTGAACGCACAGGCTCTAGAACTATCCTGCTTAGATATATAGCCTAGATCCTTGACTTACTAGTTGTTAAGACAGTAATTTAAATGTCCATTGACATAGGAGTGGGAAAGGAGATGTGGTACATATATACAGTGGAATATTATGCAGTCATAAAAATGAATGAAATAATGCCATTTGCTCCACATGGATGGTCTTAGAGATTGTTATACTGAGTCAGAGAAAGCTAAATATCATAATATTGCTTATATGTGGATCTAAAGAAAGGGTACATATGAACTTACTTACAAAATAGAAATAGAGCCACAGATATAGAAAACAAACTTACGGTCACCAGGGAGGAAAGGGGGGGGGGGGAGGGGATAAACTAGGAGATTGGGATTGACATATACACACTGCTGCTGCTGCTGCTGCTGCTGCTGCTGCTAAGTCACTTCAGTCATGTCCGACTCTGTGCGACCCCATAGACGGCAGCCCACCAGGCTCCTCCGTCCCTGGGATTCTCCAGGTAACAATATTGGAGTGGGTATATACTCACTACTATATATAAAACAGATAACTAAGAAGAACCTACTTAGTAGGTATAACTCAGAGGACTCTACTCAATACTCTGTAATGAACTATACAGGAAAGGAATCTAAAAAGACTGAATGTATGTATAACTCGCTGTACACTTGAAACTAACACAACATTGTAAATCAACCATACACCAATAAAAATTTAAAAAAAAACTTTCTCGAGTTACTTAACTACTCTGTGTTGTAGTTTTCTCATCTATATAATGGTCTTGAACAACTTGGGTTTGCACCACATAAGTCCACTTTTACTCAGACTTTTTCCTAAGGTAAATACTATGGTAGTATGTAGACTGTGAATCTGTGGATGCAGAGGAAGTGTGGATACGGAGGGCCACTGTGTAACTCCTGCATTGTTCAGGGGTGAACTGTAATTAGGATTTAATTCATTTAATTAGGATTAAATGAATGAAGCTATGTATTAATAAAACACAGACAATATTTGCTGGTATATATCAAGTACTTAATACATTGTAGTTACTAGTAAAGCATAATAGAAATTTACTTATTGTTAGATAACCTAAACTAATGATTAGACCTTTGATGATGGTTCAGTCAGGAAAGAGAGTAATGGTGAAGGAAAGAATGGTCACAGTCAGGTTTGAGAATTTGAGTTTGCTTGTGTTGATCATGGACTATATCTGGCTGAAGCAAAATGGATCCTAATCACTTAGTATATCTTCAACTCTCTAGTGAGGTCTCATTACTCAGCAAAATGAAACACAAACTGATTAATATTTGATTTTTTAAACTCAGATTTTCAAGAAGATAAGTGATCTAGCACACCTGAACAAGCTTCTTGAGTTTTTTATAAAGAGGCAGGACAATAAAACCTATTGAGAAAATTCTATTAAAATTACTATGAAAGGTACCTCTCACTTTACTATGAGCAGAGGTGGCTCATTAGAATAAATTATAGCATGTGTAGATTATATGAAATAAAGAAAATATGTAGATACAAATGAAAACACTTCTATCATAAAGGAAACTTTATTATATCTCTTAGCAAATGACATTTTACATCCCCTATGTGCTTTCTTAAATCTTCTCCCAAATGACAAATTTTAGAAATAGAAGCCTTTTATCTGAGAAAGGAAAGAGTTGGACAACAGTTAACATTTGTTGATACTTGGACTTTTAATAAGATTTTATGTTAAAACAAAGACACCAATTTGAATAACAATGGACTGTAATTCTATCCTGGATATTTTGTCTATTTTGTTAGGCTAAGAAACTCTGGGTTTCAGAGGCTCCTGATTGATTTAATCCTTTCACAAATTTTTACTGAACATTTACTATGTGCCAAACTCTTTTCTAAGCCCTCAAAAGAGAGCAGGAACAAGACAGTGCGCGCATAGAAGTGAAAGTGAAAGGATTAGTCACTCAGTTGTGTCCAACTCTTTGTGACCCCATGGACTGTGGCCCGCCAGGCTTCTCTCCTCCATTCACGGAATTCTCCAGGCAAGAATACTGGAGTGGTTTGCTGTTTCTTTCTCCAGGGGATATTTCCGACTCGGGGATCGAACCCAGGTCTCCTGCACTGCAGGCAGTCTACCATCTGAGTCACCAGGGAAGCACTCATAGAACTCACATTCTAGTGAGGAGACACAACAGATGAACAAGAAAGTTCCAGACTGTTAACTTTAGGATTGAACAGAACATAAAGACGGGGGAAAAAACGAGATGGCTACTTTGGAATGAGTGTCTAGAGAGGATTCTTTAAGGAGCTGGCATCCCAACTGATATATGAATGATAATAAGCATCCAGAACTGTCAGGGACAAGAAGGAGAATCATCCCAAGGAAAGTGCCAAGTACCAAGATCTCAAGGTGAGAGGGAAGGCTAATTTGGCTGAACTTGGTCAGGATATTTAGTGGAAGTTCAGAGATATTGAGTCCAGGTTATTTATAACGTGCTAGGACAAGGTAAGACAATTGAGATTTTAGCTAAGATCAGAAGCCAGGTATTTGGTTAGTTTTAAACAAAGAAGTGACATGATATAATTATGTTTTATTTAAATAAATTGCTCTTGCTGTTCCATGTTTACCTTATAGAAAGCAGGAGTGCAAGAGAGGAGACCAGTTGGAAGGTTATGACAATAGTCCAGGCGAGAAATGGAGATGATTTAGATGGGGGTAGCAGTAACAACCCACTCCAGTACTCTCACCTGGAAAATTCCATGGACGGAGGAGCCTGGAAGGCTGCAGTCCATGGGGTCGCTAAGAGTCGGACACGACTGAGCAACTTCACTTTCACTTTTCACTTTCATGCACTGGAGAAGGAAATGGCGACCCACTCCAGTGTTCTTGCCTGGAGAATCGTAGGGACGGGGAGCCTGGTGGGCTGCCGTCTCTGGGGTTGCAGAGTCGGACACAACTGAAGTGACTTAGCAGCAGCAGCAGCAGCAGCAGCAGTAGTAATGCAGATAATGATAAATAGTCATGTTTGGGATGACCTTTGGAATTAGAGGTGACAGAACTTGTGGAAGACTGGAGAGAGAGAGGTAAAGAAAAAGAGAGAGAGAGCACGGGCACAGAAAGAGAGAGGGAAAGAAGAGGGAAACAGAGGGAGAAGGGAGGAACTGTGGGTTGTATTATAGATGTTTTTGGCCTAAGAAAATTAATAGAAGTTGTGCCATTTTCCTGAGATTTGTAATCTTGGGGAAGGAATGGATTGGGGTAGAAAAATAAGCTTTAGATGCCTATTAGCCATTCAAGAAGAGTGGATACATATGAAGCTGGATATCTGAATCTAAGTTTTGGAGAGAAAGTTACAAGATCATGATTTGAAAGCCTAGTCTACCCGAAGCCATGAAAATTAGTGACACAACTTAAAAAAATAGGGCCAAGTTACTGAGCCATTGAGTACTCCAACATTTAGAGGCTGGATAGAAGAGGAAGAGGAGCCAGAATTCAAGACTGAGAAGGATCAGCCAGGGAGCTAGGAGGAAAGGCAAGAGAGGTGCTAACCAGGAGGCCAAGAGAAGAAATCAGTTCAGTAAGGAGGAAGTGGTCAAATATGTTGAATGCTGCTGAGAAATGAATTAAGACCACAGCAGAGACCATTGGATTTGGAAGTCCCAGTGGAATGGTGGGTCCCAAAGCTCAATTAGAACAAACTGATGCATGAATGTGAATGAGGAAAGAAAGAGAGCAACTACTGACATGAGAAAAATACTTCTAGATGATATAATCATTAGAAATTGAACAGGCCCACTTATGATACTGAAAAAGCTCAAAGATGTATTTATTAATACAATTGAAATGAGGGATTTGTGCATTTGTGAGTTAGACCAGATGACCTTGAAAATATCCATCAAACAATGATGTTCTAGGATTCTTTTTATTCTACAGGATTTATCTGATTTTTCTATTGCTTGCCTAAAATGTCAGTTCAGTGTCCCCAACCTGATCTCTCTGCAACCTTATCAAGGATAGATAAATTATTTTCATTAGCCTTTATAAAATACTAGCAATAGCTCTTGAATTTTTATTACTTTCTCAGTAGGCTCTAGATTGGAATAAATTGGTCTCATTCAACTGTCTCATAATGTAGACAGGACAATTAAGGCTCTGAGAAGTAGAATGATTAGTCAAATATAAAATTCAAAGATAACAGCAAGGCTAGGACTTGAACCCAAGTCTCCTTTCATTTCTCATCATCTTATTATTTCTCCATTTTTGGTTTATAGCTTTCTAATTTTTATAAACTGTCTGCTTAAGTTAAGAGCTTTTGAAGTTGCACTGTTTGAAATAGCAAAATAAAAAGCAACCAAAAACAAGGAACACCTGAAAGTCTCAGCATCAGAGCAGAGAAGCTCCTTTTAGGGAAGGAGCTGGAGCAGTGGCAGCTGAGGGCTGTCCGCCAGTGCTTTCCTCGAGACCGTCGTCTTCCCTGGGGGTGGCCGCAGCAGCAATCCATCATAAGATGGAAGTGGCAAATCCAGGATCAAGCGTGAGCAGGATGGAAGGCACAAATAAGCTGCACTGCACCTCTTCCTCAGCATGAACCAGTGGCCATGGGAGGGGCCCCTGATGATGAGCTCAGGGAAGAGGAAAAGGCCTAAGAGGTGGTTCACAGATGGGTCATCCTGATACAAAGGGCAAGGTGAGAATGGTCTGCCTCTGCTCTACAGCCTCACTCAAGGGTGTCTCTGACAGAAAGCTGTGAAGGGAAATCCTCTCAATGTGCAGACCTTCCAGTATTGCACCTGGTCATTCAGCTTGCAGGGAAGAATTGTAGACCACAGTAAAGCATGCCTGTTCACGAGCAGAGGAAAATGACTTGAGCTGGTTGTTCAGAAACCCAGAAAAAAAAAATTATAAGATTAGTGACAAGGGTAGATGGGAAGCTCTGTGTGGGTGGGCCTGTGGGAAATGAGCCCGTGTGTGATCTTTGTATCACATGTCAATGTCCTTTAGAGAGTTTCCCTACTTCTATTATCTTTTGTAGAAGAGGCATTAAAAACCAAAAATACAGAATGGTATGGAAAATTGCCAATGGTATGACAAATTGACCACTCTGAATTCCTGCCACTCTTCAAGGGGAAGCAATTCATCTTGGTTATAATCAATACCTTTTCCAGGTATGGCCAATTTCACAAGACCTCAGACATCATCACTATTCAAAGGCTTACAGAGTGATCCATTGACATGGGATCTTTACAACAGTGCATCTGACTAACAGACCACTTGACAACAAAGGAGACAGGGCTTTGAACACAGGACCTGGAGATCCACTGCTCCATCCAGAAGATCACATACTGCACCATTCAGAAGTTGCCAGTGGTAGAAAGGGAAACAGAGTAGCATTTTGAAGTTTTGACTGAGGCACCAGCTTGGATTTGAGACTCTACAATAATGGGAGGTTTATGCTCTAGTATCAAGTTACACCCTAAATCAGGGACTATTCTATGATGCTATGTTCCCAACAGGTAGAATGGATGAGTCTGGGACTAACAGAAGGAAGTCTCTTAGGATGGTCCCTGCTGACCATCCCTCCAAGTGACAAACCTGTGGAATTTATGCTTCCCATCTCTACAACTCTAGGTATAGTTTATGTTGTTAAGTCATGTCCAACTCTTTGGCAACTCCATGGACTGTAGTCTACCAGGCTCCTCTGTCTATGGGATTTCCCAGGCAAAATACTGGAATGGGTTGCCATTTCCTTCTTCAGGGGATCTTCCCAATCCAGGGATTGAACCTGCATCTCCTGCATTGGTAGACAGTTTCTTTACCACTGAGACACCAGAATCTAAATGTTCTGCCTCACAGAGGGGGAAATGATCCATCAAAAGACATAATAAGACTTTCATTAAATTTTAAGTTAAAACAACCACTGTCACTTTGGGGTCCTTATGATAAGAAAGTACACAAAGAAAGGTGTCACCATCTGGGCACCAGGTGGAGGTAAAAGAGATACTTCACAGTGACAGCAGGGAGGACTCTGGTTTGGTACCAATGAAAGTACCTACCTTTGGTAATATTGGTACAAGTTGGTAAATATTGGTAAAATTTGGAAATTTCTACCCTCTGAACCACATTGACCAATCATGACAATGACTTGTTGTTCAGTCACTGAGTCGTGTCCAACTCTTTGTGACCCCATGGACTGCAGCACACCAGACTTCTCTGTCCTTCACCAACTCCTGGAGCTTACTCAAATTCACGTCCATTGAGTCAATGATGCCATCTGACTATCTTGTCCTCTTTCATCTCCTTCTCCTCTTGCCTTCAGTCTTTCCCAGAATCAGGGCCTTTTCTAATGAGTCAGCTCTTCTCATCTGGTGGCCAAAGTATTGGAGCTTTAGCATCAGTCCTTCCAATAAATATTCAGGACTGATTTCTTTTATGATGGACTGGTTGGATCTCCTTGCAGTCCAAGGGACTCTCAAGAGTCTTTCTCCAACACCATATTAAAAAAAAAAAAAAATCAATCCTTCAGCTCTCACCCTTCTTTATGGTCCAACTTTCATATCCATACATGACTACTGGAGAAACCATAGCTTTGACAATACGGACCTTTACTGGCAAAGTAACGTCTCTGCTTTTTAATATGCTGTCTAGGTTGGTCATAGTTTTTCTTCCAAGGAGCAAGTGTCTTTTAATTTCATAGCTTCAGTCACCATGTGCAGTTATTTTGGAGCCCAAGAAAATAAAATCTGTGACTGTTTCCCCATCTGTTTGCCATGATGAGATTGGATGCCATGATCTTCATTTTCTGAATGTTAAGTTTTAAGCCAGCTTTTTCAATGACTGGACAAGTACAATAGCCATGGCCTGAGAAAGTCACAATGACCGGGATCAGACTTGTGAGAGATTAGGGTCTGGGTCACCTCATCATGTAAGCCACCTGGATCAGCTGAGATGTTAGCCAAGTGTGAGTGGAATCTAGATCATATAGTAGAAGAATGATGCAATAATAACTTAGTAAGAGATCAAAGTGAATTCAAGCATCACAGGAGATAGACTGTGACAGGAGTCTCACAGGAGATAGTCACCCAGATCCCTCCCTTCGGGATTGAGGAATTTGTCACCTCAGTTGCTGGTAGCATTGACAACTTACGGCACTCAGCTGAATGTCTGTCTGTGAATTGTCCTCAGCTTGAAAGGGCTACCTCGCCCAAGATCACAACTACTCCTGGGGGCAGAGGTCCTGCTCGGTTACTGGATAATAAGAGTGTTCAAACACCCAGCCCCTCTGTCTCAAGGACCAACAACTCTGAAGGGCCCTTCCACCTCTAGAGCCCCCCAGGGTCTTTTTGCAGCTTCACTGTGGTCCTACTCTTCCCTCACCCAATCTTACTTTCTCTACTTGCTCATATAAGGGTTGAGTCTAAGACTTTTCACTAATAAAGTCATTGCATACAAATCTCTGAGTATCTGTTTCTCATGGACAGCTAATTCAAAAAGCATATAGATTGCCCTAAGTGTATGCCATGCCCTAAGCCCAACTCATTGGAAAAGATCCTAATGCTGGGAAACACTGAGGACAGGAGGAGAAGGGAGTGACAGAGGATGAGATGGTTGGACGGCATCACTGACTCCATGGATATGAATTTGAGCAAACTCTGTGAGATAGTGAAGGACAGGGAAGCCTGGTGTGCTGCAGTTCATGGGTTCACAAAGCGCCGGACAATACCTGGTGATTGAACAACAACATGCTTATGTGAGATAATATTTGCTAGTTTATGAGGATGGTATTGTAGATTATTTCATGAAATTGAGAAAATCAGGTCAGGGCAATTGTGAAATGTTTGATCCACCTTTCGTAAATGTAATTATATGTAAATATTCAATATATCCTGAGAAGAAGCATAAGGTAGCAAAATATTAACAGTGGCTATCTGGCTACAAGGCTTATAGTGATTTTTCTCAATTTTTAATAATCAACAGTATGCAGTTATTTTTAATGAGCTAAAATACTTAGTAAAAAGTTGAGTGTATACTAGAGAGATATATGTATAAAACAGAAGGAAGTAGAGACAATAAGCACAGAGTCAAACATAATTGCTGTTTATTCTAGATGACCCATGATTTAAGAATGAAAAACAATTCACCTCTCTTCCCTAATTCATCCACTAGCTTAATTGAAGCTACCTGGTGAGGTGGACATATAGGAAACTAACATCTAGGAGTGGGATTGCTGGGTGATATGGCCACTCTATGTTGAACCTTTTGAGGGACTACCAGACTGTTTTCCAAAGTGGTTGCGCCATTGTACAGTCAGCAGTTATTATAAACCACATTATTTTCCCACCCTAGTCAAGCAGATTTCTCTTGTGGTCTGAAATATTATGTCACACACAGATTAGTCATTTCTCTTAAATGGGTCTGTGCAGGGTCCCTACCAAGAGAAAGACTATGTATGGCAAGTACAATGAATTTGGTTGGTTCCCAAGGCATCATACATATAGAAAAATGAGTCAATCATATTAGTTTTCTTCAAGACTGACACTCTGCTCCTGGTGCAGCCCTTCACTATTCCTGTTTAGCCTTTTAAGGTGTCCATTCATTCACCAACCCCCTCAAGAATTGCTACAATAAAGATGGGAACATTTTCAATGTCCTGTCCAGCTCTTTGTGATCCTACAGACTGTAGCCCAGCAGGCTCCTCAGTCCATGGGGATTCTCTAGGAAAGAATACTGGACTGGGTTGCCATGCCCTTCTCCAGGGAATCTTCTTGACCCAGGGATTGAACCCACATCTCATTATGTCTTCTCCAATGGCAGATGGGTTCTTTGCCACTAATGCCACCTGGGAAGCTCTATCTGTCTCTATAATCCCCTCAAAGAAAGAAGCCTTGATACTACCCACTCAGTTGCTTTACCTTACACAGGGAGCCAAATTTTAATTAAAATCAGGAATTATAAAAATTGTTATTCAGTATAAGATTGTTTTGCTTGCTTTTAAAAAAATTGCTGCATAAATTTTAAAAACAGGTGATCCTTGCTTTTCCCTTCTCCTCTCCCAAAGCTAGATCATTCCAAAAGTTGTCAGGAAATTTGCCATATACTGTGGTTGAACATCAGATTCAATCCCCATGTTCTTGGCAGCAATTCTTATCTGATAAAAGGAAGCATACAGTGCTTAAAAACATTTTCTGGTACAAAAATTTAAATGGGGAAGTTATGATTTATACAAGTGGCATCAAGGAGCTCAACGGTCACAATGTCTTTTAACAGTTCCACAGAAAAAACAGAAGTGTTCTTCAAGTGGGTGTTCCTTGATCAACTCTAAATAAAAACTCAATGAATCACATCAAAATATATTTTCTGTGAGGATGTTTTTGAGGAGGTTAATTAAATGTATTTCAAGAGCAATGTGGCTGCATTTAATGTGATTTTGAAGTTCACTAATTTGATGTGATATAATACATTAATAAAGGCTATATGTATATATTTTGAAATAGTTTATATCCCAAGTGACTGAATACATTATAAACTATGTTTTTATTATTTTGATTATGAAGTAGCAAATTAATTGGCAAAAAACCTACCCTCTTTTGTCAGGTCTGTTGAAACTTAGTTTTGAATTATTAGAAATAAATGAGGTTTCCAGAAATGTATCATTCCCATTAATCAACTACCCTGTATCATCTGGCTTTCTGGTACTCTATCTTCACAGGTGAAATCCTTAATCTCTTAGAGAATGATATGTTATATATTGCACATTTACAAATTATTACATTAATGTGTTGCCGCTGCCGCTGCTAAGTCGCTTCAGTCGTGTCCGACTCTGTGTGACCCCAGAGACGGCAGCCCACCAGGCTCCGCTGTCCCCGGGATTCTCCAGGCAAGAACACTGGAGTGGGTTGCCATTTCCTTCTCCAATGCATGAAAGTGAAAAGTGAAAGTGAAGTCGCTCAGTTGTGTCTGACCCTCAGCGACCCAATGGACTGTAGCCTTCCAGGCTCCTCCGTCCATGGGATTTTCCAGGCAAGAGTACTGGAGTGGGGTGCCATTGCCTTTTCTGACATTAATACGTTGCATACTATATAATTCTCAACCAGAAGTTAAAATCCTGGCCAACAATCAGAGTTAACCAGAGAGTTATTTACAAGCCATATTTTGTCATGAGTATTACAGAAGTAATATTATTCAGTTATTTCTGATTACACAATATTTTTACTTGGCTCAAATTTCAAAAGACATAAAAGGTTTTTCTATGGAAAACCTCTCCCCTACTCCTATCTACTTGTGTAAACTTCCAGAGATATGTCACACATGAGGTGAAAGCATTAGTTGCTCAGTCATGTTTGACTCTTTGCGACCCCATGGACTGTAGCCAATCAAGATCCTCTGTCTATAGAATTCTCC
The DNA here is from genome assembly GCA_917880005.1 of Nanger dama. Lineage (NCBI taxonomy): Eukaryota > Metazoa > Chordata > Mammalia > Artiodactyla > Bovidae > Nanger > Nanger dama. Next base: position 18,023,214 of record CAKJTW010000017.1, on the reverse strand, counting down.
AGGCAGGAATACTGGAGTGAGTTGCCATTTCCTTCTCCAGGGGATCTTCCCAACCCTGGGATTGAACCCAGGTCTCCCGCACTGCAGCAGTTTCTTCACAGTCTGAACCACCGGAGAAGCCAAAGTGCAGAGATGAAAGCGTTAGTCATTTCACACACACATGAGCACATATGTATGTTTACCCCTTTTTTTTACAGCACTGGCAACAAGTGACACACACTCTGTATGTTTCACTTGATAAGACATCTTGAAGACAAGCCCATATCCTCATACAAAGAAGCACCTCATTCTCTTTTGTATGTACATTGTATACTACTGTATGGTTGAACAATAGATTGTTTAAAAGCCTGGGAAGGTTTTTAAAATATTTGTTCCTGGGCCCTCTCATAGACCTACAGAATCAAAAAGTACAGGCTAGAATCTGGAATATGTATTTTTAACAAGCTCTTCAGAAGGCTGTTACCCTGTCAGCCCAGCAGATGGGCTCTGGGGACTCACCATTCTGGATGATCTACTCTGAATGTCACTCTTTCCAGTGGATCTTTTTACTGAGGCTAGAAAGCAGAGCTCATATTTTCTGGGAAGAGCCTGACTCATTGGTGATACATGTTTCTATTGTTTGATTTATGAAACACTTTTAGCAAAAATTTAGTCTTATGGATTGCTGCCGGGATAGTTAAGTCACCTATTGACTTGCTCCATATCACACTCAGTTGAAATGATTCTCAGTGAACTCATCTTCTCTTCTGCTTTACATAACTCCCTGCAGCAGTTATGTTTTCCCTGACATGGGCGATACTCAGAGGAAAGCTGGAGCACAGAAATAATGAGGGCCACAGTTTTTGTAAAATGGGAAGATCACAGTGGAGACTCTGATCAAATTCCCAAGGGAAGTACACACTCCCAACCAGTGGAGAAAAACTGATTTTGATTCTCCAAAAGGCCATGAAAATCTCCGATGTCATCACTATATTCATTCAGTCAAGAGAAACTGATTTATTTTTTATCAAACAGAAGAATCAAAGGCAAATCACAACCTAGCTGTATCCTCACTCTCCCCTCCCCCCTTAACAGTATATAACACGATTTGGCCCCACCTGGTAGTTAGTGGCACAGGATAGTACATCATTCAACAATATTATCCCTAAAGGCCCTAACCATGTAAGGCAGCAGTGATGAGTCTGATTTTGGGGCAATGTTTCAAGTTTTGGAGCCACACAAATTACCTAAGAAAATGTAAAAACAATTAAAACAAAAAATATATACTGGGTTGTTTTGATTTGGGGCAAGTGTAAAAAATGTTTTGTGATTACATTGAATAATCCCCTTCTTTCCATTCATCCCTAAAATAAACCTTTCATTCTTTAATAACTGCTTCCCCTCTGATTTTACCAGGCTTATTATCTGTGGAAAGGCATAAACAAAATGGTTCATCAGCTGATTTTGCCTCGAGGTCTTGCAAGTAGATTTAGAGCCCTGCTATAATTAACACATTGGTTTTGCTTGAGCACTTTGAAAAAATAAAGCAATTGCTTAAAATAAGTAAAATAAAAGATGTGTTTTTCCTTACAGCTTTGGATGCTAATGGTTCCTGGATCTTAGCATCTTAATCAATGACAGTGACCTTTGAGATGGATTTTATGAAAGCAGAAAGGAACTAACATGTGCTGATTACATACTATTGATACATGGATTCAGTTCAGTTCAGTTCAGTTGCTCAGTCGTGTCTGACTCTTTGTGACCCCATGAATCACAGCACGCCAGGCCTCCCTGTCCATCACCAACTCCCAGAGTTCACTCAGACTTGCATCCATCAAGTCAGTGATGCCAGCCAGCCATTTCATCCTTGGTCATCCCCTTTTCCTCCTGCCCCCAATCCCTCCCAGCATCACAGTCTTTTCCAGTGATTCAACTCTTCTCATGAGGTGGCCAAAGGACTGGAGTTTCAGCTTTAGCATCATTCCTTCCAAAGAACACCTAGGGCTGATCTCCTTCAGAATGGACTGGTTGGATCTCCTTGCAGTCCAAGGGACTCTCAAGAGTCTTCTCCAACACCACCGTTCAAAACCATCAATTCTTTGGCGCTCAGCATTCTTCACAGTCCAACTCTCACATCCATACATGACTACTGGGAAAACCATAGCCTTGACTAGATGGACCTTAGTCAGCAAAATAATGTCTCTGCTTTTCAATATGCTATCTAGGTTGGTCATAACTTTTCTTACAAGGAGTAAGCATCTTTTAATTTCATGGCTGCAGTCACCATCTGCAGTGAGTTTGGAGCCCAGAAAAATAAACTCTGACACTGTTTCCACTGTTTCCCCATATATTTCCAATGGAGTAATGGGACCGGATGCCATGATCTTCGTTTTCTGAATGTTGAGCTTTAAGCCAACTTTTTCACTCTCCTCTTTTACCTTCATCAGGAGGCTTTTTAGTTCCTCTTCACATTCTTCCATAAGGGTGGTGTCATCTGCATATCTGAGGTTATTGATTTTTCTCCTGGCAATCTTGATTCCAGCTTGTGTTTCTTTCAGTCCAGTGGTTCTCATGATGTACTCTGCATATAAGCTAAACAAGCAAGGTGACAATATACAGCCTTGACACACTCCTTTTCCTATTTGGAACCAGTCTGTTGTTCCATGTCCAGTTCTAACTGTTGCTTCCTGGCCTGCATACAGATTTCTCAAGAGGCAGGTCAAGTGCTCTGGTATTCCCATCTCTCTCAGAATTTTCCACAGTTTATTGTGATCCACACAGTCAAAGGCTTTGGCATAGTCAATAAAGCAGAAAGAGATGTTTTTCTGGAACTCTCTTGCTTTTCCTATGATCCAGTGGATGTTGGCAGTTTGATCTCTGGTTCCTCTGCCTTTTCTAAAACCAGTTTGAACATCAGGGAGTTCACGGTTCATGTATTGCTGAAGCCTAGCTTGGAGAATTTTGAGCATTACTTTACTAGCATGTGAGATGAGTGCAACTGTGTGGTAGTTTGAACATTCTTTGGCATTGCATTTCTTTGGAATTGTAATGAAACCTGACCTTTTCCAGTCCTGTGGCCACATGGAATACTTAAACTAATTATATAAGGTATAATCACATATTCCCATTTTATAGATGAAGATATGGAGGCTCAAAGAGGTTAAATAACCTACCCAAGTCAAATATCTAGTGAATGACATAGATAGGGCTTGAAATTGGCTCTGATTCCAAATATTATCCTGCTTCTACTAAATCATGTTCACTATCTAGACAAATAATACAATTTGGAGACATATTTACAAGAAAAATAGTCAACTTATTTAGATTAAAAGCCTACTCAGTGTATCATTATGAATCCCCAATTGAGTAATTGAGTGGATTCGATTTCTTAGACAAGAATTTTTGTGGCTGAATGGATAATTATTGAACAGTTGTGCTATCAGATCTTACAGGTCACCAAAGAGCAGCTATTCTAGAGTCAGTACTATACATATATTGCACGAGCTTAGTGTCAGCTATAACTGAGCATAATAGGCTCTGGAGAAAGCTTCCAAATGAAAAAGTGATTTCCACCTTCATTGTTGTTAATATGTAGTTCTACACTATATTTAATCAAATATTTAATGTAGATTTAAGTATTGACTTTAAATATAGATCACTGACACACACTATTTAGTGCTTCTGCAATAACATCATACAGAAAGAAATCAACCTCAAATAAGATTACATTTTTTTTAAAGAAACTTGCTTACCTGTTTTGGTTCTCTCTGAGTTCAGCAATGTTGATGTTAAGATTTACCTAAGTATCTATACCTAACAAAACCTGGATAAATTGTACAATATTAGACTTTTATTAAAACAAGAAAATAATTTGTTTTAAAAAGATTGAAACCACAGTATCTAATGAGAGTAATATATACTCTATCCTTAATCTAGTCACAAATATATTATGCATATACATGTATATATGCATGTGGCATGCAGATGTGTGCATGTGTATATGCACATATTACACGGTGGATACTGATATCACCCTCCAGTCCTTTGCTGGGCCACATCTACATTTTGGTCTGATTTGGAGTCTTCTTCCATATTCCGCCTCATCCTCTTCCTAACATCTCACCTTTTGGTCCCAAATGGATGGGATTTTCGGGCTCTTATTTTCATTACATATTTATCTATTTATAAAACTATAAAGAGTATCTCTGAGTGTAACCTTTTAATTTTTAAATATTTTAATATACATAAGAAACATATTGACCCAATTCTAGACTGGTTCCAAATATGAAAAGGAGTACATCAAGGCTGTATATTGTCACCCTGCTTATTTAACTGATATGCAGAGTACATCATGAGAAACGCTGGGCTGGAAGAAACACAAGCTGGAATCAAGACTGCCAGGAGAAATATCAATAACCTCAGATATGCAGATGACACCACCCTTATGGCAGAAAGTGAAGAGGAACTAAAAAGCCTCTTGATGAAAGGGAAAGAGGAAAGTGAAAAAGTTGGCTTAAAGCTCAACATTCAGAAAACCAAGATCATGGCATCTGGTCCCATCACTTCATGGGAAATAGATGGGGAAACAGTGGAAACAGTGTCAGACTTTATTTTTGGGGGCTCCAAAAGCACTGCAGATGGTGATTGCAGCCATGAAATTAAAAGATGCTTACTCTTTGGAAGGAAAGTTATGACCAACCTAGATAGCATATTCAAAAGCACAGACATGACTTTGCCAACAAAGGTCCATCTAGTCAAGGCTATGGTTTTCCTGTGGTCATGTGTGGATGTGAGAGTTTGACTGTGAAGAAAGCTGAGTGCCAAAGAATTGATGCTTTTGAACTGTGGTGCTGGAGAAGATTCTTGAGAGTCCGTTTGACTGCAAGGAGATCCAACCAATCCATCCTGAAGGAGATCAGCCTTGGGATCTCTTTGGAAGGAATGATGCTAAAGCTGAAACTCCAATACTTTGGCCACCTCATGCGAAGAGTTGACTCACTGGAAAAGACTCTGATGCTGGGAGTGATTGGGGGCAGGAGGTAAAGGGGACCACCGAGGATGAGATGGCTGGATGGCATCATTGACTTGATGGATGTGAGTCTGAGTGAACTCTGGGAGTTGGTGATGAACAGGGAGGCCTGGTGTGCTGTGATTCATTGGATCACAAAGAGTCAGACACGACTGAGCGACTGAACTGAACTGAGGATCCATCAAATATACTATTTTGCTTTACTTTCTTCCATTTTTAAATTACAAAAAGAGCTACAGGTGATTTTGAAGCTCCCTCAAACCTCTTACTAATTCCATTTCCTTTCTCTCTCTCCACATGATAACCAAGACCCATGAATATGGTGTCAGTCATTCTGCGTATTAGTTGCTCAGTTGTACTGACTCTTTGTGACTTATGGTCTGTCCATGGAATTTTCCAGGCAAGAATACTGGAGTGGGTTGCCATTCCCTTCTCCAGGGGATCTTCCCAAACCAGGGATCAAACCTGGGTCTACTGTATTGCAGGCAGATTCTTTACTATCTGAGCTACCAGGGAAGCCCAATAATTCTCAAAAATGATTTAATTTGCTTACTTAAAATGTTTATATATATAGACAATATATAGGACTCCAGTTAAACATGGTAGGTTGAACACACACATTTATTTTTAGCCCTTCCTGAAGTCTAACTAAAATGCTACAAAGACATAATCAATAGACATAATCATAGACAATGAGAATAAGTTGTGCTTTGCCCAGTTTTGGGTGGGAGTATGTGGAGGGGGAATTTTTTTCTATCTTGTTGGAATAAAAAGAAATATAAAATATCTGTACCTTTATCAGGAATGGAAAAACTTTCCCTGTTGAATTTGCTTTTGTGATACCGGTGAAAACTGAGTCACATGACCATTACAAACTATAGCAATCCTAGGACAGAAAGTATTTGCATTTTCAACCTTAAAGCAGAAGCTGGCAAGTGCATCTACATAGACTACCAAACTACTGAGTTTGCCATCGGGCCTAAGAATCCTACTTATTTGGGAGGAGAGATTAGAATTATCAATTGTGTTCTAGGAGATTGCTACCTTACATACATTTATTAAGATCTTTGCTTATTAACACTATCTTTAGCTCAGATTTCTCCAAAAGGTTTTCCTTGGAATAGGATTCAGTGGAATGTTTTTCAAGCTTATTTGACCACAGTATTATGTAGTCAAATGAGTTCAGTTCAGTCACTCAGTCGTGTCCTACTCTTTGCGACCCCATGAATCGCAGCACACCAGGCCTCCCTGTCCATCACCAATTCCTGGAGTTCACTCAGACTCACATCCATCAAGTCAATGATGCCATCCAGCCATCTCATCCTCTGTCATCCCCTTCTCCTCCTGCCCCCAATCCCTCCTAGCACCAGAGTCTTTTCCAATGAGTCAACTCTTCTCATGAGGTGGCCAAAGTACTGGAGTTTCAGCTTTAGCACCATTCCTTCCAAAGAAATCCCAAGGCTGATCTCCTTCAGAATGGACTGGTTGGATCTCCTTGCAGTCCAAGGGACTCTCAAGAGTCTTCTCCAACACAACAGTTCAAAAGCATCAATTCTTCAGTGCTCAACCTTCTTCACAGTCCAACTCTCACATCCATACATGATCACAGGAAAAACCATGGCCTTGACTAGACAGACCTTAGTTGGCAAAATAATGTCTTTGCTTTTGAAGATACTATCTAGGTTGGTCATAACTTTTCTTCCAAGGAGTAAGTGTATTTTAATTTCATGGCTGCAATCACCATCTGCAGTGCTTTTGGAGGCCCCCAAAATAAAGTCTGACACTGTTTCCACTGTTTCCCCATATATTTCCCATGAAGTGATGGGACCAGATGCCATGATCTTCGTTTTCTGAATGTTGAGCTTTAAGCCAACTTTTTCACTCTCCTCTTTCTTCAAGTTGCTTTTTAGTTCCTCTTCACTTTCTGCCATAAGGGTGGTGTCATCTGCATCTCTGAGGTTATTAAGATTTCTACCGGCAATCTTGATTCCAGCCTGTGCTTCTTCCAACCCAGTGTTTCTCACAATGTACTCTGCATAGAAGTTAAATAAGCAGAATGACAATACACAGCCTTGACGTACTCCTTCTCCTATTTTGAACCTGTCTGTTGTTCCATGTCCAGTTCTAACTGTTGCTTCCTGGCCTGCATGCAGATTTCTCAAGAGGCAGGTCAGGTGGTCTGGTATTCCCATCTCTTTCAGAATTTTCCACAGTTTATTGTGATCCACACAGTCGAAGGCTTTGGCATAGTCAATAAAGCAGAAAGAGATGTTTTTCTGGAACTCTCTTGCTTCTTCCATGATCCAGCGAATGTTGGCAATTTGATTTCTGGTTCCTCTGCCTTTTCTAAAACCAGTTTGAACATCAGGAAGTGCACGTTTCATGTATTGCTGAAGCCTGGCTTGGAGAATTTTGAGCGTTACTTTAGTAGCATGTGAGATGAGTGCAATTGTGTGGTAGTTTGATCATTTTTTGTCACTGCCTTTCTTTGGGATTGGAATGAAAACTGATCTTTTCCAGTCTGTGGCCATTGCTGAGATTTCCAAATTTGCTGGCATACTGAGTGCAGCACTTTCATAGCAAATAAGCTTAAAAATTAAAACTCATGTACTACACTGCTAAAATATATTTTATTATATTAAAGTATATGTAATTTCTCTCTGTATCAAAATTCCCATTTCCAGTGTATTCTTTGAAAAGAATTTACTGCTCATTATTGATTTTCTTTCATTTTTTCCCACCTGTGTAAAGGTTAAATTGTATATGAAATTATAGCATCTCAGGCCTCAATTCTAATTCTGTTCTTTCATTCTAATTCCCTCAAGTAATATAAATCTATAGTTTTATTATAATTTGTGATTAAAATAATAGGTCTTCATCAAATTTCCTTCCAACCATTATTATTTAAACATTAAAGTTTTGTTTTTATCACAGTAACACATGCACATAGTTTGTGAAATCAAAAAGCCCTAAAATATTTATAACAAACACAATGGCTCTAGTCCACATCTGTCTCCTTCTCTACTAAGTCACTAATCTCATATTTATATATCTTTATAGTATAAATAATACATATATATCTTTATATTTTCTATTTTCTTCAAATATTTTTATCTTCTATTTTAGAAAACTTCAAACATGTATAATAATAAGAGGAATAATTTAATGGGCCTCATGGATGCATTGTCCATACTTAACACATCAATTTATGGCTAATCTTATTTCAGTAAATCCATACCTATTTTCTCTTCTCTAGAATTGTTTATCTTTCCACTTAAATATTTTTCTTTGATGTAAAACACATATAGAAATGTGCAAGGATCAAAATGTATTCCTCACTGAATTTCCACAAAATGAACACACCCATGGAACCACTATGCACAACAAGGAATGGAACATTGGTAGCCTCTTGAGCCTCTCATTAGAGCTTCTCACTCCTGCCTCTTTCTGCCCAATCCCTTCCTAACTACTCTTCTTTTTTTTTCCCCTTTTACACACATGTATCATGGGAAATAGATGGGGAAACAGTGGAAACAGTGTCAGACTTTATTTGTGGGGGGCTCCAAAATCACTGTAGATGGTGACTGCAGCCATGAAATTAAAAGACACTTTCTCCTTGGAAGAAAAATTATGAGCAACCGAGATAGCATATTCAAAAGCAGAGACATTACTTTGCCAACAAAGGTCCATCTAGTCAAGGCTATGGTTTTTCCTGTGGTCCTGTATGGATATGGATGTGAGAGTTGGACTGTGAAGAAAGCTGAGCGCTGAAGAATTTATGCTTTTGAACTGTGGTGTTGGAGAACTCTTGAGAGTCCCTTGGACTGCAAGGAGATCCAACCAGTCCATTCTGAAGTAGATCAGTCCTGGGATTTCTTTGGAAGGAATGATGTTAAAGCTGAAACTCCAGTACTTTCGCCACCTCATGCAAAGAATTGATTCACTGTAAAAGACTCTGATGCTGGGAGGTATTGGGGTCAGGAGGAAAGGGGATGACAGAGGATGAGATGGCTGGATGGCATGACTGTCTCGATGGATGCAAGTCTGAGTGAATTCCGGGGAGTTGATGAAGGACAGGGAGGCCTGGCGTGCTGCGATTCATGGGGTCGCAACAAGTCGAACACGACTGAGGGACTGAACTGAACTGAACTGATATATATATATATAATTGAAGTATAATTGACTTACAGTGTTTCAGGCACACAGCAAGGTGATTCAGTTATACACATATATTATTTTTCTGATTATTTTCCATTATTATAGGTTATTATAAGATATTGACTATTGTTCCCTGTGCTATACAGTAAACCTTTGTTTCTTATTGCATATCTATTTTTTAATTAGAAATGTAGCATTCAATTCACACTAAGTTAAACAAATGAACTCAAAATGTCATAAAATTTTAGTTAGACAAAAATTCATATGTTTTCTAAAATATATTATTGTACATATATATATACACAAAAGCATTACTACTATGCTTGATAAAGGCTTGCGAAAGAACATAAAAGAAGAGATGGAGAAATTGGAAAAAAATTAAATGTGAGCAGTGAATATGAAATAGAAAAAAGTAAAACAAACTAGATAAAAGTAAAAACTCATCATATAATCCAGTTGTTTTTAAAGATTGGTTGCTCATTAGAAACATATCTGGAAGTCGAGAGAAAACGCAATACTTGGGCATTTGTTTTTTCAAGATAATTCTGACACCCATCTGGATTTTAAAAAGTGATTATAGGTTTTTCTATTAAAGGTAGTTTTGGTTATACGGAATTCTATTAATTTTCTGTTAACCAATCATGATAAAATGGTATCAAGGGTGTAATAGTTATATAATCACAATAGTAAAAGATATTAGTTTCACAATCAATAGCCAGACAAAAATTAAAAGACAAAACATAATTACACTGACCACTCTTTTAATAGCACAGATTCATGTCCATTGTTTTGGTATATTGTACAAATGGATTGAGTACATCATGAGAAACACTGGACTGGAAGAAACACAAGCTGGAATCCAGATTGCCGGGAGAAATATCAATAACCTCAGATATGCAGATGACACCACCCTTATGGCAGAAAGTGAAGAGGAACTAAAAAGCTTCTTGATGAAAGTAAAAGAGGAGAGTGAAAAAGTTGGCTTAAAGTTCAACATTCAGAAAACGAAGATCATGGCATCCGGTCCCATCACTTCATGGGAAACGGATGGGGAAACAGTGGAAACAGTGTCAGACTTTATTTTGGGGGCTCCAAAATCACTGCAGATGGTGACTGCAGCCATGAAATTAAAAGACGCTTACTCCTTGGAAGAGAAAGTTATGACCACCCTAGATAGCATATTGAAAAGCAGAGACATTACTTTGCGAATGAAGTCCATCTAGTCAAGGCTATGGTTTTTCCTGTGGTCATGTGTGGATGTGAGAGTTGGACTGTGAAGAAAGCTGAGCGCTGAAGAATTGATGCTTTTGAACTGTGGTGTTGGAGAACTCTTGAGAGTCCCTTGGACTGCAAGGAGATCCAACCAGTCTATTCTGAAGGAGATCAGCCTTGGGATTTCTTTTGGAAGGAATGATACTAAAGCTGAAACTCCAGTCCTTTGGCCACCTCATGAGAAGAGCTGACTCATTGGAAAAGACTCTGCTGCTGGGAGGGGTTGAGGGCAGGAAGAGAAGGTGACGACAGAGGATGAGATGGCTGGCTGGCATCACTGACTCGATGGACATGAGTCTGAGTGAACTCTGGGAGCTGGTGATGGACAGGGAGGCCTAGCGTGCTGCCTTGGGGTCGAAAAGAGTCAGACACGACTGAGCAACTGAACTGAACTGAACAAATGGATTCATACAATATGTACTTTTTGTTCTAACTTCTTTTGCTCAATATTACCTCCTTATATTCATTCCTATGGTTGGCTGCTTTAAGTTGTTGTTTCTCATTACTGTTTAGCATTGGATTATGTAAATATCTTACAGTTTAGTCACTATACTATTTGTTGATGAATATTTCAGTCAGATCCATATTTTAACTATTTTAAATGGCACGGCTACAAATATACTAAAACATGGATTTGGTGATCCTATGCTTGCATTTTTGTTGGGGATACACCCAGGAGTAGAATTTCTGGGTCGTAGAGTACATGTATGGTCAGTTATAGCATATACTTTAAGAAGTTTTCCAAAGTTGACTGTCTTAATATATATTCCTACCAGGATTGTATGGGAGTACCAGTTATTTCACATCTTTGACAACAGTTTGCTTTTTTCTCTTTCATTTTAACCATTCTAGTGGGACTATAGTGGTATCTCAATGCTTTTTAAATTTGAATTTCTCTGTAGACTAATGAAGTTGAACACCTTTTCATATTTGTATTGGCCATTTGGATATCTTCTTTAGTGAAGTGCCTACTCAAGTCTTTTGTCATTTTTCCTTATTGACTTGTGGAAATTCTTTAAATGTTTTGAATGTAAGTCCCTTTTCAGCCAATCTTCTCCTACTACTTGGGTTGCCTTTTCAACTCCATAATGATATCTTTTGGTGAATAGAAGTTTTAAAATTTAAAACAGTAGCATTTAAAAATGGAGAAGGCAATGGCACCCCACTCCAGTACTCTTGCCTGGAAAATCCCATGGACGGAGGAGCCTGGTAGGCTGCAGTCCATGGGGTCTCTAAGAGTTGGACACAACTGAGTGACTTACTTTCACTTTTCACTTTCATGCATTGGAGAAGGAAATGGCAACCCACTCCAGTATTCCTGCCTGGAGAATCCCAGGGACAGAGGAGCCTAGTGGGCTGCTGTCTATGGGTCACACAGAGTCAGACACAACTGAAGCAACTTAGCAGTAGCAGCAGCAACAGCATTAAAAAAATTTTTGGCTAGTGCTTCTATGTGTTGTTTAAAAAGTCTTTGCCTATCTCACTGTCATAAAAATTCTTTTTATATTTAAATCTGAACTCTTTGTTGTTTAACCTTTTACATTTAAAACTGCAATCTAACCAGAAATAATAAACTAATCCAGCAATACTTATTGAAAAAACTTCCTTTCTCCATGGCACTGAAGTATATTTCTCATAAATCAGCTGACTATATGGAGCTTTCTGAAATCACTCCTTTTCTGTAGATTTTTCTTATTCACAAACCAAGTTTTAGTCACTAAAGCTTTGTAATAGGTATTGGTATCTGTAGTTCAGACTTTCTCCTTGTTCAGTTCAGTTCAGTCACTCAGTCATGTCCAACTCTTTACAGTCTCATGGACTGCAGCATGCCAGTCTTCCCTGTCCATCACCAATACTCAGAACTTGCTCAAACTCATGGCCATCGAGTCAGTGATGCCATCCAACCATCACATCCTCTGTCATTCCTTTCTCCACCTGCCTTCAATTTTTCCCAGCATCAGGGTCTTTTCTAATGAGTCAGTTCTTTTTATCAAGTGGCCAAAGTACTGGAGCTTCAGTTTCATTATCAGTCCTTCCAATGATTATTTAGGACTGATTTCCTTTATGACTGACTGGTTTGATCTCCTTGCAGTCCAGGGGACTCTCAAGAGTCTTCTCCAATACCACAGTTCAAAAGCATCAATCTTTCAGCACTCAACTTTCTTTATGGCCCAACTCTCACATCCAAATATGACTACTGGAAAAACCAGAACTTTTACAATATGGACATTTGTTGGCAAAGTAATGTCTCTGCAACCTAGTAATGCTGTCTAGGTTGGTCATAGCTTTTTTCCAAGGAGCAAGTGTCTTTTAATTTCATGGCTATGGTCACCATGTGCAGTGATTTTGGAGCCCAAGAAAATAGTCTGTCACTGTTTTGATTGTTTCCCCATCTATTTGCCATTAAATGATGGGATTAGATGCCAAGATCTTTTTTTTTTTTAAAGCATTTTCATATTAAATTTTAATTAGCTTTTTAATTGTTTGAAAAAAGTAATAATAACCTGTTTGCATTTTTATTGGACTGAGTTGAGTATATAGATTAATTTGGAGATAATGGCCCACCAGGCTTCCCTGATGGCTTGGACAGTAAAGAATCTGCCTGCAAGGCAGGAGAGCCAGGTTCGATCCCTGGGTCAGGAAGATCCCCTAGAGAAAGGTATGGCACAGCGTGATCCTTGGCCAAAGATTCAATGGGACCAAATTTAGGTTTGTGAAGATCCTTTTCTCTGAAGCTCTCTCTTCTCAGCACTTCATATTTCAGCATCTAAAAGCTGTATTCTTCTCAATTTCTTAAAATTGTATTGAACTCAACTGTGTTCCTTGCTATTATTTTTTGTTGTTGTTGTTTTGGATTCTGTTTTTAAATTGTCCATGTCTAGTGAGTGCCTGTTGGTGATTCTGAGGGTCTTCTGTTCCCAGGGGCACCCTGATGCCTTCCCTCAGTTTCCTCTTTCACAGATGCCAATGGGTCATGTAGCTGTGAGCTATTTGCCACCACTTGTTCATATTTTAGGTTTATGGAATACTTTATCATCTAGTTTTGTCATTGATATTGTTTTCAGGTTTTGGTTTTTGTTATCCTATTTTCTTTTATGTTTTATTATGATTTATGGATCTGCCTGGTGGTTCAGATGGTAAAGAATCTGCCTGTAATGTAGGAGACCCGGGTTCAATCCCTGGGTTGGGAAGATCTCCTGGAGAAGGAAATGGCAACCCACTCCAGGAAGGAAATGGCAACTTCCCATCCATGGAAAATCCCATGGATGGAGGAGCCTGGTAGGCTACAGTCTACGGGGCCACAAAGAGTTAGACACAACTGAGTGCCTTCATTTCACTATGATTTAGGAAAGTTTAGTACCACCATAGGGCTTCCTTGGTAGCTCCGCTGGTAAAGAATCCACCTGTAATGCAAGAGACCCCAGTGTGATTCCTGGTTTGGGATGATCTGCTTGAGAAGGGATAGGCTATCTACTCCAGTATTCCTGGGCTTCCCTGGTAGCTCAACTAATAAAGAATCTGCCTGCAATGCAGGAGACCTGGGTTTGATCCCTGGGTTGAGAAGATCCCCTGGAGAAAGGAATGGCTACCCACTTCAGTATTCTGTCCTGGAGAATTCCATGGACCGTATAGTCCATGGGGTCACAAAGGGTTGGGCACAACTAAGCGACTTTCAGTTCACTTCACAGCCAACATAATCTGCCTAATTCTCCTTAATTTTTTATTCATATAAATGTATATTTTTATCATACATAAATGGAAGTTATACTTCAATTCACGTGCTACTTAAACTTTAGAATCACTAATACAGTTCTGACTAGTGAACAAAATACTGTCAGGATTAAGGAACATAATTGGTTAATTAAATGTTGACCAAAAATTGTAAACACACAGTTCTAAACAGGATTGGAGTGTGTGTGTAGTAAAAATCAACTTTATGCAAAGAGAGTTAGGGCCTTTGCCCTCAGCTCCTGGAGGATCTCTAGTCTTTCCCATTCTGTTGTTTTCCTCTATTTCTTTGCATTGATTGCTGAAGAAGGCTTTCTTATATCTTCTTGCTATTCTTTGGAACACTGCATTCAGATGCTTATATCTTTCCTTCTCTCCTATGCTTTTTGCCTCTCTTCTTTTCATAGCTATTTTTAAGGCCTCCTCAGACAGCCATTTTGTTTTTTTTTGCATATCTTTTCCATGGGGATGGTCTTGATCCCTGTCTCCTGTACAATGTCACAAACCTCCGTCCATGGTTCATCAGGCACTTTATCTATCAGATCTAGGCCCTTAAATCTATTTCTCATTTCCAGTGTATAATCATAAGAGCTTTGATTGAGGTCATACCTGAATGGTCTAGTGGTTTTCCCTACTTTCTACAATTTCAGTCTGAATTTGGTAATAAGGAGTTCATGATCTGAGCCACAGTCAGATCCTGGTCTTGTTTTTGTTGACCGTATAGAGCTTCTCCATCTTTGGCTGCAAAGAATATAATCAATCTGATTTCGGGGTTCACCATCTGGTGATATCCATGTGTAAAGTCTTCTCTTGTGTTGTTGGAAGAGGGTGTTTGCTATGACCAGTGCATTTTCTTGGCAAAACTCTATTAGTCTTTGCCCTGCTTCATTCTGCATTCCAAGGCCAAATTTGCCTGTTACTCCAGCTATTTCTTGACTTCTTACTTTTGCATTCCAGTCCCCTCTAATGAAAAGGACATCTTTTTGGGTGTTAGTTCTACAAGGTCTTGTAGGTCTTCATAGAACCATTCAACTTCAGCTTCTTCAGCGTTACTGGTTGGGGCATAGACTTGGATTACTGTGATACTGAATGGTTTGCCTTGGAAATGAACAGAGATCATTCTGTCTTTTTTGAGATTGCGTCGAAGTACTCCATTTCAGACTCTTTTGTTGACCATGATGGCTACTGCATTTATTCTAAGGGATTCCTGCCCGCAGTAGTAGATATAATGGTCATCTGAGTTAAATTCACCCATTCCAGACCATTTTAGTTTGCTGATTCCTAGAATGTCAACATTCACCCTTGTCATCTCTTGTTTGACCACTTCCAATTTGCCTTGATTCATGGACCTGACATTCTAGGTTCCTATGCAATATTGCTCTTTATAGCATCGGATCTTGCTTCTATCACCAGTCACATCCATAACTGGGTATTGTTTTTGCTTTGGCTCCATCTCTTCATTCTTTCTGGAGTTATTTCTCCACTGATCTCCAGTAGCATATCGAGCACCTAATGACCTGGGGAGTTCCTTTTTGGTATCCTATCATTTTGCCTTTTCATACTGTTAATGGGGTTCTCGAGGCAAGAATACTGAAGTGGCTTGCCATTCCCTTTTCAGCGGACCACATTCTGTCAGCCCTCTCCACCATGACCCGCCCATCTTGGGTTGCCCTACAGGCATGGCTCGGTTTCATTGATTTAGACAAAACTGTGGTCCAAGGGAACATTTCATGCAAAGATGGGCTCGACAAAGGACAGAAATGGTATGGACCTAACAGAAGCAGAAGATATTAAGAAGAGGTGGCAAGAATACACGGAAGAACTGTACAAAAAAGATCTTCATGACCCAGATAATCATGATGATGTGATTACTAATCTAGAGCCAGACATCTCGGAATATGAAGTCAAGTGGGCTTTAGAAAGCATCACTATGAAGAAAGCTAGTGGAGGTGATGGAATTCCAGTGGAGCTGTTTCAAATCCTGAAAGATGATGCTGTGAAAGGGCTGCACTCAATATGCCAACGAATTTGGAAAACTCAGCAGTGGCCACAGGACTGGAAAAGGTCAGTTTTCATTCCAATCCCAAAGAAAGGCAATGCCAAAGAATGCTCAAACTACCACACAACTGCACTCATCTCACATGCTAGTAAAGTAATGCTCAAAATTCTCCAAGCCAGGCTTCAGCAATACATGAACCGGGAACTCCCTGATGTTCAAGCTGGTTTTAGAAAAGGCAGAGGAACCAGAGATCAAATTGCCAAAATCCGCTGGTTCATGGAAAAAGCAAGAGAGTTCCAGAAAAACATCTTTTTCTGCTTTATTGACTATGCCAAAGCCTTTGACTGTGTGGATCATAATAAACTGTGGAAAATTCTGAAAGAGATGGGAATACCAGACCACCTAACCTGCCTCTTGAGGAATCTGTATGCAGATCAGAAAGTAGCAGTTAGAAATGGACATGGAACAACAGACTGGTTCCAAATAGAAAAAGGAGTACGTCAAGGCTGAATATTGTCATCTGCTTGTTTAACTTATATGTAGAGTACATCATGAGAAACACTGAACTGGAAGAAACACAAGCTGGAATCAAGATTGCCGGGAGAAATCTCAATAACCTCAGATATGCAGATGACATCACCCTTATGGCAGAAAGTGAAGAGGAACTAAAAAACCTCTTGATGAAAGTGAAAGAGGAGAGCAAAAAAGTTGGCTTAAAGCTCAACATTCAGAAAACCATGGCATCTGGTCCCATCACTTCATGGGATATAGATGGGGAAACAGTGTCCGACTTTGTTTTTTGGGGGTCCAAAGTTACTGCAGATGGTGACTGCAGTCATGAAATTAAAAGATGCTTACTCCTTGGAAGAAAAGTTATGACCAACCTAGATAGCATATTCAAAAGCAGAGACATTACTTTGCCGACTGAAGTCCATCTAGTCAAGGCTATGGTTTTTCCAGTGGTCATGTATGGATGTGAGAGTTGGACTGTGCAGAAAGCTGAGCACTGAAGAACTGATGCTTTTGAACTGTGGTGTTGGAAAAGACTCTTGAGAGTCCCTTGGGCTGCAAGGAGATCCAACCAGTCCATTCTGAAGGAGATCAATCCTGGGATTTCTTTGGAAGAAATGATGCTAAAGCTGAAACTCCAGTCCTTTGGCCACCTCATGAGAAGAGTTGACTCACTGGAAAAGACTCTGATGCTGGGAGGGGTTGGGGGCAGGAGGAGAAGGGGACGACTGAGGATGAGATGGCTGGATGGCATCATGGACTCGATGGACCCGAGTCTGAGTGAACTCTGGGAGTTGGTGATGGACAGGGAGGCCTGGCATTCTGCGATTCATGGGTCGCAAAGAGTTGGACACGACTGAGCGACGGAACTGAATTGAACCTGGGAGTTCTCTAGGCCCCTGGAAGGTCTTACTTGATAAGAGTGTCTTTGTTTGCCTGAGGGATGTTTCCACTGAACAGTCTAGCAATGTGATTTGTGATAGGGGTTTTAAAACTGGCCATTATCAGTTCAAACTTCTGGAGGAACTGAAGACTAAAGGTATTATCCATAACCCCCATAGGTGGCTGGAACCTAAAGGTGAGTCCTATGGGCAGTAAGTGATCAGAACCTAATAAAATCTTTGGTTACCACAGGCTCAGATGAGCTTTCCTGGTTGGCAGTACTGTGTGTATTATTACAAATGGAGGGTGATGTTTCCCTGAGGCTGATGGAAGCTTCATATCTGGAACCTTTCCAAATCTTTCCCTATGCATCTGTCTCTTTGGGTAGCTTTATTCCTTTGCTTTAATATAATTGTGATCATAAAAACAGTGCTTTCCTGAGTTCTGTGAGTTGTTCTAGAGAATTATAAAAACTAAGGGGATAGTGGGAACCTCTGAGCTTGTTGCCTGCTGGCCATAAGTGAGGTTGGCTTGAGGACTCCCAAACTTGTGGCTGGTGTCTAATGTAAGGGTACTCTTGTACAGGACTGTACCCTTTATCCATGAAGTCTGTTTCAACTTTCAGGTAGAAAGTATTATGGTTTTGATGAAAAAGGTTGGGTATCAATATAGTGCACAAATAAACAGACTCATTTTGGAGTAACACAGACTAAGGAAGAAAGTCCATGCTAAAAGGGTATACTATTATTGGAAATAGAAATGCTGGACAATGAGAGAATCAAAACACACATGGATTACAGCATTATTGCTATGATTCTAGAATGCTTAAATTATTTCTTGCTAGTCATCCCCAAGTCATTCATGACACATCTCTAATAAAGATAGGAAAAAGGGAATCAAATGACAATCAGCAGCTACCCTAATGAAGTTCTAAGGAAATGAGAGTGTCACTGGTTCACTAACCACACAGTGAAAAAGATGAAAGGAACCAGAGAGGTAAGTCTTGTCTAGCTCTCTTTTCTCTCTTTAGCATATGGAGAAAAGACAGCCAAAATTACAAAGATGGCTAGTCTTTTTCTTGGTCCACTGAGCTATGTTTTCTTATAAATAGAGTTCTCTTTTCTCTCCTTGGCAAATGGGGTAGGCCATGCCAGATCTCTTGTACTCAACAGTGAAGTGGGATCAATGGTACAGTAAGAGCCACAGCATATTCTGAAGCAGCAGATTTCTTGTGTGAAAATACTGTGCTTTTCAGACTTAGGAAGCCAATTTATGGTTCTGGGAGGAGGGGGTAGTTGGCAGTTTGGGACCGACATGTCCGCACACTGCTGTATTTAAAACAGACAACCAACAATGAACTTCTGTGTAGCACAGGGAACTCTGCTCAAAGTTATGTGGCATCCTGGATGGAAGAGGAGTCTGGGGGAAAATGGATACATGTATATGTATGGCTGAGTCCCTTTGCTGTCTACTTGAAACTATCACAATATTGTTAATTGGCTATACTCCAATACAAAAATAAAGTTTTTTTAAAAAGGAAATTAGATATGCTTTCTACTCAGCCTGAGTAGTGCAAAAGACTGCATCCAATAGCTCTGTGTCCACCAGCCTGACAGAGTTTATATATTTCATCTGGGGCCATACTAATCACCAAATTTCAGGTACACCTTCATGAAAAATAGCAGGAAGTACTAGAAAGAATCAAACCAGTCAATCCTAAAGAAAATCAACCCTGAATATTAATTGGAAGGACTGATGTTGAAACTGATGCTCTAATACTTTGGACATCTGATGTAAAGAGTCAACTCATTGGAAAAGACCCTGATGCTGGGAAAGACTGAGGGCAGAGGGAGAAGGGGGCAAAAGAGGATGAGATGGCTGGATGGCATCACCGACTCAAAGGACATGAATTTGAGCAAACCACAGGGGAAAGTGAAAAACAGGGAACCTCGCACACTGTAGTCCATGGGGTCACAAAGAGCTGGACATGACTAAGGGACTGAACGACAACCTAGAAAGGCATGAATACCCATTTGCATTCTTCATTGCAAACAATTTGCACTTGATTTCATGTAATTTTGCTGGTTTAGCAGTTTACAAAGTGAAAGTCACCGTGGACGAGGTCCCTTTGTCATTTTTACCACTATTATTAATATCTGAACTTAGAACACACGTTATGATCCAGAGCTGTGTGTGTTTTTACCAATAAAGTTAGTGGCTGTGGGTGCATCATATGATTACAATATCTTTAGGACAGACATTCTATTTGCTATAATATACTGCATATAATGGGGCTTCCCAGGTGACACAGTGGTAAAGAATACGCCTGTCAATGCAGGAGACATGGGTTCCAACCTTGGGTCAGGAAGATCCCCTGGAGAAGGCAATGGTAACCCATTTGGGTATTCTTGTGCTCTGAGTCAAACACAACGGAGCACACAACTCACTACACATAACACTTGGCTTATCTTCCCACCATGTCTGAGACTGTTATGGTTTCTAATTTAGGGCTCATTATTTTCTGCAACCTAAAGAAATTACAAGACCAGGAGCTGACAGTGGCTCAGATCATGAACTCCTTATTACCAAATTCAGACTGAAATTGAAGAAAGTAGGGAAAACTGCTAGACCACTCAGGTATGACCTAAATCATATCCCTTATGATTATACAGTGGAAATGAGAAATAGATTTAAGGGCCTAGATCTGATAGATAAAGTGCCTGATGAACTATGGATGGAGGTTCATGACATTGTACAGGAGACAGGGATCAAGACCATCCCCATGGAAAAGATATGCAAAAAGCAAAATGGCTGTCTGAGGAGGCCTTACAAATAGCTGTGAAAAGAAGAGAGGCGAAAAGCAAAGGAGAAAAGGAAAGATATAAGCATCTGAATGCAGTGTTCCAAAGAATTGAAAGAAGATATAAGAAAGCCTTCTTCAGCAATCAATGCAAAGAAATAGAGGAAAACAACAGAATGGGAAAGACTAGAGATCTCTTTAAGAAAATTAGAGATACCAAGGGAATAGTTCATGCAAAGATGGGCACGATAAAGGACAGAGATGGTATGAACCTAATAGAAGTAGAAGATATTAAGAAGAGGTGGCAAGAATACACAGAAGAACTGTACAAAAAGATCTTCACGACCCAGAGAATCACGATGGTGTGATCACTAATCTAGAGCCAGACATCCTGGAATGTGAAGTCAAGTGGGCCTTAGAAAGCATCACTACGAACAAAGCTAGTGGAGGTGATGGAATTCCAGTTGAGCTATTTCAAATCCTGAAAGATGATGCTGTGGAAGTGCTGCACTAATATGCCAGCAAATTTGGAAAACTCAGCAGTGGCCACAGGACTGGAAAAGGTCAGTTTTCATTCCAGTCCCAAAGAAAGGCATGCCAGAGAATGCTCAACTGCACAACTGCATTCGTCTCACAGGCTAGTAAAGTAATGCTCAAAATTCTTCAAGCCAGGCTTCAGTAATATGTGAACTGTGAACTTCCAGATGTTAAAGCTGGTTTTAGAAAAGGCAGAGGAACCAGAAATCAAATTGCCAACATCCGCTGGATCACGGAAAAAGCAAGAGAGTTCCAGAAAAACATCTCTTTTGCTTTATTGACTATCCCAAAGCCTTTGACTATGTGGATCACAATAAACTGTGGAAAATTCTGAAAGAGATGGGAATACCAGATTACTTGACCTGCCTCTTGAGAAACCTATGTGTAGGTCAGGAAGCAGCAGTTAGAACTGGACATGGACAACAGATTGGTTCCAAACAGGAAAAGGAGTGCGTCAAGACTGTATATTGTCACTCTGCTTATTTAACTTATATGCAGAATACATCATGAGAAACACTGGGCTGGAAGAAGCATAGGCTGGAATCAAGATTGCCGGGAGAAATATCAGTAACCTCAGATATGCAGATGACACCACCCTTATGGCAGAAAGTGAAGAGGAACTAAAAAGCTTCTTGATAAAAGAGAAAGAGGAGAGTGAAAAAGTTGGTTTAAAGTTCAACATTCAGAAAACAAAGATCATGGCATCCGGTCCCATCACTTCATGGGAAATAGATGGAGAAACAGTGGAAACAGTGGCTAACTTTGTTTTTCTGGGCTCCAAAATCACTGTAGATGGTGACTGCAGCCATGAAATTAAAAGATGCTTACTCCTTGGAAGAAAAGTTATGACCAACCTAGATAGCATATTCAAAAGCAGAGACATTACTTTGCCAACAAAGGTCTGTCCAGTCAAGGCTATGGTTTTTCCTGTGGTCATGTATGGATGTGAGAGTTGGACTGTGAAGAAAGCTGAGTGCCGAAGAATTGATGCTTTTGAACTGTGGTGTTGGAAAAGACTCTTGAGAGTCCCTTGGACTGAAAGGTGATCCAACCAGTCCATTCTGAAGTAGATCAGTCCTGGGATTTCTTTGGAAGGAATGATGCTAAAGCTGAAACTCCAGTACTTTGGCCACCTCATGCGAATAGTTGACTCACTGGAAAAGACTCTCATGCTGGGAGTGACTGGGGGCAGGAGGAGAAGAGGACGACCGAGGATGAGATGGCTGGATGGCATCACTGACTCGATGGACGTGAGTCTGAGTGAACTCTGGGAGTTGGTGATGGGCAAGGAGGCTTGGTGTGCTGTGAATCATGGGGTCGCAAAGAGTTGGACACGACTGAGTGACTGAACTGAAGTGAACTGAAACATCATCCAGGCCATTTCATCAACTGGTAATTGAAGCCCCTACCAGTTGTAAGGAAACACTCTGCTTTAAATGCCAGTTAACAAATGTAGAAGGGATAATAGAATTAGTAAAACTTCATTTTATAAACTTTAGCTAATTTATCAATTCAGACAAGGTGCATCAAGGTTAAAATCCTTAGATAAATGGTTGATAGGACCCTGGACATTAATTTGGTGCCAAACTAATAAGACACAGAATATGTTCTAGTCATGAGAAGTTAAATAAAATTGTACAATAGAGAGTTCAGATTGCCCTCATTCTAGTGCAGGTCAATTATAGCAAATTAATGGTAGATCAGCTAGAAGTTTCAGGTCTTCTGATGTGATACAACAAGCATGAAGTATACAAATCACTTATGATATTCTATCCATAGGGTTTTGCTTGAATCCATCAAGCCTTTAAAATCACTTGCACAGGGGATACAGTGAAAAAGAATATAACCAGACAAAACCCAAAAGGTGGAATATTTTGGAGATCAATTGACCTTCAGTTTCCAGTCATGAAAAAGGAACTCTTCTAGATGTTAAAAGACGTAAGAGATACATTCATATTTTAAAGATATGCATGGGCGTGTGTGCTCAGGCCTGTCTCTTGGCAACTCCATGGACTATAGCTCGCCAGGCTCCTCTGACCATGGAATTTTCAGGCGAGAATACTAGAGTGGGTTGGCCTTTGCTATTCCAGGGGATCAAACCTGGGTCTCTTGGGGTCTCCTGCATTGGCAGGCAGATTCTTTACTACTGCACAACCTGGGAAGCCCATACTAAGATGTTAATAGTGTCAGTGACTGGATGGTGGGATGTGAGATTCCTTTCTTTGTATTCTCTCTTCTTCTACAATGAACCAATTGTGTCTTCTCTCTATAATAATAAAACGTCATTTAAAAAATGGATCATCAACCTAGTTAAATGACTTGTTCAGTCTATGTGAGATGATTTCTACTTATCATACTTATCCTCCCCTGACTGAACTCTTTAGCATGTATCCTTTCAGAAATATGATACCCATTATTTGGCAATATGCCTCAGATATCATCATACTTATACAAGTTAGGACCTTCTGATTTGACCACTACTATTAAGGATATTGAAGACTATATTACCTTTTTGGAAACTCAATCACATTGCTGACTGTTTAAAAGAGTCCAACATTATTTAGAATACAGGTTAACTATTTAGAATAAGCTATTTAAAACAGAAACTAACTATTTAAAATAGAGATTAAAAACATGGGCTTTGGAGATCTTGAGGAAAATTACTTAAGCTCACTATAGATGAGAAAACGGAAACTTAAAGAGAAGGAAATACTAGAATCTCTCTCACAAGGTTGTTATGAGGACTAAATGAGATAAAATAGCAGAAGAGTTGAGGATAGTACTTGGTTTACAGCATATAATAGATAAATTTGAGTTGTTATTATAATTGTTTCTATAGTATATTAAGCCTCAGCATGAAGGCTGCATCATTTAGAATCCTTACAATGCTTCAAAATTACTTTAATCAAAAGTAGTACATTTTTACGAGCTTCCTAGTGAAAATATCTTTTAATCAAAAGAAGAGTTGGGGCAGGATCAAATGATGTAGTAGGAAGGTGCTGAGCTCACCTCCACTGATGAACACATCAAAACTACAACTATTATATAGAGCAACTCTCCCTGAGAATGACCTGAAGACTAGCGGAATGGCTCTTTGACAACCAATACTGTAAAGAAAGAACCAAATGGGATCTTATAGGAGGGAAGGAGAAGAGATATACTCAGGACCCATAGCTCCAGTGGGCAACACAGAAGGGGAGGGAAATATCATAGGCTCTCTGACACTCACTGACTTCAGACTATACTACAGTAATCAAAACAGAATGGTAGTGGCATAAAAACAGACACACAGACCAATGGAACAGAACAGAGAGCCAGAAATAAATCCATGAGCATACGGTCAACTAATACATGACGCAGGAGGCAGTGAGGAAAAGCTGGCCTCTTCAATAACTGATGTTGAGAAAACTGGACAGCAACATTTAAAAGAATATAAGTCAATCATTTCCTCACAACTTACATGAAAATAAACTCCAAATGGATTGAAAATTTGAATGTAAGATCTAAAACGATAAAAACTAGCAGAAAACAGGCAGTACACACTTTGACATAGTTCCTAGAAATATCTTATTAGATGTGTCTCCTCAGGCAAGGAAAACAAAAATAAACAACTGGGATCTAATCAAACCTAAACACTTTTGTCCAGCAAAGGAAATCACTGACAAGATGAAATGGCAACCTACTGAACGGGAGAAGATATTTGCAAACGATATGTCTGATAAGGGGTTAGTATCCAAAGTATATAAAGAACTCATATAACTCAATATTAAAAAAAAACAATTAAAAATGGGCATAAGACCTAAATAAACATTTTTCTGAAGAAGACATACAGATGGCCAACAGGTACATGATAAGATGCTCAGCATCAGTAATGACCAGGGAAATGCAAATCTAAACCACAATGAGCTATTGCCTCACAGCCACCAGAATGACTATTATCTAAAAACCAACAAATAACAAGTGGTGACAAGGACATGGAGAAAAGGGAATCCTCCAACACTATTGGTGCAAATACGACTTGGTACAGCTACTATGGAAAACAGTATGAGGTTCCTCAGAAACTTAAAAATAGAACTACCATAAGATTCAGAAATTCTGCTCTGAAGAAATGAAAACACTAATTTGAAAAGATACATGCACCTCAATATTCAGCAATTTACAACAGCAAAATATGGAAGCAACCTAAGTGTCCACCAACAGATGAATGAAGGAAAGGTGGTATGTGTATGTATACATACTAAAGGGGCATGTATGTGTATGTATGTGTGTGTATGTATTCATACAATAGAATACTACTTAAGTCATAAAAAGAATGAAATTTTATCATCTGTCTATACCTGACAATAAATATACCACTGTATTTCCATTTTTATTATACTGTGAATTCTTTCATTAACTCACCAATATTGAATCCTTTGAATATTTAGGGAAAATGGAACCAAGGAAGCATCTACTTGAATACAGTAACCTCAAGAGTTCAGGGTAAAATTTAGGTGTCTTCATGTGTCCTGACATTATATGAGAATGTACAAAAGTTAATGAGTCACTTGGATGACTGAATGCTCTGAGGAACTCATCAGTTCAGTTCAGCTGCTCAGTTGTGTCCGACTCTTTGTGACCCCATGAACTGCAGCACGCCAGACCTCCCTGTCCATCACCACTCCCAGAGTTCACCCAGACTCACGTCCATCGAGTCCGTGATGCCATCCAGCCATCTCATCCTCGGTCGTCCCCTTCTCCTCCTGCCTCCAATGCCTCCCAGCATCACAGTCTTTTCCAATAAGTCAACTCTTCGCATGAGGTGGCCAAAGTATTAGAGTTCAGCTTTAGCATCATTCCTTCCAAAGAACAGCCAGGGCTGATGTCCTTTAGAATGGACTGATTGGATTTCCTTGCAGTCCAAGGGACTCTCAAGAGCCTTCTCAAAAACCACAGTTCAAAAGCATCAATTCTTCGGCACTAGGGTTTCTTCACAGTCCAACTCTCACATCCATACATGACCACTGGAAAAACCTTGACTAGATAGCCTTGACTAGATAGACCTTTGTTGGCAAAGTAATGTCTCTGCTTTTAAATATGCTGTCTAGGTTGGTCATAACTTTTCTTCCAAGGAGTAAGCGTCTTTTAATTTAATGGCTGCAGTCACCATCTGCAGTGATTTTGGAGCCTAAGAAAATAAAGTCTGACACTGTTTCCACTGTTTCCCCAGGAACTCATAAGGTTCACACAATTTGCTCTGTGTGGGGTTAATATACTCACAATCAACCAGTGGAATAACAATACTCAAAAAGTACAAAGGAAAACCCCAGAATTCTTGAGAGTATCCATCAAAATGCAGAAATAGAGGGTCTTCTGTGTGAGAGGTAAAATGATGGAGAATTTTAAGTTCTAAAAATTGATGCTCCTCCAGATGCCGAATAATTAGCCCAAGAACAGAAAAATACAGAGAAGCTGAATTACTTCAAAGTAAAAGATTTTCTTAGAGTTTTACAGTAGATATTTTAGAAATTTAAATGAAATTTGTGTGTGTGTGTGTGTGTGTGTGTGTGTGTGTTAGTCGCTCAGTCGTGCCTGACTCTTTGTGACCCCATGGACTGCAATCCACCAGGTTCCTCTACCCATGAGATTTTCCAGGCAAGGATACTGGAGTGGGTTGCCATTTCCTTCTCTATTTTGCTATATATTAATTACAGTTCTTTCTCTTGCAAGTTACAAAAATTCAGGTGATTTATAAGGTAATGAAGTGTACTGACTTGCATAAATGGAAGTCCAGAAGTAAGGCAGACTTCGAGGTTACCCTAATCTGATAGTGCTAGCTCTCTGTCCCAGGGTGGTTCTTTTGACTCTGTCCTCCTCTGTGTATTTCCTTTATGAAATGGCAGACCCAGCTTTACCTGTATATAACCTTTTCCTATGTCTCTCACTTAAAAGATAAGAAAACATTTTCCAGAAACTTCCAACAAACTCCCTTGACCTCATTGGCCAGCATTGTGTCCAGCTCTCATTTCTGGGAGAATCATTAACAAGGAAGTGGAATTATTCCTGAATTACATAGCTTCAGGTAAGGGAGCTGTGGATGAATGAATGAAAACTAGGGTATTCTTGGTAGGAGGGGAATCAATGTTGAGTGAGTATCAACAAGGAGTAACAAAATATTTGGAGGTTGGATGAAGCAGGGAATTATTTTATTTTAAGATAATTAGCTTTTCATACAAAACTTGGCTTTTAAACAATTTTTGAAGGAAAAGAATGCAAATCTTTTCCCATCTGATTTTCCCCTTTGCTGAAGTGACAATAATAATTTTGAGTGGGAATAACAATATTATTATGTATCCTAACTCTAGCCAGGTTTTTGAATTCCCAAATGGCTTTGAACATTTTCAAAATGTTTGGAGTTTGGAAAAACCTAAGTGGTAATTTGCCCTTAATTTTCAGAACATGAGATTTTTAAAAATGGAGATGCAATCTGTATATAATAACCTAGACTTCAAAATGTTGTTAGGTAACAGCTATTTGATGTTTGACAAGCTTTTGACACTCTTTTAATGAGCTTGTTTATATCTTTAATCTTAGAAATAAATTTACCAAGTATAAATCTGAGCACCAAGTATGATAAATTCAGCATTTTATCCTTGAAGAGGTGGAGTGACATCTAAATTCAGCAAGCTACTTCTTATTTTTCTTACAGTAAAAACATACCTATATGCTTTAATGATTTCCATCTCAGTGCCTCTTCTTTTACTTTTATATATATATTAAAAACAACAACAACAAATTAACAACCAACCATTTTCCTGTTACTGGGAACTTTTAGATGTTTGTGGGGAAGAATTTCATGATCTAAAGTCAGGAGACCTGGATACAAGTGTCAAGGTAGCTGTGAGAAAAGCCATTTTTCTCTCAGGTCATTAGACTCCATGACTCATTCATTCATTCAATCAATGAATATTTATTGACTATCTATTATGGTGCTGAGAATTAAAAGAAAAACAAACGATCCTGGCTTTCAAGCAGTTCATACTAAAGTAACACAGTCTGACATCTAGCAAAATGGAATTTTTAGAAGGGGTTAAGTATGATGATGGAAATGTGAATGGGTATTTAGGAATTTTACCTAGAAGAATACTTAGGTCACCTTAAGTCTGAAGATAGATGAAGGGAACTTTTTTTTTTTTTGGAGATGATACTTGGGCTGAATATTGAAGGATAAATAGGCATCAGCTAGACAAAGGCAGGTTGGAGAGAAGGTGAAAATTTTCAAAAGAAGTGTGATGAAAAGCATAAAGTGAACACACAGCCTTATACATGGAACATTATAAACAGTTCATGTTATTAGAGAAAAAAACGCAAAGCAGGGAGTGGGAAAAGGGAAGGCTGGGAAGGTGTGCAGGACAAGAAGGCTGTGAGAGATACTTTCCCTTGTAGATAGCAAAGATTCATTAAAGGACGTTATTTAAGGGTTAGATTGAAACCACTCAGTTTTCTAACCTCTCAATCTAACCCTCTTCAATTCTACTTAAGGATTTTATCTTTATCATTTAAAATAACCTGAAGGAAGTGGTCTCTAGTTTGTTCTATAATTTTTTGCCTTCCCAACTTCACTGCCGCTACATCATTTATTAGTATGGTTCTAGGGTATTTATTGAAGCCAAGCTTCTTTCTCTTATTCAACTGAACCAAAATAGTTGAGAAACTTTTTTGTTTCAAGTGAACACAACTGTGAATTAGCAAAGGGTCTGTCAAAAGAGTTCAGCAAAGTCTTACCCTGGGATTGTTCCACCCTCAGTTTAATTTTCCTTCCATTTTCATAAGGTTAACTATTTCCTAAATAGCTAAATAACACAAACTTAAGAACCAGCTGAGTAATCTGTTACTTTTATACTCTCAGATACATACAAAATTCTGGATATTAAAACCAATTTTCCTCCTCTTCCTTCTTCAGGTCCTCCTCCTTCTTCTTTTACTTAAAAGTCTCCTATTAAGATGCAAATTCTTGAAGTAGAATTCATTAAGCTATTATCAGATAATGGCAGCATGAATTAGTTGACTTATTAGTTATACAATATAAAGAGTTGACTAATTAGTTTGCCCAGAAGGGAAATGTGCTTACCATCCACAATCAAGTGGGCAGAGGTGGAAAAAGGCCTGGAAGTATGAGAAGGAAGGACCAAACACTTGCTCTGCCTTTTCACAGCAGAGCACCATTTTCAGCCAATATGTTTTTTTCTAGCAAAGCAAGCGAGGGTCAAAATGTACTTAATGCTTTTCTAAAAATTTTGGCCATGCTGAGCAGTGCTTATACCCAGCTTGAGATGAATCCACACCTCCTGCACTGGAAGCATGGAGTATTACTACTGGACTTCCAAGGAAGTCCAAGAAATGCCTAACATTTTAAAACAAAATAATGGAAGGTTCTATTATTCAGAAGGCTCCCCTGGTGTCTCATATGGTAAAGACTGCGCCTGCAATGCAGGAGACCAGGGTTCAGTTCCTGGGCTGGGAAGATCTCCTGGAGAAGAGAATGGCAACCCACTCCAGAATTCTTGCCTGGAGAATGGCATAGACAGAGGAGCCTGGCGAGGTACAGTCCATAGAGTCACAAAGAGTTGGACACAAGTGAGCAATTAACACACACACATACATTATTCAGAAGCAGGTGAGTCCAAAGCCACTAAATAAAAGCATATTTTTTTGTTATGAATACCAGCAAATACAGTCTTGGACAATAATGGAATGCTTGTCTTGTTGATGTGCTAACCTTTCTAAGTGACCTGGTAACAAAAGTATTTGCAGGTCTCTGCTGGGAAAACTGATCGGAAACTGGAGCATCTGTGGTCATCCTCATTTATAGGATGAGTGTTTTCTGCCTCCCAACACTCCCATACTTTAGCTTAAATGAGCAGATAGATCCCCCAAACCTTGGCAAAATGTGGAATACATTTTTCTCAGAATTCCCCAGGAGGAGAGGTGGGTTCATGAAAGAACTTGAAGAGGGTGCTACATGGAGGTTTGAAGAAAGAGAGAAAGGTGGGGGCTGTTCATAAGACAGGGAAGGAGAGTGTGTACAAGGGGAGCATTTTTCATCATGAGGCTGTGTGAAAACATGATTAGAGGGAATTCCTATGACTTAGAAGACCTCTAGTCTTCACTGCCCTACAAGGCTAGCTTCATGGATGTACTACCTATGCAGTCCTATTATTTCACTTTGACCTTATGTTTGATAAGTGACAACATAATGCATGAGAAGAGGAGACATGCGCAATGTCAAAATATGCAAGCATGTTGCCATTTCTTTATTTTTGCCTCCCTACTTGCATCTAGTGTTCAAGATGTCCCATGTAAACAATTCCTCCAGACCACAAGGAGTGGGAATTCACTGATATTGAAAACAAGCTCAAGGTAAGCTTGTTATATGTATGTCTGAGTAAGCAATGGCTCTGACAACCACAAAAGGTCAGGCTTTCTGTATGAGTTAGAATTTGCTTCAAATACATAAAAGAAGACAATTATCATACCCTTTACTACACTAGCCAACCACTTATGCTAAAAATGATGTCAGTCAGTCCTTTTTACTCATCAATAAATAAAAGTAAAAAGTGTTGGAAGAATGTACACAAAAGTGAAAATCAAAAAATCGTAGTTTTGCATAATGTAGTAAGAACAAAATACATATGCAACAATGAGCTATGAAATATGAATTACATGGTTTTAATGATTCTGCATACAGGTTCAGTGATCTTACATTTGCATTTAAAACTGGTATTGTACAAAATAAAGAATAGTAAAACCCATGCTAATTAAGGTAAGGTAAGGTAAGGTGAAGTCGCTCAGTCGTGTCCGACTCTTTGCGACCCCGTGGACTGTAACCTACGAGGCTTCTCCATCCATGGGATTCTCCAGGCAAGAATACTGGAGTGGATTGCCATTTCCTTCTCCAGGGGATCTTCCCATCCCAGGTATCGAACCCGGGTCTCCCACACTGGAGGCAGACGCTTTAACCTCTGAGCCACCAGGGAAGCCTACAATTTTAAATTGATCTTTAGTTAGAAAACATTAAATAACAACAACAATGAAAAATCCACCATGACAATATGGAAGAGACTTTCAGAAGAAATCAAGTTTTATATTGAAATAGCATTAATAATGGAGAAGGCAATGGCACCCCACTCCAGTACTCTTGCCTGGAAAATCCCATGGACGAAGGAACCTGGTGGGCCACAGTCCATGGGGTCACTAAGAGTCAGACACAACTGAGAGACTTCACTTTCACTTTTCACTTTCATGCAATGGAGAAGGAAATGCAACCCACTCCAGTGTTCTTGCCTGGAGGATCCCAGGGACTGGGGAGTCTGATGGGTTGCCGTCTATGGGGTCTCACAGAGTCGGACATGACTGAAGTGACTTAGCAGCAGCAGCATTAATAACATTTTTCCTGATTTTTGAACAAAGTGTCCCACATTTTTGTTTTACACTGAACTCTACAAATTACATAGTCAACCCTATGGCTCTCTTTCTTGAGATCTACCTGAATAATCAGTTTAAAAAAATGTATATCTTAACAGAACATGTTTGGTCTAGTAGGAGCTTGCTTTCCAGCATGGCTTATGTCACCCATCCCAGTTACCCTATTTCTTGTCGTTATAAATTAAGCTATCTCTTGTTAACTGAACCATAGGGAGATCCCCCTGACTTGAGCAGCAATAGACTAAATTTCTTAATGGTTTCTACAAGTAAACAAAATATAACCTTAGAGAGAGACAAAAGGAAAGGCCCAGCCCACTACTGCTTCTCAATTGAATATATTTGGCATATAATATTGTATAAGTTTAAGGTATATGATGTGTTATTTTATTTATATGTTGTATTATGTTTCCTGTTGTAGCAATATTTAGTACCTCTGTAACACAAATATCCTTTCTTCCAGTCCACCATCCTTAACACTTGTGATTAATTTCCCCCATCAGCATATAGGGGCCTACATATTTAGCTCTGGTGGTTTAGCTGTGAAGTTGTGTCCAACTCTTCTGACTCGATGGACTGTAGCCCACCAGGCTCCTCTGTCCATGGGATTTCCCAGGCAAGAATACTGGAGTGGGTTGCCATTTCCTTCTCCAGGGGATCTTCCTAATGCAGGGATCAAACTCGAGTCTCTTGCATTGCAGGCAGATTCTTTACCAATTGAGCTACCAGGACAATTTCACCAAAAACAATCAAGGCTTACCTAACAAAGTTCATGCTTCTAGCATCTTGCCTCCAAGATGTTCAAGAAATACTATCTCTATTAGTTAAGATTTTGTTCAACTGCAAGTGACAGAAAGCTCCCCCAAATACTGACAATAGCAAGTTCTTTTCTCTTTAATTTGTAAGTCTGAAAGTAGGACTTACAAAATGGAGAGAAAGTGAGAGTCTCCCTGATTCCTTCTATTTTGTTGCTCTGCAAGCTACAACCTCCATCCCAAGGCTACCATGAGATTCAAGATGTTAGTAGACATCTATCTAGCTTATCTGCACAACAGCAGGAATACTCAAAAGGAAAAAGGGAATGCCCCCTTTCTTTAAGAAACTTCTAGAAATTGAACACAACACTTCCACTTACATCCTGCTAAACTGAATTTAGACATGCAGCTACATAAGGTACAAAAGAGGCTGGAAAATGTAGTACTACATTCTTAGCTAAAAATATAGGGTTTTGTTTCTAAGAAAAGTTAGGAGAATGGAAGTTATAGGAAACCATCATTGTGCCATATTTTCAAGCCACTCATAACCTTTCTGAAAAGAGTTCTCAGTGCCTAATACATAACATTAATGGTAATTAATGGATGCTATTCACTTGGTTCATAAATAGTGAGTATTTAAATGTATAAAGCTGCCTAATTTCTCTAATGCCTATTCATTTTGGTTAGTAACTCAGAAGCAGAGAAAAAAAGAATATAATTCAACTACAATAAATTAAAAAATAATCACACTATGTTGTATGTTTTAGAAACCAGATATATTTTCTAATATCACATATCTTTAAAGTGAATTGTATCTAAAAATTTTAGACAAATCATGTGCACAGATAGCTTTTTTTAAGGGAGCTTTCCAGAAGACTGATTTCTGGACACAAATTCAGAAAATCTGCTCTGGGCTTCAGAATCAGAATTTTCAGCAGGTGCCTGGGTAATTACCATGAGAAACTCAACCACAAAACATAGTGGATTGGAATATGTTTACCTTATGTAGCTTACTCCCAGGAAGCCCAGCACAGGACATGATCTTTAAAAGTTATGAAGTTCAGAACATCATCTTTCTTCCTATACCTCTCATAAATTACTGCTAACTCCAGGCCCTTGTTTTTGGAGTTTCCTCTCTGTTAGCTAGGTCTTCCTTGGTGGCTCAGTCAGTACAGAGTCTGCCCGCAATGTGGGAGAGCCAGGTTCAATCCCTGGGTCAGGAAGATCCTCTGGAGAAGGAAATGGCAACCCACTCCAGTATTCTTGCCTGGAGAACTCCACAGACAGAAGAGCTTGGTAGGCTAGAGTCCATGGGGTCACAGAGAGTCAGACAAAACAGCGATTAACACTTTGCCTGCTAGCTACTACTTTATATTTTCGCTTGTTTCCTGATTCTTTCCCAAATAACACTCTGAAGATCACCACAGCACAAGTAAAGAAGCATGAGAAGCCTTAATGAACCACCTGGCGAACTTCTGGGTTGGCAAACCAAAAGTGAGAAGGAAATGGATGCTATTTGCCAATTCATTCATTCATTTGACCACTAGATTGGTGAAACAAATTTCATTACTTAGGGTGTTACTAGGACAGCTAATAAATATTTATCATAATGTAATACTTGTGCAATGTTTCACTTCCAATAGAATATACTAAGAAATAATTACAGAGTTTAAATGTTGTTTTTGTCTTATGATTCAATGTTTCCTAAAGTGTGCTACACATACCTTATATTGTTGTTTCTCAGTCAGTAAGTTGTATCCAACTTTTTGAGACTCCATGAACTGCAGCATGCCAGACTTCCCTGTCATTCACTATCTCCCAGAGTTTGTTCAAACTCATGTCCATTCAGTCAGTGATGCCATCCAAACATCTCAACCTCTGTTGCCCCCTTCTCTTGCCCTCAATTGTTCCCAGCATCAGGGTCTTTTCCAGTGAGTCAGCTCTTCGCATCAGGTGGCCAAAGTATTGGCGCTTCAGCTTTAGCACCAGCCCTTCCAATGAATATTCAGGGTTGATTTCTTTTAGGATGGACTGGTTGGATCTCCTTGCAGTCCCAGGGACTCTCGAGAGTCTTCTTCATCACAACAGTTCAAAAGCATCAGTTCTTTGGTGCTCAGTTTTCTTTATAGTGCAGCTCTCACATCCATCCATACATGACCACTGGAAAAAAACCATAGCTTTGATTATGTGGACTTTCGTCAGCAAGGTGATGTCTCTGCTTTTTAATACACATCTAGGTTTGTCATAGCTTTTCTTCCAACAAGCAAGCATCTTTTACTTCATGGTGGCAGTCACTGTCTGCAGTGATTTTGGAGTCCAAGAAAGTGAAATCTGACACTGTTTCCACATTTTCCCCATCTATTTGCCATCAATTGGTAAGACCAGATGCCATGATGATCTTCGTTTTATGAAGTTGAGTTTTAAGCCTGCTTTTTCACTCTCCTCTTTCACCTTCATCAAAAGGCTCTTTAGTCCCTCTTCACTTTCTGCCATTAAAGTGGTATCATCTGTATATCTGAGGTTGTTGACATTTCTCCTGGAAATCTTGATTCCAGCTTGTGATTCATCCAGCCCAGCATTTTGGATGATGTACTCTGCATAGAAGTTAATTAAGCAAGGTGATAATATACAGCCTTGATGTACTCCTTTTCCAATTTGGAACCAGTCCATTGTTCTATGTCTAGTTCTCATTGTTGCTTCTTGTCCTGCATACATGTTTCTCAGTAGGCAGGTAATGTGGTCTTGTATTCCCATTTCATGAAGAATTTTCCACAGTTTATTGTGATCTACACAGTCAAAGGCTTTATTGTTGTCAATGAAGCAGAAGTAGATGTTTTTGGGGAGTTCCCTTGCTTTTTCTATGATCCAGCATATGCCGGCAATTTGGTCTTTGGTTCCTCTGCCTTTTCTAAATCCAGCCTTTTATCTGGAAGTTCTTAGTACACGTATTGCTGAAGCCTAGCTTGAAGGATTTTGAGCATAATCTTGCTGGCATGTGAAATGAGTGCAATTGTATGGTAATTTGAACATTCATATCTTATATACAGGAGGTAATTTTAAGTTGTACTTTTGACAATTTTAAATTTGAATAGCTTCATGTTTATTTTTACCTTGCATTTATGACAAACTGCTATGAATTTCTATTAGTAACATAAAGCTTTCATTCACAATAATTTTTAAGTAGAAATGAAGTATTTAATGAAGACTACTGAGAGTGTTTAACCAAAATTAAGATCAAATTCTAAGCCTAAGAGTAGAATGAGTTTATCAGTTAATATTTCTAATCCTGTTTCTTCATGTAGGAAAATGGAAATAATAAAAGCCAGATCAGAGGACTGTTGTTTTAAATGAAATATTTCATGTATATAATGTATTCAGTATTGATAACAGTTATTATTGTTGTTATTAATGTGAATAAAATTTTCATGTGCATTATCTTGATGTTTAATGTGAAATCTGCCTAGACATTGAAAGAGGATTATCAGGGATTGCATAGAAAAACTGGCTTCTTAAAAGGTGGGTTATTAAATGTCCATTAATAGGGTATTTGTTAAGTAAATTTTTACGCATCCAGAAATCATCATCTTGCACATAGGTGCCCTTGGGCACAAGTGTTTCATGTGAAAGAGTTAAACCATCACATTATGATGACATTATGGACAAGAGGCACCATGTAAGCCCTAGCCTGCCATCCCCCAGACTTTAATGTGAAAAAAAGTGAAAAAGCTTCTCTTTTTGAGCTATAGCTGACTTTGGGTTTCCATTTTTTTCCAAGCTGAAGACACTCAAAACCTATACAATAGGCGATTACAATATATCTTGGTAAGCAGCACTGGTTACACAGAGGAGCCCTCTACCCCTATCTTGGGGGATTTAGAGAAAGCTTCTGAGGAGGTCATAAATAAGAAACAAGATAGGTTCAAGTATGCTTATGTGGATCCAATTCTTACATACATTAAGTAGAAGAGAGAGGGGGAGCAAGGTATAGAAGAACAATGTTTTAATAAATTATCAATGTACAAAAAGACGTGTATATGTGTATGTATATATAGTATAATGATTTATCTAATATATTATGTATAACAACATGAAGACAATATATCTCCATATGCAACAAATATACACTACTATATATAAAATAGACTTTCCTGGTGGCTCAGATGGTAAAGCATCTGCCTGTAATGCAGGAGACCTAGGTTCAATCCCTGGGTCAGGAAAATCATCTGGAGAAGGAAATGGCAACCCACTCCAGTACTCTTGCCTGGAAAATCCCATGGACGGAGGAGCCTGGCGAGCTACAGTCCATGGGGTTGCAAAGAGTCAGACATGACTGAGCGACTTCACTTTCATATATAAAATAAATAATAAGTACCTACTGTATAGCATACAGAACTATATTCAAGATCTTGTAATAACCTACAATGAAAAATCTGAAAAAAATAGAGAAAGAGGGAAATAAAGGAATAACTGGAGTCTAGGTGAAGGGGGGTACTCTAAGGACTTAAAGAGGCTTAATAGAGGAAATGAAGGTTGAGTATACTTTTGAAAGGTAAGGGTGGAATACTGACAAAAGGAAGAATAAGTAACCAGGACAGAAGAAGGAACTATATGCAGACACAGATACACAAAAACCTGATTGGTGAGCATGACCTCTTTGTAGAACCATAGACACCTCAGTATGGCCCAAGCATGAAGTACACACTAGAGGATGGCACAGTTTTTTGAGCCTAGACAGGTTGGTGCCAGATCACAGAGAGCTTAATGTCACACTAAGAGATGGGGTAATGGGGTGCCTCTAGCCAACCTCAAGAAAGGCAGTCACAGTATCAGGATTGTGGTCTTGAAAGATCGCTTTGATGGCAGTGTGGAGGATGGTTAGTTGTATGAAACAAGAGGTTATTACTATGGTCTAGAGTAGAAATGCTGGAGAAGGCAATGGCACCCCACTCCAGTACTCTTGCCTGGAAAATCCCATGGATGGAGGAGCCTGATAGGCTGCAGTCCATGGGGCCACTAGGAGTCGAACACAACTGAGTAACTTCACTTTCACTTTTCACTTTCATGCATTGGAGAAGGAAATGGCAACCCACTCCAGTGTTCTTGCCTGGAGAATCCCAGGGACAGGGGAGCCTGGTGGGCTGCTGTCTCTGGGATCACACAGAGTCAGACACAACTGAAGCGACTTAGCAGCAGCAGCAGCAGAGTAGAAATGTGAAAAACCCTAAGGAAAGGCAATTGCAGCAGGATGGAAAGGAGGAAGCATGGAGAAGCATTTGGCAATTACTGGAAGTAGAGAGAGACTGAGACACCACGGCTGACTTCAAAAGATGCCCAAGAGGCATATGAAAAGATGCTCAATGTTGTTAATTATTAGAGAAATACAAATCAAAACCACAATGAAATGTCACCTCAAACTGGTCAGAATAAAAAATGTCAATAAACAGTAAATGCTGGAGAGGGTGTACAGAAAAGGGAATCCTCCTACCCTGATGATTGGAATGT
This sequence comes from Nanger dama, assembly GCA_917880005.1. Classification (NCBI taxonomy): domain Eukaryota; kingdom Metazoa; phylum Chordata; class Mammalia; order Artiodactyla; family Bovidae; genus Nanger; species Nanger dama. The sequence goes on along the minus strand of CAKJTW010000017.1, from coordinate 17,985,601 downwards.
AAATAGGTTTAGCCACTGTGGAGAACACTATGCAGGTTTCTTAAGAAACTAAAAATGGAGCTCCTATATGATCCAGCAATCCCAGTCCTGGGCATATGACCAGAGAAAAACATGGTTTGAAATGATACATGAACCCCAGTGTTCATTACAGAGCTGTTAACAATAGCCAAGACATGCAGGCAACCTTAATATCCATTGATAGATGAGGTATATGTGTGTGTGCATACACACACATGATGGAATATCACTCAGCCATTATAAAGAATAAAATAATGTCATTTACAACAACATGGATGACCTGGAGATTATCAAACTAAGACAGAGAAAGACAAATATCACATGTTAGCGCTTATATGGGGTCACACAGAGTCCGACACAACTGAAGTGACTTAGCAGCAGCAGCAGCAGCGCTTGTATGCAGAAACTAAAAAATGTGAAATGAACTTGTATCATTATGTACAAAACAGAACAGATTTACAGACTTAAGGAAAGAACTGTGGTTGCGAGGGGGAAATGCTTGAGGGGAGGGATATATTGGGAGTGGAGGATTGACCGATATATTTAAAATAGATAACCAACAAGGATTTACTGTATAGCACATGGAATGCTGCTCAATAGTCTATGATAACCTATATGGGAAAAGAATTTGAAAAAGAATAGATTCATGTATACATATATGTAAATGAGTCACTTTGCTGTATACCAGAAACTAGTACGATACTGTTACTCAACTATGCTACAATATAAAATACAAATTAAAAAAGAAAAAGAAACCATCTAAGTGGTAGCTGTAGAGATGATGAATACAATTTGGAACTTAATGTATTTGAGAGCTGAAGGTATATCCAAATTGCCATGAACTATGTGGGCCTAAGGGTCTAATACTTAGGGGAGACAGAGGTATGAGCCTGCTGCCTCCCAGTCTTAGGACCACCTTACACGAACAAAACAGAGAGTTCTTAAAAAACTAGGGGTAAAACTACCATGTGTGCGTGCTAAGTTGCTTCAGTAATGTCTGATTATTTGTGACCCTATGGACCTTGGCTCTAGGGGTAAGGAAACTGCCTGCCAGTGCAGAGGATGTAAGAGATGCAGGTCCGATCCCTGGATTGGGAAGATACCCTGGAGGAGGTCAAGGCAACTCACTCCAGTATTCTTGCCTGGAAAATCCCATGGAAAGAGGAGCCTGGTGGGCCATAGTTCATAGAGTTGTACAGAGTCAGCCACGAGTAAAGCAACTGAGTATGCACACACGGACCATAGCCCACCAGGCTCCTCTTTGTGACTCTATGGCGTAGCCCCCTAGGATCCTCCATGCATGGGATTCCCCAGGCATGGATAAAGGAGTGGGTTGGCATGCCCTGCTCCAGGGGATCTTCTTAATCCAGGGACTGAACCCACATCTCTTGCATCTCCTGCATTGGCAGATGGGTTATTATGACTAGTGCCACCTGGGAAGCCCAGAACTACCATATGACCCAGAAATTCTACTACTAGGCATATATCCTGAGAAAACCATAACTGAAAAAGACCCTGAAGTACCCCAATGTTCATTGTAGTACTGTTTATAATAGCTAGGACATGGCAGCAACCTAGATGTCCATCGACAGATGAATGGATAAAGAAGTTGTGGTTACATATATACAATGGAATATTATTCAGCCACAAAAGGAAAGCATTTGAGTCAGTTTTAGTGAGGTGAATGAACCTAGAGCCTGTTATACAGAGTAAAGTAAGTCAGAAAAACAAATATCATATATTAACATACATACACACACATATATATATATATATGGAATCTAGAAAAATGGTACTGATGAAACTATTTGTAGGGCCAGAATAGAGACTCAAACATAGAGGGCAGACTTATGGACATAGTAGGGGAAGGAGAGGGTCGTATGAATTGAGAGAGTAGCACTGAAACACACACCTTACCATGTGTAAAACAGCTAATGGGACGTTGCTGTGTAGCTCAGGGAGCTCAGTCCAGTGCTCTGTGACAATGTAGAGGGGTGGGATGGGGTGGGGGTGGGGGGTGGGAGGGAGACTGAAGAGGGAGGGGAATGTGTACACCTATGGCTGATTCGTGTTGATGTATGGCAGAAAGCAACACAGCACTGTAAAACTATTATCCTCCAATTAAAAATAAATAAATTAATTTTTAAAAAGATCACTTCACATTATTACATTTCAATAAAAGCCTGTCTGATAAAGTGTCATTAATAGTAAATAAATATAAATGTGAAAATGACCTTTTATTTTGGTCATGTGGCTTATCTCCAAGTTGCTTGCATCACACTTCATCTTCACAAAGAGACTCTGGTTGAACTGCTTGAAAAGCACTCATAATAGCTCTTAATTTTGGGCCCCTCTGTTTCACATTGATTAGTGGTCCAAATTCTCCCATTTGACCAAGATGTCACAGCTTACTCTGAAAGTTATGCCAGAAAAAGTCCTGAAACATAATTCCTATTCTGAGAGTGAGATGAGTCAGTTTGAATAGCATACCAAAATGAAAGAAATCCCGCAATGTAGAGCAAATCAGTCTTTCTGGTATCCTGGTTATTGAATTACAGAAACTCTAAATTTTGCAGTTCTTAAAGAGAAGAATGTTTTTAAAGCAACAGTAAAATCTAGAAGACTTTTTGACAGGCTAGATACATTACAGTGGGGAAGCAGAATGGCTTGCCTGTGAAAGCTTACAATTCTGCTTGGCTTTGCCTGGTGTTGAAAGTGACCAAAACTAATCGGGACCAGAAGAGCATTCAGTAAAGCTGCTTTTCTGACTCTCTGTCTCTGCCCTTCCTGCTTCTGCTGCAGAGCAGATTGCAAGAGACTGGTGCCAACTCTACATCGCTTAATAATAATTCTCATTAGCATGCTGTCTTGGATGTGTATCACAGAGCAAAATTTAGCTCCTCCTCGGTGCAAATCAAGAGAAGAGTCATGAAATTCTCAGAATGTGCAAAGGTTGATAGATGTCAGAAGAGGGGACACCACTCGATGGCCATAGTACCTTTCTCTATCCAACACAGGTGGTACAGACAAAAAAAATGGGGGGAGTTTAATATCAAACTGGGAACCTTGTGTTCTCTCTGCTTCTTTACTTGGAGCCCCTGAGATTTTAGTTGTTTGTGGTTTCCCACCACACAGTCTGATAAATTCCAAAATCCGCAGCCAGCCTGAGCCAGTGCTCCTGTGGAGTGGATGCTATTAGCTCTGGTCTCTGCATTTGACCACGTGGACAACGGCCACGTGTACCTGCAGCTCCATGACTTTTCTGAGGTCATTTGTGTTAGCTTTCATTCTGAAAGTGAATGGGATGCTGTTTCCTTTCCTGCAGACGCCAGGGTGACTGGATGACACTCTGTGGAAACACGCACAACCTTGCACGTTCACAGCCTATTTATCAGGGGCCATATTTCCCACAAAGGCTTTCACATGCCATCTGCTGTCACATGATACCACGTGCCAGGTCCTTACACGAGAAGGATCTGATCACCCAGTTTCTCCTTCCTCCTTTAAAAACAGCAAATTGAACAAGACACTAAGTAGGCTTCACACTAAAGGAATTATGTGCATATCAAATGTAGTGAGTTAAAAGGGAATTTTTATTGTAATTGCCTGCTGAAAAATGGCAATCACCCACCCTTATGAAAAATTTAGAGAAGTTATCAGACTTTGTGGCTGGCAGCAAAAAAATTTCACAAGCAAATTTTGTGAATTTACTTGCCAACAGAATAACAACAACAAAAGATTTCGAAGGGGAGTCCAAGGCAATTTATGCTTCCCTATTTTTTTCATTCTTCTGCTGGAATACAATTTCTCTTGTTTGATCGCACGCTGAATCCAGTGGTAGCGAAATGCCACACTATGAAAGGGTGACAGAATGCAAACAGGGGAAGAGAACTGCAGTGTCCCAGAAACCAATGAATTAGTGTATCCTGCCAGGTCGCACCCATGAAGGATGGCACATTCTTTGCTAATTTAAAAGAAATATAATTTCGGGAAATGGCCAAAAAAATAATAATAAAATAAAAGATTCCTGGCTCTTCTTTCTCTCTTCTCTTTCCTGACCTATGACACACTCTGGAATGTTTCACAGTCTCACATTTTCATGTATTATTCTGATGCTGTCTGTAGGGAGCCTAGAACTGGCTGCCAGAGAGACAGTCTGTAATTGAAAGTTCTTTTAAGAGAAAGACTTCTATCAGGCCTGCCAAGGGAATAGGAGCTCCACCTGCTGACTTTTTTATGTTTGCCGACTCTGAAAGAATGCAAAACATCAAGAAATCGAATGGCAGTTATTTCTTTTATAATTTCTCAGTGGAAATATAGTTTTCAAAATTATTGATAAGATGTACCCATCTAACCAGGGCTTTCAAGATGAAATCACAATCCATAGCTTGTTTTAAGGGTGGGGATTATGTTGGGTTTCTCTGAGCTGGTCTAAATAATTACTTTAATCCATCACAACATATAAATTCATAAGCTGTTGTCACCCTGGCTCTTAGGGAGTGCTTGACTTTTCAAACTCTGCATCTCTCAGCCATAAATTTACATTCCACTATTGGTCCATGTGTGTATTGCTTTAAGAGGCTGTAGTCTCATATTACAGATAGTTTGGGGAAAATGATAGGCATTTTCGATCTAAGGAATAAAGAACAAATCCTAGTGAAAAAAAAAAACACTGGATTTGCAAAAACGCAGACATAATGTGACTGTTTGTTGCATGCATTTCAGAGAGATTTGCAGCTATGAAATACCCATGTAGAACCACAAGCTGTTCATTTGTCTTTTCCTCAGTGAACACTGCCATGAGAAAACGTGGCATGCCCTACAAGTATGCTGGGTTGCTTAGCTCCCTCGATGATGAGATCCTTGAAGGCAGGCACGTCTGCTTGCTCCTTACAATCTCAGGGATGTGGGTTTCATTTCTTATCTAGATTTTTGCTCATTAACCAAGGATAAGCTAATTAGTTGCTGGATTCATCCAAAACAAAACGAATGCTGTATTTCTAGCTTGGGTTTTGTGCTTAGAAAGCCATCTTGTATGTTCTTATGTGTGAGTATTGCAAATCCTTTTCTGTACTCACGTGAGCAACTTGAAGTGGCAGTGTTACCCATACTCAAGTGTCCTCGCAGGCCCTATATCAGAGAGCCAGATGGTTCCTGAGGCAGTCTTCAGTTCAGTTCAGTTCAGTCGCTCAGTCATGTCCGACTTCTCAATCCCATGAATCGCAGCACGCCAGGCCTGCCTGTCCATCACCAACTCCCAGAGTTCACTCAGACTCACATCTATCGAGTCCGTGATGCCATCCAGCCATCTCATCCTGTCGTCCTCTTTTCCTCCTGTCCCCAATCCTCCCAGCATCAGAGTCTTTTCCAATGAGTCAACTCTTCTCACGAGGTAGCCAAAGTACTGGAGTTTCAGCTTTAGCATCAGTCTTTTCAAAGAACACCCAGGGCTGATCTCCTTCAGAATGGACTGGTTGGATCTCCTTGCAGTCCAAGGGACTCTCAAGAGTTTTCTCCAACACCACAGTTCAAAAGCATCAGCTCTTCGGCGCTCAGCCTTCTTCACAATCCAACTCTCACATCCACACGAGACCACAGGAAAAACCATAGCCTTGACTAGACGGACCTTTGTTGGCAAAGTAATGTCTCTGCTTTTCAATATGCTATCTAGGTTGGTCATAACTTTTCTTCCAAGGAGTAAGTCAGTTGGTTTTTGTCTTCTTATCTTTTCCATGACCCTTACTCTGAAAATACACTCTGCACCCCAAGAGCTGTCATCTACCCTTTCTTCAAGGGTGGTCACATGACCCAGGCCAGGCCCCATACTCCTGGCCCAATGAAAGGTCTTCCCTGGGATTAACACATGGAGAGTAGGAGGAAAATGCTATCTGCTCTCTCAGGAGTTACTGGGCTGTGGCTGATTGTGGCTGTTCTCTGCTATGTGGTCACAATCCAGCTAAACTGCAAAATGCAATCCAGTCCCCAGAGCAAAGTCAAGACTGATGGAGATGAGAGCTGCAGCAGGAGAATGAAAGCTCCAGGAGAATCCACAAGGCTCGGGTCCCTGCCACCTATCTGTGGGAGCTACACTCATCATCTCCCTCTGAATCTCATTTCTGACTTACATCATTTGAGATGGGTTTTTGTTATTTGTAACCAAAATAGGCCTGACTACCATAACTCCATACAAGAGAAGTGTGATGCTGCTGTTGCTGCTGCTGCTAAGTCGCTTCAGTCATGTCCAATTCTGTGCGATCCCAGAGATGGCAGCGTGATGAGGCAGACAATTAAATACTTATGGGGAAGTGAAGAGACCTCATTTTCTCTATGGAGACTAGAATTACAAAGGATGGAGAAAGAGAAACAGAAAAAAAATCTCAAGAGTATTAGGTAACAACAAAAACCAGCATTTGTGTAGGGCTCTACAGTTTTCAAAGGACTTTCATGATCATTTTCTCATTTGGCCCTCACAATAATTCTGTGAAGCAGAAGAAATATACTGTATAATTATATACATTTACAAACATAACAGAATGGCAAGTGGAAGTCTTTCTGGTAGTTCTGGAATATAGTGAAGGCCCATTGCTGAGCACAAAAGACCCTGAAGTGTTTTACATTCTGAGTCCAGAGGACTTTTGTGAGGGGCAGCCTCTCACTTCACAAGTTTACTGGGAAGGCCAGTTCACAGAATCAAAACCAAGAATCTCGAATCGAGAGAGAGCCAAGAGCACCAGCAGTGAACATGGGGCATTTGTAAGAAGTGGAGGCTGGCATACCGTTGACCAGCTGGACAGACATCAGAAGTCCTGCCTTTCTGTCTCTAGAGAGGGCACAGAAAATGAAGAGAGAGACAGAAAATAAAGTGGGGAAGCAATGCTCAGTAAGGTTACTTTCCAAGGCCATAAACCAAGGTTGTAGCTGAAATGACGTTTGAATATAAACAACTGATGCTCATACTTCATTGTATAGCAGCAGCACAGAGGATTCATGCGACATGGGGAGAGACTTGTTATAACAGACTGCTTGATCTAGAATCTCTGATTCAACGAGTTTGGGGGAGGGGCCAAGACTGTAGTTTTCTTTCAGCCATGCTTCACAGCTTGTCAGATCTTAGTCCCCAACCAGGGATCAGGCCTAGGCCCCCTGAGGTGGAAGTGTGGAGTCTAAACCACTGGACTACCAGGGAATTCCCCAAGACTGCATTTTAACAAGTTTCAGGTGGTGCTGATGCTCCTGGTCCAGGAGCATAAACTTTGAGAGAACCACTGATCTAGATCCTCTCATTCTGGACCTTTACATCCCCCTACATTGCACCCCTTTAACAGCAGGCCCAAGAGCCTTCGTTCCCTGTCATGTATTACTGACAGCTCATCAATATTCTGAAGTATGATTTTCCAAGAAATAACATTTCATGTCATATACAAGCTTTTAGTATGTGTGTATGTGTTAGTCACTCAGTCGTGTCTGACTCTCTGTGATCCCATGGACTGTAGCTATCCAGGCTCCTCCATCTGTGGAAATCTCCAGAAAAGAATATTGGAGTGGGTTGCCATGCCCTTTTCCAAGGGATCTTCCTAACCCAGGGATCGAACTCAGGTATCCCACATTGCAGGCAACTTCTTTACCATTTGAGCCACCTGGGAAGCCACTTCTGGTATACCTTCACAATTTTTGTACTGTATAACAAATGCCACTCTGGATACGAGAGACAAAAGCTGAGTAGAAATAAAAATTCTAAAGTCTGAAGTCCATGTTACTTTGAAGTGTATCTTATTTAAGAATAGAGTGTGATTTAGGAGCCGGGCTGAACAGTGGCAGTATATATGGGAAATGGTAGGCTTTGCACATGAAATGTACATCAGGAGAAAAAATAAAGCAGAAAATAAACAAGATGAACTCAAAATACTGTAGCAAATGTTGGGCTGAAACACTGCCAGGTGTGGAGGTGTAGAAAAATGAACACACATTTTGGTGGCAAGGCAAAAACTGTTTAGATCCTTTTGCAGAAGTTTCTGAAAACTGTAACTTTGGCATGGAGCTGTGAGTAGAGCTACTGGATTTATCACGTAGGCAAGCCAGCACTGTCCTGTGAAAACTGCCCTGTCCAGTCTTGAATTGCATAACTCCTCTAAATCATCACCTCCACATATGCCAAAGAATGGAACACTGAGAAATGAGTTCTGAGATTTTTTTCTATACAATAAAAATACACAAGAATGTGGAACTCTCAATAAATGCTAACTAGCTCCTACCCTCTTAAAGTAATATTCCTACAAAGGACTCAAAATGATATTTTTTATTATAAGAGAATATGTATACATAAATATCTATAAATATATTTTTCTTTAAAACATTTTATGAAGTTTAGTTTATGACAAATTCCAAAAATTATAACTTCTGGTCAGTATTTATGGCAGAGGAAGAGTCTGAGGTGAGAGATGCTAGCACACTGTGTACGGTCGTGACCACCAACCTTAAACTAATGACCTCTCAAATTTTTTTTTCCTTAGAAAATGGTTGAGAAAGGCAGTGGTGGAGGTAGGAGCCCTTGAAAACATTTGTCCTGCAAAAAGTCAGTTAAGTGTAATATCCAAAATCTAGCCATTGCTACCCTGGGATGTGCTCATATTAGCTTGGAACTTCTGATTATTGAACTCAAGGATGCTCAGGAACAATGGAAGGGCAGAGGACAGGGCACTTTCCCAGAGGTGCTTCACCCCCTCAATGATTGAGGTCAAGACCAAACCTTATACATAAGTGGAGGAAAAAACCCTGACTCAATGACCTATCTTTGTGTCTCCTAGTCCTATATGGCGGAGAAGGCGATAGCACCCCACTCCAGTACTCTTGCCTGGAAAATCCCATGGACGGAGGAGCCTAATAGGCTGCAGTCCATGGGGTAGCGAAGAGTCAGACACGACTGAGCGACTTCACCTTCACTTTTCACTTTCACACATTGGAGACAGAAATGGCAATCTATTCCAGTGTTCTTGCCTGGAGAATCCCAGGGACGGAGGAGCCTGGTGGGCTGCCGTCTATGGGGTCACACAGAGTCGGACACGACTGAAGCGACTTAGCAGCAGCAGCAGCAGTCCTATATGGGGAGTAGATTTCCAAACACTGGATCATTGTTTGGAAGGAAAATAGAAAAAGAAATATAGGATGCTAAGACCATGAGGGAAGGAAGCATGAGAAAATTTGGGTACTGGTGACAGAGTTTAGAAATGCCTTGAGTTCAACCTTAAGTCTTCTCCTTCAGCAATGTCATCTGACTAGGTTTAAATGTAATCCAAATAGGTTTTTACTCTTGCAAGCATAATAATACTACTAAGAGAGAGAGAGAGAGAGAGAGAGAGAGAGAGAGAGAGAGAGAGAGAGGTGTGTGTGTGTGTGTACAATCAGACATAGCCACATACTCTTGTATGACATCATTAGATGATTTATTTATATATAAACAAAATATCTATGTGCAGACTCTTAGTAATTTCTAAGCATTGATACAGCGTTCAGAAGGAGGTATTATTTTAATCTGATAGATGAGAAAATTTAAGGATAGAGGCTTATACACAATTTATAAATGAGTGACATGGAGATAATACAAAACCAGCTCTTTCAGATGCCAGAGCCCTGATGTTCCCAGTGTAAGTTAGTGCCTCTGTATCTTTGGGGAATTTTAATGGGATCTGGAAAGTGAAGATATTTCTTAGTAGTTAACATCTTGTGATGTATTTAGCAACAGCTATTTGAGAGCTGGGAGATGATGTAAATCTAGGATAAAGGAAGGAGAGAAAGCAAAGACAGAACTTAGGAATAACTGTGGAGATAGCCCTATAACTATGGAGGAGGAACCAATCAAATTAAAGCAGCTTTTTAACCTGGTCTAGGACTGTCTCTGGCTATGCTATCTAGAGCAGATATTACTTAATCAGTACTTAACCAACTCAGTACATCTTCATCGAGTGCTTGTTATATATTAAGCAGTATTCTTGGGTTTAAAGGACGTGAGTGAGGGAGTGATAGTTGCTCAGTGGTGTCTGACTCTTTGCAACGCCATGGACCTTAGGCTGCCAAGCTCCTCTGTCCAGAATTCTCCAGGCAAGAATACTGGAGTGGATTGCCATTTCCTTCTCCAGGGGATCTTCCTGACCCAGGGATCGAACACGGGTCTCCTGCACTGCAGGCAGATTCTTTACCATCTGAACCACCAGGGAAGCCTTTGTAGAGTCCCTGCATTTCTGGTGCTCATGCAATGGTTCTCAAACTATCACAATTAGAATCTTCTGAGAACTTGGTTAAAGGTCTGATGTCCACGACTCACCTCCAGCTATTTGGATTGTCTTTGTCTGGGGTGAGGTCTGGGTATACATTTTGTTTACAACGTCCCTGGTTTTTTAACATACAGTCAAAAGTACAAACCTGTCTAACGGCCGAGGTAAGTTTCCAGTGTTAGGGCAGGAATGGGTGACAGGTACACTGAGATAATATGCCCCTCAGCTTTTGTCGTGTCTGTACAAGTATCAGTTTCTGTGTCTGCTATGATATATGAAAGGTTGGGAAACACTAAAATTGTTAGCAAATAAACCATTGGCATATATCACAGCATATGGGTAGGTATTTGTTTCCATGTGTCTCTGCAGAGAGGTGGTGGAGGAAAATCTGATCCATCATTTAAGCTAAGTGTTCCAAGTGGTCTTTTGCAGAAACTCCCTCAGTGGGGCATAAAACAAAATCAGAGAACCAAACAGTCTTAGAAATCATCTTCTAGCCCAACTCCTTTGTCTCAGAAATTAAGGAAGCTGCTTCGAATAACAGAACAACTCAGGGCTGGAGCCTAGCCATGGGCCCCATTCTTTCAGACTCTTTCCAAATAGCTTAATGTAAATCACAACCCTAGATAGGGTAACTGCATAAAGTAAAAAATTAAATATCTGCCCAAATCATATTTATATTGAAGCCTCATCCTATGAGTACCTCACTTCTGCCTTTGTTCCACATACTGCATCCTAAGTAAAGTGACAGTCCAAGAGACAGATGCTCAAGTAGAAGGGTCTCCAGAGAGGCTCATGATTTCCTTTAGCCCCACAAGAAAAAAAAAAAAAAAAAAAAGAATGTCACACAAAGCTCTCCCCAGGTAGGGAAAATGCCAAGTTCCTGCCAAGCCTTCTTCCCTCTCCCTGGGTTGCCTCTCCAGTCCCTCTGCCAGCTGCTGTTCTCATTGCTATCATTATTTCTGTTTTTCTGAGGAGAGCAGAATGCTGCCAGCCTGCTTCTGTCCTCCTCAAAATCTCTCATCTCACTGTTTTCTAAAGACCCTTCCGTCAGCCCATTTCTTTCTCTAGCTCTTGCATGAGTCCTCATTTTCCCTGAGGTCTTAACTATCACATCACTCACTTCCTGCCACGGTAGCTATTGCTGCTGCTACTCTCAGCTGGGCTTTTTGACTTTAAGCACCACCATTTCCAGGGGAAATTCTGGCTGTCCTAATTGTAAAATTCTGAACACGGGTCCTCCATCCTCAATTGTGTTCAGTGGATCCCTGCTACAATGTGTTCAGAGCATGTATGAGTGGAACACTAATGCTCTGTCTCAGGTATGTTTGCAACCACCAGGCCCTGGGCTTCTGCTCCCAGGATCGAGCACGCTGCCTTTTCTGTTCACTTTAATACCCTTCCTCACAGTGTATTCTTCCACTTAGAGTATTTTTAGCTTTTTAAGAGTTCCCTCAAACTGTCTGATTGCTACCATCTTGCATAGCTGCTGAGTCTATGAATTTGGGGATCAACCATCTTAAGTTTGAATGCCAGTTCTGTCACATACTGGATGTGTGACCTTAGGCAAATCACTGACCTTTTGAGGCTTTATAAATGGAGACAATAATGGTACCTACATCATAATGTTGGGAGAACTTACCCAGGACTTTTCCTTTTCTCTTTTTCTAGAATTCAGACACCAAGATGAAATAGTTTCAACCAAATAGATGAGGGCAATGCCCTAGGAGGTCCTTAAGTGGGATAACAGACATGACTTACACAGCACAGTATTTGGCACAAAGCATAGGAAATAGATGGGGAAACAGTGGAAACTGTGTCAGACTTTATTTTTTGGGCTCCAAAATCACTGCAGATGGTGACTGCAGTCATGAAATTAAAAGACGCTTACTCCTTGGAAGAAAAGTTATGACCAATCTAGATAGCATATTCAAAAGCAGAGACATGACTTTTCTGACTAAGGTCCGTCTAGTCAAGGCTATGGTTTTTCCAGTGGTCATGTATGGATGTGAGAGTTGGACTGTGAAGAAGGCTGAGCACCGAAGAATTGATGCTTTTGAACTGTGGTGTTGGAGAAGACTCTTGAGAGTCCCTTGGACTGCAAGGAGATCCAACCAGTCCAATTTGAAGGAGATCAGCCCTGGGATTTCTTTGGAAGGAATGATGCTAAAGCTGAAACTCCAGTCCTTTGGCCACCTCATGCGAAGAGTTGACTCACTGGAAAAGACTCTGATGCTGGGAGGGATTAGGGGCAGGAGGAGAAGGGGACAACAGAAGATGAGATGGCTGGATGGCATCACGGACTCGATGGACATGAGTCTGAATGAATTCCGAGAGATGGTGATGGACAGGGAGGCCTGGCGTGCTGCGATTCATGGGGTCACAAAGAGTCAGACACGACTGAGCGACTGAATGAACTGAACTGCTCAATAGTATCGTCTGTTGTTATTATTAGACTGTCTAATTATTATTACTCAGTCAATGATCTGTCTAAAGATTATGATCTGTGTAAACTACTTACAAGTTAAGAAAATCACAGATATCCAGACTCTCATCACTCATATGATCGATGTCAATTAACTGAGAGAAGTTTTGTCATTAACTGTAAGTTTCACATCAAAGTTGCACGTTTGCTGCTACTCAACGCAGCTTGGTAAACTTTAACTTGTTCATTCTCTTCTCTGTGTCTTCACAGGCTATTTCTTAGTTTTATGGTTAATACATCTAAGTTTATACATTACTAGATTTCCATGAATAATTCTGTCATATACACTCTATTCCCTAAAAATCACCATCCCTCAGAAAGCAAACTCACATTTCTTGGAACCATTATTATTTTCATAAAATATCTTAAAAATTTAATCCAAATATTACATATCATTTTAGTCACTGTATGGCTAAACGGCTGTGACAAAAAGATCCAAAGTACAGTGACCTAGAAATAGAAATGTATTTTCTGTGATGTAACAGACAAACATGGAACCATAGATAGGTTTTCCATGACCCTGGATTCTTTCTGCCTTGTTGTTCTACTGCCTCGTAGGGTGTTGCCCCCATCTGCATGGTTGAGAAAATTTTACCTTGATGTCTAGATTCCAGAAGAATGAAAAATAAAAAGCTTAGGATAAGTGGTTTCATATTTAAGGAAGTGAACTTAATGAAGTTTCACACATCAGTAATACATCCATTGACCAAAATCAAATCACTACCTAGCTAGACCCACCTTTCCAAGATACTGCACAACATAGTCCCTCTATTATTAAAAAGAAGAGGGAGAATAGATACTGTGGACATTGAGGGGCTTCTGCCGTGTGTTTGTGTGTGTGTGTGTGTGTGTGTGTGTGTGTGTGTGTGTGCGTGCGTGTGTATGTGTGTGGTGTCATGTCGAACTCTTTGAAACCCCACGGACTTCAGCCTGTCAGGCTCCTGTCCATGTAATTTTCCAGGCAAGAATATTGGAATGGGTTGCCATTTCCTTCTTCAAGGCATCTTCCCAAACCAGGGACCAAACCTGTGTCTCTTTTGTCTCCTGCATTGGCAGGAGGACTCTTTACCTAGGAAGCCCTCTGCCGTGTGTACACATGATTAAAAGCTCAGCTAGCACAGAGGAGGGAATTATGAAGATAACAGTCATCTTCCCTACCTTTTCTCATCATCAACACCACTCCTCTAAATAAACCATTAGAAGAAACCAACTCAATTCCTAGCTACTTTGATGATTAAAGATATTAATTAGAGATAAACAGGTATAGACTTTAAATAGTCCATCAAAATAGTATACATAATACCTTACTGATTTCCTCAAACATCTAATGAGGTTTCTTTTAGTTTCTTCTTACTGAGGACAACTAAAGAAGTTGGATGAACTACAAAAACCATCTTTTTGAAGCATCATAGAATTGCAAGATAGTAATAACAGATTGGTTTGAAATAGGAAAAGGAGTACGTGAAGGCTGTATATTGTCACCCTGCTTATTTAACTTCTATGCAGAGCACATCATGAGAAACACTGGGCTGGAAGAAGCACAAGCTGGAATCAGGATTGCTGGGAGAAATATCAATAACCTCAGATATGCAGATGACACCACCCTTATGGCAGAAAGTGAAGAGGAACTAAAAAGCCTCTTGATGAAAGTGAAAGAGGAGAGTGAAAAAGTTGGCTTAAAGCTCGACATTCAGAAAACCAAGATCATGGCATCTGGTCCCATCACTTCATGGGAAATAGATGGGGAAACAGTGGAAACAGTGTCAGACTTTATTTTGGGGGCTCCAAAATCACTGTAGATGGTGACTGCAGCCATGAAATTAAAAGACGCTTATTCTCTGGAAGAAAAGTTATGACCAACCTAGACAGCATATTCAAAAGCAGAGACATTACTTTGCCAACAAAGGTCCATCTAGTCAAGGCTATGGTTTTTCCAGTAGTCATGTATGGATGTGAGAGTTGGACTGTGAAGAAAGCTGAGCGCCAAAGAATTGATGCTTTTGAACTGTGGTGTTGGAGAAGACTCTTGAGAATCCCTTGGACTGCAAGGAGATCCAACCAGTCCATTCTGAAGGAGATCAGTCCTGAATGTTCTTTGGAAGGAATGATGCTAAAGTTGAAACTCCAGTAACTTTGGCCACCTCATGTGAAGAACTGACTCACTGGAAAAGACTCTGATGCTGGGAGGGATTGGGAGCAGGAGGAAAAGGGGATGACCGAGGATGAGATGGCTGGATGGCATCACTGACTCGATGGATGTGAGTCTGGGAGTTGATGATGGACAGGGATGCCTGGTGTGCTGCGATTCATGGGGTCACGAAGAGTCGGACACGACTGAGCAACTGAACTAAACTGAAGGAAATCTGGGGTCAAGACATAGAAGACAACAAGAACCTAGAGGGATAAACCTAAACCTAAAAATGTTTTTTCCTAAGGGCTCTTGTCAAATCTGCAAAGCTGGGCCACCCTTTTGGTGATGCTCCCAGGGATGAACACACAGAAATTGAAGACTGAAGCCTGCCAGGAATAGAGATTTGATAAATCAAGCTTCCTTTGAGTTGAAAATCTGAAGGACCACACTCTCCATATGAAGAATAACTCTAAGTAGACCAACCCTTTCATGGGTTTGCAGTCAGCTTTGCATCACTTAATGGTCAAGTAAATTCAAACTCTTATAGTATGTTAAGATATTCCTGGAATAATAACACCTACTGTTATTTGCAGAAGCAAATGAATATCTTCTCTGGAGGAAGACCTCACCACGTCAGGCCTCAAGATTTTCCCCAAATAATTTGCAGAATATACCACCTAACATGTAATGGAAAATAACTAAGTTTATAAGACAACAGGATGCAACGGATAAGTAACAGAAGAAAGAGAGACAACAGAAAGAAGACTCACAACTTGAGTTCTTAGAACTATCAGACATGGTTCATAAAATCATCATGCCTGTTACAATTATGATAGAAAGTATAAGCTTAAAAATATCAGAAATGAACTGGAGACCTTAAAATTTAATGTAGCCCATTAAAACCCCAAACTTTGAAAGATGTAATATTCAAAATTAAGATGGGTTTAAGGGAAAATTAAGTTTTACCATATTAAAAATATATAAATTGGAAGACAGGAAAATGAAAATATCCAGAATGCAGCACAAAGAGACAAAATGAAGGAAGTCATAAAAGGAAAGGTAAGAGGCACATGGGATAATCATAGGACATTCCTATCAAAAAGGGTGGAAGGAAAGGAATGGGACTGAGGTTAACTTTGAAGAAGTAATAGCTCTGAATTTTGCAAAAGCAGTAAAGAAGGGCTTCCCTGTGTTATGCCCGAAGTCCGAGTCCCCAAAACTGAGAGAATAAGACATGCATAGCAATGCAAAAGCATAAAGGGGTTTTATTGCTAGCTCGAGCTAGGGCTCCCGTCTCATCCAGCGCAGTGGAGTCTTGATGAGAGCCCCAAGCTCTGAATCACAGCTGCTTTTATACAGGCAGGTCTTAGTACAGCTGGTGGGTAATGATTGGCTGAGCTGTACCTGGCACCGCGCGATTTTCAAATCCCGCATCCCTATCCGGATTGGCTCAGGTTTGGCGCTATCGGGGACTTTCCCAGGGTGTGGTTCCCCGGAATTATGACTCAGGTTTTACAAGAATCTGAATCTTAGGCTTAGTATAGCTTGTTGAGCCTGTCATGGCTCAGGTCTGGTCCCTTAACACCCTGATGGCTCAGTGGTAAAGAATCTGCCTGCCAATGCAGGAGACATGGGTGCAATCCCTGATCCAAGAAGACCTCACATACAGTGCAGCAATTAAGCCCATGTGCTACAACTACTGAGCATTTGCCCTAGAGCCCGGGAACCACAGCTACTCAGCCCAGAGCCCAAGTGCCACAGCTACGAAAGCCCATGCACCTATGGCCTTTCTCCATAATGAGAGAAGCTACAGCAATGAGAAGCATTGCACCACATCAAAGAGAAGCCCCCACTTGCCACAAGAGAAAAGCCTACCAAGCAATGAAGACCCAGTACAGCCAAAAATAAATGATTACAAAAGAAGAAAGACAAAAAGAAACAATTTCAAACACTCATTGAACCCTAAACAGAATAATCAAAATAAATCCACACCTAGACATTCTCATAAAACTATAGACAACCATAGATGAAGAGAAAATCTTAAAGAGCATGAGAAAAATTACTTTCAAAAGAAGAACAATTAGACTGAAAATTGACTTCTCTACAGTAACAAAGGGAGTCAGAAAGCAACAGAATATTTTCAATTAACATTAAAGTTCAATATGGTAAAAAGATATTTGCAGTTAAATCCCCAAAAAAAAACTGCAAAAGATTACAATTTGGAAGCTAGTAGAGACAAAAACTAGAATGTTAAAGAAAGGTAATTCAAATAGAGTACTTAGAATAAGTAGCACAAAGTAAGACCACAGATTTAACTTAAATATCAGTAATTACACTGCATGTAAAAGGACTAAATATTCAGTTTGAATAAGAGATGTGCAGAATGGATTTAAAAATAAAACTCCACTATATACTGCTTAAAGAGACATATTTAAAATATAAGGATATAAGAAGTTTGAGAATAAATGGAAAAAAAAAGAGAGTCAAGTAAATACTAACACAAAGAAATCAGCTTTAGTATAACAGAGTAGACTTTAAAGTGAAAAGCATTAGCATAGATTCTACAGCAAAAGGATAAAATGTCCTGTTGTCCATGAGGAAATAACGATTTAAAATCTGAATGTGCCTAATAACATGGACTAAAAATATGAAGAAAACATTGACATATAGACAAATGCACAATCATAATGAGAAATTTTTAGTGCATCTCTCTCAGTAACTAAAAAAATAAAACAAAAAGGAATATATAAGACTTAAACAACATGATTAACAAAGTGACCTAAATGACAAAGCTGCAAAATACATATTCTTTTCAAGATTGCACAGCTATAAAATTCTCAATAGAGTGTATTTTCCAACACAATGAAATATGGTAGATATTAATAAGTAGAAAATTCCCCTGAGTATGGAAATTTAGAAATACATTTTTTCATAATTAATGGATAAAAGAAGAAATCACAATGGAGATTAAAAGAAGAAATCACAGGGACTAAACTGGTGAAAATTCAATAGATCAAAACTTATGTACAGCAGCTAATACAGTACTTAGAAAGAAATTTATAGACTTAAATGAATGTTAGAAAATAAAAATGGCTAAAAGTAAGTGATCTAAGCATTATGTCCTGTAAAGAAATTATTAAAATGAACTAAACTCAAAGAAATTAAAAGGAGGGACATAATGATTGAACCAGAGGTTAATTAAAAAAAGAAGACAAACATATGATAGAGCGCTTCAACAGTCAAAAGTTGGTTCTTTGAACAAGATGATAACATAGACAAAGTCCTGGTAGGACTAATTTAGAAAATAAGAGCAAAAGCACATTTACCAATATCAGGAATGAAAAAGGTTTACCATGACAGATTCCCTACACACTAAAAAAATGAAAAAGGATGCTATGAACCACTTAACCGTTCAAGACATAGAGCCTGTGAATAGTCAAATAAAATTGACAGAGGAATGAGAAAATTTCCCAGAAATAAAACTCTAGGCTCTCTCAGTGGTAATGAATCAGCCTGCCAATGCAGAAGACAAGGATTTGATTCCTGGTTCGGGAAGATCCCACATGCCTTGGGGCAACTAGGCCTGTGTACCATAACTGCTGAGCCTGTGTTCCAGGGCCTGGGAGCTGCAGCTACTGAGCCCAGGCACCACAGCTACTGAGGTCCACATGCCGAGAGCCTGAGCTCTGCAACAGGAAGCCACTGCAACGAGAAGCTCACCTACACTCCAACCAGCAGGTAGCCCCCGTCACTGCAACTAGAGAAAACCCCCACCCTGCAAAGAAGAGCCAGTGCAACCAAAAATATATATGTAAAATTATTAAAAAAAAAAAAAAAAAGCTTCAGGTCCACCCACATAGTTTCAACAATGATTTCTACCAAACATTTAAGGAAGAAATTATTACAGGCTTAAAAATCTCTTCCAAAGAATAAAAAAAATAGGATGAAACCTTGAAATCACTTTATAAGACTAGCATAACCCTTGATACCAAAATCTGACAAGTGCAATAAGAAAAGGGAATATTATCAGCCATTCTTACTCACGAATATAGATGCAAAAATCCTAAATAAAATACATGTAAACATATGATCAAGTTATATTTTCCCAGGAATAAGAGATACAATGCCATCAAATTCAATGTCCACCCATAACTGAAACATATAAAAGAAGGAAAAAGGGAACTTTCCTATGCTGATAAAAGATATCTTCAGGGAAACAAAAGAAATCTTTATTACAAAATTCTCAAAGTAAAAATTTGAAAGTCTTTCCTCTAAAGTAAAATGTTACAAGTTTTCCCTCTAACATCAGAACAAAATTATATTTAACTTTATTCTGTCTTTTAAACATGCCTTTTAACATTATATACTGGAATAGCAAGGCAAGAAAATGAAATAAAGGGTTGGAAAAGTAGGAGAAAAGCATTATTTACAGAATATGTGATTGCATATGGAGAAACAAAAAGAATGTAACATAAAGTATTCAAATTCATAACTGAATGTGTAACTTTGTAGGCTAAAATTCGATACACAAAAATCAATATTTTCTATGTCAATGATAACAAAGAATGAAATATTTTAAAGGTTCAATTTGAAATTACATCAAAATACTATGTACACAGGAGTATATCCAAATAAAATGTCTAATGACTTTCCAGATAGATCTGTAAAACTTATTAAGAGCCATTTAGGAAGACCTAACAGATACCCTATCAATATAGACTTGAAACTGAATCCTGTAAAAAGTATAATTCTACCAATGTTGATATATAGATTCAATGTAATCTCAATCAAAACCCCAAGAAACTGTAAAAGGAATTGGATAAGCTGATTCTAATTTTAGTTTGAAATACAAAAGGTTAAAAATAGCCAAGATTTTCCCGAAGATGAAGAGCAAGACAAGACTTACTCTGATACTAAATGAGCGTGGTATCAGTGTAAGAATAGACATATAGACCTAGCACAGATAAAGAGACAAAGAAACAGACACACACATTTGGACACTCTAATTATGACAAAGGAAACACTGTAAGGAAGAAGGATCGTCTTTTTGAAAAATGAAGCTGGGACAATTAGATTTCCAAACAGAAAAAAGAATAAAATTATAGCCCTATAGCTCAACATAATGAAATCAATACTAGAGGTATTACAGACCTAAATATGAAAGGCAAGACAATGGCACTTACAGGTTATAATCCAGAAGAACATCTTCATGATTTTGCATTAGCACAAAGGTTTTGTCCCTATACCCAGAGCCTGTGCCAAGAGTGACACAGCTTTTGAGGGTGAATATGTTCAGTTTGCATGGGAACCCTTGCTAGCCCGGTAGCAGCAATAAGACATTCCACGTCGTAAGTCTTTATGTCACTACCACTTGACTGGTCTATGAATATGCTTCCCTGCTGTGCCAAATCAGGATCACTAGACCAAAGACTCATCAACTCAACTGGCATGAGTTTGATCAAACTCTGGAAGATAGTGAAGGACAGGGTAGCCTGGTGTGCTGCAGTCTGTGGGGTCGCAAAGAGTCAGACACGACTGAGCAACTGAACAACTGAACATCAGGACCAAAGAGGACTCCTAGGCCAAAGAGTAACCACAGCACCTGGTTAGATAGAGAAGAGTCCCAGCATTTTTATTTGTGGATAGAACGGTGCTTCTTAAATGTATCTGAGCCTGAGAATATGAATGTGTGTGTGTGTTTAGTTGCCTGGTCATGTCCAACTCTTTGCAACCCCATGGACTGTAGTCCACCAGGCTCCTCTGTCCATGGGATTCTCCAGGCAAGAAAACCAGAGTGGGTTGCCATGCCCTTCTTCAGGGATCTTCCCAACCCAGGGATTGAACCCGGGTCTCCTGTACTGCAAGTGGATTCTTTACCATCTGAGCCACCAGAGAAGCCCGTGAGAGAATATAAGCACTAGACACCAACTGTACAACAAGGAAAGCCTGCACTGCTAGAAAAAAAGACAGTGGTTACTTCTTTCTCTTCATTCTGAATTTTATGTGTCAGTCATTTGTTGTACATGGGTTAATGGTGGGTGTGGAGTCAAAAGCAGGGAAAAATGAGGTTTCTGTTGAGGTGACAATTTAAAAGAAGAAACTTTTTAGTGGCCTTCTAAACTGTAGTTTGTTTTAGTTTTAAATACAAAAACATCAGCATGTAAGCAAAGCAAATGAGATTTAAATAGATCTGGAATGCAAAGCACATGGAGGAGTCAGGTTGATCTTGAGGTGGATTGTAGGTTGGGCACCTTTCCATCGTCTTGAAAGGCCTATTTATTTATATTGGTGGTGTTTAGTCACTAAGTCGTGTTCAACTTCTGTAACCCTAAGGCCTGTTGCTTGCCAGACTTCTCTGTCCATGAGATTTCTCAGACAAGAATACTGGAATGGGTTGTCATTTCTTCTCCAGGGGATCCTCCCAATCCAGGGATCAAATCCAGGTCTCCTGCACTGCAGGCAGATTCTTTACTGACTGAGCTATGAGGGAAGCCCATCTACTAAAATGGGCAACATTAAAGAGTATTTTATTGGAAAGATACAGGAACATCCTAAACCACTTCCTCTCCCCATCCTCTTCTCCTATCTCTAAAATTTCTCTGACATTTCCATGATTTTTGAAATTTCACCTTGCAGGAAATTCTTCAGCTTAAGGTTTAATCTGTGTTACAAAGGGAGGAAAACCAGCATGATCACCAGCATTTTGGTGTAAATAACTTACTCAAAATTCTCCAAGCCAGGCTTTAGCAAACATGAACCATGAACTCCCTGATGTTCAAGCTGGTTTTAGAAAAGGCAGAGGAACCAGAGAACAAATTGCCAATATCCGCTGGATCATGGAAAAGCAAGAGAGTTCCAGAAAAACATCTATTTCTGCTTTATAGACTATGCCAAAGCCTTTGACTGTGTGGATCACAATAAACTGTGGAAAATTCTGAAAGAGATGGAAATACCAGACCACCTGACCTGCCTCTTGAGAAATCTGCATGCAGGTCAGGAAGCAACAGTTAGAACTGGACATGGAACAACAGACTGGTTCCAAATAGGAAAAGAAGTACGTCAAGGTTGTATATGGTCACCCTGCTTATTTAACTTCTATGCAGAGTACACCATGAGGAACGCTGGACTGGAAGAAACACAAGCTGGAATCAAGATTGCCGGTAGAAATCTCAATAACCTCAGATATGCAGATGACACCACCCTTATGGCAGAAAGTGAAGAGGAGCTAAAAAGCTTCTTGATGAAAGTGAAAGAGGAGAGTGAAAAAGTTGGCTTAAAGTTCACCATTCAGAAAAAGAAGATCATGGCATCCAGTCCCATCACTTCATGGGAAAGAAATAGATGGGGAAACAGTGGAAACAGTGTCAGACTTTATTTTTCTGGGCTCCAAAATGACTGCAGATGGTGACTGCATCCATGAAATTAGAAGACACTTACTCCTTGGAAGAAAAGTTATGACCAACCTAGACAGCATATTCAAAAGCAGAGACATTACTTTGCTGACTAAGGTCCATCTACTCAAGGCTATGGTTTTTCCAGTGGTCATGTATGGATGTGAGAGTTGGACTGTGAAGAAGGCTGAGCACCGAAGAATTGATGTTTTTGAACTGTGGTGTTGGAGAAGACTCTCGAGAGTCCCTTGGACTATAAGGAGATCCAACCAGTCCATTCTGAAGGAGATCAACCCTGGGGTTTCTTTGGAAGGAATGATGCTAAAGCTGAAACTCCAGTCCTTTGGCCACCTCATGCGAAGAGTTGACTCACTGAAAAAGACTCTGATTCTGGGAGGGATTGAGAGCAGGAGGAGAAGGAGACAACAGAGGATAAGATGGCTGGATGTCATCACGGACTCAGTGGATGTGGGTCTGAGTGAACTCCGAGAGATGGTGATGAACAGGGAGGCCTGGCGTGCTGCGATTCATGGGGTCGCAAAGATTCGGACACAACTGAGCAACTGAACTGAACTGAACTTACTCCAGAAAATAGGTTTTGACAAGGAGAAAGTATGAAGCACTAACAGGAATGAAGGAAAAGCAAGAAGCAGATAGTGGAAGCACAGAATGTCACAAGAAAAAGAAGGGGACAGATGTAGCTCAAACTTGGAGTTAAGCAGGAGGATCTGGATTAGAATTGTGACTATATTGGTCTAGTGACTTAACCAATTATAGCCTCACTTTTCTTAGCTGTAAAATGACAGCATGTACCCTGAGCCTTTATCTAAGAATTAAATGAGATAATACCATTGACGCATCTGATGGAATGTTGGTCCCAGCGTAGGAGTTGATTACGTGTTAGCTTCCATGTTGCCAGATTTTTGTTTTTTTCTACCAACACTAATCTTTCTCGGGGCCAGTTCCTTTGTGATATCTTCCATCTTAGCCATACACATAAGTATTTTCATCTCTCTATGGCTTTTATATGACTTAAGAAAACATTTTTTTGGGAAAAGGCAGGATGAGCCTATTTTGTATTCCCCATATCTTAATAATAATATTTTTGGTACTCCCTTTCAGAAGGACTATCTGGAGTTAGAAAAAATGTAAATTTTCTTTCACATTTTCCCCCTTACTTCAGCTTGACAATGTTTCTTACATCTCTCCCAATGAAATGTATGGAAGTATTGATAAATTACATTACTATTTGAAAAATACATGAATAGTCTGGATGTGACTCAAGGACAAGGTGATTGAGAATAAGTCTACCTTCCCAGAAGCAAGGGCACTGTCTTTGAATGAACAAGGCCAAAAGAGAATCAAATATATTGAGAAGGAACATAGCTATTTCCTTTTCTTTAGAGTAGTAGCTTTTATACTTTTTTTTTACCCTCAACCTACAGCAAGTAAAACATTTTACACTGTGATCTGATACACACATATGCATTGTATGTATATGTCTATCTGTTTGAAATGAGTATCATGGAATAAAACTTACTATATTTCACACAACTGGAAATGTTCCTTTCTATTCTAATCTTTTAAAATGCTGTTTGAGACCATTATATTGATTTTATGTTTCCCATATCGAAAACCACTGCTTCAGGGTTTTATTTTGCTTTTCTGAGTGAAAAGCCTCCTCCTGTTAGTTTTAAATGCATTTAATTTGGTTCTGTCCCCCTCCCCCTTTTTTGGTGTGTATCTTCGAATGTAAATATTAGCTAAGATGGAAGAATATTAAGAAAAATCAGCTTATGATTGGCTTGGTTGAGTTACCTGCCACACAAGTAAATGCAATATGGGACCTCTCACCATCTTTTATATTTCCTGTCCATTCAACTTCCTTTCTTATTCTCTTTTTCTTTATTATTTCCCCCAAAGACTAATTTTCAGTTGTTATTAGGCACAACAGGATTATTAAAGAGAAGGGAGGGGACTAACATTTAATGAGCAACTGGCTACACATTTCTTCTCAATAACATGCAAGGGATTTTTTTTTAATGCATATCTTTTTACTCATAAGGAAACCAGGATTAGAGAAGTGAAGAAACTTGCCTAAGGTAAGAAAACTCAAAAAGCTAGGTTCATAGTAAAACTGACCCAAAACTCAGGTCTGGCTAACACCAGAATCACTGCAATGTATTTCCTTTATGTCAATGTAAAACTAAAACCACACACACAAAAATTAGACCTTCTGTTTTTAATCTACTAACTCTAGTAAAGCATGTGTGTATCACTTCTTTCAAATTGTTTTTGTTGTTGTTAGACTCTCTTCTTTACCAAGTATTACACAGAACATATGTTGAACTTTCCAACATGTATTCATGCATTCATCCTCCGAGCACACCATTTATTCATTTAGAGTACTCTGGAGCTTATAACTGACTTACATAATTTTTCCCCACAATTTCCCCATAATTTTTCCATGTTTTCTGTTGCCTTACAAACTCAGGACTCTACTTTATCTTTGCATTACAACATTTGCTTTCATAGTAACCTCCTCAATACTGAGGAGAAAATTAAAATAAAATGCTTTCTTTTGTAACCTTTAGTTCTCAGCAGAGGCCATTAGGGACTTTAAAATAATCACATTTAAAGCTGATTTTTGAATTGGTAAACACTTTGTATGAAGTTAAATAAGCTTTGCCTGTTCTAGGAGAGAGAGTGGATTAAATTAACCAGTGGTGCATGTCACTTGCCTGAAGTGACAAGAATAAAGAAGAGATTGTACCCACTCCTCTACTCCCATTAAGCTGCCTCTTTATTCTGAAATTGGACTGAGATTCCAGGGTACCTCTTAACCTACAGGAGACACTGGATCTAAAGCAGAAGCAAGTACCCCGTACCTTCTTTAAATTAACAGCTTTACTGAGATATAACTTATATAGTATAATCTGGGACTGTTTCTACCCAAAACAACATTTCTAACTCTGAAAGGAAATAATAAACACCAATTTCACGCTCTCACCAGCTTACACCCAAGTAATCTCCTTTATGATTTCTCTCATTCCTTCTTCCCCATTTTGCTTCCCCACTGCCCCATTACTTGTTGCTCCACACACAGTATATTGACACATCCACCCAGGTATTTTTACACGTGGCCTTTCGAGGATTCCATACCAATTAAGTTTCATTCCAAGGTAAGAACAACCATAAAACAGTATCATTAAACTTGAAAATGCAGTCATCCCTGTGTTAGGGCAGAACTGCAATTACAACTGATGCTTTGTCTTCAGAGAGAAATGAATTGGCAGGAGGAGTGGAATTCGAGATCTAATATTTCATATCATCATCAACAACATCAAGTTTTTCCCTCAGGATTTGTATGGTCACAGTGATAGAGGTGGATTCTAGTTCAGTGATTAAACAAAAGGTTAGTGCACCATCATACACACGATGCCATTATGTCCAAGTGAGAACACCAGTATGATTTTCTGAATAATGTCATCAACAGTGATGTCTCTCTCAAATTTTAATACTCTTGTGCCAGCTTTCTAATTCATTAACAACTGATATATAAACATTGTTATAGTATCCAAAAGATTCTATGAACCACCAGCCCTACCTCCTGAAAAAAAAAGTTGAGCCTTCTTTGCATCATATTTTGAGTTTTACATTATTCTCAGGTGACGGTGGGAGACATCATATAATAGGATGCCCTGCTGGAGATGAATTATATTGTGCTTTTCACTCTTCTATGAAACAGGAGCAACCAGGAAACCAACTCTGGAGCTCACATCTAGAAAGGGAAGGTGAGCATATCTTGAAATCACCTGGAAGCCAGATTTACTTCAAGAGGTTGGGGCAGGGCAGATCACCCTGTTTCAAGAGGAAAAGGGGAAAATGAGAACCTCTGTCAGAAGCTGAGTATTCTTTTGTCCCCCAAAGGAAGTTTAAGCAGTTTTTATTTTCAGATTAGAAAAGGATAAGTTATCTAAACCCTGAGTGTAGATTCCTGAAAGGAAATGAGGACAGTAAAGCTAAGTATCAATGACGCAATTGAAGAAATAAAAGTATAGGCAACTTTTGGCTGAAATAAACAATGGAAGGAGATGTATCTCTTAAAGAACCACAGAAGCCTGAATGGGAATCTAACAGTGAATGGGCATTTCGGAGTGAACCAGAATCTTCTGTGGTACAAACAGCAAATTCACCATAGCAACATAATGGAAGAGCAAGAAACATCTTAGGTGTAGAAACTGTACTGACTGTTCTGGACTACATAAAGTTCAGAATTTGGAGGGGGCAGTCATTTATAGAGACAGGAGATATTTGTTTTCTATTGCTGTTATAACCAGTTACTGCAAACTTTAGTGGCTTAAAACAACAAAGATGGATTATCTTACAGTTCTGTAGGTTTGACATTCGAAGGGTGGCTCCCTGGGGTAGCATCAAGGTGTCAGAGCTGCATTTCTTCTGCATGTTCTAGGGGAGAATCCATTTCCTCACATTTTCTAGCATCTATAGCAGGGGTTCCCAACTTCTGGGATCTAATGCCTGATGATCTGAGATGGAGATGCTATAATAATAATAGAAATAAAGTACACAATAAATGTAACACACTTAATCATCCTGAAAGCATCCCCCACTCCCTCCCTGTCCATAAGAAAATAATGGACAGGAAACCAGGAAATCAGTCCCTGGTGCCAAAAAGGCTGAGGACTGTGGGTCTAGAGGCAGTCCTCAGAAGGGGCCTGCTGATCTAGAGGTTGAGCTTTCTGACATTTCTTGGCTGGTAAACCCCTGGCTCAAGCACGTCAGACTGAGTGCTTCTCTTTAGGTCTTCTGGCTCTCTCTTTAACTTTTAAGGACCTTTGTAATTTTATTCGGATCACTTGGATAATTTCCTTATTTTAGGGTCAGCAGATTAGCAACCTTAACTCCATTTGCACTTTAGTTCCCCTTTGCCATGTGACCTAACATATTCAGTTTCCAGGAACTGGGAGGCAGACATCTTTTGGGAAGGGGCATTATTTTGCCTCCCACTGGAACTCCAACAGGGAGATACTAAATGTCCTGTAAATACGGTAGGTGTGTAAGGAGGACAAGCAAGCTGAGGATGAACTCAACCTTGGTCTCAATGCTGGCTTACATGTATAATTGTGTGGTAGGAAGTCCTAAAGAAATACTAATGCTCAGGTCACACCCTCACATGTTCTAATAGGTTTGGGGTGGATTCCAGAAATAGTGATGTAGGGATATATAGATCTGAATGAACCAGGTAATTTTTATGTCCAGACAGGTTCCAGGCCACTGATCTAGGAATGGGAGTTGCTAACCTGGCTCCAGGGGACAAGGACAGAAGCTCAGATCAAACATGTCCTAGAGTTGTGTGTTCATTTCTGACTTCTACCCGTTACTTCTGTTATATGTCAAGTTCCACTTTAATCTACCTCTATCTAACTTACTATATGGGTTTTAAATATTCTTAGATGTAAAGAAATCTTCCCCTAGAAATGCTATTATTTAAAATTGCATTTTATACATTTTAATCATTTTAATTTACTTTCCCAATCTGTCTAAACTTGTTTTCCAAAAATACTGTTAACTGAAAAATTACATCATTAAGAGTTCATCAGTAATAGTTTATTTCACTGTGTATACCTGGCTCCTTTGTAATGAAAAGTTAGACTATATTTCATTTACCTTAATGAAATCTATTTTCATGAGGAATCACTGTATAGTGTTTACTTCACAAACATTTCATGGTATTTCAATCAGTGTATGCTTTTTCTATTTTGTTACTTTTCTTATGTTATTTCATTCTTGCATATAAAATTGTTGGTAGTTGCCATGGTAATTCTAATTGATTTCTTTCTGCTGTTTTTATAGGCTTTTAAAGAGATTTGCACAATACATCATTCATATTGTTATTTTTATCTCTGTAAATTTGTAATGGCCTCTCAAAAAAAAAAAAAAAAGCTGTGTAACAAGAGCATCAGATGCTACTTTGCTCAGTGGGAAGGCTGTGAAGAACAGAAGAAAACTGAGGAGGAAAAGCCAAGTTGGAAAGGGCAATGAAGGAGAGGAAAAGCGTGTACCACACAAAAGCAAGAGTTCAGGCACCCGAGTGAGTGGTAATGTAAGAGCCAGAGATGTGCTTTTCAGAGAGAATTGACCTTGTCAATGTGATTCAGCTCTGGAAGACCAATAAATGATGGAAGGAGAGGTAGGAGGACCAAACAGGTGACAATGTTGCCATGTTATTTGTTTATCCCCCAGTAAATATCAAACCTTCTCTGCTTCTGTTACACACACCCACCAGCATGCACTCATGGAATGCATCAGTACATCCACTGTCAGGACCAGCTAGCATTCTCATTGCAGTAGACCAGAGCTGTGTTCTCTGACAGATGCCATGTGCTGTGATTAACTGTCTTCTTCTAGAGAATGAGCTACCATACCGTTTGCAGCCCTTTAGAGGTCGTGAGAAAATGAGCAGAAAGATTCTTGGGGATCTGGAATGAGCTGGATTTGGTTTTAGGTTTACTGTAGAATTCCAGAAAGTTTACTTTTTTTTCTTATACCACATCTTTTCCAAAATCCAATTGTTGTGGAGTGCAAAAAAAAAAAAAATCAATACTGTACAATCAAATAATAAAAAGTGATGGCAATTTCAAATCATGTTGTACACCTGAAACTCATATAATGCTTTGCCAATCATGTGCTATTTTTCAGTTGCTAAGTCATGTCCAACTCTTTGCAACCCCATGGACTGCAGCATGCCAGGCTTCCTTGTCCTCCTGTCAATTATATCCCAATTAAAAAAAAAGAAAGGTAAAAGAGTAAATTTAGGACAATGTCAGGTGCATTACGAAGGTTGGTTTTAACCTTCTGTATGATGGTTAAAAGCCAGTTGTGAATTTGCCTCTGATATTCTTGGTGGTCAAAGCAAAGAGGAAAACATGATCAGATTCAAAACTCTAAGTTCTTGTGAAAGAAACATTTATCAGGTGCATCAGAGAAACAGTCTTTCCAAGAATTGAGACCAGTAAGAAATTCCCTGAAGGAAGGGATATTTTAATGTAATGTGCAATTGCCTTATCAATATTCCTGCAATATGAAACAGTGGGTTTCACATAGCCACTTTTTAAAAAACTTCCGTCAACTGAAATCAAGGTCTATGTGTTGAGCACAATGCCTGAGCATAGCGCAAAGAAAACTTGCTAACAAGGGTGAAGAGTTCTGAAAGTCAAATATCCTACCCTGGAATGATCCTGGTGACCCAAGAAGTCACTCTAGAGAGGACTACACAGCATATGTTTTGGAAAAAATTTATGCACCATCCCACTGCATGGTAAGTTCAAGAGACTTGATGAGATTGCACCCTGGCAGCCCTTTCAGATTCTCACCTTATGAAAAAGAAACCTCACTCCATCCCACTGTACTCATGCAAAAAGATCTTGGGAATAGCAAACGTGATTCATCTGAGAAACCCATTGTAAAAATTACATTACACAGGCCTATGTGAAACATGCAAAAGCTTTGGAAAATAAATGCCTAGCATAATTCACCATAAAACTTTGAGATAAATTATTATGACCCTGTTCTTCTGGTACAAGCATAAATGTGTTTCCGATAAATGCATTTTATTGTGTTTGCTTCATAAGACCATCCGATTATAAATTCAGGATGGTTAAAAGAAAAATTTAAGATCCTCTCTTCCTTTGGCAGTCAGAACAAGGTTTTTTAAACCAAAAACATATGTTTAAATTTAGCTCCACATGTGCCAGCTAGTTATTGACTGATTACTGACATGTGTTTGAGCTCTAGGGAGCTCAGATCTCTCTCTGCTTCTCCCCCACAGCTCCTCAGCACTACACATCTCATGCACACGTGCATACAGGCATGCATACACACGCACACCACACATTGGGAATTCTGATACTTAGCAGGTAATTGGGAGCTAGTATTCAGAGTAAACACATGCCCTGATGGGAGAACAATATGGGATGCTATATGCAGCGCCTTACTTTGGGAGACAGAAATGAATGACTCTTGCCAAAATCTGACTACCCCTTGAGCTTGTCTCATTCTTCAGAAAATTGTTTTCCTCTGAATGCTTCTCAGTTATGTCCATGACTTTTCAGAAACAATATATTTTTAAATCAGTTCTCCCCTAGGTAAGTGAAAACAACGTTCTGCTGGTGGGATCATCTCAGCAAATTGCAGTGGGAATACAGCTCTGAAAACAATCTGGTTTTGTCCCTTTAGGTTGCCAAATCCTGGGTCTGGTGGCAATGGTGATAGGCCTTGCAGACCTCCAACCAGGGAGAGCAAATTGACTAAGGCCCCAGCTGGGACACTGTGAAGCCCAACAGCACACTTACGATTGGGGCTACGCTTGCCACGCTGCTCTCGGCTAATGGCTGAGTGGGCAGGGATGCTAAGGCAGGCTATTCCTGGGAGAACCAGGGACCCTCTGATAACTCCAGGACTCCTTGACTGTCTTGCATCCTGGGATGCTTCTATTCAATCTTTTCTTTTTCTCTCCTCCACTTAGCATCAGATTTCAATCAGGTCTGAAAACTTTTTCTAGCTCCCTCCCCATTTTTTCTCACATAGGCAGTTCCCCTAAGAAAACCTCTGCCTGTTTAATCCTGTCTTGGCATCTGCTTCTTGGAGGACCAGGAATAAAAACATACTGTTTAATTTTAAAGGTAGGTTATGTTCAGTTCAGTCGCTCAGTCGTGTCCAACTCTGCAACCCCATGAATCGCAGCACGCCAGGCCTCCCTGTCCATCACCAACTCCCAGAGTTCACTCAAACTCATGTCCATCGAGTCAGTGATGCCATCCAGCCTCTGTTGTCCCCTTTTCCTCCTGCCCCCAGTCCCTCCCAGCATCAGAGTCTTTTCCAGTGAGTCAACTCTTTGCATGAGGTGGCCAAAGGACTGGAGTTTCAGCTTTAGCATCATTCCTTCCAAAGAACATCCAGGACTGGTCTCCTTTAGAATGGATTGGTTTGATAGCCTTGCAGTCCAAGGGACTCTCAAGAGTTTTCTCCAACATCACAGTTCAAAAGCATCAATTCTTCGGTGCTCAGCTTTCTTCACAGTCCAACTCTCACATCCATACATGACCACAGGAAAATCCATAGCCTTGACTAGACGAACCTTAGTTGGCAAAGTAATGTCTCTGCTTTTGAATATGCTATCTAGGTTGGTCATAACTTTCCTTCCAAGGAGTAAGTGTCTTTTAATTTCATGGCTGCAGTCACCATCTGCAGTGATTTTGGAACCCAAAAACCTTAAGGAAATATTAATACATCTTCACAGAGTCAAGAACTGCAGCTCTAAATTAGTCTTCTGCTGCAAAAAGATGTATTACACTTGGAACATAATATTTCCATGCATAGATTTGGATCCTGAATTGAACCAGATTAAAATTCCTTGCAAATGATGTTCCAAAGTAAATCCCCAACTCATTCCCTTGTCCAAGAAGTCACAATGTTTCCTCTAATCCTAAAGTCATCAATAATTCATCTATTCCTCTCAAGAATGCTGAAAGTTTGTTTTTTAGAACTCCACTTAAATCCTACTTGGTAATTTTTTTTTTCTTTTACATTATGGCTTATTACAGGATATTGAATAGAGTTCCCTGTGCTATATAGTAAGACCTTGTTGTTTACCTATTTTATATATAGTATTTTGTATCTGCTAATTCCAAACTCCTACTTTATCCCTTCCCACCCTCTTCCCTCTTTGGTAAGCATAAGTTTGTTTTCTGTTTGTGAGTCTGTTTCTGTTTTGTAAATAAGTGCATGTCTGTCATGTTTTAGATGCCACTAGAAGTGACATCATGTGATATTTGTCTGTCTTTTTCTGACTTACTTCACTTAGTACAATAATCTCAAGGTCTACATGTAGGTAAATATCCATGTTGCTATAAATGGCATTATTTCATTCTTTTTTATGGCTGAGCAATATTTCATTGTGTGTTTTTACCACATCTTCTTTTTCCATTCATCTGTCAGTGGACAACTTAGTTTGCTTCCATATGTTGGCTACTGTAAATAGTGTTACTATGAACACTGGTGTGCATGTATCTTTTTGAACCAGAGTTTTCTCCAGATATATACCCAGGATTTGGGTATATGGAATTGCTGGATCATATGGCAACTCTATTCATACCTGTTAATTTTGTCAATTAGAATGTGCCAATTAAAATGCATATCTACTCTAAATCTCAACCTTTCACGTGATTGACAATAATGGCACTATTCAGCTTTATATCATTGCTTATATGAGAGACCCACCTTGAAATCATATGGACAGGTCAGTGTCAGTTTAAGACCACTCAAGTAAATGCAGCTTTTTGAGGTTCTTTGAAGCAAGGTCAAACCCTATTCACTCTCTGAATTTGGAACCAGCTAAAAAGTTAGACAGTAGAATCAGAGATAGGGAACAAAAGACTGCAGTTTAATATTTGGAGCATCTTGCATCTAGACCATAGGTTGCCCATCCAATCTAGGTAGTGTAAATGGAAACTGTAGGACTCCTAGTTGGAGGCCTAATGGATGCTAGGTCTAATGCTATCCTATCAGCCTTTTATCCTTTAAAGTAGAGCACAGCAATGGATAGAATGCTACGTGCGGCCAATGGGAGATTCCAAAGAGAAGAGCAAGACTGATCCCAGAAAAGGTGAGCTCAAAAATAAAAGCATTAGCCTTTTCTCTATGTTGTCCTCTCTTGGGGAACATTGAGAAGGAGACAGAAAGAAGCTTCTGAAAAGATAGCAGTTTCACTTTGTGGGCCATGGTGGAAAATCAGAGAGAGAAAGAGAAACAGTTTGTCCTACAAAACCCTAGTCTTTGATTTACTGATGGGGAGGGTCAGTGGCATTAACTCTGTGTGTGAAGAACAGATCATCACTGGGCCACCTTACCTATAGGTCATCCAGAATTGACGTTGCACAGAACACAATGCAAACTTTCCTCTCCTTCATTGCGTTACTCTTCACATGTTTCAGAACAATTCATTCAAGATTCACATAAAGTTAGCTATGGGCTTTTCAAAATAGAGCTCTTACAACTTAAAAATAAATCCAAGGCTTTTAAAGCTTTGTAATTATCTTGTCTATTATCTCTTCTGCTGCTTCATCTTTCATTCCCTCCCCTGATCTTTTTTCTGTATGGGGTTTGCCATTTTTGCATAGCTTTTAAAGCAAATCTGGATATTTTCAGAGATTGGGGGTTAGGAGAATAGATATGTCACAATTTGTGTTACTTACTCACTTTTTTGGAAAATTAACTCCTCAAGCACCTGATGAGTAACAGGCACCTGGCCATTTGGAATTTGAAGAAGAATTTTATCATTTCATTGCTGTCATTGTTCTTAATGATGAAAATTCTTACAGTTTCCTGCACCATGGCATTTATATCTTTATTTAAGTCACATTTTAAAATTGCATGGCAAAACCAATTGTAAAGTAAAAAAATAAAAAATAAAGAGCAAAAAAATCTGCATCTTCATAGAACTCTGTCCTCAATGATCTGTGTAACTAACTTAGAGCTTAATGACCTCTGCAAAGTAAACTTACCCTTCTGACAGGGGAAACATATGTAGAAAGAATGCGATATATTTCAGAAAAGTCATGTTTGACTGAAATACCACATAAATGGATGTAAATTTATGTAGTTTTCTGATTTAAAAAGTATTATATACTCAAACAAAATTTAGAAATTACAAAAAAATAAAAGAAGAAAAAGAATATAAAATACAATAAAACCTATCCTTCTAATTATCATTTGATGCAACCATTAACATTTTGGTATCTTTCTTTAATTTTACATCACACATACATATATATATGTATGTATATACATATACACATACACACACGCAATGGATCATACTAAGTAAAGTTTTATATCCAGTTTTTCCCATGTGTTAGCATTTTCCTATATCATTTTGTAGATACTAAAATATGTTTTTCACATGATGAAATATATGAGAATTTATCATCAAGTATCTTGCCAGACCACTCTTAAATATATAATATTTGTTATTCCAAAGTTTTCATCACTGTAAATAATGCTGTCATAAATATTAATACATAATACAAAGTTGTTTTTTTAAGACTATATTACTGGTTCTTTTCATAAGAAATAAAACAGAATTACTGAATTAAGAATTATTTACTTACTTTTGGGGAGAACCCATGGAGACCCTTCCTTTCTTGTTTCAGAATAGCTAGGAAGCCAAACCAATAGACATTCCCTCAGGCACTGTAGAATCTGGCCATCTTGAAGGATATTTCATTCAGGTCACAGTGAGCCTGATATCTATGAATTCCTCAGCTGACTTGATGTCTTTACACGAAAACATTTTGTCATTACAAATCTTAATTATGCTGCAATTTAGATGGCCCTTGGCTTGTAATATTTACCATGTTATAAACCACTTTAAAACTCTGCATGTGCCCAAATTACTCCACACAATCAACAAAGGGCTTTATTTGTCCCAACTGAAACACCAGCTGAAGGGCCACTGCTGGGCCTTGGGCTTTCAGACTACAGCATGCTGCTGTAAACCACTACAGTGAGACCAAGGCACACTGGAGAATTGAGGTGAACTGTGGAGAACTGAGCATTTAGGCCTGAGCATTTCATATGACAAAAATCAAAGAAGAGAAGTAGATGCTAATTGCTCAGATGTATTTACGGTAGATACTTCTACTGATAAGATATAATTTGTTTCATATTTTACATAAAAAACCAATTTACCCTTTTGACTATCATGATTCTTCTGACAATTTCAATATGTTTTCATTTTTCTTGTGAGTTGGGGGACTTATGGATGTATTTTCTACTATCTCAGTCCTAACTTCAGCCAAAGGAGGGTTGGAAAACCAAATTTAAAAATATGTGAAGAGTGAGTAAAAAAATAGCAAGGAAAAGAGTCCAGGACTGTTCACACCTGGCAAGTCCACTGTTGCCATCATAGTTCAAAATGGATATGTCTGCATGCCTTCAAGGGGCCCAAGAAGGTCAGACCCTCTGATGTGCCAGTTTTTGAAGATAATTAGATTAACTCCTTCAACTATTCTCTTTTGGGAGTTTATAGGCTTTGGGAGTACCTTTCAATTAGACATTTAAAAATATGCACATAACAGAACCAATATAACTTCGGTGGCTCAGTGGTAAAGAATCTGCCTGCAATGCAGAAGACTCCAGGTTCAATCCCTGGGCTAGGAAGATACCCTGGAGAAGAAAAGGGCAACCCACTCCAGTATTCTTACCTGGAAAATTCCATGGACAGAGGAGCCTGGTGTGGTACAGTCCATGGAGTTGCAAAGAGTCTGACTGAGCAACTAATACTTTCACTTTTTTCACTTTTCACTATAGGGTGATACTAAACTAGACACTATGGATTTAGAAGTAAGCAGGACAGACAAGGCCCATGTTCTATTTTCTAACCGATGATGGAGGGGATAGAAAACAAACATACACAGAGGCAGTACAATTTTAAGTACTGATAGTGCTAGAGAGAAAAATGAATCCGTCGAAGGGGATAGAGAGTAATGGTCATGCTATCTTTGTTAGGGGACGTCAGACCTGAAGGAAGAGAAAAGCCATTAGGAGGCACAGAGTCTCCCAGGTGGGGGGAACTGCAAGGTCAAGGTTTCTGAGGTAGGAAGAAGCTTGGCATGTCTGAGCTATGGCAGAAAGACCATTGTGGTGGACAGAGTAGAGAAAGTAAGCGAGAGAATGCTGAAAAATGAGCTCAGAGAAATGGAGGAGACCAAGCATTACCTTGGTAACCAGTCATTACCCTCTTCTGTTCAAGAAGGTAAGGAACAGAAGTGTCGGTATAATTTTAATTGTTCTATAGAAAGCCTCTGGAGGATTTGATCTGAAGAGGAACATAAGCTGATATGCTGTTGGGAAGTGTAACTCGACTGTTCTGTGGAGGAGTCAGAAGAGAAGCAGGAAGACCAGTGGTGGTCCTGGTGATGACACAGGGTAGCTTGGCCCACAGGGATGCCAGCAGACATGGAGAGTAGTAGGTTGATGACAGGTTCTGAAATAGCCAATAAAACTTGAAGAATGAATATGGGTTCTGAAGAAAGAGAGTAACAGGATGAAGCATACTGTTTTATTCCAGCAGCTGAGATAATGCTGATGTGATTTCCTCACAGTGGGAGCCCTAAGGGAAAGATAGGTAAAGAATGGAAGAGAATTAAAAGTTTTTTTTGGAACTACAAAAATAGGCAGTAAAGATGAGTCTAGAATTCAGGGATGATGTCAGAGATAAAGGTATAAATTTGTAAGCCAGAATATAGATAATATTCAAGGCTATGGGACTGGATGGGATGACTTACGGAGAGTGTATGAGAAAAGAGAAGAGAAAACAGAGGTGATTTGAAAGACTGGCATATGCCAACACTTAGAGTCAAGGAGAAGTGACCAGGGCACTGGTAGGATGCTTTATAGTCCATGTAATTTATAGTTCAAGCCATGATTTTTTAAGAAGTGAAATTGAAATTGTTAATAATTCTGCCAAGACAATAGGTATAATCTGGGAGTGTCCTGGGCAAACAAGAACATATACAGGGGCCTTCTACACATCAGTAACCCCCATAAGACTGGTTTCATTGGAGTTGTAGTGATGGCACCCTGCCTGCTGCTACGGGCTGAGGAGAGATAAAAGGTGAAGGAAAGAAAACAGGAAGCAGAAGCAACCCTTTTGGAAAAAAATTGCTGTAAATAAGCTAGTAGAAAAAATAGGTCATGGCTAGAGGGGATATGAAACCAAGGAAAGAACTGATTTTTATGGAGCTATTACAGCATCTTTGAGGGCTTCCCAAGTGGCGCTAGTAGTAAAGAACCCACCTGCCACTGCAGGATACACAAGAGACGTGGGTTCGATTCCTGGGTTGGAAGATCCCCTGAGGCGAGCAGAGCAACCCACTCCAGTATTGTTGCCTGGAGAATCCTATGGACAGAGGAGCCTGGAGGACTATGGTCCAAAGGATTGTGAAGAGTCGGACCTGACTGGAGCGACTTAGCACAGCACAGAGCATCTTTGTATGCTAATAGGAAGGATCTAGGAGAGAGAGAAAATTTGATAAGGCAAGGGGAAAGGAGCAGCAGTGGAGACAGAGCACAAGAGTAGGCTTCTGTGCATAAGTGCACAAGTGGAGTGGCTGGCATTGGATGTTGATTTCATTCACCCATTGAAATGCGGAAAGGAGGCTTATGTGGATACAGGTGTACACAGTTGCTAAATTGGGCTGTGAAAAAAGGAGTTAGCTTCTCAGCCAAAGCAAAAGAAATTTCGCTTTTTCTGAAATTCTCTTTTCCTCCCACAAGAAGTCACAGTTTACCCTTTGGGGGCAATTTTCTTCTTAGGTGTTAAGAAGAGATATGTGAGCTATTTCTCCTTTCAGGAAAAATGCTCCAGTATGGAGCCTTTAATAGTTTACCAGCAAATGTGAAAATTCTCCCAGGTCCAATTTAGATCTGGCAGAGAAGATGAATATTACTAGTCAGTCGGCAACTGCCTATAACAGATGTTTTTGTTGAATGTGAACATTAACAGTTCGATTCGGCCTTTTCAGAATTTGAATTAAGAAATAGAACAAATAGCCAAGAGTACATTGAGACCTAGGTGGAATAAAATCCTTTGACCAGAAACACAAAATGCAACATCTAGTGAAAACTTCACCACCCAAGAACTGTGTGACCCTTGGAAAATCACCGTGCTCTGATTGTTGGGGATGTAAGAGAGAGAAAATAGCAAATGTGAAGCAGAAATCAGGGGGTTGCAGATATGCGTAGTTCCTGTCAAATAACCACTGGTAGGACTTTTAGGGAACTGTAAGCTTTTTGTGGAGGAGCACAAAATAACCAAGCAAATGACTATTACCAGTGATTTAATGTCTAGGAATAACTCAGTTCAATTGATTCAGCAGAGAAAACCAGAAGTAAGTGGCTTAGATTCAAAATTATACTCCTTCCAAAGGTGAGCTCCCTTGAATCTGCTCAAAGGCAGGGATAATAATAAAGACCAGTCTCCTTCTCTTATGAATTAAACTTATATTTCCCTAGGCAACCAGGTACAGTGGCTGAAAGATAATTTGCTCATCTGGAAAATGGATCTGAGAAATCATTTCCATATGTGCCTTGAGTAACTGCAGACACTGGCCCAAGGCAATAGAACTATAATGCAGGTCACTTTAGGCGCTCTCCAGTCTAACAATCAGGAGAAGACAATGGCACCCCACTCCAGTACCCTTGCCTGGAAAATCCCATGGATGGAGGAGCCTGGTGGGCTGCAGTCCATGGGGTTGCTAAGAGTCGGACACGACTAAGCGACTTCTTTCACTTTTCGCTTTCACGCATTGGAGAAGGAAATGTCAACCCACTCCAGTGTTCTCGCCTGGAGAATCCCAGGGACAGTTGAGCCTGGTGAGCTGCCGTCTATGGGGTTGCATCGAGTCAGACACAACTGAAGCGACTTAGCAGCAGCAGCAGCATAACAAGCATACTTGCTAAGGTACTGCAGGCAGGAACCAGGCCTTCACCCGTGAGATGTCACCACTCGTGCTGCTAATGTACCACCTGCACATGCCACTGCCATAGTGAGAAACCACTAGATCAGTGCTCTGTAAATTCAGTCATTACAAGGGACTGAATAGAGTCCTGGGACTTCTCTGGCTGGATAGGAGCCTGCCAGCCAATGCAGGGAACACGGGTTTGATCCCTGGTCCAGGAGGATTCTACATGCCTTGGAGCAACTGAGCCTGCGCCCCACAACTACTGAAGCTGCACAAGCCACAACTACTGAGACTGTGAGCTGCAACTACTGAAGCCTGTGTACCTAGAACCTGAGCTCCACAAGAGAAGGCACTGCAATGAGAAGCCTTGGCACCCCAACAGAGAGTAGCCTCCACTCTGCAACTAAAGAAAGCTCACACATGGCAATGAAGATGCAGTGCAACCAAAAATGAACAACAATATAAATAAATTATAAAAGATAGAGTCCCTGAGAACAGGTTTCTAAAATGGCACAAGTGTAGCAATTCATGGATGCTACACTACAAGACAGTTTAAAGAACTGTCTGATGTTCTTAGTTATTGATCCTATAGACCAGTGTGTTTTTCAGTGACAAAGTTCAACCTATGCATACTTGTTATCCATTGCATCCTCACTCTTAGCAAGGTAAAACTAAAGAGCAGATTTTTCAAGCACTTATAGATAAAGTCAGCTTGTTATCTGATAATACCAACTACTGAGAAACATTTACTATGTGACTATATAACATCAATAGCATTTATTTTAACTGAAACAACTTTAACTTTCCGTTTTAATGAACACTATATTTACCTGAATAAAATAGATTAAGGAATATAGCATCTCATGTCAAGCTCTAATTTAGGGTTTCAGGCTCAGATGTTTATGAACTACTGCAATTGTAGTCATTTCCTAGGGATATTTACCCATCATTCAGAATTCACCTGTGAGTTGCAGAGATAATGGTTAGCAAGATGTGAGCTGTAACTGAGCATCCAGATATGGTTGTTTTATTCAGAGGCTCTATGAACTCTTACTATTGGAGGCTACCTTCATTTTATTACAGATGTTTAAATACACTTACATTCCACATTAAGTGTAATATATATATATATACATATATGAAGAGCTGAGTGGAGTTGTCCTCAGCTAGTTGACTTATTGCCACAAATTTAGCAACATTTAATTAAAGACTTGTGAATTTCAGTGCTGGTAACTCCATTGCATATTGGACAGCCAATAAAATGTTTTTCTATGTTTCAAATATTTTTTGTAGAGGTTTAACAGACCACCTGACTTGCCTCTTGAGAAACCTATATGCAGGTCAGGAAGCAACAGTTAGAACTGGGCATGGAACAACGACTGGTTCCAAATAGGAAAAGGAGTACATCAAGGCTGTATATTGTCACCCTGCTTATTTAACTGATATACAGAGTACATCATGAGAAACACTGGGCTGGAGGAAGCACAAGCTGGAATCAAGATTGCCGGGAAAAGTATAAATAACCTCAGATATGCAGGTGACACCACCCTTATGGCAAAAAGTGAAGAAGAACTAAAGAGCCTCTTGAAAGTGAAATAATAGAGTGAAAAAGTTGGCTTAAAGCTCAACATACAGAAAACTAAGATCGTGGCATCTGGTCCCATCACTTCATGGCAAATAGATGGGAAACAGTGGAAATAGTGGCTGACTTTATTTTTCTGGGCTCCAAAATCACTGCAGATGGTGATTGCAGCCATGAAATTAAAAGATGCTTACTCCTTGGAAGGAAAACTATGACCAACCTAAACAGCATATTAAAAAGCAGAGACATTACTTTGTCAACAAAGGTCCGTCTAGTCAAGGCTATGGTTTTTCCAGTGGTCATGTGTGGATGTGAGAGTTGGACTGTGAAGAAAGCTGAGCGCCAAAGAATTGATGCTTTTGAACTGTGGTGTTGGAGAAGGCTCTTGATAATCCCTTGGACTATAAGGAGATACAACCAGTCTATCCTAAAGGAGATCAGTCCTGGTGTTTATTGGACGGACTAATGTTGAAGCTAAAACTCCAATACTTTGGCCACCTGACGCAAAGAGCTGATTCATTGGAAAAGACCTTGATGCTGGGAAAGATTGAGGGCAGGAGGAGAAGGGGATGACAGAGGATTAGATGGTTGGATGGCATCACTGACTTGATGGACATGAGTTTGGGTCAACTCTGGGAGGTGGTAATGGACAGGGAGGCCTGGCGTGCTGTGATTCATGGGGTCGCAAACAGTCGGACACAACTGAGCAACTGAACAGAACTGAACTAAACATTTGCTAATTTTAATATAGCAATTTTC
This sequence comes from Nanger dama, assembly GCA_917880005.1. Classification (NCBI taxonomy): domain Eukaryota; kingdom Metazoa; phylum Chordata; class Mammalia; order Artiodactyla; family Bovidae; genus Nanger; species Nanger dama. Next base: position 17,944,423 of record CAKJTW010000017.1, on the reverse strand, counting down.
TTTTCTTATTGTGAAGTCAATGATTTGGGGGTTAGTATCTCAAACATATTTACAGGCCCTGGTCAAACTCATGGGCTCTGGGCGTGGCACCTTAGCGCTTACTAGATAAAATGGATGTAGACAAAACTTTGGGCCTGAAGGATGTTTGAAGGTTTAGCTATGTCAAATTTCAGAAAAATTGCACTGGGCTGTAAATTCTTCATATAGTGTTTTACTTCCTAGTTATCAAAGGTAATGAAATATTTCTTTATAATTTCTCCATCCAGACTGTTTACTTTTCTTCTTCTGCCACCGTTTTTAGGTCTCTGTCACATCAGACACAAACTATTGGATTGGCCAAAAGTTCATTTGAGTTTTTTCAGAAGACGGTATGGAAAAACTTGAATGAACTTTTTGGCCAACCCAATATGACAAAAGACTTTTATTTTGTCTCCCTGCCTGAAATTTTCCCCTTCTTCAACCTCTTTCAACAAAAGTCAACAGATTAGGCTTGCTGAAATGCTGGTCAACCAAGCAAGTATAAATCAGTTTAACAATTAAGTAATTAATTAACCTGAATGACTTGGATATTTTGTATTAATGTTCTATGTATTCTTGCTGTTTAAACATAAATGTTTGGCTTTATCCTTTAATTTTTTAATAAAGACTTTCCACTTGGATTTCTTTGAATATGCTAATATCACATTTTCACCCTTGTCTGTTATTTTTGTCATTCGAGAAATATCATTAGCACTCACAGAGTTCCAGACATTGTAATAGTCATTGAGAGTTCAACAATGAGTAAGAGCAATCCTTGCCCTCAGGGTACTCCAATTCTAGTGGAAGATAAATAATAAAATACATGTACCTAAAATGCTACAGGTGCTTTGATAGAAGTGAGTATAGACTACACTGAAAAGCATAAAAGCAGAGTGGTCAAATCTGCTTGAGGATGGGGTAGGGGAGGCTTGTTCAGCAAAAGCTTATTTTCAGAAAATGTTTAACCATTTACCTGGTATGCACTTGGACAAGGGCATTGCAGCCATAAGAAATAATATGAGCAAAGGCATCAGGACAAGAGATGGATTTTGAAAATATTGAATTGACAAATTTGTATTCATGAAAGCAAGACAACAAAATTATAATAAATTATATTATTGGTATAAATAAACTATTTAAATTAAAATAACTTTTATTATGCCTACTCTTGAACTTTTCAATTTTTAACCTATCTTCATGTTCTAAAAAACCAATCATTTAAAAGTACATAAAAATTCGTTTCTAGGGGTACACATTTTTACTTTTGTCTTAGACTCTAAAATGGCTTAGATTTTAGATATTCTTAGATTATAATCTCTTTGAAGACCATATTTTTTTCCTTCTACAGTGTGTTAAGCACAGTAGATGCTCAATAAATACCTTTTGAAAGAAGTAGAATTATAAGTGATTTTTAATACTGCTGCAAGGTGGTGCCAATAATTATTAAGCCAACAAAAAAGAGTTCAAATCTTCTTTCCTGGATATATTTTTAAGGTTAAGATGCTCATTTATCTGTCCAAGATGGCATAAGTGACTTCATAGGGCCCTTTCCAATTACATGATTAACAGCCCTTTTTGAGAAGGGTTTTATATATGTTACTCTAATAGCAAGAGAACTTCTCCTGGGGCCTTTTCCCCTTTTATGTGATTACACTGGTATTTTAGAGAAAATGAAATTACTGCATCCCAGCTGGGAAGTTCTTTTGAATTTATAAAATGCAGAGATTTCAACAGGACTGTAAAGATGAGGCAGTTCTCATATCCAATCATCAATAAATCATTTTGGTTTCTGATAATCTTCCTCACAAAAGTTCTACTGTGGTTACCCTTGTCCAAAATTTGACATTAATGTATTGCCCTTGACAACTGAACCAGAGAATTTCTCTGTAAATTATTCCAGTTACAATAAAAACATAATTATAGTTGTAGAAAAATTTGAACTGAGTGTGGCTTTGTCAGATTTCCATTTCTGGTGATGTCTTGATTCATTTTATCAGAAATTACTATTGTTATTATTATCACTGTTACTATTATTTGGGACAAAGGGCTTTTAGTAAAGCTTTTAAAAAGTAACTAGCTCAGTCCTGCATGGACTTTTTGTCCTCTGCCTCTCCCCTTCTGAATGAAGGGTAAAATGCTGAAGCAGCCACCTGCCACAGCGGGGAGCTGTCACACCCGCCCTGTATTAACTGCATCTCGGTTCAGTTCAGTTGCTCAGTCATATCTGACTCTTTGTGACCCCATGGACTGCAGCATGCCAGGCCTCCCTGTCCATCACCAACTCCCAGAGTTTACTCAAACTCATGTCCATTGCGTCTGTGATGCCATTTAACCATCTCATCCTCTGCTGTTCCCTTCTCCTCCCACCCTCAATCTTTCCCAGCATCAAGGTCTCTTCAAATGAGTCAGTTCTTTGTATCAGGTGGCCAAAGTATTGGAGCTTCAGCATCAGTTTTTCCAATGAATATTCAGGACTGATTTCCTTTAGGATGGACTGATTGGATATCCTTGCTTTCCAAGTGACTCTCAAGAGTCTTCTCCAAACCACTGTTCAAAAGCATCAATTCTTTGGCACTCAGCTTTCTTTATAGTCCAACTCTCACATCCATACACGACTACTGGAGAAACAATAGCTTTGACTAGATGGACCTTTGTTGGCAAAGTAATGTCTCTGCTTTTTAATATGCTATCTAGGTTGGTCATAACTTTTCTTCCAAGGAGTAAGCGTCTTTTAATTTCATGGCTGCAGTCACCATCTGGAGTGATTTTGGAGCCACCCAAAATAAAGCTTGTTACTGTTTCCATTGTTTTCCCATCTATTTGCCATGAAGTGATGGGACCGGATTCCATGATCTTCGTTTTCTGAATGATGAGTTTTAAGCCAACTTTTTCACTCTCCTCTTTCCCTTTCATAAAGAGGCTCTTTAGTTCTTCTTCACTTTTTGCCATAAGGGTGGTGTCATCTGCATATCTGAGGTTATTGATATTTCTCCCAGCAATCTTGATTCCAGCTTGTGCTTCATCCAGCCCAGCGTTTCTCATGATGTACTCTGCACAGAAGTTAGATAAGCAGGGTGACAATATATAGCCTTGACGTACTCCTTTCCCTATTTGGAACCAGTCTGTTGTTCCATGTCCAGTTTTAACTGTTGCTTCCTAACCTGCATACAGATTTCTCAAGAGGCAGATCAGGTGGTCTGGTATTCCTATTCCTTTAATAATTTTCCACAGTTTGTTGTGATCCACACAGTCAAAGGCTTTGGCATAGTCAATAAAGCTGAAGTAGATATTTTTCTGGAACTCTTAGTTTTTGGATGATCCAATAAATGTTGGTAATTTGATCTCTGGTTTATCTGCCTTTTCTAAATCCAGCTTGAACATCTGGAAGTTCATGGTTTATGTACTGTTGAAGTCTGGCTTGGAGAATTTTGAGCATTACTTTGCTAGCATGTGAGATGAGTGCAATTGTGTAGTAGCTTGAGCATTCTTTGACACTGCCTTTCTTTGGGATTGGAATCAAAACTGACCTTTTCCAGTCTGAGTCATCTCATTTCATAGGGAAAGCAAAATAATTAATATGTTTAATAGTGCCTGTTTTTCAATTTTCTGACAGAGCTGAATATAATTTTCAACTGATAATAGAATTTGGTATCTAAAAATGAGGTAGGTGCTTTAAGCAAACCTAAAATGTAAAATTGAATTAGTGGGAGAAAATGGGACTTTGGGCAATACGAACTTAGATACTTTAAGCTGGAAAGATGGTGTTCTTTGTTATGAGATAGCAGAAAATTTGATGTAATCTTGCCTACTTAAGTTGGAATGTAGGCCTGGGCTAACTAAGGCTGTGCAATTAGGAGAAATGGTAGCAAATATTTTATATATTGGCCTGTGCTACCTCTAGTACTTTCAGAAAAATCTTACTGAAGAGATGACATCATACTAGAGCTACTCAGACTGCATGGTAGCAAATATTTTATATATTGGCCTGTGCTACCTCTAGTACTTTCAGAAAAATCTTACTGAAGAGATGACATCATACTAGAGCTACTCAGACTGCAAACAGAAAGGGAAGGAAACACTATTTTCCCAAGTGTTTGAGAGTTGAGACTTGCTTCATCTTTTTCCCTGCCTGTGGTCTACACATCATGGTGAAGGGAGTCTTAAAGCCAATGGCTTCTGTTCTTCAAAACTGAAGCAATTATAAATAGTGATGGACAAGCAGGAGTCTAAATTCTGGTGCTTCACTGAAGAGAATAAAGGTGCTGGTCCAGATGGTGCTGGTCCTGATGGACTTGAGGATGTAGCCTTCCTTCCAGAGCCTGTTGATGCTAATTTATTAGTGTATGCATTCTCAGTCGTGTCTGACTCTACAACCCCACGGACTGTAGTCTGACAAGCTTTTCTGTCCATGGGATCTCCCAGGCAAGAATACTAGAGTGGGTTGCTATTTCCTCCTTCAGGGGATCTCCCCAACCCAGGGATCAAACAAGTGTCTCCTGTGGCTCCTGCATTGGCAGGTGGACTCTTTACCACTGCGCCACCTGGGAATTCCTAATGTTATCAAGGAGGCAGCTACAGCATCTACGACAAGCCAGATGGACAGAACAGAAGGACCTGTAATTATAGCAGGAGGTCCTCAGGCTTAAAATCTACATCGGAATAAGACCCTTGGCTATTATTTCCTGAACTTAGACTTTACCAGAAGCAAACAGAGCAAAACTAGACTGAGTTTACAGGAAATTATATTTCCTAAGTACTTCCCTGCCTTCAAGATTGGCCTGAAATGGCGTCCGGCTAATAAATTGCTAACATAGTTCCTGGTCTTTTAGAACACAACAATAGGAGGTTGGCTTTGAGGGCTTTGTAACAGCAGAAAGGGCATCTTCATCAGGTCACATCAGAGGGAAGAACTAGAGGATGACAGGAACAGTGATCCTAGAAGTTCCTCCCAAAGAGAATAACCAGGTTCAGCTAGATCAGCCATGCAAGGAACTCATCCCACGCTAAGATAGAGGATCCGTGCTACTCATGGCAAGTAGAACTGCTTAGTTGCTATGGATAACTGATGGTTCAATATTTCCCATCCTCTCCTTTTTGAATGGGACCTTATGGTAGTTATCCTATTCCTTCTCCACTATTGTATATTAAGGGTATACTATGTCATTTGATTTATAGACCAGTAGACCTACAATCCAGAGAAGGCAATGGCACCCCACTCCAGTACCCTTGCCTGGAAAACCCCATGGACGGAGGAGTCTGGTAGGCTGCAGTCCATGGTGTCGCCAAGAGCTGGACTCGACTGAACGACTTCACTTTCACTTTTCACTTTCATGCATTGGAGAAGGAAATGGCAACCCACTCCAGTGTTCTTGCCTGGAGAATCCCAGGGAGAGGGCAGCCTGGTGGGCTGCCATCTATGGGGTCGCACAGAGTCGGACACGACTGAAGCGACTTAGCAGCAGCAGCAGACCTACAGTCGAAGAAGGCAATGGCACCCCACTCCAGTACTCTTGCCTGGAAAATCCCATGGATGGAGGAGCCTGATGAACTACAGACCATGGGGTCACTAACAGTCGGACATGACTGAGCGACTTCACTTTCACTTTTCATTTTCATGCACTGGAGAAGGAAATGCAGCCCACTGCAGTGTTCTTGCCTTGAGAATCCCAGGGATGGGGGAGCCTGGTGAGCTGCTGTCTATGGGGCCACACAGAGTCGGACATGACTGAAGTGACTTAGCAGCAGCAGCAGCAGCAACAGACCTACAATAAGGTCTTCCCTGGTGGTTCACTGGTAAAGAATCTGCCTGCCAATGCAGGAGAGGCAGCTTTGATCCCTGGGTTGGGAAGATCCCCTGGAGAAGGAAATGGCAACTCACTCCAGTATTCTTGCCTGGGCAATCCCAAGAACAGAGGAGCCTGGTGGGCTGTGGTCTATGGAGTTCAAAGAGTCAAACACAACAGTGACTAAACAACAACAGATCTATAGTAAACCAAACACACCAACAACTTTCCACCTGTATCTGATGGAAAGTCTGCATATCACCCAAAGAGCTTGCATTTTGAACTAGATGCAAGAAATGCAATAGATTGAGGTTCTTTCTCTCAGGATGTTCTTTTTCTGGGAAGAAACTGGTGTTTTCAATAAATTTTTAACCACTGGCTGGAGTAGGGTTGCACATATTTATATACCTATATATGTTTATTATAAATTTTATTAAAACTTTATTGAGGGGGCCAGTCCTAAGATGGTGGAGGAATAGGATGGGGAGACCACTTTCTCCCTCATAAATTCATCAAAAGAGCATTTAAACACTGAGTAAATGCCACAAAACAACTTCTGAATGCTGGTAGAGGACATCAGGCACCCAGAAAAGCAGCCCACTGTCTTTGAAAAGAGGGAGGAAAAAATATAAAAGACAAAAAGGAGACAAAAGAGGTAGGGATGGAGCTCCATCCCAGGAAGGGAGTCTTAAAAAGAGAGAAGTTTCCAAACACCAGAAACACTCTCACTGTCGAGTCTGTGGCGAGCCTCAGAAGTGCAGAGGGCAACATAACAGGGAGGAAAAATAAATAAATAATTAAAACCCACAGATTATGAGCCCAACGGTAACTCCCCCAGCGGAGAAGCAGCTCAGACACCTGCACCCGCCACTAGTAAGTGGGGGGCTGGAGGGGAGGTGTGGGCTGCATTGCTTAGAGTAAGGATCTGGCTGAATGCCCCAAGTATAATCAGAGCGAACTAACTTGGGCTAGCAAACCAGACTGTGGGATAGCTACCACGCGAAAAGCTCTAACATAAGACACCACCAAGACCATGCACAGAACAAAGGATGGAACAGAATTAGCCGGCTGCAGATCATCCCCCTCCGGTGACAGGCAACCAGAGCTGGAAGGGCCAGAAGGGGGCAATCGCAGCCCCAGAGAGATTATCTACCAAACTGCAAGCAGGCTTCTTTGCTAACTAAGACTTCTTGGGGTTCTGGACAGTCATCATCTGCCTGAGAAGGTGCTCAAGTTGTATACCCAGAAAACCAAGCAGTAGGGATGGGAGAGGCGATAAGTTGCAGAGACTGTGCTCACCAAACACCTGAGCTACTCGGACCTGGGAAGGGCACAAAACGCAGGCCCAACCGAGTCTGTGCCTCTGAGGACTACTTGAGTGCCTGAACCTGAGTGGCTTAGACCTGGGAGGTGCATGCATCCCAGGGCCGGCCTTGGATGGTTCCCTGTGAAGCAACCTAGAGCCTGAGCTGTGTGCCCTGTGAGTGGGGGGCAGGCCCAGCGTGGCTGAGACACTGTGAACACATGCCAGTGTTATTTGTTTGCAGCATCCCTCCCTCCCCACAGCGCAACTGAACAAATGAGCCAAAAATAAATGTCCACCACCACTCCCTTGTGTCAAGGTGGAAATCAGACACTGAAGAGACCAGCAAACAGAAGAAGCTAAAACAGAAGGGACCGCCATGGAAGTGACAGGTGCAATAGATTAAAACCCTGTCGTTAGTACTGACTACATAGGAAGGGACCTATAGATCTTGAGAACTATAAGCCGGACCAAGGGACTATCTGAAAATGAACTGACCCCGCACTGCCCACAACACCACCAGAGAAAGTCCTAGATATATCTGTACTATATTTATGATCATTCTTTTTTTCTTCTTTTTTAAAACTTAAAAAAAATTTTAACTCCCCCTTAAGTCCTCTATTACTCCTTTAATTTTCATTTTTATACACTACTATTACTTTTCAAAAAAGACCCTATTTTTAAAGCAAACTTCATATATATATTTTAAAACAATTTTTGTGACTTTGTTTTTATTCTTCTTCTTTTAATATTGTATTTTTTAAAATCCAACCTCTACTCTAGATTTTTAATCTTTGCTTTTTGGTATTTGTTGTACCTTTAAAAACCCAATCTTCAGTACCCATTTTTACTTGGGAGCGAGATTACTGGCTTGACTGCTATCTCCTCCTCTGGACTCTCCTTTTTCTCCACCAGGTTGTCTCTGCCTCCTCCCTCCTCCTTCTCTTCTCTGCCCAACTCTGAATCTCTGTGTGTTCCAGATGCTGGAGAACACTTTGGGAACTGATTACTGGCTGGATCTGTCTCTCTCCTTTTCATTTCCCCCTTTTATCCTCCTGGCCACCTCTGTCTCCTTCCTCCCTCTTCTCTTCTCTATATAACTCTATGAACATCTCTGAGTGGTCCAGACTGTGGAGTGCACATAAGGAAGTGATTACTGACTAGCTTGCTCTCTCCTCTTTTGATTCCACCTCATGTCATTTGGGTCACCTCTAACTCCTTCCCCCTCTTCTCTTCTCCATGTAATTCTGTGAACCTCTCTGGGTGTCCCTCATTGTGGAGAAATTTTTCATCTTTAACCTAGATGTTTTATCAATGGTGCTGTATAGAAGGAGAAGTCTTGAGACTACTGTAAAAATAAGACTGAAAACCAGAAGCAGGAGGCTTAAGTCCAAATCCTGAGAACATCAGAGAACTCCTGACTCCAGAGAACATTAATCGATAGGAACTCATCAAATGCCTCCATACCTACACTGAAACCAAGCACCACCCAAGGGCCAACAAGTTCCAGAGAAAGACATACCACACAAATTCTCCAGGAACATAGGAACACAGCCCTGAGCTTCAATATACAGGCTGCCCAAAGTTACCCCAAAACAATTGACATCTCATAACTCATTACTGGACACTTCATTGCACTCCAGAGAGAAGAAATCAAGCTCCACCCAACAGAACACCAACACAAGCTTCCCTAACCAAGAAACCTTGACAAGCCACCTACAGTGAGGAAACTCCACAATAAAGAGAACTCCACAAACTGCCAGAATACAGAAAGGCCACCGCAAATGCAGCAATATAAACAAGATGAAGAAAGACAGAGGAATACCCAACAGGTAAAGGAACACAATAAATGCCCACCAAACCAAACAAAAGAGGAAGAAATAGGGAATCTACCTGATAAACAATTCCAAATAATGATAGTGAAAATGATCCAAAATCTTGAAATAAAAATGGAATCACAGATAAACAGCCTGGAGACAAGGATTGAGAAGATGCAAGAAAGGTTTAACAAGGACCTAGAAGAAATAAAAAGAGTCAATACATAATGAATAATGCAATAAGTGAGATAAAAAACACTCTAGAGGCAACAAATAGTAGAATAATGGAGGCAGAAGATAGGATTCATGAAGTAGAAGATAGAATGGTAGAAATAAATGAATCAGAGGAAAAAAGAAAAACGAATTAAAAGAAATGAGGACAATCTCAGAGACCTCCAGGACAATATTAAACACTCCAACATTTGAATCACAGGAATCCCAGAAGAAGAAGACAAAAAGAAAGACCATGAGAAAATACTTGAGGAGATAATAGTTGAAATTTTCCCTAAAATGGGGAAGGAAATAATCACCCAAGTCCAAGAAACCCAGAGAGTGCCAAACAGGATAAACCCAAGGCGAAACACCCCAAGACACATATTAATCAAATTAACAAAGATCAAACACAAAGAACAAATATTAAAAGCAGCAAGGAAAAACAACAAATAACACACAAGAGGATTCCCATAAGGATAACAGCTGATCTTTTAATAGAAACTCTTCAGGCCAGGAGGGAATGGCAAGACATACTTAAAGTAATGAAAGAAAATAACCTACAGCCCAGATTACCATACCCAGCAAGGATCTCATTCAAACATGAAGGAGAAATCAAAAGCTTTACAGACAAGCAAAGCTGAGAGAATTCAACCCCACCAAACCAGCTCTTCAACAAATGCTAAAGGATACTCTCTAGACAGGAAACATGAAAAGGGTGTATAAACCCGAACCCAAATAAAGTAAATGGCAATGGGATCATACTTACTTATCAATAATTACCTTAAATGTAAATGGGTTGAATGTCCCAACCAAAAGACAAAGACTGGCTGAATGGATACAAAAACAAGACTCCTATATATGTTGTCTACAAGAGACTCACCTCGAAACAAGGGACACATACAGACTGAAAGTGAGGGGCTGGAAAAAGATATCCCATGCAAATAGAGACCAAAAGAAAGCAGGAGTAGCAATACTCATATCCGATAAAATAGACTTTAAAACAAAGGCTGTGAAAAGAGACAAAGAAGGACACTACATAATGATCAAAGGATCAATCCAAGAAGATATAACAATTATAAATATATATGCACCCAACATAGGAGCACCGCAAGATGTAAGACAAATGCTAACAAGCATGAAAGGGGAAATTAATAATAACACAATAATAGTGGGAGACTTTAATACCCCACTCACACCTATGGACAGATCAACTAAACAGAAAATTAACAAAGAAACGCAAACGTTAAACGATACAATAGACCAGTTAGACCTAATTGATATCTACAAGACATTTCACCCCGAAACAATGAATTTCACCTCTTACTCAAGTGCACATGGAACCTTCTCCAGGATAGATCACATCCTGAGCCATAAATCTAGCCTTAGTAAATTCAGAAAAATTGAAATCATTCCAAGCATCTTTTCTGATCATAATGCAGTAATATTAGATTTCAATTACAGGGGAAAAACTATTAAAAATTCCAACATATGGAAGCTGAACAACTCGCTTCTGAATGACCAATAAATCACAGAAGAAATAAAAAAGAAATGAAAATATGCATAGAAATGAATGAAAATGAAAACACAACAACCCAAAACCTGTGGGACACTGTAAAAACAGTGCTAAGGGGAAAGTTCATAACAATACAGGCATACCTCAAGAAACAAGAAAAAAGCCAAATAAATAACCTAACTCTACACCTAAAGCAACTAGAAAAGGAAGAAATGGAGAACCTCAGAGTTAGTAGAAGGAAAGAAATCCTAAAAATTTGGGCAGAAATAAATGGAAAAGAAACAAAAGAGACCATAGCAAAAATCAACAAAGCAAAAAGCTGGTTCTTTGAAAGGATAAATAAAATTGACAAACCATTAGCCAGACTCATCAAGAAACAAAGGGAGAAATTTCAAATCAATAAAATTATAAATGAAAATGGAAAGATCACAACAGATAACAAAGAAATACAAAGGATCATGAGACTACTATCAGCAATTACATGCCAATAAAATGGACAACGTGGAAGAAATGGACAAATTCTTAGAAAAGTACAACTTTCCAAAACTGAACCAGGAAGAAATAGAAAACCTTAATAGACCCATCACAAGAACGGAAATTGAAACTGTAATCAGAAATCTTCTAGCAAACAAAAGCCCAGGTCCAGACGGCTTCACAGCTGAATTCTACCAAAAATTTAAAGAAGAACTAACATCTATCCTACTCAAACTCTTCCAGAAAATGCAGAGGCAGGTAAACTTCCAAAGTCATTCTATGAGGCCACCATCACCCTAATACCAAAACCTGACAAAGATGCCACAAAAAAAAGAAAACTACAGGCCAATATCACTGATGAACATAGATGCAAAAATCCTTATCAAAATTCTAGCAATCAGAATCCAGCAACATATTAAAAAGATCATACAGGGGGAAAAAGATGGTGGAGGAATAGGATGGGGAGAACACTTTCTCCCTCTCTACCTCATCAAAAGAACATTTTAACGCGGAGTAAATTCCACAAAATAACTTCTGATTGCTGGCAGAGGACATCAGGCATCCAGCAAAGCAGATCATTGGCTTTAAAAACCAGGTAGGAATTATTTTAAAAATGAAGATAGAGACAAAGGAGGTAGGGAGGGAACCCCGGCACGGGAAGGGAATCCCGTCCCAGGAAGAGACTCTTAAAAGAGAGGTTCCCTAAAATTGGGGAACTTTCTCACAGCTGTGCATGGGGCGAGCCCTGGAAGCACAGAGGGCAACATAACAGGAAGGAAGAATAAATAAATAATTAAAACCAAGAGATTACGAATTCAACAGTATAACCCCCAACGGATAAGCAGCGCAAACGCCTGCGTCCGACAGCAGTGGGGGTTGGGCAGGGAGGAGCGCGCCCGCGACAGTGCTTTCTAAGAATTGGGCCGCGGGAGACACAGGCTGCAGGGCTTTTCTCGAGAATCGGGGTGTAACGGGGCCAGAATCGGGTCCGTGCGTGGATAGAACAATTTATCCTGGACTAGCAAACCAGACTGGGGGTAACTAACACGCGAAACGCTCCAACATAAGACACTGACAGGCCCGCACACAGAACAAAGGATGGATCGGAAATAGCCGGCTGCAGACCATCCCCCACCGGCGACAGGCAGCCAGAGCCTTAAGTGCTGGAAGAGGGCAGTCGCAGCTCATGAGAGACATTGCCTACCAAATTGCAAGCAGGCTTCTCTGCTGAGACTTCTGGGGTCTCTGATCAGTCATCATCTGCCTGAGAAAGAGCCCCGGCGGAGCTCCCAGTAAATTGAGCAACCCGGAAAGCCCAGAAGACGCAACAATAGTGCGCGCCAAACGCCCTAGCCACTCGGACTTGGAACCAAACCCGGCACCTGGAGGGGGCTTCCTGAGCGGCTTAAACAGGGGAAGTGCATGAAGCATAGGGCAGGCCCCATACAGTTATCCCGCGGAGTGAGAAGGGGCAAGCCCAGTGCAGAGCTCACCACCACCCTCCCTGTGGCAAGACAGAAATCAGACACTGAAGAGACCAGCAAACAGAGGAAGTCAAACAGAGGGAGCTGCCTTGGTAGCGACCCCACACAGTCCACAACGACAGAGAAAGCGCCAGATATACCGTTACTACTTTTATGATCAAAAAAAATTTTTTTGGGGGATGATGTGGAAGCGTGATTTTTCTTTCTTTCTTTTTTTTTCTTTTTTTAAGATTTTTTTTGTTCTTTAAAAATTTTTTTCCTTTTTAAATTTGTGTTTTCTTCCTTTCTTTTTGTCTTTTTCCCCCTAAATTTGCTTAAATTTTTAAGTCTTATATATTTCTATTTATTATTTTTATAACCTAATATTACTTAAAAAAAAAAATCCTATCGTTAAAGTAAATGCCGTATATAGTCCTATTGGTGGAGGAAATTGCCTTTTAATAATTCTGGAGTCTTTTATTATATTTTACTTTTTTCTCTCTCTTTTTTAAATTTCTCAATCCTTCTTCTTCCCTTCAATAATCTATCTTTGAAAATCCAATCTTTACTCCAGGTTTTTAATCTTGGCATTTTGGTATTTGTTGCCAATTTTGTACCTTTAAAAACCTAATCTTCAGTACCCAGTTTTACATGAGTGCAAGACTACTGGCTTGACCACTCTCTCCACCTCTGGAATCTCTCTTTCTCCACCAGGTGGCTTTTGTCTCCTCCCTCCCCCTCCTCCTCTCTACCCAACCCTATGAATCACTGTATGCTCCCGAAGGTGGAGAATTCTCAGGGAACTGGTCACTGGCCGGATCTGTATCCCTCCTTCCCATCTCCCTCTTTTGTCCTCCTGTCCACCTCTATCTACTTCCCTCCCTCTCCCCTTCCATGTATAACTCTGTGACCACCTCTGAGCGGTCCAGACTTCGGAGTGCACACAAGAAAGTGGTTACGGGCTAGCTTGCTTTCTCCTCTTTGATTCCACCTCATCCCATTCCACTCACCTCTAACTACTCCCTCCCTCTTCTCTCCTCCAAGTAACTCACCGATCCTCTAGGGACGACCCTCATGGTGGAGAAACCTATCATCATTAACCTAGATGTTTTAACATTAGTGCTGAATAGATGGAGAAATCATGAGGCTATTGTAAAAATAAATCTGGAAACCAGAATCAGGAGGCATAAGTCCAAAGCCTGAGATCATCAAAGAATTCCTGAATACAGGGAACATTATCCAATAAGAGCTCATCAAATGCCTTTATACCTATACTGAAATTGAGCACTGCCCAAGGGCCAACAAGCTCCAGAGCAAGACGTACCACGCAAATTCTCCAGCAACACAAGAACAAGCTCCTGAGCTTCAATACACAGGCAACTCAAAATACTCCAAAACCATTGACGTCTCATAACCCATTACTTCCCACTTCACAGCAATCCAGAGAGAGGAAATCCAGATCCACCCACCAGAACTCCAACACAAGCCTCTCTAATCAAGAAACTTTGACAAGCCACTGATATAACCCCAAACACAGAGAGGAAGCTCTATAAGAAAGAGAATTCCACAAATTCCCAGAATATAGAAAAGCCACCCCAAATGCAGCAATATAACCAAGATGAAGAGACAGAGGAATACCCAGCAGGTAAAGGAACAGGAGACATGCTCACCAAACCAAACAAAAGAGGAAGAGATAGGGAATCTACCTGAGAAAGAATTCCGAATACTGATAGTGAAAATGATCCAAAATCTTGAATTCAAAATGGAATCACAGATAAATAGCCTGGGGTCAAGGATTGAGAAGATGCAAGAAAGGTTTAACAAGGACCTAGAAGAAATAAAAAGAGTCAACATATAATGAATAATGCAATAAATGAGATCAGAAACACTCTGGAGGCTACAAATAGTAGAATGTCGGAGGCAGAAGATAGGATTAGTGAAATAGAAGATAGAATGGTAGAAATAAATGAATCAGCAAGGGAAAAAGAAAGACAAATTAAAAGAAATGAGGACAACCTCAGAGACCTCCAAGACAATATGAAACGCTCCAACATTCGAATTATAGGAGTCCCAGAAGAAGAAGACAAAAGAAAGACCATGAGAAAATACTTGAGGAGATAATAGTTGAAAACTTCCCTAAAATGGGGAAGGAAATAATCACCCAAGTCCAAGAAACCCAGAGAGTGCCAAACAGGATAAACCCAAGGCGAAACACCCCAAGACATATTTTAATCAAACTAACAAAGACCAAACACAAAGAACAAATATTAAAAGCAGCAAGGGAAAAAAACAAATAACACAAAAGGGGATCCCCATAAGACTAACTGCAGATCTTTCAATAGAAACTCTTCAGGCCAGGAGGGAATGGCAAGACATGCTTAAAGTGATGAAGGATAATAACCTTCAGCCAAGACTACTGTACCCAGCAAGGATCTCATTCAAATATGAAGGAGAAATCAAAAGCTTTACAGACAAGCAAAAGCTGAGAGAATTCAGCACCACCAAACCAGCTCTCCAACAAATACTAAAGGATAGACTTTAGACAGGAAACACAAAAAGGATGTATAAACCCGAACCCAAAACAATAAAGTAAATGGCAACAGGAACATACTTATCAATAATTACCTTAAATGTAAATGGGTTGAATGCCCCAACCAAAAGACAAAGACTGGCTGAATGGATACAAAAACAAGATCCCTATATATGCTGCCTACAAGAGACCCACCTCAAAACAACGGACACATACAGACTGAAAGTGAAGGGCTAGAAAAAGATATTCCATGCAAATAAAGACCAAAAGAAAGCAGGAGTAGCAATACTCATATCCGATAAAATAGACTTTAAAACAAAGGCTGTGAAAAGGGACAAAGAAGGCCACTACATAATGATTAAAGGATCAATCCAAGAAGAAGATATAACAATTATAAATATATATGCACCCAACATAGGAGCACGGCAAGATGTAAGACAATTGCTAACAAGCATGAAAGGGGAAATTAATAATAACACAATAATAGTGGGAGACTTTAATACCCCACTCACACCTATGGACAGATCAACTAAACAGAAAATTAACAAAGAAACGCAAACGTTAAACGATACAATAGACCAGTTAGACCTAATTGATATCTATAGGACATTTCACCCCAAAACTATGAACTTCACCTTTACTCAAGTGCACACGAAACCTTTTCCAGGATAGATCACATTCTGGGTCATAAATCCAACCTTAATAAATTCAAAAAAATCGAAATTATTCCAAGCATCTTCTCTGACCATAATGTACTAAGGTTAGATCTCAATTACAGGAGAAAAGCTATTAAAAATTCCAACACTTGGAGGTTGAACAACACCCTTCTGAATAATCAACAAATTACAGAAGAAATCAAAAAGAAATCAAAATATGCATCGAAATGAATGGAAAACACAACTACACAGAACCTTTGGGACACTATAAAAGCAGTCCTAAGAGGAAAGTTCATAGCAATACAGGCATACCTCAAGAAACAAGAAAAAGTCAAATAAATAACCTAACTCTACACCTAAAGCAACTGGAAAAGGAAGAAATAGAGAGCCCCAGAGTAAGTAGAAGGAAACAAATCCTAAAAATTAGGGCAGAAATAAATGCAAAAGAAACAAAAGAGACCATAGCAAAAATCAACAAAGCAAAAAGCTGGTTCTTTGAAAGGATAAATAAAATTGACAAACCATTAGCCAGACTCATCAAGAAACAAAGAGAAAAAATCAAATCAACAAAATTAGAAATGAAAATGGAGAGATCACGACAGACAACTCAGAAATACAAAGAATCATAAGAGACTACTATCAGCAATTATATGCCAATAAAATGGACAACTTGGAAGAAATGGACAAATTCTTAGAAAAGTACAACTTTCCAAAACTGAACCAGGAAGAAATAGAAAATCTTAACAGACCCATCACAAGCATGGAAATTGAAACTGTAATCAGAAATCTTCCAGCAAACAAAAGCCCAGGTCCAGACGGCCTCACAGCTGAATTCTACCAAAAATTTCGAGAAGAGCTAACACCTATCTTACTGAAACTGTTCCAGAAAATTGCAGAGGAAGGTAAACTTCCAAACTCATTCTATGAGGCCACCATCACCCTAATACCAAAACCTGACAAAGACACCACAAAAAAGAAAACTACAGGCCAATATCACTGATGAACATAGATGCAAAAATCCTCAACAAAATCCTAGCAATCAGAATCCAGCAACACATTAAAAAGATCATACACCATGACCAAGTGGGCTTTATCCCAGGGATGCAAGGATTCTTCAATATCCGCAAGTCAATCATTGTAATTCATCACTAACAAGCTGAGAAATAAAAATTATATGATTATCTCTATAGATGCAGAAAAAGCCTTTGACAAAATTCACCATCCATTTATGATAAAAACGCTCCAGAAAGCAGGAATAGAAGGAACATACCTCAACATAATAAAAGCTATATATGACAAACCCACTGCTAACATTATCCTCAATGGTGAAAAATTGAAAGCATTTCCCCTAAAGTCAGGAACAAGACAAGGGTGTCCACTTTCACCACTACTCTTCAACATCGTACTGGAAGCTTTGGCCACAGCAATCAGAGCAGAAAAAGAAATAAAAGGAATCCAAATTGGAAAAGAAGAAGTAAAACTCTCACTGTTTGCAGATGACATGATCCTCTACATAGAAAATCCTAAAGACTCGACCAGAAAAATACTAGAGCTAATCAATGAATATAGTAAAGTTGCAGGATATAAAATCAACACTCAGAAATCCCTTGCATTCCTATACACTAATAATGAGAAAGTAGAAAAAGAAGTTAAGGAAACAATTCCATTCACCATTGCAACAAAAAGAATAAAATACTTATGAATATTCCTACCTAAAGAAACTAAAGACCTATATATTGAAAACTATAAAACACTGATGAAAGAAATCAAAGAGGACACTAATAGATGGAGAAATATACCATGTTCATGGGTCGGAAGAGTCAATATAGTGAAAATGAGTATACTACCTAAAGCAATCTACAGATTCAATGCAATTCCCATCAAGCTACCAGCAGTATTTTTCACAGAACTAGATCAAATAATCTCAAGATTTGTATGGAAATACAAAAAACCTCGAATAGCCAAAGCAATCTTGAGAAAGAAGAATGGAACTGGAGGAATCAACTTGCCTGACTTCAGGCTTTACTACAAAGCGACAGTCATTAAGACAGTATGGTACTGGCACAAAGACAGAAATATAGATCAATGGAACAAAATAGAAAGCCCTGAGATAAACCCACACACCTATGGACATCTTATCTTCGACAAAGGAGACAAGAATATACAATGGAGTAAAGACAGTCTCTTTAATAGGTGGTGCTGGGAAAACTGGTCAACCACTTGTAAAAGAATGAAACTAGACCTGTTTCTAACACTGTACACAAAAATAAACTCAAAATGGATTAAAGATCTAAATGTAAGACCAGAAACTATAAAACTCCTAAAGGAGAACATAGGCAAAACACTCTCCGACATAAATCACAGCAGGATCCTCTATGATCCAACTCCCAGTATACTGGAAATAAAAGCAAAAATAAACAAATGGGATCTAATTAAAATTAAAAGCTTCTGCACAACAAAGGAAATTATAAGCAAGGTGAAAAGACAGCCTTCTGAATGGGAGAAAACAATAGCAAATGAAACAACTGACAAACAACTAATCTCAAGGATATATAAGCAACTTATGCAGCTCAACTCCAGAAAAATAAACGATCCAATAAAAAAATGGGCCAAAGAACTAAATAGGCATTTCACCAAAGAAGACATACGGATGGCTAACAAACACATGAAAAGATGCTCAACATCACTTATTATCAGAGAAATGCAAATCAAGACCACAATGAGGTACCATTTCACTCCAGTCAGAATGGCTGCGATCCAAAAGTCTACAAGCAATAAATGCTGGAGAGGATGTGGAGAAAAGGGAACCCTCTTACACTGCTGGTGGGAATGCAAACTAGTACAGCCATTATGGAAAACAGTGTGGAGATTCCTTAAAAAATTGCAAATAGAATTGCCTTATGACCCAGCAATCCCACTGCTGGGCATACACACCGAGGAAACCAGAATTGAAAGAGACACATGTACCTCAATGTTCATTGCAGCGCTGTTTATAATAGCCAGGACATGGAAGCAACCTAGATGTCCATCAGCAGATGAATGGATAAGAAAGCTGTGGTACATATACACAATGGAGTACTACTCAGCCCTTAAAAAGAATAAGTTTGACTCAGTTCTAATGAGATGGATGAAATTGGAACCGATTATACAGAGTGAAGTAAGCCAGAAAGAAAAACACCAATACAGTATACTGACACATATATATGGAATTTAGAAGATAGTAATGACGACCCTATATGTGAGACAACAAAAGAGACACAGAGGTATAGAACGGACTTTTGGACTCTGAGGGAGAGGGAAAAGGTGGGATGGTTTGGGAGAATGGCACTGAAACATGTATACTTTCTTGTAAGAAACGAAGCACCAATCTATGTTCAATGCAGGATGCAGGATGCATGGGGCTGGAGCACAGGATGATTCAGGTAGAGGATGTGGGGTGGGAGGTGGGAGGGGGCTTTGGCATTGGGAGATTGTGTTCACCTGTGGCTGTTTCATGTCAATGTATGGCAAAACAAATACAGTATTGTAATTAAAAAAATAAATAAATTAAGAATAAAATAAAATAAAATAAAAATAAAATAAAAAGATCATACACCATGACCAAGTGGGCTGTATCCCAGGGATGCAAGGATTCTTCAATATCCACAAATCAATCAATGTAATATACCACATTAACAAATTGAAAAATAAAAGCCATATGATTATCTCAATAGATGCAGAGAAAGCCTTTGACAAAATTCAACATTCATTTATGATAAAAACTCTCCAGAAAGCAGGAATAGAAGGAACATACCTCAACATAATAAAAGCTATATATGACAAACCCACAGCAAACATTATACTCAATGGTGAAAATAGAAACCATTTCCCTAAAGTCAGGAACAGGATAAGGGTGCCCACTTTCATCACTAATATTCAACATAGTTCTGGAAGTTTTGGCCACAGCAATCAGAGCAGAAAAAGAAATAAGAGGAATCCAAACTGGAAAAGAAGAAGTTAACACTCTCACTGTTTGCAGATGACATGATCCTCTACATAGAAAACCCTAAAGACTCCACCAGAAAATTACTAGAGCTAATCAATGAATATAGCAAAGTTGCAGGATATAAAATCAACACACAGAAATCCCTTGCATTCCTATACATTAATAATGAGAAAATAGAAAAAGAAATTAAGGAAACATTTCCATTCACCACTGCAATGAAAAGAATAAAATACTTAGGAATATATCTACCTAAAGAAATTAAAGACCTATATATAGAAAACTATAAAACACTGCTGAAAGAAATCAAAGAGGACTCTAACAGATGGAGAAATATACCATGTTCATGGAAGAGAAGAACCAATATAGTGAAAATCAGTATACGACCCAAAGCAATCTATAGATTCAATGCAATCCCTATCAAGCTACCAATGGTATTTTTCACAAAGCTAGAACAAATAATTTCATAATTTGTATGGAAATACAAAAAACCTGGAAGAGCCAAAGCAATCTTGAGAAAGAAGAATGGAACTGGAGGAATTAACCTGCCTGACTTCAGGCTCTATTACACAGCCACAGTCATTAAGACAGTATGGTACTGGCACAAAGACAGAAATATGGAACAAAATAGAAAGCCCAGAGATAAATTCACACACCTATGGACACCTTATCTTCAACAAAGGAGGCAAGAATATACAATGGAGTAAAGACAATCTCTCTAACAAGTGGTGCTGGAAAAAGTGGTCAACCACTTGAAAAAGAATGAAACTAGAACACTTTCTAACACCATACACAAAAATAAACTCAAAGTGGATTAAAGATCTAAAGGTAAGACCAGAAACTATAAAACTCCTAGAGGAGAACATAGGCCAAACACTCTCTGACATAAATCACAGCAGGATCCTCTATGACCCACCTCCCAGAATACTGGAAATAAAAGCAAAAATAAACAAATGGGATCTAATTAAAATCAAAAGCTTCTGCACAACAAAGGAAACTATAAGCAAGGTGAAAAGACAGCCTTCACAATGGGAGAAAATAATAGTAAATGAAGCAACAGACAACTAATCTCAAAAATATACAAGCACCTCCTACAGCTCAATTCCAGAAGAATAAACGACCCAATCAAAAAATGGGCCAAAGAACTAAATAGGCATTTCTCCAAAGAAGACATGGCTAACAAACACATGAAAAGATGCTCAACATCACTCATTATCAGAGAAATGCAAATCAAGACCACAATGAGGTACCATTTCACACCAGTCAGAATGGCTGCGATCCAAGTCTACAAGCAGTAAATGTTGGAGAGGATGTGGAGAAAAGGGAACCCTCTTTCACTGTTGGTGAGAATGCAAACAAGTACAGCCACTATGGAGAATAGTGTGGAGATTCCTTAAAAACTGGAAATAGAATTGCCTTATGACCCAGCAATCCCACTGTTGGGCATACACACCGAGGAAACCATAATTGAAAGAGACACATGTACCCCAATGTTCATCGCAGCACTGTTTATAATAGCCAGGACATGGAAGCAACTTAGATGTCCATCAGCAGATGAATGGATAAGAAAGCTGTGGTACATATACACAATGGAGTATTACTCAGCCATTAAAAAGAGTACATTTGAATCAGTTCTAATGAGGTGGATGAAACTGGCGCCTATCATACAGAGTGAAGTAAGCCAGAAGAAAAACACCAATATAGTATACTAATGCATATATATGGAATTTAGAAAGATGGTAATGATAACCCTGTATGTGAGACAGCAAAAGAGACATAGATATGTAGAACAGTCTTTTGGACTCTGTGGGAGAGCGAGAGGGTGGAATGATTTGGGAAAATGGCATTGAAACATGTATATCATATAAGAAATGAATCGCTCATCTAGGTTCGATGCAGGATACAGGATGCTTGGGGCTGGGGCACTGGGATGACCCAGAGGGATAGTATGGGGAGGGAGGTGGGAGGGGCGTTCAGGATTGGGAACACGTGTACACCCATGGTGGATTCATGTTGATGTATTGCAAAATCAATACAATATTGTAAAGTAAATAAATAAATAACCATGAATTCACAAAATTATTGAAATTTTAACAACTAGTTTTGTGAGATGGTAAAAGGTTTATTTCCATGCCACTAGAAATAAGAGTGTATCTGAATGACGCATAACCAGAGGGATGGCAAACAATGCTAGTTATCTACCCAGTAGATAATCTTCTATTTTTCCTACTAAGAAAATATCATTTTTATTACCAGACCATCTAACCTGCCTCTTGAGAAATCTGTATGCAGGTAAGGAAGCAACAGTTAGAACTGGACATGGAAAAACAGACTGGTTCCAAATAGGAAAAGGAGTATGTCAAGGCTGTATATTGTCACCCTGCTTATTTAACTTCTATGCACAGTACATCATGAGAAATGCTGGACTGAAAGAAGCACAAGCTGGAATCAAGATTGCTGGGAGAAATATCAATAACCTCAGATATGCAGATGACACCACCCTTATGGCAGAAAGTGAAGAGGAGCTAAAAAGCCTCCTGATGAAAGTGAAAGAGGAGAGTGAAAAAGTTGGCTTAAAGCTCAACATTCAGAAAACGAAGATCATGGAATCCGGTCCCATCACTTCTTGGGAAATAGATGGGGAAACAGTGGAAGACTTTATTTTGGGGGCTCCAAAATGACTGCAGATGGTGACTGCAGCCATGAAATTAAAAGATGCTTACTCCTTGGAAGAAAAGTTATGACCAACCTAGATAGTATCTTCAAAAGCAGAGACATGACTTTTCCGACTAAGGTCCGTCTAGTCAAGGCTATGGTTTTTCCAGTGGTCATGTATGGATGTGAGAGTTGGACTGTGAAGAAGGCTGAGCACCGAAGAATTGATGTTTTTGAACTGTGGTGTTGCAGAAGACTCTTGAGAGTCCCTTGGACTGCAAGGAGATCCAACCAGTCCATTCTGAAGGAGATCAGCCCTGGGATTTCTTTGGAAGGAATGATGCTAAAGCTGAAACTCCAGTCCTTTGGCCACCTCATGAGAAGAGTTGACTCATTGGAAAAGACTCTGATGCTGGGAGGGATTGGGGGCAGGAGGAGAAGGGGACGGCCGAGGATGAGATGGCTGGATGGCATCATGGACTCGATGGACATGAGTCTGAGTGAACTCCAGGAGATGGTGATGGACAGGGAGGCCTGGCAAGCTGCAATTCATGGGGTCGCAAAGAGTCGGACACGACTGAGCGACTGAACTGATATCAAATTTAGAAATGATATTTAATAGCTTTCCTTGTAGATAGGTGGGAGTAGGGAATAAAAGCAACCCACTCCAATATTCTTGTTTGTAGAATTCCATGTACTGAGGAGCCTGGCAGTCCATGGGGCTGCACAGAGTCAGACACGACTGAGTGACTAACACTTTCACTTTTATAGATAGGTATGGTCCTATAACACAGTTCTGGCTAGTAAGATATAAGTAAATGATGTTGAATGTGATGAAAAATCTCCTTAAAAGTGAACAGGAGGAAGGTGACACATGCTTTTTGTCCTCTGCTCTTCCCATTGTATCAATCAGGTTGGGCTTGATTATGCTGCAATAACAATTTAATTCCCAAACATCAGAGGTTTTAACATAAAAGTTAATTTCCCATTTCATGTCCATTGCCAGTAGCTGAGGCAGGTCTGGTCCATTCAGGGACCCAGGTGCAGTGGCTCTACCAATTTGTAGCTGTATCATCTGGAATACACAGGTTCTTCAGTTGACTTGATTGTTGTCTATGCCCAGAAATGAAACTCTTCATTGCCCCATACAGCCTATTGGCCAGAATTATTCTTATGGCTCTAACTGCCAGGAATGCTAGGGGTATATATTCCTTACGTAGGAAAAAGAAAATCTCTAATTTGTTTCAAATCATTATTTCTGGATCTGGATTTCACTTACAGTCAAACACAATTCCTAAGTGATACAATTAATAGCACTTTTATGTTTTCTGTGTGCAAAGTTGCTTTAGTCATGTCCAACTCTATGCATCCTTTGAACTGTAGCCCACCAGGCTCCTCTGTCCATGGGATTTCCCAGGCAAAAATATTGGAGTGTGTTGCCATTTATTTCTCCAGAGGATCTTCCTGACCCAGGGATCAAACCTCCATTTCTTGTGTCTCTGGCACTGGCAGGTGGGTTCTTTATCACTAGTGCCACCTGAGAAGCCAATGGTATATATAGTGTATTATATTCTAATCTTCGAGAAGTTTATACAAGACCAGCAGGAGAAAGAAAGTGGAGGTTTATGTATGGAACCAACAGACACCTCCTTTTGTCAGGGAAGAAGACACACATTCTAACAAGATACTGCAGTTTTTGTCTACTCCTACAGCAGAGCCATGAAGAATACATTTTTCACAGGAGAAATAATCTTACGTAATAATCTGCTTTCTCTTTTGCCTTTCTGAGTACCTTTACCTAATCTGACCCAGGTATCCATCTTTGCCTGAGAAGAGATTAGAAATTACAGCAGAAGGTATGCAAGAAGAAAGAGGAGGGGATATCCAGCTCTTGACATTAAAATGGGATTGTGCCACAAGAGAATGTCCTGTGAGCCAGGTGATTTTCTTGAGACAGAATTTTTCTCAATTCCTGCCTATTGCATGTAACGTATCAAAGACAGGCCTGTCCTTAGGTCTTATCTGCAGTCAGAAAAGGGAAAAGACATGATGTGAAATTAACAGAAAAAGCAATGTATCTGGTCCCTGGAAAACAGGAAGGGAGGGAAGGAAAGGAGGCAGGGAACAGGAGAGCTGTGACCAGCATCAGTGTCTTGCTTTCCTCCTCTCTGGGTTCAAGCTGCAAGGCAGAAGGAAGTACATTGAATCAGCGATGACAAATCCTGAGGTAAAGCCATGGGATGGCCCCAGAAACCCAGCAAACAGGGTTTGGGAGGAGTGCTGGTGGTTTACCACTTCCAAGCAGCTCTTAATTCTCACACAGCACAGAGACTGAGATAAGCCAGTGGGCATTCCATGGAGTCTGCCACGACTTGGTGAGATGTTGGGGGTGAACTGCCAAGTCAGAGGATGAGACAAGTGACATAGCTAGGGGCTCAGTGGGAACTAGAACTGCAGGAATGGAATGAGGAGGAGAAGGCATGGAACACTACAGCAGCATCACTTGAGTCAAATCAGTCTTCAAATCAGTCATTTGAAGACAGCAGGGCAAGGAATAAACAGGTGAGCAAAGAACACCATCCCAGAGACCCAGCAGATTCTAACCAGCGCACACCTGAGGAACAGCATGTCTCTTCCCAACCAACATCACACCCAACAAAGACACACTGTCTTCCTCACCCCTGAACACGTGGATGACATTTCAGAGGAAAGAACAGGAGAAGAGAAGGTTTTGAGGACATGGGCATTTTCTTTTTGTCCTAGAGAGACTAAATTTTACTTCAGGGAACCATGTAAAAAACTGGGTAGTACTAAACTTAATGGCTTCCCTGGTGACTCAGATGGTACAGAATCTGCCTGCAGTGAGGGAGACCAGGGTTCCGTCTCTGGGTTGGGAAGATCCCCTGGAGAAGGGACTGGCAACCCACTCCAGTATTCTTGCCTGGAGAATCCCATGGACAGAGGAGCCTGGTGGGCTACAATGAATGGAGTCACAAAGAGTCGGACATGACTGAGCGACTAATACTTCCACTTTAATTTCCACTCAAGCTTAATCTAGATCAGTTGATTTATACGCCTACTAACCAGTTAATTTATACTGATTTTCAGGAGGAGTACAGGTAACTGTAGGCAAAATTAAGGAACTCTGTGGGATAAATATTCTGATTTTTATTTCCATATACATCTCACCATTTTTTAGAGTTCAGGTAGATGTGCACATGAGGGATTTCTATAAGAAAATAACAGATTTTAGTCTAAGATAGTGTTTTAAATTTCATACTCACTAGTTGCAGGTTTGTAGGTACATTAATTATTTTCTCTTTGCCTTAGTTTTCCAGCTGACAAAATGAGGATAGAAAAATATAACTAGCCATGGAGGTATTAAGGAGATTAAAGTACTTGAGTTGATATTTAGGAAGTGCTTCGAGGAGGAAGAGGTCTTGCTATATAGTAAGAACTATGTAAGAAAGATTTTGGAGGTCTTATTAAGTTAGAATTTAAACCTAACTCACCTCCCTTCTTTAACTATGGAACTATTCACTTTCTACAGAAGGGAACAATTTATGGTTCAAAGCTATTATAGTCCAGAGGCTATCTGGGTCAAGAAGGGCATGCTGACTTGAGTGTCTTCTAAGATGTAAGGGATGGGAACAAAACACTTCCTATTTTGGGAGCAGTTGACTACCCCGAAACTGCATTGATGTTTCCTGCTTTCATTAGGTATAAAATAAATAAATCAAAATAAACAAAAGAAAGCCAACATCAACAAAACACCGACACATTCTTTCAGTTGCCATGGCTCTGAAAAGACTGGAATAATGTAGGGAAGACAAAGCCGGTAGACTCATAAACTCTTAAGTGAGTTTATGGACCCTGTGGTGCAGGCAAAGGGCTAAGGGATTATAGTGCCTGGCTCAACAGCCTGGAATTCAGCAAAGTTATGTCTTATAACGTCAGGATAGGAAAGAAGACAGATTCTATGGTCTGAGAAAAGCAGACTGAGAGAAAATCTTTTATTTGCTGATGACATACACATGCGGAGTCCAGACAATTGCCTTACTCTCCCTTCATTTGGACCATCAAGCATCCTCTGATTCCGAACAGTCGGTCCCAGGTTGGTATCCAGTGTCATCCTTTCCTGTCTTCTCCCTTCAACATATCTTGGGTCCTCAAAATCAGCTTTAAATGGCCTCACTTGGATTTTTCTCAGCCTTCTCCTCCACAATAAAGAATCCATGAAATTCTGGTTCTGATGAACTCTGTTTTTTCTCTAAAATTATATTAAAATACATATATAAATATTTAAACTTTATCAAAATGTATGCCTCCTAAAATTATCTCCTAACCTACAATTATATTAAAATAGATATACAAATATTTAAACTTTATCAAAATGTTTTCCATACGCCTCCTAAAATTATCTCCTAACCTAAAGGGGTTCTGATCTAAATTAGAGTAGAATCTACAAAGGTGACTGTAGCTACCTGGAGCCTCAAAACAAGAAGCATCATCAAGGCTCGAAGGGGCTATTGGACTAGGTGTCATATGACGGTCACTCTCCAGGAATGGGATGTTGGGCGGGCCTTTTCTCCCTCTTCTCCATGAAGAAAGCAGATGGGCAAAGAGTGGGGTGAGAGTTCACTCCGGGCTAAGAACTGGTAGGAGATGTATTGGCCAGCACTAAGAAATGAGTTGCAAAGAGTCAGACACAACTGAGCAACTTCATTTTCACTTTCAAGAAATGAGTTAACAACAACAATGAATAGGGCTGGATTAAATTACGTCTAACCACTGAACTAAAGTCTCAGCAGCAACAGCTTGAGGACCTTAGGAAGCTGCTGCACCTTCACAAAGCTTGACCATCAGGGCACTCACTGCAGTAGCAGGAATGGTAGGAGAGCAAAAGGGTCAGAGAGGTCCAGAGTTCTAGGAAAGGTGGCATCAAAAAGTGACTGAGCTTGTGCTCCATGCTGGGCAAGAAGACCTGGTTCTGATGGACAAGGAGAAGCGGGGGGGGCGGGGGGGAGCCTCTGCATCACTGTGGAGCCAGAAAGGTGTTTGGTGAGAACAAGCAAACAAGATCACTTAAAGTAAAACACACCCACCCACCTCCCCACCCACTTTTCTCCTTTACAGGTTTTGAAAGTCAGTAGGCCTTTCATTTGATCTTAAATTCCTTCTGAAAAAAATAATATAAAAGATATCCTGACTTTTGACATACGCTCTGAAATGTCTAAGAAGTTCCTTGTAAAAATTTACAAGTCTTCTTGAAACAGTGTTGTTGTTGTTGTTGTTTTAGTATTTTCAATTACAGATTTATGGCAGAATTTTTTATAGGCCTGAATTGTCTGTTTAATATTAAAATGATTCTTGTAGGAAGCCATCTGTTATGTGATCAGGCATGTAAATTCTTTACAGGGCTTTACATCAGCACTCACTCCAATGTTTGTCATGCTTCAAATATCCTCATGCATTTGTGTTTCCACTTAGAAGAGCAAGGTGGATGTAGAGGTAGGACATGATGTCTCCTGATTATTCAGTGAGTGTTACTGAAAACACTGTGTTCAACATATGGTTTGCTAAATTGTCTTTTTCCTAAATTACCCTCAACATTTTCCTTAACTATGACAGAATAATACCTTGAGAAGAAGGACATTTTGATAGCCTTTGTATCTATTGTCCGAACAAACTGCCCATTGCATTAATCAACTCATTATTTCTTCAAAACCATTGTTCTTTTTAAAAAAGTAACATATTTCAGCTTATTTTCCCCGAGTGCTATTATATTTGAACTAACTTTATTTTCCCAAGTGGGTTTCATCACAGGTGTTCACTTCGAATCACTGGGCTGGGAGCTGCCTAAAAAGGTGTGTTGAGAAAGATAATGAGGCTTCATTCAAGCTCGGTAGGAAAGAGTACACAATTGATTATGTCTGCCATAGGTGTAGGAAAGCGAGTATTAGCCACAGGAACCACCTACTTACCACATTTGGCCTATTCTTTTTCTCTGTTCCTCTGTCATTATGCTCATTAATAAGCATTGTGAAGCAGCTGGCCTCAAGGCAAGCCAGAGTAAAATAAACTCCTTTATCTGGAAACCAAACTTGAACCTGATAACCACAATATTATTAATAATGAGAAAAATACATGCTGCATTTGTTAAGCATTTGCTGTTATAGGCATCACTGTAGGTTCTTTATAGACATTAAATTATTTAATTTAGTCTTCACAAACATTTTTTCAAGAGATGTGTGTGCTGTGTGCTTAGTCACTCAGTCGTGTCTGACTCTTTGCGACACCATGGACTGTAGCCCACCAAACTCCTCGGTCCATGGGGATTCTCCAGGCAAGAATAGTGAAGTGGGTTGCCATGCCCTCCTCCAGGGGATCTTTCCAACCCAGGAATCAAACACAGGTCTCCTGCATTGCAGGTGGGTTCTTTATGTTCTGAGCTACCATATTATCCCTCAGTTTCAGATAAAAGCCTTACTGTATATGTGTAAACTATATATCAGTAAAACTGGATAAAATTATGTAAGCCTTCTTCTGGGAAATATATGAGCAAATTGATGAGGATGATTTGAACAAAAAGGTGAACTCAGTAAATTTACTTCACCTCTTGGATCTTGAGTCTTCAAAATGTACTACTGGGAAAGGAGTATGTGAAGGCTGTATATTGTCACCTTGTTTATTTAACTTACATGCAGAGTGCATCATGAGAAATGCTGGACTGGATGAAGCACAAGCTGGAATCAAGATTGCAGGGAGAAATAGATATGCAAATAACACTGCCCTTCTGGCAGAAGGCAAAGAGGAACTAAACAGCCTCTTAATGAAAGTGAAGAGGAGAATGAAAAAGCTGGCTTAAAATTCAGCATTAAAAAACTAAGATCAAGGCAGCTGGTTTCATCACTTCACAGTAAGTAGAGGTGGAAACAATGGAAATAGTGACAGGCTTTATTTTCTCGGGCTCCAAAATAACTACAGATGGTGACTGCAGCCATGAAATTAAAAGATGCTTGTTCCTTGGAAGAAAAGCTATGATAAACCTAGAGAGCATATTAAAAAGCAGAGGCATTACTTTACCAACAAAGGTCCATCTAGTCAAAGTTATGGTTTTTCAGCAGTCATGTATGGATGTGAGACTTGAACAATAAAGAAAGCTGAGCACCAAAAAACTGATACTTTTGAACTGTGGTGTCGGAGAAGACTCTTGAGAGTCCTTTGGACTGTAAGGAGATCAAACCATCAATCCTAAAGGAAATCAGTCCTGAATATTCACTGGAAGGACTGATGCTGAGGCTGAAGCTCTAATACTTTGGCCACCTGATGTGAAGAACTGACTCACTGGAAAAGACCCTGATGCTGGGAAAGATTGAAGGCAGGTGCAGAAGGGGACAACAGAGGATGAGATGGTTGGATGGCAACACCGACTCAATGGACATGAGTTTGAGCAAGCTCTGGGAGTTGGTGAAGGACAGGGAAGCTTGGCTTGCTGCAGTCCAAGGGATCACAAAGAGTTGGACACAACTGAGCCACTGAACTGAACTGAATTTACATGTAAACACTGTGTTAGTTTAAGGTGTTCAAAATAATTATATACATATATGTGAAAAGTGCAAGTGCAAGTTGCTCAGTCGTATCTGACTCTTTACAACTCCATGGACTATACAATCCATGGAATTCTCCAGGCTAGAATACTGGAGTGGGAAAGCTTTCCCTTCTCCAGGGGATCTTCCCAACCCAGGGATCAAATCCAGGTCTGTCGCATTACAGGCGGATTCTTTACCAGCTAAGCTACCAGGGAAGCCCAAGAATACTGGAGTGGGTAACCTATCCCTTCTCCACTGGATCTTCCAAACCCAGGAATCGAACCGGGGTCTCCTGCTTTGCAGGCAGATTGTTTACCAACTGAGCTATCAGGGAAGCCCATATACATATATATGAAGATATATAAATATGTCTGTGAGTCTATTTGAATTCTACATATGAGTGATATCATATGGTATTTGTCTTTTCTGACTTACTTTAATATGATATTTTGTAGGTCCACCCACTTAGCTGAAAAAGGAATTATTTCATTCTTTTTTATAGCTGAGTAATATTCCATTGCATATATATATCACAAATCTTTATCCATTTATCTGTTGATGGCTCTTTAGGTTGTTACCATGTCTTCAGTCAGTCAGTCAGTTCAGTCGCTCTGTCGTGTCCGACTCTTTGCGACCCCATGAATCGCAGCACTCCAGGCCTCCCTGTTCATCACCATCTCTTGGAGTTCACTCAGACTCACATCCATCGAGTCGGTGATGCCATCCAGCCATCTCATCCTCTGTTGTCCCCTTCTCCTCCTGCTCCCAATCCCTCCCAGCATCAGAGTCTTTTCCAGTGAGTCAACTCCTTGCATGAGGTGGTCAAAGGACTGGAGTTTCAGCTTTAGCATCATTCCTTCCAAAGAAATCCCAGGGCTGATCTCCTTCAGAATGGACTGGTTGGATCTCCTTGCAGTCCAAGGGACTCTCAAGAGTCTTCTTCAACACCACAGTTCAAAAGCATCAATTCTTTGGCGCCCAGCCTTCTTCACAGTCCAACTCTCACATCCATACATGACCACAGGAAAAACCAAAGCCTTGACTAGACAGATCTTAGTCAGCAAAGTAATGGCTCTGCTTTTGAATATGCTATCTAGGTTGGTCATAACTTTTCTTCCAAGGAGTAAGCATCTTCTAATTTCACGGCTGCAGTCACCATCTGCAGTCATTTTGGAGCCCAAAAAATAAAGTCTTCCACTGTTTCCCCATCTATTTCCCATGAAGTGATGGGACCGGATTCCATGATCTTCATTTTCTGAATGTTGAGCTTTAAACCAACTTTTTCACTCTCCTCTTTCACTTTCATCAAGAGGCTTTTTAGCTCCTCTTCACTTTCTGTCATAAGGGTGGTGTCATCTGCATATCTGAGGTTACTGATATTTCTCCCGGCAATCTTGATTCCAGCTTGTGTTTCTTCCAGTACAGCATTTCTCATGACATACTCTGCATATAAATTAAATAAGCAGGGTGACAATATACAGCCTTGACGTACTCCTTTTCCTATTTGGAACCAGTCTGTTTTTCCATGTCCAGTTCTAACTGTTGCTTCCTTACCTGCATACAGATTTCTCAAGAGGCAGGTTAGGTGGTCTGGTATTCCCATCTCTTTCAGAATTTTCCACAGTTTATTGTGTTCCATGTCTTAGCTATTGTAAACATTAACTGCTTCATTTCTTAATGTGGTTCCCAGACCCGTGCATTTCTCACTGTTTTGGATATTCTTTTCTATATCCACTCAGGCTTCCCTGGTGACTCAGACAGTAAGCAATCTTCCTATAATGCAGGATGGAATCTGCCTGCAATGCGGGATAGAATCTGCCTGCAATGTGGGAGACCTGGGTTTGGTCCCTGGGTTGGGAAGATCCCCTGGAGAAGGCAATGGCCACCCACTCCAGTATTCTCACCTGGAGAATTCTATGGACTGTACAGTCACGGGGTCACAAAGAGTCAGATCCTACTAAGAGACTTTCATTTCACTTCTTCCATATCCACTCAGTCATTTTCTTCTTACGTTCAAATCCCAGCTCAGTCTTTCCCTCTATACATATCTTCCTACCTGGAAGATGCCCTTGATGAAGCAGAGGCAAATCCCAGCCTCAGCTCAGCCAAGTTGGACACACTCTGAACTCATCATGGGCTCTTCTCTGAGGCTATGAGATATTACCCCATATGACCCATTATGGATAATTCAGCCAAACCAGCTGTTAATTCAATTCAATTTTAAAAATTCCTTTTAATTATTTTATCAATTGTCTATATTTTGAATTTAATTGTTACATATCGAATGAGTTGTCAAACTGTTAAGTGAATCCAACTTGAGCTTTTAGTAGTTGGTCAAAGTAAATAGCCAATGCCATCAACCTAAAAGTCCTTCCATGAAAATTAGCTGTTATCTTAGTGAAGATAACATGGTGAGATGACTTTTTGGTCATATCCCTCCACGTAAGAGTGAAGTAGATTATAATTTTTCAAAGGTGGCTGTGTCCAGTTCCCTAGTGTAGCTCCCACTGCCAAAAGCCTGGTCCTGTTGATCACCAGCTTCAAAATCCTCCAGTACAGTTGTGAGTCAATCAGAAGATCATGTACAGACTATAGCCTCCATTTACATCTTAATGGGAACCAATGATAGTTCATTTCCTCCAGAAAAAATTAAACAGAAATAGAAAAAGAAAACTGCCTTTATGGGCAGAAGATACAATTGGATTGATGGTACATTGTTGTTTATATGCAAATCAAATAACAGAAAAGAAAAAATACCCCAAGTTAATTCTTTAGGTTCTGTTTATATGTCTGTTTTCAAGATTGCTCATGTTATTTTGCCTAAGTAAAGTTTTGTTTGTCTTGTTAGGGCTAACTTTGCTTTGAGATATTAGTACATAACAGGGTTTGGTAAATTTATCTCTAAGGCAAAACTTCAGAAGTGAGAAATTCAAACACTTGTTAAATGCAAAGATATTTGCTTTTAATAACATCCATTTCCAAGTTGCCCTCTTTTTATCCAACAGTTGTTAGAGAAGGAAATGGCTACCCACTCCAGTATTCTTGCCTAGAGAATCCCATGGACGGAGGAGCCTGGTGGGCTACAGTTCATGGGGTCGCAAAGAGTCAGACATGACTGAGCAACTAACACTTCACACACTGATTTGGACAAAAGATCTGTAAACTGACTCAACTCACAACCTGACTTTCTTTACTCCCTGGATAGATATCATCTAATATCTGAGCTTCAGCATTGCCCTACCATTAACAAATTAAGGAGGCTAGTTGACTCTGCTCTACTTTTTGGATCCTTAGCAAGTGTTATATCTTATTTCCTATCTAACTAAAGTACTTTCTTTTCTCCACTGCCCACAGACCCATTTCCACTTGTCAACAAGCATGTCAAGTTCCTTCAGTCTCTCCCCTATATTCTGCTTTTAAATGCTGCACAATCAAGGCATTGAATATGCTGAAACACGGTTTCCCATCTCAAGAAATTTCCTACCACTTGGATTGTGCCATATTTTTAAAAGATACTAGTGACATCTCTAATAGTTTCCACATGCAAGTTAAATTCTCTGTTTCAAAGATTTCAATATTACCCGTTCCCCACTACATGGTCCCAAGTCCCTCTGCGTGCAATCATTTCCCTTTAAAATCCACAACCAGACTGTTTCCTTGGACTGGGAGGGGGCCATCATCCTCCCCAAATCACCTCAACTTCTCCTGGTATGCATTCTTGCTTACTTGCCAACTGGAATGATATTAAAAGGATTTTACATGAATGGGGTCTCTCATTCGTTTCAAGTTCTTCAAAGAACTACTTCTGGTTAAATCATTTTTGAATTAGTTTAGTGGTAGCCATTACTCAAAGATAGACTTAAAATCCTTTAATCTATTTTTATCCTTAATTCTTTTCCTCTAAAACCTTTGTATATTATGTTAGTACACTAGGTACTTTTTTTTTTTTTAACTTAGAATCTAATTATAAATGTTAGAAATCAATATTGGGCTGTGCTGCTTGGGGCTGGTGGTATGTTGCCTTTTGATTTTCCACAGTACATGAATGCAGAACACAGGCAGCTTCCCTCTTTTGGGTGGGAGATGGGACAGTGTGTCCCCACCATCTGAGAGGGTAGGAAGAGTCTGTAAATTTCTTGTGCCCGCTACATCATGTATCTGCAAGAGGCAAAAATAATCCCTCTTCTCTTGAGTTCCACAAAGGAATGTACTCTGTGTAATTAGCTCACATTCAGAGCCTTTAAATTAGAGAACAAACTATTGGCTCATTCTCCACTTTTTGCCTCACACTGTTCCCCGCAGCTGAAATTAAAATTATTTCATAGCTTACAATTCAGTTCATATTATATCTAATCAACCAATAACACTTCTTGCTAATGCTGATAAAATATCTATCTTAGCCCATCTTTGGTGGAGTCTTCCCACAGGAGGACAGGGACCAAGAGAAGGAATTAAAAAAAAATAAAAAACCTTTGGAAGCTATTTTTAGCAGTTTTAAAGGAAGGTGAGCCCAGTTCAACTCAAAAATATTGTAGAAAGAATTTCCCCATTGGCTGTTTTCAGCTAATCCCTTTCAGCTCTGTATGAATACTTATCTACAGATTTTTTTTTCTTTATCTTTCGTTTCTTTTCGGAGACACTAGCAAGGTACCCTTATGATTTCAAGATAAGTCATCTTCTGAGAATAAACTTAGAGAAAATCAAATGTTATAGAAAAATATTTCAAGACAAAGAATACTGTTTATGCTATATTCAGTGAAAAATGTTATAAAGCAACATGTATTATGCAATCTCATTTTTATCTATTTATCATCTTTCACACACACATATACTGAAACAGCCACATGAGGCAATATTCAAATTCTTAGGAGGAAGTAGAATTGGTTATGGCCGATATTTACATCTTTTTCCCCCAATTTTTTTCAGAGACAGTGCAGTATTTGTATTAAAATATTTTTAAAAGAAAGTAGTAATTTTACTCTTCTTTATCACATGCTGTAGATTGTGACCAGCAGAAACTATATTAGAAAGCTTCCATTACTAATGATTTTGAAATGATAAAGCCTGTCCTTTATTGTAGGCCTCCCTTTATAAGAAAAAAATTCAACTGGTAATTTACCAAAATCAACATGGAAAACAGGCTAACAGAAGGAGAAGAGCCATTTCACTTTTCAGAAAGCACTAAACAATGAGAGAACACGTAGCTCTTTGCCAGCTGTCTGCTGTAGCAAGAGTGGCAGAGAGATGGCTGTTCTGCTCCTGACATGAAGAGACGTTACATCAGGGTTGGAGAGGGTTAGAAGCCTTCTTTCCCATTATTCTGGAGTCCTAGCCTCAGAAATGTGGTAGAAAGCTAACATTTGTTGAGTTTACTATGTGTATACACAGTTCTAAGAACTTTTTATATGTTAACTCATTTAATCATCCCCTAAACCCTATATGGTAGAAACTATTATTACCTTGGTTTCCTAAGGAAGGAAACGAGGGCATAAAGATGCACTAATTTGCCCAACCTCTCCTTTGGGGTCGGCCCACCCTCACGCCTCGAGGGTGTACTTTTGGGCTTCCCTGGTGGCTCAGTTGGTAAAGAATCTGCCTGCAATGTGGAAGGCCTGGGTTTGATTTCTGGGTTGGGAAGATCCCTTAGAGAAGGGAACAGCTACCCAGTTCAGTATTCTGGCTGGGAGAATTCCATGGACTATAGTCCATGGGGTCACAAAGAGTCAGACAGGACTGAGCGACTTTCACTTCCACTTCTCGGCTACTGGATGCAGATCTGAGGTTTGAATCAGGCAGTGTGGCTCCTGACCCTG
Organism: Nanger dama; assembly: GCA_917880005.1. NCBI lineage: Eukaryota > Metazoa > Chordata > Mammalia > Artiodactyla > Bovidae > Nanger > Nanger dama. Next base: position 17,908,611 of record CAKJTW010000017.1, on the reverse strand, counting down.
TACTTTGAAGGGCTGATTCTCTGTGATCTTTTGAAGAATCTGTCACAGAACTGTCTGGCTCAGGGCTGGGGAAGCTTGGGTATTCATCCACCAATAGCATTCCTTGTTGGTTGAAGAGTTCCACTGAGAGCCACAGATCTCCAGCACTTCTGGGCAGCTCCCCAGGCAGACTAAGCAGGATGCCCTGGTGCTGGAGTCAGTCCTTGGGCAGAGAAACAGAGAGGCGCAAAGACTGGGTAGGAAGCTGTGTGTTTGTAACAGCAACTGCACACTAGAGCTATAGGAGAACTCAGAGGTAAGCTGTAAGTTTTGGGGTGGGGCCTCAACAGTGCCTTGATAGCATACCCATCAAACTAATTCTGGGTTGGTGTTTTTAAAAATGTTGTTAGAGGAAAGGCTGACAAATACTCAGGGCATCTCAGAGTGGTCCCCAGACCAGGAGCAACAGTATCACTTGGGAGCTTAGAAATGCAAATGTTGGACACCTCCCCAGATCTCCTGAATGGGAAACTCAGGGAAGGCTGTCCACTGATGTGTGATCTGTGCTTAAAAACCCTCTAGGTGATCCTGATGAGCATTAATACTCTGCAAACCACAGTTTTAAAATGATGGAAAGGGATCCATCCAAAATTGATTTCTTTTCCAAGGGAAGATGGAGATTTAGGACTTTTCCAATGCTAAATATCTAGAACCCAGGTCTCCAAACCTAGTTCCTCACAGGAATGATTCAAACATCCCCCCCCATGGATTTGTGTATTAGTAACTGTAAACAGTAAGCTGCTGCAACAAAAAGAACCCAAAAGGCAATGGCTTAAATGACATAGAAAACCATTTCTAGGACTTCTCTGATGGTACAGTGGATAGGAATCTGCCTGCCAGTGCAGGGGACATGGGTTTAATACCTGGTCTGAGAAGATTCCACCTGCCATGGAGTAACTAAGCCCGTGTGTCACCACTACTGAGCCTGCACCCTACAGCCCGTGAGCCACAATTACTGAGCCCAAGTGCTACACCTACTAAAGCACATGTGCCTGGAGCCTGTGATCCACAATGAGAGAAGTCACCACAATAAGCCCATGCACTGCAATGTAGAGTAGACCCCTACTTGCCCAACTAGAGAAAGCCCATGTGTAGCAGCAAAGACTCGGTGCAACAAATTAACAAAAAGGAAGAAAAGTATTTCCATGTAACAGTCCAGCAGTATAGGCTGGTGGGGCAGTTCTGCTCTATGAAATCATTTACCGACTAGGTTCTTTCCTTCTTGGGGGCACTGCTATTTCCCTGGGTGGTGTCTCCAATGGGATAGTCAAACTAGATTGCTGTCTTATCCAAATTCTAGCCACAAGCTGTGACAGAGACAAAGTCCAGAGTCAGAAGCTCATCTTAATTTGCATGTGACACAGTATTTGAAAACATTACATCTGCAAATGTTCAGTTGTTCCAAACTGAGTCACGTGACCACTTGGAACTGCAAAGGGCACTGAGGAACGTGGTCTCCAGCTTAGTGGCTTTGTTCCCAGGAAGAAAGGATCTGTAGGACAATCAATAGACAGTCACAGCATGTGCCACAATGTCATACTAACATTGAAGTCTTACTGCTGTTATTGTTTTCTTTTGTATTGCTTTTACTTACATCCCACTGTGTTCCAGGAAGGCACTAAGGCACCTTCAGTATGTGAGTTAGGAGACCTCATTCAGATGACCTGTTAAGACACACAAGTGATTTTGAACAGGGGAAGCATAATTATCTATTATGTTTCAAAGAAATCCATGCTTGGGTGTAATAGACCAGATACCTGGCATCCAGTAAAATGGTAAGTTACTGTGAGAATGGGACTTAGAACTGTTCTCAAGGGAATAAAGGTGCACACCAGCATCCAAACTTCTATATATGAGGGAGAAGAAGAGAGAGCCAAGAGAATAAACCCAAACGAGGGTGATAGTATCTGAAGTCACACCTGTTCTGACTGCAATTCTGCCCAGACTTTACAGGGTCAGGGGGTAAGTATGTCTGTCCCCTGTCTATGAGTTCCAAATACACCCAGCCAAGGCACTTGTCCATCAGGTTAATTTCAATGCTTGGCTTACAAAGGACTAAAGTTGGATGTGTAAGGTATCCAATTCATGGCAAGATCAGGAGGAGCGAGAAGGCTGAGTCAGGGCTAAAGTGTCATGGGACTCCAAGGGTCCTTGGACAAAAGTGTAGTAAACTGCAAGTTTCAAAGGAGAAAGTTCATCTTAATGGAAAAAAAAAAAAAAGGAGGGAGCATGAACCAAGTCAAAGGCCAGGTAGAAATAGAGCTGAATACAACGAGATGGAAAACAAAGGGAGATGGGTGACTTCTGAGAATGGAACTCGATGGTCACATTTTCTGGTTGCTGGGCAAGTCCTGTGGGTAACCTGGAATATCCACAAGAATAAGGGCAGGTGTGGAGAAGAGAAGCACAGAAACAAGGGTTTTGTGAACAGTGTTGCTCTTGGAGCTAGAGGCACAGAACCAAATCCCTATTCCTTCTAAAGTAATAGTCACCTCAACACACTCTCTGGGCAAGGATTTAAAAATAACAGTTTGGAATAAATCATAATTAGAAAGCTAATTAACTGAGGCAATGCACAATAAAAGACATAGGCCTTGACTTGTGCTCCTGAAGTCAAGCTGATTTGTGTTTTTGTATTTTTTTCTTCCAGGAATACAGATTATATCTAAATATATCTCAGTAAACCTAACAAATAAGCATGAACACAATTAAACCACTCCACATAAAGCAAAAAGCCTCACCAGTGTCAGCAAGTGGCAATGTCCTTTTCACTTTAAAGCTTCTATGAAGCCCCAAAGGAAATGCCAGTCAGCAGCCCTTTGTCCTTTTAACCAAGGCCAACAGCTCTCATATTTTTCTGTCTTTGCTCCATACTGCATAGAGTTAGCCTCCAAGTGTGTTATTTTCTCTGTGCTTGCCACAGAATCAGCAGATTACGTACCATAACGATTACGCTCTATTCCTTCATCATTTCTCTTGACAGACAAAAAAGCTTCAGCACTCTTTAGTTATGCCCCCCTACCAATATAATATGTGGAGTTTCAGGCATGCAAAAGAAATAGACTTTTCTAGCTGTTGTAAAGATGCCAGCATGTTGTGGGTTTCCATGACTAGGCACAGCTTAACAACCCGACAGAGCATCAGGACCTTGTCTGTAGTGCTTGCCTTCTCCACCTTCTGCCCAGGTTCATGAAGCTTTCTCAGTGTGATGGCACAATCCAGAGCTCAGATTCTGTAGTCACACTGCCTGAGATCGTGTTACAACCCTGCCATTAATAAATCGGTTGGGCGAGTTACTCAGGTTCTTTGAACTTGTTTCCTCATCTACAAAACGAGAACACATCTACTGAAGTCATGAAAATTAAGCGACTAAACTTGTACAGCCCTTTTGAACAGGTCCTGACACACAGTAAAATACTGGGTATGTTAGATGCTATTCCATCTCTGACTGCCTGGTGCCTACACCAGTGAGAGAGGCAGGAAGGGAAAAGAATGAGGAGGGGGACACAGCCTGAGAAAAACAGGATACAACAAAGACCAGTTAAAACCTAGATGGTGTCAATGGTGGCCTGGTCGTTAGCTGATTATACCTTCATTATAACACTGGTTATAATACTAAAAATCGCTCCCCCTTGTGCCATGACAGTTTTGAAGATGACCACAAAGGCCAAAAAGTAAGCAGTGGTCAATTCCTGAAAATTCCCAGCCCCTTCCGCTTAATAGTTAGAACATTCCTTCTACTCATCAGTGTGTGAAATCACCCAGCCCATAAAAAGTAACAGCCCTATACTTCCAGGGCCAATCTTGCCTTCTGAGATGGACGACTTTCTGTCTATGGAGTGAACATCTCTCAGAATAAAACCACTGTCACTCTACTTCAGCTTACTCTTGAATTCTTTGCTGCATGAAGCCAAGGAGCCTCACTTGGCAGCCACCCCAGGGTCTCGCTGGAGACCAGGGATGTGACCAGCCTCTCGCTCCCCCTTCTCCTGCATCACCTTCACACTCACCCTTCCCTGAGCTCTGACAGTGGTGCAAGCCTTCAGATCATTTTGTCTGCCTTAAGCTTAAAATTCCTTTAAGTTCTTCTCTCCACCACTTGACTAGACAGCAAGCTGAGCATGGGTCAGAGCAGGTTCAACCCTGTCCACACAAATCACTTGGGGAACCTTGATATTAGGCAGGTTTGAATGTAGTAGGTCTGACGTAGCTGGGAAAGATTGGAGGACAGATGAAGAAGGGGGCGACAGAAGATGAGATGGTTGGATGCATCACTGATTCAACGGACATGAGTTTGAGCAAGCTCTGGGAGTTGGTGAAGGACAGGAAGTCTGGCATGCTACAATTCATGAGGTCAACTGAGCAACTGGACAACAAACAACAGAGCCAGAGATTCTGCTCACTCTGCTGGTCTATGGATCACACTTTGAAGAGCAAGAGGTTGGTGTCATTTAAATCTAGATTCTAATCTTATTAAGAGCTTGAGGACCCAGGGCAAGTTTCTCAACTTCTGCCAATTTGCTTAAGCTCAAAGGTACCTCACTGGATCAATGTGAGGACTAAATGAATTAATGGTTATAATAAAACGTTCAGCAAAGTACCTGGCTGGCAGCAGTATATTTCCAATGATTGGTACCGATTAAGTTGTTAGGAGCAGAGTTATTAGACATTAATTCCTAAGGGAGATGGCATTTTAAAAGAGGTGACATATCAGCTGAGTTTAAGTGCTTTAATTCCTACTTGCAATATCAAATAAGAAAAGTGTAAGGTGACCCTGGCCACTGGTATATTACTGCAACCAACTTCCAGGTCAAGGGCAAACATGTACAAGAAAAGCTTCACTTCCTAAACAAAATTTTGGTTCTGTTTCCAATAAATAGCACACAATCTATAACTCCTGAATCTCCTTTCAGCCAGCAGTACAAAACTTCCAAACATTACCAGTGACTTCTGGACAAAATGGAATAACATGGATAGTTATTTCCCACCTGAAACATCCAAACAAACAAAAAGAAAAAATATATAAGAGCTTTTAAGACAGCAGAATCAGACAATGAAAAACAGTAACTCTTGAGAGGAGAAGCATATGAGGTAAGATCTATGCTTGCTCTAACTTTCTTATTGCCTTGAGAGAAATTCTAGCCCACAGCACAGGGACTGAGAACCCAAATGGAGCCTAGGAGCTCTTTCAGTTGAGGCGATACGGCTGAAATCCAGGGGGAACTTGGTGGCTAGAGTTTTCAGAATAGAGTACCAGAGAGGAGAGAGCTGCACAGAAATCTGTGGACATCTAAAAATACACATTAATCTATACTGACATAAATGAGATCAAGGAATAACAGAAAAGAAGGGATTACAAACGAGCAGTAGGAATTGTTGGTGGATGATGGCTATGTTCACTGTCTTGATTCTGGTATATACTTATGTCAAAACTTTTCATATGTAAACTTTATATGCAGTTTATCATTGGTCAATTATCCTTTAATAAATGATCAAACAAAAATCTTAGGTGGTGCAGAGGTAAAAATCTGCCTGCTAATGCAGAAGACACTGGCAGGCTCCTCTGTCCATGGGGTCGCACAGAGTTAAACATGACTGAGCATGCACACACCCAACCCTGATTCTAACTGCTTGCCTTACAGGTCCAGGACATGGCAAAAGTCATTCAGGGGAGGATGGCCACACAGCTCAGACACAATTCACTCTGTTCTTTTGATTCTCTGAACTCCGTTCTTGAACTGTGTCACACCTCTCATGCTATCCCTTAAAAACAACTTCAAGATCACAATTTCACTTCACATATTAGCCTTTAGTAATTGGAAGGATGTTTAGCATCCTAAAAGTAACTATAACTAAGGAGCCCCAGAAAATACCTCCCAAGTGTGAGCCTGGTTCATATAAACACAAAAGCAACAATTTTTCTGGCACCCCACTCAGCAAGGGCAGTCTGCCTAACAGATCTTAAAATCTGGATTGATATCCAATATAGTGGAACCCTGGAGTTTCTTTTGGACTCCTGGGTCCTTGTTAAATGTACTCCCTCCACCCCTGCCCCTATCAGCCTAAAGATACTTCCCATTATCTTGTTTCACGAACTCTGCAGAAAAATATACTAGATAACTCACTCCTAGATTTTAAATGTTGGATAAAGCTTATCTCTAAATGAAAAAGCAAACATCTTGTTATTTGGTATAGAGAAGTGAGAAACTACATTTTTTTTTCTTTCGCTTCTCCACATTGGGAGCACGTGACCCAACTGCAGTTGCTGTTCCACCTCACTGCTTTTACCTTGATCTGAGCAACCATCCCCATTCACCTGAATACTGCAGCAGCTCCTTAACTAGTCTCCCTGGGCCCGCCTTTGCCCTCCTTCAGTCTATTTGCAACACAGCCTCCAGAGCCATCCTTTAAAAACATAAGCCATATTGTGTCAATCTTCCACTTGAAGCCTTTCTTCAGCTCTCATTTCACTTTGAGTAAAATCCAAGTTCTTCAGTGTATGCAAAGCCCTTTGTGCCCTGACCATTGTTACCTCTGACCTCTTGCCCTGTCAAGTTCCTCAGGCTCATTTTTCTTAACCGCCCCCCCGCCCCGCCCGGCCTCTGCTCCGTTCCTGGGACTTGCCAGGTATGTTGCTGCCATCGGGCCTTTGCACCTGCCATTCCCTTTGCCTGTGAAGTTCTTCCCACCATCGTTAGCACAGTGAACTCCTTCTCCTGCAAGTCTTTGCTCAAATGGCACAGCCTTATGAGGTCCATCCTGACCATTCGATTTTAAATTGCAACCCATGCCCATTTATTTTATCATTTTTTTTGTTTACTGTCTGTCCATAAGGGTATGGATTTTGATATGTTTTGTTCTCTGCTATATCCCAAGCTGCTAGAAAAGAGCCTGGCATATAGTAGAAGCTTGATAAATATCTGTTGAATGAGTAACGATTATGTATTCCTTGATCTAGACATGAATTCTTGAATGACCCTGGCCAGCTTTTATGTAAATAGGTCAAGGTGAACTTGCATTAGGAGGAAAGAATTCTGATTTTAGGCAGATTAGGGTGAGTATAGGTCACCTGTGGTGCAATTTTTGCCAACCAGGCAGTTACGCTTTAGCATTTTAACCATTCTCCTTGAATTGTTTTTACAATTTTATTATCATGGCTACATAGCTTGTTCTGAGAGGCCCATCTGTCTCATATCTCTTCCCTACTCCATCTGTCTTCTCATTGCATGCTCTCTCTCCCACTTTGTCTCTCTTTTTGACCTTATGATTTGAATAAGAGCAAAATGTCTTTGGCACTATCCAGTATGAATTAAACAGTGAAGGCTCTCTCTGCTGATACAACAAAGAAAAGCCAAGTAAATCGATTAGAGAAATGAGGTAGAAGGGAGGGTGGGGTGAGAAGTTTGTTTGCTTGTTTATTTATTTATGTATGTGTGTGTTTAAACTTTGTTCCATTCTAAAAAAAGAATTAAAGCTGAGCCAAGGATAGGGTCTTTTTTTTTTTTTTTGATTCTAAGGCAGGGAACCAACAATTTTTAAATATATGCAAATTGTGAAAGGTACTCCGTGCACGCGCGCACACACACACACACACACAAATTAAAAATATATGTTAGAAGCGCTTCCCTAGTGGCTCGCTCAGTGGGAAAGAATCTACCTGCCAATGCAAGAGACACGGATTCTATCCCTGATCCAGGAAGATCCCACATGCTGTGAAGCAACAAAGCCTGTGCACCACAACTACTGAGCCTGTGCTTAGACCCCAGGAACCACAACTGTAGAGCCCGCATGCCAACTACTGAATACAGTTACTGAAGCCCCTTCAAGCTAGAGCCTGTGCTCCACAACAAGAAAAGCCACCATAATGAGAAGCCGCATACCACAAGGAGAGCAGCTTCCATTCACCACAACTAGAGAAAAGTCCAAGCAGCAACGAAGACCCAACACAGCCAAAACAAATAAAATTATTAAAAACTATTTCATAAAGATTCTATAAAATATGTTATATATATAATGTAAATTTAAAATATTTTAAGTTCAATATTTTTGCATTATAAAAATCTCAAATACACAGGAAATTAGAAAAGTGAACATATATACTTACTAACTACAGTCACAATTTTTAACAATAGGCCATTTTGTTTTATCTCTCTAGATAACTTTTTGCTGAGCTACTAAAAAAATTATAGACATTATGACAATTAACCTATAAGTATTTTAGAATTTATTTCTAAAAATTAAAGCAATTCCTTACATTCTTTTGATATTAAAAATCTGGCCTCTTTTGATACTATATTAGTCCTTAGAAACTTCTCAGCTTTCAGGCTCACCTTATACAATCACTGCCACAGACCAGAAATCACCTTTTCCTTTGTAACGCTGACTCCTTTTAGTAGAAAATAGTATTTACCAACATAAGTGTCCATTAAGAGATGACTGGACAGAAGATGTAGTATATACATACAATGGAATATTACTCAGCCAGGAAAAAGAATTTGCCCTTTGCAACAATGTGGATAACTTGGAGGGTGAAATAAGTCTGACATAGAAAATATTGCATTATATCACTTATCTCTGGAATCTTAAAAACTAAAACAAACTAGTGGGTACAATAAAGAAAGAAACAGACATAAAAATATAGAGAACTAACCAGTAGTTACCACAGGAGAGTGACGCAACATTGGGGTAGGAGATTAAGATATTAAAAGCCACTATGTATCAAATAAACAAAATACAATGAATATTGTACATCAGAGGGAATATAGTCAATAGTTTATACAACTATAAACAGAGTATAAGTTATAAAAATTTTGAATCACTATGTTGTACACCTGAACATAGTATAATACTGTAATTCAAACTATATTTAAGTTAAAAAGAATAAATTATTTCAGTAGTTTATTGTCTTCCAAGAGATTTTGGTTATACCACTGTCCCCCTATGCTTTCCCCTTTCCCTGTAACTATGGTTACAAAGTATATCTAGGTCCAGATCAACAGCATTAACACCACCTGTGAACTGGTTAGAAATGCTTAATTCTCAGGCCCGATCCCAGACTTAATCAGAAACTCTGCTGTGGTGCCCAGTGACCTGTTTGCACAGCCCTCAGGAGCTTCTGATTCATGCTGAATTTTGTTAACCAGTGCTCTACATCTTAAGATTTCTGCTCTGGGAAGTAATTCCCAGAAGCTTCCCTGGTAACAATAAAGTTTTTGTACTATTGGTCCCCCAACATACACGCATATAAACTTATACACCAATAATACATATAATTTTTTCTATGAATATATTTAAAATGAACATACATGATACTATTACATACATCTCGTCCAACATAACTTTTTTCACTCAGCACTATATTTGATCTATATGAGTGTAGGTACCTTTTGTGATAATAAAAGGATTAGAAATGGAGGATATGGAATGAAGAACAGAAAAATGAAATAAAAGAGAAACATATATCAACAATGATGGTGTGCCACAAGCTAAGGAATGTGATCATTCCAAAGTACTTGGTCATATTTCAGTTTTTAAAATGTAGCTACACAGAGTTTTCCTTTCAATATCATGATCAAACTTGCTCCTAATGATGAAGTGATTCCCAATTTTAAAGTATGTCAGTGATCAGGTTAGTAGCCCATGAAGGAGCACTATGGTGGGACTTTAGCATACTTATTCTGCCCCTTTCAGTTCAGTTCAGTTCAGTTCAGGTGCTCAGTCGTGTCTGACTCTTTGCGACCCCATGAACTGCAGCATGCCAGGCCTCCCTGGCCATCACCAACACCCAGAGTTCACTCAAACTCACGTCCATCAAGTCAGTGATGCCATCCAGCCATCTCATCCTCTGTCGTCCCCTTCTCCTCCTGACCCCAATCCCTCCCAGCATCAGAGTCTTTTCCAATGAGTCAACTCTCGCATGAGGTGGCCAAAGTACTGGAATTTCAGCTTCAGCATCATTCCTTCCAAAGAACACTCAGGACTGATCTCCTTCAGAATGGACTGGCTGGATCTCCTTGCAGTCCAAGGGACTCTCAAGAGTCTTCTCCAACACCACAGTTCAAAAGCATCAATTCTTTGGCACTCAGCTTTCTTCACAGTGCAACTCTCACATCCACACATGACCACTGGAAAAACCATAGCCTCGACTAGATGGACCTTTGTTAATCTAAAACACCTATATTCTTTGTGATAAGATGGCTGTAATTGATTATGTTGTCTCAGCTTGTGCATATTTATGTTGTCTTGTTCTGTGTTCTGCTTTTCCCATACTCAGTAGCCACTGGCACTTAAAATAGCATGATTCGTAAGGAAGAAGGATACTCCTCCTAATACAAAATTCTCAAGTATTAGGCATAAAGTCCACCCCCAATAGAAATTTACTGTCACACAATTTTGTCCTTATTACTTTTCTTTCTCTATGTTGGCAGTGAGGAGGGTCATTTAAATCATTTGCATGCTGTCAACCATAACCTCTCTGCTGATGATCCACAAATTCACATCTCTTGTCCACGCTTCTTTCTTAGACCTCAGAGCCATATATCTGATAGGTTTGTGGACATCTTTGAGTCCCAGGGGTCCATCAAACTCAACATACCCAACATGTACCCATTACCTGCCTCCCAGAAGCCCCTATCCTCTGATCTCATAATTTGCATAAAATCACTCTTCTCCTAGACAGAAAGGCTATAAACTTATGATTCCTCTTGGCTCACCAACTGGTGATGAAGTTGTTTCCAATCTGCTTTTAAAATGTCATTTGGCTATAATCCCTTTTCATGCCCACGGTTTCTTTCTAAATTTAGAACCTGATTATCTCGTATCTAGACAATTGCTATACTTTTTTCCTTGACTTCAATTTCTTACCTTATTTCTCCTTCCAGAAAATATTTATGACTGACATTCATTGACTATGTACAATTTATAAATTACTGTTTCAACACTCTCCAAATATTATCTCATTTAATCCTATAAGGCATATATTAATGTATATTAATTAATGTAGTTGCATATACATTATATGTATTATGTAGATATACATCATATATACATATGTTAATACATGTATATGTAACTATATATGTATATGTAACTATACATACGTATGTATTAATGTAATACATATACCTTAGTGTATTAATGTATCATTTCACTCCCCTGATCCAAAACCTTCAACAGCTCCCCCATTTCTTCTCCAGTAAAATCCAAGGCTTTCCCAGGGCTCCCAACATAGATCTCCAAATAAACTTCCCACCATTCCTTCCCATATTCACTGTGTTCTAGCCACCTTGGATTGCTGATCATCTCCCTCACACATCATGTGTTCATGGCTCTGCTTTTACCAATGCAACTGCTCAGCCTTTCCAATCTTTACCATCTTTTAAACTCCAGCTTCAACAGTATCTCTTCCACCAAACTTAACACATCTACTTCCTCCCTGTGATTACAATCCTTTTGAGGAAAAAAGTCGTCTCTTCACTTTTACAGCTCAATCTACCACCCCTAGAATTCATGCATGCTTATGTTCATTCATTCAAAAACATTGCTTAAAAACTTATTATGTTACAGGAACTGGCAGTGAACAACAAATACCACAGTCATTGCCTGTTGGAGTTTATAGTCTGAGTGGATATAAAAACTTGTTTATGAAAAATTAGACTTCAGTGTAGCATATGCAGGAAAAAATGGCGATTAATCACGCCTTCCCAGGGCAAAGGCACGTGACAAAGGGCATTTGAGCCAGGTCCTTAAGAATGAGTAGGAGTTCATTACAGGACAAACACAATCCAGGAAAAACAAATAGTATGTCAAGGAGGACAGGCATGAAATAACATGATATGTTCAAGTAAAGGTTAATAATTCTTAATTATCTGAACTCAAGGGTACAGTGGATGGAGATACTGCAGACAGGTAGATGTCAATCAGATTGTGCAAGGCCTTAGAAACCATGACAAGTGAGCATCACTGAGGAAATTTAAGGTAACACTGGATAAGTATGTCTGTTCCAAGACATGCTTGGTACAGGAAAAAGTAGCCTCCTCCTAACCCAGGAGATTCTGAGGCAATCCTCTAAGGAAGACTGCAGTATTGAGAGCAGTGTAACTCATGTCACCTTTCAATGTGTAATATTTTGTTGTTTGGGAGTATTTGCTTGTCTTAATGTGGGAAGAGTTTTTTTTTTACATTGGTTTAATTATTAGTAAAATTATTAGTTTTCTTTAACAGTATAATATGCAAGAAATCTAAGCCTCAAGCTCAACTGCTTAGGTTAGCATTATTTTTCCAAATCAATTGTTTTACCTCCAAAGGGAAGTCACTCAGTCGTGTCCAACTCTTCGCAACCCCATGGACTGCAGCCCACCAGGCTCCCCCATCCCTGGGATTCTCCAGGCAAGAACACTGGAGTGGGTTGCCATTTCCTTCTCCAATTCATGAAAGTGAAAAGTGAAAGTGAAGTCGCTCAGTCATGTCCAACTTTTGCAACCCCATGGACTGCAGCCTACCAGGCTCCTCCGTCCACGGTATTTTCCAGGCAAGAGTACTGGAGTGGGGTGTTATCGCCTTCTCCAGACTTTGCCTCCAAACCTGCCTTTTAAGAAAATCGAGGATAAATTATTTGATGCACACACACCCTTCCCCTGCCAACATACCCAGACATAACATGCCCTAGCACCTGGAAGACTTATCTAGACAAAGGAGAGACTTGGAAGTCCTGTCATCTATAGGTGCCAGGCTTCAGCCACCATGGCCACTGAAACCCGGTCCTGCCCTGTCCAGGGTATACTTCATCACTCCTGTGCAAATGCTCTTGCTTCAGCAAGATAGTAGGCTACACAATGAGATCTAGCTAACTCTCCTGAGCTGTGGCTCCCTAACCACTAACCCATAAATAGGCCAAGAAGAACTTTAGATTGCAGCCACATATTAGAACAGAACCAACCCCTCTAGCCCCCATGTTGGGCTCATTGGGCTGAATGAGCTGCCCAAGGTTACACAGATAGAAGAATGTTTGGATGCAAAATCAAGTATTCCGATTTCTACTGCTTTTCTCATTAAGCTCTGCTGCCTCCAATAAGAAATGTATTTAGCTTCTGTGTGTGCTCAGTTGGGTCCAACTCTTTGTGACCCCACCAGGCTCCTCTGTCCATGGGATTTCCCAGGCAAGGACACTAGAGTGCCTTTTCCTCCTCCAGGGGATCTTACCCACTCAGGGATCGAATCCAAGTCTCCTGCATTGGCAGGCAGATTTTTTACCACCACTTTGCCACCTGGGAAGACCTTGACAGTAAGAAATAAGCCTTGATATCTACAAGGGATTTAGTGAGATAGCTGAGCCTTCAGGATTATTAAGTCCCAGAACAAGTTACTAAGAACCTCTTATCATAAGAGGTCCTGCTGATCTTCTTTTGAAAGGAAGGATTCCTTGAATCTGGAGTGGATAGTCTCATCTGTACTTGGTAGCTTATAGTCCATGACCTTGAGCTTGCAAGAATTTGGGACATGTCTTCCAACACATCATGCAAAGCTACTTTTCTGCCTCACTGACCTGCTGGCATCATGCAGGGAGAAACTTTATAATGCTACATTTGTTAGATCAAAATAGGTACTTCACAAGAGATGAACAAATATCAAGATTTCAGAATGCATCATATTTGGATGAAAATTATCAGAAATTACTTTTAACAGCTGAGATGTATAGTATATAAATCATTAGCAATTTGTTTGTCCTTCAGACATATGGTGGAACATACATGTCCAACCACATAAATAAGGATACTATGATAAACCTTTCAAATTACAGTGTTCTGTATATAATGTAACTCTTTATTAAAACATAATAAAATGACAAACATGGATGGTTTTGAGGGTTAAGATCAAAAGACATTGTCTCTAATTTGAAAAAGAAACTTTAAAACTGACAAAAATAAATGTATCTTCAAATTGAGTTGTTTCTCAAATTATTAGTGTTTCAGTGTGTCCCCCATCTCACTTTTTAGTCAGCAGTTTATCTGAAATTCCCAAGTTTATCTGAAATTCCCTCTACAAAGATCTGGTGCATTCAATATGACCTGAGGAGGGCAAAGGGAGGCACAGGATAAAGAACTGGACAGGGAAGGAGTAGACTCCCCGTGCTTAGCTTTGCAGTGCTGGAATCATCACCCAATTCTAGGTTTCAGTTTGCTCATTTGAGAATGGAGTAGGTGGTGGAGGAACTGAATTAGTCAACATACAAGATTCTTCCCACTTTGAGATTTTTGTTTGACAAGTTGATTAAATTCTCAGAATGCTAGCCTCCTGATCCAGCAGGTGAGGGCTACTTTGCACGGCTGTGCAGAAGATCAAACACTTTGCCTGTGCAGTTGTACATGTCTCCATGAGGCCCTGTTGTTCCAGTAAAGAGATTGAGATGGCTTCCCACGAAGTTGAAGCAAGGGTTTGGACTAAATGTTTCTCATTAAAAATTTTTAGTGAATTTTTTTAGAAATAAAGGCATAATTCTTAGTATTGTGGTGATAATAAAAGATGAGGGGAGAGGGAATAAATTCAACAATACCCCATGTACATCATAGGGATGTAAAAAATATCTCTAGTTTCGGAAACAAAGACTTAAAAGCCAGTGATTCTGGTACACACACGACTAATAGGCTAATGGGTGTTAATACTATAAACTGTTTAGAATTCAACCCTATTGTAACTCTATCAGGTAGGTTCCCTTCTGGGTGACTACAAATGTCACTTGGCATTACCACATTTATAGTCAGATGCTTGGGTACATGCCCAAAACACCTACATTCCCCCTCCCCCACCCACTCCCCCATCTTTGACAGTAGTAAGCCTCTCTCCTTTCCTGCAAGCTGACAAAACAAAGCCTACCTTCTGGCTCACATGTACCACATACTGGTCACATACAGCAGTTTATGAAAAGGCAGACTTTTGCTGCATAGGAGAGTATTTTAGCTGCTACTTGGAGTTTATAGACAAGATAAATTTTAAATTTGGGTTACATAAGAAGGCTTATTTGTTCTTCATAACTCTTCCGTTAAACAATACTAAGTATATACCTAATCTGAAAGAAAATTAAGACCTTGCTTAAGTTCCCAAATAATACTGTTTGTGTCTAACAAGATCACAGCACGGATAGTGTATGCACACATATTTCTTAATCTACCAACAGAGATCAACAAAATCAGATTTGTTTAGAGAGATACGGATACTTCAAGTCAGTAATGCATGTCTGTAATGCAAACAAAACAGGCACTGAGGGGGAAAAAATTCTTTGCCTTACTTGAGAGAGAGGAGCAATCCAGGGATTGGCCTGCAAGGGAAGTCTGCGGCTCTAACTGCATTTCAATGCAGTGCTTAGTTTATTCACCAGGGGTCATCAAAGGTCTGGATTTTCTTTGTCTACTTGTTGACTCTTAAATGTACACTGTACACTTAAGAACTACTGACTTCTTTCCACTTGTGCATCGGGAAATGTGGCTTGCAATTCCTTCCCCCCACCACTCCAGGCCCACCCCTAGTACTCAGCACAGAGCTGTTTCTCTTTATAGACCTCTACCAACGCACTGCGACAAGAAAGATGCATAATGAAAATGCCTTTTCTACTAAAAGGATCTATTAGAAAGGAGGAAGATGAAACGTGATATCTAATTAATTATTTAGTTTTAATAACCGTTGATTCCATTTTTTAAAGTTGGAAAACGGAAGGCTTAGAAAACTACTGTTTTCTGGATCCATGAACTGAATTGCATGCTTGGAAAGCAAGTGCGTTATGACTCCCTTTCATCTGTAGCTGGGTTCCTCAAGGGCCAGAAGTGGCCAACAGAAGGACAAGTTAACATTACTCTGTGAGACTTTTTCAGCCCCATTGAACAAGTAAATAGGGGACGTTTTTGATGAAGATTTGGCCCTGGCATGAAGGACAAGGGTCCCACGGATCTTGGAAACCCTAACGGACAGGACTGAAGACCTCTTTTGAGCAGCTCAGGGTATTTATCTCAATTTTTCTGTGATATCCTTAAATGTCTTTAGCATGAAGCTTTGGAGCCAAATGAATTCTTTCTTACTTGTACCCTCTGAATAAACCAAACTGCATCCTTTGAAAGCTCAAAAATAAACCATAATTCAGCCACAATGAGAAGTAGATTCAGTTTGCAGAATTCTTCCAGGGTTGTATAGCTCCTATTTAAAAATTGACAGTGGCTCCGTATACCCTTCCTCCTGCCACCAAAGAGTCATAAAAACAGGGAAAAAAAGGAAATGCCTTACTATTCAAGGCATTTGATCTATATTACTTTCATGCTCTCTTTTAAAATGCAAAAATCATCTAGTGGTAGAATGTAAAAGCTGGATGAGGCTACAAATTCCAATTCAGTCCTCTTACTTTACAGGTTTGCAAACTGAGCCTCAGAGAAAGTAAGTACTGCTCTGAGTCATTTGGTGACCAAAATGGAACTATTCACTCTATTCTACGGCACTCTTGCCAAATAAAATGAGGGGAAGACTTATAATACAAAATACATAAGGGAATACTGTTGAAAAGGCAGTCAAGACCATGGAAAGAAAGAGGAAGTCAATTCTGACCCAGAGCACAGTTGATAAATCTGGCCCTGAGCACCTAGGCCAGAGGTAGCACACAGGTCTCCCAAACCCAAACTGCTAGTTACCTTCCTTTGGGCTTGTCAGTGGTTAAATAAAAACACTATGAGACACACAAGGACCACAGTTGTGTCAACAGAATAAGATGGCTTGCTAACACTTGTTATGAAGAGAGACTGTAAAAGTTGATACAAAAATCATGGTTAGGCTTCAGTTCAGTTCAGTTTAGTTGATCAGTCGTGTCCGACTCTTTGAGACCTCATGAATCGCAACTCTCCCTGTCCAGGCTCCCTGTCGATCACCAACTCCCGGAGTTGACCCAAACTCATGTCCATCAAGTCTGTGATGCCATCCAGCCATCTCATCCTCTGTTGTCCCCTTCTCCTCCTGCACCCAATCCCTCTCAGCATCAGGGTCTTTTCCAATGAGTCAACTCTTCACGTGAGGTGGCCAAAGTATTGGAGTTTCAGCTTCAGCATCAGTCCTTCCAATGAACACCCAGGACTGATCTCCTTTAGAATGGACTGATTATATCTCCTTGCAGTCCAAGGGACTCTCAAGAGTCTTCTCCAACACTACAGTTCAAAAGCATCATTCTTTGGCACTCAGCTTTCTTCACAGTGCAACTCTCACATCCATACATGACCACTAGAAAAACCATAGCCTTGACTAGAGAGACTTTTGTTGGCAAAGTAATGTCTCTGCTTTTCAATATGCTATCTAGGTTGGTCATAACTTTCCTTCCAATGAGTAAGCATTGTTTAATTTCATGGCTGCAGTCACCATCTGCAGTGATTTTGGAGCCCAGAAATATAAAATCTAACACTGTTTCCACGGTTTCCCCATCTATTTCCCATGAAGTGATGAGACCAGATGCCATGATCTTCGTTTTCTGAACGTTGAGCTTTAAGCCAACTTTTTCACTCTCCTCTTTCCCTTTCATCAATAGACTCGTTCCTCTTCATTTTCTGCCATAAGGATGGTGTTATCTGCATATCTGAGGTTATTGATATTTCTCCTGGCAATCTTGATTCCGTCTTGTGCTTTTTCCAGCCCAGTGTTTCTGATGATGTACTCTGCATAGAAGTTAAATAAATAGGGTGACAGTATACAGCCTTGACGTACTCCTTTTCCTATTTGGAACCAGTCTGTTGTTCCATGTCCAGTTTTAACTGTTGCTTCCTGACCTGCATATAGGTTTCTCAAGATGCAGGTCAGGTGGTCTGGTATTTCCATCTCTTTCAGAATTTTCCACAGTTTATTGTGATCCACACAGTCAAAGGGTTTGGCATAGTCAATAAAGCAGAAATAGATGTTTTTCTGGAACTCTCTTGCTTTTTTGATGATCCAGCAGATGTTGGCCATTTGATCTCTGGTCCTCTGCTGTTTCTAAAACCAGCTTCAACATCTGGAAGTTCATGAATCATGTATTGCTGAAGCCTGGCTTGGAGAATTTTGAGCATTACTTTACTAGCGTTCTAACTGAAAATCCAGAAACGTTTGGAAATTGCCACTCCACACTAGTCTGGAGCAATCATCATTTCTTCAAGAATGTTCAACAGCACAGTACCTGGCTTTTAAGTGAATAAACTACTACTTAAGACCTATTAACCTCTTGACAGAACAAGGATTTGCGATTTTTTTTTTTTTTAAAGCAGTGAGGCTGGGGGAATGGAGGAGCCAAAGGCAAGATGAGTTGCTTTTCCTCTTCACACAAACTCTTTCTTAAAAGATAAGCTAGAAAATCCTGAAGAAGCAGCACTTGTCCACTAACCCCATGCTGTTTTATGTGAAATTATATAAACCACTCCTGCAAAAGTACTATGTTTTCAAACATCCTCAAACTAAATAGCAGGGACAGTTATTTCAAAGTGACATTTATACTGTCAATGGGGAATGAATGGCTGAAAGGTAAGATAGTGATCAAGAGAAGATTTAATCCCAGGACCAGGAGGAGGCAGACACCTATGAAAAAGATAAGAGAGCCTGTAGCTGCCTGTAGCTTCTTATTTTTAGACAATTGGGAAAACTGCAAGTTGCAAAGGCTTTACGTGTGTGTGTGTGTGTGTGTGTGTGTGTTATCAGGAAAATAAGAAGCTGTTAGTTTAGTCCACTATTTCTTTCCTCCATTATTTCCTCTACTGATTGATTTTCTTAGCCTCAATTGCATCCGTTTTTGCCCAAGTCTCCCCACACCCAGAAAATTGTTAGTCAACGTGTATTTTACTAAGTCCAACAGGTTATACTCACACTATGGGGAATGTGATTTTTAAAACTCATGTCTTACCATTTCACTTTGGAGGATTTAAACACTGGAATATATTTCAAAACTCTGCCTTCTCACTACCCAACTTATTGTTTATTTGCTGGCTTTTTTTTGTTTTAGAGGCTGTTTCCATACATCCTATTTGATAGAGATTAAATGTGTTTAAGGGACTTTGAAGAAAGATGATAAAGACAGTTAGCTTCTGTTTTGTGAGAAGAAGACTTCGGAGGGCACTCACGGTAACCATCAACTATAAAAAGTATAATTATAGCCAATGATGACCCTCTCTTTCCTGTAAGGCACAGCATGATGAAATACTGTTTTTGTGAAGAAGACTATTGACAACTTAGAATGTATCAGTGAGTAATCAGGAGGACAAGGGGGCTGGGAATGACCTCAAAAGAAGAATAACTGAAAGAACTAGGGGTGCTTAGCCTAAAATTGAGAAGATGTTAAGGCAGCATGTTAGCTTTCTATAGTAATCAAAATATTAAGAGAAAGTTCAGCTCTGTAGAACCATAACCTTGTAGATAGAAGTTGTTAATAGCCAGGTTGAAAATTAACACAACTAAACTCTTCCCATCAACTGAAGGGGTTGTCTTATACCTTTAGTAGTTTCTTACCAAAGTCTTTTGCTTGAGGCTGGATGGCCATCTTAGAGGGCTATTGCAGAGAGGACTCTTGAAAGGGACAGATGTAGCCTTAGATGATTGCAAAGGCCCTCCTGCTCAAACACTGTCGATATGATATAGAATTAGATGTGTATAATCTACAATAGCAATCTGAGGGCATCTTTATGCTCACAGACTCAGTTGCTCAGTCTTGTCTCCTCTTTGTGACACCAAGGACTGCAGCCTGCCAGGCTCCTCTGTCCATGAAATTTATCAGGCAAGAATACTGGAGTGGATTGCCAATTTCCACTCTAGGGGACCTTCCCAACCCAGGGATTGAACCTGTGTCTCCTGCAGCTCCTGCACTGGCAGGTGGATTATTTACCACTGCACCACCTGAGAAGCCCGAGTGCTTTTACAGTCAGAGTAAACCAGATGTGAAACAACTAAATGTGACTGTTTTTCTTGGTAATTCTACTCATCAAACTTGAACCTTTATTCTTCCTGCCCCACATACAGTGTTGACCCATTTCCCATATCCTTTTCATCCAGAGCACTGAGCAAAAATACACTTGAAGAATAATAATAGATTTTCAGACAATCTAGAGGATATATTGATACAATTATGCTATATATTCCAGAAAACTGCAAATAACAGTAGACTTAATCTCTTTGTGACTCCATGGACTGTATAGTCCATGGAATTCTCCAGGCCAGAATACTGGATTGGGTAGCCTTTCCCTTCTCCAGGGGATCTTCCCAACCCAGGTCTCCTGCATTGCAAGCAGATTCTTTACCAGCTGAGCCACAAGGGAAGCCCAAGAATATTGGAATGGGCAGCCTATCACTTCTCCAGCAGATCTTCCTGACTCAGGAATCGAACCGGGGTGTCTTGCATTGCAGGTGGATTCTTTACTAACTGAGCTATCAGGGAAGCCCATATTGATACAATTATGCTATATATTCCAGCAAACTGCAAATAACAGTAGATTTAATTGGATAATTATTTGCCTATCATGTAAAGAAAGTCAAGCATAGGCATTTTGAACTGGTATAGGAGCTCCAGGTCATGACAAGGACTCAGAGGTCTAGCTTTCTGTCTCATTTTCTGAGTGTGTGGTTTTCACCTCATGGTCCAAGACAGCTGCTGGAGGCTCTGCCCACATCCCAGACAGCAGGAAGAGGGAAATAGAGAGAGGTACACTTCTCTTCTTTTGAGCAACTTTATTGAACTCTCATAAAATATTTCACCACATCTCATCAGCCAGATACAGATTCAAAGAAGGCAACCAGACAAAATTATCTGGACAGCACAGGCCAGCTAACACTAAGACTTCTGTTACTATGAGAAAAGAAAAGAATGTCAGGAAGTGGCTGACAATTTCTCCTTAAAAAAAAGTTTAGGTATTATAAAAAACAACATAATATTACTGTCTAGATTTCTGTTTCCTCAACATTTTAAAGTAAATCCACTTAAAGCAGATGCTACATTCTTACAGTAAGTACTGAAGGAAACACACTGCTTCCAAATCGGGAAAGGAGTACATCAAGGCTGTATAGTGTCATCCTGCTTATTTAACTTATATGCACAGTACATCACGCAAAATGCCAGGCTGGATGAAGCATAAGCTGGAATCAAGATTGCCAGGAGAAATATCAATAACCTCAGACATGCAGATGACACCACCCTTATGGCAGGAAGTGGAGAACTAAACAGCCTCTTGATGAAAGTGAAAGAGGAAAGTGAAAACCTTGGCTTAAAGCTCAACATTCAGAAAACGAAGATCATGGCATCTGGCCCATCTCTTCATGACAAATAGATGAGGAAACAGTGGAAACAGTGTCAGACTATTTTTCTGGGCTCCAACATCACTGCAGATGGTGATTGCAGCCATGAAATTAAAAGATGCTTACTCATTGGAAGGAAAATTATGACCAACCTAGATAGCATATTAAAAAGCAGAGACATTACTTTATCAACAAAGGTCCGTCTAGTCAAGGCTATGGTTTTTCCAGTAGTCATGTATGGAAGTGAGAGTTGGACTATGAAGAAGGCTGAGTGCTGAAGAATTGATGCTTTTGAACTGTGTTGTTGTAAAAGACTCTTGAGAGTCCCTTGGACTGCAAGGAGATCCAACCAGTCCATCCCAAAGGAAAATCAGTCCTGAATATTCATTGGAAGGACTGATGCTGAAGCTGAAACTCCAATACTTTGGTCACATCATGCGAAGAACTGACTCATTGGAAAAGACCCTATGCTGGAAGGTGGGAGGAGAAGGGAACGACAGAGGATGAGATGGTTGGATGGCATCACCAACTTGATGGACCTGAGTTTGAGTAAGCTCCAGGAGTTGGTGATGGACAGGGAAGCCTAGCGTGCTGCAGTCCCTGGGGTCACAAAGAGTCGGACACAACTGAGTGACTGAATGGACTGACTGAGTGAAGGAAAAATTTCAGGTGCAATTTTACCTCTAAAAGGATACTAAAATTCTGAAAATTATTTTATCTTATATTTAATAAGATTCAGGTTTTATCAATTATTTTTGTTTTTTCCAAGAATGAAATGCTGATTATTTAATCTGATGTCAATCTGATTAGAATAATTATCTAATATTTCTTTGTTTCCTTTGTCTTTTCCTGTTTGACTGTAGAAAGAATTTCTGTGTGAAAATATGCATCACTTTTACCAAGAGCCTCTTTTAGGCCTTTGATATTCAAATCATTCTTAGAGAATCTATCCTAGTATCAAAATTCCAGATGTTTTACTGAAGATTTTTCTCTGGTCTACTTCTGCTAGACCCTATATGTCAGGAACTTTGAGAGTGATAGAATGAATTTTTCAACAGTACCTTAATTAGTGTCATGAAATGTTGTACCACTTGCAAGATATGCAAACTCTATTTCCAACTGGTTTTTATTACCAGATGTTCACAATTTATTAGGATGGATTGGTAGAAATAGACACTATTCTTTAGCAAGGAGGATTTTTGAATGTGTATTAACATAAGTCATTGGCAAGTGTTTTTGCATCATGAAGACTCTTGTTTTCATTGACAATCTTACAAATACAGTTTTTAGATAACACAGTTTTGGATAGTGAGGACTTTCTATTTTTTGCCCTGTATGTTGTACTTCAGTTATGAAGTTAGGAAAAGAATAGAAATTGTATGCGTGTGTGTACACAAAAGGAGAGAATTAATCTACCATATATCAGGTGCTATTCTAGAAAGTATTTTGCATGCTATTTCATATAATCCTCCCAATAAGCCTATAAAGTAAAGTCTTAATTTCCATTTATAAATCAGAAAATTTATAGAATCTCAATAATTTACAAGTATAAACAGCATAGCAGTGCTCTCATTGAAGGCCAGGAATGTCTGCCTCCAAGGCCTAAGCTCTTTACTCTATAAATATGTTATGCTTCAAGTTTTTGATCAACTTGCTTTTAAGAACTGTCATTGTAAATGGAAAGAACAAGAAGGATAGAATGTTTCTTTGAGTTAGTTTAAAACAAACCAGGCTTGAAACTTCCTTCAAGGCTGGAGGCCTTAATATCTGTATGTATTTCTTAGTGCCTATGCACATAAACAGAGTTCTCAGGCAGCTCTGGTAAAGAGTCTGCCTGCCAGTGCAGGGAGAAACAAGAGGCATGGGTTCAGTCCCTGGGTGGGGAAGATCCTCTGGAGGAGGAAATGGCAACCCATCCAGTATTCTTGCCTGGAGAGTCCCATGGACAGAGGAGTCTGGCAGGCTACAGTCCATAGGGTCGCAGAGTCGGACACAACTGAGTGACTGAGCACGCATGCATGCATGCACACACGTAAATTAAGAGGCATTCAGCTGCAAGAAATTGAAACCCATGGACTTTCAGACCAGTTAGTATCGAAGTGTTATCCCTGGACCAATAACATCAGCATCTCCTGGGAACTTATTAGAAATGCAAATTCTCCACTTATACCCTGGGTATACTGTCAGAAACTCTGGAGGTGGGCCGAGAAATCCATGCTGTTAAGGCCCATGAGGGATTCTGACCAAGGTTAAAGTCTGAGAACTTTGAGAACTGTTTTAGACAATAAAGAAATTACTTTCCTCACTAAGCAGGAGGTACAAAGACAGAGTATCTCTGGGTACAACAGGATCAGGGGCAGGTTCTATTTTTGTTTCTCTTTCATTTTCCTCAAGCTGACTCTCGTTCATGTCCTCAATACCTAGAGGCAGAAAATGAACCATTACTTCATTTTTGAAGAAAGAAAAGAGTGGAGACACCCTTCCCAGAAGTCTTCCCAAGAGGCTTGCTTCAAAGGCCAGAATTCTGTCACCTAGCAACACCTTTAGCCAATTATTGGCAACTTGAATGGCACCAACGTAATTGACTGAAACCAATCAAGACCCCACCTCCTGCCATACGGCCATACCAAGGAGGAAGCATACCTGAATAAAAATGAAGCAAGGAGGTGATCTATGGGAATAGATACTGTATAGTGTCAACTACGGTCACAAACATGGTTGATTCACACTGCAGCTAATTCTTATGACAGAAGAACTTCAACTCGGAATCGGTACATTTGCTTCAATAATCTGACTATTCTGTTAGCCTTTTAGAATTTCAGGTCTAAAGCAGCAACCGACAAATCACTTTTATATTTTGGTGATTATAGTCTGACATTTAGAATCAACTAGGCATAATAATATATTACAGTCCTTTAGTGGCATCATTTTGAGATCCGTTTTATCTATGTTAGCTAAATATTCTATATTTTTATACCAAGCTCTGAGATAACTATAATTAAAAGGACAAAAATTATGATTAAAGTATGTATTTTCCCTCATCAGTATTTGTGCTTCTTCAAATGACAGGTGTTTCTTCAGAAAGGAAATTCTATTCATTGCTATCTTTGTTATCTTTCCTATAGCAAAAATGAATTTTAAATAATGACTTTTCAGAAGAGAGAAAATCTGAAATGATGAGCAGATTGCTTTGATCACTGTTTTGTTGAACAAAACAGTTGTTTGGAGACAGGTTGCAATACAACAAACATTTAATTTTTGCTTGATTCACACATGAAACTATCAGTTGGGAAGGTTAGTAATTACCAGATCCTCAATTCAATCAGACATGAATGCCACACAGCCCTGCGCTTGTTTAGCTGTAATATGGAATTGATCTCAGCAGATGTAGTAAAAGAGTTCATATCCATAATGCCTGAAAAAAATTCACAGAGCCTGCATTTCATTGTTGCTCTGTACTACAGCCCTCCCCAACTCTCCCATTTCTTGAGTTTTTCAATTAAGTGCTTTCCTTATTTATATTCTACATCTGATCAAATACCAAAAAATGTGGATTAGTCACATTCCTAAATAAATTGAAACATTATGTGACAAGTGTCCCAGCAGTTTGAGAAGGAACCTCAAGGTGGCATGTTGGAAAGACCCCTGGACTGGCTTTTTCTGGCTTCTCATCCCAACTCTACCATCCACATACATGATGATTTGGAGTGATTTAATTCACACCTCAGGCCTCAGATTTCAGTGGTAAAATCAGAAGATTGGCATTGGCTATCTCTCAGTTCTACGACAGTTAGAACTGGACTGAAGAAAGATCAAAGGAGAGGCAGCTTGGCACAGTGTAAAAAAACCTGTAAGTTGAAATCTCAGCTCAGCTACTTATTAACTGTGTGACCTTGGGCAAATGATTTAAAAATCTCTGAGAGTGTTTTCTCATAGATAGAAGAGAGATAATATCAACCTACTTCTCAGGATGTTGTGAGACTTTGAGAAAAATATTAGAAGAGACTGGCATTGTTGATGCCTGTAGTCGTCACTATTATAATTTAAATGAAGAGGAAGAATCCACCTTATTTTTTTCTATCCCTCACTACTAAAATTCTTGCAGCAAAAAATCCAAATACACACCAAAAAGCAGATAGAGCCAATATCTCCATATTCTTGCCACCCTCTCATTCATTAATACTTTACTTTCAAAAAATCGACACCTTAGGTTAATACAAGTTATATGTCAATAAAAAGTAGGGCAAAAACAACCAGAAAAGTATGATTGCATCAATGTAAACCTTGAAATGCTGTGTCTTCAAGGAAAACTCATGAAGGGGTCTATCTCCTTGACTCTGTGAGAGGAGGAGGAGGAGATGGAGTAGTTGACAGCTGAGGGCATTTTTCTTTTCTGAGTTTTACTTGAATGGGCTCAAGGTATCTTGCAGTCATCAAGTGATTTTACTCCCACCGACTAGCCCTATAAAGTCAGAGTTGCCACAACCCTCTTTATCAAGTAAGCAAAAGTGAAAGCACTAGATGAAAGACAAATGAGAAACAGCCAGAAGTCATAGCTGGATAAGGAAGTTCCATCTCTTCTGTGAGTCAGCAAATCCTAACTTCTGCAAAGTTGACTCAGGAATCCCTAGTAAGTCTGAAAAGACTACCACATGAGGAACACAAGCCTTTGTTTGTTTTTGTTTTTTATAAAATCTGAGCATGAAGGAAATCCTAACCAAATATGAGAAGATATGGGTTAACACCGCAATTACAATACATGTTAGTTAACCTCTGTGAGACTATTTCCTTACTAGAGAAAAATGAAAATAATAGTATCTCTCTCTGTGATGATCCAGTGAGATCTCACTGGAAATAGCCATTTTAGAAATTTACTGTACAAAACTGGTGGAATTCAACAGTTGAAGCAGCTTTGTTTCACCTCAGTGACCTTGGATGCCTGTGATACGGGAAGCATTTGACGGTGGGGATCAGAGATGCCATATATCCTGCAAAGTGCAAAGTCTTGTACAAGGAAAAACTGTTCTGCCTTCAGTCAATTTTCTAATGTCACAGACTTCAATTTGAGAAGTCAGACATTTGTGTAAGTGAAAAAGTTGTTTATAATAATCCGAGTGTAGAGTCTTAGAATTAATATATAAACACCAAGTAGTTTTGCATGGTTAGAATATGTACCAAATTTTCCAGATGAAAATTGCCATCTAAATTGAAGAAATACAGAATTCAGTTTTGTTTAGAACCTTTCCAGCAAAAGCAGCATTGAGTCACAAATACAACACATGTGTTTCAGTTTTCATTTGTAACTGTAGTATTTATGCCAATTCACACATACATACATATATATATAAACACACACATATATACATGTATACACACATATACACATTTATGTTGTTGTTTAGTCACTAAGTCATGTCTGACTCTTTTGCTGACCCCATGGATTGTACAGCCCACTAGGCTCCTTCTGTCCATGAGATTTCCCAGGCAAGAATAATGAAGTGGGTTGCCATTCTGTACTCCAGGGGACCTTCCTAATCCATGGATCAAACCCAAATCTCCCGTATTGGCAGGTGGGTCCCTTACCACTAAGCCACCATGGGAGCCTACATGCATTTATAGACATACACATATATGTACTTACAAAACCTTTATTTTTCAAATGTGAAAAAAGTTTAAACAGGAAGATATTAGTTGAATATTATCTTAATTTCAAATCTGTGAATTTTATGTATGTGCAGGCATTAGACTACTCCTTGATTCTTTAGGTGAGGTGTTCCTCAGTATTTACATATGGAGACACATATTAATTGATTATATATTACTTTTTCATCATTGCCTTTTATACTACACTGAGGACATTTTATTGAAGTTTTGAAATTATGCTTGTAGATAAGCCTTTTTATCTATGAATTTAATTTCAAAATAGTAAAAGGGCAGCAGAGAATATGTGCTTTATGAAGTAAGAGCTGGGACTGAGAAGGTTGAGGACTACGACATGAAAGAAATGTAAATGATTGCTGTTTGTCCTTGGTTTTGCACAAGAGACTGACTGGACTCAGATTAGCCAGGGAGAGACGGCTCTCTGCTCTTTATGATGTCAAGGCTGCTACAGTAAACACCTCCCTACTGCCTTCTTTTGTCCTTTGGTGTGCATGTGTTACTTATGGTTTGCTAAGGTATTCCATGGACAGATCATAGACAGTTTTCTGAAAGAAAAGTCAACTCTGGGTGTGAGAGGTAATCCTAAGGAACAATGACTGCTGGCATAACTGGACCCTTAAATTGATGTCTATATGTGTGTGGATGCCTGGGAGTTCACGAGAATACAGGAGTATCTTTTGTCAGCAACTCTGCTAAGTGCCAATTACAGCATTCTAATGCAGTTATATCCTGGGCTGTGTTTAACATATTGTTCTACTTCTAACCACTTACTGAGAAAACTTTTTCCAGAATTTAAATATATCCAAATTCATCTGAACATTTGAAGAGAGAAAGGAAGACATAAGCCAAAAGTCAAGAATGAGACTCATTTCCTACCCTTAGCCCATGTGCTGGACAACTCAACAGACAATAACCTGTTCATTCAATCACTCTCTGAACTGTGAATTCATACTCTATTTCCTTAATTAATATTTGAGGAAATAGAAATTAAAACTAAAGGCATATATAGAGCTTCATAGACACATGCAACATTTGGGAACACATCATATTATCTGATTTCAAAGTTAACAGTCTTTCCAAGGTATTTCTCTACTCTCTGTCCCGAGCATATTCAAATGGATTTATTTACCCAAATAGTCCTTGAGTCTCAACTACGGAAAGGAACAACAGTGGACATGAGCTTGGCTTTGCCCTTTAAGAAGCTCACAGAATTATTGGCCTGCTAGACAAATAAATAAGAGACTACTGGGGTCAAGGGGTCAACACAACTGCAAAGGAATGTCTGTAAAGATGGCCACCATCAGCTTCTTCTTCTCTACCTGGGCATGATGCTCCTTCCATTGAGAGGTGAAGCCTATCTTCCCTCTCCTTGAATCTATACTGTTCTTGTGATTTGTTTTGGCCTATAGAATGCAACTCTATACCCAATAATACCATTCTAATGGCAGAAAGTGAAGAGGAACTAAGGAGCCTCTTGATTAGGATAAAGGAGAGTGAAAGAGCCGGTTCAAGATTAAATATTAAAAAACTAAGATCATGGCATCTGGCCCCATTACTGTATGGCAAATAGAAGGGGAAAGGAAGAAAGAGTGACAGATTTCCTCTTCTTGGGCTCCAAAATCACTGCAGATGGTGACTGCAGGCATGAAATCAGAAGATGATTGCTTCTTGGCAGGAAAGTGATGACAAACCTTTTCAATGTGTTGAAAAGCAGAGACATTACTCTGCCCACAAAGGTCTGTATAGTCAAGGCTATGATCTTCCCAGTGGTCATGTACAGTTGTGAGAACTGGACCATAAAGAAGGCAGAATGCCAAAAAATTGGTACCTTTGAAGTGGTGCTGGAGAAGACTCCTGAAAATCCCTTGGACAGCAAGGAGATCAAACCAGTCAATCGTAAGGGAGATCAACCCTGAATATTTTCATTGCAAGGACTGATGCTGAAGCTGAAGCTCCAGTATTTCGGTCATCTGACGTGAACAGATGACTTATTGGAAAAGTCCCTTACACTGGGAAAGACTGAGGGCAGAAGGAGGAAAGGGTGTCAGAGGATGAGATGGCTGGACGGCATCACTGATGCATGAACATGAACTTGGGCAAACTCCGGGAGATGGTGAGGGACAGGGAGGCCTGGCGTGCAGCAGTCCATGGGGTCACAAAGAGTCAGACACAAACTGGGGACTGAACAACAACAGCAACAATAGAATGCAACAGCAGTGCTACTACGCCAAATCTGTGCCTAAGCTCTAAGAGACCTGAGAGATTCCACGTTCATTCTGCTGGACCCCTGAGATGCCCTGAGGAAGTCCAACTATCCATCTGGAATGTGAGGCTTGATTGTCTTCCAGGTATCCCAGCTGCTCCAGCTGAGGCATCACACATGGAATGAAAGTTTCTGGGATCCTGGAGCCCCCATGGTACTGCTAACAACACCCATGACTGCTGAGCCTTGCTAAAATTCCTCACCCAGAGACTACCAAGCAATGAAATCATTTTTGCTTTAAACTATCTACCTTGGGATGCTCTATTACAGGGCAACCCTCTCCAGTATTCTTGGCTAGAGAATCCTAGGGGTGGGGGAGCCTGGTGGGCTGCCATCTCTGGGGTCGCACAGAGTCAGATATGACTGAAGCGACTTAGCAGCAGCAGCAGCAGCAATCAGAGACAGAAACACCATGGAACACCTGAAAATGAGAGACAGCCCAGTGGGGGACACTGAGGAGGATTCACTGAAGAAGCAGAATTCGAGCTGGACCTCACAGGCATGAGTGGATCCTCAGGAAGAAATTTTATAGCCCTGCTCAGGAGCATGTGTCCTACCTTAGACGCAAAACACAACAAAACAGCTACTTATCAAAATATAAGACAAAGGTTCAAAGAACCAGAAATTTCACCTTTGAAACGAGAAAGAATGCCTCCCTTCTGCTGCCATCTGAAAGAGACCACTGAGGAGTAAACATTATTCCATACATGTGTTCCTTTTCAAGCTTTCCTCTACACTGAGGTCTGTCCCCTATTTCTCTTCAAAGATTCCCCCTCAGCTTCACCAAGTTATCTTATTTGCAGCCATAAAAACATGCTAAGAAGATTTTTCCCTTATTTAGTTTCTTTATTTTTATGACTTCCAAGGGAAGCAGTTTCCAGTGCCTTTTCCTAGTAGGTACTCTCGAAATGGGTATTGAATTACATAGTTCTGAATATGCAATTAATTTGTCATAAAGAAAATTTTTTTTTGCCAAGGAAGCAATAAAAGTCAGTGACTTTTGCTAAATTTCTTCTCACCATTTCTAATGAGTCAACATGTGTTGAGAAGAAGAAATTAGTCAGAGAAGAACATATCCTATTATACAGCTTCACTTTTGTGAGAGTGAGTCAGAGATTCCCTTGTGGTGGTGTTCTGGGCACCTGGTTGGGATGAGTAGGGTTAGGGGTGAAGGGAAGCTCTTTCTTGAAAGACTTAAAAGGAAACCCTAGCAGAGAAGTGTTTAAACAGTCTCCAATTACAAAAGCAAACCATAGTCAGACTCTGGTTCTACCACTATGGAAAAATATGACATTGTTCTCTCCCATCCCGTAAATCATCCCAGCTTCTAATTAGTCTCAACAAAGCCACTGACCCCCTACAAAAGATTAAACAGGAGCAAGATAAGCATTCATGGTGATGATTTCATAGCAGACCTGACCAGATAAACAATTGTTTGATCCAGTGTATTCTACATGTGCTTTCTTTGAAACATTACTATGTGCTGAGCACTAAGCTAGGGTGAGGGAGTCCAAGATAAGTAAGCTTAGCAAGCCTTAGCAGGCAACATTTCAGTGAAAGAGATAAACAACTAGGACTTAACGGGAGTGGGAGTGATGGGGGCAAATGAGCATGAATCTGTGGAAAGAGTTTGAAATGGAATTCGTCTGCTTCTACTACTTCCAAGGTGAAATGAAAGATTTTGTTTGTTTGTTTGAGATGGATTTAAACCCTACCCTGAGAGTAGAGAGGGCTTCTCTGGTGGCTCAGATGGTAAAGAATCTGCTTGCAATGCAGGATATGCAGGTTCAGTCCCTGGGTTGGGAAGATCCTCTGGAGAAGGGAATGACCAACCACTCCAGTATTCTTTCCTGGAGAATCCCATGGACAGAGTAGCCTGGCGGGCTACAGTGTATGGTGTCACAAAGAGCTGGACACGACTGAGCGAAAAATACACACACACACACACACACACACACACACACACAAACACTGAGACTGGAACTTGAGGACAGGAGAAAGGAATATGGTTACCTTGTTATATTTGGACAATTATATCTGTATTAAGCATATTTCTGGAACAAAGATGGGGGCCTATATCTAATATATTCTGACAAGACAAAATTTTTGAAGTAGGTGTTAGGAAGGGAATGTTATGGACTGAATGTCTCCTCAAAATTTATATGTTGAAACCATAATCCCAATGTGATGGTATTAGGAGGTGGGACATTGGGGAATTAATTGTCATGAGGGTGGAGCCCTCCTGAATGGAATTAGTGCCCCTGGGAGAAGAAGCTGGACAGCTGGATAGCTAGCTCTCTATCTCTCTCTGCTGTGCAAGCATACAATAAGAAGATAGCACTCTGCAACTCAGAAGAAGGCTCTCATTAGAACCCAACCAGTCTGGCACCCAGAGTTTGAATTTCCAGCCTCCAGAACTGTGAGAAATAGATGCTTGTTTATAGGCCATCTGGTCTATGGTACTTTGTTATAGCAGCCTGAGCTAAGACAGCATGAAATCAAAGATTGTAGTATCCATAGAACAATGAGGAAGAAAAAATGTGTTCACTTCAAGGCCAAGTTCAGGGCCCTTGCCAATCTCTATGTTATTGCATATAGTTAAAAATGCTTTCTCTAAGTCCAACTGCTCCAGTAATTAATAATATTAGGACAACAACTACAGTGTATTTGGATGGTGCTTTCCCCTCCCCCCACAATCTTAATTATTTTAAAAAAATGTACTAGTGACTGGAAGGAGAAACATATGGGAGGGCACAGAAGTGGTAAGCAATTATTTTTAAGTTGGATATAGTCAAGCCTCACTTTGGCAAGGACCCAACCAGTAAATATCACTGTGGGAATGCTAACATGGAAACTGGTTTCATCTTTGTTTATTTCGTATTTAATAAACATTTATGGGGAAACTGTGTGCAGGGTATCATGCCTCCTACAAACCTGCTCTTCCATCTGCCTGGTCAACCTTTCCACAGAGATAGATTGCCAGGAACCAAGCTCAGCAGGTCCAAAACAAAACTTATCTGGCCCCCAAACCTGTTCCTCCACCTGTGTTTCTTATCTCAGTAAATGATACCACCCTCCTCCAAATGCTCAGGCGCCTACCTTTGGAAGCATAGTAGCCTTCTCCTCTCACTGTTCCCACATAGCCCATCCTATTGATACGATCACATTTCCTCCTCAGCCCTTCTTTTCATTTAATTTTTCTAGCAACTTCTTGTCTGATCTGTTCAACCATCTTCTAAATGATCTCTCCATTGTAAATGGGCAACACTTCATTTTTACCACCTACTATCTGTTTGCTTTTCCAGTCAACCAGTAGTTGCTGGGGAGAGAGAAATTCTCTCTGTTCTCATGGAGCTGAAGAAGAGAGGCTGGGAGATTACAACTAACACAGTGGTCTCACGACCACCAAGGGAGAGCCTTGTCAGCAAGTGGAGCTGCCACAGAGAAAGCACACTTCATCCTGCTTCTCTAGTAAGGACATGAATGTGGTTGTACACGTACTTTTTCCCCATCACCCTCCAACGTGATCCATGTATCACAGCTTATTATCACTCTGTCATAAAGTTCTAGACATTCCTCTGGTTAAAACTTATCGTGAATCCCAATCGGGCAAAGAATAAAGCCTAAACTTCTCAGCATTACCTAAAATCCTTATACAATCTGACCTTCATTGAATTTTCTATCACTTTTTAATTTGCTTTCAAAATATTTTAAGTATCTCCTGCCAGTGTAAGTCCTCCAAACAGGCATTTAACTTTCATATTTCTGTCGTTTTTCTCCTCAGACCTTCCTCTATTAGGAATGTCCTTTCTCCATATTTCTGTCTGTTGAACTATTCAAACTGTGAAGCCCAACTCAACCACTGCTATCAAAGCGAAATCTTCTTTGCTCCAACTCCCCATTCTCAGGCTTAATTAATAATTTCCTCCTTGGTGTGAATCAACCATTATGGCACTTACTATGTTGTGCTTGGTGTTGCTTATTTGTGTACCTGCATTTGCCCTTAAATTGTGAGTCTCTTAAAGGGAGGATCTATGTCTCTCATCCTTTCAGATTCCAGAGTCCTTCAAATGTTTGTTGAATCAATAAAACAATGAATAAATAAATAAATAATCCTTATTTTCTTCCAACACAAAAATATTCTAATCTTTAACAACTTGGAATCCCAGACATGCTTTTGTTTTTACCAGAATCATAAGAATAACAAACACTCATATAGTACTCATTATGTACCACATACTGGTCTAAATGCTGTGTGTGTATTAAGTCATTTAATCATCACAATAAGGTGATGGGTTTAAGCATTACTACTACTGTTACTACTATTTAATTGGAAAAATAAAGCACAGCCAGATTAAGTAACTTTCCCAAGGTCGTATAGCGAAACTATAGAGCTGACCCTTGAACTCAAATTCACTAAATCTAAAGTCAGCACTGGACCCACTATACCACCTCACCACTCACAAGACTTTGAGGGAAATGTTGCTGGCTCACTTTTATTCAATGCAAAATAAACAATTACAACTGTGCAAATCATTTGATAATCCCATTTTTAATAATCTGATGAGTCTTTTAGGTGTTGTTGAGGATGTACAGTGACGGGAACATGCATTTGCTACTGGCGATAGTATAAATTGGAACAACCACTTTGGAAAGCTGTTTGGCATAATGAATTAAAGTTGAAGATAAATAAAACTTACGATCCGTCTATACCACTCTCTGGAGAAGGCAATGGCACTCCACTCCAGTACTCTTGCCTGGAAAATCCCATGGACGGAAGAGCCTGGTAGGCTGCAGTCCATGGGGTCGCTAAGAGTCAGACACGACTGAGCGACTTCACTTTCACTTTTCACTTTCATGCATTGGGAGAAGGAAATGGCAACCCACTCCAGTGTTCTTGCCTGGAGAATCCCAGGGATGGGGGAACCTGGTGGGCTGCCGTCTATGGGGTTGCACATAGTCAGACATGACTGAAGTGATTTAGCTTAGCTTATACCACTCTCAGCCACAGACACCCTATATAAATCTGTGTCCACATGCACCAGGATAAAATGTACAAAACTATTTATACTATCATTGCTTATAACAGCCCAAATGTCCCAGGTAGTCTTCAGCTGTAGAATGGATGAATATATTATGTTATATTCATACAGTGGAATGCTACATAGCAATGAAAATAAATTAACTAGTTTTACTCAAACAGATAAAATTGAGCGAAAGAAGACAGTTACAAATGAATGTGTCTGATTTCACTCATATAAAATTCAAAAACTAGCAAAACTAAACTACATCGCCTGTTGATTCATCTTTGGGTGATGAAATTAAAAATCAAAAAGAGAGTAATTACCTACAGAAGTCAGGCTAATGGTTATCTTGCGAAAGGCGACAATTGCTGTCAGGAAGAGGTATTTAACAGGAACTTCTGGGTGTTGGCAATGGACTACTTCTTGATTCAGATGGTCGTTATATATGTGAGCATTTTACAATAATTAAAATTAAACATAATACTTCTCTGCATGTCAATTAGATTTCACTATAAATAATGATTTTTAAAGGATAAATGAAAAAAAAACCCAAAGAAAGAGTGAGAACGGGAAGAAAGGAACTGGGGACATTAGCTATCTCTGTCCCCTTTTCTTGGGGTCACATTCAAGATGAAAAGTCCCAGAAGAGAGCATCCTATTGGTTTAGTCCATGCCACATGCCTGAAACTGCCCAGGGAGAGATAGGAAGCCTCTGGGGTACCATGTGGGGCCCTCCAGAAGGCATACTAGGGTATTAACAGAAGAGGGATTTGAATGCCAGAAGGTACCCAAACTAATAAATATCCTATATAAGTTCTAGAAACTTTCAGAGTTTTTTTCTCACCTGTTAAATGGGGGATAACAGTTCAGGTCCTCATTATCTCATCTTACTGAGAGAAAAGACCTAAAATTACTCCGAAAATCTGAAAGTTCTGCATAAAACACATAAGTCTTGATTCACAAGAGCAAACCAAGGAGGCTGAGCCAAAAATGTACTGCATTATATTTTATGGTAAACCCTTCAGAGGACTAACCCCATTTCTAGAAACAAGGCTGGGTTGTGGCCAAATTGGTCAAACACACTGACTGGAAAAGAACTGTGAAAACCAGCAAGGAAATTTAAAATAAAAAAAACAACATGTCATTCTTTCTGTTCTCGAGCAGAGAACAACGAAGCCACAGGCCGGTGAGTTTTGGCAACTCTGCCACAAACCAAACCACAGAAGCATGTTGCCCTCCAACGCACACGATTACGGTCGTGGCTGCTTTGAAAGCTGGAACCTGCTATAACATTCATTTCAAAAAAAACTTTTACAGTTTTTGCTTGTTTTGTTCTCTCTTTCAACAAGAAAATCAGGGAACAACAAAATTCCACAAATTCTTTCATATAAATTATTGACCAGCTTTTAGGGTAACCTTTGTTATGCTAGAGTTATCTGGTACAAATGCACTTCCTGGAAACAAAACAGAAAGCAACTGAATCCCTAGAGTCATAACTTTGGTGCAAGCACAATCTGTTGTCATCTAGGTGGCAGGAGGCTGGAAGCTTCTCCTCCCACACCTTTCTATTAAAGGAAAAATGATAACATCGATTCAATACCTCGCAAATGAGACCAAGATTTCCTTGTGATTTTTTTTTAAAGTATTTTTTTATTGTTTCATTTTTCTTTCATTTTCTCTTCACTCAGCTTATTCTGTCTTGGGTAAATCTGCCAGTCTGGCTGAATGAAAGAATTAACACCAAAGCAAGGTCATTACCCTATTTAGAAGGAATGCACTGAGGGAGAATGTAAAAGACTGGGAGTTTATGAGGCTTATGTTTTCCAGATTGTATCACAGCAGAGATGAAAAAAATTTTCCAATAAATAACATCCCTCATTGAACAAATAGGTACAGTTTCAGCACAGAATAAGGTAACAACCTTTAAATGATGCCTAGTTTTAACATGAGAAAAATATACATGCATTTCAGCATGGTGGGTTAGGTAACATTTAAAAGCACATAGGAGAATGAAAAATGCTTATAACCCTACTACCCAGATAACATGTAATATTGTGATATATATCTCTTCCATGGTATTTACTCTTTTCTGTTTCAAATTATGTTCATTTACCCTATCCAACATATCTCACCAGAAGTTTCAAAATATGCCTAAGTAAAATTTGGAGTCTCAAATGTGAACACATTAATTCACCCCATTATAAAATCTAGAGTTCCAAAAGTGAAGTCTCCAATCTAGTTTACTTACATTAATAACAAGTCAATCAAACTATAATATTTCCTCTCATCAATTTCTCATTTGCCTTGTTTCAGGTAGTGAGTTCTCATTTAGGGCCCCAAAATATGTCAGACTGTATCCTTGTCTGTTTTCCACTATAAAGGGCAAAGTTCTGCCAGCAACACCCAATTTCTGAAGCCCCTGGATTCACATGCTCAGAAAATACAGGTTAATTCTCAATCACTTCCACGATTAACCTAAATAAAATGACCTCCCACGTGTGGTCAGTCTGGACCACAGCAGACACGATCACCTCCTAGGCGGAAGGGAGATCCAGTTGTTCCAAATATCTCCCCCAGTATAGTGTTTGCCTTGTAATCTGGCTTATATTGTTTTTGGAAGCATACTTTGGTTGAAGATTTTTTAGCTATAGACATGTTGCTCTTATTCTATTGCTTAAGGTATTTCAAATTTAATTTTTAGGCAAGTTAGACAACACTTACCTCAGAGGTGTTTCTAGTCATATTCCAGCCCAGATGTTTCCAACTATGCCATTCGGTGCTCTCATCACCATCGATATAGGGACCCAATTCTCTCCCACCCCCACCTCCAGACACAATTTCTGGGCTGGAAATATCTTTGATGTTGTAAGGAGGGGGATATTCATACCAAGTAGCATGACAAGGACCAAGTCTAGTCTCAAGACACAGATGGGCACAACCTCTGATCATCAGGCAACTGGTGAAGCCCAGTGGGGACCAACTTCCCACCTGGACCTACTGGTGAATTTACTATCCAGGCCCACATTCAGGTGATAGGATACTGTCACTTTTGGTCCTGAGCAGTTGGTGAGCAAACACAAGCCCTTTGAATATAGTCCTTCTAAGTGGCCCTTCTCCAAGGCCAACAGCCTCCTTCTATCTTTTTACTCTTTTGGCTACCTCCCCCAGGATGAACTCCTAGATTATGGTTATCTCTCATGTGACTTTCTTATTTTCTCTTTCTTTCCGCAGTCCACCATTGCCCAGTTCTCACCTCACAGTCAGAGCAATGAAACATTATTTCACCATCGCTAAATCTTAAAACAGAATCACTGGCAACAGAAAAGCCAATTCTTCTGTCCTTTAGAGCCTAATCTTTACCCTTCTGAGGAATATCTGCAAATCATCCTATGAGGAATACTGTCTGTTCCTCTAACTTAAAATGGGATTAGAGTCTTCTAATGTTGTAAACAAGGGGAAAAAGGAAGAAAAACAACATGACCTTGCTTCCCCTCATTATAGCTGCATTTATACAGGGTTTGTTCCCAAAGTTAAAATCCAATATTAAAAATCCTTTGAATAAAGTTTAACATTCAAAAGGGAGGGGATAAATGTATACCTGTGGCTGATTCATGTTGAGGTTTGACAGAAAACAGCGAATTCTGTAAAGCAATTATCCTTCAATTAAAAAAATAAATAAAAATACTTTAAATCACTGCAAGTAGAGTTTACTCAAAATAAACATACTAAAGTTTGAGATTTATTTTGTAAAGTAATGGATAATCTATATGCAGATGTATGGTCATTCAAAGTATTCTATCTTTAAAATCACAGTGAAATCCCTAGCCATAAATAGAGGAATGGAGTAGAGAATTTTATAGTGTTTCTGCTTTCCTTCAGAATTTGTCCCTCTCCATTTTGATACTAAATCCTATAATTAAATCCATGTTAATAGATGTGTTTCTTACTCTGGAAAGTAAATGAGACAGTGAGGTGGCAGTTTACCAGAAGTTAAATTACCAAATAAACAAGTAAATTTTATATCTATCTGGGCTTCCCTGGTGGCTCAGTTGTAAAGAATCTGCCTGCCAATGCAGGAGACAGGTTTGAGCCCTGGGTAGGGAAGACACCCTGGAGAAAGAAATGGCAACCCATTTACCAGTTTTCTTGCCTAGGAAATCCCATGGACAGAGAAGCCTGACCAGCTACGGTCCATGTGGTTGCAAAGAGTCAGACGTGACTTACGTGACTAAACAACAACAATCATCTATTTAACAGCTATATATTTATCTCCATAGAGAGATAAGATAGCTAGACAGACTACATTGTAACCCTACTAACAAAATATAATTTGTTAATATATTAGTGTTTTTTTTTCTAGATTTTAATACATACACATTGCATACATTGCAATATACCTCTTGCAGCTAAATATTTTTATACTCCCTAAACATTTCTCAGATTCCTTAACTTTGGAATCTGCATATTCTTTTTTGGACATAAAAATTTTATTTTTTTGTCATCAAATTATAAAATTTAAAATTCATGCCATTTCTCTTTGTGCAGTTTTTAAAATATCTTCACATTTTAAAACAAAATTAATATTAATCTATACTTCATTCTCGGAGAAGGTAATGGCACCCCACTCCAGTACTCTTGCCTGGAAAATCCCATGGACGGAGGAGCCTGGTGGGCTGCAGTCCATGGGGTTGCAACTGAGCGACTTCACTTTCACTTTCATGCATTGGAGAAGGAAATGGCAACCCACTCCAGTGTTCTTGCCTGGAGAATCCCAGGAACAGCAGAGCCTGGTGGGGTGCCGTGTATGCGGTCGCACAGAGTCGGACACAAGCGACTTAGCAGCAGCAGCATACTTTCATTCTGTTTATTATGTGTTTTTCCATTTATAATCCAACTTTATTCTGGTATCAGACTGCGGTAGAGAGGGCTTCCCAGGTGGCACTGGTGGTAAAGAAACTCCTGCCAGTGGAGGAGACATAAGAGATGCAGGTTTGATCCCTGGGTTGGGGAGATCCCCTAGAGGGGCATATGGCAACCCACTCCAGTATTCTTGCCTGAACAATCTTATAGACAGAGGAGCCTGGCAGGCTACAGTTTGTTGGTTTACAAAAAGTTGAACACAACTGAATGATGTGTGGTAGAGAATGAAGCCTTTCCCCTCAAAATGTTGGCTGATTCTATCATCATTATTTACTTAATAATCTATTTTCATTATTAGAAATGCTCCTTACTTTATAAATTCTTATTCTATTCTTAGAGTTTTATGACATGCCGTGCACCTGCATGTCCACTTTATAATAGATCACAATGATTTAATTATCAGGGTTTTATAATATATTTTATTAATCAAGGAAACCTATTTGTTTTTCCTATATAAATATTTTCCTTTAGATTGTAAGCTTACTAACAAGGAATATGTCACTTAAATATTATTGATCCTGTACATGGGCCCAGCACAGTGTTAGGCAATAAAAACCTCTCTTATATGTAAGTTATTTTGATTTTCAAAGCTTCCTTTACACTTTTCATATGAGTTCTTACACATTCCAGTTCCCTTACTAGTATGATCAAGGTTAGTCCAAAATGGTCTAAAGCTTTTTGCCTCAAATACAGGCACATAATAGGTGCTCAGAGACTTATGTATTGGTCCATATTGCCTCCTGTCTATTCAAGAAGGACAAAGTGAAAGACAATCAGAACCACGATTTATAGTAAGTGACTTAACATTTTGATGAAGTGAAGTATAAAAAAAAAGTCTGTCCTAAACCTAAGCAAAATTAGAAAAATCCAAAGATTCTGCTAGATTTGTTATCTTGCACTGCAATTGCCCTGACCAAATGTCTCTGAGTATTGTGTCTAGGGGAAGCATCACAGAGACAAGGGTGGTGAGTGTAGGGGTCTTCTTCGGCTGCTGTAACAAATTACCACCAACTTGGTGGCTTAAAGCGACAAGCATTTATTCTCTATGGTTCTGGACATCAGAAGTCTGAAATCTTTTTCCCTAGGCAGAAATTAAGAGCCACAAGCCACCCTGAGGCTCTAGAGGAAAATGCACGTTTTTGCTTCTTTTCTTTCTTTAGAGCTACATTCTTTGCATTTATTAGTATCTGGCCTCTTCCTCAACCTTCAAAGCCAACATTAGAGCATCTTGCTTCCATCATCGTATTGTCTGCTTCTTTGGTAGTTAAATCTCCCTCTGTCTCCCTGTTATAAAGACATTTGTGATTATATTTAGGGCCTACTCCAGATAATCCAGAATAATCTCATTTTAACATTAATTTATTTATATCTACATCTTGGACTGCAAGGAGATGAAACCAGTCAATCCTAAAGGAAATCAACCCTGAATACTCATTGGAAGGACTGATGCTGAAGCCGAAGCTGCAGTACTTTGCCATCTGAAGTGAAGAGCTGACTCATTGGAAGAGACCTTGATGCTGTGAAAGAATGAGGGCAGAAGGAAGAGAGGGCAGCAGAGGAAGAGATGGTTAGACATCATCACTGACTCAGTGGACATGAGTTTGAGCAAACTCAGGGAGATAGTGAAGGACACGGAAGCCTGAA
The DNA here is from genome assembly GCA_917880005.1 of Nanger dama. Taxonomy (NCBI): domain Eukaryota; kingdom Metazoa; phylum Chordata; class Mammalia; order Artiodactyla; family Bovidae; genus Nanger; species Nanger dama. The sequence continues at coordinate 17,867,796 of CAKJTW010000017.1, read as the reverse complement.
GCTTGGCGTGCTGCAGTTCATAGGGTTGCAAAGAGTTGGACATGACTTAGCAACTGAACAACCACCACCACCAAGCCCCTTTGGCCACACAATGTAACCTTCACAGGTTCCAGGGATTAGGACCTGGACATCTTGTGGGATGATCATTCAGCCTACCACAGTGAGCAACCTCAAGCCCTCTGAGTCATGGGTGTCAGTTAGTGGGCCAGGAGAATGTATCATTCTTCCAGTTAGTAAGTTCTATCCTGGAGATGCTTCTTTATCCACTGACAGAAAGGATATAAGCAGGTATGGAGGTTGCAAAAAATTGACATAGTCCCTGCCTTCAAAGGGCTCCACAATTTCACTCTTGTTGCTTTTGTTTTTCATTTTTTTGCTATTACTGTTTAAATGTAGACTATATATCCTCTGAAGTAAAGTGAAGTGAAGTCACTCAGTCATGTCTGACTCTTTGCGACCCCATGGACTGTAGCCTACCAGGTTCCTCTGTCCATGGGATTTTCCAGGCAATAGTCCTGGAGTGGACTGCCATTTCCTCCTCCAGGGGATCTTCCCAACCCAGGGCTGGAACCCAGGTCTCCCGCATTGTAGGCAGACACTTTACAGTCCGAGCCACCAGGGAAGTGGAATTCATTCATGGTATTATTTTTTCTTTAGGAGAGGGAAAACTTTTATTCTCTACTCTTTAGGTTTAGCTGCTAGGGCATGTAAATTAAGTTAATGAAAGACAAATTAACAGTAGAAAAGGTCTGTTTTATATGCACATGGGGGAGCCCCACAGAAAAGAAGTGAAAACATCCCTAAAACAGGCACGGGAGCTTATATACCTTTTTAACAAAGAATGAGGGATTTTGGACCAATGACAAAAGAAAAGAGATTTGAGCTTCTAAAGGCAGGAAATTTGGGAAAGGTAAGTGTATGGGGAAAACCAATGGAGAATAAGGGATATTTTAGTAAGGTTTGTCTAGGCAGACCCATTTGAGTGCTGATATTCTGTCTCCCGTAATAAGGGCTGTTTTCCTGGTGCTGGGGAGAGGAGGCAATCTTCACTAAGAGAAATTTATGCTCTGCTTTTTTGCAAATAGGAGTAGGACAAGAGCTCTTTCTCCATTTGCAGCTCCTTAACTGCCTTTATTTATTTTTTTTTTTAGTTTTGTCCGACTCTTTTGACCCTATGGACTGTAGCCCGCCAGGCTCCTCTGTCCATGGGATTCTCCAGGCAAGAATACTGGAGTGGGTTGCAATTTCCTCCTAACTGCCTTTTGCTCAAAATAATCCTGATGCTGAAGTGGCATCTGTTAGGGTGGTACATTCTGAGCCCCATCATTGAATATGTTTCCAAGTCCTCCAGTTGTGAGAACTTTCTCTTTCCCATTCTTATCTATCTGAATCCTGTTCTCCTCTAACTTCCATTCTCATTGCCAGAGAATGATCACACACACTCACGCTCTCTCTCTTTCAACCAATAAATCTGCATATAAGATAACAGGTAGTAGTAAGAGTTATTTTTTAAAATTAAAGTAAGGAAGATAGCAACAGGGCCGGGATGATTATCACCATTTTATGTGGAAGAGTCAGAGAAGACATCTCTGATCAAATTTCACTGCAGCAGAAACCAAAAATAAATCTAAAGGAGAAAATCAGACAGCAAGCTAGAGAAAGAGTATTCTAGAGCAGGGAACTAACTTGTGCAAAGCCCCTGGTGTTTTGTGTGTTTAAGAAATAGCAAAGGGGCCAAGTGTAACTTCACTCTTCCTGATACTCCACAACTGCTCCTCCTCCTTCTGGGTTCCATACTCTTTCCTTCTTGTTTCAGCCCACTCAACCCTTTGCATACCATTAGAATTGTCTTTTCTGAGTGAATTCCTGCTTATTGCCTATTGTGTGTAAGTAACATTCTAACCACAATAACAGGCAAACTGAAGCAAGAAGAGCTTGAACAACCTGCCTAAAATCATACAGCCAATAACTGGTGTAGGTAGGATTTGAAACCAGGCAGTTTGGTTCTAAAGTCTGACCTCATCTATTACTGCCTACCATTTCCACAGATATCAAACTGTTGTCTTTCCTTAGAATGCTCTCTTTCACCCACAGAACTATCCTTAAGACTCAACTTTTCTTATTCCTCTCAATCACTCCCACAAGATTTTCTCTCAGCTCCCTGCTTCACAACATTGAACTTTGTCTGTGACTGTTGTTGTTGTTGTTGTTTAGTTATGTACAACTGGTGCAACCCCATGGACTGAAGCCCACTAGTCTCCTCTGTTTATGGGATTTCCCAGCTTAGAATACTCAAGTGGGTTGCCATTTTCTTTTTAGGAGGTCTTCCTGACCCAGGGATCAAACTGGCATCTCCTGGATTGGCAGGCAGATTATTTGCCACTGAGCCACCAGGAAAGCCCCATCCATGATATTTAGGTTGTCATAATCTTATCTCCACCAAAGGGGCCACAAGTTCTCTGACATCAGGTCCATGTCCTGGGTCATTACTTTCTGAAGGGAGGGCACACAAAGTGCTCAGAAAAAACTGTAGACAAATGCCTACTTTTCATCAATTCAGAGATTCTCACTTTTCCATCACACTGAACATCTCTGACACTAGTCATACAATTGATGGTTTGTCAGGGTTAACTGGCAGGCTTCTTTTCCTTCTTAGCAGCCTCATAGATCTGATGAAATACGGTAATTAAAAATCTTGACCCTGCCCCTTCCTTTGGTGACTTGGTATTATCTGAATTACTCAGCATGGTGGAATGAAGAGGAAGTGACCTTGCTCTTTCCTGACCACACCGCAGTTGTACCAGTGAGCTCTTTGCTGCTATGCAACTTACTTGCTGTCAAATTCTACCTACTAGGCTATTTATGGGACATCTAAAATGAAGGGAAATGTTTAATATGTAGAAAATAGTGGTGAAAGATTCAGGACCTTGGTTATTCAAGGCCCAGATACAGACAACAAAAACGAGGAGTCCTCCACTCAACAGAAAGTTTTTGAAGTTCACAGATACCATTTTCCACAATTTATTTTCTCTACTGAGAAAAGAAACTCATGCAGGAAATATCTTAAAACCAAGTAAATAAAACAGAGATGCCCACAATTTCCTGCAAGTCTGATTAAAAATAGGAACTCTGCAATCATGAATGAGGCTTGTCTGGCAGCTGCAGGGCCATATACCTTGGGAAGCTGAAATCACTGGCAGCTGCCTAAGAACAGGGCAAGTGTGGCAGGTGTTCATACATACTGTCGTGGCGGGGAGAGGGAGGCGAGATTTTAGATGCTTGTTTTAACTAATATATACAAATGACTTCTTAATAATAAAACGTAGGCATCCAAGAATTATTTGATTTCTCATTTCCACCTCCACCTGTCCTCTAATGTCACCCTATCCATGTTCTCCAAAGTGAAATTCTAGTTCCTTGCACCTCTTTTAGACTGAATTCCCCCAAAAATGGGCGCTACAGAGAAACATCAGAGTTTTACTTTCCCCTCCTTCACCATACCAAGAATATCGTGAACCAATGCAGCCCTGAGCTCTATTACGAATATTTACGTTTTTGGTTGTTTTTTTTTTTTTTCCTGCCTGAATTACAGGCACTCTGGATTGGATCTTCAAAGCAATGTACAGGGTTTAAGCTGAGCGATTCTCATGAAGTCTGTGGGAGGCACACAGCAAGAATCCTGTAATATCTCAGGGATTTATTCCTTTTAAGTTCTTTTATAAGAAGCCTTTGCTAAGGGATTTACAAGAACTCAAGATTATTTAGTGATAATAGAATGAGAAATGTTGCTGGAAGTGTAAAAGGCAGCCACATTCTCACCAAAAGAATTCCTGATAAATAATGTAATTATGGTACAAAAAATACAAAAGAACTTAATCATTAGCTTCTAATTGAAGGGATCTGTCAAATTTGTTTTTCCTTGCTACCTTAGCTATTTTCTGTTCAGTGGGGTTCCATCAAATGTAAACAAAGAGTAGGTGAAGGAAAATGATTAATTGCTAACCTGGCAAGACCAGCTTGGACCCGTGGACTGGTGGTGGGAATTGGCTGTTGCATCTTTCATTTCCCCAATGCCCCTACACTTACCCATTAAATCCCAGATGGACCTCCTAATCAATGCAAGTGGCCAGTGGAAGTCAAAGTGCCTTATTGAGGGATTCCCAGGTAAGATTCTCCTAAACAAAGCAAGGACTAAAAATAAAACATCCAGATAGAAACAGAACACTATCTTTGAATGAATATTGTCATGCCACATTTTTTAAGATAAAGATTTACAAATAAACATTTCTAAGAATTTTTAAAGAGGGCATGTATATATACAACTTTATATATGAACCCACATAATGTCTCAATTACCCAGAAAGTTTAGGGCCCAAATCAAGTAAATTGTGCCATTAGTTAAATGATGACCAAAGTTTTTCTCATCTAAATTTTTTTTTAAAACTTCACTGGAGAGTGTTTATAAATGCATCACTCCTCTTTCCTGTCTTATTCAGTACAGTAGTAAAATGACCACAGTTGACTCTTTTTGATAATTGGGGATTTTATAGTTACGGTTATTTTTTGACCATCAGTTCTATTTCTACAGAATTAGAGATTTGAAGACAGATTGATTCTAAAGAAAGTCCTGGAAATTATTTTAAGATCCTTGATATGAGTTCTTAAAGCATCACTTTCCTCCTTCACTTCCAAAAATAGAAAGAGGATAATTCCAGTTAATTGGAGGTACTAGTTGAATGCTTACAATTTCACATTCTTCCACTCATCCAATTCTTGCCCACACAAAACTATAGGTGAAAGTTTTATGTCAGGATATTCAAGTAGACTGTATCTCTTGAATCATGAAAGGCTTCATAGGAAATAAAATCTCTTAAATTTATCTTTTAGGTAATTCTTAACTATGAGAATTGGTGAAATGCTTTCATTTTTCACCACTGAAGTCAATGCTGAATGAAGATCCTCTGCTGATTCACATTTTGCAAGGACTGGGATGTTTGTTTGTGGAAATGAGAAAGGGCGGCTGGTTTGCTGACAGTTCAGGTGAGAACAAGGCATGCTGAGCCATCTGTTTTGCTACCTCACCACATGAAAAAAGGGACACTCTCCTCTGAGAACATGTGCTACTAGACACATCCTTCCAGGTGCTCAGTGGTAAAGAATCCACCTGTCAATGCAGGAGACGCAAGAGACATGAGTTTCATCCTTGAGTCAGGAAGATCCCCTGAAGGTGGAAATGCCAACCCCTCCAGTATTCTTGCCTGGAAAACTCCATGGAGAGAGGAGCCTGGTGGACTATAGTCCACAGAGTTGCGAAGAGTCTGATGTGACTGAGCACGTAAAGATGAATACTTTTTCTTTTTGTTTGTTTGCCACGCCATGAGGCGTCTGGGATCTTAGTTCCCCAACCAGGGATCAAACCTGTGTCCCCAGCATTGAAAGTGTGGAGTCTTAACCACTAGACTGCCAGGAAGTCTCAAATACCTTTTGAGGAGCTCTACATGGAGCTAGCCTGTGGAATTCAATGAGTTCTTGGACAATCACTTCCAAAGCCAGTTCACTCGGACCTGTATACAAAAGGGCTTCTTCTGGGAAATGGCAACCTCAAGCATGCAGAGGAAGATTTCAAGGACCTGTGTTTCTGAAGTAGTTATCTTCAAGCCAGTCAGTGTGTAGGATAAAAATATATGTTACATTCCATTCTAGAAACTTCCATCTAAAGCCACCACTCTGCAATCCCTGTCACTCCTCCACAGCCTGGTCTTGCCAAAGAAAGCTTAGTCTGTAGAGGTGAGAAATAAGGGAGAAAAAAAGGGGATAAATAAGGTACTCTCTTATTCCTACTTTCCCTTTCTACTGAGTCCAGGAGAGGTATGACCAGTCCCATGTGGTTTCATTCTTCTGTTTGACTCCAGCTTCACTAAAGATAGGAGAGGCACATATAAACTTCATTCCCCTTCTCTGTTGTGGTGGCAGTGATGTAAAACCACCCTTGGGATCCAAAATGTTTGGAATTCAAATGGAGTTGTTTTCAGAGAGAAAAAGCAGGAAAAAAGGTATATGAATTTAAGCAGATCTTGTGAAATCATTCATATTTATATGGAACTTTCTTTTTCAAAGTGCAGGGGATTGCAGATGTTTGAAGAGTGAGAAGCCAAAGGGGTGGACTGTGCCACTGATCAATTTATTTTCACTTTTTGTCTCCAGATCAGCTTCATTGCCTGCTCTGTGTGAATGGAGCTTCTTCTTTTAAGTATTTTTCCAGTGCTAGCTAGCACAATGTTTCTGGTTTATATGGAGTTTTCTTTTTTTTTTCCCATTTTTAAAGACTGAGATAAAATTGATGTAACATAAAATCCCCCATTTTAAAGGTATACAATTGTGTGGATTTTCAGTATATTCTGAAAATATACTGGCTTCTCTGGTGGCTCAGAGGGTAAAGCACCTGCCTGCAATGCAGGAGACCTGGGTTTGATCCTTGGGTCAGGAAGATCCCCTGGAGAAGGAAATAGCAACCCACTCCAGTACTCTTGCCTGGAAATCCCATGGACAGAGAAGTCTGGTAGAATACTGTCCATGGGGTCACAAAGAGTCAGACACGACTGGGTGACTTCACTTTCACTTTCAGTTTCATGAGACATTGTTGTTTAGTCACTAAGTCATGCCCAACTCTTTGCTACTCCATGAACTGCAGCATGCCAGGCTTCTCTGTCCAACACTGTCTCCCTGAGTATGCTCAAACTCACATCCATTGAGTCAGTGATGCCATCCAACCGTCTTATCCTCTGTCATCCTCTTCTCCTCTTGCCCTCAATTTTTCCCAGCATCAGGGTCTTTTCCATTGAGTCAGTTCTTTTCATCAGGTGGCCAAAGTATTGGAGCTTCAGTTTCAGCATCAGTCCTTCTAATAACTATTCAGGATTGATCTCCTTTAGGATTGAGACATTAACACTATATAAACAAAATCACTGCAGATGGTGACTGTAGAAGCTATGACCAACCTAGACAGCATATTAAAATGCAGAGACATTACTTTACCAACAAAGGTCCATCTAGTCAAAACTATGGTTTTTCCAGTAGTCATGTATGGATGTGAGGCTTGGACAATAAAGAAAGCTGAGAGCCGAAGAATTGATGCTTTTGAACTGTGGTGCTGGAACAGACTCTTGAGAGTCATTTGGACGGCAAGGAGATCCAACCAGTCCATCCTAAAGGAAATCAGTCCTGAATATTCATTGCAAGGACTGATGCTGAAGCTGAAACACCAATACTTAGGCCACATGATGGGAAGAACCAACTCACTGGAAAAGAGCCTGATGCTGGGAAAGATTGAAGGTGGGAGGGGAAGGGGACGACAGAGGATGAGATGGTTGGATGGCATCACCGACGCAATGGACATGAGTTTGAGTAGTCTCTGGGAGTTGGTGATGGACAGGGAAGCCTGGAGTGCTGCAGTCAATGGAGTCACAAAGAATGGGACATGACTGAGTGACTTAACTGAACTGAACTCCATAACATTTCCATCATTCCAAAAAGAATCCCTGTAAATGCTGCAGTTTTAGTTACCTCTCATTCCTCCATTGCTTGACAACCACTAGTCTTTTGTCTGTCTCTATAGATTTGTCCATTCACAAAATATGTTGCCTTTGCTGTGTCTGGTTTCTTTCATTTAATGTGATGTTTTCAAGTTTCATCCATGCTATAGCATGTGTCAGCAGTTCATTCCCCCATCCTGTTTCTGACTGAATAACATTTCATTTTGTGGATATTTTATCTACAGTTTTGTTCACTCGGTTGATATTTGGCTTGTGTCCACTTCTTGGCTATTATGAATTTTGCTGCTATGAATATTCATATTCAAGTTTCTGTGTGAATATGTGTTTTCAGTTATCTTAAATATATGCCGAGGAGTAAAATTTCTGGGTCAGATAGCAACTCTATGTTGAGCTTTTTGAGGACCTGATAGACTGTTTTCCACAGTAGTTACACTATTTTCTATTCCCACTAGTAATTTATGAGAGTTCCAATTGCTTCACATCCTAACTAACACCTGTTATTCTTTGTTTTTTACTGTAGCTATCCTAGTGGGTGTGAATTATATTTCCCTGGTGACTAATCATGTTTGTATGGTTTTGGTTTTGTATTTTGAACCATCTTTAGGCTTACAGAAAATGTTCAAAAATAGTACTGGGGTCAAATTCTGAACTTTATATTCTATCTCATTCTTGTATTTGTCTCCTCATGTGTCATAGCATCCTATTTTGATTATGGGAACTTTACATATGTTTTCCTCTATTTCTTTGCATTGGTCGCTGAAGAAGGCTTTCTTATCTCTTCTTGCTATTCTTTGGAACTCTCCATTCAGAGGCTTACATCTTTCCTTTTCTCCTTGGCTTTTTGCCTCTCTTCTTTTCACAGCTATTTGTAAGGCCTCCCCAGACAGCCAGTTTGCTTTTTGCATTTCTTTTCCATGGGGATGGTCTTGATCCCTGTCTCCCATACAATGTCACGAACCTCATTCCATAGTTCATCAGGCACTTTATCTATCAGATCTAGGCCCTTAAATCTATTTCTCACTTCCACTGTATAATCATAAGGGATTTGATTTAGGTCATACCTGAATGGTCTAGTGCTTTTCCCTAGTTTCTTCAATTTCAGTCTGAATTTGGCAATAAGGGGTTCATGACCTGAACCACAGTCAGCTCTTGGTCTTGTTTTTGTTGACTATATAGAGCTTCTCCATCTTTGGCTGCATAGAATATATTCAATATGATTTCGGTGTTGACCATCTGGTGATGTCCATGTGTAGAGTTTTCTCTTGTGTTGTTGGAAGAGGGTGTTTGCTATGGCCAGTGCATTTTCTTGGCAAAACTCTATTAGTCTTTGCCCTGCTTCATTCCGCATTCCAAGGCCAAATTTGCCTGTTACTCCAGGTGTTTCTTGACTTCCTACTTTAGCATTCCAGTCCCCTATAATGAAAAGGACATCTTTTTTGGGTGTTAGTTCTAAAAGATCTTGTAGGTCTTCACAAAACCATTCAACTTCAGCTTCTTCAGCATCACTGGTTGGGGCATAGACTTGGATTACTGTGATATTGAATGGTTTGCCTTAGAAACGAACAGAGATCATTCTGTCATTTTTGAGATTGCATCCAAGTACTGCATTTTGGACTCTTTTGTTGACCATGATGGCTACTCCATTTCTTCTGAGGGATTCCTGCCCACAGTAGTAGATATAATGGCCATCTGAGTTAAATTCACCCATTCCAGTCCATTTTAGTTCGCTGATTCCTAGAATGTCGACGTTCACCCTTGCCATCTCCTGTTTGACCACTTCCAATTTGCCTTGATTCATGGACCTGACATTCCAGGTTCCTATGCAATATTCCTCTTTACAGCATCAGATCTTGCTTCTATCACCAGTCACATGCACAGCTCAGTATTGTTTTTGCTTTGGCTCCATCTCTTCATTCTTTCCGGAGTTATTTCTCCAGTGATCTCCAGTAGTATATTGGGCACCTACTGACCTGGGGAGTTCCTCTTTTGGTATCCTATCATTTTACCTTTTTATACTGTTCATGGTGTTCCCAAGGCAAGAATACTGAAGTGGCTTGCTATTCCCTTCACCAGTGGACCACGTTCTGTCAGCCCTTTCCACCATGACCCGCTTGTCTTGGGTTGGCCTGCAGGCATGGCTCAGTTTCACTGATTTAGACAAGGCTACAGTCCTAGTGTGATTAGATTGACTAGTTTTCTGTGAGTATGGTTTCAGTGTGTCTGCCTTCTGATGCCCTCTTGAAACAACTACCATCTTACTTGGGTTTGTTTTACCTTGGGCATGGGGTATCTCTTCATGGCTGCTCCTTACCTTGGAGGAGGGGTATCTCCTTACTGCTGCTGTTCCTGACCTTCAATGTGGGCTAGCTCCTCTAGGCCCTCCTGCGCCTGCGCAGCCACTGCTCCTTGGGTGGCTCCTTCTGGCTGCTGCCCCTGGCCTTGGGCTTGGGCTCCAGGTGGCTCCTCAGGGTCACCTCTCCTGGCCTCGAGCACCAGGTGGCTCCTCCCAGCTGCTGCCCCTGGCCTCGGATGCAGAGTGTCTCCTCCCAGCCGCCCCTGACCTCAGGAGAGAGGTGACAAAGAAATAGAGGAAAACAACAGAATGGGAAAGACTAGAGATCTCTTCAAGAAAATCAGAGACACCAAGGGAACATTTCATGCAAAGATGGGCTTGATACAGGACAGAAATGGTATGGACCTAACAGAAGCAGAAGATATTAAGAAGAGGTGGCAAGAATACACAGAAGAACTGTACAAAAAGATCTTCACGACCCAGATAATCATGATGATGTGATCACTAATCTAGAGCCAGACATCTTGGAATGTGAAGTCAAGTGGGCCTTAGAAAACATCACTACGAACAAAGCTAGTGGAGGAGATGGAATTCCAGTTGAGCTGTTTCAAATTCTGAAAGATGATGCTGTGAAAGTGCTGCATTCAATATGCCAGTAAATTTGGAAAACTCAGCAGTGGCCGCAGGACTGGAAAAGGTCAGTTTTCATTCCAATTCCAAAGAAAGGCAATGCCAAAGAATGCTCAAACTACCGCACAATTGCACTCATTTCACACGCTAGTAAAGTAATGCTCAAAATTCTGCAAGCCAAGCTTCAGCAATACATGAACCATGAACTCCCTGATGTTCAAGCTGGTTTTAGAAAAGGCAGAGAAACCAGAGATCAAATTGCCACATTCCGCTGGATCATGGAAAAAGCAAGAGAGATCCAGAAAAACATCTACTTCTGGTTTATTGACTATGCCAAAGCCTTTGACTGTGTGGATCACAATAAACTGTGGAAAATTCTTTAAGAGATGGGAATATCAGACCACCTGACCTGCCTCTTGAGAAATCTGTATGCAGGTCAAGAAGCAACAGTTAAAACGACATGGAACAACAGACTGGTTCCAGATAGGAAAAGGAGTACGTCAAGGCTGTATACTGTCACCCTGCTTATTTAACTGATATGCAGAGTACATCATGAGAAACGCTAGACTGGAAGAAAAAAAGCTGGAATCAAGATTGCTGGGAGAAATATCAATAACCTCAGATATGCAGATGATACCACCCTTATGGCAGAAAGTGAAGAGGAGCTAAAAAGCCTCCTGATGAAAGTGAAAGAGGAGAGTGAAAAAGTTGGCTTAAAGCTCAACATTCAGAAAATGAAGATCATGGCATCTAGTCCCATCACTTCATGGGAAATAGATGGGGAAACAGTGGAAACAGTGTCAGACTTTATTTTGGGGGGCTCCAAAATTACTGTGGATGGTGACTACAGCCATGGAATTAAAAGACGCTTACTCCTTGGAAGAAAAGTTATGACCAACCTAGACAGTATATTCAAAAGCAGAGACATTACTTTTCCGACTAAGATCTGTCTAGTCAAGGCTATGGTTTTTCCAGTGGTCATGTATGGATGTGAGAGTTGGACTGTGAAGAAGGCTGAGCGCTGAAGAATTGATTCTTTTGAACTGTGGTGTTGGAGAAGACTCTTGAGAATCCCTTGGACTGCAAAGAGATCTAACCAGTCCATTCTGAAACAGATCAACTCTGGGATTTCTTTGGAAGGAATGATGCTGAAGCTGAAGCTCCAGTACTTTGGCCACCTCATGCAAGGAGTTGACTCACTGGAAAAGACTCTGATGCTGGGAGGGACTGGGGGCAGGAGGAGAAGGGGACGACTGAGGATGAGATGGCTGGATGGCATCACGGATTCGATGGACGTGAGTCTGAGTGAACTCCGAGAGATGGTGATGAACAGGGAGGCCTGGCGTGCTGCGATTCATGGGGTCGCAAAGAGTCAGACACGACTGAGCGGCTGAACTGAACTGAACTACATATGTTTTAATGTCTAGTAGTGCAATGGCACCCCACTCTAGTACTCTTTGCTTGGAAAATCCCATGGACGGAGGAGCCTGGTGGGCTGCAGTCCATGGGGTCGCGAAGTCGTACATGACTGAGCAACTTCACTTTCACTTTTCACTCTCATGCATTGGAGAAGGAAATGGCAACCCACTCTGGTGCTTCAAGCAAGAGTCTGGTAGGCTGCCATCTCTGGGGTTGCACAGAGTCGGACATGACTGAAGTGACTTAGCAGCAGTAGCAGTGCTAAATCTCATTTCTAGGTATCCTTCAATATTTCCTGGTGATCACTGCATGTTTATTTTTCCATGTCAACTTTAGTATTGACTTGTCTACAAAATAACTTCTTGGCACTTTTATTGGACTTGCACAGATTTTATAAATTAACTTCAGGGGAACTGACAAACTTCTTAATGTTTTCATCCTATGCAAGAACAGGAAATGGATTTCTAATTGCTCAGCTCTGCTTTTGGTCTTTCAGGAGTATTTCAAAATTGTCCTCATACAGATAGGTTTAGCTCATTTCTGGTTAAGTAAGAATTTAATCTTTAAAAATTTTTATTTTATTTTTTATTGGTGTATAGGTACTTTACACTGTTGTGTCAGTTTACTGTACAACAAAGTGAATCAGTCATACATATCCTTCTTTTTGGATTTCCTTCCCATTTAAGTTACTACAAAGCACCAAGTAGAGTTCCCTGTGCTATACCGCAGGTTCTCATTAGTTATCTTTTTACACATAGTAGTGTATATATATCAATCCAAGACTCCCAAAGGGAACCCCCTTGCACTGTTGGTGGGAATGTAAATTGATGCAACCCCTGTGGAGAACAGTATGGAGATTACTTTAAAAACTAGGAACATAACTATCATGAAAAGTGAAAAGTGTTAGTCACTCAGTTGAGTCCAGCTCTTTGTGATCCCGTGGACTGTAGCCTGCCAGGCTCCTCTGTCCACAGAATTCTCCTGGCAAGAATACTGGAGTGGGTAGCTAGTCCCATCTCCAGTGGATCATCTCAACCCAGGGACTAAACTTGGGTCTCCTGCATTGCAGGCAGATTCTTTACCATCTGAGCCTCCAGGGAAGTCCTAGAACTACCTTATGACCCAGCAATTCCACTACTGGGCACATACCCTGAGAAAACCATAATTCAAAAGACACATGTACCAGAATGTTCCTTGCATTTACAAAACCCAGGACATGGAAGCAACCTAGATGTCCATTAACAGATGGATAAAGAAGTTGTGATACATATATACAATGGAATATTAGACATAAAAGGAACAAATTTGAATCAGTTCTAATGAGGTGGGTGAACCTAGAACCTGTTATACAGACTGATGTAAGTCAGAAAGAGGAAAACAAATATGTATATTAATCCATATATATGGAATCTAGAAAAAATGGTACTCATGAACCTGTTTGCAGGGTAGGAATAGAGATGCCGACATAGAGAACAGACTTGTGGGCACAGTGGGGGAAGGAGAGAGTGGGACCAATTGAGAGAATAGCATTGAAACATACATTCAGTTCAGTTCAGTCGCACAGTCGTGTCTGACTCTTTGCAACCCCATGAACTGCAGCATGCCAGGCCTCCCTGTCCATCACCAACTCCCAGAGTTCACTCAGACTCACATCCATGAGTCAGTGACGCCATCCAGCCATTTCATCCTCTGTCGTCCCCTTCTCCTCTTGCCCCCAATCCCTCCCAACATCAAAGTCTTTTCCAGTGAGTCAACTCTTGGCATGAGGTGGCCAAAGTACCGGAGTTTCAGCTTTAGCATCATTCCTTCCAAGGATCATCCAGGACTGATCTCCTTTAGAATGGACTGGTTGGATCTCCTTGCAGTCCAAGGGACTCTCAAGAGTCTTCTCCAACACCACAGTTCAAAAGCACCAATTCTTTGGTGCTCAGCGTTCTTCACAGTTCAACTCTCACATCCATACATGACCACAGGAAAAACCATAGCCTTGACTAGACGGACCTTTGTTGGCAAAGTAATATCTCTGCTTTTCAATATGCTGTCTAAGTTGGTCATAACTTTCCTTCCAAGAAGTAAGCGTCTTTTATAATTTCATGGCTGCAGTCACCACCTGCAGTGATTTTGGAGCCCAGAAAAATAAAGTTTGACACTGTTTCCCCATCTATTTCCCATGAAGTGATGGGACCAAATGCCATGATCTTCGTTTTCTGAATGCTGAGCTTTAAGCACCATATGTAAACTAGATGGCTAGTGGAAAGTTATTGTTTAACAGGAAGCTCAACCTGGTGCTCTGTGACAATCTAGAGGGACTGGGGGTTGGAAGCAGGTTAAGAGGGAGGGGACATATGTATACTTATGGCTGATTCACACTGTTGTATGGCAGAAAACAACACAACATTGTAAAGCAATTATTCTCCAATTAAAAATTAAAAAGTACATATGTATACAAAAATAAAGTCAACAAATAACAAGCAGGTAAAAGAAACCCCAGTGTCCCAATTTTTCCTACTCGCCACCCCCACATTCCTTCCCCCTTGGTATCTATATTTGTTCCCTATGTCTGTATTTCTGCTTTGCGAAAGCATTTAATCTTCTTGGCTGCTGTTGTAAATGGGATGCTCATTGCCATTAGGTCCTCTGTTTGTTTGTTTTTTTAATATGTGAAGGCTATTTATTTTGTTTGTTAATTTTATATTCTGATACTTCACTGAGTTCCTACTCTTTGGTTTTATCATTGATTCTCTGAGTTTTTCAGAGTATTGTCATATCATCTTCAAATAGAGGGAGTTTTCCCTGTCCTTTTCCATTTGTATACCTCTAATTAGTCTCTCTTGTCTAACTGCATTGGCTAACACGTTCCATACAATGTTTAATTCTTGCCTTGTTCCTGATCTTAATGAAAATACCTATAGTGTTTTCCCATTAAATAGAATATTAGTGTTAGGACAAAGATAAACATTTTTTATCATTTTGAGAAGATATCCCTCAATTCCTATTTCCTTGAGTGTTGTTATTTTTCATGAATAGGTAATGAATTTAATCAAAAATTTTCTCAGCATCTGCAGAAATAGTACATTTCTTGAGTAGATCCTACTTGGTCATATTGTATTATATTTAATGTGGTATTGGAATATGTTTGCTAATATTATTGTTGCTATTAAAATTTACATACCTCTATAAAGACTCCATTTAATAAATTTACTTCAATCCCAGCTGGATTAGGAATTTTTGTTCAGAATTTTTGCATTCATTCAATTCATATTCATGAGTGATATTCATTTATAGTTTTCTTTCTTGTATAATCTTTAGTTTATGCAAAATTTTATACTTGCTTCATAAAAGAAATTAGGAATTGTTTTTTCCTTAATACTCTAGAACAATTTTTAAAACATCGGTCTTTGAACATTTGGTAGAAATCACTTGTGAATCCAGTTGGGTATGGTACCATTTTTTAGTGTGGGTTAGTTTCTTATTAACACTATTTCTTTGTAGAAATTGGTATGCTTAAACTTTTAACTCTGATGGCATCAAATTTGGTAATTTGAATTTCCATAAGAAATTATCCATTTTATCTAGGTTTTCAAAATATACTTGCATAGTGATCTCAAAAGTAGTTTCTTATGTGTTTTTAATTTCTTCTGCTTCAGTGATTATAACCCCCTCATCATTTTAATTTGTATATTTGTGATTACTCTTTCTTTTCTTGATCAAGCTAGCTTGTGATTTGTCTGTTACTTTTTTTAACCTATAATTTTGTTAATTAGATCTGCAGTTTTCCTCATCCTTGGGCATTCTACCTCAGCCCATTCCTTATATCCTTTTTTCCAATATTTTTAGAGTTTTCCTTACTTGTTACTAACCAATTTCTAATTACCTCAATCACTTTTTATAGATAATAATTCTTTATAGTATTATTGTGTGGTTCCATGTCTTGACTAGATCCTGACTAGGACATTTGCCGTCTCTTGGATTTGTTCTCTTTTTCCCCACCCATTCAGTGGCCAGTTTCCTCCAGCCTTTTTGAGTCTAGATAAACGCAATATTCTTATAATATCTTGTTGATCTCCAAGTCTCTAGTTCAGACTTCTCTAACTTATTTTTCATGATAACATCAGACAACTAGAAAATGCTACTAATCTATTCATGCCAAATCCCCAATTTAAAAGCCCTCAATGGGGACACTACCCTAAATGTGAAGCCTAGACTCCTCAGCATGGAACACAAGGCCCTCTATGCTCTGGCTCCTTCTTAACTCTTGTTAACCAAATCTCCTGTGTTGCTCCTTTTTGTCTCTTTCCTTTGGCACTTTAGGCATAATAGACAATTTGAAGTTCCTTGAAGAACTGGAGTACTTCTTTCCTCTTTCAACCATTGTTAAATTGCTCTTTTTGCATGGAATTCTGTTTCTGATTCTTGTCTATTTGATGAACACAAGTACTCATTCCTCAAGACAGTTCCAGGATTCATTTATTTAGGTCTATCTTCATCTCCTAACAGCAGAAACTTTCCTCAAAGAAAAGAATCATGTCTTACTTGTCTTAAAGTTCCAAATTCTCCCCCAAAGTAGGTACTAGATACATATGTGCTACTGTTGAATGAATAGATGAATTTTTATAAATGTAAATAGTTTTGGTACAATGCTACGAGGTCAGGGCACTTTCAGATGTCTGAGAATTGCTAAGGACACAACAAGGCATTGTTATTCCAAGGAATTTTCTACTTTCCATGAAGTGACCTGATGAGGGTGCAGAGTTTCAAGTCCTGAAGCCAGTTCCTGGCTCCTCTACATTATTAGTTGGGTGTTCTTCTGTAAGCCATTCTGAGGATGATACTTTCACGTCACAATTACCCACAGAACTCAGGATGCCAACTGCAAACGAAAAGTACACTCCACTTGGATTTTGAAGAAAATTAATTCCTGGAGCCTTGTACAGGTATGGAAGGATTAAAGAAATCAACAGGTGGGTATTGGGGCATTTAGAAACTAGCAACAGTGAGAAGTCATTACCACGTAGTCCTAAAGGGACAAGTGAAGAAACAGTGTTCTTGGAGCCTGATATGAAGTAGAGCTATAAAGAGAGGCTTCCTGAAAGGAGGTATATACTTAGAGATGCAGTTACTGCCAGGACAAAACACAATGCAACAGGATAGCATAGGGAGAAACACCCTGACTTTTTCTCAATCTGCCCTCCAATCTCTTGCTAGTGCTTCCCCTTTGATCCTCTACTTGACTAGCAGTCACTGGTGAGGATGCCTGGGTGACATGTTCTGGAGAGCCAGCCCCATCCTCCTAGCATACAGCAGGGCGGAGAAAGGCCGACATCACACGGGGGGAGTGCAAGCAAATAACCAGCACTTACCTAATTTACATTTGTAGGGAGTAAAATACATATGAAAATAACATATCAGTTATACATTTTACACAAAAAGGGAGTATTTTCTAAATTCAACACCATCAGACATATCAAATAATCACGTTTTTCTTCTAGAAGAAATGTCTGGGATAGGTACCAGAATAATCAGAATTCTGTGGTTAGATAGCTCTCTTGGTTAGAGCATGGTGATGATGAGGCCAAATTAAGATATTTGGTCACATGAGCAGCAGTGTTAAGGGACACAGACTACAGTCTAGGCTTCAGCTTGGCATCCAGCCATTATTTCATCCTGGCATCCAGCCATTATTTCATCCTGAGTACATCAATAACCATTGCTTTTCAAATAATTTGCAGAAGTGTTTGTCCTACTGTAGTTATATATTAGAGGTGAGATATTCAGGCATTAGAAATGGACTTTATGTGGTGTTTTAAAGCCAGTCCTAGTAATTATCCAAATATCATTCAACCATCCTATTCTATACTTCTCATAGTAAATGCAAAAAGCAATGCCTTATAGCAAGTGTCAGTTTGTGATTCCAAGGTATCATCTTAAGAACACTCCAAGGAGCTGCTCCTCCAAAGATTTACCCTACACTGATCCTGCATACCAAAGTGAGAACATTCAGTTCTCACACTAGCGATCCTGCTCTTGATTATCTACAATTACTTGGGAAGTTCCATCCTAAAATATTTACAAGGTACTTAGGAATGGTGACATTTACATGTAGTCCTATAATTTCATTTATCAGATCACCTAGAAGACTTGTTCATTCCTTCAACAAGTGTTTGCTGAGAGCCAACAGTGTGCGTTTACACAAAGCCTGACCAGCAAAATGGCATAGTTATCCCAGGTGGGGGAAGAGCAGAAAGAGATCACAAAATGTCCAGAGCTGGATGCCTCATCAGAGAGGACATTATGTGAGTACCTTGTTAGCCTAATTAGGGGCTGGAGGGAGAAAGCAGTGAGGCTGGGGAAGAGATGAGTCATGTGAGCTCACTTTAGTTTGGCAAAGAGATATGTCTAACAGTCCTACATAAATCATGATCCTCACAATTATGTGAGCACTTGTGTTCCAACAGAGTGTTGATAAGTTCGAGATTCCTTTATCTTTAATTTCTCTCTTACTTGGTGAGTATTGCAGAAGTCCTTTTAGTTTTTCATGAGAAAACTTAGTTCAGAAAGGATGTGATTCACCAATATCCAAGAAGATGACACATGATAAAGCCAGGAATCAAATTCAGTTCTATCTTCAGAATCTGCACTCTTTCCATTCTGTAACATCTAATTCCTATGGGTTTGAATTAGTAAAATATCTTCTCCTATACCTAAGATTTGGCCACTAAAAAACTGCTTAGAGTTTAGTGATCTATTGAAAAGAGTGAAGAGTAAAGTGAATCTCTCATACTTACAGAAGACTTATGGTTCTACCCTCATCAGTTTTGTTTTCTGAGGAAAAACTAAGAAGACACTAGCAGATTAGTCAACAAATGTTTGGTGAATGAATGTCACCATGATCAAGCAGTGAGAAGTCATGCAACAAGATGATGTCTCAGCTCCTCCCTAAGGCTCATTTCTCATTAAATTTTTTTCCACTTGATGTACAGGAGACCCTCCCAGTATCAACAAAAATTAGGCAGTATTTCCTTGCCAGGCTGATGCTATTGTGGAGCAAAGTGAAAGAAAAGAAAGTGAAAATGGCTCAGTCATATCCGACTCTTTGCGACCCCATGGACTATACAGTAGTATAGTAGAATTCTCCAGGCCAAAATACTGGAGTGGGTAGCTTTTCCTTTCTCCAGGGGATCTTCCCAACCCAGGGATCGAACTCAGGGATCTCTTCCATTGCAGGTGGCTTTTTAACCAGCTGAGCCACAGGGGAAACCCAAGAATAATGGAGTGGGTACAGATCTTCCTGACCTAGGAATCGAACCAGGATCTCCTGCATTACAGGTGGATTCTTTACCAAGTGAGCAGGGAAGCCCATTGTGGAGCAAACTGTAACAAATTGGGGCTGAACCAAATAAAAGACCAATAAATGAATAACTTTCTCAATGACCTTCTGCCTTTCTTGCCTTAGTACCTTCTGAAGAGAAATAAAACAGGGCAGAGAATATAAGCAAAGAGTGTCAGGAATTTGTGAATGGGATTGGTTCCCATGGAAGGCCTTTCTCTTAATGACACACTGTCAGGCTCAGAACCATGAAGTTCCCTGGAATGGGTAGGCCTACAGACACATGTTTGTCCCTTCAACCAGCTGAATGGAAACAACCAGGACAATGAGTACAACAAGAGAGGAACAAAATCCTAAGCCAGCTGTTTCTGGACATATGGCTTGCTCCTCACACCCACTGTTTGTTTCCAAGGCATGGCTCATGGAACTCAGTAGCAAGCATCTACTCAGTGTGAAAACGATAGAAAGAACATAATTTTCCCAAACAAAAATAGCAGAGCTTGAGAAGGCCTCCAAATCATGCAACAGGACCTTGTACTTCTCTGGCCTGCAGAAATACCATCTCTACTTCAACCCTGTGGAAAGAAGGCCATTTCTTTTGACTACTCATATCGTCCTGCACAACCAACTCCCTGAGTAATCCACTCTGTCAGCAACTCTTGCAATAGTTCCAGTTTTCCTGATTAGGTCTTGACTGATACATACATGTGTGTATGTTCCTTCCTTCATTGTGAAGGCAAGACATCAAAACACAGGCCTCAAGTCATTTACCTTCAAAGCCAGTATACTTCCCCGCCTACCTTTCTGTCAGCTAGACTGTGGATTCACATCAAGAGTGAAGGAAGCTGGAATTGGACTTAGAGGGCTCTCAAAGATTATCTTTTGAGCAAATAAGTCTCCCTGGCATGTTGCAATATCCTGGGTTTCATGTGACCTTGTGGCTAGAGGGACTTTCTGGGATGAAGGGGGTTATATGGATCTGTCTACCTCTGACCTGGAGTAATGAAAAGAGCTTGGTATATTCTATAAAATGTTCTATAAATAAAAGTTACTTTAGGACATGTGTCAGGATACTTTGCTGCAATAAGAAATAGAAACCGAATCAAAGTAATTTCAGAAAAAAAAAAAAAATATATATATATATATGCTCATATAACTGAATCCAGAAGTTGCCCAAGCTTTAGTTATGACTGGGTCCAGTGGTTCAAACAATGCCTTCAGGAGTCTGCTGCATCTCTCTCCATCGCTCTGACTTGCTCTATCTTCATTTAAGTCTCATCAGACTCTTTCTCACGATGGCAGGAGGGCTTTCAACAGCTCCAAGTTACATGGCATGTTAGTGCTCTCAATCTCAGACAGACATTATTCTTTCTCTGTGTGTCACTACTGCATCACTACCATTTCTTAAGAAAGGATTCTGACTGGTCCTGCTTGGATTTTGTACCCATTCTTGGCCGATTATACTGTCCCTGGGTACCAAAGGTTCTGGGAATACCCTATTTCTAAACCATTTGTGGCAGGGGAAGCAAAATCCCTGGAGTGAAGAAAAACAGGATAAAAGATACTGGGCAGGTGCCAGGTATAGAATATCATGAGGCAGCTGGGTACTGAGGGGGAAGTGAATTAGAAGACTTGAAACTGATCTCTGACTCCATCATTGATTTGCTGTGAGAACCCAGGCAGAGTATTTGACTTCTCTCAGTTTAGGTTTGCTTGTTTGTGAAATGTGTGGACTAGGCTTGGAACAGTCATTTGTAAGCATCTTTAACTTCAAGATTCTCAATTTGAACAAACTGTTGTACAGAACACACAGGACCTTAGCGAAGCCAGCTGGAGAGGTGCTGGGGACAGGGGCATGCCTGGACCCCCACCTGCTCTGCTCCACCTTCCGTCCTCCTGATGGGGCTGCATGAAACTCCTGCAGCTGCTCAGAACACAGTCTGAGAAACCTTGAGGTATCTGATCTCCTATGCCTCTTCTAGCCTGGAATTTGGGGAAGTCTACATAGACTATGAAACCCTCTTTAATCTAGTTTTTCTCACTTCCCCTCTATTTTTGGGCTAAAATCATGCATGTTGGCTATGTGTGAGAGGCCACTTAGGAAAAATAATCATTTATTCAAATATCCAGCCAATTTACTTTGGCCTATTTGGAGCTTGTGTTTCCTGATGGGGAGGGAATAAATTTCCAAAGCCCACTTTTAAGATCAGCCTAGAAAAGGTGAGTGTACAAGTGAGGAAAAATAGGTAGTGGAAGTTGCCAAGCTGAGCTGGAAGCAGTAAACTCAAACCACTCCCATCTCCCCCACACGTGTGCCCTGCTGGGCACTCAAGGCCAAGTGCACGGTCTGGACCAGATGGCAGAGGAGGATGATGTAGGTTTTGGCTTCACCACTTGTGAAAACTTACTTTGGGGAGACACCTTCACCTCTAATCTGAGTGTGTTTGATTGAAATAGAGCATTGGGCAAGAGGAAGGGAATGGCCAGGGATGTGGCCTTCCTGCAGCCAGAAGGCAAGGGGGAGGAAGGCATCTTTGGTCCAGGAGCACCAGGAGTGAGAAATTCGTGCTGCAGTGATTTCAAAGGAAGCCAGAACCTTTGTGTTCCTTTTTCTTGTGACTGTTTAGAAAACAATCATAGAGTGGCTAGGAGATGTCAGCCAGTCCTTTGGGGAACAGATATGGATAAGCAGTGGTCTCTAGCAAACCAGGACAGGCAAACCAGGACAGGACACTGTATGGGAAGCTGATACCCAGCTGTTCTGCACCAGCTTCTTGTGGCTGGTGTCTCTAATCTGATAGGTCTGTGTCCTATTAGTTTATTACCATCCACACTTTGTGATGGGGGAATAGTACAAGAAAACACATGTATACACTCTACCATGGTAGCACAGAGTAGGAAAAATGACTCTGGAGGAGCTAAAGTAAGCTTTCCAGCATGGAGGCATTTGGCCTGCACCCTACAGTTAGTGTAGAACATTGTAGAGAGGGTGAGAGGAGAAGGGATGGGGACTGTCAGGGCACAGCAGGAGCCACCATGTTCTGTGGCCTGAATATGTGCACAGAGGTTGGGAAGCTGAACAAGTGGGCTGGTGAACTGAGCAAAAGTTGTTGGAGAACAGCTGTTGAGGAGCTGAGAGTGGAGTATGACAGGCCTACAGACACCACTTAAAAGCCTGGCCTTGCTCATGGGTGCAACTGTGAGCTACTGCATGTGAGAGGCTGAGTGCCATGATCAGGCCAGTGTTTGAGAAGCTTCATCAGGGCCCCAGTGAAGCTGCAGGTCTAGGAGATGGGAAGGCCAGACAGAATCACTTCTGCTCAAGTGCCCAACAGCTGGCTAGGTTTTTCTTTCTGTTTAGTAAAAGCCAACATTTGCTGAGTGTTTACGTTGAGCCCTTGCGAAATGCTTCCTCTTACATAATCCTCCGTACATTCCCAGCTCTGCTGATCCCAAGTTACAGATGAGGAGACTGAAGCTTAAAGGTGCTGCCATTAGCCCACTGGGAGGCAATGTGAGGAGGAAGGAACAGAGTGACCTAGAGGCTGTTGGAGAGGAAGGGACACTTCATGGGTGACTGCTACGTGCCACCCTCCATGGGATGTGCATCCAAATTTAACTGTTATAAAACAGCTGCAGCTCTGCGGATGGCAGTCACATTCTCCTAGCTGCTCAGGCCAAAAGCTTTGAAGATATCGCCCCTCTCTCTCATACCCTGTAGCCAATCTATCAAGATATCACATTAGTCCTCTACCTTCAAAACATACAGTATTCAACCACTTTTCCTCCTTCACTGCTGCCAGCCTGGCCCAGCCCACCACCTCGCTCCCTAATTCTGCCCCCTACAGATGGTACAGCATCCTGGGTCATTCACCTAGAACCCAGGTCAGATCACCTAACCTTTTCTCGGCTTAAAATCCTGCAGTGGCTCCCCTGTCACTAAAGAAAAGCAATGTCCTGATAATGCCACCCTGCCATCACCTCTTGATCGCCTCTCTCACTTCTCCCCACATTGATCACTCTCCTCTGACCACTCCAGCTTCCTTCTTATTCCTCAAACTCACCTGGCACACTCCCCGTCTCAGGACCTTCACTCCAGCTGTGCCCTGTGCCCGAAACACCCTTCCCTCTGGTCCCTCCTCTAAGTCTCACCTTCAGATTTTTGCTCCTGAAGGTGATGCTGAGAACCCTAGTGAATTCTGTAATCTCATCTCCCATGACATGGGGGAATCTACCCTCCTTGACTGGATCTTCGTTCCTATCTTATATCAATTATCTAATCAGTGGTAGAGCTAGCGCTGCCCAGTGGCAAATCCTGGGCTCTTGCTGTCACACCTGAGGAGAAGGAAAGCCCGTGGGAGCCCTGATGGGAGCATGAGCAGGCAGCAGGATGACACTGGTTGTGCTGACATGGGGCAGCACAGCAGATGCTGCAAAGAGGAAGGCAAACCTTTTCTTACACAATCTTGTTGCTGCAGTTTTTTTTTTTTTTAAATAAAGAAATAATGACCCTCATGGCTGAGAAGACATGGTGTGTGTGTGTGTGTGTGTGTGTGTGTGTGTGTGTGTAGAAGCATTGGCTTTCATCCTAGAACCTTACCTCATTCAGCAGGCATTTAACAAAGGCAGCATTATTGAATACCAACTAATTATCTGGCAACAGAGGGAGAGACTGAGAGATGGATGGGCCAGAGCGCACCTGACGGATGAAATATGAGTCATTCACAGATATCCTCCAGAAAGAGGCATCGCTGACAAGCACTGCATTAGGAGTGTCACATGCAAACCCTTTACTTCCCATAGGTTTTCTGATCCTGAGAGGCAAGGCTGAATTTTCAGGACAGAGCCTCAGAGAAGGCAATTCCGAGCTGCTCCTGGAGCTGCTGCCCAGGACCCATCCTGCTGTACCACCTTCCATTGGTTCTGGAGCTAGAACCAAGTTATCTATTTCTCTAGGTTCCAGGTTAATACTGCTTTCACTGGTTAATACCAAGGACTGTCCCCAAGGATAGAGAGGAATGCCACTTACCACAGTGGCCCTCTCTGGAAAGTAGGCTGGATTGGGAGGAGGCAGGCAGGTCGCAAACTCAGAGAAATGAGGCTAGTTCTCACGTAGTCGAGGGGGTTACTTTCTTTCCTCAGCTGTATGTTCACTCTATATGTTCAGGCTCAGAAGTGTGCTGGGGGTGTGGGTATGGAAGCAGTGTTTTGATACAACATTTATGCTCTCTGTAAGGGTTTGTTCAGAAATGAACCAAGACTTCCAGTTGCAGGGATGCCTTAAGTGAGTAAAGCCAGCAAGCACTTTCAGTGATCAAAAGAGAAATGGAGGTGCCTCCTGGCTTCTTCCAGGTCATAGGCATCAAATGATGACCTCCCTGAAACATTCCATATTACTAGTCAGAAGCCACCCAAGACGGTATCAAAATGTGAGCGCCTGAGAAAAGTATTATGAAACAGCTTACTTTATAAGTGATTTCTCCCACGAAAGGAACATCCAAATCTCCACCTCCTCTCTCTGGATCCCAGCTTGCTTGTATTGGTGTGTAGAAATGTGAATGGATCCATTAAGTCCCAGCCCTGTTTCAGTCTGCCCACTTGTCACATTTGCTTATTGTACTGCTTGAAATTTGCAGCCTCTGTGTCATGAAACATTCCTGATACGACATGCCTGGTTTTACTATGGCTTTTTCAAATATTCTCATTATAAATGCTAATCATGTCTGCTCCAGAGTCTACATGCCTCCCAGGTAGCTCAGTGGTAAAGAATCCGCCTATCAATGTAGGAGATGTGAGTTTTGATCCCTGAGTTGGAAGATCCTCTGGAGGAGGAGATGGAAACCCACTCCAGTATTCTTGCCTGGAGAATCCCATGGACAGAGGAGCCTGGCAGGCTACCTAGTAAAAAGAGTCGAACACGACTGAGCTACTGAGCACACACACATGCACACACTACAATCTATAATGAGTATGGATACCCTCTGTGCCAAGAGTTCTCAAGCTTCAGCTTGCATTCAAGTACCCTAGAGGGCTGGTTAAAATACAACCCTGGGCCTCAGCACTGGAAGTTCTGATTTAAGAGATCTGAGGTGGGGCTTGAAAAAGTGCATTTCTGACAAGTTACCAGGGGCTGCACTTACTGCCGCCTCTAGTATCATACACTTTGAGAACTTCTGTCATGCTTTGTACTTGGCTTGCTCCTTGTAGGAAAGACAAACAGTTGTTTCATAATTGAACACAGGAGGTGTTAACAAAGTGAGCACAGGTATGAGGCCAAACAGTAGCAGGAGGACAAGATGGGAATTGAGTGCTGGGGATGGAGATGAAGGTGGGTGTTCACACATCTCACAGTTCCCTGAAGGATCCTTTTTCATAGAGGAAGACCTCAAACAGTGAAATGGTCAGTATTGGTTTGAATTCTTCCAGTTGCAAATGATAAGAAAGAGAAAGGGTATTTTTGGCTTACATAATAAATGAAATACATAAAGATGCACTGACTTCAGGCATGTCTTGATCCAGAAGCCCAAGTGAGTTTTCTCTAACTCTTGTTCTCTGCCCCTTCTCTATCTGCTCCATTGTCAGATGGTCTCTCAGATTCTGGTGACAAGATGAATAGGAAGCAGTTCTTCCCACTGGTCAACTTTTAGGAAGCCTACTGTGCTATAGCTATTCACGAGACAACTGTAGGGGTCATTCCTGTGTTCCAGCACAGAGAAGTCCAAGAAGTGGACCAACTCACAGTATATTATCCACAATAGCTGTTACTGCTGGAACATTGAGGGCAGTTGGGACAACATAAAAATAGCACAGGACTCTGACTCGATGGACATGAGTCTGAGTGAACTCCGGGAGATGGTGATGGACAGGGAGGCCTGGCGTGCTGCAATCCATGGGGTCGCGAAGAGTCAGACACGACTGAGTGACTGAACTGAACTGAACTGATGTTTATTATCAAAGCTTCCTGTTATAGGCACCCAACCCCATCCAGCTAAGAAAATGACAACTTTTACTTTGGTAACTTTCACATAACCTTTATCTCTTTTGCCATCATCAGATACAAAGTGTTTACTGGTGGGCTTAGTGTTGGAAGCCTGTCATTTTAATGGAAGAATTTGCCAGAGGGGGGTGGCATAGACTAGGTGAACTTGTAGCCTTGTAGCCATCATTTCCTCCAGATTCACAATAACTTAAAAAAATCTTTTCCTCTGCTGAAAAACACCACCCTAGCTACAGAGTCTAATAGGTGATTCTAAGGGGACATAGCGTTATTTTGAGTGCTATTTTCAGTCCCGTAGAGTTTTCATTTAGTTCTTCATGTAATAGGCACATGTACAAAAGCAATTAAACTAGAGAAAAAGCAAAAAATAACAGCAGGCAACTTGCTGCCTTCAGTTACTGTGCTCCCAATTGGGAACACTGTCAGTCACCAGTGGGGCCTACAGAATTAAATTAGTTGGGGTTGGGGGGAGCTTTTTTTGGCTGAGTCAGCATCTAAATATAGGAATCCTTCTGAAGGACTGCAGGTTTCTCAGAGGGCTATGCTGGAGGCAGGGAGTAGACTGATTTTTAAAAGTCTATCCAGGAAAAAAGAATTATTGCAAAATGTGCAAATTTCCTGAGTTGTGGTTAGGAAAAAAACATTTCTGTTTGGCTTTCCTGTTTGGGACCTAGTGAAGTGAAAGTGTCAGTCGCTCAGTCACATCCGACTCTTCGCGACTCCCTGGACTGGAGCCCATCAGGCCCCTCTGTGCATGAGATTCTCCAGGCAAAAATACTGGAGTGGGTAGCCATTCCCTTCTCCAGGGGATCTAGACATTGTCTTTATTTCATTAAGATAAGCCAGTACAATAATCATGTTCCTAGAGTGATATAACCTAAAGTATGAATTGGGGTTGTTTTAGTAAAGTTGGGTTTAAAGTAATAGGGACTAAATTCACTTATGTATTAAAGGGATGTGTTAGAAAGACACTAGAGATGAACAGAATCAGAGGGAGAGGGCTTTCTGGACTTAAGGGATTCACTACTGTCAAGACCACTCACTCATACACTCTTCCCCATCATCTCTGTGTCTTGGTGCAGATACATCTGGCTTTATTCTCTCCTGCTGGAAACAGATTTCCACAGACAATGGAAGACAGCCACCAACAGATTCTAATTCATGTCCTCCAGCTTCTATGACCCAAATGCAAGACATATTCTCTCCACTTGAAGACACAGCCCAGGATAAAAGGAGTTCACAATGGAGATGAGAGACGGGTGACCTGAAGAGTAAGAGAGGACCCAGCAGAGAGCTATGTCATGGAAACCAGAGCCAGATGGAGTTACAAGGAGGCAGCAATGGTCAAAGACATCAGACGACACAGAGAGACCAAGTAGAATGGGATGGAAAAGTTCCTTACAGCATTAACACAAAAAGTTAAAGTCACGTTTATCTGTGCACTTCATGTTGCAGGTGTGTGAACAGCACAGCCCTTTTCTCGAAGTTTGGTGCTCCTGTGCTGTCACACAAATTTGGTTAACTGCCCATAGATTTGTGGCTCCATGTAGAGGTGGCACAAAAGTATTAATTAACATTAAAAAATT
Source organism: Nanger dama (assembly GCA_917880005.1). Classification (NCBI taxonomy): domain Eukaryota; kingdom Metazoa; phylum Chordata; class Mammalia; order Artiodactyla; family Bovidae; genus Nanger; species Nanger dama. Next base: position 17,839,991 of record CAKJTW010000017.1, on the reverse strand, counting down.
GGATAAAGGACCCACAAACAACAATAAAATAAATCTCAGGGAAGAATCACAGTGGGCTGAGCATAAGTCACACACCTGCCAAAGTGAGAGAGTTGGCCAGCCTGGGGCCAACAGACACACATGTGTCTGTTGGCCCCACCCTTCCTGTGGATGAGGACTGGGTACTATGATCAACAACCCAACCAGGATTACAGAATTGGAGTTGGGGAGAAGCTGGTTCCCAAGGAAGAGAAGGAAGGTAGGTGTGTGCATAACCAACACAAACGGTTACAGGCATACAGTTAAGGGTAAACACATCCCAAGATCACCAATAACAGCTATCAGTTATTCATATCAACACTTCTGTTGTACCTATTTGCATCTTACCTGTGTAGGTCTGGAGTATCACAAAGATGAGTGCATAAGATTCTCACTTCAGAGTTCAGGAAGTTGATGTATTGTTGTTGTTGTTTAGTTGCTAAGTCATAACTGACTCTTACATGACCCCATGGACTGTAGCCCATCAGGCTCCTCCGTTCATGACATTTCCCAGGTAATAATACTGGAATGGGTTGCCATTTCATTCTCCAGGGAATCTTCCAGACACAGGATCAAACCTGCATCTCCTGCACTGGCAGGCAGATTCTCTACCACTAAGCTACCTTGGAAGCCAAGTTGATGAATAGACATGTGTGAATATAAATTACGTACTATGTAATGTGGACTATGGTAAAAAAATTTTGAAAAGTAGTGTGGTGGTGGTGGTTTAGTTGCTAAGTCATGTCTGACTCTTGTGACCCCATGGACTGGAGCCCGCCATGCTCCTCTGTCCATGGGATTCTCCAGGCAAGAATAATGGAATGGGTTGCCATTTCCTTCTCCAGGGGACCTTCCAGACCCAGGAATCGAACCCGGTTTCCTGCACTGCAGGCAGATTTTTACCAACTGAGCTACAAGGGAAGCCTGAAAAGGAATGCAGCAGGAGAGAAAAAGGGATAATTCCATTGGGAGTGTGATTAGGGTGAGCTTTGTGATGAATCCAAGCTTACAGAAGGGCTTTGAAGGAAGCATTGGAAATTTCCAGGAGGACAAGATGGGTTCCCAAAGAAGTCTTCTCATCTTAATTGACCACAATGCCCAATTGGACTGGAGAATATTATGGTTTGCAATACATAGGACAACAGTTGGAAAATACAGAGCTAGTTAAAATTTCACACAAAAACTAAATCTTATAGAAATTAAGTGATTTGACCAAAGTATTGTAACGCAGCTAGAGAGAGACAGGCTTAGGGTGAGACTCAGACTTCTTGGCAATGCAAGTCGAGCTTCTTCCATTCCTCCACATGAAACCTGAATAGCCAAGTCAAGAGGCCGTCTGAGCCCTTCCCTGGTTTTTCAAGAGGCACAGTCTAGAGGACAGATCCAAGCACAGATATGGTGTGCCCCAGGCATTACCAGCTCATTAGCCTTGAAGAATTCTAAGCAGCAAGTGCTTATTGTGACTTGTACATTCACAAACAAGTTGGAACAAATCTGTTCCTAAAAAACACAGCTGGCCGCCACAGAGCACTGAATGCTTACCCAGGTTACATCCAAAACTCATGGACGTTGGGTTGCTTTTTAATTAAACTCAGGGCTGAATTCTAGAAAGGTTATTTCCTTAGCAAAGCCATGACTCAGGGTGAAGGCAGGCCCTGTGGTTTCCATCAGGAAACAAAATGCTAGGCCAAATGTGCGTCTTCCTCACGTGAACTGGTAGGGCAGACAGCAGAGCTGACGAGCAGAGCTCTGAGGAAATGACAGCCTTGAAGTTGCTGGGCTGAGTCGGCCACTGAGGCTTTAGCATCTTCCTGCCAAGGCTGAACTGGAGACCCTGCTGACTTCCTGAGTAGAGGCTCTGAAGTCCTATGCAATGACAGCACAGGACTGGGCAAGGTTGGTGGGGCTGACGGGCTGGAGGTTTGCGGGCTGGGATTGTAGGTGAATGCCCTCTTCTACACTGCCTCCTGTGTACAGGCATCCCTGGTTCCTCAAATATAATCCCTAACCAGAAAGCCATGGAAGGCAGCAGGTGGGGCCTCACCTGTGTGCTCATGCTCTGAGCAGGAGTGTCAGGAAGTACACAAGCATCATCTTTCCCCATGAAGATGCTCTGAGAGAAGTGATAGAGGAATACAAACCAAGCATCCTATGTTTGTGGAGCGCTGGTGAGAAGCAACACAAGCACCACCTCCCCCCCCGCCCCAGAAGTCTCAGTGTGATATTCTGTCACTCCAGAGAAAAGATCGAAGCTCATAATTGTCAAGAGTTGGAGGAAACTGTCAAGAGCACAGTAAACCAGCTGTGGACAACATGAAACGAACCATCAGTCTTGCGATGGGTAAAAGTTCCAAATCATCATCAGAATAAAAAAGAAAAACAAAGACTGTCAGTGCCACAACATGGAAAGTCCTGAGCCACCAAAGCCCAAGGTCTCTGCCAGCCTCTCCTTCTCACCCCTTTTGACTACATATACATATGCTACAATAATGCTATTAGTCTGCAACAGGTTGGAGAACTTGGAGCCACTTCCTGCAAAGGACGGGGCTACCTATTAACATTTGCTTGACTATTTTTTGTGTGGTTTTATAGGCAGATTCTTCAAGGTACGGATCCTGGCTTTGCTGCGTGGTCTAGGGTAAGTTATTTAACCTCTGTAAAACACACCTCAAGAGTCTTGAAAAATGATGATTATATAAGAGAATATCTATAAAATACTGAGCACAGCACTGGAACACAGTAGGTGCTCAAAATGGTAGCCGTTAATGTCATTTTCATTATTAAAACTCAGACCTTGCCTTTGAACAGCTCACAATCTAATGAGAAAAGCAAACCCAGTTATGACTCATGTAGGATATAATAGAATGGTTTTATAAGTGTAGGTTGTCGTTATTTAAGATAACTTTTGTATAATCTGTTCCAGGTAGATGGTGACAGCATTTGCAAAAACTCAAAGGAAAAAGTCACAAAGCCTCTTAACAGGCTAGGAGAGTGTTCCAGATTCTAGAACACATCAAGATCTTTGTCTACTCTGGAAAGGCAGAGATGTGAGATGCTAGCACCTTCAGGCAGCTTGGAGCTCAACTTTGTCGGCACCAGGGACACTTTCAAAATTCCAGTACCCGTTCAGCAAATATGACAAGACAATTCAATGAAGAATGGATAGTCTGTTAATCAAATGGAACTCAAACAGTTAATATCAAAATAAGCAAAATCTCATAACATAAAAACCAACTCAAAATGATCATAGATCTAAATGCAATAGCTAAAACTATAAGACTTTTAGAGTTAACACAGGAGAAAGCCTTCATAACTTTAGGTTGGGCAAAGAATTTTCAAATATGACACAAAAGCACAATCTATAAAATGAAAAACTGATATCTTGTACATCATGAGGAATTAAATGCATTTGCATTTCAAAAAGCACCAATGAGAAAATGAAAAGACAAGTCAAAGACTGGGAGAAAATATTTGCAAATCACATGTCTGATAAAAGTCTTGCTTACAGAATATATAAATAACTCTCACAAGCTCCTAATAAGAAGACAATTTGATGGAAAAAATGGGCAAAAAAATTGAATAGACATCTCACTAAAGAAAATATACAAATGGCTAATAAGTACTTGAAAAGATATTCAATACCATAAGTCATTGCAGAAACACAAAATAACAATTAAAAATACTGACAATTCTATGTGTTAGCAAAATGAAACCCCTAATCATTGCTGGTAGGACTGTAAAATGGTCCACACTGGAATACAGTTTGGCAGTTTCTTAAAAGTTAAACATAAACTTACCATATGACTCAGAAACTCTGCTCCTAGAAATATACCTAAGAGAAATCTAATACCTAAGATAAATATAAAATACCTAAGATAAATATAAACATATTTCTACACAAAGGTATGCCCATGAATGTTCACAGTAACATTATTCATAATAACCCCAAACTGGAAACAATGTAAACGCCCATCAACTGCTGAATAAATGAAATGTGGCATATTTATGGCGGGGGGGAGTACTGTTCATCAATAAAAAAGACCATGCTACAGATGAACCTCAACAATATTATGAAAAGTGAAGGAAGCCAGATGAACAAGACTACACATAGTCTGATTCTGTTTACACGGATGTCCACAAAAGATAAATGGATAGAGATAGAAAGTAGATTAGTGGCTGTCTAAGGCCAGACAAGAAGCAAGAATTGACTGCAAACTGGTAGTAGGAAATTTGGAGGATGGTGGAAACATTGTAAAACTACATAATGGTAATGGCCGCACAATTCTATAAACATGAATTTTAAATAAACTGAATTGATAATTATAATGGGTAAATTTTATGCTATCTACAATAGATGTCAATAAAGCTGTTTTTAAAATTCCAGTGTCCAAGATTCTCTCCAGATCCATTACACCAGAATCTTTGGTGCTGGGACCCAGGCATTGGTATTTTTTAAAGCCAGATACTTAAACTGAACTATCCAAATGTTTGCTTTGGACTTAACCTATCAGATGTCATCAGGGATAATGCTGATGGTCAGTATTACACCTTATCAATTTGGGGTAATATTGCAGTTGGAAATAGGGTCAGATAGTTGAGATCCTGAAAACTCAAAACCGTCAACCTAGCCTCTCACAGCTGCTATAATGATAATCAAATATTTTGTACCTATTTAGGGTATGTTTGGCTGCAAGTAATAGAATCTTATTTTCAGCATCTTAAATCATGATTGCTTTTCATTAACAGATAGTCTGGGAGTAGGCAAACTAAGTTCGTTTTGGAAATTCAGTTGTGTCATTAAGGACCAAGGCTCTTCACATTCTTGAATTTTATCATTCATCCCATGTGCAGGCAGCATCACTCCTCACGGTCAGAAAATGGTTGCCAGATCTCCAAGCTACTCACTCTTACATGACAGTATCTCAAGGAGAAAGCTGGGGCAGAAAGGCTGGGGGAATGACAGAAGTTTCTCTTTATATACCTTTCCCTTATTAGAAAGGCAGGAGAACTCTTTCTCAGAAGTCCCAAGAAGCCCATCCTTTGTAACATCTCTGTTGAAACTGGGTCAAAGGTCCACCCGTTAGCAAGAGAGAGAAGACTGGCTGCTGGAGAGGAACAAAAGCATCTGCCGTGTCCCTTGTGATCATATGGTGTTTTACAGTTATGCGTATGTGGCAGACAATGTTCCTAATTACAAGCAATAGGAAATGTTCCTGGCTAATTTAACCAGAAAATGACTTTATTCATGGGATTTTGAGTAATTCAGAGTTGTCAGGATAGCTGAAGAATGAGGCTTGAGGTTAAGCTGCCAGAAACAATGTCTAAAATCATGAGCATTATTCTAATGAAGAAGCCCCTGCTGCTGTCCCTCCCCACACACAACACCCGGTTTGCACCATTGCTGTTTCTCTGCTGAGAATTTTATCTTGTTTCATTGTTATTGCCGTGGCCATCAAAGAGAGAGTAAGTGTGCTACCCAACCTTGGCTGTTGGGTCACTGACTCCCAAGTCAAAGTGTACTGTGAATCATTTGACTGGTGGAGCCTGGGTCAGATTATTTTACCTGGCTGCTAAGGAGTCTGAGAAGATGAATATGTGGCATTTGGGGTATTTCTAATGGAAGAAAGTCTTTATCCTCAACCAAGACTTATTAAGTGGAAAGTTCCCAACGTAGATAGAGCTTTAGATACAAGGGAGCTAGAGTGAATTACACATGTCCATCTCAGTGTTAACGATCCCATCTGATTCTCACAGCCTCTTGCAGTCATCTTCGTGTTATTGAAAGAGCTCAAAGGTGCCTTGCCATGTTCCAAAATCTAAGTTCCACAGTAATACACAAGCAAGCAAAGACTAGTGTTCAAGACATGCACTGGGCACTGTTGGGGCAAATTACTAGAAAACAAACCAGATGTCCATGATTAGGTATTTGTTAATAAACACTTGTTAATAAACTGTTCAACATTTATACAATGGAACTCCATCTAACATTTTAAAAAATGAGGTAGTTTTTATGTGGTGATAAGAAGAGATCTTCAGGATGTATTATTAAGCAGAAAAATAAGTTTCAAAACAATATGTATAGTATACCTCCAATACAGTTCTAAGACATTAAATTATATTTTGTGTCTGTACCAAACGATTAACAGCGGTTGTCTCAGGGTATGTGAATACGAACCTTCACTTTATCTACTATATATTTTTAAAAAATATTTTACAATAACTACATTATTTTTGTAAGCAACAGAACATGTGACAAATGAATTTTTAATTGAGCCAAGAGATTATTTGCTAAACCATAAAGGCAAGGGTCTCAGCTGTTTAGAGGATGGGAGGGTGGAGATGGGGAGACTGTCCATGTTACTTAAGGGCTCTTTCACCTCTAGGGCTGAGATACTGAAATGAAAATGAATGAGACACTCAAAGAGTACAGTCTGTGGGAGAGGGAAAAGGCAAGTAGCTTGACATTCCATGAGAAGCTGGGTCCTCAGCCACTGGGGCCAGAGGAGTCACCTGCAGCCGAAGTCATGGAATACTGAGAGGATTCCATGCAGCGGAAGAGTCAGTTCTTGGTCACAGATCTGGAGAGGGTCAGGAAGAGCGATTAAGATCAATGCCATGTGTCAAAGAGGCTGGACCCTCCTTGCAGACTGGGTAAGAGGAACTGGGCTCAGGTTGGGATGAGGCTTTATTCTCAAGCACAGCTGCTCAGGCAGAAGTTGCAAGTTATCATGTGGAATTTTTTTTTTTTAATTGCAAATATTTCTATCACAATTTATTATTGATGAAAATTGTTTCTAGCTATAGGAATCTTATATTCCAATACCACAGATGGTACAAATAAATGTACCAAGCCCTGAGAGAGAGGCAGTAAAGCTTGGGGGAGAAGGTTGTAGATTGGACTTGGTTTCTTAGGCAATGTAGACAAAGAGCTGACCCTGGGTGACTCCAGAGGAGAATCTCTGATCGAATGGTTGGCTTTGGGCAAGTCTTCCTGAGAAAAATGGCTTCAGTACTGATGGGAACATCCCAACCCAGGCTTCCCCCTGAAGGGTGTATGTATATGACCTGGGCTTTAGTTGTGGGAGCTGTGGTGGTGGGAACCCTCAGGCTCTAACCCTGAAATGCTTAGGCTTTTGCTATAAAAGAACAAAGAAAGAATGGCTACTATGTACCAGCTTGGGCTTTCCCGTTGGCCCAGTGGTAAAGAATCTGCCTGCCAATACGGGAGACATGGGTTCGATTCCTGGTCCAGGAAGATCCCATATGCCACAGAGCAACTAAGCCTGTGGACCACAACTACTGAGCCTGTGCTCTATAGTCTGGGAACCACAACTATGGAAGCCCACGTACTGAACCCCTGCTCCCCAACAACGAAAGCCACCGCAACAGGAATCTCACGCTGGGAAATGAGAGTAGCCCCACCCCTCTCCAGGATTAGAGAAAAGCCCGCACAGCAATGAGGACCCCGCACAGCCATAAGTTAATAAAACTATAAAAAGCACTACTGTGACAATAACATTAAAAAATGAACCAACTCGTGTGTGCTGTGAGTCCTGCTGGTGTGTCTGGAGAACGTCAAGGCAGGCGGCGTTGCTCCTCAGGTCAGAATGCCTGACGCCTGCTGCTGGGTGCTCCCCACCCTCCAAAAGGCAGGAAGAGCCCCGAGTCGTGACAGAGACATCAATGGTCCCGTGCAGAGGTCCCCAGCCTTGTTTGGCACTGGGTACTGGTTTCACGGAAGACAATTTTCCACAGACAAGGGGGCACAGGTGGGATACAGTTTCGGTTTGGCCACTCACCTCCTGTGCAGTGCCCCAGTTCCTGACAGGTCCTGGACCAGTACTGGTCCGCGGCCTGAGGGTCTAATGGATGGGGGCGCTTACGTATCTGGAAGCAAGGTCCTGGAGCGACATCCCTCCACCTGCGGTGCAGATGGCAGCCGGCAGGGGCAGCCTTCGTGATGGGAGAGGGGGAGGTTACCAGTTCCTGGGCGAACTGACTTCTGGTCTTCTTGTTGGTTACCAGGGAAACTAGCGGGCGGCACACCTCTCACCGCTCCTATCGTATCTACCAGCTGATCTAATTAGAACGATAACTAGCTGGGACTGGAGGCAAGTACCTAGGTGTTCTGATTTGGCTGCATGATGAAGAGGGAAGGCCTGTTAGGAGAGGAGGCAAGGCACTGGTCAAGCAGCGGAGGCACAGAGAACAAGGGAACAACCTTCTTGGGTGACCTGATCAGATACCCACTCAACAGGAAAGGACACCCTGGCTGAAAGGGCCACCACACTGTCGTCTTTACAGCTCACTCTCCCCGCTCCCCACCGCACAGTGTGATATCTGTCAACACAGGTGTCACAAATCACTGGTGAAGACTGTTCTTACAGAGGCAGAAATCTAGATTAATCATGTGAGGCGAAGAAGGAAGAAGGTTTCCCCAGAACGATCCTTCACCATCCATTTGTGAATTTCTGGCCAAGGAGACTTGCTAAAGACATGACTTTGTGGGCAGCTTACAGAACAATTTGGCATATATAACATTTGGGGTTGTTTTCCTTCTCCATTTTGTTTTGCTTTGCTTTCCAATATCAAAGTAATTCTAAGCCACTAGACATAGCTTCCATCCCATGACTTCAGATGAGCAGCCTCCAGATGTGCTACAGATGTACAGTCTGTCCAAAACAGAACAGTTGTAAAGATGTAAATGTCCACTCTCTGGGGACAGTATAGTATAACATACCACACAGTAGCCTGACTGCTTGGATAGAATTCTGACTCTACCACTAGGGCAAGCTTCTAACTTCTTTGGGCCTCGGTTTTTCACCTGTAAAATGATGAGAATTATAGTACCAACCTCATAGGGATGTTGTGAGGATTAAATTAGTTAACTTTCTTTTTTTTTACAAAAGAGTATGTAGTTAGTAGTGCCTAAAGCATAGTAAGTGTAAGCACTGTTATCACTGAAGAATCCTGTTGGCTGTTCCTACAGGACCTCACAAGGTTGAAGTAAGTGGATGAATGGGCCTTGGGCATCATGGTTCGAGAAGCTTAGCTTTACAGATCTAGAAGAGTGATCTCACCTCAGCGAGGTCACAGTTAAGGGGACTGAGGGATTATCCCATGCAGACTAGATTCACAAACTCACAAAAGGGTTTATTGCCTGTCTGCCAAAGTGTTTAACTGCACCAAGGCAAAGGTGCCAGTGTTACAGGCACTCATGTAGCACTCCCTCCTAAGAAAAGTTGCATGGGAAACCGAGTTTTAACTAGAAATTTACTTGTGAATGCGGCAGAACTGTGCTGACTTAATGCCAACATCCCCACCATACGAGGCACAAACTGGGTCCTTGTGTACATAAGGGGACGTGTCTTCCAGTTGTCTGGTCAGGAAACTCCCTCCTGTGAACAGCACTGACACAGCTCTAGTTCTGGTTCTACACAGAATGTCTCACTGTGATGACATGCTTTCTTTGAGACTGGACCAAAAGGAAGGTCAAAAGCTTTAGATAGGCTAATATTGGACCCTGGGTACATCTGAAACTTCTTAGACATTGCAGCTTCAAGTGAGTTTCTTTCAGACTGACCTAGGGCAGAGTGGAACTTCATTGCAGAATAAGTGAAGATTTTGATGTATAATAGGATGAAGGAATTTATATTTACCTGAACTCTTCCAAACGACAGCCTTTTGCAGAGTCGAAGACTGTTTTATGAGCCACTTGATATCGATGCGTGTGTGTTGGGGGTGGGCGGTGGATATGCTTAGACAAACCAGATTGTCAGTGGACTGCAGTCTGAGGATCAGGGTTCTAGTCACTACAGGGCTTTCATTTAACAGAGCTGGAAGCCAAGCTTAAACAAGTGAGTACTGTGCTAGGGTCAGAAAGAGAAGTAGTACCATGTATTAGAGGGGCAGCCAGGAAGAAATGGACTTGTCAGATGCACATGTTTGAGGCTGATGCCACACAGGGATTGGGGCTATAAAGCAAATCTTCTCTTATTTCATGTCTTACCTACCTCTCCCGGGGCAGAGCACCTTACAGCGCCCGGGCGCCCAAGAGCTCTGGAATTCAGCCTACTTTTGAGCCCCACTCTCCATCTTCCCAATGATTTTGTGAGCTCAGCTATTAGTCTTTCTGTGAATTCCCTTTTAAGCTACTTAGAATTGCTTTCTGTTGTTGGCAGCCAAAATTTTTGAATGATACATTCTTATTTTGAAATATATCCTCTCCTTCACTGTTCTTTCCTCTCTCTCTCTTTTTCTCCCTATTGATTTACACAAACACACAACAGCAATAAGGAAGAAAATCATGGCAAAGAGAAAATCATTTAAGAATAGAATCCAGCAAGAAGTAACATCAATACACAAAGTTCATGTTACACATTTCCATGCCTTTTGTTTAGGTGAGAGCACATTAGAATCTAATCTTCCTAGGAGCCAAAGTGAAGACAGGAACAAAATTTGTATACAATTCTGTGCCCATAAGTAACAAAAAAAAAAACATAAACTAGTAGTCCAGGAAGCCATGCCTGACCTGACACCAAAGAACAATTTCTCCCATGAATCCTTCTACAACACAGAATGAAAAAGTGAACGTCACCCTGCACGATATCTACGCACTCAATACAATAGAGGTTCATAAAACTGCAGAGCAGAAAAACTGAATCTAATCTCACCCTTTCACCAAAGCATAATTCAGTCAGATCACCTCTGTGAACAATAAAGCAATATATCCCAGTTATTGGGATGGGTCTGGTTTAACTTAGGGACAGATTTGAAAGAGTAAAGCTTCAGGCAATTCTCATTTAATAAGGTATGTTTTTCAACTGATCTTTGGAAGGATACTGAACCACATTAAATTTCAGATTATACTTTCTGACAAGTACCTGGAATGCAGCTCTTCAGTGTTTGGGGGTTAATAATAAACTCATTATGTTTCAACAGCTGACTGAACTGGGATTAGGCCTAACATATTTTGTGAGATGTTAAAAATCTGAGGAGGTGATGTACTTGAAGGGACAACCAAAACCAACCCAGCTTATATCAGTGGTAGATCAAGGTAGTACCTATGAAGAAGGTCAAATCTTCTCATATACATGTTCACATCAGCACTACTCACATAGCCAAAAGGTAGAAGCCACGAGGTATCCATCATCCATAGATGAATGGACAAACAAAATGTGGTATACACATCACTGGAATAACAATCAGCCTTTAAGAATGAAGGCAATTTGACATAGAGCACAGCATGGATGAACATTGAAGACTTTATATTAAATGAAATAAGCCAGTCACCAAAGGCCAAGTATTTATACAGTTCCTCTTCTATGAGATGCTTTGAGTACTTAAATTCATAGACACGAAGTAGAATGATGATTGCCAGGGGATAAGGAAGAGGAGCACGGAGAGTAGTTTAATGGGTGTAGAGTATCAGTCTGGGAAAGTGAAAAGGTTCTGGAGACGGATGGCGGTGTTGGCTGCACAATTTTGTGAATATAAGAGTGCCACAGAACTGCACACTCAAAAATGGTTAAAATGGTAAATTTTGTTGTGTATATTTCACCCTAATTAGGAAATAAAGCATGGAAAAAAGTAAATTAGGAAAACTTCAAAAAAAAAAATGGATGAATGGTTTCAAAATGTGACACCTTAGAGCCTCACTATATAAATTTAACTTGAAAATCTTTAAAAGCAGGCACTGCCAAACATCCACCTTGGCTATAAAAATCCTAATAAATCTCCTAGGTTTAGAATGTCTAATTTTGAGCAATGAACTTTCCTGGTGAGCTCTCCAAGATAAACTGATTCCAAACCACACATTTGTGTAAATGGATTTATTGGCTTGCTGCCTTGGGGTTGTTCACTAGAGCCAGTAGGGGCCATGATCTTATCAATCCCTATAACAACCCTGTACTAGTCAGGTCCATTTTGCAGATGAGCAAACCAAAACTCAGAAAGATCAAGTAGCTTTCCTAAGGTCAGCTAGCTCAGAAGCGGTGGATCTTAGATTTGAACCAGACCTCCTAATTTTCAAGAGGCTAGGGTTCAGTATCTGGGTCAGGTCAGAAGATTCCCTGGAGGAGGAAATGGCAACCCACTCCAGTATTCTTGCTTGGGAAATCCCATGGACAGGGGAACCTGCTGGGCTGCAGTCCCTGAGGTCGCAAAGAATCAAATACAACTGAGCAGACACATACCCATTCGCTCTAATACGTACTGTGTCCACACAGGCTGGAGAAAGCCTGTTGTCTTTTATTACACTCAATGAATCTTTAAGCAGTGGAAATTTTACCCTGTAAAATTTCTAAAACCTTTGCTGGGTTTTAGAGGCTTTGAGGGACTAGTACAAGCCAGTCCCACCTCTGCAAACATTCTCAAAACTTACATCCAGGCTGAGGACAGAAAGGATATGCATGAATTTCCTTCACCATTTCATTTTATTTCCTCATTAGTGTACATTATTGAAAATATACTATGTATCATACTGCCCTAAAAACTGGGGGTTTAAAGCAATTCACAGAGAAAATAATTGGTACATTTGAGTAGGAAAATCCCCTTTGATTTTCGAATCTCCATCTTCGAGCTTTAGAGCACAAAGTCTGAGGCAAGTCAGTTCAGAAAAGCCCCATTGGGCCACCTCCCACAGTTCTCCAGGGAAATTATTACCCAATCAAGCCTGTTCCACATTCTATCCGCTCCCCTCTAGCCCTTGCTAATTGCTCCTAATTACATACCTCAAGAATTCCTCTCTCGTTGTGTGTGTGTCCGGAAAACACACTGTGTTTTGTCTTTTCCTAGGCTAATTAGGATTTGCTGAAGGAAGCAACAGGGCTTGGAGCCCTCTGATCTTCCGGGAGAGGCCCTGCCCTCATTTGTCTTCTGCACTGAATTTCCTCGACTCTGTCTTCCTCTGTTTGGACACCTCAGCTTCACTGGGAGCCAGGTGCAGCCATCCTACAATCAGATGTAAACAGTCTCTTTGTGCAGGTACCCTGTACCCTCATAGCCTAAAGAGTTCTCGCTGAGTGTGGAAACCTCAATTTATGCCGCTTTCTCTTTTTTGCTTTGCTTTAGAGCAAGCTGTACTTCATAAAGTTTCAGTGGCATTTTTCAAAGCAGAAAACAGTCTCCATGTATTCTTTATATGTGTAAATGTGAGCTCCTCTGTATTTCTTACACAATGTCTTCAGGCACATTGGTACATGCAATATTTATTAACTCACTCAAGTTTATATTTATCCAACTTTTAAAAATTGATTTATTTTTGATGGTAATTAAAAGCAAAATAACTAGGTGTTTCACACCTTCTGTGTCCAGGTCTTTTTCCTTTGGCCCTGCTGCTATTCTGCAATAATACTGTAGAAATATCTCAGTGCTGTTGAGAGTTGCTGTATCAGATCAGACTAAGAGTACTCCCCCAAGTGTGTTCTGGAGATGTTTAAAAAAACAGTGCGGTGTCTTGGAAAACGAAGTGGGCAGAAAGTCAGGAACTCAAGGTTCAAGTTATGATTCATTATCAATATCCTTGGGAAAGCAGCCTCTCCATCTCTGCATCTCCACTGTGCCATCTCTACAGCAAAAATGTTTTATCAGATGACATCCTGTCACTGTCTTCATTTTGTTTCATCAGCTGCTTTTTTAAGAGATTTGATGAGGTTGTTGACATACAAATTGAAGAAATCTTGAGTTGATCAAGTCTTATTCTCCTCCCAGTAAATTGTTATCTTGAACCACCCTCTTCAACTTAGCCGACTATTTTTTACTGACCCCGAAAGAAAGGTCCTTTCTGCTTCACCTGGATTTGTGACTTTCCTTCTCTACCCTCCATCTCCTCAACCCTCGAAAGACAGGGTCTCTGCTTTCTCCTCTGTGGGAATTCATCCTATCCCTTCTTCAGTGTTAATTTTATCTTACTAGTTACAAATTCACCCATGTTTCCCTGAAAGATTTTTAAAATCCAGAGAGTCGTACATGAAGGTCAAACTTAAATTCTGATTAACATTTGGTATTAATTTGCTATTAATCACACAAGTCCAGAAATAGACACTTTTTAGAGAAAGAAGTACCTGCTATAATTCCACCACTTGCATTTGGCTTGGAGGATGCCATTTTGGACAGCAATGTGAGTTTCCTTTCTTTTTTTTTTTTCCTGCCTCTGTGAATAAGGAAATGCCAGAGACCTTCCTACCCCCTCAGCCAACCCAGTACTCCCTGTTCAGGTGCTTCTGCCAACTAATTAACACCTCCTTCACAAACTGTAAATTGGACGGCAGATGCACATGAATGCAGAACCTGGTGGGGAGTCTCATGTTTTCTCTATACATATATTTCATGAAAGGCAGGAAGTGAAATTAAGAAGGCTGCTAGGAAATTCATTTTGCCAAAATGGCCACCCCCAGAATCTTAAATTTATAGGGCTTTTAATGCAAAATACACTTCTTGTATCTTTGGAGGAGAGACCTTTTTTTGTTATTGTTTTTCAAATGTAACCCAAGGGGTTCTCAAAATTCTGGGAAAATTATTGAACATCTTTGGGAAGCCCTTAGATGGCACCAGAGATGCAAGCACATTTGCACACACATTCCGCACTCTGAGTCCACTGAACATTATTCTTCCAACCTCTAAGGACCAGGGTCTGGATCATCAAATCCTTGCCACTAGTCCCAATCTGTTCCAATCTACCCTTTATTTTGCTGACAGTGTTCTGTTTACAAGCCAAAAAGGATCATGTCACAGGCTTAATGCAGTTTCATGCTTCTCCAGATCTCACAGGATATATTCTAAACTATGTATGGGGTCCTTAGCCTCTGAGGACCTGTTTCCTTCTTAACCTTTCTCTCCTGATTCCCACTCACACTGTGCACACCAGCCAGACTGAACCAGTCTGTAGTCCTTCACACGGGTGATCTCTCACAGCTCTGCACTCTAGCTCTGTCCCTGTCCCATTCTTACTCTAGAATCCAAAATTTTCACTTTCTCCAAAGAGCATGGAAGTAATTTTTTCATTCACCTGCAATTCAATTCAATTCAACAAAGTTTATTAAGGAACTTTTCTGTGTAAAAACTCTGCTATACTCAGAGAACACAATGATGCATAAGTCTAAGTTCTTTCTCTGGGGAGCTTACAAAACAGTGGAGTGGAGGAGACATCAGTAAATAACCATAATAAGCTTTGATGGGTCTTCCTAGAGGGCATGCCCCAAGACCTGTGGCAGCACAGAAGGATTTATCCTTCAGAAATGGTAGCTAGTGTTGGGGAGGACAACTTGGGGAAAGTGTTGGGGAAACTTTAGAGAGGGGATGAACAACATTCGAATGGGTCCACTATATTTTTCTCTTCTCTTTGCTTCAGTCTCTTGCTTCCTGGTGGGTACAGGGCAGCTGTTTGTGCAAAACAGGAAGAAAACAACACAGAGATGGATCAACCAAATCGCATGAAATGGACATAGAGTGCTGAGGATATTAAGTGTCATGGATACTGGAAAATGTGAAGAAATAGGAAATGGCAACCCACTCCAGTGTTCTTCCCTGGAGAATCCCAGGGACGGGGGAGCCTGGTGGGCTGCCATCTCTGGGGTCACACAGAGTCGAACACGACTAAAGCAACTTAGCAGCAACAGCAGCAATCCCCCAAATGTTTCAGATACTAGCTAACTTCCTTTTAAGTAGAACTTATCTTCCTTTTTAAGAGAAAAATGTCTATCTCTTTGTACGTGTGCACTTTCATATCTGTAACAAATTGCTAAACAGAGTCTGTTGTATTCAAGCAAAAATGTAGACATTTGTAACCTATTGCTGAAAGAGTTGAAACTAAAATTTTAGAAAATTTTGAACACCTATGTAAATGTGTGAAAAAAAAATACAAGAGGCAGGAGGCAAGAAATGCAAAGCAAGTGCATTTAAGTCTTCACTTTTTTCCTTACTAATTAGCAAGTGATAACCTTGGCCAGGGTGTGCAGAGGAATAGCCCACATGGATGTGGCGCAGGCCATCACGTCTGTGCAGGTCAGCCTGTGTGGTGACGTCCACTTCTGATGTAGCTGTCTGTCTCTGTCTCTGTAGCTGATCAGCAGCACCAACATCATGTGTGAGTTTCTGAGAAATGCAGCTTGTCGGGCCCTTCCTTGAATCTACTGAGCCAGAATGTGTGTTTTACCAAGATCCTGACCTCATTCAGATGCACACTGAAGTTTGACCATTGTTGTGTCACCTTATTCAGACTTCCCAACATCCCGATGGTGTTCTCAGCTCTGGGCCTCAGGCCTCAGGCCCACAGTAGATGCCTGATGCGATCCCTCGCAGTATGTGCACTTATGTGTGTAAAGCGTCTTCGTGAAGAGAGGTGCCCCAGACTGTATTCACTTGCATTTCCTTCCTCATCACATCAGTGCACCACACACATTTTGAGAAGTAAATCAATAAAAAATATTTTCCCATTAAAATGTCTCCCCTTGACTCTCCCCCAGCACACACACACACACAACTGTTATCAACTTCTAAGTAGCATTTATAAAGCCAGTGAGCAAGGAGGGGACACTTGTCAAGGGGGTACCTTTCTTGTCTTGGAGGAATAAAGAAAACTTAAATTACTGTACACAAATTGTAGTGAGAAGGGAAGCTAGAAGGGAAGCCTAGTTAGCCCTCACTCTTTTATTGTTTGTTTCTGTTGTTGTTGCTTTCTTTTAAATGCTACCTCATCAGTAGAAGAGAATTGCTAAACCACACCTAACCCCACTGAGGAAGACCAAGGGTGAGCAGGACAGGCACACCAGCAGCCTGCACTTCTTCCTTTGGCTGAAGAGACCTCAGTTCTCAGCTGTATTTAGATAGAAGAGGTGATATATACAGACTGTGAACAGCCCAGTCAACCAGCAACAAGTTTAATTTCTGCTCATTCTCAAAAGCTTTCTCCCCGCTCTTTCCTCTTAAGTGTTAATTATTTCTGAAAGGGAGAACTGAATATTGAGGAACTATTGAAAGAAGCAGGTCTGCTAGGCAGTAGTCAACTGAGGCAGGTTTTGAGAAACACCCGGCTGTCTAAGGGTCACTATTCGCTTATTTCTGATTTGTGGTAATCTTGGAATGATGGAGCTCCTCTGACTTTAGTCATGACTTTGAGTGGCTCAGCCTGCAAGGCTGCCATGCATACATTTTAGAGCCTATGCCAGCATTATAGAGATCCCCCTTTTGTCCCCTCACTCACTGTGGGGAGTGGGGAGTTAACTAAGCTACTAAGCGCCAGGAGTAAATGATCAGGCCAGGGGTGGCTACCTGAGTCAAGATGGACAGCCCAGGGAAGACTCTGCACTCTAATGCAGGGGGCCCAGTTTCAATCTCTGGTCAGGGAACTAGATCCCACTACATGCCACAACTAAAAAGACCCCACATGTTACTGTATGCCACAGCTAAGACCCAGCACAGCCAAATAAATATTTAAAAAGCTGGACACCTCAGAAGGCCTTCTTTGTGAATCCGAAATCCAGATTGATAGGATATCTATCCATATCTATGTCTATATCTATATGTATATCTATATTTATCTGTGTGTGGAGAGAGGCTGGCTGATTTATTCTTTCTTTATGCTGGTAAAGAATAAACCTTGGAATGTAGGGTGGTCAACATTTGCCCATTGTGTGGATTGGAGAAGCAGGGGAGGCAGGTCTGCAGAGACAGAAGAATAGAACAGCCAGGCCAAAATGAATAGAGATGAAGGATGAGAGAGCAAGTATGCTGGGTTAGCATTTCAGTTCCATCACCGGAGTCTCTTTATCTTGTACCCTCTGTCTTTTCAATAACTTTCCCTTCACCACTTAAGCAGCTCAGGGTGGCTTTTGTTAATTATAAACAAGAGAGCTGCTGCTTTCCATGTGGCTGTGCAGAGCTGAGCTTTTACCCTCTGAAAGCTTGGCTCTCACCCCCAGTCCTCCGCTGTCTGCACCAGTCCTGAGATTGTAGCCCAGGGGGAGGACAGCCAGCAGGGGAGGTCTTGGTATTATTCTGTGGGCTGCAGCCTCTGAGAGGAGGCTCCCCTGCCTGCATGAGCCCTAAGGTTCCCATGCCTCAGGATGGCATGTTCCACTGGCCAGAACTCCCTGGAACCAGGTGGCACAGAAGGCAGTCTTGTTACAGGTCACTTCCTGGATCCATCTTCTGGGTGGACCGCTAATAGAGCCACCCATCAGGTGGATGACTCTGGCTGCAAAGCCCTTTGTGTTCTGGGAAGGTGAGGGACAACATGATTTCATAGCAAATTTTCCAGTGAACACAGTAGGGCTGAGGAGGGACGGAACCCCAGAGGGAAATGGATCTCGGATCTTGGGGAAAATACTGAAATAGGAAGCCAAGAGACAGCATGCCAGAGCTGTACAGATCATCTACTTCAACTCCTTGAATTTTGCAGTTGGGGCAGGGAAACCAAGGCTTATTAAAGGAAGGCCCAACCACTTGATGGATCCATGAGTCCTTAGGAACCATGTTGCTTGGGTATTATCCTCATTGAATAGATGAAGAATCTGAGGTTTAGAGAAGTCAAACAATTTGCTTCAGTGCTGAAGAAGAAGTGGATCCTGAGGCCATCTCATTCTGGAGCTCAAGAGCTGGTCAGAAGCGACTTGGCCGTCATCACCCCGTGGGATCCTGGTCTCTGGACCCCAGACCAGTGCTTTTCCCTCTCACCATGCTGCCTCCATCACACTGCAGTTGGTGTGGCTGGAGCAGCACTGAGCTCAGGTCATATAGAGCCCAGCCAGGAAGCCTGAGGTCCACTGCAAAGAGGAGACTGGAACAATGAGCTGAATTCCCAGAGCAAGCCTGGTGAGCAAGCCTGACTAGTAATAGCTTAGCACAGCCCGGTCAGGTTTTGATAAGGGCAAAGATTCTAGAAAGCCTGGGAGCAGAGGAAAAGTGACCACAGTCTAAACAGAAGAGTCCAGGCTTCTTGGTCTGTCGTCTCACTTACTGGCCTTGGACAAACTGCTGATGCTGCATCTGGGTTCCTGTGCATGAGCAAGGCACCTGGACTGGATCATGTCCGGTGACCAAGCTCTGGATTCCTCAGGCAGCCATGAGGGCCTGGAGCATAAGTGGGCCTGTGACATCATGAGCCCTAGGGCTCAGACATAAACCCTTCCTGGGGACGTGAATCTGGCCTTTTGAAAGACTCAGCAGAAGTGAGCAGTGAGTCTAACCCAGGGAGAAGACAGAGGGTGGTCTAGAGTTGATGATGGAAGACCCAGCTGTGTGGTTGGGCTACACAGATGTGGCCCCCCCATACCCTCAAAGAGACTGCTAGCTTAACGTGCCTTGCAGATGTGGAGGCAGGGGTGGGGGGTGTCCCATAAAGCAACTCTTCAGTTTAATGGGTCGTACTACATATGTACTACATGGACAACACAAAGGTCTCAGCTGTACACATTTTCTATGGCCCATACATGCAGACACCGTACACATGTTCCCTGTGGACTGAAGAGCACAGCCAAGTCACTCTTGGATTAGAAATAACTATACAGTATTTTGTTTTCAAAAGCATCAGAGTACAACAAATGTTTGCATCACGCACCATTTGCTATCTGGCAACTGTCAAGGTATTTGCTGAGTCCTGATGCTCTGACATTCCTTAAAGAGTTTTAACAGGCTTCCGAGTATCTACTGGAGAAGGAAATGGCAACGTACTCTATACTCTTGCCTGGAAAACTCCATGGATGGAGGAGCCTGGTAGGCTATAGTCCTTGGGGTCGCAAAGAGTCAGACACGACTGAGGGACTTCACTTTCTTTCTTTCTATAGTTCCTTTTGGAGAAGGAAATGGCAACCCACGCCAGTGTTTTTGCCTGGAGAATCCCATGGACGTAGGGGCCTGGTGGGCTACAGTCTATGGGGTTGCACAGAGTCAGACACGACTGAGCAACTCACACACACACACTCGAGTATCTACTGCATGCCTTCTCTCCTTTTACTTCAGGGGCCTATGGACTCCAGGCTCTAAGATTCCCCCAGGCCCACCTGGAATATTTATAGGTCCCCAGGGCAGGACTGCAAACTGAAGCCCACAAACTCAGAGATCAAAATATTTTTAAATTCCAAAGAAATATAAAATAATTGTTAACTAAAGTACTTTCATGATAACCTGGAAGGTCAGGTTTGATTTAGAATGATCAGAGACTCTGTGGATTTCTTCACCAGAAAGATGGTGGCACTAAGGGAGCCAGTCCCTGGCCTCCGGCCAGTGACCCATCCCTCTTCTCTCCCAAATGCTGGTTCCATCTTCAACCATGAGCAGACTTTATGCTCAGATATAGACAGCCCAGCCCCCACATATAGCCCCATCCACAATCCCACTAAGACACTCCCTGGGTACCCTGCAGGCTCAGGAATGTACACACTGAAGCCCTGATGCACTCTTGGGAGGATGCACTTGAGAAGGAAGACTGGGCTGGCCCTGGAAGCAGTGTGGGACTGTTTGGAAAGGGAATTCTGAGGTCACAGATAGATACCTGGACTGGGTCTAGAAGTGGAAGGCAAGTGGGTTTGGGCTGGCGACATAACTTTGGTCAATGAGCTCCTCACTTTGTAAGGCAGGGCATAGCTGGAGGATAGTCAGAGGGGAGACTTGGAAGCACAGGGCCCAGAACAGGAGATCCTCTTCTTTGCTTCTAAAGGCAGTACCACCTATCTTGATGGTCCCAGGAAGATGTCCAAGAGGCATCCGTATGTACTACAGGTTGCTCTGAGCTCATGGCAAAGACAGATCTTTGTGGGCAATGTCATCTGGGTAGTTTTACGACTTGCTTGCTCTCAGGCTAGCTCATTTCCTTCCTGCTTCCATGCACTGGTCTGAGAACGATGGTCCTTTCTGTGCTCTCCTCACAAATTATCATTCTACTCTGGCTGGAGGATCAGTAATTTTTAAAATACAAAGGTCACTCTTTAGCAAGTCCTGTACATGTACCTGGGATTATGCCAGATAATCTGCATGATCTCATGGCCTGGGAGAGGAGAATAATTATTCCTGCTGGAAGAAGAAATGGGCTCAGGGCAGTGTAGGCTAGGGATTACTTCTGCTGCTGCTGCAAAGGGTGTAAGTGACAGAGAACAAGGTCTGCCTGACACCAAAGCCTGGGGCAGTCCTCGATGACTCCTGGATTAGAGCAAAAGCAATAGGTCATCTGCCACCCTACGTCCCTCAAAACTTCTCACCACTGTTCCCAGGAAGGAGGGTACTAAGCCTTGAGAGAAAATACTCTTGAGATGCTGAAATCCCAGTGACCCTATGTGTGTATGTGTGTGTGTGTTTATGTGTTAGAGCTAGCAGAGGAAGAGCTGAGTCACAAATCCATTTTAGATATTGTGTAGGAGTGTATACCCCCAATACACTCTTTACTACAAACTGGGGAACACAATGATGGAGGACCTCTGCTTCTCCCTAACGCCCTATGCAGCAGGAACAGAGCTATGCTGTTCAGAACTCCGCCCCCCACCAGCCACAAGGTGTGTGGCTAGAGGACACTATTAACTTTGTCTGCGTCTCCTCTGCTTTCTGGCTCTCTGGAAGGACCTCAGCCATTGAGTGACCAAGAGAGTGACAGCCAAGACACACCCTTCTCAGGCTGGACTTCAGCATGGGGTGGCATGGTGGCCTAGCTGTTCCCACCCAGCATGGTGCTCTTGATGTGGTTCAGAGCAACCTCTGTTCCAGGGCACTGAAAGAACCTCTGTCCAGCTAGCATCACAGTCTGACGGTGCCTCCCGCCTAATCCAGCTTTGGCCCCTTTGCTTTCACTCTTTGAAACTTTCTCAAAACTGTTTCCTTTCCCAACTGTGTCTCAGCATGTCCTTCTTGGAGAATGTAACCATCACTGACCTCCCTGAGCCTCATACGTCACAGATAACCAGAGCAAACAATTTGAAATGCCAGTCCACTGCAATGCAATGCCATGAGGACAGGCATAATGCTGTTTTCTTTTCTGATTATCGCAGCACCTAGAACAGCAAGAGGCACACAGCGATGGGAGTGGAGCTCAGTACACGTTGGTCAGATGAATGAACAAAGCCCAGATCTCTGCATCTGCACACACTGGGATTGGTGGGGACTATGCCAGTGCCTCCTGTCTTCCTTTGCAGCCCACTGTCTCTTCCTTCTGCTACACTAACACCCACCCACTTCCCTACATCTGCCTTTCTCTCCCTTCCTCAGTTACCTGAGAATTTACACAAGTGCAGTGCTCTGGTGCTCAGAACTGTCTTCTGCAGTTGCTCCAAACCACCTGGCCCTCTCTTCTGCTTTCTCTGCCAGCTGGTGCCATTTGTAGCCTCCACTTCCACCTACCCAGGGCCAACACCATCACCCCACCATGGTCTTTACCTATGTCTGGAGTTCCTGTTCCCAAACTGTATCCTAAGGAACACTTACCTATTGGGGTGCTTACTTTAAAAATTATCTTCTGCATGTCAGGCACCCTATTAGTTGTTCTGTTTATATTATGCTTTTTATTATGGTAAAACATACCTAACATAAAGTTTACCATTTTAACCATTTTTGAGTGCACAAGTTTAGTTACCTTAAATATAATTGTATCTCAGTATCCATGGGGCATTGGTTCCATGGATACCAAAATCTGTGAATGCTCAAGTCCATTAAGTAAAATGACAAAATATAGTTGGCTGGCTCCAAATCTGTGGGTACAGAAGCCTGGTTATACATTCAGTGTGGACAAACCACACTTTGTTTATACATTCATCAGCTGGTGGACTACATTTTGGCTATTGTGAATGCTTTTGGAGCATTTGGCCTTTTGTCAATTTGGCTGTTGTCAATGCTTCCAGGAGCATTGGTATACACATATCTGTTTTTGGTCCCAGTTATCAGTTCTTTTTGAGTATGTATATAAGAGTGAAATGGCTGGATCATATGGTAATTGTGTAGTTAACTTTTAGAGGACCCACCAAACTGTTTTATACATTGTTAACCTGGTACTTTTGGGGAAAAAAAAAGCATTCCATAGTCAATAGACTTTGTCCTCTAACTCTTTCTTGGAGAGTTACATTGCACTTTAGCATTGTAAAGTCTCTGAGAGGTTCTGCAATAAGAAAAAAAAAAAAAAAAAAGAGTCTTTGTAACTTTGCCCCATCACTAGGCAAACTAACTTGAAAATGGAACTTGTTTTGCAGAGTAACTGGTAACATACTGCTGGTTTGGGCAACAATGCCGTGAGCTCCATGAGGTGGACAAAGAAGGGCTGGCGCTCGGGACCAGAGAAGAATCACTTGGAGCCCAGGGAAGGGACAACCTACAACTCTTCAGCTAGCTTACTGGGTGACACTTGGCAAGTTACTTTCCTTCTCCTGGCAGCTCCACACACAAGACGTCTTTTGCCTGGTACATCTTTTTGCTGGGCTTACCTTATGGCTCAGTGGTGAAGAATCTGCCAGCTATGCAGAAGACACAGGTTTAATGCCTCGGTCGGGAAGATCCACTGGAGAAGGGAAATGGCAGCCCGCTCCAGTATTCTTGCCTGGAGAAGCCCATGGACAGAGGAGCCTGGTGGGTTACAGTCCATAGGGTCACAAGATTCAGATTCAACTTAGCAACTAAACAAAACCAATACTCTTCTGCTGCTTCTTTGCTTCTTCAAGATTGATTTGACCTTCAGGACTAGTTCAGGGAGCCATCACTTCCCTCAGGAAACTCAGACCCTGCTCTCCTGTCTCCCCAGGCAAGGATTGGAAGGCCCTCTTTGCTGGCTCTTATTAAACTGTGTTGCCTTGCTAAATGGTCAGCTTCCTCTACTAAATTGAGGCAAGTGGCCGTGGGTGGCAGTGGAGGTGGGGAGGGGAGGAGAAAGGGTCAAAGTTAGTTTCCATAAACGACCACCTGGAGAACTTAGTTAAGAATGTAGTTGCAACCATCTGAACCCTAAGAATTCCAGCTCAGTAACTCTGAGATTTGTGTTCAGCAGCTTTAGAATGTGAATTTTGAATAAGCACCTGGCAATGTTCTCAGGCAGATGATTCTTGGAATCCTCTGTGGTCAGCTATGTGAGGATAAGATTTACTTCTACCTCTGTGTGTTTTACATAAATGTTAAATGAATGAACAAATGAATGAAACAACCTCAATTTCTTTCTCCGTAAAAGATGAGGTTGGACTGAATGTTCTCTAAGCTTTCCTTCTTTTATAAAGTTCAGATTATTTCATTCAAGACGCTGTGTTCCTTGCAGCTTTAATATCCAGACCATACACAACATATGAAGCCAAGCACACAAAACCACCAGGGAGACCCTCCAGGAGGATTCAGTCCATGCTAGTATTTAACAAATGCCCCAGGATTCATGAACAACCTTGCTTTTGAAACGATTATCCATTTCATCACAAGCTGGAGAAACAAAGAAAGCATACACTCATGACCGAGTGAATTCACGCTCATTCTCTCTCAAGAGCATGAGTAGCTGACAGGCAGCACTGCCAGGGCTGAGAAACACTTGAATTTGAGAATTAGGGAGCCAGGCATAATGAGAAACCAGGGGCTAGAGAAGGCGCTGGGGTGCTGAGCACTTTCTCCTGTTATGAGGAGAGGGCACTGGTGATCAGCACCATTAGGGCTCCCTGACTCCGCTCCAACCATTTCTTGGAGGAGTCTTTGAGCATAAAACCTTGACTCTCCTCTGCCTGAGAACCCTGAAGGTTTTGAGAGGCAACTCCAGCTTCTCATGAGAGCTATGACCTGAGAAAAATGAAGTCTCCTGTTACTTGTAACCTCTTAGCATTTCAGAGGAAAAGGTTGGCTATGGCTGCCAAGATCCAGCAAATATTTGGTTAGCTTGGAAAGAATGGGTGCTCATTTTCCAATTCTCACAGATTTCTCTCTGCCCAGTTCTTTTTATTAAAAACTTCAAATCCAGAGATAAAGTCGAATGGCACTCCAGGCTCTTAAGCATTCATCTGTATCCCGGGAGCAGAACCCAGAATTTAAACAAAGAAAACCTTAATCAATAGAGCTCATGAATTTCCTCCAGGAACAGGACTTGGCGTAGCCAAAGAATAAGCAGAGGGGCTCCTTACTGCAGTTTTCTTTGGGCGGATATTTATGAGAAGGGCAGGAGAATGTTCCCTCGGTTGACTAGGGATGGCACACTGTGGACCATGCGCAAATCTTGCCTACTGCCTTTTTGCTTCATTTTGTATGGCTTCTAGAATAAGAATTTTTTTTACATTTTTAAATAGTTGAGAAAAATCAAAAGACAAAAAATATCGCATGACATCTGAAAACCACAGGAAATTCAAATGTGTGTCCATAAATAAAGTTTTATTGTAACACAGCCATATGCATTCATTTGTCGATTGTCTGTGGCTGCCTTTGAGCTCCAGCAACAAAGCTGAGTAGTTGAGACTGAGACTGTGTGGCCCTCAAAGCCAAAAATACATTCTACCTGGCCCTAAGTTTTCAGACCCCTGGAGCAGAGGATATTAAGAGTTGACCTTCACTAGTATTTGAACTAAAAACTAAAAAATGTGCATGTTCAGGGCAAACACCTGTTTAATCTCATACGTGAGTCAGCAAACTAAGCATGGTTGCCCAGCACCCCAGTGTTGAGTCCTCTGGGTGCCCTTTCTTTCTGACCTCCTGTCAGGAGGTATCTGGATCTTTGTGGTAGCATTTTCCTCACTGTTGTTTACACTTCTGCCCTGTGAACTCTACATTTGAATTCTGCTTGTTTTTGAACTGTGCATAAATGGAACAGCGCTGTCTCTTTTCTGTCTGCTCTTCCTTCAGTATGGCTCCTGAGCCTCAGCTCTGGGTGGCTGCAGGTGCCCGCAGGCCCCGTCACTGTGTTTGCTGCCTGCACCGCACGCCACTTCATTACTTGAGCACAGGGCACTTCCTCGTTCCACTGTGGGTGGACAGTTGTGTCATTTCCAGTTTCTTGCTATTGAGGATGGCATTCAACATCCTGTATCTGAACCATTGTTGACTCCCGTGAGAGGGATGGAATAGCTAGAGTGCAGGGTATGTGTATCTTTAACTCAACCAGTTAATGCCACGCTGTCCTCCTAAAAGAGTGGACCAAATCACCTTCTCACCAGCTGCCTCCCTTCAGGGAGCAGACGCTCTCTGTGTCTTGTCAGTCAGCACTATTTCCACCTCCAAACCCTGAACCACATGAGTTTGCTGCCTGTTCCCCCAGCACCTTGAGGAGCCAGGCGAGGTGCCTGGGAGCCATCATCCCTTCGGCTTTGTATCTCCCGATAACAGAATTTTCAAGTCTTAAAATTTCTGTGAGAAAACAATCAATTTTCTAAGAATGATCCTTGAGATAATGTGATGTCTTTTAGAGTCCTGTGCTTGGCTCACCGGCCAGTCAGATGTGCGAGCTTCCTGGCCACTTTCCCCCTTTCCTGTCTCCAGTGGATGGGAGGTAGGGAGAGAAGCTCATCACAGGCAGAGGGACAGGCAGCGCCCCCAAGGCTGCAGATCAGACAGGACAAGGAATCAGGGGAAATGACAACTTCCCCATTCTCCTTCAGGAAGCCAGAGGACTTACAGATTAGGAAGCTGATACTTGTGTCTTTCTGGGCAGGGTTTTAGGACAACTGGGAAGAAAGGGCCCACTCAATGGCCATCACCTGGACGACCACGCACCAAAGGCATTTCTGAGTCATGATGTAGCACTACATTGAAAAGACAAACAAACCCGAAACACCAGCACACATTTATCCAGTTTTTGGAGTGGATTAATAGAATAACCAATAAAACATGTATAAAAGCTTTAATTAAATCTGATGAAATAAAACTTCATGTTTTATTTATGGACACTCCCAACATGTAAAGGATTCAGAGACACATTCATTTTTACTGCCATTTCGTCCTCATATCTATAATTAAATCCAGGCTGCAGCTCTGGCCCAAAGCGATGCGGCATTTTAAAGCTGGCCTTGGACACTCCCTCCCCCATCCCCATCTGCTTTTAATTATAATTACCGACCCAATATGAGGGAAGCGGATGGTAAAAACTAAACAAAATAAAAAACAAACAAACAAAAAATGGTTGATGCCATTGTGTTTTAAAACAACATGCTGAAGGAGGATTTCAGGCAGGTGGGCGCATCCTCTATTTCCAGTTTTATTATGTACCAAGTGCACAATCCCTTCATTTTACTTTTGACATAAAAAAGGACTTCATGAAACAAGACAAAATAACTTATGATTATATGAAACATAACTGTGACAAATCACAAAACTATACATATTAATAGAAAAAAGTGTACCTAATTCTTTAAAAGATTTATGACAATAAGCACCAGATGTGCCCCTAGAGTAAAATCAGCCCCATATCCAGTATGATATATGAAGTTCATTTCTCTACGTGAGTGTATATAACTATGTACAAGAGTCTGTGTGATTTATGGAAAACAGATTTCCACTTTTTCCCCCAAAGTGCTTTATGTCAGCAACATTACACAGGATGCTCTGCTGTCTGTACAAAATAAATCTCCTCTTTTACACTTGCCATCTCTCCAATGAGTGTTTTTTTTTTTTTTTGCTTTACTCATTGCAAAGAAAAAAACTGTAACCGCAGAAATTCCACACCACCAACAAAAAGTGCTATTAAAAACACTGCTTTAAAATGACGTGGTCAAAACAGTCAAATAAAATACCAAATAATTAAATTGGACGTTTATAATCACTATTCCCCAAATTCAAGGCAACTGGGAAGCAAGATTCCTGAAGATGGGGTTGAACGCTACCTCTGTTCTAGTATGCTAATGTGCTTGACAGCTGCTAATTTAAAAATAACAGAGTAACACCAAAGCTCTGGTTCATCAGTGGAAACTTTGCTGTGATTGACTGATGACCTTTTGTCCATTTTAGAATCACCTAAATAATTTGGGAGTTGACATGGGTAATGGGAGACATCTTACACAGGAATAGAATATTTAATATTTAACACTAATATCAGAGGCTAAATTACAACTTACATTTTGATGCAGTCCCTTTAGGGAATTAAGACAATGCAGCAAGTAAAATATCTCTAGGTATGCTGATTTTTTTTTTTTAATGTAATAGGATAATTGGCTTTGGGCTGTGTGTATTTTCCCGAACATCAGCTTCTTTTTTTTTTTTTAAAGGGGAATGACAATTTATGTTCAGATGTTTATGAAAATGGTTATATATCAAAAGTAAAAAGACCAGAAAATGGAAGGGAATGATCTTTTGAAGTTTCCACTTTTACTGTTACAAACATAATGATGAAAACATATATAAATCTTGTGCAATGTGAAAGCAAGCAAGGAACGAATTTTAAGGTCAGGTGAGATCCTGGAATCTAAGGCCAGCACCTGTAACCCAGAAGGAAACTGGAAGTGGCATGTCCTGGGGTTCTGAGCTCAAACCTGTAGCCAAGGGGAAACACGAGATGGGGGAGGGGATAGGAGGGGTGTTCAGCCTTGCAGGTGGTCCTGGGCCTGCTTCTGCTAATTCCTGCCAGGGAAGAAGGCCCTGCAGGTATGGCTGCCGTCTGGCACCCCTGGGCTCCCTTGGGCCTCAGTGAGGCCAATGGGGAGACTACAGATGCTCTGGGGCACCTCCTCAGCCAGAGTATCTGGGGTTCTTCTCGCTTTGTCCTCCTTCCCTGTTTCCACGGCAGATTACAGCCAGAAGCCACAAGTAGGCTGACACCACCAGCTGCAGTAACTGCCTTACCTTTCCATCTTTTTCCTCATCACACGAATGAAATGTGTTTTGAGTTCCCTGTAGAGGCTCTGGGATTTAGAATGAATAGATTGTCTAAGATACCAGAGCTTCCCCTTCTCTGCAATGTGTGGCAAAGGACATGGTCCCTGTTTAGGCCCAGGTGACACAATCCACAAAGTCTGCCAGAAGGGTGGGACTCTGTGTGCGTCTGAGAGCTCACTTGGAAAGAAAAGTCTGACGTAGCGTCCTTTCGTAAAGCAGAGCAGATTTTTGTAAAGTGAATAACTTGTCTCTTTCGCAGACACAGATGTCAGCATAATGGCTCTTCTCAGATCAGAGCCCACTAGCCAGAGAAATGAGATTGACTGAGAGCACTGCAGAAACAGACCCTGCACTTGGTTCTTTATTAGCCTGATTATACTGCATGTGAGAATGAAGTCCTGAATCAAGCAGAACACTACCGACTGTGCAGCAGCCTGGAAGGACATGTCTGTGAGGATACAAACTGTCACCAGATCCTAAGTCTGACACCAAGCTGTTTAATCGTCTTGTTGGAGATTGTAATTATCCCAGTTTGACAAATAGCATTGTTTCATTTTTCTTCAGAGAACATTTTTAAAGACAGAGAAAAGAAATCATGAGATGTGATAGTACTGGGATGTCAGGATTTACCAGGTTTCAGGGGATTTGGCAATTTTTATAGCCTATGTCATTGGACTTGGGACCTTTTTAATTGCTTGGTAAAGGTGTTACAGAAGACAGAGGAGCCTGGAAAGCTATAGTCCCTGGGGCCACAAGGAGTCGGGCACGACTTAGCGACAAAACAACAGCAACATAAAGGTGTCACATACGATGACTTCCTATCCAGGTTTGAGATCAAATGGCCAAGAGCTCTGTGAAAATTCTAGGCCCTCAAAACAGAATTTCAGACAAAGCGGTTTCTTCTTTTTGGCCACCTTTCCAGAACTGTCTCCTTTACCTGCCCTAGGCCAGATCCTGCTCAGAGCTGGTGGGAAGGCAATGGCAGGTGGTGGGTATGTCTGAACTCCAGAAAAAAAAAAAAAAAAAGATGAGAGCAATCAAGGGGAGGAGAAGGGCAAGGGAGCAACAGAGAGACTGGTGAGGGGAGACCCTAACAGAGGGAGCAGAGGCTGTGCAAAGGAGCTGGATATTGGGCTCCTCCAATTTGGTTTTCTGAGAGAACCCAGGACCACACCTCCATGTGTCCCTGTTCTCACAGCTTTTAGCAGGCTCTGGGCAGAGCACCAGAGCGGAGGCCATGGGTGAACCAGTCGAGAGAAATTTTCCTTTGAATAAAGTCCTCAAGGTGGAGTCACTGAGCAGTCAACACACGAGGGTCTCTGTGGTGGCAATGGGAAGGGGTGGCCAACCCCATGTCCCTCAGGTAGCCTTTGCGGAACATTCCTGGTGCACACAGGAGCTACTAGGCGGGGCCAAGCCAAGCCACAGCAGAGGCCAGACGTATGTAGCTGGGGTGATTAAAATAATCATTTCCATCCAAAGACCAGACCTCTAAATATTTTTTTTTCCTTTAAAAGTACATGTAAATAACAAGGCTTTAAAATCAAAGGACTAAGGTAGGTTGCAGGAATACAAAACAAGTTGTCAAGCTTTTCAGGGGCTGTGCTTGACAGAACATTCTCATTTTGCTTTTGGAAAAACACTGAAAAGCAATTGGTTAGCATGGGAGTACCCAGGAGGAGAGAGGCAGCCAGCTCCCTGGATGCCAGGCTGGTGCTGGGAAACTGGGGCTCTTCCAAGTGCCAAGCCCATGCTGGGCTTGGATGTGGATTTCCTTGTTGCGCCTGGCTCTTGGGTGAGGCGATTCACTGTGCTGGCAATCTAGGTTGTCCATCCTTATTTGGAGTTTTCAGCAAGGGTGATCTCCAAATTACATTTACACATGCACATCGTCTCACTGGTGTCCCTTGAAGGTTGACAACTGGGAAGTAACAGATATTCAGTAGTGAGACTCCAAATTCCCTTTGAATAGACAGTCCTGCTGGTCACTGGCAAATCCAGAAAGAAAAAGGATCAGCTGCAAACACACCTACAAAGCCCAGCTCTGACCATCCAGCCCTGCTCTCCAAAGACACATCTGTGATGTGGCATATTGAGTTGATTTGCTTGACATCCTTTTTCTTAGGGTCTGCGAAAGTATAAGAACAAAAGGTGACAAGGAACAAAAAGATTCTGGATGCCAGCAGCCGTGGAGGCTGGGGGAGATTTTAGCCTTCAGTATAGACAGAGGAGAGCTGGCTAGGACAGCGGTCCACAGCACTGATCTGTAAGAATGTGGCATCTTCAGGTCCACTGCGAAGAGTCTCCCCAAAGAGGCTGGAGGAACTCGAAGGTAAATCATACACTGGAAAAGAAAGAGTGCACAAATCAACTGATGCTTCATCATACTTGCCAGGCGTGCAGGGAGCAAATGTGGACTGGGGAGGCAACAGTGCCGGGCAAGGCCTTTCGGCGGGTCCCATCCTCAGGCTCCTTAGGTGGAGAAGTGGCTGAATGTGCAGGCAGATGGCTAAAATAGGACTTGCACAAAAGATGGGCTGAGTAGCAATGAAAGTAAAATTTTGTAGGGAAGAGTGAGGATGGCCTCAAAAAGGAGGTGATAAAAGTTGAGTCATTTAAGAATGGATGGGATTATCACAGATGGGGAGGTAAAGAAAGAACATTCTAGGAGGAGGAAACAGGGAGCAAAGACAGAGAGTGGGGTATGTGGGGCCAACTGTGTTGGCAAAGCTCAGGTACAGAGCAGGTAGGGAGACAGATAAGGAAGAAACATGAGATAGGAGGGTAGGTCCAAGGACTTTGATCAGGCTCAACTCCTGGGGACTATGAATGCCTTGCTGCAGACAGTCAACTTTATTCTCTAGGGCAACTGGAAACTACTGAATGTATCTGAACAGGAAAGCATCTTATTTTTTCCTTTATTTTTGGAAGGCAATGGTTACTGGTAGCACAGAGAACAGAATGGGAAAGTTAAGGAGTTGACTCAAGGAAACTTGCTGGAAGGCTGTTGCTTAAGTCTGGGAGAAACATGATGGCACCTGAGTGAGGGTGGTGGAAGTGGGGTTGCAGGAAGCTGGAGGGGAGGATGAAGAGGAAGACATTTCTTAGGTGGACTAAACAGGATTTGATGCAGTTGTGTGCTAGGTCAAGTCTAGTCCAGGCTGGTCATGAGAAACCCACCTGATCTCACCTGCTAGTCTGCCCGAGTGCTTAAGTCACAGATACCAACATACCTGTAATGCCCGAGTGAGTTGAGAAGGCTCTGTGGAAAACATCAAAGCCAGCCTGGCCCATTGATGTGGGGACCAGACAGTCCTCGAAGGAAGGCATCACACTGCAGGAACTGCTAGGTGGCATGGTTCTTTGAGAGTCAGGGTAATTTGGGGGCAGAATGTCTGTAGTTGCCCATAAAATCCTGAAATTCAAGACAGAAGTAGGGATAGATTTATGAACAGGCCACATCCACTGTAGAAAACAAAATAATATTCTCTGTAACTAATAAGTAGTATACTTTTTATAGAACCAAGAGAAAATTCCTTATAAGGTTTGGGAGGAAAATTAAATTCATGTTAGCAGTGTGTGTGTGAGTCTATGTGTGTGTTTGTGTATGTGTGCACACACACGTCCTCAGTTGCTTCAGTCCTGTCTGACTCTTTGTGACCCCATGGACTGTGGCCCACTAGGATCCTTTGTCTATGGGGATTTTCCTGGCAAAAATCTGGAGTGGGTTGGCATGCCCTCCTCCAGGGGATCTTCCTGACCCAGAGATCAAACCTCGTCTCCTGCATTGGCATGTAGGTTCTTTACTGCTCAGCCACCAGGGAAGATCCATGTTAGCAGTAAAGACTAGGAAAAACAAGAAAATTCCATGTCAAGGCAGGAGAAAAAAGAAAGAAAATCTACTGGCTTTTCTCTTTTGATGCCCTAAGGCCTCTGCATGGACTCAGCAGACAGATGGGCAAAGGACCTAAACAGACCACTCAGATACTCATATAATTTATCAGTTAATATGATCAGATGGTAAAGATTTGGCCTGCAATGCAGGAGACCCAGGTTCGATCCCTGGCTTGGGAAGATCCCCTGGAGAAAGGAATGGCTACCCACTCCAGTATTCTTGCCTGGAGAATTCTATGGACAGAGGAGCCTGGTAGGTTACAGTCCATGGAGTCACAAAGAGTCAGACATGGCTGAGCGACTAACACAGACACATGGTCAAACTGACAATTCTTTAGTCAGTAAAGAAATAAAAATCAAGACAATGATATAATAGCATAGTCTACCTATCACATTAGCAAAGATTTCTGAGACTCATTCTTGGTGCCGGACTGAGACTGGTGGCAAAGGCATCTGTGTGTAGTGTGCAGACCCCGCCAAGGAGCACAGGCTTCCGAAAATCACTTGACAACTTGGCTCTGGAACCGGAAAGCATGTCTCTTGGACAGGGGAATCTCACTTTCAAGGATGTATCCTAAAAGTATATTTTTAAAAATACAAGTCTTGCACAGACACAGTTATCACAGTGCTCGTTGTCATAACAGAAAATGGAGGAGTCAAACTAGCCAATCACGAGAGGGTAGTAGAGAAAAGACTGGCATATTTACCTAATAGGAATGTTAAATAGCCATGAAAACAGTATTTACAAGGAGTTTTTTTCATACTGTTCATGAGAAATTTCAGATGAACAAGTGGATTTAGAAAAGGCAGAGGAACCAGAGATCAAATTGCTAACATCCGTTGGATCATAGAAGAAGCAGGGAATTCCAAAAAAACTCTACTTCTCCTTCATTGACTAACGTTAAATGCTGTGACTATGTGGATCACAAAAAGTGTGGAAAATTCTTAAAGAAATGGGAATATTAGCCCACCTTACCTGTCTCCTGAGAAATCTGCATGTAGATCAAGAAGCAACAATTAGAATCAGACAAGGAACAATGGACTGGTTCAAAATTAGGAAAGTACTACCTCAAGGTTGTATATTGTCTCCCTGCTTATCTCACTTATATGCAGAGTAATGCCAGGATGCAAAATGCCAGGATGGATGAAGCACAAGTTGGAATCTAGATTACCAGGAGAAATATCAATAATCTCAGATATGCAGGTGATAATACTACCCTAATGGCAGAAAGCAAAGAGGAACTAAAGAGCCTCTGGATAAAAGTGAAAGGGGAGAATGAAGAAGCTGGCTTAAAAACTCAACATTCAGAAAACTAAGATCTGGTCCCATCACTTCATGGCAAATAGGTGGGGGAAAAGTAGAAACAGTGACAGATTTTATTTTTCTTGGGCCCCAAATTCATTGCAAATGGTGAAATTAAAAGATGCTTGCTCTGTGGAAGAAAAGTTATGGCAAAGGTAGACAGCATATTAAAAAGCAGAGACATTACTCAGCCAACAAAGGTCCATATAGTCAAAGCTATGGTTTTTTCCAGTAGTCATGTTTGGATGTGAGCACTAGACTATAAAAAAGCTGGGCTCCGAATTGGTGCTTTTGAATCTGTGGTGCTGGAGAAGACTCTTGAGAGTCCCTTGGACTGCAAGGAGATCAAACCAGTCAATCCTACAGGAAATCAACCCTGAATATTCATTGGAAGGGCTGATAATGAAACTGAAGCTCCAATACTTTGGCCACCTGATGTGAAGAGCAGACTCACTGGAAAAGATCCTGATGCTGGGAAAGAGTGACAGCAGGAGGAGAAGGGGGGCGACAGAGATGTTTCGATGGCATTGTCAACTCAATGGACATGAGTTTGAGCAAACTCTGGGAGATAGTGAAAGACAGAGG
The DNA here is from genome assembly GCA_917880005.1 of Nanger dama. Lineage (NCBI taxonomy): Eukaryota > Metazoa > Chordata > Mammalia > Artiodactyla > Bovidae > Nanger > Nanger dama. Next base: position 17,805,466 of record CAKJTW010000017.1, on the reverse strand, counting down.
AGGCTGGCCTGCTGTAGTCCAGGAGGAAAAGGGGGCAACAGAGATGTTTGGATGGCATCGTCAACTCAATGGACACGAGTTTGAGCAAACTCTAGGAGATAGTGAAAGACAGAGGAGGCTGGCCTGCTGTAGTCCATGGGGTAACAAAGAGTTGGATATGACTGAGGGACTGAACAACAACAAATGTATATAGGCAGATTGCAAGGCAATCTCTAGTTGTCTTTGGGGGACTTTCTTTGGCTTTATATTTTTCTGAATTTTAATAGTGGTGATGAATAAGTAGTCTGAAGCTAGTCAGATTTCCTGGGTTCAAATCCTAGTTTGACTCCTTATCAATTGTGTAGCCTTGGTAAATTACTGAGGCTCTCGGTGTTTCAGCTTTTTAAACTGTAAAATGGGATTAAAACTAGCACCTATATCTCACTGTCTAACTCAGTGAAACTAAGCCATGCCCTGTGGGGGCCACCAAAGATGGGCGGGTCATGGTGGAGAGGTCTAACACAATGTGGTCCACTGGAGAAGGGAATGGCAAACCACTTTAGTATTCTTGCCTTGAGAACCCCATGAACAGTATGAAAAGGCAAAATGAAGAGGAATTCCCCAGCTCAGTAGGTGCCTAACATGCTACTAGAGATCAGTGGAGAAATAACTTCAGAAAGAATGAAGGGATGAGCCAAAGTGAAAACAATACCCACTTGTGGATGTGACTGGTGATAGAAGCAAGGTCTGATGCGGTAAAGAGCAATATTGCATAAGAACCTGGAATGTTAGGTCCATGAATCAAGGCAAATTGGAAGTGGTCAAACAGGAGATGGCAAAGTGAATGTCAACATTCTAGGAATCAGTGAACTAAAATGGACTGGAATGGGTGAATTTAACTCAGATGACCATTATATCTACTACTGCAGGCAGGAATCCCTCAGAAGAAATGGAGTAGTCATCATGGTCAACAAAAGAGTCTGAAATGGAGTACTTGGATGCAATCTCAAAAACAACAGAATGATCTCTGTTCGTTTCCAAGGCAAACCATTCAATATCACAGTAATCCAAGTCCATGCCCTAACCAGTAACGCTGAAGCAGCTGAAGGTGAATGGTTCTATGAAGACCTACAAGACCTTTTAGAACTACACCCCAAAAGATGTCCGTTTCATTATAGGGGACTGGAATGCAAAAGTAAGAAGTCAAGAGATACCTGGAGTAACAGGCAACTTTGGCCTTGGAATGCGGAATGAAGCAGGGCAAAGACTAATAGAGTTCTGCCAAGAAAATGCACTGGCCATAGCAAACACCCTCTTCCAACAACACAAGAGAAGACTCTACACATGGACATCACCAGATGGTCAACACCAAAATCAGACTGATTATATTCTTTGCAGCCAAAGATGGAGAAGCTCTATACAGTCAACTAATACAAGACCAGGAGCAGACTGTGGTTCAGATCATGAACTCCTTATTGCCAAATTCAGACTGAAATTGAAGAAAGTAGGGAAAACCACTAGACCATTCAGGTATGACCTAAGTCAAATCCCTTATGATTATACAGTGGAAGTGAGAAATAGATTTAAGGGCCTAGACCTGATAGATGGAGTGCCTGATGAACTATGGAATGAGGTTCGTGACACTGTACAGGAGACAGGGATCAAGATCATCCCCATGGAAAAGAAATGCAAAAAAGCAAAATGGCTGTCTGAGGAGGCCTTACAAATAGCTGTGAAAGAAGAGAAGCAAAGAGCAAAGGAGAAAAGGAAAAATATAAGCATCTGAATGTGGAGTTCCAAAGAATAGCATGAAGAGATAAGAAAGCCTTCCTTAGCGATCAATGCAAAGAAATAGAGGAAAACAACAGAATGAGAAAGATTAGAGATCTCTTCAAGAAAATTAGAGACACTAAGGGAACATTTCATGCAAAGATGGGCTTGATAAAGGACAGAAATGGTCTGGACCTAGCAGAAGCAGAAGATATTAAGAGGTGGCAAGAATACACAGAAGAACTGTACAAAAAGATCTTCATGAATAAGATAATCATGATGGTGTGACCATTCACCTACAGCCAGACATCCTGGAATGTAAAGTCAAGTGGGCCTTAGAAAGCATCGATATAAACAAAGCTAGCGGAGGTGATGGAATTCCAGTGGAGCTCTTTCAAATCCTGAAAGATGATGCTGTTAAAGTGCTGCACTCAATATGCCAGCAAATTTGGAAAACTCAGCAGTGGCCACAGGACTGAAAAAGATCAGTTTTCATTCCAATTCCAAAGAAAGGCAATGCCAAAGAATGCTCAAACTACTGCCCAATTGCACTCATCTCACATGCTAGTAAAGTAATGCTCAAAATTCTCCAAGCCAGGCTTCAACAATACGTGAACCGTGAACTTTCAGATGTTTAAGCTGGTTTCAGAAAAGGCAGAGGAACCAGAGATCAAATTGCCAACATCCGCTGGATCATTAAAAAGCAAGAGAGTTCCAGAAAAACATCTATTTCTGCTTTATTGACTATGCCAAAGCCTTTGACTGTGTGGATCTCAATAAACTGTGGAAAATTCTGAAAGAGATGGGAATACCAGACCACCTGACCTGCCTCTTGAGAAACCTATATGCAGGTCAGGAAGCAACAGTTAAAACTGGACATGGAACAACAGACTGATTCCAAATAGGAAAAGGAGTACGTCAAGGCTGTACACTGTCACCCTGCTTATTTAACTTCTATGCAGAGTACATCATGAGAAACACTGGGCTGAAAGAAGCACAAGCTGGAATCAAGATTGCCGGGAGAAATATCAATAACCTCAGATATGCAGATGATACCCTTCTTATGGCAGAAAGTGAAGAGGAACTAAAAAGCCTCTTAATGAAAATGAAAGAAGAGAGTGAAAACGTTGGCTTAAAGCTCAACATTCAGAAAATGAAGATCATGGCATCTGATCCCATCACTTCATGGGAAATAGATGGGGAAACAGTGGAAACAGTGTCAAACTTTTTTTTTTGGGCTCCAAAATCACTGTAGATGGTGACTGCAGCCATGAAATTAAAAGACGCTTACTCCTTGGAAGAAAAATTATGACCAACCTAGATAGCATATTCAAAAGCAGAGACATTACTTTGCCAACAAAGGTCCGTTTAGTCAAGGCTATGTTTTTTCCAGCGGTCATGTATGGATGTCAGAGTTGGACTGTGAAGAAGGCTGAGCGTCAAAGAACTGATGCTTTTGAACTGTAGTGTTGGAGAAGACTCTTGAGAGTCCCTTGGACTGTAAGGGTATCCAACTAGTCCATTCTAAAGGAGATCAGTCTTGGGATTTCTTTGGAGGGAATGATGCTGAAGCTGAAACTCCAGTACTTTGGCCACCTCATGCGAAGAGGTGAAAAGTACTCTGATGCTGGGCGGGATTGGGGGCAGGAGGAGAAGGGGATGACAGAGGATGAGATGGCTGGATGACATCACCGACTCAATAGACATGAGTCTGAGTGAACTCTGGGAGATGGTGATGGACAGGGAGGCCTGGCGTGCTGCAATTCATGGGGTCGCAAAGAGTCAGACACGGCTGAGTAACTGAACTGAACTGAACTGATATCTCATTGAGTTATAATGAAGATTAATATTAGCCTGTTATACAGTATAATCTGAGAACTAATTATAAAATTAATATTAATATATTTAACAATATAATTTAGATACATTCACTAAATAAGTGAAAAGTAAAATTATGTCACAATAATGTAGCTCTCAAAATTTTTATTAAGAGAAATAAAAATTTCCAAAAGACAACAAGTAATCCTTCAACAATAACCAAATGTAAGAACAGAAAGACAGTGGGTAAGTCTCTCACTTCCAGTTCTCAGGTGGAATCCTCTGGAACATTTTTGGCCCTTGGGACCTGTGCTACATACCTCTTTCCCGTGTTGGTTCCTAGATCTTATACTAATCGATACGCATTCTGATTTCTTCACTCACTCCAGTGCAAGCTCAATAGAGCAACAAGCTTGAATGGGCTGAAAGATCTGGGATGTACTGTTTCATAGTTTGCGAGGTTCCTTGAACTGATTCTCACTGTGGGTAGCCCATGGCCAAGCACCTATAATCACGGCTTCCTCATTATGAGGAAAAATTACCATGAACCATCCCAGTTGGTTTATTCGAATATAATGTCTCCTCATTGAACAAAATAGGCCATATTTGCTATTTATATCCCTATGCTGGCTCTGTTCAAATCTGTAACCCATAAACACCTTGATAGCATTCCTCAGTGTAATATTAACCTTCCAGGAAGAGAAGACATTTTCACTAAACTCCCACAACTCCCCAAATAGGGACATTAATCATTCAGGTATGTCAGGGACATTGATGGAGACTTTCACTGCCCTTTTGTGAAAACCAATTCATTCTTTCTTCCCTGTCTTCTCCCTGCTTCAAAGAGAGCATGACTTCAATCTACATGAATGTTGCGATGTGCTAGACTATGAAAATTTGTGATACAGTGAAATAAACCCAGTAAAGTTAAATATTAATAGTAAACCTAACATTGGCCTTCCCTGGTGGCTCAAACAGTAAAGAATCTGCCTGAAGAATTCAATGGACAGAGGAGTCTGGAAGGCTACAGTCCTTTGAGGACTGGAATCGAAAAGAGTTGGAGCAACTAACACTTTCACTTTCACTTTCTGAAATCCAACATTCTAGGCTCCACCTCATGTTTCCCTGGTCAGTCTGGATCTGAGTGAGAGGGCAGAGTGAACTACAATTCCTGTCTGTGGGTGTCTTGGCTGACACGAGAAACAGTCAAAACCAGAATGGCCCCCAAAGCATGTTTTATCACTCTCACAGCCAACTCACAGAAAGAAAATCCTCTTTATGAAATCCCTCCCTTCAAGAAGCCAGTTATTAAAGTTGCCAAACACACTGGTGTGGTTGAGTGTGGTCACTCAAATCAAAGAGCTTTAACATAGCCTCTTCCCACTGCTATTTCCATAAAACTAACGAAATTTTTAAAAATTCCGTTAGGATCTTGCCACACACACAAACTCAGAGAAAGCCTAACTCATTTTCTGGTGAATGGCTCCTGTATTTCAGCTGCTGAATTTCATGTAGTAAGTTTGGAAGGAATACTACCTTGAGGACTCAAAGCAAAATGAGGCAAGATGTTACATTTCGTGGGCATAAAACATGAGTGATGGCAAGGTCAACCAGTCAGTCAGTCAGCGAATGATGTTATCAGTACTGGTCAAGGTGCTTTTAGAGAGTCCAAAGAAATAAAAGGTAATACTGTGTCCTTGAGAATGGATAATGCAGTTCGAACAAGAAGATATACACTTAGAATAGCATAAGAAGGCGCATGTATGTTTATGTTGGCAATAAATGTTAGTCCTCACATTTAGTTAGAAAATCAGCCCTCCCCCATTTTAGAAGTTATTTTAACTCAAGGATGGACGGGGAGGGGGAATTTGCAGATAAACTGACTTTACTGAAGTTGTAGCTCCTGAGGATCAAGGTCATTTATCCTCTTGTTAATTCTAGGAAGTCTTTTTCTTTTTCCCCTTCTAAAAACAAGCTTGTTTTCTAATCATAAAAATATTCTGAATTAACTGTATCAACTAGAAAATGTAGAGACATATATGCAAAGAAAATAAAAAGTATCTTTATTTCCAAGATTCTGACATAACCAGATACATACATACAAAACTGGATTATATATATTGTTTTGCATCCTGTTTTCTCCCTTAATATTATCTATGAGCTCACATAGTATTAAAATTCATTCTTAAAAACCCCTCCTCTTTGTCACATGGGGTCACTGACAGCTCTATGATGATAGATTAGATTGGGAGTTCCTGGTCACTCTTGCTGCCTAATGATGATAAAGCAGTCCATGAAGCTGGGTGTGGATTTTCTTCCTAGTGTGGAAGGGAAGTGGAGGAAGTCAGTGAAAAAAAGGAATCACATGACTAAATATTATAATAAAAGGTATTCCCTAGGGCAACACTAAGAGAACATTGTGTGTTGATGGAAATGATCTATATCTCACTGTCCCAGTAGCTGCATAACTACAGAGCATTTGAAATGTGGCCAGTCAACTGAGGAATCAACTTGTAAATTTTATTTAGTTATAATTAATTAAAATTTATATGGCCATACACGCCTTGTAGCTACTGTACTGGACAGCACAACTCTAGGGCAAACTGCACTCTCAGGTTTAGCAGACTTTGTTTTGGGAATGTTTCTGATTAAATTCTTAGAGAAAAAAACATATGATCCACCAAGAGCTTAAATAAAAGCCAGATAATGATTCTGAGACTCCTGGTCTTCAGGATAGAAAGTATATTAGAGCCTTATTATATTTATCTTTTCCTTACAAATTTATACTTTAGTCATCATGGAAGGAACCAGAGTATAAATATTTCAACGAATAAATAATGGTCACCCAGCTCCCAACCCTTGTGAGGGCTGATGAGCATTGTTCTAAGTTAAACTTCTAGGGCATTTCAGTTCTACTGCAAAAATCACTTTCTTTTCTGGAAGAGAAGGAAAGGAAACATATCACCCACTTTCTGCAGACTATGGGCCTAGCTCACTGTGTGTGTGGGAGGCAACAGCATAGGTGGGTCTCCAATTTCACTACCAGTTGAGAATGGAATAAAGAGTGGAGGTTTTCAGTACCGAGGCTCTGTCTTACACTCACAGATGGAGAAGAATACCACCAGCCCAAACTTTGTCAAGGTGCTATGTCCACAGCTGTGCCCCTAGTGGCTTTGTTTATATAGCAGATAGTTTTGTCCCTGGTGGCTCAGATGGTAAAGTGTCTGCCTGCAATGCGGGAGACCTGGGTTCGATCCCTGGGTTGGGAAGATCTCCTGGAGAAGGAAACGGCAACCCACTCCAGTACTCTTGCCTGGAAAATCCCACGGACAGAGGAGCCTGGTAGGCTACAGTCCATGGGGTCGCAAAGAGTCGGACATGACTGAGCGACTTCCCTTTCACTTTCAATTTGTAAAACAAACTCTTCTCCTTTATGGTGAGGCTGAGAACCACCACCAAACTCCAGGTGTCAGGAAAGATGGACAACATTCAGAAGACTGAATCTTCTCTGCTGTAGGTTCTGCCCAACCTTGATGCCAACTTGCAGACAGCCCACATGTGGAGTCCATCACAGGCATCAGGAAAGGGGCCTCAGAACTAATTTCTCAACCAGAATGTGGGCTGATCAGGCTGGGAAGAACCCTTTGTGAAGCTCCTTGGAAAGGATGCTGAGAGCAGTTTTTCCTGACACCCCTCAGTATCTTCCAGATGGGAAAGCTCTTCAACTCCTGTGTGATCAGAAAGTATCATTTCAAGCATCCAAGCCAAACATTGTTGTTTTCAGATGTTGCCCAAATCTCAAGAGTCATCTGTGCACTTGACCTTTCAGAACAAACACTGACTAAGAGTCTGTATTTTTGCTATTGTATATTTGTAAAATGGGGCATTCACAGTATCTACTTCATAAGGCAACTGTAAAGGTTAAAGAGGATTAAGGGATGATCCATGTAAAGTGCTGAGCATGTGTCTAGCATAGAGCACTCTACAAATATTACTTTTCATTTTTCTTCCCTATTCTTTTAACACAAACATTTCAACTTCTATGCTTTTGTTTACTTGACAACTACATTCTAAGCACTTACTTAAGTCTGGAGACACAGTGGTGAATAAAACATACCTCATGCCTTTTTGGAGTTTATGTTTTAGTGAGAAAGAAAGATAAACATATAAATGAAAAATCAAGTAATATAATTTAAGATTATATATGAACAATAAAAAGGATTTTCCTTAAGGAATATACAAAGATGCAACTCTTTTCTCTAGACTGCATTCAAGATAGGAAGAGGGAAAAAGCTCAAACAAGAAAGTTTGGCAAGATGAGAAGGCAACCCTCAGAATGGAAGAAAATAATTGGGATGAAACAAATGATAAAGGGTTAAACTCCATAATATACAAGTAGATCATGTAGCTCAATACCAGAAAAACAACCCAATCAAAAATGGGCAGAAGACCTAAACAGACATTTCTCCAAAGAAAACATACAGAGGCTAATAAACACATGGAAAGAAGCTCAACACTACTTGTTATTCAGTTCAGTCGCTCAGTAATGTCTGACTCTTTGCAACCCCATGGACTGCAGCATGCCAGGCTTCCCTGTCCATCACCAACTCCTGGAACTTGCTCAAACTCATTTCCATTGAGTCAGTGAGCCATCCAACCATCTCATTCTCTGTCGCCCCCTTCTCCTCTTGCCTTCAATCATTCCCAGCATCAGGGTCTTTTCCAGTGAGTTAGTTCTTCACATCAAGTGGCTGAAGTACTGAAGCTTCAGCTTCAGCATCAGTCCTTCCAATGAATATTCAGGACTGGACCTTTAGGATAGACTGGGTTTGATCTCCTTGCAGTCCAAGGGACTCTCAAGCATCTTTTCCACCACCACAGTTCAAAAGTGTCAATTCTTCAGCTCTCAGTCTCTTGATGGTCCAACTCTCACATCCATACATGATTACTGGAAAAACCATAGCTTTGACCAAATGGACCTTTGCTGGAAAAGTGAGATCTCTGCTTTTCAACACACTGTCTAGCTTTGTCAGAGCTTTACTTCCAAGGAGCAAGTGTCTTTTAATTTCGTGGCTGCAGTCACCATCCACAGTGATTTTTGGAGCCCAAGAAAATGAAATCTGACACTGTTTCCACTTTTTCCTCATCTATTTGCCATGAAGTGATGAGACCAGATGCCATAATCTTTGCTTTTTGAATGTCGAGTGTTAAGCCAGATTTTTCACTCTCCTTTTTCACCTTCATCAACAGGCTCTTTAGTTCCTCTTCACTTTCTGCCATTAAAGTAGTATCATCCACATATCTGAGGTTACTGATATTTCTCCTGGCAATCTTGATTCCAGCTTGTGAGTCATCCAGCCTAGTATTTTGTACGATGTACTCTGCATAGAAGCTAAATAAGCAGGGTGACAATATACAGCCTTGAGGTATTCCTTTCTCTATTCTGAACCAGTCCATCGTTCCATATCCGGTTCTAACTGTTGCTTCCTGTCCTGCATATAAGTTTCTCCAGAGGCAGATCAGGTGGTTTGGTATTCCTATCTCTTGAATTTTCCACAGTTTGTCATGATCCACACAGTCAAAGGCTTTAGCATAGTTAATGAAGCAGAAATATATGTTTTTTAAATAATTCCCTTGCTTTTTCTATGATCCAGCAGATATTGGCAATTTGATCTCTAGTTCTTCTGCCTTTTCTAAATCCAGCTTGTACATTCAGAAGTTCTTGGTTCACATACTGCTGAAGCCTAGCTTGAAGGATTTTGAGCATAATCTTGCTAGCATGTGAAGTAAGTGCAACTGTACAATAATTTGAATATTCTTTGGCATTGCCCTTCTTTGGGATTGTAATGAAAACTGATCTTTTCCAGTCATGTGGCCATTGCTGAGTTTTCCAAATTTGCTGGCATATTGAGTACAGCACTTTAACAGCACCATCTTTTAGGATTTGAAATAGTTCAGCTGGAACTTCATCACCTCCACTAGCTTTGTTCATAGTGAATCTTCTTAAGGCCCACTTGACTTCACGCTCCAGGATGTCTGGCTCTAGGTGAGTGATCACACCATCTGGTTATTTGGGTTATTAAGATCTTTTTTGTATAGTTCTTCTGAATATTCTTAAAGCCCCAGGGTCAGGGACACAGAAGAGGCATGACCCACTCCCTTTGGCTACGCTAATTTCTTCTTCTCCAACATTATTATAGCTCTTTGTGCATTCCCTCCTCCTCTCTGGTGACCCTTGCACACCCCACTCTGAATACCTTCTGTAACCCAAGATATAAATCAATGAGAAGAAAAGAGGAAAATTAGATAAGTCTCTGGTAAAGCTCTTAAAGGCCATAAGAATATGATCTCTGGCATCACAGCTTCTCAGCATGATTTCATGCTCTCCTACTTTACTCAGAGAAAAGCCCAGGGAATTACACACTTACTACTCACATGGTATGATTTTTAAAACTTTTAAAAATTCCTTCTTAGGCAGCTTCTGATATACCTGTTTTGTAAGTAGGTAATTCAAACAAATGTTCTCATTTTATAGACAAAGAGATGGAATTTGAATCACTTGTCTTTATAACCAATACTTTTGTTTATATAATACTATGCAAATAAGAGGAAAGTGGAAAATTCATACAATCATTTTAATATTTATGAACATTCAGTTATTTGGAATTATTCATGGATCTAGTCTTTGTCTTAAAACAAATGGGGAGTAGATACTTTTCTACTAAGTTCAGAGCTTTCTCATCTGTAGTCTCCTTGCTTTTGGCATTTTCATAGACATTTTGGTTAGTGTTACACCAACCCCCCATCCCCAAGAGAATTGTTTCAAAAGGAAGGAAAGGAACTAATATTTATTTGTTCTGAGATAGGTATTGTTTTAGGTGTTTTACATAGAAAATCTTCATTCTTACAACTTTGTAAAAAATGAAATATAGTTGATTATAATATTCTTTTAATATCAAGTATACAGAAAAGTGACTCAAATATATATATATATAATTGATAACTGATCATGGAAATAACAACAAAGATTTACTGTATAGCACAAGGAACTATACTCAATATCTTATAATAACTGATAATGGTTATTATCACACACATACAGGTTATACACACTCACATACAGGTTATTTTCCATTATCAGTTAAACAAAATCTGGCCATTTTTGTTGAGGTCCCTCACTACTAGATCACAGGCAAAGTTACTTGGGTCAACATTTCAAAGAGTACAAACATTTTCATTAGGGGAGAAAGAATTGAATTCATTAACAAAATTGATGAAATTATCTAAACACTGAAAAATTAAAAACAAAAACAACAACAACAAAAAAAAACCCTGAAGAGTAGAAACAGACATTTCAGAAATTTCTTTTGGCTAATTTCCTGATTTAGTCACTATTTTATTTCTATCCATTACATGAACAATTTGGATTTGGTTTCAAAGCCTGGATAACCCATTAACCAACTATGTGTCTTTGCATAAATTATTTTCCCTCTTGAGCCTTATTTTCATTTAAAATAATATCTATTTTATAGGGTTGCAGAAAAAATTATACATGAGAGCATTTATAAAAGCATCCAGTGTATTCCCCCGCATGTAGTAGGCCCTCAATAAACAGTAGCAATTATCTCACCATGAAATAAGCTTAGAAGTATTTATAGATTCTGTATAATTCACATGTAATTTTTAAACAATTTTTTTCACACAGCCCACCACCCTTAGGTATAAAATGATGCTTCTCTTAAAATGAAGCCCCTATAGTCCAGTTGCCATTTTTCACCTTGGTCCCTGCTCTTGGCCAACAACCTCAGCCAGGTCTTCATGTAGTCAGAACTCTCTGAAGCTTCCCCTGGGAGTGATGGAGAAACTGACTCTTCATTTTAATACAGAGTCTATAAATGGGGAAGCTACAGGAACAGCTCACAGACTGTGTTAGGAAGACAGATTTTTCTTTGGGCTGAGAACTAAACCAGCTTGCAAAAGCACTTGAGCTATTTAAGACTGACATTTAAGCAACTACTGTACTTAGGAGAAGGAAAATAATGGAAATAATAACCCTTAACATTCCATTTGGGCACATTCCTATTGAAGGAACGAGGTTACAGTGGTTGGAAAGCTGACCAGTGGAGCAATCGCCTGGTCCCCTAGCCCCCTGTCAGATGGGTGGCAGCAAGAGGGCATCAAGTTAGACAAATCCACCTGGTTCCAAGAAGCGGGGCCATTTTCATCCGTAGCTTCTACCACTAGCCGGCAGGCCACAGGGAGAATGCTTCTGCACACTCTGGTGCTCTGCTCTGCTTCTGAGCCTCACAGCACCTCACCTGGTTTGCAGCAAGCTGCTAACAGAATGTATTACTGTGAGCCAACCACACTCTTGCCCTCTGAGTTGTGTACTTGGGGTAAGGGGAAGAGGAAGATGGTCTGCTATTGATTCTGCAAAGGTTCAAATAAGGGGATGAGAGTGGACAGAACATGTTGCTGAAAGGAACAAAAAGGAAATGAGAGAAAGCAGAGTGAGAAGAAAGGCATGCATAAAGCCTTCTTGGTTAAAAGATGCAACCAATCTTCATTTAAATATCTTCAAACCAACCAAAACCCTAATGTGTGGTGGCCTATGGCTTCCAAATTCTCAAAATGATAAGCTGCCAAAATAAACTAATTGCACTGTGTCTCAGTAATTGCCATGTGTTTATAGATACAGTTACAGTAAAATGGTTCAGTGAATCCTGATGGTGACAATGCACATATGGCAAATAAACAGAAACTCTCTAAACCAGAAGATTCTTAAGATGAATATGAAAGCCAGCTTTGCCATTTATTGGCTATGTGGCCTTGAGGAAAACATAGCCTCTCTGAGCCTGAGTCCCTACTGATTGAAGGGAGAAAATAATACTATTGCTGCAGTATAGTCCTCATAATAAGGAGGGGAAGAAGGACAGGGAATAAATGGAAAGAGATTCAGTGCCCAGTTGTACTCCATCATCCATCTAATGACTCAAAAATTCAGGATACATATGAAGCTCAGAATGAAGAATGGAGGACCAGAACATCCTGTTCTGGTGAGTGTATGAAGTAAACACTTTGGTCACTGGTCAAGTCTGAAAAGAATGAGTTGGGAATTTCTCTATGAGAGAAGGTCACTCTGTTACGGGTATATATATCCCTCCTAGGCGACCACAAGGATCAAATGACATAATAAGTGTGGGAATATTTTGCAAACAGTAAAACACACTGAAAATTCCAGCTCGTTCTGTCTCATTATAAGCTTGGTGTTACTTATCATCCTACCTTCTCTGAGTACAAAGGTAAATTTGCCCTCAACTGAGTCAAGCTATGTTGCATAAAGTTCACAAACAACCCTTTGACTTAGGAGTAGTTGAGTCTAAAACAGAACAAGGAAAGTATGGCAAAGAATGAAGATTTAATTGTATCTTTCCATGTCCTTCCAAGCAAGCTTTGCTGGAAGAAAGGTCTGGCAGAGAAGAGGATTACAGATGGAGATTAAAAGGGACATTAACATGAAATGCTGCAGCCTCCCCTGAGAGCCATCTTGGCTCTCTACAGTGTTTAGGTTGTCCTGCATTTACAGAACTTTCCCCAGAAGGTAGAGGGAGAAAGAAGATGGAAAGTATTTCCTCAGGCACTGGCCAATTGCTTCCTCTGGATTCTCTCTCATTGGGAACCATGGTGAGGGGGCACTGAGTCCTACAGTTAGGGTCTAGGCCTGTGATTCTTAAACTGGGAGCCACAGCATCAGCTCCATCTGGGCTCTATAGTAAGCTAAGCCCTAAGAACATCTTTAGATGATTTTCAATCTTTGGAAAGTTTTCCAAGTGAAATACCAATAGAAAAAAACAAAACAGCTCTGATTTCATTTGAAATGCAGAAGGAAAGCTCTTCCAGTGGGCATCTTTTCCCCCTAGGCTGACCCCCAGCCCCTTCTGCTGGATTCCAGGGGCTGCTGGGGATGAAGTGATAATGGCTGTCTCAAAGTGACTCTGAACTACAGATGGATCAAGATGATCTCTGTCCCCACCCCGGTGCCATTCTCTCACATGTAAGTTCTTGGGCAAGGTGAAATCATGAGACCTCATTTGAGTGACTCAGAAGTCGTGGTCTTACTGATGGTCCCACACTGATCTTGTGGCCTAGACTTCTGATGTCTAGCTGTAACCAAGCTCCCACATTATATCCGTTTCACTAACTAGGTGATTTCTTATTTCCCTGAATCCAAGTTCATGACTACAGTTTTCCAGGATCCTAATCTCTACAGGCGGATAAGGCGATGGCACCCCACTCCAGTACTCTTGCCTGGAAAATCCCATGGATGGAGGAGCCTGGTAAGGTGCAGTCCATGGGGTCGCTAAGAGTCAGACACAACTGAGCAATTTCACTTTCACTTTTCACTTTCATGCATTGGAGAAGGAAATGGCAACCCACTCCAATGTTCTTGCCTGGAGAATCCCAGGGATGGGGGAGCCTGGTCTGCTGCCGTCTGTGGGGCCACACAGAGTCGAACATGATTAAAGTGACTTAGTAGTAGTAATCTCTATAGGTGGGCACCATCTCACACTTGTATCGATAGCTTGCTTGTTTCTCCTACTGAACTTCTGCCTCACAGCTAAGTCTCTGTTACACACTGTTAAGCTGCCCCAAAAGCTACTGTCTAGAATATTACGTTGAGATGAAGTCTGGACTTGAAGTAAAAGAAATCTATGTAGCTGGGTTTGACAGGCAGAGAAAGCTTTGCATTTGTAAAACTGTATCCCCAAATTCCTGCCACTGCCTTCCATCTGGCCACAAGGAAATTTGCCTTTCCATCTTGTCAGACCTTTTGGACACTGACTACTAATGTAAATAACCAAATTTATGATCTGCCATCCTCTGCTCCACCCCTCCAGCTGGATAGTCTTCTTCTCACTGCCACCTGGGGGTCACACTCCGATGAGTATGTCTAGTCTGCAGGGTCTTTCCTTTCCTGCTTACTCTCATCCCACTGAATACCAAACTCTTAATTTTTAAGTATATAATAGGCATCTCAGTTGTGCCAAGTGCTAGAGGGATTAAATAGATGACACGATTTCTTGCCTACATATGGGTCATGAGGAATATTCTCTCATGGTTGAGTTCAAAGGCTTTGCTTGCTAAGAATCATCCCTTAGGTATGAGCTCTGGGCAGGCATGGATTTTTGTCCATTTTCTCTATTGTTGTAGCTTTAACACACAGAACAGGACCCAGCACATGACAGAAGCTGAATGTTTGAGAATAAGTGTATGAGTGAATGATCCTACAAGAAGAGCCTTTGCTGAAGATACTGATGGTAAGAGGAACCATGGCTGAGCTCAAAGATTTTGATCTGTGAACCTGTACACAATAGCCTATCAGAAGTTTCAGAAAAAAATAAAGATACTTTCCTTTCTAATGGAGAAGGAAATGGCAACCCACTCTAGTACTCTTGCCTGGAAAATTCCATGGACTAAGGAGCCTGGTAGGCTGCCATCCATGGGGCTGCAAAGAGTCGGACAGGACTGAGTGACCTCACTTCACTTCCTTCCCTTTCTAACACTGAAATTTTTCTTTTCATTGAGGGAGAAACAAAAATGATAGAAATACAACTGGCTCTATCAAGGTGACCTGGAGAATTTTGCTGCTCTAAGCTACCATTTTCTGCTGTACATCAGGAGGCCACCGAATCTGAAGAGAAACAAGAGTGGGCAGGAGAATCAAGCGACCCAAGTCATCCACAGAACACTTTGCACTCTCTTAGAAAACCATTCCAAGATCAAGGAACTCAGTCAACTAATATGAATTTCATTTCTAAATAGGAGAAGAAACATATCTTTTACTCTCTTCATAAAGTTATAATGAGGATTTAGGTGTTCATCCAGAAAGCATTTTATTGAACTGGCCCTTTGAGTTTCCGGGCACTGAAAATGATTTTGTACCTAGGAGTAATTTATAAAACACACATTGCAATGTAACTGTAGGTGCTATCACTGACCTCAATGGTATTGATAAAATCACTACATCAGCCCAGAACCACAGACACAAACAACCTTGGGGGTAAATATTTGGATAATTTCAATCCTTGGAATCATTATGCCATACTAAGGACAGAATTAAAGAATCTGAAGCTTTGCTTTAGGATGTGTGATATGAGATTGGGTTTGTGGAAGAATGTATTAATAAGAAAGGAGTAGCTGGTCATTACACTTAAATGACCTAGAAAAAGGCTGAATTTATTTACTTTGATAAACTTGCATTTTTAAGGTCTAGTTCTCAAAGACTGCAATAGAACTAAATAGAGAGTTTAGTCAGAACAATCTGGTTAGAAAGCAAAAAAATCCTGCAGTGAAAAAGAACTCACAATTGTAAGTAAATCATCCAGAAATTCTAAGGGAACTAGGATCATTTTGCAACATGGTCTGAGCCCAGATTATCTGAATGGGCTGCTACTGCTACTGCTGCTAAGTCACTTCAGTCGTGTCCAACCCTCAGCGACCCCATGGACTGCAGCCTACCAGGCTCCTCTGTCCATGGGATTTTCCAGGCAAGAGTACTGGAGTGGGGTGCCACGGCCTTCTCTGTCTGAATGGGCACAGATCAAACCAATTCTAGTGTTGTATTGTTGCTCTGTTTTATTAACACAGTGGCTGTGTTATCAGTAACACAGATGTTTCTGATGTGTGTGGGGTTTTTCCTTTAAGGAAACTCCAACCAAAGTTATTCACATTCTTCCTTCTAAACCATGAGTTGCTTATCATATTTACAAGGAAAATTCCAATTAAAACACAAGAATTACAGGACATGGATTGCTAAGAATATGTTCAAACCTGAAGACTTCAACTGAGCAGCCCCTAAAATGCAGTTATAAGAAAACATTTAATGTGATTTTAAGAGTTTAATTCATTAGAGGCTAAACTTTATGAGTTTCAGATACAAGACAAAACATTTGCTTCTGGAAAAATGTCACTGCTTCTCCCAAAGAATTTTTAAAAGCACTAAATCTGTAATAATGCTCATTAAACACTTTTCTATAGTTTTTAAGTTAACAGACAAAGAAATCACAATCGTCAATGAAACAAATTTTCTGGATATTTTCCTTCTCTTCAATAAATTTTGAGTTCCAATTGAGAAAACAAACTGTCCTACTGCCAATGACACAACCTGACTGGCAAGTGAAAGAGCAAGTGAACTACTTAATAAATAATATAACTACTTAAGTAGTAGTGCCTGTTACTTAATTCCTATTATAAGTAAATCACCTTTAGAGCTCAGTAAAAATATTAAAACATGCTCAATCGTATTATTAACCAAAGGAAAAATCAAAACAACTTTTTTGTACAAAATGGCAAGGATTAAACTGACTGGCTGGAGAAGGCAATGGCACCCCACTTCAGTACTCTTGCCTGGAAAATCCTATGGATGGAGGAGCCTGGTGGGCTGCAGTCCATGGGGTCACTAAGAGTCAGACTCAACTGAGCGACTTCACTTTCACTTTTCACGTTCATGCATTGGAGAAGGAAATGGCAGCCCACTCCAGTGTTCTTGCCTGGAGAATCCCAAGGACGGGGGGTGCCTGGTGGGCTGCCGTCTATGGGGTCGCACAGAGTCGGACACGACTGAAGCGACTTAGCAGCAGCAGCAGCAAACTGACTGGCAATATCTAAGGTGGGGAAATGAGTGCTCTAATGCACTGTTGTTGAGTCTAAATTGGTATAGACTTTGTGAAGGAATATATGGCAGTACCTATCCAGCTTTAAAATGTATATAACCATTAACCCAGCAATTTTTCTTTTAGAAATATTCCCTAAAGAAAGTAGGCAGAAAGATATGCATGTGTGTGAGAGTGCTTGTGCAAACACACAGTATTCACCAGGAGATGTAACACAGCACTGTTAATAAAACCAGCAAGTGAAAAAAATAAATCTTTCAACAGTGGGATGATGAAAAAATGATGGTAAGTTTTTGTTAAGTACTGTATAATTTAAAAGGAGTTGATCTACATACATTGACCCAGAACGCAAAAGCATATATTTTGTTAAGTTAAAAAAAAAGTCATAAAATAAAATGAAGCCATTTTATTATTATGAGGCCATTTTATAACAGGGCAGATGTTATGCACATATACATGCATATATTTCATTTTCAGAAGTATTCTTAAAGGTCTAAAAGAATACTCACCAATCTTAACAGTCATTACCTTTAAGCAGTGGTTAAGATGAACATAGCCTGGGAAGCAAATTAAGCTCTTCATAAACTTAAGGACCCTAAGCACCTTTGAAAAATGAAAAGGTGCTTTCATTTTCTAATTTTTTTTTCTAATTTAAAAACTGCATTTAAGGAATGTGCTGAGTCCAGTAAACCTGGCTTGTTGATTTAGTAATCAGGCTTCCAAGCAGTTTCCCCCAGCACATGTGTACTTGAGCAAACATGGCACATGAGAGAATGCACACATATGTGCACATGCACACACACAGACACACACACAGACACAGAGACACACCTGTGGGGTAACACCACTGGGGCAGTCAGAGAGCCAGCACTCCCTTCCCTTTAGGGACGGTGATAGCTCTTAATCCAGGGGTTAAAGCACAGACTGCTGCCAGATGGTCCTGGATGTAGTTTCCAACTCCATCATTTCAAGATTAAGAAATCATGGGCAAGTTACTTAACGTTTTAGTGATCTAGATTCCTCAGCTGTAAAATGGGAATAAACAATGCCTTCTTTATAGGAATGTTATGAGGACTAATGGGAAAGGGCAATGTAAGCATGCCATGCCACCTGACACAGAGGGAAGGAAAAGGCAGACATTCTCAGCAGTCAGCACGCAAAGACACAGCGCAAGTGCTGGTGGGGAATCACTTTGTCTCATGAATCATTGTACCTATATTTCTAGCAATAACTTTAGTTCTCTAAGTAACCTCATCTTTAATGGTTCACATTTAAATTTCACCCAAAAAGTAATTCCCATGTAACTAAAAACTCCCACAGTACTGTATCTACAAGCATCATCATGAAGGAGAATAAGTATGGGCTTTGGAGTCAGATTGTGTTTATAATATCAGCTCTGATATTCACTTGGTATGTGACTGGGGGCAAAGTCTCACCTGGCAGGCTAGATTATATTTATATTTTTATTAATGTTATTGTGAGGATTAAACAATATAAGTGAAAATAACCAGCATACCCAGAATCTGGTGCATGGTAGAAAAATGGCAACAGTAACAAAAGCTCTAATTAATTGAACATATACTACGCTGCTGCTGCTGCTGCTGCTGCTAAGTCACTTCAGTCATGTCCGACTCTGTGCGACCCTATAGATGACAGCCCACCAGGCTGCCCCATCCCTGGGATTCTCCAGGCAATAACACTGGAATGGGTTGCCATTTCCTTCTCCAATTCATGAAAGTGAAAAGTGAAAGTGAAGTCGCTCAGTCGTGTCCGACTCTTCGCGACCCCATAGACTATAGCCTACCAGGCTCCTCCATCCATGGGGTTTTCCAGGCCAGAATACTGGAGTGGAGTGCCATTGCCTTCTCAGGAACATATACTATGGACCAGGCATTTTCTCTCAATCTTATACCAACTCTAAAAGAGAAATACCACTATCCTCATATTATATTCAGAATGTTTTAAAAAAGAATAAAAACAAAATAACACAGACTCAGAGAGAGAGAACAAATGGATAGTCTGTAGAGGGAGGGTGGTAGGTGAAACAGGTAAAAGAGACTCAGAGGTACAAATTTCCAGTTATACAAAAAGCTAGAGCATAAGGAATGAGGTCAATAAGGGACAGATGGTTACTAGTCTTGTGATGATCATTTCATAATATATATATAAATGTCAGATTTCATCACACTTGAAACTGACATAATATTGTTTTTCAGATGCTCAGTTGTGTCTGACTCTTTGCAACCCCATGGACTGCAGCTTACCAGGGTTCACTGTCCTTCACCTTTGCCCACACTCATGTCCATTTAGTTGGTGATGTCATCCAACCATCTCATCCTCTGTCATCCCCTTTACCTCCTGCCTTCAATAATTCCCAGCATCAGGGTCTTTTCAGATGAGTCAGTTCTTTGCATCAGGTGGCCAAAGTGTTGGAGCTTCAGCTTCAGCATCAATCCTTCCAGGGTATATTCAGGATTGATTTCCTTTAGGATTGACTGGTGCAATCGCCTTGCAGTCCAAAGGACTCTCAAGTGTCTTCTCCAACACCACAGTTCAAAAGCATTAATTCTTTGGCGCTCAGCCTTCTTCATGGTCCAACTCTCACATCCATACATGACTACTGGGAAAGCCATAGCTTTGATTAGATGGACCTTTGTCAGTAAAGTAATGTCTTTACTTTTTAATGTACTGTCTAGATTGGTCATAGCTTTTCTTCCAAGAAGCAAGCGTCTTTTAATTTCATGGCTGCAGTCACCATCTGCAGTGATTTTGGAGCCCAAGAAAATAAAGTCTGTCACTGTTTCCACTGTTTCCCCTTCTATAGCCATGAAGTAATGGGACCAGATGCCATGATCTTAGTTTTCTGAATGGTGAGTTTTAAGCCAGCTTTTTCATTTTCATCTTTCACCTTCTTCAAGAGGCTGTTTAGTTCCTCTTCACTTTCTGCCATAAGAGTGATGTCATTTGTATCTGAGGTTATTGATATTTCTCTTGCAATCCTGATTCCCGCTTGTGCTGAATCCAGTCCATCATTTTGTATGATATACTCTGCCTGTAAGTTAAATAAGCAGGGTGACAATATACAGCCTTGACATACTCCTTTCCCAATTTCAAACCAGTCCATTCTTCCATGTCCGGTTCTAACTGTTGCTTCTTGACCTGCAGACAGGTTTCTCCAGGAGGCAGGTAAGGTGGTTTTGTATTCTCATCTCTTTAAGAATTTTCCACAGTTTGCTGTGATCCACAGAGTCAAAAACCTTTGGCGTAGTCAATAAAGCAGAAGTAGATGTTTTTCTGGAATTCTCTTGCCTTTTCTATGTTCTTTTTCAACATCCATTGCCAATGGAAATTGGCAATTTGATTTCTGGTTCTTCTGCCCTTTCTAAATCCAGCTTGAACATTGGAAGTTCTCTGTTCACATACTGTTGAAGCCTGGCTTGGAGAATTTTGAGCATTACTTTGCTAGTGAGTGAGATGAGTGCAGTTTTGTGGCAGTTTGAACATTTTTGGCATTGCCTTTTTTGGGAATGGAATGAAAACTGATATTTTCTAGTCCTGTAGCCACTGCTGAGTTTTCCAAATTTGCTGGCATATTGAGTGCAGCACTTTCACAGCATCATCTTTCAGGATTTGAAATAACTAGAATTCCATCACCTTCACTAGCTTTGTTCATAGTGATGCTTTCTAAGGCCCGCTTGACTTCATGCTTCAGGAAGTCTGGCTGTAGATGAGTGACTACACCATCTAGGTTGTCCGGGTTATAAAGATATTTTTACAGTTCTGTTATTCTTGCCACCTCTTCTTATTTTCTGCTTCTGTTAGGTCCATACCGTTTCTGTCCTTTATTGTGCCTATCTTTGCATGAAATGTTCCTTGCTATCTCTAATTTTCTGAAGAGATCTCTAGTCTTTCCTATTCTCTTGTTTTCTTCTATTTCTTTGTATTGTTCACTTAGGATGGCTTTCCTATCTCTCCTTGCTATTGTTTGGAACTTTGCATTCATATGGGCATGTCTTTCCTTTTCCTCTTTGCCTTTCGTTTCTCTTCTTTTCTCAGCTATTTGTATGGCCTCCTCAGACAACCATTTTGCCTTTTGCATTTCTTTTTCTTGGGGATGGTTTTGATCACTGTCTCCTGTACTCTGTTACAAACCTCTGTCCATAGTTCATCAGGCACTCTATCTATCAGATCTAGTCCCTTGAATCTATTTGTCACTTCCACTGTATAATCCTAAGGGATTTGATTTAGGTCATACTTGAATGACCTAGTGGTTTTCCCTACTTTCTGCAATTTAAGTCTGAATTTGGCAATAAGGAGTTCATGATCTGAGACACAGTCAGCTCTTGGTCTTGTTTTTGCTGACTGTATAGAGCTTCTCTGCAGGAGAAAAACATAATATTGAACACCAAATCTATCTCAATAAAAATAAAATATGAAAATTAGATTCAGGACATTATATGACTTGCTCATAAAATTCCAATTCAGATTTGCCTGACTCCAGAGACTTTTATACAAACTTACAGCTTTTTTCTAAAGCTCACTGTTTCTCTTCCTGTATCACCTTGGGCAAGTCACAATTTCCCCTTCTGCAAATCTCCTCTTCTGAGATAATATGACCAAATTTGGGGTATGTAAGCTAGAGGATAGGAATGCTTTGAAAACTGAAAAGTGCTTTTTAAAACAAGGGACTTGCCCCTAAGGGCCCTGCAGATGCTTCAAAATCTCTCTTCCACAGGGCTGCCACTGCTCAGAGTTTCACTACTTGACACTCAGTACCAAATGTGCAAAATACTCATGAGAAAGAGCACTGAATTAAATTTCCCTTAATGCATAAGTAAATCATTAGATCATTCTATTTTCTCTAGGGAGAAGTCTCAGGCAGTTGGTAAGCACTGAATATCTAAAGAGACAGACAGGAAAATAAGAGGAAGCACCCAGAGAAAAGAAGGGCCTTGAAAATTTGATTCCAAGTCACAATTTTGCCAATGGCTTGCTCCAACAACCAGTTTAGGAAATCCTGGGCAAAATTTCTCTCTTATTCCTCCTCTTTTACTAATTCATATTTATACAATAAACTTATTAAATATTACCACATGCCAAGCATTGTGAGGAGATATAATTCCTGTCTTCAGGAAACTTAGAATTTAGTGATGATTACTTGTTTCAGTCCTCTATTATCCCTATTGATATAGGATTTTAATCTATGAGTGAGTGTGCTTGTATGTGCACATGTTTAATTAAATATGTAGATTATTCATAGTGTAGTTTTCTATAATCAATCAAATGGCTCCTCTGATTAAGACGACCATTTTACACACCTGTCATAAAACCCAATATGCTGAAATTCTGACTGTACTCATAAACACTTAATTTTAACTTTTGTTTTATAGAATTAGCACACTGTCAGAATTTATCAAGTAGTAGCTATATAAAATTGCTCTTGGGATAATTTTGTAGTAATTAAGTATATAAGAGCAATTAAGAATTTCCCTGGATTTAATCATCAATCCCTAGTACTATATAAGCATTAATAACATCATGGCTGATACCAAAAATTATTCCTGATTATGACTGCTGTTGATCAAAATAACATGTAGTACACTCGCTGGCTTATTCTCCTTGTGACTATGTCACAGCTTTCTCAGTGAAGACTTATACATGTTGATGTATCCGTCTTATTTGTCTTCCTGAGATTTCAAGGGGAAATTGTGACAGATGCTTAAGTTCTAAGCAATACAATTTCTAGACTTACTGCTTTGTTTTTCACGATCTCATATATGCAGATGTGACTAAATTTCCTGTGGGAGGGAAGTATGTTTACTGTCTCTACAATTTGCCTTAAAAAAAAAAAAGCTTTAAACATTTAACACCATAAACCTCCAGAAATGAGATGAGTCATAGCCGTAACCCATAGGACTCTTCCGGAAAGTACCATTGCACAATCATTGTTAAGTAAACAGCCAACACAGAGGAAGAAGTTCAGTTTGTACCTGTCACTCCATTTCATTTAAGTATCAATGCTCTGAGGTTTCTTCAGTTTGAAAGATGGTGGGGCTGTTTGGTAGGATAAGCCATTGACAGGGTGTTTTGTTTTTGGAGGCCTGCTGGTGTCTGGAAATGTTTTGTTTTCCACTGTGAGGTGTAGAAATGCCACTAGTGTCTGGGAACTGACTGGCTTGCTTCTTTGGGGTCTGCAGGCAGGGCACACTTTAAATCATGAGAAGACAGCTTATGGGACCACCAGAGATAGCTTCTACTTCTCCCTGCTGCCACCCTGATATCAAACAGCTCAGGCTGGGGAGACAGCTTCATGGTTATTTCCTAATGAAATCTAATGACTGGATCATGGAAGATGGAAATCTTTGTGTTCAAAACTGGCAACTCCAAAGGGGGTGAAATGACAGCAAGTAGTGGAAAGTATAGAAACCTACGGGAATAAGGAAGAGGGGCAGAAAACAAGGCAGAGCCCTCAGAAGAGGCCTCTAGTCTCTACCACTGATTTCCAAGATGCAATCAATGAGAATCAATCTGTGAGACTGTTCCGTTTACAGATGAGATTTGTTCCAAAGCAGGGAGGGGAGGCTTCATGGGGAGGGGAAAGGTACGTGCTGTGCTGTGTTTAGTCACTTAGTCATGTCCGACTCTTTGGGACCTGCCAGACTGCAGTCCGCCAGCCTCCTCTGTCCATAAGGATTCTCCAGGCAAGAATACTGGGTGGGTTGCCATGCCCTCCTCCAGGGGATCTTCCCAACCCAGGGATCAAACCCAGGTTTCCTGCACTGCAGGAAAATTCTTTACCATTTGAGCCACCAAAGAAGCCCAAGATACTGTAGTGGGTGGCCTATCCCTTTTCCAGAGGATCTTCCCAAGCCAGGGATTGAACCTAGGTCTCCTGCCTTGCAGGCAAATTCTTTACCATTTGAGCCGCCAAATAAGCCCAAGAATACTACAGTGGGTGGCCTATCCCTTTTCCAGGGGATCTTCCCAAGCCAGGAAACAAATTGGGGTCTCCTGCACGGCAGGTGGATTCTCTACCAGCTGAGCTGCTGGGGAAGCCCGAGCTGTATATACAGTTATAGGAGACAAGGGTTGGGAAGATCCTCTGGAGGAGGGTCTGGCAACCCACTCCAGTATTCTTGCCTGGAGAATCCCATGGACAAAGGAGCCTGGCAGGCTACAGTCCACGGGGTTGTAAAGGAATCAGACAGAACTGAAATGACTTAGTACACACATATGTATAACCATGACTGACTTGCATTATTGCACGGCAAAAGTCAACACAGCATTGTTAAGCAGTTATTCTTCAACTAAAAAAAAAGAAGATGGTTCCAGAGAATTTTTGGCACATCTTGCAGTCTGTCTATCCAATAAACATTATCAACAGAACCCCAATTTTGTCAAATGTGGCAATGCAGTAAAACATCTGTCTTCCCAGACTCCCTTGCACATGAGGATGGTCATGGGGTTAAGTTTGGGGTGCACCTGTCCTTCACTCTTTCCCCTTATTTTTGCCTGGAACTGAGACAAGAAACGAATGGAGAACACCAGCATCCATATTGTGACCAATATGGAGGTTACAGTGGAGGACAGCAGTCACCGTTAAAGACAGCAGAACAGAAAGCTGGAGGGGGCTGGCACACTGTTGGCTCCGTTGGGCTGCTTCTCCTCCCCGTACTGTTACTTTCAGATGTCTTGTCACATGAGAAAGAGTACACTAGGTAGGCTGCTATAACATGATAAACAAGTCATGAGAAGGTCTTTGTACAAACATGTATTACAAATAACAGGCTCTCTGGGAAAACTAGGATTGGACAGACCCACGCAAAATCTGTGAAACCGACTAATGGCAGGAATAAGAAAATGATAAGAGAAGATCTGGGCAGCCAGTTCAATGTGGCTAGAGGCTCTATGGTGGTTATTAAAAATGCACAAAAATGTTGACTTGATGTGACAGCTTGCAGGAACTGAGATAGCAGGTGACAGAACCAGTACTTTGGAAGAATTGTGATCTGGCATCAGCTGAAGGCTGGGCAGGCCTGGTGTGTACCTTTCTGGGGAGACAACTTTGGGATCGTGCACCTTTCAAATTTTATTAAAAGAGAAAAAAAAAGGGATCCTGCCTGTGCATCAGACAGGCTGAGGGCTTCTTCATTTCCTCCTTGCATCTCAGCTACTCTTGCCTAGGAAAGATTGTGTGTGAACAAATAGAGCTCCACATTATTCTGACATCATTTCCCTATTTAGCAGTTCGCCCAGAGGAGGAACTAGACCATTTACGTAAGTCACTGTTGTTCTGGTGTTCTCCTGCGGACAGTCCAACCTAATCCCTAGAGTTAGGATGTCATGCTCCTACCCTACCCATTCCATTCTCTACACAATGCCCTAGTTGAGTTTCCTAAATAACACACTGACTTCTATACTCGGCAGCATAACACTTAGTGTGGCCCCATATCCCTTTATAAGCTGGCCTTGCTGGCTCCTCAGCCTCCTCTCCCTATATTCCACGGCTGAACTGTATATTCCAGTCACACACAAACTGCCTTAGGCTCTTCTCTCTAGGTGTACACCATGCTGCCATTTGTGTTCTTGCCTGTGTATTCTGCTTCCCCTTGCCTGGAATATTGCTTGCCACTTGGCTTCCCCAAAGATCTATTCATCTTCAAATCCCTAGTCAAGGTCACCTCCAGAACCCTTTCTCTGATATTTTCTTCTGCATAAACTGGGAGCCTCTGATACCTTCTGATATTGTATGTATCACATTGCACTGATTAAACAACATTCATGTTTGCCTGGCAAAAGTGGATGATCAATAAACACTTGTTGAATTGAACTTGGCCTCTCCTGATGGGTCCAGAAGGAAGAAGGTTGTTAAAATACTGTTCTAGGAATTTCCATGGTATTCTAACAGCCTGGAATGAATAGGACATTTAAAAAGAAATTATCCATTAGTACCATAACACAATGTACGAATATCAACTCTCAGGCAACTAATCCAGGCAAAATGCTGAAGCTTGCCCAGGCAAGAGAATAGCCCTAAAGAGAAAGAAAAGACTGAAGAATAAGCTTACACGATTGAAAAGAATTGTCCTTATGTTTACATCTTAAATAAAAGACTAAAATGTATTAGGAAGTTACCTTGGAGATGCTATCTAAACAGAGACCTGCAAATGCTATCAGCATTCAAATATTAAAAGAAATGACACCTTATCCCCCTTACTAATGAAGACCATACGAATGGATGAAGTAGATGCTATTAACCTTTTCACAGTATACCTTTTACAAAATACCTCTTAATAAATACATACATAGAGCACACAACATCTAAGCTCTTATCAATTAGTATGGCATGAATAAAACTCAATGGATCACGTTTTCTTCATCTGTTAGACCAAAGCCCCTCTGAATAATAAACTTTCATGGCTCTATGTAATGCAACAACATCCACATACAAATGAATATTTCATGGATATATACACAAATCGTATTTATTTTGATCTGCTTTTGACTTAGGTAGACTAAGAAAGTGGCTTGGAAATGTGGATTTCTTGTTCATGATGCCCATGTACTTTGCCAAGGCAGCAATGCCTAGACATTTAATACTCTTCCATGTCTCAGTTCCCATATCTAAAAATACAGTGATGACATTTTTCTCTGACCTCTACCTACCGCAGGGAGCACAGAGAGGATGGGGATGACAATGTTCATTAAAGCCATGAACTTCTTGAAAGAAAGAACAAATATTCACTGCAGCTATCATGTTAGCAACCCTGACACTGCTCAGGGCTTTAAAAATCTAGTTTTATCAGGGATGAAGTTCCTTCTTACCAAGATCCTATATAATACCATCAAGCAAATTAGTGCAACCAAAGCTGAAAGGCATAGTCAGTAATAGCAACTCATTTAGAGGATCTCTGCTCCCCTCACACCTAACACTGAATTATCCACTTGAAAAATATTAGATCAATTTGGCCCTTATCCTAAGGAGTAGTTGATAAGAAATGGTCATGCCAAGAAAGTGTTAGTAAAATATTTTCAGGAAAAAAAAAAAAAGCTTGGCAGAGGAAGTAAGTACACATCTGGGTCCCTACTCTTAAATCCTAGCAGAGGCCCAGAAGCTAATCCATGACCACTTCCTTTGCTAGTTCTTCACTGCAGCCACTTGACCACTTTTCCGCAAGAGTCATGATCTCCCCAGGTTGCATAACTATATCTTGATCTCTTCCAGAAAGGCTTGTTGTATGTATTTATTTTACAGCTGCTATTGTCCTTGGCAAAGTCCAGTGGGGTTCCCAGGAAAAATAGGACACAACCTAGGTG
Source organism: Nanger dama (assembly GCA_917880005.1). Lineage (NCBI taxonomy): Eukaryota > Metazoa > Chordata > Mammalia > Artiodactyla > Bovidae > Nanger > Nanger dama. Next base: position 17,777,909 of record CAKJTW010000017.1, on the reverse strand, counting down.
AGAAGATAAGGTATAATCTCTTCTTTTGTGTTTAGTTTCACTTGCCTATAGCAGGCCTTGTACTTAACATGTTGGATTAGAGCTCCAGTGCAGAACTGCAGTGCCAGACACTTCAGCTTGGCGTGCAGAAGCACTGAGCATGACATTGCAATTCAAGATGAGGATGGCATGCCATTTGCAGAAATGCTGCACCGGACCCGCAAGAACTCCTCGCACCCTTCTGTAGGAAAAAATCCTATAAAGCCCCGTTTATGGCCTTTCTGGGAAAGCCCATGCTATAGAGCAGGAGTTGGGGCCTCTCCATTCTTTTATCAAAGAATGAAGCTTTCCTTTGCTTCTGAAATGAACTCAGTCTTGTTCCATCGACTTGAACAACACTGGGCAGAAGGACCTTTGTTGGGGACCAACGAGGGAGGATTCATAACACTATTAGCAGTTTCTTATTAGTCATGGGAATTTTTAACAAGGTGAAAATAAAAAAAAACCCCACAATTTCAAGTTTTAACTAAACTTGTGAAAATTCATTATTCAACTAAAAATGAAAAATATGGCAGAAGAGCCTTTTGCTAAGAGGCAGGACAAAATGAGAGGGCAAATCCATTATTTGTATCTTGTCTCATTATTTGTTTGGTGAATGAGAGAGTGTCAATCCCTTTTCCAGTAAATACTTACTAAATGTCTACTCTGGATCCAAGTATTATGCTTTCCCTAAGGCTACAAATATTATTCCTATTCTCAAATAGTCTGATAAAGAAAAGGGAGTAGAAAGAAGAACATTAATTAAGCTCCTACACTGTACCAAGTGCTTTCCTTGTTGAATCCTCATAACAACCGATGAGAGAAGATAGATAAACCTGCCCTCATTTAATGAAAGAGAACTCAAGCTCGATAATTTGTCCAGAGTCACACAGCTGAGTAGATTGGTATTTGCATTCCAATTGGTCTAATTCCAAAATCGTTTTAAATTTTTGTAGAAAGCAGAAAAAAAAGAAGAAGAAAAAAAAAAAAGACAGGAAACCACCCATTATCCTACCACCACGATTAAAAAAAAAACTGTTAATGTTTTGGAGAATTCCCTTCCATTTTTGTTTCTACAAGTAGGTTAATTTTGAAATTTTAAAATATGCTTCACAGTTGTAATCAAAGTGTGTGATATTGCTTTTCATTGTAACTATGACACCACTGACTGTGAAGTGCTCCATTATTCTATACAGCACCAGAAAGAAAAATCACTGCCAGTTACATGATGCCACTGACTGAGATATATTCAGATTTTAGCAGTGTTGAAATATGAAGGTAAAAACTGCGTGTCTTAGAGTCAACGGCCTACTCTGTGTTCCACAAAGCCAGCCCTTCTGTTGTTTGCCTGCCACCCACAGATGAGGGTGGCCTCAGAGCACCTGGATCTCCCCCACATTAGAAGAGCCCCTTGTCAGGGTTCTGTTTGTCTTCACACATTAATTTCTTTACACATAGTAGGCACTCATGGAAGATTTCTTGATTGAGTAAACACATAACTAAAGCTTGAGAAGACATTTACTGACAGAAAAAGGTAAAAAATAATACCAGAGGAAAAAAATAATACCAGAGGCCCAAGTTTTGTTGACAGGTGGAGGGGAGAGGCAATGGATTTCTTATCCACGCTGAGCTCCATAGTGCTACTTAGTTCTGCCCTCCTGGGAGGGGTATTCACACTTTTCCATACACAGCCTGAATACTGATTTAGATTTTGGGGAGATATCACCCATTAATTACAAGTAATAACTCATAGAAAGCAAATTCAGGAATCAGCATGAGACAGATAGAGAATTGACTCATGTTTTTCTCAGGTGCTGAAACTCTCAGTTTAAATATACAGTATCACTTCTGCTTAAACAGAATGTGTATCTGTCCCAAGGAAGTAAAAGGCTATGTATCTTTTGAGTCTGTGTGATTTAACAACTTAACTTTCTATGGATGCTCACTAAGATATCTGCCTGAGTCAGCAAAGTTGGCTCAAGTAAAGAAAAGAAATTAAGCTAAACTTAGTTCTCCATGCATGTTCCAGGTTAACCATATTTTGAAAGCAATCATGACTTCTCTTGCCTTCTTCCCTCTTCTTCCATGAATCTATCCAGGACTTATATATTTTTACAACATGTGAAGAACTGTGCTAAATTCTCAAAAAGGAAGAACAATGGGTCAGAAAATTCTGACTTTATAAAGAAGTTTACACATTACCAATGAATACAAGTTTTTCTCACAGAGAAGTAAATTACAAGTGAGAGAACGCATATGTCATATAGGAAGTACAGGTGATATGCAGCCAGTTTAGAGCCAAGAGAGATTATGTCCAGCAAGGAGATCAGAAAAGGCTTCAGAGAGAAGTGTCCTTTCATCTGGGTCCTGAAGGATGGAGAGGATCTGGGCATATGGGAATGGGGGCAAAGACCTGTGAGAGGAGAGGCAGGCACGGGCCAAAGAACCCCTGAGGTGAGCTGAGGGTGAAGTCACTCAGTTGTGTCCGACTCTTTGCGACCCCGTGGACTGTAACCTACTAGGCTTCTTGGTCCATGGGATTCTCCAGGCAAGAATACTGGAGTGGATTGCCATTTCCTTCTCCAGGGGATCTTCCCGACCCAGGGATCGAACCCGGGTCTCCCACATTGGAGGCAGATGCTTTAACCTCTGAGCCACCAGGGAACCCCTGCTGTTGCCTTTTACACCATTTAGTGTCTAAGAAACAAGATGCTGTTGTTAGGACCTGTCCACAAGGTATTACAAGCCCTGGGTCAATGAATGGATCATTACCTTGGGCTGACCACTTGTGGGTATCCTAGGTCATACCATCTTAGGGCCAAAGCCAGGAAGATGCTACAAGATTTCATGCTGATAAAGTGTGAAATTTTAGAGGAAAGTCATGAAAACCAAAGCTTGGTGGTATATAACAGGACAGCTGAAATCTACAACAGGTAACTAAGACACTTAATTAAAAGCAACAGCACAGAATCACTTTTCAAAACTCAAGAGACTGACAGTTACTTGCTTACCATGGACATGGATTCCATTTGGTTGAAAAGAGCTTGTTTCTGGCTGATAAGACTTCAGGTGTGATCCTGAGGGCTGCTGGGTATGGGGAGGCTGTGTTCTCTGCATTATTGAAGATGGAGCTGGAACTCTCCGGGGGCTAATGTGGTGAGGAGATGGAGCAGAAGGTGCAAACCTGAGAAAACAATTATAAAAGGAAACATGAGAGATGTAAAATAGCAGGAGCAAAGACAAAGTCTTCAAAGCCAAATTCTAATTCCCTATTCTGACTGTATAAGAGCGTGACAAAAAGCCTTTAAAAAAAAAATCTTAAGACTTTTCTCTCCCATTTTTCAACCACTGAATTCTCAATTGAGATACTGAGGGAATAAAAGAGATCAACAAAGGGAAGAACCAGTCACAGTCTGAGTTTGTCAAGCTTCTTAAAATGCATTTCAAATACTCTGGGCTTGGTGAAATTCAAAGCACATCTTTTGTCAGACCCCCCACTAATTTTTAGATTGGTTTGCATTTTAGGGAAATTTGATTCATATACTTCTGATTCATTCACACTCAGCTCATAAACATTTTGTTTATGACTTTATTAAAGCTTCTTTAGTCCTGTTCTCTTTAGACAATATATTTTACTTTGTCAAGTATAAATTAACTTACACCTCAAAGGTCAAGTGTGGTTTGAAATCCAGAACTCAGAGATCTGTGTAGGTTCTGTGTTTGGCAAAGAACATTGCCCAAGGTGTTAACAGGAACATGATCTGGGACATTTTTGCAGCCATACATGCCCATCTCAGTAAGATTACTGGTAGTTTCTGAGGCAGAACATACAGGTGTTTAAAGAAAGTGATATTATCAACTAACCCGAGATATAAAATAACTATCCATTGATCTTCTAATTATAAAGGAAATGGCAGGATTTGACTCACTAGGTTTAAAATGGCACCTTATACTGTCTAACATTGAAGTTTCCTTGAAATGTACTTGTATGAACAATGTTAAAGTTGAGCAATGACCATAGGCTATCAAAATTGTCAGGCGGAGAGGCGAGTCAGCCTTTGGACAAGTGTCTGTTCTCTCTCATAGTTGCTGGCATTCAAAATAAAGTTAACTTTCCTTTTCCAACGCCCCCTCCCCCTGGGGGAAAAAAATCCCAACACTTGATTTGCCAGTTCAGTAGGTGGCTGGCACAAGTGTGACAGAGAAAGGAGCAGGGACTCTGTCAGTGCAGGAAAGGAAGCATCACGATAATGAGCAGGGAAACTGTTAGCAGTGAAGTATTTGATTGTCCTCCAAAAACTCAGGAGGTTGAAAAACTTCCACAGGCTGTTTCTGTGTAGAAAGGCAGGCTTTGTTTTATGATAATGTGTAGATGTCACCATATGTATACATCACTTATTTCACAGAAACAGGTCACTTAATTTTCCTGGGCTTTTTGTGTAGGGCCGTTGATGAATCAAAGGGAGGATGTTTCGAACCACAGTAGTTAACAAGGTAGAGTTTCTACATTTGTATTGTTGCAGTAAGAAGTCATGGGATGAAATCCCATTTCTCTCTGCATTCCCCTTCTTGAGGTCTGATGAGACAATGCAGGAAGATGACATAGGAACCAAGAAGGGAGGATTTGGAATAGTTATGGAGAAGAGAAGTCAGAGGCTGCTTAAAGAAACTTGCTGGGTTTGGATGCCTACTTAATCAAGAACATGTATCTTCCCTCTGCTGGAAGAGAACAGTAACTCAGTGTTCTGTGCCTGATAAATATATGTTCTCCAAGTACATCATCTTAACTGGAATTAATCTGAAAAAGTACTGAGTGGCCCATTGCTCTGAGAAAAACAGAGCAAGCTAACCCTGACACTGTCCCCATAATTTCTATTAAAAACTTGCACGCCAAGATTCCCCATATAGAGGCTATTTTCTTGGGGAACATGTCCTCAGTGTTTCTCACAGGCTGCCCTCAAGCTGTGGAGAGAAAAGAGGAATTGTAAGATCATAGACTTTGGGGCTAGAAGGAGTTCACACACACCACCAACCAACACCAGAATCCTGTGAGCAGAAGATCGCTAGTGAGGGAGAGAAAGGGGTGGATTTGAATTAGAAGGAAACCTACATCATTGTTAAGTAGACATCTTTGGCATCTCAAATTTGTTTTTTGCTGGGGGTGCGGGTTGTAGGGGGAAGAAGCAAGATTCTTTGGCTTCTTAATTGTATTTCTTTGTTTGGGAATAAAAGAACACGCTCTTGGTGGGTTTTCAGTCTCCTCTCCTGGTACTTTTGCCTGCTAAGGACTGAAAGAGCAGAGATGTATAGATGGGGCAGGTTACAGTATTTAAAAGTGTGATCTTAGTACCAATAGCTTGAAGGAGGAGAATAATTTTTATTTTACAACTCCTTCCTCCACAGCACAATAAATCTAACTTGTAAATAAAAGTTTAATTAATAAAGAGTAGAAACTGTGTATGGGAAAGGGAAGGAGGCAAAGACTGTCAGCAATATAAAACTTTATGTTTTTGTAATTTGCAATGATGTGGCTAGCATGAATTATGATTACTAGTTATAAAAAGTAGCATAGACAACCAACTAAAAGAACAGAGTTCACTTGAGCATATTAGGAGTCATCTAGAACATTAATTGCATACAACAAACCTCTGTATCTATATTTAGATTATATATCTATATATAAATTATATATCTATACATCTATCCAGAAAGTATATACTTACATGCTAATTACAAATCATTCTTATCTATTCAGTCACACAAGTTTCACACTCAGCCATGCTCTCTTGGCTACCACATATTACTTACTATAAAGGTAATGTTGAACAAAGAAAAAAAAAATGTGAAAGTACATACACAACAAGATTTTAGCATAGTCTGTCTCAGAAACCTGGGGGAATAAAATAATACTGAGCCCTCAGCTGACCTTACATTTTGCTTTTTGCTACTTCAGGCTGGGTTTTACTCCATGTTATTAAAATAAACAAGATTATATGGCATAAAGTTAATATAATTTCAAAATCTAGTATGATACTCTGTATAACACATTAATAAAAATTTAAATATATACCATTCTAAATGAAATAAATGCACACCTAAGTAGTCTTTGCTTTTAAAAGAAAAGTATTGGTACAGAAACTCTAACTTTTACATACATAGAGGAGAAATGAAAATTAATGAGATGTGATCGTGATAATCCAGACAATTGTTAGGAACAAAGAAATAAATAAGAATTTAGCACTAAAAAGTCCACTGTAAGAAATGACTGCATAAATATGACAGACTTTCTAGTACACAGAATCAATTTTATTATCGCCTAAAAAAACACAACATAGTATTTTATTGAAAAATCTTACAATATATTAACTTAAACTTAGTTTTTATAAACTTGCTTACTCATTAACTAGCTCATAGAAATAAAAATGGCAAATAAGAATCAGGTATGAGAGGGCAGGACAGAAGCAGAAGAGAAAGCTCTACGGTACAAAGCAAGGCCCTGGGAGCAACCAAAAGCAATCACTAACTTACAGCAAGAGAGATGCCAGGAATGTTATTTAAAAAGCAAAAAAACAAACAAAAAAAATCTCAAGAAACTTGAGTAGTTTGAAGCCATTTACTTCAAAAGCAAGCAAACAAATAAAAAACAGGCATACTTAAACAGAAACTCACTAAGCAAAATATACAATGTTGTTATTGTTACGGAAGGTAGGGTGGAGGGGGCCTCAAAATCCCATTTTCTTAGTGTCTTCACCTATTTTCCAAACTAGTCTTTTTAACACATGCACACACATGTCAAATGAACATGATCTGAATATTCTTCCCAAAGGAGAAAGATTTCTTTTAACTCCAAAGGAGGTGAATTAATTTTTTTGATGATAAAATATAGAATTTTAATGCTGAGTATAAATTGCAGAAATTTATAATTTTCCTCCCCATGCAACATTTCATTCCCCCATCATGTCAAGACAAGATATCATCACTCTCACTCATTCTGAGTGATAGCAGTTTTCCAGAGCCAGAAGATAGAATGTCTGATGTCTTTCTAGGTCCAGCTCTGTCCCCCAGTTGCTGATCTGCAGTTGATATTTCACAGATTCCATTTGACATAGCTTACCAATCTCTTCTCTGACTTTTATACTTCTTTTAAACAATAGAAAATTGTTACATAAAAATGCACACCACAGACTAGAATTTTTAAAAAAAATCACTGCTTATCAGAAGCAGATCACACAATAGCAATCCAGAGAACTGAGTCAACTATTTCCACTCATTTAGTGGAGGAGTTTATATAACCTTAGCATGAGCCATGTTTCAATGGTTTGGGGAGGAAAAAAAAAAAAACAGCTTTAGAAACGTTTCTGCAAATATTTATCTATACACTTTGGAAACTGTCTGATTATTTGGGAAATGTACTTGGTTATGCTCCTTCCTTATTTAACTTCTATGCAGAGTACATCATGAGAAACGCTGGGCTAGAAGAAGCATAAGCTGGAATCAAGATTGCTGGGAGCAATATCAATAACCTCAGATATGCAGATGACACCACCCTTATGGCAGAAAGAGGAACTAAAAAGCCTCTTGATGAAAGGGAAAGTGGAGAGTGAAAAAGTTGGCTTAAAGCTCAACATTCAGAAAACAAAGATCATGGCATCTAGTCCCATCACTTCATGGGAAATAGATGGGGAAACAGTGTCAGACTTTATTTTTCTGGGCTCCAAAATCACTGTAGACGGTGACTGCAGCCATGAAATTAAAAGACCCTTACTCCTTGGAAGAAAAGTTATGACCAACCTAGACAGCATATTCAAAAGCAAAGACATTACTTTGCCGACTAAGGTCCATCTAGTCAAGGCTATGGTTTTTCCAGTAGTCATGTATGAATGTGAGAGATAGACTGTGAAGAAGGCTGAGCGCCGAAGAATTGATGCTTTTTTTTTTATTATTTTAAATTACAATACTGTATTTGTTTTGCCATACATTGACACGAATCAGCCATAGGTGAACACAATCTCCCAATGCCGAAGCCCCCTCCCACCTCCCACCCCACATCCTCTACTTGAATCATCCTGTGCATCAGCCCCATGCATCCTGCATCCTACATTGAACATAGATTGGCGCTTCGTTTCTTACACGAAAATATACGTTTCATTGCCATTCTCCCAAACCATCCCACCCTTTCCCTCTCCCTCAGAGTCCAAAAGTCCACTCTATACCTCTGTGTCTCTTGGTTGTCTCACATACAGGGTCATCATTACTGTCTTCTAAATTCCATATATATGTGTCAGTATACTGTATTGGTGTTTTTCTTTCTGGCTTACTTCACTCTGTATAATTGGTTCCAATTTCATCCATCTCATTAGAACTGAGTCAAATTTATTCTTTTTAAGGGCTGAGTAGTATTCCATAGTGTATATGTACCACAGCTTTCTTATCCATTCATCTGCTGATGGACATCTAGGTTGCTTCCATGTCCTGGCTATTATAAACAACGCCGCAATGAACATTGGGGTACATGTGTCTCTTTCAATTCTGGTTTCCTCGGTGTGTATGCCCAGCAGTGGGATTGCTGGGTCATAAGGCAGTTCTATTTGCAATTTTTAAGGAATCTCCACACTGTTTTCCATAATGGCTGTACTAGTTTGCATTCCCACCAGCAGTGTAAGAGGGTTCCCTTTTCTCCACACCCTCTCCAGCATTTATTGCTTGTAGACTTTTGGATCGCAGCTATTCTGACTGGTGTGAAATGGTACCTCATTGTGGTCTTGATTTGCATTTCTCTGATAATGAGTGATGTTGAGCATCTTTTCATGTGTTTGTTAGCCATCCGTATGTCTTCTTTGGAGAAATGCCTATTTAGTTCTTTGGCCCACTTTTTTTATTGGATCATTTATTTTTCTGGAGTTGAGCTGTATAAGTTGCTTATATAACTTTGAGATTAGTTGTTTGTCAGTTGTTTCATTTGCTATTGTTTTCTCCCATTCAGAAGGCTGTCTTTTCACCTTGCTTGTAGTTTCCTTTGTTGTGCAGAAGCTTTTAATTTTAATTAGATCCCATTTGTTTATCTTTGCTTTTATTTCCAGTATACTGGGAGTTGGATCATAGAGGATCCTGCTGTGATTTATGTCGGAGAGTGTTTTGCCTATGTTCTCCTCTAGGAGTTTTATAGTTTCTGGTCTTACATTTAGATCTTTAATCCATTTTGAGTTTATTTTTGTGTATGGTGTTAGAAAGGGGTCTAGTTTCATTCTTTTACAAGTGGTTGACCAGTTTTCCCAGCACCACCTGTTAAAGAGACTGTCTTTACTCCATTGTATATTCTTGCCTCCTTTTGAACTGTGGTGTTGGAGAAGACTCTTGAGAGTCCCTTGGACTGCAAGGAGATCCAACCAGTCCATTCCAAAGGAGATCAGCCCTGGGATTTCTTTGGAAGGAGTGATGCTAGAGCTGAAACTCCAGTACTCTGGCCACCTCATGCAAAGAGTTGACTCACTGGAAAAGACTCTGATGCTGGGAGGGATTGGGGCAGGAGGAAAAGGGGATGACAAAGGATGAGATGGCTGGATGGCATCACTGACTCGATGGACATGAGTCTGAGTGAACTCCGGGAGATGGTGATGGACAGGGAGGCCTGGCGTGCTGCGATTCATGGGGTCACAAAGAGTTGGACACGACTGAACAACTAAACTGACTGAACTGATGCTCCTTCCCTTCTGCAGCCTGCTCCCCATCTCTGTTCACACTGAGCTTCCCCACTTTGCAGTAAGGTGAGCCAGAAGTAAAGAGCTCTCCTGTACATGCAGTACTCAATCTTAGATTGTTTCATAGAACAATAGGCCCCAACTGAAACATGTAGAACTGGTGAAATTCATGTGCAGAGAAATTGCAAATGGCAGAAAAAGCAGATGGATGTCATAGAAGACAGATGGAGGAGAAGTCAGATCCCCTAGGCTTGGAGTGTAGCTCTACCCCTTACTATAATAGCTAGCTAATCTTGAATAAATTTCTGACTTCTCTCAGCCTCAATTTCAAGTGAAAAATACTCTCAACTCTTACTGGGGGTCATAAAATCTGAGATAACATATTTATTTATTCATGAGGTACTTATTGAGCACCAACTAAGTTCTTCAGGTGCACTGAGTGAGTGAAATTCATACGGTTGTGTCCAACTCTTTGCGACCCCCATGAACTATATAGTCCATAGAATTCCCTAGGCCAGAATACTGGCGTGGGTAGCCTTTCTCTTCTCCAGATATCTTCCCAACCCAGTGATCAAACCCAGGTTTCCCACAGTGCAGGTGGATTCTTCACCAGCTGAGCTACAAGGGAAACACAAGAATACTGGAGTGGGTAGCCTATCCCTTCTCTAGCGGATCTTCCCAACCCAGGAATTGAACTGGGATCTCCTGCATTGCAGGTGGATTCCTTACCAACTGAGCTCTCAGGGAAGGTGCACTAGAGATACAGTAACAAACGACACTGAGTTTAGGGAACCTCTGCTGTGGTGAGAGGGGACAGGCAATGAACAAGTTTAAATCCACAAGCTGTGTATTGAGCTAGAAGAAAGGAGTACTGCAGAGAAAAACAAAGAATGGAAGGTAACTGTGAACAATTTTACATTAGGTATCAAAGTCCTTTAAACAATGAATATTTGACATGTTTTGGATATCAATACATGTTTATGGAATGACTTCTCTGAACAGAGGGTACATTTAAGGTATCTCTGATTTAAAATATACCCAATGCTTAAGAGCTGTCTAATACAATAGCATTGTGTTAGAATATCTATTAAGCTCAAAAAATAAACAAAAACAAAAACAAAAAACTTGGGACTATTTTCTCCCTTGACTATTTCAATATGGAAGGAGGCTCAAAGAAAGTGAGGCATTTACTCATCTGGTTAATTTTCTAGTTCTAGGCACACTTAGTTGTGGTTTTCCAGCTTTTCCAACAAGTTATCCTGAGCTCACAAATCCATACAACCATAGAATATTTGAGGTGAAGGACACTGGTGCACCATCGTATCTGGCCCAGAGACATGAAATGGTTTGCCAAAGTCATGCAGTTAGTTTTCCTGATACCACTTTATCCCAATAAGGTGAGACGTTTTCTAACAGAGATGCAAAGCAAAGCAGAGAGACGAATTGAGGGAGCAAGGAAGAAGACTCCTGCGGGCATCTGAGGTTTTGTTCCTCACCACCAGGTGATGTGGATGGGCGGGGGGTGGGCAACAGCAAGCTACTGCCTTTAAGCAATCTGACTATGTGTTTCCCAGTTTGCTTTGGTGAAGTTGCTCGGTTCTAAAATGGGGTTCTTTGTGCCCAAGCCAGGCTTATACCTTTAGTCTTTCCAACTGGATAGCTCCTTTCAGTTACACTCTCCCTTATGTATAAATCCAAAATATTTCTATGTGTCAATTAACAATTGTTTCTTCAAACAAATTTTATTAATAGGCTGTGTTGCACACCAAGCACGTGTCATAAACATGCCTCACTTTTCTTCATTTGTATTGTATATGCAAGCAGTGCTGGCAAGCGATGTGGGACTGTGTGTTTTTAGCACTGCCTTGGGGGTTAACACTTTGAAAAGAGGTGTTTACATGATCAGCTAGATTAATATGTGCTTGGATAGTTTGCCCCCTCCCCACCTTCTTTCTTCCATGAGGGTTATAGACCTCCCAAAGAAGGAAGAATGCATCAGAACAGCTAGTTTCATTGTATTCACATGAAAAATATTATTGATTTGCTGCCAGGGAATAGAAATAATGAAAAGAAACTGGTCTATGGTAGATTTGGGGAGGTATTCTTTATTCCCCCAAAGAATTGTGGGGTATCATCTGTAGTGATTTTAAAATTCATCTGTGAAAACTAATCAATGAAAAATGGCTTTAGCAGTTGGCTGACTGCAGAAGGGGAAAAAAGGAATCCTTTTCAAAACCTAAAAAGAAAAGCACAGTTTTAAGGATTTCACATCTGATTTAACATCTAAACCACCCCCCAATGATAATACCCCACTTTGTATAGCCAGACAGCGCTCCATTTTAGTAGACTTTAGTGGTCTTTATAACAATTTATGAATCACTTCATGAATTCCTGGCTGACTCATCTGGGTGACTATAGTATCTACTTATACTTCCCTTCTGTCTCACAAAAGAGACACTTGGACTCAGTTCAATCCAGATTTGTCCTCGAATGAATCACAGCACGTTACTGGGGAACTGCAAATTGAATTCTGCTTCTGAGACAATCAAGACTAGTTTTCAGAAATGAAGAAACGGCCTTGGGGAAGCGTGGGTAACTGCAACACTGTCCATCTGGGCAGGACCAAAGCAGCCCAAGAGCTGTATGTTCATCTGAGGACTTGGTTCCAAGCTACTCAAAGCACTGAATCCATCCCCTGGAAGGGCTTAGTGTTTTTCTCCCTACAAGAGTCTGGGTCAATATTAACTGCAAATAATTTATCAAGTGGGATGAGTTTAAGGCTAAAAAATAACTGCCTGAGTCTCCACAAAGCATGACGAAATGAGGGCTGCGAAGTTGGCTATAGGTGAAATGATCATCGAGGCTTTTTAAAGAGGCCACATATATACTATAATGACTATTTATGGGAAATATAAAGGATGGAGTGTTCTGGAGGAATGCTTCTCCACTTGGGTTTATGGAGTAAGTTATAAGTCAAGAAAACAAAGTATTCAGTGCCCAAGGCAGAGAAGAGTATTTTTTTCTTGTGCAGAGCGCAACAGGGTCTATGGCATCAAAGGATTACTGCCCTGTGGAAATGCAAAGCGAGGGGAACGGACATCCAGGCTATGTTATAGAAGCGAATTATGCAGGACGCATTTAACCAAGAGCCAGGCTTTTTGGAATATCTTGACTGCAGAATTGGCTGTGACTCTGTTGTTTGTCTTATTTCAGAATCTGATGTGAAGGGGAAAAAGGAAAGAAAAGTCTGATTCTGCCAAATCCTCTTTACAAAAAGGTGCCAACCAGAAGAACATTTATCCAGAGTGGTCTTAGACATTTCATGTCAAAAATACTGCTGTGGAAAAAACTTCTGTAATGATGTCATCCTTTGGGTAGCTCTGAGGAGGGTCAAAACAAGGGGATTAACTCATGGTCCTGTGGCTAAGGGAAGGCTTTCTCTTGTTCAGCAGAGTGTTAGGCACAGAGTTCAGTCTGCCTTGCAACAGAATGCACTGGATGAGAGAAAAACATTCAGAAGAGAGTAATGAGAATGCCACATGAGAAATGAGAAGAAAAGTGTTATTTTTGTCCAAATAGGAAAAAGCAAGGTAGAGAGGTAGATTAAAAAATGACCATGGTCCTTCCTCATGGTCTCAAACTGCAAACAAAAGTCTCTTGGCGACATCAGGACTTTTAGAACTGACATCCAATGCAGTACTCTGGCCAAGTACAGCTGGGTGCCTTTGAAAGCCACTGCTAAATGAGATCTCAGAAGTCAATATAATCCCTAAATTTGAAAAGAAACTAGCTGGGTGGTGGTTTGGTCAGTAATAACATGTGCTGTTTATATGTGCTTTTTTTCTTCATCTGAAGAATGTCAGATTACTACTGTAGTAACCACAAATGAATTTTTAATACCTTTTATTGAAGATGAGACTCAATAATTGGCTATAGAAATGAATTATAAGAAACATCATATATACAAAAATTCACAGTTAGAGAAAGGTTCAGTTCAGTTCAGTTGCTCAGTCGTGTTCAACTCTTTGCAATCCCATGAATCGCAGCATGCCAGACCTCCCTGTCCGTCACCAACTTCCGGAGTTGACCCCAAATCATGTCCATCAAATCGGTGATGCCATCAAGCCATCTCATCCTCTGTCATCCCCCTTCTCCTCCTGCCCTCAGTCTTTCCCAGCATTAGGGTCTTGTCCAATGAGTCAGCTCTTTGCATCAGGTGGCCAAAATACTGGAGTTTCAGCTTTAGCATCAGTCCTTCAATGAACACCCAGGACTGATCTCCTTTAGGATGGACTGGTTGGATTTCCTTTCAGTCCAAGGGACTCTCAAGAGTCTTCTCCAACACCACAGTTCAAAAGCATCAGTTCTTTGGTGCTCAGCCTTCTTCACAGTCCAACTCTTGCATCCATACATGACCACTGGAAAAACCATAGCCTTGACTAGACAGATCTTTGTTGCCAAAGTAATGTCTTTGCTTTTGAATATGTTGTCTAGGTTGGTCATAACTTTCCTTCCAGGAGTAAGCATCTTTTAATTTCATGGCTGCAGTCACCATCTGCAGTGATTTTGGAGCCCAGAAAAATAAAGTCTGACACTGTTTCCACTGTTTCCCTATCCACTTGCCATGAAGTGATGGGACCAGATGCCATGATCTTCGTTTTCTGAATGTTGAGCTTTAAGCCATCTTTTCACTCTCCTCTCTCCCTTTCATCAAGAGGCTTTTTAGTTCCTCTTCACTTTCTGCCATAAGGGTGGTGTCATCTGCATATCTGAGGTTATTGATATTGCTCCCAGCAATCTTGATTCCAGCTTGTGCTTCTTCCAGCCCAGGGTTTCTCATGATGTACTCTGCATAGAAGTTAAATAAGCAGGGTGACCATATACAACCTTGACGTAGTCCTTTTCCTATTTGGAACCAGTCTGTTGTTCCATGTCCAGTTCTAACTTTTGCTTCCTGACCTCCATATAGGTTCCTCAAGAGGCAGGTCAGGTGGTCTGGTATTCCCATCTCTTTCAGAATTTTCCACAGTTTATTGTGATCCACACAGTCAAAGGCTTTGGCATAGTCAATAAAGCAGAAATCGGTGTTTTTCTGGAACTCTCTAGCTTTTCAATGACCCAGTGGATGTTGGCAATTTGATCTCTAGAGAAAGGTTAGGGCTTCCCAAGTGACACTAGTGGTAAAGAACCCACCTGCCAATGCAGATGTAAGAGACACAAGTTCAGTCCCTGCGTCAGGAAGATTCCCTGGAGGAGGGCATGGCAATCCACTCCAGTATTCTAGCCTATAGAATCCCACAGACAGAGGAGACTGGCAGGTTATGGTCCATAGGGTTGCAAAAGTTGGACACTACTGAAGCAACTTAGCATGTGCAGAGACAGGTTCTTGGTTCTTACAGATGGAAAGAGCATTAAATCCTCAAAATGCTATCATTTTGCATTTCCAACACCTCATCCAGTACCATGCAACAATAATAAATGTTGGCTGTTGAAGAAATACTCTGTTGAGACTATTGGTTCCATAGACATGGTTCCCAACTTAGTGTCAATTCTTGTGTCCAGGTAGATACCTTTGCCAAACTGGTGTGAATGGCCAGCTGAGTATTTGTCCAGAAGCCAGTTTCTGTTTCTGAGGGAGAATATCTTATTCAAGAGAACAGTTTCATCCATTTACTCCGAGGAAGATGATTAAAACAGAGAAAAGTTTTTCTCCTTGCAACTAAACAGAAAAGGAACTGAAGACTATTTCTCAGAAAAGGAGGCTAACCCAAAGACTAACCAAAAAGACTAACCCAAAGAACTTTGTCTCTTGGTTTCTCTTCTCCTCAATAAGACTCCTCACCACTAATGAACAGTCCTTCACCTATAAAAACATACACAGTTTCTCAGCAGCCAATTTCTCCAACTGTTTCCACCTGAGAGGGGAAAAGATGATGTTGATTTCCAGATCACACTGTTATAACACTAAGCAGAGGATTTCCTTTCCAGCCTTTTCTATATCAGAGATGAGGTACTTTGTAATGTGGATATCTTGACTTGGGCTAGAATGGCTTGTGGGCTTTCACTTTAGGAATTCTGGCTCTATATAACTTGCTCTTTCAGAGAAAGCGTATGAAAACACATTGCATACATCTGAATACTCTAATGGCTCAGTGAACTCCATGTTGCTTTATGCTAATGTACTCAAGTAGAGATTTCAAGAAAAAGAATTCTATTTTACCTCAAGCCTTCCTTGTTACTGTCATGACTCACTTTTCTGACTGAAAATCCAAGGGGACTAAAAAAACACCATCTCGGGCTTCACATGAAGTGGATCTGTTTGGAATGCAGGAACAAAACAAAGATGGCTGATTTGGCATTCAGAGGTAAAAAAACTTCACTGGCACTTAAAAATTATAATTCCTTTTATAGACTTTCTAATAGATAGTTTGTGGTATGTGTTTATAATTAATTTGAAAACAAGGAAATAGTGCATTTCAAAATTTAAAATCCATGGAAAACAGTCTGATGTGAATGAATATTTGAACCACAAAACAAGCTATTTGTTTGGTGGAATAACACACCAAAGCTCATATCAGCATCTCCTCCTTTGCCATGAAGTTACACAGAAAAGAATGTGGAGATGGGAAAGCATCAGTCATCTGTTCAGGATTACTGCTGCCCTTCACACTAGAAAAAGGAGCTTGGACTTTATTCCAAGAATGGTGGGAACACAGATGTCAGTAGGAAACCCTCAATGATTCAATTTATCCTTTAAGGGCAGCTCTTGTGGTGGTGTGGAGCCGAGACCATGTGTGTGTTGGGTGAAGGTAGAAGGTTGTGGGTAGGCAAGATTGGATGTTGGAAAACCAGTTAGGGGGCTGTTGTACTTGAGATAGAAGAGGACAGCGGTGAAGTAGTTTTGGAGGAGTAGAGTTGATTCGGCTTAAAATGTACTTGAAGGTAGAACTAAATTAGGCTCAGAAAAGTTCGGCAGAAAACACAGAAGTTTAAATTAGAGATAAATTAGAGAGGATTAGGGAAGCTAGCTCAGCAATGCCTTTGTTGTTTTACTTTTCTTCCAAAGGATGCATTCAGAATCACTGGGTAGGTAAAAAGAAAGTAACAAATATCACCAATTTCCTGGTATGGGTGACTTACTGGGAATGAATCTGGGTGGCATATTTATAAGAAGCTATTATTAATAGTAAAGCGAATATCACTGTGAGAAGAAATCTCATTCCAAAGGCCTATAACACAATTGATATTTTCCTCAGAGGATGAAGCATGGCTGTGGTCATGATCAATATTTAATAAGTTTTCAGGCTTCAGCAATACCACGAGCCGTGAATTTCCAGATGTTCAAGCTGGTTTTAGAAAAGACCAGGAACCAGAGATCAAATTGCCAACATCCACTGGATCATTGAAAAAGTTAGAGAGTTCCAGAAAAACACCGATTTCTGCTTTATTGACTATGCCAAAGCCTTTGACTGTGTGGATCACAATAAACTGTGGAAAATTCTGAAAGAGATGGGAATACCAGACCACCTGACCTGCCTCTTGAGAAACCTATATGGAGGTCAGGAAGCAACAGTTAGAACTGGACATGGAACAACAGACTGGTTCCAAATAGGAAAAGGACTACGTCAAGGTTGTATATGGTCACCCTGCTTATTTAACTTCTATGCAGAGTACATCATGAGAAATCCTGGGCTGGAAGAAGCACAAGCTGGAATCAAGATTGCTGGGAGCAATATCAATAACCTCAGATATGCAGATGACACCACCCTTATGGCAGAAAGTGAAGAGGAACTAAAAGCCTCTTGATGAAAGGGAGAGAGGAGAGTGAAAAAGATGGCTTAAAGCTCAACATTCAGAAAACGAAGATCATGGCATCTGGTCCCATCACTTCATGGCAAGTGGATAGGGAAACAGTGGAAACAGTGTCAGACTTTATTTTCTGGGCTCCAAAATCACTGCAGATGGTGACTGCAGCCATGAAATAAAAGATGCTTACTCCCTGGAAGGAAAGTTATGACCAATCTAGACAGCATATTCAAAAGCAGAGATATTACTTTGGCAACAAAGATCTCTCTAGTCAAGGCTATGGTTTTTCCAGTAGTCATGTATGGATGCAAGAGTTGGACTGTGAAGAAAGCTGAGCACTGAAGAACTGATGCTTTTGAACTGTGGTGTTGGAGAAGACTCTTGAGAGTCCCTTGGACTGAAAGGAAATCCAACCAGTCCATCCTAAAGGAGATCAGTCCTGGGTGTTCATTGGAAGGACTGATGCTGAAGCTGCAACTCCAGTACTTTGGCCACCTCATGCGAAGAGTTGACTCATTGGATAAGACCCTGATGCTGAGAGGACAACAGAGGATGAGATGGCTTGATGGCATCACTGACTTGATGGACATGAGTTTGGGTCAACTCCGGGAGTTGGTGACGGACAGGGAGGCCTGGTGTGCTGAGTTTCATGAGGTCACAAAGAGTCGAACACGACTGAGCGACTGAACTGAACTGAACTGAACTGAAGACTGGTGGGCTGTTCTGCCGTGGAATATGCATCAAGAAGTACTGGAAGTTTCCCAGAGATTTAAGGAAAACAAAACAGAAAAAGGACCTCAAGCCTTTCCAGTCTAAGATCCAATGATGTAATCTCCATTATCAAGTCTAGGATATTGGAATTTTCTTCCTCTTTGTGCCTGCAACAACATCAGAACAACTTTCATTACATTCAATTTTCAAGTAGACGTGTTGGGGCATAGAGTTTGGATCCCACCTCTCTTAATCTTGAATATCTGTGTAAGTCTCTTTTCTAGAAAGAAATTGATCCTGTAATGGAAAGCTAAATGTGGATATCTGTCTTCTGAATAGGAAGGGCTGAAACCCAAAGAATGATGCTCATGACCTGGCATCAGGTGAGCATCCTATCACATCCTTCATACACTCTTAATCATTTCTTCTTTTGTTGGGCCCAGAATATGTTTGGAACTCTTGCACGATGGATAATAGGATATGGATGCCTTGAAATGTATACCAGAGTCACTAGGGTACCTGTCTTAGCCAAATACACAAAGCCTGTTCTCTAGATAAAGCCCAAACTCCTTATATCAGTTCATGAGGCTCTTCCAACATTTATTTATGAAGCTCCACTCTTGCCTGCTCTCACTCCACTTAGTTTATAATATATATATGTGTGTGCATGTGTGTGTGTGTGTGTGTGTGTGTGAGGCAATAGCATACATCATATATATATATATATATATATATATACATACACACACACACACACACACACACACACACACACACACAGTCCTACAGACCTTCAGATTTCAAGGAGACATTTCTTCTTCTATTTCTACCTCCTCAATTTTGGTTAGGTGCCTCTACCATCTCCTGTAGCAACCCTTCCTAACATCCTAAATTATGATCACCAATTGACCCGGTTAGCTCTCACAGGACTGGGTGCTTACAGACTGCAGGACTCCCATCAGTCTCCTTCATCACATATCCTCAGTGTCTAGTATATTGCACTGGTGCCCAGACTCCAGCTGACTGACTCAATAAATGAACCAACCTCAATGTTAGGATTGATTTTGATAAACCTTAATATTTTATATGATGCTTATGATTTAGTCATTATTGCACACATAATAGAAGATTAAAATGAGAGAGAAAAGATTAAGTGTAGAGAGAGAATGTGTATATATGTCTACAGAAAAGGTGAGTGGGTGAAGATATCCATGTTCCTGTTTACTCAGGAAGTTCTGGGAAGGGCAATACAGCAAAGCAGGCCTAGTTTGAGCTGTTTAGATGCTACAGATGTAAATATATGAGAACAGTTAGTATTGAGCATCTAGTATTAAAGACCACAGGAAAGCAAATGGAACTTTAGCAATGGCAAGAGACTCCCAGCAACATGTGTATGCATGAATATTTGTATTAGAACAACTATGTACTGTATATAAGTATGTAGGTTAGATAAGATATAGGACCTTTGAGAACTGTGGTCACCACCCTTCACACCAATGAATCAAGGGAGTAATCCTTTCTAGAAACTCCTCCAGGCTAGACACAGGAGTTGGTAATGAACCCTGTTTCGAAGCATTCCCCTCACTGGTTGTTTTTGCTTGTTAAACTCTCCTTAGGATCTACCACTGTGAAGAGAAGCATAGGAAACCTGGAGGTTACAAGGAAACTTTAGGTTCCTGCCCTCAGAGAATAATCTATTTAGCAAATAGACATCTGGGAAATGGAAAACAAACAAGATGGATAATAAGGACCCAGTGATTTAACTGGGGGGGCTGCAAGAGGCAAGTTGAGTATTAAGCCAAGCTCAAGGCTGATAACATTTAGTCAAGGATGACAAGATATTGAGGGAATATCTTGTCTCTTTAGACAGGGAAAGATCCTGAATTAAGATGAAGAAACAACCAAACTAAGTCAATGAGCAGGTTGAATTGGCAAGAGCTAAAGAACTTTACATAATTGCAAAGATATTACATAGAAAACAATTGCTATTTGTAACCCATTGGCATCCAGGAAAGACACAAAAGGTTCCCAATGGTGAATTAGAAAATGCTGTCTATGAAGACCAGCCCTGGTTACTCAAAGGCACAGAAAGACGGCACATACGTCAAAGTACCTAGAACTGTAGCAATACTACAGCTGATAGGAGTAGAAAATAGTAAGTCTTCCCAATACTTCATATAGACTCAGGAAGCTGACATTTCTTATTTGGTTAAGGTATTTAGACTATGTTCTCAAAAACAACTGGCCCTAACATTCTTTGATGTTGATTCCTGTACCAGAATGTATTCTCTTCAGGGAAGAGCACATCCTTTCCTTGCTTTCAGTCTTCTCTGGCTCAGAGGTGGGGCTCATAGGAAGCCCTTTACATGTCACTCCACTCTAGTAAATCCTCAAGTCCCCTAAGTCTGTCACTTGTACTACAAAGCACACCATATTTGTGGCCTTTCTTTGGAATGAAGAGAGGCAGCCAACGTGCTCTTGGACAAGATCAGTGACACAGGTCTAGCTGACTTATTCTTGGGACTGGGAGATTTCTCCATCTCAAAAAAAAAAAAAAAAGATTTCCATCAATGTTTATTTTCTCTAGTCTAACAGACATACTTTGAAACTCAGTAAATCAACATTTCCCAAGACACTGGGTTCCTCTTATGGGAAGCCACTGTCATAAAAGCACCACTGGCTCAATCAACATGACATAGTAAAACACCACTTCCCATAATAATTTTAAGTCAACATTAGGTGATGTGGTGTGATTTGGCTTAAATCACTGAAACGATGTATCATTCAGATAATATTTCAAAATAAAAATGGAACCTTGTCAAACTGAGAGAACTTGCATTTCCTTTATTTTATGGTGGGAAGGATCAAAGGACCTCATGCTAACTGGATAGATGCAGTGGACATTTCCTGACTTATGACAGTGACTCAGCCCATTTTATTAACAAGTTAAAGTTAAATAAATGATGAATCAATGCCCGCAAAGCAGGGGAAAATGCCAGTTTCCCACTAAAATTCGCAAAGTGTGATAAACTTATTTCCGTTAGGAAAACTGCTGAAGTTTTTACTGGGGGATTTCCCAGGCAAACAGAGGCAAAGATATATAAACCCAAAGCGGAAGGTAAGCACATTTCCTCTTAGTGTTTTTATGCTGAACACTAATGCAAACACAGTGAATAATTCAGGGCTGTTTCAAGTCATCCTCATCTTCAAACCTGATTGGAAGAGATAACCTTCCATGCCCTTGCTCCTTCTATAGTTGGGAGGGCAGAGGAATGGGGCACACATCCTGTGGGGAGAGCAGAGGAGCAAGGCAAAGGCACAGAAGTGAACATATCCACTTCACTCACCCAACCATACAAAGCACACCAGCCTCCTCTGCCTCTCCATTTACTCTTCCATGGTTATTTATATTATCAGTCACTGCAATCATTTGGCAACATCCTCTGGCTTCCAAACCTGAACCTTTCAGCTATGTCAAGGTTGCCTATCCTCATGACACGTAGCAGACTAGGTGCTTTACCTGCTTTGGTTCATCTCATCCTAATTCTCTGTGAGTTGCACACTAAGGCTCAACAGAGCTAAGCAACATCCCATCACCTATGCGTTACTCTTGCCAAATATGAACAAATCTGTTTAGGAGGAAAAAATCAAATAAGTTCAAATTGTGGAACATCCTGCAAAATAAATATCCTGAGTTCTTCAAAAACTGTTGATGTCATGAAAAATAATAATGAAGATGATGATAATTTTTTAAAAAGCTAGGAAAATTCATTAAAGAAGACAGAAAAGAAATGAAAAATATGATCCTTATTAGATCCTGGATCATTTAAAAAAAAACAACAACTCTATCTATAAAGAACTTTATTCATACATATGAGGAAATTTGAATATTGATTGCATAGTAGATAATAACACTTTATCAATGTTAAATTTCCTGAGTGTGGTAATTATATTGTGATTATATAGGAGAAATGAACTTCTGAGGAAATCTTTCCTAAGGTAATTAGGGTTAATGCTCATTGATATTCCCAACAATCTCTCAGACTGGTTCCAGAAACAACAGACAAGCAAACAAACAAACAAAGGCTCTCTCAAGTCAGAAAGAGAAAGAGAAAGAGAAAGGAGGTGGCAAAATGTTAACAACTGGCCAACATGGGTGCAGAGTATATATGGGTGTTCACTGTGCCATTCTTACAGTTTTTAAATATGTTACCAACATACAAAAGACAAAATTAAAAGTAAAAATGAAATGTAAAGACAAAACTGAAACAAGCTAAGCAGCAGGAGCATCTAAGGAACACATTTAAACAATCAGCAGCTATGGGAGCTGGGACTTAATCTGGTGTTTGGGTGGCTGTTGTTTTCAACTCCATTAATGGCTACAATCTTTTTCTACATTTATTCTTTTAAAGGCTGTGTACAAAAAAGAAAACACGCAGATTACTTTCTTCTTCTCTTCTTGTAAAGAGTCTTTACAAGTACCAATAAGAAGATGAGGCAAAGAGGAAGAGGCTCCTATGGATGATTTCTTAGCTTCACTACCTTGTAGGGTATGATTCTCGGCCAGGCAGAATGAAATGGGATGATGAAAAGCCTATGAATAATATCACTTAAAACCCAACTGGAAGCTAAATAAAATCCTAAAATGAATAAGTTCAACTGAATTTATGGAAATATATCCAATAACTGGCAAGTCTGTGGATTTAATAGATGATTATCATTTGTACTGGTTTGCTGACAGGTTTTGTGGGAGAAGGCTAATCATTTGTTTACACTTAGCCATGAACACAGAAGTGTTAAGATAAGTCTAACATATCTGATCCATGTTTTAATTGCCTATCAGATACATCCACATGGATGTTTCATAGCCACCTAAAACTCAAAACCCCAAAGTCCATTAATTATCATTCCTTCTTTCCCACCCTTCCCTCTACTCAACATCCTCTTTTCCTGTGTTAATGGCACCGTTTTCCACCTTGATGTCTTGGGATAAAACTCAAGAATGAATTCTGGTCCTTCTTCTTTACCCCACACATACATTAATAATTAGTGATTCTGTATCCTAATAGCCCTTGAATAAACTCTCCATCTTATTGCTTTATTTTAGTTCAGGTCTTTATATTGTTCACAAAGACTCCTACAACAACCTCCTTATTTTCCCTGCCTCTCCCCCTGATTCAAGTCTTAATTACTTTAGTATCTTGTCACTTGAATTTCTTCTCTACCAAGGACTCAAAGAATGCTTCTTAAATGAGCAGATGTATTAATAAACAGTAGGCATACATTTAAAAAATGTGGTTCAGTGGACTTAACACATTAAAAAACTTCTAGACCAGGCCAGCACCAACAAAACCACAGATTGCTGGTGACATCAAAGATTCAAAACTTTATTCTTATTGCCTATTCAACCCATTATTTGTCCACCTAATGTCTACTACTCCAGGACTGCATAGAGGTACACACAAGAACTTTTTCCCTGTGGATATTTAGGGGCAACCCCTCCATAGGTCAATTCAAGCCAGATGAAAAGTGGAGAGAATGGAAGGAGTGGCATACTGTCATACCACAAGACAGCCGGGCAGTCCAAAGACAGGGACCTAAATGTCACGATTTAAAATTTTTATTTCAGAAACTCTTTACGAGGGTGGTATCAACACAAAGTATTCAGTGAACAGCCCCTTTCTTCTCTGCATTTAAAATCCTGTGTCGCTTTATGCTGTACTTTTAAAAATAACACTACTGATCTATGGTTCTGAAGGCACCATCTTACAACTGGAAAGAATTTCAATCTATAGAGACATTACCTTGAAATTGAGTCCCTGAAACAAACTAAGGAAATACAAGAAAATTCTGATCTGTTTGGTCAGTATCAGACACTTCGGTTGATTATTACCAGTATCTTTATCTTTCCCCCCATGGAAAATTAAACAGATAATGAGGTATTTGATTCACGTGCTCTGTGTATGTACTTTTAAAATGTCACCTTTGTGTAATTCAACCCACCAATGGATTATTAATAAAATTCAGCAACTGTCAAAGCTCTTCTCGGTGGAGAGAGGTTTAGCGGCGCCACCTATTAGAAGAGAGAGACAGATGGCCTTACCTCTCAGCTCCGGCGTCCACAGCTGCGAGTGGAGGTAACTGGGAGGAGGGGTTGTGGGGGCTCCCCTGTACAGTATGTCCCGGAGAAGGGTGACTGACAGGATGTGGGGGTGGCACGGCCCCAGCAGCTGTTCCGCTTCGGCTTGAGTGATTGCTGGAGAAAATGGAAGCTGAAATCAAGGGAGAACAAGCATCAGGCTGCACCCCAAATGAAGTGCATGCTTTTGAATACTGAAGGCTGACAGCAAGCATATTTTAGGGGCTTGTTTGTTTTCCTCTTGGTGGTTTTAAGGGAACAGTTCTCCCCTTACTGGATATACACAGCTTCTGTTTTCATGGTGGAACAGGTTCCTGGCTAACGCGCCTTTCCTGCTGCTTGAGGAGTTCATGTCTGCTCACTCCAGGCTGACGTTCATGGTTTGTCTCATAAGAGCTGCCCTGCCCGGCAAGGGCCCTGTCTGGACACTGTGTAATTAGTCCATCTTGTAATGTTTGTGCCTGGGTGAAGGTCTCTGTATTTGCACTTTTCAGTCACAGGGGATGAGAATCAGGCAACAGAGTATTGTCTGCTGACCCAGAAGGACAAAACATAGGATAGACTTTCCTCCTTTTCTTGGCTCCGTGGCGAGGCGCTGTGGGTCACTCCCAACCTCCCTGTTACTGCTGCTGTTACTGCTAAGTCATTTCAGTTGTGTTCGACTCTGTGCGACCCCAGAGATGGCAGCCCACCAGGCTCCCCCGTCCCTGGGATTCTCCAGGCAAGAACATTGGAGTGGGTTGCCATTTCCTTCTCCAGTGCATGAAAGTAAAAGTGAAAGTGAAATCACTCAGTTGTGCCTGACTCTTAGCGACCCCATGGACTGCAGCCTACCAGGCTCCCCGTCCATGGACTTTCCAGGCAAGAGTAATGGAGTGGGGTGCCATTGCCTTCTCCTAAATCAATGTAATTGAGAACAGAGCTTCCCCTGATCCCAGTACCACTGCAGGACCCTACATTCTTTTAACTTGAGAGTCTAACCGACCCTGGTCATTTCCCAATGGTTTGATGAATAAATATACCCAGTCTTTATCAAAAATGAGTCCTCTCCCAAAACCACAAAATATGGAAAAGGGGCCTCTGGGATCTTCTCCCGCTGTTGTCTGTTATTACACAGAGAGTCAGTTACAGCCTCATTCTTGAGGGCAGTCTAGCCTTTGGGAACTGTACATGACCTCAAACTTAAATATGTACCCAGCTAATTGGTACGCTATCACAGAAGAAACTGGGGCCTGTCACTTTCAGAGTCTATCACTATCAAAGGGTCTCTCTCCATGTTCGGACCTACTCAGCAGATATCTCATTATGCTGCAATAATAGCAGCATCATTATGCTGACTCTAACTGCCTTCTCTATACAAAGCTCTGCAGAGCTTTATACCCATCTCTGCTCCTTTTGAACTTACTCTACTGATATCAAAGAATAAATGGATTTCAAAAATTTGAAAAATCAGGTTCAGGATTCAGAAAAAGAAGCCACATAATCAAAGAGATTTGAAGGTTTAGAAGTTCAGGAGCTGTATTTTTAGACCAGCACACTTTTCTCCAACCTCTCCAGGATAGAATTAATACCCCAGATGACCCAGCCCTCAAAAGTGTAATCCAATGGAATAAAAGTTCAAGTACTTAAAGGAACATGTGAAGAAGCAGAATTATCATCTTCCCGCTCAAAAAGCTACTGACAGGAGTGTGATCTGATTTGAAGGTTTTATTTTTGGTAAGTCAGCTTTGTGTCGGGTTGACTTCTGTCCTCAGACGCCTGCACCCTCGCCTGTCTTCCAGGTCTTGAAGAGGTGGTGAGACTAGAAAATGCTTATCAGCTCAAAAGGGCAATACAGAGCTTCTGCTGCACGTCAGCCTCCAGAAAAGCCACACATTTGCAAACTCGCTAGTCACCTTATGAATCACTACCTCATTTATGCTCAGCTCGCTCAGGCAACCACATTCTGCTTGTATTCCAAATAATAATTTTACCCACGGGAGAAGGCTGTTTGGATTGACTGTGGCAATAGTTTCAATACGGGGTTTGTCAGCATGAAGCTTGGTGTTTTAAATACTATTCCAAAACTAATGGAATAATAAGAGGTCACAGAGACACTGTGAAAACACAACTAATTTTTTTGTGTGCCTCAATGTGGAAACGTGAACTCTCCTATTTATTTTGTTGTACCTGCTGAATGCATCCATCACTTATTATCCCCTGGAGGTGTTTGTGTGTGTGTGTGTGTTTATCACAGGCAAGTGCTGCCTTGCTGTTTACAACCCATGAGTAACAGAGAAATCTGGTATGCACACTCCATGCTCTGCTCTGTGTTTCGATAGAAAATGTGTTGCTTCTCAAAGGTCTACATTAGCGATATTAGCTTCGTTTTGCATTAGCTGCAATGAAATAGGCTGGGAAATTTGGTATTGTGAAAATCAGGCCTGTTTAAGGTCCTCTTCTTCAGCCCACTTAATAGCGAGGCCCAATCATCCATCAATCATGCATCCATCTACCCATCCTCCAATCACTACTTTTTAAAATTCAATATTTATTTGTTATCTACTACATGCTAGCTACTATATGTGGGTTCCTGTCCTTGAGGAGGTTGCAGTTGAATAAGGGGAACAGATCTCTATAAATCATTATACCAAAATACTGAGACTTACTAGAATACAGCATCAAATGGTGTCCAAATTTATAATACACTGTCTTATTTGTGGCCTCCAAATGTGCCCTAATCTCTGGACAAATCAGACAACTGACCACACCTCAAATATGTCATAGCAATTTATGCTACTGTGCTTTTTGCGTGTCATATCCTCTACCTTTCTGTACTTATTTCAGTATTTTTGCTGTGTGCATAGATTTACTTGTGTTCTTCTCATTTATCTCTCAGCAGCCAATTATTCCACAAGTATTTATTCCACAAGTACCTACCATGTGACAGACACTGAGCCAGGTTTTGGGATAGACTAGGGAACCAGATACTCTTGGTGCCTACTGTCTCCAATGCATCATTGGTGTTTATTTAGTAAATGAAGATGAAGACAATCTAAATGCCATTGGAGACCATCCCGGGTTCCATGAACAGGACAAGGACAAAAAGGAACACTCATCCACCAACTCCTGTCCCCCACTGGTAAAGGGTATTACTTCTCTCACACTTCCAAGTAGGTACATGTACCACAGTGGTTAAAAGTTCTCACAGATGCCCAATATCAGGGCATCAGGGAAGCCTGAGGACAGGAAACTAGTGCAATTGAGGGGAGGTGCTGCCAAGTTATGCTTGGTTGCCACAGCAATGGCCATAGGTCGGGACAGGTAGTGAAGGGAATGGGACATGGAACATGAGAGGTGTATATGGTTTAGGTTTGAAGGCTCAGAAACTTGCCCTCCAGATGTGCTGAGGTCATGTGTTGACTGATCAACAGTTAAAACATACATCTACAGCCCTTCCATTCACTGCTATAGCCAGTGACTGGCCTGAAACAGGCAGAGACCCTTTGACTGGGGACCCCATAAGAGTAAGGAAGAGAGGCTTTAGGGTTCAATTTGAAGCATATTAAAGAAAGTGTATGGGTTTCCCTCCGCTTGTAAAGAAAGTATATGGAACAGTTTCTTAGGTAGGGTATAAGAAATTAACTGTCAGCAAAAGGAAACCTGTGATTTGCCTTTATATTCTAACAGATAGAATGAGAAGTATAAAACAAATTCTATTCTGCTTAGACAATTTTGTAGAAGCTTATAATTCAGTATTGACACAGAGTGCTTTGCATGCAGAGTTCAAGGCAATGTTTGTGTATACTGCCTGAGACAAAAATAATCACCAGAGACTTGAAGGAATTAACTATAGAATTGTGGCACAGATCAGTTCAGTTCAGTTCAGTTCAGTCGCTCAGTCGTGTCTGACTCTCTGCGACCACATGAACCGCAGCTCGCCAGGCCTCCCTGTCTATCACCAACTCCTGGAGTCCAGCCAAACCCATGTCCATTGAGGCGGTGATGCCATCCAACCATCTCATTCACAACCATGTCGTCCCCTTCTCCTCCTGCCCTCAATCTTTCCAAGCATCAGGGTCTTTTCAAATGAGTCAGCTCTTCGCATCAGGTGGCCAAAGTACCTGATGTACCAGGAGTTGCAGCTTCAACATCAGTCCTTCCAATGAACACCCAGGGCTGATCTCCTTTAGGATGGACTGGTTGGATCTCCTTGCAGTCCAAGGGACTCTCAAGAGTCTTCTCCAACACCACAGTTCAAAAGCATCAATTCTGTGGCATTCAGCTTTCTTTATAGTCCAACTCTCACATCCATACATGACCACTGGAAAAACCAGAGCCTTGACTAGACGGACCTTTGTTGGCAAGGTAATGTCTCTCTCTGCTTTTGAATATGCTATCTAGGTTGCTCATAACTTTCCTTCCAAGGAGTACGTGCCTTTTAATTTCTTGGCTGCAATCACTATCCACAATGATTTTGGAGCCCCAAAGATAAAGTCGGCCACTGTTTCCCCATCTATTTGCCATGAAATGATGGGACCAGATGCCATGATTTTAGTTTTCTGAATGTTGAGTTTTAAGCCAACTTCTTCACTCTCTTCTTTCACTTTCATCAAAAGGCTCTTTAGTTTTTCTTCACTTTCTGCCATAAGGGTGGTGTCATCTGCATATATGAGGTTGTTGATATTGCTCCCGGCAACCTTGATTCCAGCTTGTGCTTCTTCCAGTCCAGCATTTCTCATGATGTACTCTGCATATAAGTTAAATAAGCAGGGTGACCATATACAGCCTTGACATACTCCTTTTCCTATTTGGAACCAGTCTGTTGTATCATGTCCAATTCTAACTCTTGCTTCCTGACCTGCATACAGATTTCTCAAGAGGCAGGTCAGGTGGTCAGGTGGTTTGGTATTCCCATCTCTTTCAGAATTTTCCACAGTTTATTGTGAGCCACACAATCAAAGGCTTTGGCATAGTCAATAAAGCAGAAATAGGTGTTTTTCTCAAACTCTCTTGCTTTTTTGATGATCCAGTGGATGTTGGCAATTTGATCTCTGGTTCCTCTGCCTTTTCTAAAGCCAGCTTGAACATCTGGAAGTTCACGGTTCATGTACTGCTGAAGCCTGGCTTGGAGAAACTTGAGCATTACTTTGCTAGAGTGTGAGATGAGTGCAATTGTGTGATAGTTTGAGCATTCTTTGGTATTGCCTTTCTTTGGGATTGTAATATAAACTCACCCTTTTCAGTCCTGTGGCCACTGCTGAGTTTTCCAAATTTGCTGGCATATTGAGTGCAGCACTTTACAGCTTCATCTTTCAGGATTTGAAATAGCTCAACTGAATTCCATCACCTCCACTAGCTTTGTTCATAGTGATGCTTTCTAAGGCCCACTGGACGTCACATTCCAGGATGTTGGCTCTAGGTGAGTGTGAGCGATCACACCATCATGATTATCTGGGTCGTGAAGATCTTTTTGTATAGTTCTTCTGTGTATTCTTGCCACCTCTTCTTAATATCTTCCTCTTCTGTTAGGTCCATACCACCATTTCTGTCCTTTATTGAGCCCATTTTTGTATGAAACATTCCCTTGGTATCTCTAATTTTCTTGAAGAGATCTCTAGTCTTTCCCATTCTATTATTTTCCTCTATTTCTTTGCATTGATTGCTGAAGAAGGCTTTCTTATCTCTTCTTGCAATTCCTTGGAACTCTGCATTCAGATGCTTATATCTTTGCTTTTCTCCTTTGCTTTTGCTTCTCTTCTTTTCATGGCTATTTGTAAGGCCTCGTCAGACAGCCATTTTGCTTTTGCATTTCTTTTTCTTGGGGATGGTCTTAATTCCTGTCTCTTGTACAATGTCATGAACCTCCGTCCATAGTTCATCAGGCACTCTATCTGATTTAGTCCCTTAAATCTATGTCTCACTTCTACTCTATAGCCATAATGGATTTGATCTAGGTCTTACCTGAATGGTCTAGTGGTTTTCCCTACTTTCTTTAATTTAAGCCTGAATTTGGCAATAAGGAGTTTGTGATCTGAGCCACAGTCAGCTCCCGGTCTTGTTTTTGTTGACTGTATAGAGCTTCTCCATCTTTGGCTGCAAAGAATATAATCAGTCTGATTTCGGTGTTGACCTTTGGTGATGTCCATGTATAGAGTCTTTTCTTGTGTTGTTGGAAGAGGGTGTTTGCTATGACCAGTGCGTTCTCTTGGCAAAACTCTATTAGCCTTTGCCCTGCTTCATTCTGTACTCCAAGGCCAAAGTTGCCTGTTACTCCAGGTATCTCTTGACTTCCTACTTTTGCATTCCAGTCTCCTATGATGAAAAGAACATCTTTTTGGGTGTTAGTTCTATAAGGTCTTGTAGGTCTTCATAGAACTGTTCAACTTCAGCTTCTTCAGTGTTACTGGTCAGGGCATAGGCTTGGATTACCGTGATATTGAATGGTTTGCCTTGGAAATAAAAAGAGATCATTCTGCCATTTTTGAGACTGCACCCATGTACTGCATTTTGGACTCTTTTATTGACTATGATGGCTACTCCATCATAGCAGTTCATGGTTCAGATAATGAACTCCTTATTGCACAATTCAGATTTAAATTGAAGAAAGTAGGGGAAACCACTAGACCATTCAGATATGACATAAATCAAATCCCTTAGGATTATACAGTGGAAGTGACAAATGGATTCAAGGGATTAGAGCCGATGGAGTTCCTGAAGAACTATGGAGGTTTGTAACATTATATAGGAGGCGGTGATCAAAACCACCCCCAAGAGAAGAAATGCAAAAAAGCAAAATGATTCTCTGAGGAGGCCTTATAAATACACGAGGAAAGAAGAGAAGTGAAAGGAAAGGAGAAAAGGAAAGATAAACCCATCTGAATGCAGAGTTCTAAAGAATAGCAAGGAGAGATAAGGTAGCCTTCCTAAGTGAACAATGAAAAGAAATAGAGGAAAACAATAGAATGTGAAAGACTACAGATTTCTTTAAGAAAATTAGAGCTACCAAAGGAACACTTTATGCAAAGACAGACACAATAAAGGACAGAAACAGTATGGACCTAACAGAAGCAGAAGATACTAAGAAGAGGTGGCAAGAATATACAAAAGAACTCAAGAAATACAAAAAGATCTTAATGGCCCAGATAACCATGATGGTATGATCACTCACTTAGAGTCAGACATTCTGGAGTGCAAAGTCAAGTGGGCCTCAGGCAGCATCACCACAAACAAAGCTAGTGAAGGTGATGGAATTCCATTTGAGCTATTTCAAATCCTAAAAGACAATGCTGTGAAAGTGCTGCATTCAGTATGCCAGCAAATTTGGAAAACTCAGCAGTGGCCACAGGATAGGAAAAGATCAGTTTTCATTCCAATCCCAAAGAAAGGCAATGCCAAAGAGTGTCTAAACTACTGCACAATTGCACTCATCTCACATGCTAGCAAAGTAATGTTCAAAATTCTCCAAGCCAGGCTTCAATAGTACATGAACCTAAAACTTCTAGATGTTCAAGCTGGATTTAGAAAAGGCAGAGGAACCGGAGATCAAATTGCCAACATCTGTTGGATCACAGAAAAAGCAAGAGAATTCCAGAAAAACATCTGCTTCATTGGCTACACTACAGCCTTGACTGTGTGGATCACAACAAACTGTGGAAAATTCTTAAGGAGATGGGAATACCAGAATGCCTTACCTGCCTCTTGAGAAACCTTTCTATAGGTCAAGAAGCAACAGTTAGAACCAGACATGGAAAAACAGACTAGTTTCAAATTGGGAAAGGATTTTGTCAAGGCTGTATATTGTCATCTTGCTTATTTAACTTACATGCAGAGTACATCATGCGAAATGCCAAGCTGGATAAAGCACAACTGGAATCAAGATTGCTGGGAGATATATCAATAACCTCAGATATGCAGATGACACCACCCTTATGGCAGAAAGTGAAGAAGAAGTAGTGTGCTTATTGATGAAAGTGAAAGAGGAGAGTGAAAAAGCTGGCTTAAAACTCAACATTCAGAAAACTAAGATCATGGCATCCAGTCCCATCATTTCATGGCAAACAGATGGGAAATAATGGAAACAGCGACAGACTTCCTTTTCTTGGGCTCCAAAATCACTGCAGATGGTGACCACAGCCATGAAATTAAAAGATGCTTGCTCCTTGGAAGAAAAGCTATGACAAACTTAGACAGCATATTAAAAAGCAGAGACATTACTTTGCCAACAATGGTCCATCTAGTCAAACCTAGAGTTTTTCCAGTAGTCATGTATGGATGTGAGAGGTGGGCCATAAAGAAGGCTGGGTGCTGAAGAATTGATGCTTTTGAACTGTGGTGTTGGACTGCAAGGAGATCAAACCTCAATCCTAAAGGAAATCATTCCTGAATATTCATTGGAAGGACTGATGCTGAAGCTGGAACTCCAATACTTTGGCCACCTGATGCAATGAACTGACTCATTTGAAAAGACCCTGATGCTAGGAAAGATTGCAGGCAGGAGGAGAAGGGGACGACAGGATGAGATGGTTGGATGGTATCACTGACTTGATGGACATGAGTTTGAGCAAGCTCTGGGGGTTGGTGATAAACAGGGAAGCCTGGCAAGCTGCAGTCTATGGGGTAGAAAAGAGTAGGATGTAACTGAGTGACTGAACAGAACTATAGAGCATGGCTTTTCAATGTTCATCTAAATCCCAACTCACATACCTTAATATAAAATGGACACAACTTGGGGTCAGGTAGTGATGGCTTCAGTAGGATTGCCCTTGAACTCTCTCAGAGATCCACATTTCTCAGATACTTCCACTATGGCATAGGAAATGCATCCTACAGAGACTTCTATTTCTAGCTATCAAAGTCATTCATCCAGGATTCTAACTCACTGTGGTGTAAGAATATTATTTCATTCATTCAAACACAATTTTCTAGCCCCTACTATGGACTTCTCTGATAGCTCAGTTGGTAAAGAATCTGCCTGCAATGCAGGAGACCCCAGTTCAATTCCTGGATTGGGAAGATTCCCTGAAGAAGGGAATGGCTACCCACTCCAGTGTTCTTGAGCTTCCCTTGTGGCTCAGCTGGTAAATAATCTGCCTGCAATGTGGGAGACCTGGGTTTGATCCCTGGGTTGGGAAGATCCCCTGGAGAAGGGAAAGGCTACCGCCTCCAGTATTCTGGCCTGGAGAATTCCATGGACAGTCCATGGGGCTGCAGAAAGTCGGACATGACTGAGCGACTTTCACTTCACTATGGACCAGGCAAGTGCTGATCTCTTAATGTCTCAAATACCTCAGAACTTCACATAGACCAGCCCACTACAACAAATACTGACAAATGCTTGAGCTTTGCCAAGTGATTTTTTTTTTTTTTTAACTAAGGGAAGATAATCTCTATGTTAGAGTGCAAGGCTAAGGTCATTTTCAAAAGGAAAATTTCCTTCCATACACATTCAGAAAGATTTTCCAAACTCTACTAATGGGCATACAATGAGGCCTATCAATCAAAGCCTAAGGAAGAGAATGGAACCCTCCAGCATCCAGGGCAATATTAACAAACCTGTTGTGATCAAATAAACCAGCACACACAGGCTACCTACAGGGGCATCACCTCAGGAGTCAGTGTTGATTTCAGGGCTGGAAGAGGGCTTTTAGGTGAGCCCCTAGACCATGTTGATGACTGGCAGCGGAACAACTGATTAGGCATGGCAGAGGAACATATTGGAAATTCTTATTGCTTTTGTGATTAAGAGATGGTAGACTCCCCAAGGAAATAAAAGCTTGGTTTTGAGATGAATTTGTGAGCCCTTCTTCCAGCAGAGGACCAGCAGCTGGCCTCCCTGCTGCTTTAGGCTTTCTTTCTCTCTGGGGCTTAGTTCACCAAAGTCCCTTATCCCATTTTCTTATAGAGGTAGGTGGAGGTGACTCAGTTGGGCTTTTTAATTTTGACAAAGCAGCATGTGTTGATCTGTGTGGTCCCCAGATGTCATCTCACCAGCTACCGGGACCATGGCATTCTAGGCGTGAGTCTTTAACAAGCTCAGTTTAGTTTGGGTTAATAGGCAGCTCGCTCTCTGTACCCAAATGAAAACAATTAATCTTTATGTCTAATGGGTATGGACAGGACACCCCTGGGAATTCTTCAGTTGCCATGTATTCACTGTGTGACTGAAGGGAGGCAAGGCATTCACAGCATTCTGAAATGAAATCTACTTGTCTCAGGCCCATTGCCAGAGCCAGGGAAACTTCCATAGGCATTGTTTGGTGACTAGGTTTTCATCATTTTAGAAGGCAGGGAAGAAGATCTCCCTTGTCAGGCTTAGGTGTTTAAAACAGTCAACTGGAGGGCATATTCCTGTTCAAAACTATATGGGCAACTAGAATCCTGCTTTTCAAGCTTTAATTTGCAAACCAATGACCAGGGAAAAATATTGATTTGGATTCACTAGGTCTTGGAGGCAAAGAGTGCTGAGATTCTGAATTTCTATTAAGTTCCCAAAGTCCCAGGCAATGCTGAGGCTGGTGGTCAGCAGACTGCACTTTGAGTAGTCGGTGTTGGACCATAGCTCTGCTGTATTTCATCATCTTGCCTGCCTCACACCCTAGTTTCAATAGTTAACATCTATTCAGTACTCTGCAAATTTTCCTCCAATTTCTCCTGATTAGGTTACCTAGCACAGGTCATGTGGCTCATAAGTAGTGGACCTGGAATTCAAACCTGAGAAACTTGATTTCAGAACACATGCCTGTAACCATCACACTATATTGCCTCTCAAATGAAGGATGAATGTAAAAAAGTCCCTAAAGAAAGGCGTAAGAGTGTTGATACTGTATCAGAATTCCTGCACACTCCATTTGTAAAGGCTGTGTGAAATCCCTGGGCACTCTTTCCCCCACCACACGCAATGCATATGCATAGTTTTAACCACCAAAATGCTGATTACGGGTCAAAAGTATATTCCCATTTTGTTTCTACCTACCCTAAAAGCACTTAAAGAGACCTCAATGTAACTGAGAGAAAATTTCTAGCTCTGAAAATTAACTCAGGCAAGAAACTAACTGAATTATTTGGTTTGGAAAATAAACAGCTGGTAGGAGATGTGCTTTTTCTGAAATAAAGATTTCAGATGCTTGTCAGAGCATGTCGATCCACTGATGGGGAAAGAAAGAAGGCAGGGAGGGGTTGTTCATAAACGATCAGATCTATGCACCTGTTAACCACAAGCGGCGTGATGTTTTCTGTTGTGGACTGTAAGGCTACTGTCTCCATCAATGATACATGAAGAAGAGATTTGCTGGGTAGATCTGTTGTCACTAAGAACTTATAGTAAATCTGCTTTTGGAGTCATTTGTGATTACCTAAAAAGTCATGGTGCTGCACTTCATAGAGGGCTTACTCATAGAAAAGGGGGACCCTATCCACAAGCTGTGAATTCTCTTATAATCAGTGTCAAAGGAATGCTGGGACACTGCGCAACGACATTTAATGCTTGGTGGCTGGTACACGGGAAGAGGCATGGACTTACCTCTCATCTCCAGGGCATTATATCCAGGGTCTGGGTACAGGGGGTAAGCTGGCTTTCACAGAGATATTAAAAAGCATTAGAGGCCCCATTCAAATGGTAAGCTCAGTCTTGTCTTTCTCTTTCCTCTCCAAGGTTCCCTGCAGGAGAAATTTGAACCTGGGAAGGATTTGGGAAACAGCTGAACTGCAGTGAAAATTTTAGCTCCTTCGGGCTCACCAGAAATTGGGCACTTGGGAGAGATAGTGTTAGGGTGATTATTAAAGGAATAAAGAGTATGTACAATGGGTCAGGTGGGCCTGGGTTTTGATCTGAGCTTTACCAATTACTAGCAAGGTGTCTTGGGCAAGTCACTTAACCTAAGCTCTGTTTCTTCATCTTGAGTAAGGATAATACCTTGCAGGATGGTGAGGAGAATTATATAATATATAGAAAACACTTAGCACAGTGTGTGGACCATGGTTAAGTGCTCAACAAATCATTGATTCTATTCTTTGGCTATTTATGTTGTTGTAATTAATTCTATAATTAATAGGATGGGGAAGACAAAGGCATGCTGCTGCTGCTGCTGCTAAGTTGCTTCAGTCGTGTCTGACTCTGTGTGACCCCATAGATGGCAGCCCACCAGGCTCCCCTCTCCTGGGATTCTCCAGGCAAGAACACTGGAGTGGGTTGCCATTTCCTTTTCCAATGCATGGAAGTGAAAAGTGAAAGTGAAGTCGCTCAGTCGTGTCTGACTCTCGGTGACCCCATGGACTGCAGCCTACCAGGCTCCTCCATCCATGGGATTCTCCAAGCAAGAGCACTGGAGTGGGGTGCCATCGCCTTCTCCAAGACAAAGGCATATGTTGCTCTAAAATGGTAAATCTCCAATGAAGAATGGCCTCTTACCTAAAGATGCATACAAATTGTGAACCAGAGTCATTTTAAAGTGCAGGAGAGTATGTATATCATATTCTCTAATAATAACTATTTTTGTTCCATTTTTCTAATGCAAGTTACTATAAAGGTTCAGGGCCTGTGAAAGAATCCTCATAGGGTTAAAATGTTGCACTTTATTTTTCATGAGTAATACACACCTTTGAGTTACAACCCGTAGTGTGTTTCAGTTTAAAAGATAACAAGTTATTTTCATGCATGACTGCACTTCGTTAAGGAGTGAAAATGGGCTGTTACTAAAATGTCAACACAATTGTCCCCCTTGAAGCTTAGTTTATCTTGAAGTATTTTTACATTTTCAGCACTTCTTTGTGTTTGTTTCTCCAAGAGCATAAAGATCCAGCCATGGTTAATTTTCAGAATTAAAAAAAAAAAAATCAAAAAACTTACCCTTAGTCATTCTGAACAAAATGACAAAAACAGGCGGGGTGGGTGACTGGAGTTTTCATCCTCAATAATGAAAATCTGGGGCCCAATATCTTCTGTAGTTCTTTGCATTTCTCCATGAAACAATTTAGTTGCACTGCTGTTCAGCAGAAAATGCTTTCATGACCTAAATCCACAAGCCAGAGTTTTCTAGCAAGGCACAGGCCCTGGCAGGGTCACTTGGAAGGCTGCATTTGCTACTGAGGTTAACTAGAAAATGGGAGAGGGGTGGCAGCTAATCCCTGCCTGGTTGCCTATGAGTAGAAGGGGCTAGTTCCTCTTTTTCTTTCCTCATAATGTCTGGGCACAGCACCACCCACCACTACCCACCCCTCCACCCCGCTTCTCTCTCCCCCATCAGGAAGGGCATCATTCCATATTCCATCTGTATTAGGAAAAGAAGCTTCTTAAGGGTTTGCCCAGTCAGCTCTCTAATCTTTCCCTTCTCCTTGAGGCATGAATAATTTTAATATTGCCAATCTCTAAAAATCTATTCTTTCTGCCTGTCTTTTTTCCCCTCCCACTTTGCAGTGTAGAGTATCATCATCCAGCAGCCCTGATAAGAGGATAATGAAACAATCCCTTTTCAACCAGATCGGGTGGCTGTCAGACTAAAATGACACCACCCGTACATCCTTGACATGCTACCCCAAGCTAATTGATGGCAAACAGTGGTAACTGTCACTGGTGCGCTAAGACAAAGAAAGCACACTCATGTCACCTGATGGGAGAGCTACCTGGCAACCGATAAACAAATGTGTTAGGGAGACGTTCTATTAAGGTAAGAGAGGGTACATCTCTGAAGAACATGCCTATTAACTTTGAGCTGAAGAGCACTGCTGTTCACTGGGGAACAGAAATAAATAAGGTAAAATGAGAATTTATTGATGTCTGGACAGTTACATGAATATTCAGGTTCTCTTACAAATAGATATTCCCACATGAGCTCCAAACATCTATGAAGGCTGCCCAATTACATTTCCACATCGTGCAGCTGGATTTATAGCCAGGAAAGACGTTATTTGTTTGGAAGAGGATACATGCTTACATGCCTTTCTAGAGTACACAGGATACAACTAGAAGATAACAGCTGATGTCATCCATGTAAAATGCCAAAGGTTACCATCAAGCCTTCTGAAATACCAGGTGTAATTAACTTCATGTTAGGGAAAGCATCTGAAACAACTGCATTTCAGAACAAAGACTGTTAGTTGTAAGTCGAACGGCAGCATCTGGCAGCTCTCTCAAATGCTCTGGGACCAGCATTTCATGCAGCCCTCTTCGGTCTTTTGAGACAATTTATGACATAGCTAAAACCTCAAATCTCATACTTTAGCTTTCTTTCCTTCACCTCCCAACCTACATAACTTATTCACTTGCAGAGAGTTAGTTACATAGAAAGTCAGTAAAATAACTTGAATAAGCAAACAATTCAGACTAATCTGTGAAAAATCCAGTACTGCCTCTGTGTATTAAGTTATCCTATTCTGAGCAGAGTCAGCAATCAGAAAGAAGAAAGATGGAGCAGGAATGGATGACCATTCCTGGATGTTCTTACAGGAATGTTCCTCATTTCTTTTTCTTTTTGGAAATAAAGTCTGACTTATAACAAAAGCTGAAGTTTCAGTTACAAAAAAAAAAAAAAAATACTGGGTTCTCCAACTCTTCATTATTCATTCCTTAGCTATCTCCTACCTGTACCATGCTGATCATAAAGGATGTTTCCTCCCTTTCAGATACTGCCAAGACAACTCCACTCACTCGAGTTTCCTCTGAAAACATTTCACAGAGAATGCTTTCTGGAAACAGATTTTTAGCACAGATAGCCAATCTAATTTTTAATGCAATATTCTAGCCAACTCAAGAGCTGATTTACCAACTCTGAACTCTCCCAGGAAACCTCTCCTTTTCACAATAGCCCTTTGGGGGAACTGTGCTGTAGTGGGGAACCAAAGCCTGCAACTATCACTAGGCCTGAGAAAATCTGCATAGATGAGGAATTGGTTTGGTTATGACTCCAGAAAATCCCCCTTCTCTCTTTTTCACACTCTGTCCATGAAGTGGACACTGTTCCCATTTTCCTTTAGATTCCTCCTATTTTACTTTCAAGATAAGGCTCTGATAAATCATTTATACGTTACCCTAAATTTATGGCCACATAAATTTATGGCTACCTCTCTCAAGGAATTTAAAGGCTTTTATCTACTTGTGGAATGGAGGGGTCAATCTTCAATTATATGAATTTCAAGCATTTCTGTTGCTGCTAGAAGGTGTATTTTTGAGGAAGAAAGTATCTTTCCTGTTGGAAGGTGACTGTATGGGTTTCTAAAGTTCAGTATAGCCACTTTTTGCCTTTCTTCTGGACATTAACTATATCAACAAGAGACCTGGATTTTAGGAAACTTAATCCTGAGTATTCAAGGGGCTGAGACTTTTCTCTCTTTAGAAAAAACAGACTTGAGTAGAATTAAACTGAGACTACTCCATCACATGGCTCTGTCATTCTTGAGCTGATGAGAACAAGAACCAAACCTTGCCCATCTTCTGGCAGCTTCTTCCTAAGGGGGAGCCACATTAGACAGGATTTACTAATATGCTGGGCCACCTTCCCAACATAGCCCAGGCTGAATCTGCAGGTGTTTGCTTGCAACGTGAAGACTTAACTGGTAACAACTTCAATTGAAAACCACTGTATCTGGGATTCCACAGAATGCCCAAGGGGGACTAGGGGTGCTAGGCAAAGGGCAGCGCAAGTAGTCTGGATCCCTTCCACTAAAAACAGCTCTGCTGTGACCTGTTTTAAGCACTGGGTTGCATAACAATCTCTTCAAACTTATTATCTAGAAAACTACTAAAATATTTGCTAAATGTAAAACATTAAAGGGATCAATAAAACCTACATGTACTGGAAGGCTTTTAAAACAAAATATGATGAAATACATGGAAGTCACAGGCTTCCTTGATCTCTCTCAGTGACTGATGAATGTCCCAGAAGTAAATATAAAGCAGGAGTGGGCAAATCTTTTCCATAAAGGACCAATTAGTAAACATTTTAAAGGCTTTGCAGGCAAGAGGCAATGTCCTCAATTCTTTGAGCAACTGTTCTCACCTAAAGGCTAAAAGTCTTTTCTACATTTAACAGATAAAAGCTTAAAACCCTCCTGAGTTCTCAGCCCATGCAAAAACAGAAGGCAGGCAGGCCAGAGTTGGCTCCAGTGTAATACATTAGCTGTTGCATTTTAACTACCAAGAACACGCATGAAAAGTCTAGGAGACTGTTTTTGAAGTATGGAACTGAAAGTTGAGATAAGCTAATAGTCAAAATAGTTTTCTAGACACCCTGTAGTGTGTTTTGAGAAAAGTGACACATCCTGGGAGAGTCTACTTACAAAATGATATCAGAAGGGACCAAGGTTATACCTCAGCAAGGCCAACACAATGATTGTATAAAATTGGCTGGTCAAAGCCATCAGTCCTACTTCTTGTTTCCTCCACCTACTTTACCCTCACAGATTCAGTGCTGATTAAGTTCATTTATCAACCAGGCACATTTATCAACACTCTGTATGACCAGCCTAAGTGTACTTCTAAACTTCATGGCAACTGAAAAAAATGTCTAATGTATAGATCTTAAGTTGGGTCTTAGAATATGGAATTTTATGAGTCCTCAACTTGACTTGAATTCTCCTTGGAAGGAATATTTTATCTCAGGACAACAATTTCTAAACTCCAAGTAGTAGCGCCCAGTACTAAGAGGAATGGGTAGAAGAGCTCCTAGTCCCTGTCACAAACACAGGCTTGGTTTCTGAGTAATTCTCTAAGCTTTTAAGCAAACAGAAAGGAAAAGAAGAAAGCACCGACTGAGTATCTATCTACCAGCTGCAGGCAGTGTACTGAATTCTTATATGTGAACTCACTTAGTTCTCACAACAGTCCCATGGAATCAGTAACCTTATCACCATTTTACAAAGAGGAAAGGTAGCATGTACAAGCAAACACTCAGTGAGCGGAGAAGTAGAATGGGGGCTCAGTAGCTATTCTTTCTGCCATAGCATTCTGTCTATAAACAACAAAACAAACAAACAAAAAAACGTGCTATTTTTTGAATACACAAAAACTGGTACTCATCGAAACACAATTTTGACTTTGTGATTCTGGGGCATTGCCACCTAAGTGAATCTGTGGGTTTCTGATTCCAGTTTGTTTTTTCTCTACAGAACTACAGTAGATTCTCTTAACTAAAAACCCTATATGAACTACTGGGCAAACTACTGAAATATAAAATATAAAGGATTATATTTTGTTTTTCTTTTATTCTACTGAATGATGCTTATTAAATTTCCAATTTGTTCAGGCTTCTATATTTTCCCGATTTCTTAAACAGTGTGAGTGGTGGGTAATTTTTGGCACCTGTTTTCTATCTGCTTTACAGAGATATATTTTCTAGTATTTGGATAAAAGTAACAATAATAACTACAGATGCTGAACATTTACTGTGTATTAGGCATGTTTTAAGCATTCTGTACACCATTTAATATATGTCAGATCAGTAACTGATCTCAGTAAAAGGGAAATTATTTTGAGTTAGAGTAAGAAGTAACATTTCCACTTATAAATGTCCTATTTGAGCATAGATTGGGTGCACAGGGATCAGGGGGCTTGTACAAAGGTGACCAATAATGTAACTTAAGAAAAGAGACACTAAATACTGTCCATCCTTCCTTTTGTGTAGCTAGAACTTCCAACTGCCTTAGTACTTCAGAAATATGGAACCTAGATCATTGTCTTACCAGTTGAAAAATCTTCTGGCGCAGCTGGATGCAATGCATTTTCATGAAGTGAGTCCACTTCTCAGAAAACTTGATAAGCATCCCTGTGAATGTGTCTGAGGAACAAACCCTTATGTGCAAAGGTAAGAGTTTATTCCCCTTTCAATAGTGAACATAAGTGACCCCTGAGCAATGCAGGTATTGTATAACTTATAGTTGCCTCTGCAGTTTCTCCACATTCAAGGATTCAACCAACCACAGGCTGTGTAGTATGGAAGTATTTACTATTTAAAAATATCCCTGTGTGAATGGAGCCACACAGTTCAAACCTGTATTGTTCAAAGGTCAACTGGGTACTTTACTTTTTGTAGTCTCTCCTATAAGGTGGAAATGGGCCATTTATTAAATCTCCAGGAAAGGTTCTGATAAAGATTATAAATCCCTGACTTTTTAATATATGGCTAGGTAGGAATTCAACTCTGAAATCAGAGATGATGAGACTCAGAGTAGAAGCCAGATATGAGCAGCTAAGTTCACCAGGAGAGAACATGACTAGATCCAAGAAGCAAAACTCAGAGAGCAACCAGAAACGATGTCATGAAAGTGAGTCTAGAGCAGCCTTGAAACTCAGGTAGAAAATTAAGGCCCCGAGAAGGCAGCTGTAACTTCCAATGGATCAGTGGTTACTGTTAGAGAAGCATTAATGGTTCAAGATGTGGCCAGGGCACCTCAACGGGCAGATAATCCTCTGACAATATAGAGGAAGACACTTTATATAAGGCAGTCTTTGGAGTCAGTGTTGTTGGTGGCCCAGAATGGGTCAATTCCACATGTCCTTTTTATACAATGCCTGCAATATGCTCCCTTATTACTGTTAATAGCAAAATATGACAAGTAATATTGAGCTAATGCAGTGATGTC
This sequence comes from Nanger dama, assembly GCA_917880005.1. Taxonomy (NCBI): domain Eukaryota; kingdom Metazoa; phylum Chordata; class Mammalia; order Artiodactyla; family Bovidae; genus Nanger; species Nanger dama. The sequence continues at coordinate 17,734,985 of CAKJTW010000017.1, read as the reverse complement.
CTTCACTTCGGGGTTTATGCTCTTCTTAACATTTATTTTCAGTGCTCTAACAAATGTTAAAAAGAAATAAAGAAAGAAAAGAAGAAATTTCACTGTGACTACAAACACCTTGAAAATGTCCACTTTCTTTTTCTTTATTCTTCACATGAAAGAGATATAACTACCTCTTCCTCGTCTCTCTTTCCTTGGAAGGTAAATTCAGTTGGAGCAGAAAGGCAAAACTGTGGACCCTGAAGCTTGGATCAAAGCATCCCATTCCAAAATTCTATCCTGAATTCTCCACCTTGCCATCCATCTGCCTCCTAAGACTTAGTTGGAGTACACTACAAAGTAGGACCAACCTTTCCTTCCCACACCCCATGTGAATGCCAACAAAATAAAATAAAATGAGAGATAGGAGAAATAATAGTATAAAGACAATCCTAGGCTTTACCCAGTGAGAACACAACTACTGATACAATCACCCAGCTTCACTACCTTCTCCACCTCCCTAAAGGGTATGGAATTGTTTTTGTTCACTCACAAAAATATTTTTACAGCAAAAACCTGTACATTTTATAAAACCAAATAATTCAGCTTAATCTTGCATGGAAAAGCAACATGAATACAAGGGAATAAGTAGATATGGAAAACTGAAGCACCAAATCAGGCGGCCTGCAAACATACAGTCATTAATTTTAGCTGCATACATACAAATGTGCCCTGTGCAGGCTGGGAATCAGAATTTAATTTTCTTCGGTTGGGTGGTTTTAAGATCTCATTCTTAACCAAAATATGAGCAGTACAATTATAGTTCTGGTGTGGGAAGACACACTTAATATCTACCTATAGGGTCTCTGTAATAAACAGAAATATATACTATAGGGTAAATTTCTCCCACTATTTCATTCAGTTTTATTATCTTTGTAATTATTTAACTGTAAGTACCAGAGTAGCATTATTCCACTTATCATTATAAATACACAACATGTCAGCAATATCATAAAATCATCTTTTGTGGACAGATTTCTATCACAGTTTTCTCATGATAAATTCACTTCATTTTTAGTACTTCTTTTTAAATTTCAGCTTCACTGAGGTATAACTGATATGTAAAACTGTAAGCTATTTAAAGTGTACATCATGGTGATTAGCTACATGTATACATTGTGAAAGGATTCCTCTCATCCAGTTAATTAGGGGCAATTCTTATTGTAACTCCCACCAGTCAAAATTCAGATCATGTTTTGCTAGAAGTCAAATTCCCACACTTTATGATACAGAACAATGGCTTTCAAAGTATGGTCCTTGGACAAGTAGCACCTAGTGTGGCCTGAGAACTTGGTAGGAAAAAAAAAAAAATCTAGTTCTTATGACTCACTCAGACCTAGTAAATCAGAAATTCTGGGGATGGAACCCAGCAGTCTTTCAGGTGATGAGACATATACTAAAGGACAAGCTCAGGAACAAGGGACTAAAGCTGTAAATTAAAGCTATCGGTGCCTACAACACAAAAGGATGAGGCTAGATCCTACCCTCCATGGAGTCAATGCAATCTGTGGATGAACCATAGATGCAAGAGATGTTACAAAAACAATGCAAGAGTTTGACAGCAGTTCAGAGTAACGGAGACTTGCCAATGACTTTACCGCTGAATGTTTCCCTTTAAATCCTTTCTATAGCCCCAGTATCTACCTCCTTCTTGGTACTGGACCATTAGTGTTGGTCCAACACCAATTCCAAATTGTTCTGTCCTTTCTTCGACTCTTGTGACTTCTAAGCAAAGGAGTGCTTTTGAGATAATGCAAGTAATAACTATTGCATTTTTATAATGCAATATGCTTCTTAAGGACTTGTATATAGATCATGTTATTTGATCTTCACAATTATCCTATAAAGTTTAACCTATTGGGAAATTTGTGTACCAATTAAGACACTTTTAATAAAGTCCCTGACCTAACAACCACTTTTTGCAACTAGACGATATGAGGCACATTTATATAAAACTATTTCTAGCCCTTACAACTCTGCAAGCTGTCCCAAGATAGCAAATATACTCAACTCAAGAATGTAGAAAATGCATTAAGACATATGCCATAACATTACATTAAAATGAAACATTAACTATTTCATGAAGTATGCTAAAATACTCTATGGATTTAATATAGTACTAGTTATTATAAAAGTGCTGATATTGCAAGAGAGAAGCCTTCACTTTTAGTACTGAAAGAAGGGAAGGGAATGTATCCTCAGCATCTTTGGGGATTGGTTCCAGGACCCCCACAAATACCAAAATCCCTGGATGCTGAAGTCCCTCAGTATCCTCAAATTCTGCATATGCAAATATGGAGGACCAACTGCTATGACTTCCAACAATTCCTGCACTAAGAAACTCTTGTGTTTTCCTCCTATAGTCCCTATGACATTTGAACATTTTCTTTTTCTCCTGAAAAATCTATAAAGTTACATTCAAAATTGGGATAATTCAATAGGACTTACAGGCTCTAAAACATAATTATTTAATAATCCAATAGAAGTGGTAGCAATAAAATCCCCTCATTCTTGTAGATTTCCTGGTTCAGTTATATTAGCTCTTCACCTAATGGGTGGTCTCTATCATAGGTTTCACATGATAAATTCAATATCATGTGAATATTGACTCAAGTATCGCAAGCACATTGGCCTCTATGATGTTTTCATGGTTAATGGCATTTGCAAAGACCATGTTTTATTGAGTCTGTAGTACTGTTTTAGTTTGGAGGGAGCTGTAATTTTACGATCACTCATAGGACAGATCTTCTTCCACAGAGCATGTTTTATTTGTGAATGGACTCTCGCCAAGACCAGGCAGTGGTCCAGGCTGTCCATGATATTGTAGACTCACTAATTGTAGGCTTATCCACTTTATTAGTTCACTGAGGGAGCTGATAAGAAGATCTACACAGGCATTTAGCCTTGAATGTGGCGTTCGCACCTTGATCTACTGGCTATAGAATACTTCTCCCTCAGATTACCACATAAACCACCTAAATTTACAGGCTGGCCTGGGATTTTATCTATCTGGGTTACAGAACTTCCGAACAAAAGCACAGAAAATATAAGGAACCATCCTTGAGAATTACTCATCACTGCCCTGGCCTCCCTGTTAGATCACAAAATTAATCTCATGTTAACCCAGGAGCAGGCCTGGGGAGCCCTGGGATTTTCAGAATAGAAGACAAGTAAGCAACTCAATTTAAAATCTTTCTCAGTGTGGCCTCGAGTGATTTTTTGGCTGCTTTAACCTGGGGCAATATTGTCTTCCAAAGAAATAAAAGTCTTACCGTGCAATCCTTTCCAATCAAGCTTAGTCTTATCAACTGAAAAGTTTGTTTCAATAAGGGAAGCCAATATGTTAGGAAACTTGCAAGACTTGTATGTATCATAACTGCCATCTTCCCTGTTCACCTTAATGCTCTGCAAACTACTTCTGTCTTGGAATCTTATAAATCATTCTCTACGAGCCACTAAAAATTTCCATTTCAAAACCATGATTTCTTCAAACCACAAGTCCCCAGACATTGTGGCTTCTAAAAAATCATGATGTTCATGTTAAATTATTTTGATCCCTTGCCCATATACACTCAACAGGTTTCCATCAAAATATTTTATGATAAATCAATTTATTAGCACTTATAGGTATACGTTCTTGACAATCTTTAACAAACTTTTTTTTATTTTGTGTAATAGAATGTTAAGGGAATGACTCCAAATCCCTTTGCCATTTAACCAAGTCTTAATCTTCATCAAAATACTTTAACATTTCAGATTTTACATTGAACTAATTGATGGATAGTTTCCTTTTCCTTTGGTATATTTTGCTATTTGTCTTCTTTCCATAGATCTTTAGCATAGGTTTGAGACTGGTGTGAACATACACTCCTGGCAAGTAAATTTCTAGAACTATAAAAGGAAGGCTTCAGATTTTTGTGATTTAGTTTTTCCACTTGCCTTGTTCTGCTCTGGGTTTGTTGCCTTCTCAGCAAAACACAGAATATAATCAGTTTTTTTTTTTTTTAAAGTCAAGAACAAAGAAAGTAAAATAGAATCTGAGGGAAGCAGGAATAAAGAAAGAAGCAGGGCAGATAAACTTTCATGGTTATAAGCTAACTGGAGAAGTAAAATTCTAGGAACAAAGTTAAGCAAGATGCCCCTCTGCCTGTTTCCAGTATTCCCAGAGTCATAGAAAATCTGAGTCACTGTGAAGATGCTCTGTTGACGCTGTGGTAACCTAGGCTCCTTGTCCACTCCAGCAGCTCTCCTGCCACAGTTAGAGGCTCAAAACTAAGAGCTCTTTTTGAAGATCAAATGCAGAAAAGCATCACAAACAAAAAGAGGAATTCTGTTTGGAATGACAAAGCCATTTTAAAAAACTTTAACAATACTACAGAACATCCAAAAGCACACAAGACAAATGTGACTCCTGAGTTTTGAAAGTGAGTCATATACTGCATGCCACAGACAGCAAAGGTACTAATGTTTTTCATAGACAAAGATAGCATGGCTTCCCAAACCCATTTCCAGGAGGTTTAAACTCAACAAGGCTAGCCCCTCACCATAAACTATTTATACTGGATGTTGGGCCATTTTTCAATTGATTCTGTTTAATTTTGTCTCTTTAATTGTTGGGTTCCAGGGTATTTAATAAGATTATGGATTTAAAGACTGAATAAGTAGGGATATAGCCTAAAGGCTGTTTCAAACTGATTACAATTTAATGTGTGAGAATAAATGTTCATATATCAAATATTTGGCAAATCAAACAGACATATGTGCAAACAAAAACTAGTCATGCTTTTTCATGTATATATCTAATACAAAATATTTGAGTGTTGATAACATTGTACACTGGCATATTTCATGTGTGTACCTGCACTCAAAACCTTTGTCAGACTTGGTTAGTCTTTCAAATAACTTTTCATCTAATCTCTTATGGTCTCAAAAGCTAAGGCTTTGTTTTCTCCAAGAGTAAGTACCCAAAGCAACTGATAAAGGGCCACCAACACTGGGACAACAGTAAGGATGTCTTGACGACTGGCCCTCTTAAAACATTTGCTTAATACTCTCTTCTGTGCCTTTGGATCAGTTGAGAACTGTCAAATTTAAAAAGTTATACAAGCATGGCTTTCTCCCGTTCCACTGTTATGCATCAGTAAATCCTTCATTCTTTATGGCTTATTAGTATGTTTAAAAAGAAAAAGCAATCTGCTGCCAAAACCTGGCGCTGGAACCAGATGGGGTGGGAGTAGAATTTGTAATTCACAGAAAACAGAAAATTCCCATTGTCTGGAGTCTGGAGTTGTGGGACTTTTGCTTTCATATTCATAGCATGACAGCAAGAGCTTTCCATATATGAAGACTATAACCAACCACATTTGTACCAATACATCACCATTATAGAGAGTGGAAAATGCACAAAAGCCCAGGCTAACAAAGTAAATGAAAAAAAAAAAAGTCCTTATTGAATAATAATCCTTTCTCATTTTTCACTGCATACATAACATTTTTCTAAATATAGAGTCATCTATTTTTCAAACCTAGGCAGAAGGAAGCTATTCTGGGAGTGCCATCTATCCCTCCTCCCCCAATGGTTGACAAACACTAATGGACATTCTTACAAATTGATTTACTGATATGATTTTTTTTTTTCTGAGAGACATGGGACTGGCTTCCTTTTGCAATGCAAAGATAACAATGACTGCTCCATTAAGAAATCCACAGGCAGCCTGTTACCTGCTTAAGGGGGAAAGACTTCCTTTGAGTCTCAATCAAGTTAATAAATTTAAGATACCTGGGAGGGTTGGGTACATTGAACTTTTGGCAGAAAGTCAGGACTAAAAGAGCTAATGTATTATTTTACTTTGTTTCTTTATGAGAAGAAACAGTCTGCTGACAAACCCAGCTTAGGAATCAGATGGGAAGGACAGGAGGGGGATAAATTGCAGTTTACTGATAAAGTGAAATACAGACAATCTTAGAAGCATTTTCATATATGCATTCCCTTTAACCAGAGTCAAGGGCCTAGACAAGGACAGTTGATGAGATTGGGTCTGCCTTTGCTGAATTGGCTGATATTACCTGGATAGAGGTCAGGCCCGGGCTCTGGGGAGCATCCCACCGCCCTATCGACAGCATCTCGTGGGGAGGTGGAGGGCTGCAGGGGCTGCACCGTGAGGCAGTCTGTGAGCAGGTCAGGATGGAGCTCTGCACTGGACCGCAGCTAAGAGAAGGAGAAAACAGAAGACAGATGGAAAAGGAAGGCTATTCCTCAGAATACTTTTTTCTGGAAAGGATATCATGCCCTAAGGTTCATGCACAAATATTTATCAAGTATCAACTACAGGTTAGGCACTGGACTTAGAGAGTCAATACAAGGGTCAGCTTTCCAATTCTAATAACACCTGGCAGGTGTTTCAGGAAAAAATGTGGCTAGAGGCATATTTTACTTCAGGCCTTGATATCTCCACTTCTGGGAACCCAACTTCCTATTATGTTTTCTTTGATTTGCTCTGTATCTAATCAGAACTTGTAGTGATATCAAAAACAAACTCAAGTATATTTAGTCCATATTGTAAAGTGTTTTTAAAATACAGAGATATAATAGGATGAAAATATCTTAGAGATAATTAAGAATGTCCATTGAGATTTGACACCTACAGATTTTTTTGGAACATGATAACAAGAAAAACCAACATCATTACAAGCAATAAACTATCCCAACAGTAAGGCACATTAAAAAATAGACTTCATTTTATCATAATAACACAATAAATTCTTTATATATTAAAGAGCCATAAAAATATCAGAATAAAGTATAGATACAAAGTTATGTGATTTATTTATGAAAAAGAATTTTGTAAGTGTACTCTGAATGGGAAAAAAATCACAATAGAAGATTTAGTTATATAAATACCAACCTCTGTTTGTCTAAAAACATAATATCTTTAAAAATCTAGACATATATTTGTCACAGATATTGCAAACAGTTACCATCTTCTGTCCTCTTTAAACATACATGTTCTCTGTTTAAAGAGAACATATAAGTTGATTTCACCTTCATCAAGATAAAACTAACCCTTTAGATATAAGACTTGAGTATACTTACTCATTTAACAATTATTTAATGAGCATTAGACACTCTGTAGGCTCTAGAGATACTGTCTTATGGAACTTACACTCTAGAGGGGAAGCAGATAATGAACAAATAAAATATATAACACAGCAGATAGTGTTAAGTGCTATAGAGAAGAGTGATAGAAGAAATACAATGAGTTAGAGACAAGCGATAGCAACCTGAGATAGGGGCTCAGAGAAATTCTGTTGGAGATGGCACTGGCAAAAAGCCTTGAGAGAAGTGAGGAGTGAGCCCTGCAGACGTATGGAGGAAGAACTTGCGTGCCTTGTGCTGCGTCTGGATTATGTGACGAATAGTAAGGCAGGAGTGGAGGCAGTCTTGGGCCCGGAGTAGAGAAACAGGAAAAAGCCGAGGTGTAAGTGGGGGAAAGAGGGAACAAGTTTAGTGACCCTCTCTTCCTCTCAGATGAGTAGGCTAGAAAAGGGCCTTCCAGATCATTTAAAGCTTCTAAACACTCTCAGTCTAGAAATTATTACATGAGTGAGGGAGGAGGTAGACCGCAGAATCTCCTGGGAAGGGACCAATTCACTGCGCAGCACTTCACATGAACAAACATTTTTTAAAAAGGAGAAACAAAAATGAGAATAAACCTAAAAATATTCAGCACAATTGCAAAGAAATAAATGCAATGCTATAACTTTTTAAAAACTTTACAAAAAGTTTACAAATTTTCAAAACTTTACAAAAGAGGTAGTTGTAGTGAAGGTAAAGTGAGAGAAGCACCATAAAACACCGTTGGTTGGAGCGTACATTGTTACAAACTTTCCACATGATTTGGAGGAAGATTTTCTTAAGACTCATGATTGAAATTATTTGCTCTTAGAATTTCTTAAGGAAATAGCCAGAAACGTGAAGGAAGATTTATATTCTTTATATTCACCACTCTAGTGAGACACAGCACTATTTATAGCAACATTAAAAATGAGGAAAAATTACTTAAATGTCTAAGAAAGTGAAAGTGTCAGTCACTCAGTCATGTCCAACTCTTTGCAAGTCCATGAACTGTTACCTGACAAGCTCCTCTGACCACGGAATTCTTCAGGTAAGAACACAGGGATGGGTAGCCATTCCCTTCTCCAGGGATCTTCCCAACTCAGGGATTGAATCTGGGTATTGCATGAGACCTTCTAAGCCACCAGGGAAGCCCTAATTCTTTCCCTTCAAAGCTACCAGGGAAGCCCTAATTATAGCTGATAAATGACGCTACATCAATTTAATGGAATATTATGCAACCATTAGGATGATATTCGTGAATATAAAGGCAAAACAAAATTATGTATACAAAGTGATAACAATTACGTTAAAACACAGCTGAAATACTCTAAGGAAATATAATTAAATATTAAAAATCATTTTTGTCCTCAGCAGCAGTACCATGAATTTATTTCCTGTTTTCTTTTTATTCTTTCCTCAGTTTTCCAAACATTCCAGTGATGTGCTGGAAGTGGCTTGCACCAATCTAAGAATGCCAACTGTGTCTGCTTTTCCCAAACTTGCAATGACGTCATATCCATAGCCTGAAATTGGTCATGATGATAGCATTTACACTATGGAAATTGACAAATACTGCAAACGGGCTTTCCCATGTGGAGAGCTGGTTGTTGCCAGTACAATGACTCTGATCAGAAAGAAAAACATACACATAGATACAAAACATCAGCAAGTTACTATTTAGAGAACAGTATTTCTTGGAACTGAAAAAGCTTTATAAAGAGACAAACACATGTCCAGCTCTTAGTCCAAGAATATGAAAATGGCACAGCGACCCTAAGTTTAGGGAAGCAGCGTTTAACACATGTAGTGAACAAGACAATTATAATCTCCTTAGCTTTGCCACGTTGGAATGTCTGCCCAAGATTATCTGAGTTAATGCCTAACCCTCTCAGAGCCTTTGGAAGGTATGTTTGATATTTTGGTACTAACCTAACACATGCCACGTAAGAAAAACTGGAAAAAAATCAAGCCTTAGAATGAGTTCTGGTGATCACTTTAAATTTATCTTTCATTGTTAAAATGTGATCTGGGGCCCACATGTTCTACTAAGAGGAGACATGAACGTCTCTCTGCTTTCTATTACTAACTACTCTAGGGTTTTACAGACATGAGTATTGATGAGGTCTTTCCAAGGAATTTCACGGCCACGGTTACTTCTGGAGTTAAAGGCAGGCAATTCTTCCTTAGCTACAAGTATTCATGTTTTCCAAGAGTGTGATTCCATACAACTTTGCGGTGAGAGTTAATTTGGTTTTCTCTGGGATTAGACATGGTTCTACAAAGTGCTTCTTAAATTGAACAAACCTCAAGGACTTTTTTTTTTTTTGCTTAAGGTCCTTGAAGACCTTATGCAAAATTTCCAAAGCAGGGCCATATGCTTAGAAATGCAGTAATGGTATGTAAGTTTAGTATCCTCCTCTCTCTCCAGTTTATTAGACAAAGAAAAGGACTTCCAGATCATTTAAGGTTCTTAAACATTCTCTACCCAGGAATTATCAAATGGGTGAGGCAGGAGGCACACAGAAGAGTCTCCAAGGAGAGCTATCTTTCCATATATCTATATTATGGTTTTATATTTGGAGTGAGAAATCCAATTATTTATATAAAGCAGTATCTTCTTAGCTCTTAAGAATATAAAAAGATAGAGGAAACTTCTTCAATGGGGGATGGTCTCTAACTGTGAATCTCAAACCTGTGATGCATCAGAATCACCTTCACGCTCCAGTGCAGAACTGATGATTCAGGAGGTTTGCAGTTCATTTCTGTGAAGTTCCCAGGTCATGATGATGTTGTTGTCTGGGAACCACACTTTTGGAACCACTAGGATTCCTGATAAGAAGATTCTCTAAGAAAATGCTGATTAGAAGAGATGAGACTTTTCTGGTCATGAGAAGAGAAAATGAATTGCAGAAATAAGAGATTATAAAAACCAAACTGACTTTATGACATGAACCTCATTTTATTTTCTTGGGCTCCAAAATCACTGTGAATGGTGACTGCAGCCACGAAATTAAAAGATGCTTGCTCCTTGGAAGAAAAACCATGACAGACCTGAACAGCATATTAAAAAGCAGAGACATCACTTTGCCAACCAAGGTCCATATATTTAAAGCTATAGTTTTTCCAGTAGGCATATATGGATGTGAAAGTTGGACCTGAAGAACTGATGCTTTTGAATTGTGGGGCTGGAGAAGAATCTTGAGAGTCTCTTGGACTGCAAGGAGATCCAACCAGTCAATCCTAAAGGAAATCAACCCTGAATATTCATTGGAAAGACTGACTGATGCTAAAGCTGAAGCTCCAGTACTTTGGACACATGATGGAAAGAGCCAATTTGTTGGAAAAAAAAACAAAACCCTGATGCTGGGAAAGATTGAGGACAGGAGGAGAAGCAGGCATGGTTGGATGGTATCACCAACTCGATAGATATGAGTTTGAGCAAGCTCTGGGATACAGTGAAGGACAGGGAAGCCTGGCGTGCTGCTGTCTATAGGGTCACAAAGACTCGGATGTGATTTAGCAACTGAAAAACAACAACATGAACCTCATGTAACCATTTCTTATTATGTTTCCCTTCAGATCTCATAATAATAAATGGTTACATGAAGTTCATATCATGAGTACAATTTGGATTTTTATACTGTTGCGGGGATAAAAAGGGTTAAAAATGTTCACCCCAGTTTAATACTTGCCCTTACAGGACAGCAAGGACATGCCCTTTACAGGGCCTTTACTGTTCTTTACATACAAGAAACAAATATCCCCTCCTTTCATTTGGGACACCAGTCCCGAAAGGCAAAGACAAGAAGGCAAGAAGAGTTTCTGTGATGTGATTCCACCACATACCAAAGATAGGTATTTCCACAAGGCCTCGACAAAACCCTTTGCTCCTCTCAAGAGCACTGTCTCACTGTCTGCAGACATCCCATTTATTATGCTGTTCATTCCTTTTGCCTGGAATGGCTTTCCCTCCTCCCAGTAGAATTTCTCCAAGACCCAATTTATGGCTCCCTCCTGAATGAAGCCCTCTCTGACCAGGTCAGCCCCAACAGGGCCTCCCATGGTATATGGAGAGCTGCAGAGTCTGCTCTCAACAACCCCGCAACCAGATATATGTTTAAGGCTTTGTTTCTTGTTATGAGTTTAGTCTGCACTATGAGTCCACAAGGACCTGGTTAGCTGACTGCCTTTCTAACTTTCAAAACCCCATGGCACAGCATCTGGGTAAATCATTCACTGCCAACTGGATTTGTAAAAATGAGACACAATACTTTATCTAAAGGATGCTACAATCTCCAGTGGTGGTGTGGATGTGTTTAAAAAACACAATTGGTCATGTCTTAATTACCTCTCCTGAAGGAGAATTTTAAAAGATACAGCAAATGTGTTAATGTTAAGTCACTTCAGCTGTATCTGACGCTATGTGACCCTATGAACTGTAGCCTGCCAGGTTTCTCTATGAGATTTTCCAGGCAAGAATACTGGAATGGGTTGCCATGTCCTCCTCCAGGGGATTGTCCTGACCCAGGGACTGAACCCATGTCTCCTTTTTCTCCTGCATTGGCAGATGGGTTCTTTACCACTAGCACCACCTGGGAAGCCCCAGAAGATAAAGATCATAGTTACTATACGGGAAAGGCTGCTGCTGCTCTGTCCAGATCCCTTTTGATCCCTTGGATTAGCTCTGAACTGCCCTGTCTCCTACTAACAGACACCACCCACCCCTCCAACCAATACACAAATGCATGACCGACCAGTGCTTCTTAGTGCCAAAGTGGGACAAACTCTGAAGTGTAAATTATACTCCAGAGCTCCCAGTAGGGTCGTCCATGTTTATAGCTTTGGCCCCTTCCTTCATTCCTCCCCTGTATTCTCCTGGGAGCAGTTCTTTAACAACTCACAGGCACCTGGATCTTTGGCTCACAGTCTGCTTCTGGGAGCACCCAACTTAGTAAATAACCACAAATCCTTTTATTTGTCTCAGGAATTCAGAGAGCCAATCAGCAGCTCTCAGAGATGCTCACACACACACACACTATTTCCTTTTCTTCAGCTCCTGCTCTGCTCACACACAGGCATAGTATAGTAACTATACACTTAAAGAAAGTAGGGTATTCTGGGCTATTATCTCTCCTGTGTGCTTAGTCATGTCCAACTCTGTAGCCCACCCGGCTCCTCTGTCCATGAAAATTTCCAGGTAACTAAGAATACTGGAGTGGGTTGCCATTTCCTTCTTCAGGGGATCTTCCTGACCCAGGGATTGAACCCATGTCTCTAGCATCTCCTGCACTGGCAGGTGGATTCTTTACCACTGTGCCACCTGGGAAGCCCCTGGGCCATTATGCATGTTACTAAAAGCATAATTGTGAAGTCTAAATTAAAAACAAAGACCTAATTTACAAGAATAATTAGCATTCAAAAGAGCCTCAGACATCACTAGGGCCAAACCTCTATCTTATGTACTACTGCCCTATAGCAACCCCAGTAGATGGCTCTCAGACTCTGTTTGATTCCCTATGGTAACAGGCAACTTCCTTACCTTGGCAGTTAGCTTTCATTTCAGACAGTACCAACTATCAGGAGTTTTATTTCATACTCAGTCCTCAGCAACCTATTAGGATCGCATGTGTCTCTCTCTTCATAGGGGCCTTCCCTGGTAGCTCAGACAGTAAAGAATCTGCCTGCAGTGCAGGAGACCCAGGTTTAACCCCATGGAGAGGAGCCTGGTGAGCTACAGTCTCAAATAGTGGGACATGACTGAGTGACTAATACTTTCACTCTTTCACACTTTCTCTTCGTAAACCTGCAATAAGGTTCACAGACATAGTAGGAAGAAAAGCGACCTCTCTGAGTCTCAGAAACCAACCTGTGAATCTTTGTTAATAATCCTGATCATTAATGACCCATTTTAGGGCTTAATTTCTTGGCCTATCCAGGTGCAAGTAAACCAACTGGCTCCTTAGCTTGCATACAATCTCCCATTATGAAATATTTGTTCTAAATGATAGTTTTTCAACGTTAATAATGAAATCATGCATCAAGTCTTGACAAGGTTCCCGCATTTGGTAACCTGAGCTGCTTCCTTAACAATGCAGGGATTTTTCCTAATAGCTAAAAACAAGGTACCGTCAATTGTGATTTGTATTTGTTTTTTTGTTCAAGACTATTCTGTTAATGTTTATAAGCTCTTGAAACAAGAGACGGAAATTCTACTCCCATCATTTTCTCATTTCAGATATGATTGAATAATCGTCCAAGATTAAATGAGTCAAGTGGAAATAATTAGGAAAGGGAAAAAGGCCCAGATTCTTCAATTTTTGGTTCCATTACATTTTATTCCAACAGCAAAGGCATTCTGTTATTCTGAAGCAAGACATACTTCCAAAGAGAAAGAGGTACAATCAAAGGCCTTTTGTTTTCCCTTTCTCCAATGAGCATCCTCTATCTGGGCTGTGCATGTTTATTCATCATCTTGCAGGGATTCCTTTGTTCTCCAGAAATCAAATGCCACCAAAATATGTTTCTGAAGAAACTCAACCAGAAGAAAAAACAAATAGGACTTTTTTTCGGAGGGTTAAGGTTTAGTACCAGAACATTCTCATCAAGCATTCTCTACGACACTTTGAGCAATGTGGATCCTGGGGAATTAACTCATTGCCAAAAGGCTTAAAAATAATTACAATGAATTAACCTATTATATTAATTACAATTAATTTCCAGTTGAATCGAAAAATTCTATCTCTAAGGGATTCCTCAGCCCTGACATTTATGAAGTGGCTTTGGCATATCATAGGTAATTAATCTCCAACAATCTGTTATCAAACTCATTTCCTTTGGGAATGACCAATTTGCAAAGAAGAAAGGAAATGAGAGTGCAGACTTAGAAAAAGAGTATTGGAAGAAACTTCTTTGTGAACAAGAGGTACAGTCCAGCTGGACACCCTGCATTTCTATAATAGGAAGTACCTATTTGGTTAGCACTGACTCGAGAGGCCAAAAATTTTGTCTTCATGAACATGCCAAAATATCTCAATAGATATACATACCAGGGTATATGTCTCAATAAGAGACATGAAAAATAAATGCCTGTATAGATACAACATAATTACTGGCTATCTAGTAAAAAACGGTGAATGATGAAACAATTTCAGAGTAAGAAGAACAAATGTTATGCACCAGGGCTATAATAATGCTGTCCAAAGGAACTTTCTTGGATGATAGACAAGTTCTGTAGAGTACTAGTTTGTAGGCATTAGTCACATGTGATTAAAAACACTTGAAATGTAGCTAGTGCAACTGAGGAAGCAAACTTTATTTTATTTTAACCTAATTTTAATTAATTTAAATTTAAATGTAGGATAGTAAACTGCCAACTTACTGCATATCATGGTGGCAGTCCAGCTGTTGCTTAAATCCCTTCAATGACAGGGAACTCACTTTCTTACAACTCACTGTGCTCCACTGTTAAATTCGTCTAGTCATTAGGAAGGTCTGCCTCAAGCTGATCTGTAATCTGCCTTCCATAATTTCCACTCACTGGAATTTATTTTTCTCCTCTTCCCTCAGATCACATAGAATAACGCTGTTCATAGTCTACTTTATATTTCTTTTAATATATGAGAAACCTCAAAATGCTGCAGCATCACAGAATTTCAGCCCTAAAAGTGGGGCTGTAATTTAGTTTCTTCGTCAGCCCTTCCTTAGCAGTTGTTTTTTTTTTCCTCCAGGTTGAATATCTTTAGTTTTTAATATAGATAAGAGTAATATTAAGTAGGAGGAGCTTCGGTCTCTTAATCTGACAAATTTTGGTTCAGCTACCAAGTGATCCAAGGCAGATACATTCACTTGTCAGAGTGTAGTTTCCCTTCTGTAAAACGAAGATGATATCACTGAGCTATTTTGGTTGCTTTAAGAAATAAATTAGATAAATTTAGAAAGTTCTTGAAACACTGCTTGGTACACAGAAGTCATCTAAAACATCAATCCCTGCTTTCTCATGTAGCATATTCTTCCATTCACCACACCAATTTCTCTTAACACTGGAATTCACTGGATAGCTAAATGTGCAAATGCTATCCCAATACTAATGCAGTGAACTAGCTGTTTGACCAGGAGAGAGTATAATAGAACAAACACATCCCTTGTTCTAAATGTTCCACTTCTATCAATTCAACCTAAAGAATAATTTCTTAAAACCCATGTTATATTATTCATTCATTCATTCATTCATTCCATTTACTGAATTCCTTACTGTGCTTCCCAAACTATACTAGGCCTAGAAGATAGAGTCATGCCCAAGATAACCTAGTTCCCTGCCCTTGCAGAGCTTATTGTGCAGCTCAAATAAAACTTGCCTTTGGGTAAAATTCTTAGATCTTTTTTCATATGTGACGCTCTTTATTTCTGATGGCTCTTTATATTCAGAAGCTAGCTTTTTAAAGCTCCATTGCTATTTGGTGGTACAGAAGCTCTTGGCTGTATTTCATTTGATTCTATCACTCAGCTGGCTACCACATTCCCCATTTCAGGACCATTTACAAACTTAATGAAAATATTCTCTGGCATCAAAGATGATGTTAAATGATGGTTCTAAATTTCCATCCAAGAGTGAGTTATCTCTGGAAAACAGCCCATACTCTATTGACATTAACAGACATTAACAGCTCTTTAAGCCATTAACAGTCACTTATATAATAGTTTATGATATGGTCATGAAAAATAAGAGTATGGGGTCTGGAGCCAAAATTACCTGGATTTGAGCTTCTGTACCCTTACTTATGAAATGTTAGACAACTATTAAGTAGTTAAATCGCTTTAGCTCAGTTTTCTCTGTACAATGTAGGTAATTTATAAGGCTGTTGTTGGGGATAACAGACAACATGAGATAATAAGCTATTTCACCAATAATAGTATACAGTCAATGTTTAACACATGCTAATTACTATTTCTATTCTTATTTTTTCCCATTAATTTCCAGTGTGGAAATATTTATGTCACTCTATTCATGTACCTTTATTTTCTTTTTCTCCCATCCATCTTTAGATATTTTTCTCTTTATTATTATCATACAACAGCACAGTAATATGACAAAGGAAAAAGAATGGAGGCTTTGGGGTCATGTAGATAAAAGTTCAAACTTCATCTCTGCTACCCACTAACACATCGCCTTTGGCAAGATATGTAACCTTGAAAGGCTTCCGAACTATCCTCTGTAGAATGGTGGTGATAACACCAACAATATGAGGTTATTATAGGATTACAAAGGTGATCAACAGAAAGTGACTAGCATAGTACAATGTTTTTGGTTTTGTTTTCGTTTTTGCTCAAGAAGAAACACTATTATAATTGTTAGGACTGATACTTGTTATTGCTTAGTCACATAAACTGAGTCTGGGGCCAAACAGTGCCTTAATGAAGACATTAGCACAGTTTTTGCAGAATGAATATCACTCAAATTATTCTATCTCAGAAGACTGTAGCTAGCTTTTACTCAATTTTCTAGTTGGACTTTTTAAAATCCAATTATATTAGAAATCAAAACCAACAACAAAACATTTTCGGAATACTCTGCGGGATTTTAATACTTATATAGATTTTCTATTTATCAAAATCTATACAACTATCTAGCTATCCTAAATAGAGTTGGGGAATTAAAGTTAAAAGTATGTTGAAATCAGAAAGGCATGCAGGTTGGATTTTCTGCATTGTTTACATTTGTAAAAACATCATTCTCCTCCTAAGTCAATATTATTCTAAAACTGACACCAAGAATCCTGCTTTTTTTCCTCACTGGAAAATGATACACAAATGAATGTAGTCAAGGTAGATTCAAACTGCATTTGGAGGAACATCTAAAAAGCAGAACCTTAAATTGAAGGGTAGATTCTTTTAGACAAATACAGAAATATTAACATGGAATTTCACACAACAAGGAAAGATATCCTCCTTTACCCTTTGAGGCCGGGTTATAAGGCTGTAAAGACTCAAAGGAAGACGAAAGGTTTGCTTCTCTCATGGCTTCATAAATTCCTCCTGACACCAGCTCATTGCCCTAATGTGACCACACACATTCCATCCCATGCAGTCAAGTGTGGCATTTTCTTTCTATTCAAGTATTCTCAAGGTTTAATTAAAGCAGCCAGCTATCTAGTAATTACGTCCCCCGTCCATCTTACCAGCTTCTTATTGTCTTCCTTTGAATTGATTTCTGACTACAGCCCTTCATATGCTACAGTTTAGTAAGTGTGGGGAGAGACTAACTGCTGAAGTTATTTTTCCTTCCTTTCATTTAATTAAAACAGATTGTCTGAAAAAGATTTAAGGCTGATTTTCACGTAGATCAGTGTTTGGACAATTTTTAGATACCTACTTTTGAAAGTTGAAGGCTGTCATTTCAAAGGAGAGAGCACTTGCTTTCTCTTCTCCCATCCATCCTCTTCTCAGCAGTCAGTTTAATTTTCCCCAAGGACACTGCTGACAAGAGGACCCTGCTTCAAATCCCTCTAGAGACTCTCCCCCAAGCACCGTTCCTGGCCTAAACTCACAGGCTTCCGCAGGGGGCTCTCCCCTAGCAGTGTGCTCCCGCAGGGGGCTCTCCCCTAGCAGTGTGCTCCCGCAGGGGCTCTCCCCTAGCAGTGTGCTCCCGCAGGGGCTCTCCCCTAGCAGTGTGCTCCCGCAGGGGCTCTCCCCTAGCAGTGTGCTCCCGCAGGGGGCTCTCCCCAGCAGTGTGCTCCCGCAGGGGCTCTCTCCTAGCAGTGTGCTTTCGTGCCCCTTGCCTGCATCACACAGAGCCAACACATCCTCCTCTCTACTCTGTGTTCATTCGCATTGGCGTCTCCTGCCGTTCTTCTGGCCACACGCTTCCCTCATCCGGAGGCCCCTTTTCTTCAGACCCTGCATATCTACACTATATCCTGCATATTCTTTGAGGTCCAATTCAATGTCACTGCTTCCTCAAAGTCGTCTCGCAACTCTTCATTCCAAAATAATTTCTTCTTTTTTAGACATTGCAACAGCAATTTCTCTGTATCACTCTGATAGTACTGTGGTTTTCTACATTCTGTAATACCTATTTATACATTATATATGTGTGTGTCACAGAGATAAAACGTCTCCTTGTAAACAGAAACCACGTCTGTCTAACCATGTAAGCTAAAACAGTGCTTCTTTTCACGTGAAAGGTACTCTATAAGTGTTTGGGGAAATGTGTGGGCAAATAAAGGAATGAATAACAAACAAATCAATAGCTGCTAAGGATTTATTAATTCTTTAGGGCAGCCCCTAAAGACAGAGAAAATCATGTCTTCATTGCAATGCAAAGGGAGGGGGGGGGGAAGAGTGAGGTAGCATGCCGAAATTATCAACTAAGAATAAAACAGGAACCAGATAAGTGAAATCTTAACAGAAGTTTGTTTGTTTTTAAGATACTTGGAAAGTTAAATTTCTTATACTGCTCAGTCCCTGTTCACACCAGATTTCACTAGATAACAGTATTCACATTTATATATTGCTTATTGGAAAGGGTAAATGAGCAATCTTTCCAATAGGAAAGGTTCATTCATTACTTTTGTACTTCCCATCTCTGATTCACCTGGAAGGGCAGGGAACAAATCCAACTTTCTACCCTCTATTAAAGATTCAAGGTCCAGCATAAAGTTGAGAAGCAGAACATGGAAATTTCAAGTTGATTGGATCTGAAATGACACACTGTCGCCTCCTTCTTGACAACATACACAGACAAGACCCTCCATCTTCTGGATCCTGGTTGAGTAAGTGACTAGCTGTGGCCCTGGTCTCCCTGGTCACCACTCCATATTCAGATTTAGTGGTTCCAGGATCTCTTCACCCCTGAGGTAATGCCAACCAAAGTAAGAGCTTGCCCATGGTATTATTTTTGTCAAGGCATGGAAGAATTTTACTGAAGGTAATTCTCCCACTTTCACCTGAGGACTGTATATCTTAGAATGATGCATGAATCTCATGAACTTCGAACATGTCAGTGAAATGAAACTCTTCTCTTTGGTCACGAAAAGGAGGCCTGGTTCAGAGAAGTTTTTAGAGTAAAGCAAGAGACTGGACTCCTCTAGAGACTTCCTATGATCATTGCAGCTTCTGCCGAAGTTATTTTCATGTTTCAGTTCAGTTCAGTTCAGTCGCTCAGTCGTGTCCAACTCTTTGCGACCCCACGAATCGCAGCACGCCAGGCCTCCCTATCCATCACCAACTCCTGGAGTTCACTCAGACTCACGTCCATCGAGTCAGTGATGCCATCCAGCCATCTCATCCTCTGTGGTCCCCGTCTCCTCCTGCCCCCAATCCCTCCCAGCATCAGAGTCTTTTCCAATGAGTCAACTCTTCTCATGAGGTGGCCAAGTACTGGAGTTTCAGCTTTAGCATCATTCCTTCCAAAGAACACCCAGGGCTGATCTCCTTCAGAATGGACTGGTTGGATCTCCTCGCAGTCCAAGAGACTCTCAAGAGTCTTCTCCAACACCACAGTTCAAAAGCATCAATTCTTCGGTGCTCCGCCTTCTTCACAGTCCAACTCTCACATCCATACATGACCACAGGAAAAACCATAGAAGCTACTTGTTCCTCCTTTGGACACTGACATTACTTGGTCTTTCTTCTTATCCACCCCCTGCAGTGAACTCCAATCCCCTCTCCAAAGAGCTTACCACACCCTAGAAATCCAGACTAGAAAGTCAAAAATTCAAAGACAGCATAGAAGGATAGTGATGGCTGCCGGCACAGTGTATGTGTACATTACATCTCAGAAACTCTGTCCAAGACTCCGCTAACCTTGCTGGCTCTAACAGTATAGGGAGAAATGACAGTGGGTCAAACTGAGGAAGCAGAAACAGGTGTTGTCAGTATTGCATGTTGTCCCCTTAGCTGGAGAACATGATGTTATTTTTCTTCCCCAGAGGTTCTGCATCTACAAGACTTAGAATGTATGCTTTCATTCTCAATGTCTACAAGGAACTCCAAGCTCAATGGTCTGCTGTGTCTAACTCTACTCTCAAATACTCTAGTCCTCATGTTGCTTGCCTGTCATTATTATTAGCTCCTCCTTGGGAAGATACTATTGGAAGTAATTTCACATTCTGACAATGCAAGGAGCTAGTACAAGTTGTAGCTACTCCAGATCTCTGTAAAGAGCCCTGTGCACTGGTGCACTGGTAATTTTTAGCCCATTAGAAATATGTTTATACATATGTATATCTACATGTATATACACACACAGCACAGATACTGAGGAAAGGAAAAGTGCCATCAAAAGACATATGCCCTTTTATCCCCGTAATCCTTCAAAGTAGAACAAGGGAAGACAGATTTGTTGCAGAGTCAATCAACATTTAAAGCCAGAGTAGAGGGCATATTTTAGGTCTGACTTTAAGGGGCAAAATATAGATATTTTATTTTTAAATAGAAATTAAGAAATCAGCAGGGCTCCATGTAAAAGCAAATCTTAGAAACAAAAAATAGACACTAAGAAATAATAATTTATCCTTCTGATAATTCTGTTTTATTGGCAACAGAAAGCAAAGTCTGTGCTTTTTAGCAGAAACCCAAGAGTCTGTTGACAATGGAAAGCACGCATCTTTGTGAAGCTCCCGTAGTAATCAAACTGCAAGGAAAGGTAGTGCACAGAACACAGGCGACTCAAATTTTTCCTTAGCATTTTGAAGATCAAAAGAGTATCTCTATTCTACCAATAAGACACTCCCCCCACCAGTCTTCTACCACCCCACTGGGGGAACCAAGCAAATTCCTTGGTTTCTCATGTTATTACCACAGGCTGAAATGATGTAACAATAACAGCAAACAGGGGTGTCCCCCTGTGCCAACTCTCTAATCAGTTTCAAAGTATGTTTTGTAGATTCTCACTGACACCACTCAAAGGAACTGGTCACTTGTGGTCTCAAAAGTTTTACAACAAATTGTGTGATTAAATTCTTTAAATACGTCTGTCCATTACTAATCCTCTTTTGCCAACATCCTTTTCAGAGAAAAATTGCGGCGCTCCATGGTGCCTGATTTATATTTCATTTTGAGAACAGGAAGTAAAGGGATTAAAGTTAAGGATTAAAACACTTACTCTTTACTGCATTTTTTTTAAACCTCCTGATTGGCTTCCTGGTTGCCATGGCTACTCTTCACTGGTCCTTAGTCTTCAATGCATGTCTTTGCATTAATAAAATATTTTAAATGCAATTTCATGGAAAACAATAGGGAAAGTAGCTTTAACTTCAATTGCTCTTAAAAAGAAACTAGAATATTAAAAAAAAATCTTTTTCTTCATTCTTTTATTGGCATCCTCCAGAGGGACATGAACTAAGAGACAGCATAGGGACAGTCTAAAGATATACAAACAAAAACCAGAATTATGCAGCAGGGGCACAGGATATTACTTTGAGATAGTGACTTGGCCCTCATCTTACAAACCAGTGTTTGTAGGAAGATTAAGGCTCTCTGGGAATTTCTCAAATGTTGCAACACCACAGAACATTTTAAAGCAAAAATGCACGTAAATGTAGTGTTGCAATTCCACACTGCAAATACCAGCCAGGAAATGAAAAACTGAGGCTTTCACCACCACAAAGTTAACTTAACCATATCAATGTAAATATCACTGCTTTGCATCCAAGTCATTGACGGCA
Organism: Nanger dama; assembly: GCA_917880005.1. Lineage (NCBI taxonomy): Eukaryota > Metazoa > Chordata > Mammalia > Artiodactyla > Bovidae > Nanger > Nanger dama. The sequence goes on along the minus strand of CAKJTW010000017.1, from coordinate 17,713,175 downwards.
GCATCTGCACAGCAGGATGGCCAAAGAGGTGAGAGCCACAAAGAGCAAGTGCTGTCAGGGCTAAGGATGTCTGCACGTACAGTGCACACAGCTGATGCCAAGCTGGGTGTCGAAACAGAAGGGTGACGTTGATAGACAAGTGAGCAAACACAACTGCATTTGCGCTGCTCCTTTAAAAATGCTCCCCTGACATTCATTTTAGAATGTACTGCCTACACTCTTTTTAAAAGCCAAGGAAAACTAAAGAGTTGGAATAGTAAAAAATCCATTTTAAGATCTATTCTTAAAGTCCAATAGCAGAATAGGCTCCAGGATAAATTGTGGAGTGCCTCCTAAAACATTACCCCACCATTTTTTCCCAGTGCTCCCCAATGCGAAGTTTTTCTCTGCCTTCAGTGGTTTCAAACTATTCCTTTATCCCCCTGAGAGCCTACTGAAAGTACCTCCCCCAGATCCAAGTAAATCCATCATTTCTCACTTCTTCTGATTCCGTAATCCCATTCAAACCACCTTCCTCTCATAATACTCACAGAAGATAGACAAGCTACTTGAAAACTTGTAATTGAAGCCATACTGATATATTAGTGGTAGTGAAGGGACTATAGAATTGCCTTTGCCATATAATAGAACAAAATTATATAGGAATCTTCTGGAGACAGTGCCTGGAAAGAATGACTGTAATAGTGGAGATTCAAAGCATTGTAACGGACTAGTGATATAGATAATTCCACAGGTGAGCAACTCCCACATCAAAACATGAGATAATTGGTGCTACCCATGGGCAGCGCTGTAGTATCTGAAACAAACATGAATGGAAATGGCAAGTTGTATAGAGATCCACAAGGTATATAATCATGTTCCTTCTTTCCTGGCTTCAGTCTTTTCTTTTGGAAATCATTTCTTGTGGGACAATTCTGAAGATTTAGGGTCATCCCATAGGCTGGGGTTACTATTTGGCTGTTCTTGCACATTTGAATCAAGAGGGAGCAATAGGAACCTACTGTTGAGAGGCAACTCTCTGCAGGCATCTCAAGTTTCTCCACATTGTGGCAACATAGGCACTGATTGCCTTTTTAGACTATCTTTTTAAGGATGTTTCTATACCCAACAGGTTTGGAAAAATGACTGGGATAGTATCTTCCTTCTTAGCAAAGAGCAGGCATACTTGCATCCCTCACTTTTCGAAAAAGTTTGCTTTATGCCACTTAGCTTTTATAAAAGACCTACATAGTACCTGTTTTTCACTAATCAAAAGGAATTTAAGGAGGATTTTCACTTTTGTGGGGGAAAAAGTTTTTTTCACTTTCACAAAAGTGAAAAGCAAAAATAGAGTTCAGCATTTGTTTTGTGGTGAGGTTTTATGGAGGCAGTGCACATCTGAAGCAGTGAGAGGGCACCACCATCCTCCTTCCCTGGGAACTACACTACACTCAGAATCTCACCATCAAGCCTCCATAGCATCGATCTCCATTCATGAACATCCATTCTTTATCTCCATTTATTTTGTGCATCTGTAAGCAAGATGTGTAATTGCTTCTCTGCTTTATACCATTTCTGTTTATGAAAGGTTTCACAGGAACACTCTACTTTTGGATGGCAGAAAAGATTTGGATTCTCTAATACCAGACCACGTAACCTGCCTCTTGAGAAATCTGTATGCAGGTCAGGAAGCAACAGTTAGAACTGGACATGGAACAACAGACTGGTTCCAAATAGGAAAAGGAGTACGTCAAGGCTGTATATTGTCACCCTGCTTCTTTAACTTATATGCAGAGTATATCATGAGAAACACTGGACTGGAAGAAACACAAGCTGGAATCAAGATTGCCAGGAGAAATATCAATAACCTCAGATATGCAGATAACACCACCCTTATGGCAGAAAGTGAAGAGGAACTAAAAAGCCTCTTGATGAAAGTAAAAGAGGAGAGTGAAAAAGTTGGCCTAAAGCTCAATATTCAGAAAACGAAGATCATGGCATCCGGTCCCATCACTCCATGGAAAATAGATGGAGAAACAGTGGAAACAGTGTCAGACTTTATTTTGGGGGGCTCCAAGATCACTGCAGATGGTGACTGCAGCCATGAAATTAAAAGACACTTACTCCTTGGAAGAAAAGTTATGACCAACCTATATAGCATATTCAAAAACAGAGACATTACTTTGCTGACTAAGGTCTGTCTAGTCAAGGCTATGGTTTTCCAGTAGTCATGTATGGATGTGAGAGTTGGACTATGAAGAAGGCTGAGCGCCGAAGAACTGATGCTTTTGAACTGTGGTATTGGAGAAGACTCTTGAGAGTTCCTTGAACTGCAGGGAGATCCAACCAGTCCATTCTGAAGGAGATCAGCCCTGGGTGTTCTTTGGAAGGAATGATGCTAAAGCTGAAACTCCAGTACTTTGGCCACCTCATGCGAAGAGTTGACTCACTGGAAATGACTTTATGCTGGGAGGGATTGGGGGCAGAAGGAGAAGGGGACGACAGAGGATGAGCTGGCTGGATGGCATCACGGACTCGATGGACGCGAGTCTGTGGGAACTCTGGGAGTTGGTGATGGACAGGGAGGCCTGGCGTGCTGCGATTCATGGGGTCGCAAAGAGTTGGACACGACTGAGCGACTGAACTGAACTGAACTGAAGCTCAGAACTTCCCTTGTGTAACATAATCCACTGAGTTTTCTTCATGTCACCTTGTGGGAACTCGGACTTAAGAAACTTGCATAAGAAAAAGATGACACTCTGGCTACTGCTGCTGCTGTGAGTAATAACCTCACCTTTGTCTCTGACCAGGAATCGTGTGTCTTCTGCCAGCCTCTGCAAAACTGTAGCAGGCTTATTACCCTGTACCTAGGCTAAAATCTTAGATGCTTTACAGTTCCTGCCAATTATTAGACCATCCCCAGGATGTACAGAATACTGGGGAAAATATTTTTGCAGGGTTCCTGTCAATATAATCCATTTGAATCACCCCAATCAGTATGTAGCATCACACAGAGCCAATCTCAGGTAATTCAGCAAAAGAAATGTCACATTAGCCAGCACGAACGATCTGCCCTCTTGGAATCTGGTCCAGCCTACAAGGCCTCAGGAAGAGCCTAAAGGCATCTGTCCAAAAGCTCATTGGGGTATCTAGTTGACCCCATATATAAGGTAGAGGGTTACAGAATGCCTTGAAGGAGAGAAATGAGGGCTGGGACCGCTATGGATGCTAGTCTGGGTTCAGGGTTCCCCACCTTGATGGTACTGCTGGCCCAGTCACCAAAAAAGGGTTTGGAAATTTTAAGGAAGGCACTCCAAAGCATGGGGGCCCCAGGGCTTCAGTTAGGGGCCCAGCTACTGTCTTCTAAGAGAAGGCTACTACAGAGCTTCTCAGAATGATCTTCATGCTAAGAACTTGTTGACAAGTTACAAAATTTCCCATGTTGGAAACTCAAGACAGCCCACAGTAAGAATGGCAGAGTCAAAGGAGCACCAGATGTGGAGTCAGAACAACTTAGCTGGAGTAAGTTCTACTTACTGAGAATGCTTTGTAAAGACATTTAGCTTCTCTGAGGCTTATGTCTTTCATCTCTAAAATGAGATTACAATAATAATTGTAACACTGACCTTGTATAATTGTGAAGATTAAAGAGGTAAAAGGGTATGAAAATGGCCATTAAACTATGCTACATGAGTATCAAATGGTTCTTATTGTTCTTCTTCCCACTTCCTTTAAGCTTTCATTTTATAAGGGAAAAGAATAAAACGGGTAACTGCATCCATTGTATTATTACTGGATATTTTAAATGCCAATTCACTTCTTTTTGCCATCACTGATGGTTGAAGAGATATAAGTGGTGTTGAGTTCGTGAGTGTTGAAATCTCTGATTAATTTCAAGCTTAATATTCTGGGGAGGGAGGGGGCTCATAACTGGGATAGAGATGGGAGGTAGGAAAACCATTATGAACATTAGGTTTCTCTGTTCATTTATGCCAAGGTTGAGGGTACCTTAATGTGTCTGAGTATGACTTGAAAATTGGGGAACTCGTTTTGACATTTTTCCATGTGAAGATACAAGATTTTTTTTTAAAGAGCAGGGAAATGGATCATCCTTGATTGCTAATTTGAGTACAAAGAAATGAAACCTGACTTCTGTACCTGCTTATGTACAAACGAGAAAACATTGATGATGCCCCAAAATCCATACTGAGTAAATATTACCTACAGCTGGGGCTTGTGTGCTAGCCTAGTCCAAAGCACTGCTGTGAATCACAGCTTTTGCCTGACATGTTCTGTCACCTCTTTACTTATGTTTTCCCTTTTGAGCCTCCTTTTTCAGAGACCAATGATGTTCTTGCCTCACGCTGAGTGATAAAAGCTCCTCATGTAAGTGACTTTTACTACTGAGTAAAAGGGGCACCATGTTTATATAAGATAGAAAAATAATATACAGAAAGATATATAGCAATGTTAAGCCACTGTGATGAACTATATCACGATTCTGCTACTACCTGGGTTCTATATTTCCTATATCTAGGAGAACCAAATGAAAATTATGAGAAACATGACTGCCAGAAGTAGAGTGAGAGAGGAGAGCAAGGTCTAGTATAGGAGAGAAGACCACAAGAGAGGCCAGTAGCTAGTCAGAGGATTCAGAATTCTAATGTCACACTAACTCTGCTACCAAAAACACCTGTAAGCCTGATTATAAAAGTATGTTCTGAGAAAGTACCAAGAGACAAGACCCAGAAAAATGTAGAAACAGAAATCTATACCTCAAATTTCAGTCAAGAAATACAACTGATAACCAGAATGCTTAAACTTTATGCTTAGAAAGATTCTAGAAATAAGATAAGTTAGTTTCTTTCAAAAGAAAGAAAGTCAATGGGGTCTAGGATGGGGTTTTTGAGAACAACTAGAGAATTCCTATTTCCTTTTTAGATACCATTAGGTGAAAGCCACACATATAATGAGCCTACAATTCAACAACTTCTTTAATAAAGTCTCTCATGATAGCCTTTTGGAACCTGAGATAATGATAGCCTTTTGGAGAAGACTGAGAAACCTGGAACTGATGATGGCCCTGCTGGATATGGTCATAACTGCGTGAGCCACGGTATCTAAATAATATTGATTAACAACAATAATCCAACCTAATTGTCTTATCTCCTTTCATCCTAGGTCCCTACTTCATGCCCCATATTACCACCATAATTATCTTTCTACATCAGAAATCTGACCAGAGTTTATCTTTAAACATCTGCTCCCTGTCAACCTTTTCAGTTCAATGCTGCCGCAATAACCAGGAAATGACACTGCCGTTTCCTGTGACTCTCCCCTGAAACTGTTTTCTATGACATTAATGAAATGAAGAGAACAGAAAGTCATGCAATCCATACACTAAAAATCCAGAAGATGGGTAATAAGTAAAAGTTGTAGGATAACAGGAATTTTAATGCAGAATTTCTACATACATCAGCAAGGTCATTAAGGGAAACAAAGATGCATCCTTGGCAGAGAGAACTAGAGCTTCTGTGTTGGTGTTCCACGAAGGCAGATTTTTTTACCTAATTATATAAAGAATGTTTGGACTAGACTTACTAAATAACAACAACAACAAAAGGATTGTCTTAAAAATCAGAAAGCTGAAGATGTCACAAAAGGACTTTATGAACAGCCTTTGGGACTTTTTGAATGTGATTCCCCGTATCCAGGGAGGATGAGGTTCCATCTAAGGACTCACAGTTCCAATGGACTATAGCTGTGCCCACAGCTGACCTGTGCAGTGGCAGCACAGCAAGCACCCATCCCCAGAAAGGGGAAAAACATCTTTCTATTCCAGTGAAAAGAACAGCCCTAACAGTTACTAAAGAGTTAGGACTCAACAAACAACAGAAACAGTGAGCATGTAAGATGTCACATGACGCTCTGCTAGAGTCTATAAAGAGGGGTCTGGATTGCCGAGTAGCACAATAATCTTTTTCCAAAACGCTCTGTGGAACACCAAGGTTGCAAACAGTATGTCAAGACTTAATGGAAGGCTTTGCATCAGGCAGTACTAGCTAATTCTGGCGTGTATTCTGTAGGTCTTGCAGGAAAACAGCATACCACCTTTGGCATCATACTGAGCTCCCTTTCCACTTCTAAACTTTCTCATTTCTCAGAAACAAACTAAAGAGAGTAGAGGTTTAAAAAAGAGCCATCTTGAAGTCATCTTGACTCTAAAAGCCAGAAGAATAAAATAAGATAATGTATACAATATAGTTCTGAAATGTTAAAGTAGTAAATGTAGGCAAAATAAGATTATCACTGTTATCACATCACTGTTAAAACAACTGAATCACCGAGATTGGATTCTGCTTGATGAGCAACTCAAGGGGTTCCCCTCTAGAAGGCTCAAAGATCTATTCGTCAAGTTCCCCTAACTTTTCAAGTATAAATTCAAATAAACCAGCTGAGGCAGGAAAAATCTCTTTTCCTCTTAGAAAATTCTTGTTATTGTCTGACTTTTGCCTCTGTGCACCACTAATAAAGGGGCTTCCCAGGTGGTGCTGGTGGTAAAAACCTGCCTGCCAATGCAGGAGATGTAAGAGATGTGGGTTCGATCCCTGGGTGGGGAAGATCCCCTGGAGGAGGGCATGGCAATCCACTCCAGTATTCTTGCCTGGAGAATCCCATGGACAGAGGAGCCTTGCAGGCTATAGTCCTTATGGTAGTAGAGTCAGACATGACCAAAGTGACTTAGCACACACCCACACACCACTAATAAAAGCCAGTTTCCCCAGCAGAAAAGGATGATGCCATGGTATTTTTCTCTATTGCAATAGCATTTCTAACTCCTAGCCCTGTGGCCGCAGCTGCCTCCTCCAAGGATGGAGCTCTGTCTCATACAGGACCTCAGCAAGCACTGGGCATGTTTCCTCACTAGTAGCGAGCACATACCCACAGGATGGCTGTTATTACCCAGATTTCACCAATGAGAACAGTTTAACAGAGGCAAATTCGAAACATCAACAAGGTCTAAAGTGGATAGAAAAGGAAAACTCTTCTGTATGAAATCTATATTTACCCATTTCCCATTCACATAACACTATCCACAGGAAAACTGACAAGTGGTAGGGATTTTCAACCAAAAGACATGGATTCTCTCCAGTAAGTTTGTCTAGTAAAGATTTTAAAACACACAAATAAGACCACAGATGTGTTTCTAGTTGAAGAAAAAACAAAATAGACATATAAACAATTCACAATTATGTTATGATCTCAGTTTCCTTTAATTGTTTTTAAATAGCTAAAATCCCTTTGAGGGTAAAATAAATTAATGGAGAAGTCTTGAGTGGAGAAAAACACTAAAATTTCAACAATAACTTGTCTTCTCTCTTAGCAACCCTTAGTAGACAACATGATGTAATTATAGTAGTAATAGTTAACCCTTCTTGGCCGTGTATAACATACCAGACACCGCGGTAAGCATTTTACTGTCATTATTTCATTTAATATAATAAAAACACACCATATTAACAAACATTATATGACATAAACTTATGACAAAAATGACTGAATTAAAAGTTAACATATGATAAACTTGTATGATTCTGTAAGTTCTCTGATATATAACACAGAATTGTTGCTGTTTAAGCAGCTAAGTCATGTGTGACTCTTAAAACCCATGGACTGTAGCCTGCCAGGCTCTTCTGTCCATGGGATTTCCTAGGCAAGAATACTGGAGTGGGTTGCCACTTCCTTCTCTAGGGGATCTTCCCAACCCATGGATTGAACCCTGGTCTCCTCGGGAAGCCCATAACACAGAATACATGTTTTAAAAAGCATCTGGTTATTTGCTTAAAGTATAGTCCTCCTCTACTCTTTCAGCATGGTATCTATAAATTAACTGCATGAACTAATTTGCTTTGACTCATCACTGGTATAGTAAGGAGTAAGACTAGTATATCTGATAATTCATTTCCTTATGTTTTCCTAGTGAATAATTACTTTGCACTAAATTGAATTATATTTTGAGTTTTACCAGGCTCCCTTTTTGTCACTAGTATCATCTTCAAATAAAGTAGCCTCAGTTAAATTTTAACATAATGCGTTTTATTTTGTGGGTGTGATGGTCAGTTTTACATGTCTGTTTGGCTAGCCTTTCCCTCCCCAGTTATGCAATAAAACACTAATCTTCTAATCATTTTTGATCTAACCAGCTGAAAAGGCCTTAAAAGCAGAACTGAGGTTTCCCTGAGAAAGAAGAAATTTCACCTGTGGGCTGCTCATCCAGTCCTAGAAGTAGAAACTCTGGTACCATCTTGACTCTACCCTTCATCTCTGGCATCCAATCCATCACCACTTCCTGTCCACTCATTTTTCTTTCAACTGCCACTATCCTTGTCCAGGTCTCTATAATCTTGTAAAACTGCATACCATCCTATCTGGTGCAATTGCTTTAAACTCCTCCATTAATCTATTGCACCCTACTCCCCACACTTGAATTCACCAGCTATACAATCAGCCCACCTCCTGTCAAAATCCATCTTTAACATCTCTGATTGCCTCAAGGGAAAGGAGTCTATCTTACCATTTTGCATTCACAAGCACTTATCAAAATATCAGACACACAGTAAATGTTGGGTAAGTAGGAGTCAATCCTCCATAAGAAGCATAGATCCTTCTTAGGTGGGCAAAGTTGTGGGGGTTTATTACAATTAAAGCCAGGTGAAAAAGTCACTGGGTATCTTACATTTCTTTTGGCTCAGAGAGTCTTTTTTTTAAATAACAGCTTATTGAGGTATAGTTGATATACAAGGAACTGCACATATGTAATCTGCACAACTTGCTGAGTTTGGACCTATGCGAACACCCATGATATCATAACTGCAACCAAGGCAACAGACATGTAACACACCTCCCAGAGTGTCTGCTTGTGTTCCTTCGTGTGTGTGTGTGGTGGTGGTGGTGGGAGGGGTTCTCTCTCTTTTATCATCAAGAAGGCTTAATTTTGGAGAGACAGTGAAATCTATGGGGTTTCTCCTTAGAAAAATACATTGTACATAATTTCCAAGATTTCATGGACTTTCTAGAACTCACTCACCCGTGTATTCCCCTATGGTCCATGGATCTCAGGTTAACCTCTGAATAGAACCAAGTATCGCAGATTCAAGTTTGATTTTAATTCCCTCTGGTTTAGGTCTCAACTTCCTTTCCTTCTTCTGGATCATTTTTGTACCATCATCCAAGCATCCATATGACCTACAGAAACTAGCTATTAGTCATCACCGAAAGAGGTCTTCATCTACAAGAATAATCAGTTCTTACAAAGAAAAATATTTCCAAGGATATTATTGTTGTGCTGTTGTTCACAATAGACCACCCTGGACTGCAGGTAGGTGTAACAACACTTTCTACCAAGATGGTTACCCTTTCACCTATGAGGCCCTATGTTTGCTGTTCAAGATAGCTACAAAGATGGGGAAGTGGAAAAACTGGGGGACTGTAATTTAAGCAAAGTCAAGGAGCAATTCATAGTACTGCATAAAAGAAGCCCATACCTTCTGACATCCAATCCAGAAACTACTCTTGAGACCCAGCCACCTTCCCAGTATCCACATGAAAAGTTTTCACATTAGGCTTATCCAAGCCCCTGTGTAAAGTCACCTGAAAACAAATCTTTAGAGCTCAAGATACAAACAAATAGAAAAATATCACTCATGGGTACCAAAGACAAAATTCAACTGAATCTGAAAAGGAAGACAAGAGAGAACTAGCAGAGGAAGCTGTAATTGCACCAGGGACCAGTTCTTCAGAAGTGGAGACGAAGAACAAAACCGAGGAGGGCCTGATGAGCTGTCATGATATTGTAAGACATAATGTTTAGGCAGCAGAAAGTCTGAAATAAATGCTTTTATTACAAAATCATCTTGATCAAGAATCCTCAGAATCTAATAAGAGAAAGGAAAGGAGAAGCTTGGAAGGTTTCTGTCAATCAATCAAAAAAAGCAATTATCTAGGAACCATCTGTATCAGGTGCTGTGTTAGGCACTGTACAGGCTGAACTGCTCACTAAAGCATCTGTCATAAGGCCCTCATTCTTTACATAGTTGGCCAGAGCTCTGCCACACACTCCTAATTTTTTTTTTCTATTTAAGAATTTTCAAGGGGAATAGAACTAAAACTACTGTGCTGCACATGACAAAGAATTGTGATAAAATCAAGAACAATGTAGAATTCTATAGATCTCCCCATTTCTTTCGAATAAAAGAGACTAAAACTTCACTCCTTAAGAGTGTCTATCAGTCACAAAGGAACTCCCAGATACACTGTTCCAGAAACACGCTCTGTGTGACTTTAATCACAGCATTTCTCCTACTGCACAGAGCACATGTCTCCTTGTATCTCTCGCTGGAATGTAATCGTTAAGAGGGCAAGTTTAGCTCTCACTTGTTTTTAAATCCCAGAGCTGATGCAGGGCCTCACTTGCTACTCATGCTGACTGCTCGTGCATGTGCATGCATGCCCAGTTGCTTCAGTCATGTCCAACTCTTTGCAACCCTGTGGCCCGAAAGGCTGCCTATCTGAGTCATTTTTTCAGGTGGGAGATACAAGTCATGCTTTTCATTGTCTAGCACCCAGTTCCTCTAGTGCCGACTGAGGAAAGGCTGCCAAAAAGTTTAACTACAACAAAGTAAGATGATTCTGACGTCGACTGCTATGCTCTCAGCAGTAGAATCTTTTAAAAGAAGCTCAAACAGAAAGGTACAATATTTCAGCTTCAGCAGAGTTTTCAATTTTTTGCAGGCAATAGTTTTCTCATTTCTAAAGTGGTCATTTGAATGTGTTTCTGGCCATATCACCTCAACAGTTCCCCCTGTTTTACCTCTATGTCAACTTCCTTACTGCTTCCTTGTCTACGTTTATATTATTTTTTGTTCATCTTTTTTATTATTGCTGGATTTCATCAAGATAGTTTGGCTCTATGAGGACAAAGAATATGTCTGTCTTATGCACACTTGCATTCATGGGTCTAATCCAATGCTTGACACACAGTAGGTGCTTAATAAATATTTGTTGAATGGAATAAATTGAGACTGTATTTCTCAAATAATTTACAGAAGAGTAGTTTGATAAGATGTTCTAGAGGAAAAAGAAGATTGCTTTGTTGGCCAAGTAATACTGAATTGAATCAATCGAATTAATGTTTTTTTCCATCTGGAATATTGGTGTATCTAAAGCTCTGAGAACTCTTACAAGAGGGAATCCATTCAACTCAGCATTCCCAAGTTTATATGATAACAAAAGAAAACTTTCTAAAAGAATTACCTGATAAGATTCTGTAGATTGTGTTCTAGAGAAAACACTTTGGGAAACACTGCTTTAAGGGCTAAAAAGACACTGAGCTAGGCTCAGAGACGCAAGTATTTATTTTTCTGTATTCACAAGGCCAAAGACAGTTTCTCTGATCTCTCCAGAAAGGAACAGAATATTTTTCTATCTATTTACTCTCATGGACAGCCATCTCTCCCCTTCCACTTTCCACACCAAAAGTGAATTCTCAATTCCTTTTCATTGCCTCCAATCATCATAAAGCATTAAAATGTTCTCAAAAGCACAGCTGGTTTCATATTGGATCTGCTTTAAAAAGAAGTCTCCAGGCAACTGGCTTCAACTCCAAATCAGTATCATCAATTGGGGGTTAACTTGATTTTTTTTTCATTTACATTTAGTTATTAGTTAGCATCACTATTTTGAACCGAAATTGTTTATTTTACAAAAGCATACCTAGTGCCTTTCTTGAAATCTGTTACCCTCAATTGAGACATCAGGACATTCAGGCAGATAATATGTCTCACCATCATTTGGAGGTGTAATGTAAGTAATCTGTCAGCAACAACTGTTAAGTAGAAAAGTTAATAAGTGACTCAAACACACACACACACACGTGCCATTTAATGTCATTGCTGTAATAACATCAGTTTTACTCAAATTCCAATATGATTTCCTAAATGTGAGCTGAAGAAGAGAAGCTACCAGTTCATCTTGAAATGTTATGTCTATAATATGTGTCTATGACTGACATTCCATTGTGAGTTAGAGTGATTCTTAATTTATTCCTGAGCAGGAAAAAATGGAAGGAAGGAGGGGGAAGGATGAAGGAAAAAAGACTGTCAAAATCTGGGAGGACCTCTGACTGTGTACTTACTTCATCTGTATGTTCCATATGCCATGTAGATGATAACACAAAATAACTGATAGAAAAAGTTAAGTCCCACTAACTCTTCTATACATGTTTTCATTTAGGGGAAAATGTATTTTTTCCACATAGCTTTTTGAAGATTTCAACAACTGCACAAAACAAGGTGAGCCTATGTTGTATTTAATGAAATTGTTTAGAGTTTTGAGTATATATGGGGTGCTGGTGGCTCTGAGCAGATTCCAGAGTATCACCAGTTCTACATGAAGAGAGATGCATTAAATAAGCAATTTTATTTCAGCCAGAAAGCTATATAGAGCTGTTCTCTAAGTAGAAAATACATATACATGTTGCATTCACATACACTTCAAATGCTACACTTGCTTGGTTTAAAACAGCCAGTGTTGAGGTCACAAAAGTGAAAGTTAACTACAGTGAGTCAAAGGTGAATGTTTCACAAACATTTAATAAATCACACCCAAAGTTTGGAATCTTTGTGGAAGTGTGAAATGGACAAAGGATTCACGTCATCTCTAACTTTTGGCCCAGTATTCTTTCCATTCACTTTTTAAAAGTCCATTTGGATAGCAAGCCAGAGTTGAAGGAAACCTCCCTGCCTATGGCACTTGCAAGGTGAAACTGAAAATTTCTAAAACAAAGCTCACAGCCTTGAGGAGAATTTCAAGTGGCTTATTGTCTTAGTTTTTTCTTATTTCCTCACTCATTATCAGACAAAATTGAAGGACAGATTTTGCCTTCTGCTCTGTAGACTGAATTTTATTCTCATTGGAGACCATAGCTGGTGGCTCGAGTATTTTGCTACTCATTTATCTGCATAGCCCTCTATTTAATGGACTCAAGATCTGCAAAGCACATTCTATGGAAAAAGTCTGTACATCAGCTGATGGGATGTGTGGCTGTGCACACATCAGACAAAGAGAAAAGTTACTCTGCATGCAACGAGCCAAATCATCTCAATTCTTTTGCAGAAGAGGTTTTTTTCTTTTTCCTTTGTTTTCACAGCTTGAATAATATTTAGCTGAGTTTTCAGGTTCTTGGTTTTCAGTAGGATCTAACAGGTGTGGGAAAGGGCCCCATGCCCATGACCAGGGCATCACTTACGAGATCTCTACCCTCGTAATAAACATTTGTCTTACGGGTGAGGGTGGCTTGTCACTGGCCATGATTTCAGAGAAAAGCTTCATAAAGCCAGCCATGTTAAGACCAAAATAATGTCATTTAGTGTCCAGGGGGAGGTTGAAAAGAGGATTAGAGGCAGGCAGGCAGGCAGGGTATATTAAAGGAGTCCATGACTAACAGGGTGTGACAGAAAAGAGTTTTATTCTTTTCAACAAAACAATTCCCTAGGGCTGGGACCATTACTCCACTGTGCCTTTATCACCTTGGAATTTTTATGGTTATTTTTGATGAATTCACATTTTTGTAAAGGCCTTTTGAAATAATGCCAATTTTCAATTTTTAATTAAAGTCGTAAATAATCTTAATTCTGCTTTAAAAGGGTTATTGTTTCTTACTTTTTAAAATCATTGCTGCCAGGAAATATTCCAAATACCAAGCCCTGATGTGAGTTAGTAATTAGAATCTCTCCGAGGTCTAGTAACAGTCTACCATGTAAATACTACACACCAATACACCGGTGCAAGGTTTGAAAATGTGGATTGACTGATTCCAGGTTTATTAGCACTGCTTTTCCTGGGAGTGACATTACCTCTTTTTATTGGATAGAGCACCTTTCATCATTTTAATTTCCATGAATTAGTCCATCAAAGATCCACACAGGATTTTTAAATCTTCAGATTAAAAGGCCAGGTTAAAATTTGGAAAGTAAACACAGTAAACTTGTCACTAAAGACTAAGCAAATAAAGTCAGCCAAATCCAATTTAGTCACTTGCAGGAAAGAGTAAACAACAAAAGCTGAATCACTGGAGATATAATACCTCATTTTACATAAGACAAAATTAAAGAGAATATTGTAATATTTGACATTAGATTATAATTCTGTCCCTTGATATCCTTTTATCCAGATTGTCTATTAAAGGTTCTTAAAAACTGTTTACAAATTTATAGTCTTAAGATCTGATTATCTTCTTTAAATTAGTGCTTCAAACATCTTTCGGAGAATCAAAACTACTCTTCCCTTATAAAGAAGCTGAAATACTCTGTTTGAGCAATGTAAGCTATTAATAACTCCTAAAAATATTACATTATATTTTCATACCTACTGTCAACCTAGGTTACTCTCTTGGGTTGAATATCATATTACTGCTTATTTGTCTATGTGTGAGACTTACATTCTGTCATCTTCACGACAATTGTTATTTTCTATGAAGGTGCTCTTGAATCTTGTAACAGATTTGCTAATACAGTAAAACCTCATACATTTGGGACAACTTGGAGGTAGAGAATGGTCAGATTTAGGGGAAAGAAACTCAGCAAGAGGATTTTTTGTTTAAGAAACACAACTAATTATTTCAAGTTTATAAGATACACATAGATAATGACAAAAACCATTAGACAGTGGTCCTCCTAAGCAATTAACAGTATGTCATTATAAAAATGGTGTGTTATTTTAAGAATATTAAACATCCTTCTTACAACTTTATTCTTATTAATTCACTTAGTTCCTTTCCTGTTTTAAAATACAGAAATATATTCCAATCCATGTTGAATGATCATCTATTATGATATGTTGATAATGATCATCTATTATCAGTTGACTGGGATTCCAATTAAAGAGATTTAACTATATTTATGTGGGATTTTCTAGTGGTTCAGACACAGTAAAGAATCTGCCTGCAGTGCAGAAGACAATGGTTAGATCCCTGAGTATGGAAGATCCCCTGGAGAAGGGAATGGCTATGTGCTCCAGTATCTTGCCTGGAGAATTCCATGGACAGAGAGCTTGGTGGGCTACAGTCCATGCGTTCACAAAGAGTCAGACATGACTGAGTGACTAACACTTTCATTTTCAACAATATTTATAGAGGAAAAATAAATAATTTTAACAACTGACTTATAAGAGTGGGCTTGTATGCCATTAAGAATATCTATTTTAAAAAAGAATTTTTATCAAATTTTTCTAACTGGACATTTTTCCAACTCACAGTGGAGAGGCCAAATTATTTCCATATATGAGCCCTCAACTGGCATTGTGCTACCACCTCCCAAGGAAGAAAAAACTCAAGTAACAAAAAGGTTACAGAGCATATCCCAAAATAAAAGAATTAAATCCCTATAAATCATAAAAGAATGAAAGATTCTGGTTAGCTTGACGCCATAGTGACCTGAAAACCATGCCATAGAGTTTAATAAAACCATAGGAGACCATAGGCATCACTGACTCAATGAGTCTGAGCAAATGAGTCTGAGCAAACTCCAGGAGACAGTGAAGGACAGGGAAGCCTGGTGTGCTAATGGGATCACAAAGAGTAGGACATGAATTAGCAACTGAACAACAGTGTTCAGTCACTTGAAATAAATTTAGTCTTAAACTTCATTTAAATTTGTTATGAAGGACTCTTAAATGAATTAGGTACCCATCTAAACACAAGTGAAAAACCAAGGTCAGGTCAACATATTTTCTGCCATAATCAGAACATATTTTTTGTTCCAAAAATTTAGAGTCTGGTATTCTTTGGAAGGAACGATGCTAAAGCGGAAACTCCAGTACTTTGGCCACTTCATGTGAAGAGTTGACTCATTGGAAAGACCCTGATGCTGGGAGGGATTGGGGGCAGGAGGAGAAGGGGACGACAGAGGATGAGATGGCTGGAGGGCATCACTGACTCGATGGACGTGAGTCTGAGTGAACTCCAGGAGTTGGTGATGGACAGGGAGGCCTGGCGTGCTGCAGTTCATGGGGTAGCAAGGAGTCGGGCACAACTGAGCGACTGAACTGAACTGAATGTATATTTACAGTTCAAACCATACAATTAACAAAGGCAGTATGCCACCTCATGAGCCTCCTGTGGCATGCTCCCTTCACTGTATTCCTCTGCCTCCCTGCCTCCACTACTATACTAATGTTGTTCATGACTTCCTTGAACTTTTCTGCTGTTTTCCTTGTATCAGAATCTCTAATACACTTTCAAAATTTTGCCTGTTTTGGAACATTATATAAATAGAAATTAAAAAAAAAAAAGAAAAGAAAAGAAAATGCCTTGAAAGATAGTAAGCTCTTTGTCTCTCAAGATGTTAAAGAACAGTATTGTCAACCACTTGCTGCTTATGAAGTCAGGAGGATAAGTCAAGTGGGTTGGCAGGTTGATCTTTAACATTTCTTCCAAATCTGAGAGATACTACAGCTTCTAAGAACTCTGAGAGATACACTAAGCCCTCAGTGATGTCAAAAGTGATTTTAGGTTCAATTTTTTTCTCAGACTTTCATATATAGGACCTATTAAGAAATGTGTTTTTTTCTAAGCTTAAAGGGAACAATGCTGTATACACACTCATCCTACCGTCTTCGTCAGAGCTAATAATTTTAGCCAATTGATATTTTATGTTTTGTATTGATATTTATTAGGCACTTATCACCAGAAAGACTATTTGTTGTGTTGTTTTCCCAATTCAATTTTCTTTAACAATTTGGATTTAATTTTGTTACTTTCCAGTTTTGGTGACTTTCACTAATTTCATCAACTTCTATTATACAAATCCTCCCCAAAATTCATATCTGATTACATCGATTATGAAAATCACACCTTGCTACTACTTCATGAAAGACTTCTCTACTTAGAGTCAAAAATATGTTACACTTTGAGAAGCATTAGGACTACCAATTTCCCACAGAAGCTCCCAGTACTGCAAGAGGAATTTAAATGTGCTTTTATTGGCTGGATAAATTTTCATTTAAAATTACCTTTTTCCTTGCTTGCTGATCTTTGGAAGAATGTGCCTTCACATGCTTTCTTAAGGAACTTGGGTCTGTGTAGCGTTTGGTGCATCCCGGAATTTGACAAGCATAAGGTTTCTAAATAAGAAAGAAAGAGCTGTGGTTAAATCATAAAGGTAACTGAGGAAGATTTACTCAAAGACTATTGACTTCAGAGCATGAACTGTTGCCAACTGATTGATGTGAATTGCTATGTGATACTCATGCATTTTAATTAGAAAGCCCAGTAAGTTTGCATCAAGGCAAAGAGAAGAATAAACTTTCAAGAAACAAAGAGATGGCTTATCTTTGAAGATTTTTAAGAGACTGCTACAGAATGCCCTCTTGCCACGAAACCTCCTGTGGCATTTTTCAATATGAAAATTATTAGTATCTCCAGTCATACTTACAATTATGTTCCCCTGAAAACAATCTCTGGTACTGTCAGAAATTAGGAAACACATATTCTTTAAGAGTTCAGGTATAAAGAAGCTGTAGAAAAGTCCAGAAAAGACTGGTAATGTTTCAGAAGAAACCTGATTCAGAAAGAGAGAGGGAGAGAATTAAAAGGGAAAATTAGTGGAAAGTAAGTAGAAGACAGCAGGTTTCAAACAACAGACACATGAAAAATCAGCCAAAGAAACATTAATATTATTAGTTGCAGAGGAGTCCTGCTGTTAAACCTAGATTAGGTGAATAAGTTCTTGGCTGAGCATGATGAGAAAGAAAACAAGTTCTGGCTATTCCAGTTTGCCCATGTGCCTGTAAGGTGTGGAGCCCAAGACAGAATCTAGAATCTTTTATTTTTATGACCCTGGTGATTGGTACATGATAATTAGGAATGACTGAATGAGGGCATTACACATTGATTCAAATTTTAGCAACTATTCCTACTGTAACAACTAAATTCAAACCAAAGGTTTGAGAATGTGACTTTTATACTGTAGAATAAATAAAAACTTTCTTAAGAAGTGAAAAAAACCCTACAAGATTAACTGCGTTTATAAGATGTATTAACTGTCACTCATCTACTTAGTATCTCATCTGATGAGATATTAAATTTGTGCCTACATGAGGTGAAATGTGAGGAAGAGAACTGAAACTGTCTCTACAATAGAGTTCTCACTTTAGAAACATGCTATTCTATCGACCAACCCCACTCCCCTCAAAATTCAGGTTGTTTTCCTTCTATTTATATTTTGTTCCTGTTTTCATGCACTTGCTTGTCATTTTGTAGGCCAACATTTGTGTGAATTATATTATTTGCTTTCTAAAAACCATATATGTGCTTCACTTTCTTATTGCTATTGTTGCTAATTTTTATTCCAAGAACAAGATAAAGTCATGAATATATAATTTAGTTTGACAATCCTAATTTGAATTCTAAGTTTGATTATCTGATGTGTTTGTTCACTGACTAACTGTCTGATTGAATGAATGAATCACTCAGCAGCTCTTTTGCTTCCATAATGTGCTAGACATTGTATCACATATCAGGGATCTAACAATGAACAATGGATGAACCAGCCTCTCAATAAGTCACAATTTCTGCAAAATGATGAGCCAATTATGGGCTGAAGTCATCTGCCAAGACATTTCCATTGGGTAAACAAAGGTTTTCTTTAACCTGGGAATCTTTCCTGGGTTCACACAGTTTTTCCCCTAGTCTTCCCTTTCCTGCCTGGGGAAAAATGAGCCAACATCTTTACTGGCAGTCATGTTATGACCACATAAGGTCATGTTTTGCATTAGAGATGCTGTACATAAAAACTGGGGTGAATATTAATGCATTATATAAACTGATGCCATTATTATTACAATAGTCACCATTACTTGGGTTGGAAAGATAAGAAATGGTTAGTTATTTTGGATTTGATTTTGAGATACTCTTGAAAAAGGCTTGAATACTGACCATTCCTCCCAGCTAGCTTTTACTCTCTCCCTTGTTATCAGCCACCTGGGATCAGTATGCCAAAACAGCAATGCCAAGGATTGGTCTAGGTGGTGCAAGTGTACTGGTCATTTTAACTCAGATTACCTAAGGCTTTAAATGGCACGTTATACTTCATCAAACTATATTCTTCATTATTTTCCATTTATACTATAAAATTATTCCCCTGTTTAGACATTAAGATGCTAATAGAGAAATGATTTAATAACACTTTCCAGGGTTAGAATTATGGACTCAGTCATCTTTATGGGCAAATCATTTTCCTAGAAGTAAAGAATCCATTTAATTGAAGAAAGATACTTTATCTAAAATTCTGATAGTATTAACATAAGGAGTTATTAGCATAAGGAGTACTTAATGAAAGAGAATGTGGACCTAAATTTTAATAATGAATTCTTCAAGCAACAAGAAGGTAGTTTGGATTTCAAAGAAAAAAATGATGGTTTTAAAAGATTTAATGGAGAAATACTAAAAAAAAAATCAGTTAAGTTTTAAAAGCTACTGCACTGAACTGAATCATGAAATTATTATCTTAGGTAGCTTTTCTCAAAAGTTTTCCAAAGGGATTTTTTAAATTCAAAATGACTTTAGAAAATGCTCTTGGTTTGATTAGCTAAAATTAGCTCCAAGCAAAGAAGGGTATTGTAGAACCATAACACTTAGCCTCACAATAGTTCTTTCAAACTCCAGATAACTAGCTAGAGTAGAAGCAATTTCTCAAGACAATCTTGTCTCATGAATGTTCATTCTTCCATGATAAAGTTTAATGACAAATTGTAAAATTTATAAGATTCTACCAAGACCATTTTAGACATACAAAATAGGGCATTTAAACATAATTCATTCTCTTTCCTATTTCTACTTCTAAAAAATACTGCTATTCACCAAATTTATTCATTTAATATTCCATTCTGTTGGTCCTAAATTCACTGAATTCAATTCAGCTAGAACAGAAAGGGTCCATCTTATAGCCACATTACTCTAATTATATTTCAGATGTTTACTAGGCAACCCATCACATTATGTATATTAGGATATAATTCTGTTTAGAAAGGTTATGTGACATATAGCTAAAATGACTGCTATCAATATGACTAATAGCGACTAATATAAAATTTAATAAATATGTCAGCTATAACATCAGAAAAATCTTAAATATGTATGAGAAGGTGTGTAGAAATAACAGTATCTTTTCAAAATTCAAATTCTGAAGTAGTTTAATAATAGACATCAGAATGTGAACACTGAAAAAGTGCTGTCATGAATACATTACTTGCAAGAATGTGGGATAAGAGATCTGTGATGTGTATAACACATTTACCCTGATGGCTTTGTTAAGTGAACTAAAATTACATATAGTCCACCTAGCCTCATGTAAAAAAAAAAATGCAATCAAAACCTGAGAAATGCAAAGGAGGACGATCAACATAATTGAGAAAACAAAAGACAGAGTCATGGAAAGGGCATTAGCAAGTGAACACAATGTTTCAGCACTAAGAGAATTAAAGCATAATAATGAAAATAAATTGTTCTCATAGGTTGTATGTCAGTGGATATGTGGCTGCTAACACAGAGGAAGAATGATGAAACGGAACCCTTGGGATAGATTTGCTGATTCTTTTTAGATCACTTGAAGGTGAAAATACCAGGTGGTTTCTAAAGCAAAAGGCCAGATTCACTTTCAAAAAGCAGGCCAGTCTCAACATTGTTATGTCAAGAAAAAAAAAGTGCTTCCTGTTTCTAGCAATAGAGTATCTTATCTATCTTAGTATATCTTGATATCTGAATATTTATTTTAAGGTCCAATCTCTAGCAGTCATTCTCTGTACTAAAATCTGTTATATATAACAGTCCCTAAAGTGCCTCTGCTTTATATATGAACCCTTTTGTCCCAGCAGCTGTAATATTTAGGATAACTTGTTACTATAGAAAAAGGAAAAGAAAGAACCAAACAGGGCCCCTTCTGGCTCTTTACCAGGTTTCACTGCTGCCCTTGGCATTGTCCCTATAACCTGCAGGTCATAAAGCAAACACCTTCACCATCCCACTATCAAACGGGCACTTCCTCACACCGGGGCCTGAGGCTGGAAGCTGGAAAGCTCCTGCCATTCTTACAGTGTCCAGATGCGTCCTCTGGTGCTTGGCGCGGTCACTGGAGTTGCTGAATGCCTTCTGGCAGCCCGGATGCTGGCACAGATATGGCTTCTCGCCCGTGTGGCTCCGCAAATGAATCTTGAGATTTTCGAGCCTCGAAAAGGCCTTCTTGCAACCTTCAAACTGCAAAAAGAAAATAATTTTTGGTTGCTGAGAAGGACCTTGAATATTAGGGGTTGTGGAGGACAGGAAAAATAAATGTCCTTAGTTTGTTCTTAGCCTATAACAAAAATAAAATAAAATGAAATCCAAATAGTAACAGTATTACTTGTAAAAATATCCATATGTTTGTGTGAACTGCATTTTTCTACTGAATGTACTGCCACTTTCCATACCAGTTTTGTGTCCCAAACTGATTTTTGTGATTACTTATGTCAGAGAAAATTTGCTGTGAGCCATCTGGCTTGGTTAATAAAAATACAATAAAGCATGTCTTAAAGATTTGTTAAAAAATTAATACACTTTTCCATTTCCAAATTGGTCTATACTGAAGGAATCAGGAAGGAAGAAACTTTTACAACTAATAAACTAACAACAACAAAAGAATCAGAGTAATGTTTGAGAAAAAAAAGTAAATTGAAGGCCCAAGAGTTAGAGATGAAAAGGACACGTGTCTGCTCAATCATTATGATAATAAGCTTTCTTAATTCTATCTTAAGTGGTTTTCAACTTCCAAGAGTGACCTTTTTAATATATAGGGGGACGCCAAGCCTAATGAGATAAAAGTTTTTAACATGCTTTTAAAAAGGAACAAGAAGACAATCCATCTAGTACTAAATCATATTCCAAATAAAGTTATAGTTTTATTTATCTCTCTTTTAAAGAAACTTTGTTTTCTGGTTCTTGAAGAGAAGAATTGTAAACGAAAAGTTGAAGATCTTAAGAAATGTTTCATTGGTTTGTCACAGTAATATTTATTGATGGTAACATTTACTTACTGTCTTCTGTGTACAAAATATCATCTACTATAAGAGGGTCAAAGTGATTTCAATCCTTGAAGTGACAGTCTACAGAAAACATGTTAGAGAATGCCTACATACAAAGCATAAATGTGAGATGGGTGTTTATCCTTTAATTCTCTCTTCGGTGCTAAGCCCTGGAATATATATGTCCCTTCAGCAATTTTGATGCCATTAGAGTTCCCAGTGCAAGGAAAACTGTAATTTAAAAACTACAAGAATAAAACATAATATCTTTAATGCAATTAGGAAGCATTACATCTTAGAGAGGAATGTAGGGGTGGTAAGGGGAACAGAAGTAAAGAATGTTAAATTGAAAACAGTTTACATTAAAAATTAGCAGGTATAACGTAAACTTACTACAAGAAATATTATAAAATTCCTCCATTCTTTTTCTTTTTATCAATACAACAGATTAGTACATTGTTCATGAAGGGGTGACCAGAGTTGGGTCATGTTTTGGTTATTTCAATTTTTACTTTTATGTATAGGATGAACAAAGGAGGAAGAATAACTAAATATATCACAACACCATCTATTTAAATAAGTTGTCTAGATTTTGCATGCTAGAATATTTTAAGAAATTTATGAAAGTTGCACTTATTTTTGATTGAGAGTTATACATGTTTCACAGACATATGCTGGTTTATTTCAATTTTGATATTTTGCTTAAAATAATTCTAGTGTTTTCCTGATTTCTATTTCACATAAAAGTAAATTTAGCCTGAACAGAAGATGATTGCTGACAAAGCCAACTACTTTTCAAAAGAATGAAAGGCATATAATGTTATATCGCTAGAGGGAGAGAGGAGTTAAGTGTTTATTTCTGCAGGTTTTCAAGTGATTCTCATGTCTGAGAATCAAGGGGCTCAAAAGTAACCCCCAATTCATGGCTAAGAGGCCTCTGCCAACCAAACCTCTGTTTTCAAGGTTCACTCTGAATGACAACTCAGTGTACACTTCTGCTGTAACTCAGTTTGTCTTGGAATCACCTGATAGACCACACTTAGGTCCAAAATGAGCTTATTGTTTTGGACACATCAAGCCTGTAGCCCAGTTCCTAGCAAGGTTGTTTTGCAGGGTGGGCATCATTTTATAGGGGTGCATACCCAGATCCAAGTAGGCCCCAACATCCACTATCTTCTATAAGTCACCCGAGATCTTGATCAGAGAAAAGCCTGCATTGTCTCAGAACCAACATTAGAGTGGAGAATCATTTTAGAATAGCTTAATGAGATTTCTGTGAGCACTAGAAAAATAAGACCCCTGGATCTACCACAGAGTGATTAGACGGGATCCCAAGGATGCCCCAGAACTAATTCCAACTGCCTACTTCATCAGATGTAAACTAAACGTAGACTAGCATTCCCAAGGTCTCTCTAGTTAAATATCCATGTAAATGTTCAAAGTCAGAAAATTGCTAGTATTATTGTTAACAGAAGCAATGATCAAACCAAAGAGCTTGCTGCATTCCAAGCAAATCAGTGAAAAATGAACTATATCTCATAACATCATGACCGTTTTTTTTAAAATAGCAAAGATGGAGGAAAATATGAGCACCCAGAATGAAAATGACAGCAAAAAGATTATCAGTAAAGTCATGCAAATCCAGCTGATCTCAAATGTTTCCTCTGCAACAGTGAAGTCCAAAAGACAAAAGTCTTTGTAGTATGTGTATGGGCATTATACTACTTTCAGGAGAAAAGATTAAGGAGTGAAGGGATTTGATCCCACTGAGTTGAATGAATGAAGGCTAGAGCAAGGCAACCCCACATACTGGGGGCTCATAAAAACATTACCCACTTGCTCTTATTGAAGAAATTCACTGAGAAGAAACCATGAACCCCACCCAAACCAATAAAATGAATGCTGAAGAACTGATAAATGGCTCCGTGAGGGACATAACATCCCACCCATCACAAGAGTATGCAAAGAATAACGTCTGATTGAACTTGCCACACTAACAATTCTACAAGAAGAAAAAAATAGGATCCGTTTATTTCTCTAATGGTATCTGGATGAAACTTAAAAGCAAACAGTTTTGTGGATTCATTATCATTCATTATGGAAATGAACCTGTAATTCAAACAAGTATTTCCTCCCCCTCAGGCAATTTTACCCTAAGATTATAAATTCAATTAAATGCAAATACATTAAAAATAAACTAATATTTTGGTAGAACTATATAAGATTGCTACAAAATACACCTAAACTGGATGTTTTGGGTATCTGAGTAAATGGCTGCCTTGTTTTCTACCTACATTTTTTCAGGTTTTCAAAATCTTTAATGAGTCTCACCTTGTAAAGAAACATCTACATGTAAAGGAAAGCAGGAACCCCAGGAGAATTTCCTTGAATTTGGCTACATACTTTCTCATCAAGATTCCTAAAGTGCAAAGTCTATCCTGAGATCTAAGGTCCAAATTGTCACCTAATTGATTGTGTCACTGAACCAAATCCTTCACAAAAACTGACCAATATCTTAGTCACTGGATATCTCCTTCCTGGACTGGCTGTGGAGCCAGGAATCTAAGGCCCAGTGACACATAGATGGATTATCAGGCCTGAGAGTGCCTGTGCATCAAACACAGGCCGAATACAGAAAAATTAGAGAAGAACAACAAACAAACTCAGAGTCCAAGGGAGTAGCGGAAGGAGGAAAAGTAGAACACAGAGAAAGACAAATGCACAATGGTAATGTCTGAGGGAGTGGTGGTGGGAAAAGGGTCTGGTACACATGGGTAATTTTATCTAAATAGCATTCTTATTTTCCTCCCTGACAAACACTGAGTAAGCCCTAGGAGCATGGCACTATGTGATAGACAATGAGAAACAAAAGGATTAAGACTCACATTTTACTCAAGGGAATCTGGAATCAAGATCATTACATGTGGCTGGGTAGGTCATATACTGATGAGGCATGGGCAATGATTCTCAAAGATATATTTGAGATCGGAAGCATTGTCACACCCATGGGAACCTGTCAGAAGCACAAATTCTCTAGCCCAACTCCAGACTTACAGAACAGAAACCTGGGGGTACAGGCCCAGACATCTGAGTGTTAAGGAGCCCTCTAGGAGATTCTGAGGCTACCATGTGTCTGTGAGTTTGGAATGAAATTCACATTGTAATCACTGTTGCTGTTCTCAAGACAATCTCCTGACAGAAGCAAAATGTCTTGCAGAATTCACTCATTTCTAATTGGGGCAAGAGTCATATGGGCTTGCAGCAGCCCTGGACTAAAAAGAAACATCTCCATCCCAGGATAAAGCAGGGTCATCTCCATATGTGCTGCAAATGAGACAATATTCCAGAATGCCAGTCTCATACTAGAGATTCTTTAAGCTCTTAACTATTTAATCTGTTGCCAAGCAGATTCTACTTCTGAAATAGGCATGCCTAAAAATTCCCTCAGTGACCTCTTGACCAACAAAACATCCCATGTTTCTAGCGCCTATTACATTCTGCTGTTGAGAAAAAGCAGTGAAGGGGAGCCATTATTTTCCAATTGCACATTTCAGTGACTACAGACACATACAAGAACAATGCATGAAGTGACAGAACTTTAAATCTCATGGGGTTTGAAAATACGGCACTGCATGAAGCCTTACTCTGAGAAAAATCTCTTTAACTCTGAGGCTGTTTTCAAGGAACAAACCTTAATTAAGAAGTATAAGTTGCCTCAAATCCAGAGAAACTTAGCTTGCACCACTTTGTTAATTTAGGAGATTATTTCATATTTAAAGGATCACAACTGGACTGTAATCACCATCTATATATATTGGCTTGATTACAGATTGTTGACATTAAGTGGCATTAAGACGACCTTTGAAATATTACTTTCCCTTTGTATTAGAGGCTTTTGTGTAAGGTTTTGAAAATGAAAGACTCATTAGACACCATTAAAATAGGATTTATTCCATATGTGTAACCAGTAATCAAGTAGAATATTACTCCTTCCCTAATCAGCAATTTATAGTGTTGAGAAGCACAAGTTCATATTCAAAGCAGTAATAATAGCAAACCTTTCCTGATCAGGTTTCTCTACCATCACTAGTGTCAACAAAACCCAAACAGAAAGGAGTCTATGATGTTGGACATGCTTTCTAAAAATATACATTTGATTTCAATTAAGGCTCAGTGTTTATGACCCTTGGAGGTATAAGCTCTTACAATTTTATCAGTCAAGACCAATTATTCCTATTAGTGATGGCTGAGCTGTGATATGCTGTACAGAGTTGGGGACTTACTGATGAATTATATGCTTGCTACAGTCCATGTACAGCCCAAAGACAACAGAGACGAAAGCCATTGGTGGAAAGGTCAGCAAATATTTATCATGCTGTGGATACAGTCAAGGTGACTTCCACAATAAGTCCAAGAGCTCAAGTCTACTTGAATCATGGACATACCTGCAAAAGGGGTAAGGAAAAGATGGCTTCTCCTTTGACTGAAAGAGGGGGACAAAGGCACAGCTGAGGGCCCAGAGCCACCTCACACTCATGAGAAGAGGTGAGAAATCTGACTCGAGTGTTTAGCTGACATTCACCAGCCTTCTTCCAGGACAGTGCTGGCCATCTTTACAGGCTCATGAGTCACTGGGCATGTTGCCAATATTAAAATACAGATTTGATTCAGTAGATACAGAGTAGGGCCTGAGATTCTGCATTTCTAACCACCTGCTACATCATATTTTTAATGTTGGATGTTCAAAGATGCCAATTTGAAAAGTAAGGTTCTAGGGGTTGTTAAACTACTTTCAGGTTGAAAATGTATGGTTTAATTGGATTCAAAGAAAAAAAGAGACAAACGAAGAACTAGAGTAAAAATAAAATGACATGCTTTTGATGAACCAAACTATTGTCGCTTCGTCCACAGAAGTGTGGAAGAGTGAAATCTACTTGTTAAACTTAGGTTGAGAAGAGAACAGAAAATGTTGTCTAGGGGCAGAAAAGCAGAATAAAAGTCGGGGCGGGGGGGTGGGGGGAAGAAGCATAAGAAATCAAAACAGAAAGACTGCAGAAGCTCACTGGAGCAATCTGACATTGCCTCTCCTTCAGTGCTATTCACACTGGACGTATGGCTTGCCTCATGCCATCCCGTGGTTTCTGCTCTCAGTGCATCTTATTAGAACTGGATGCTCCAGCAAATCCTAATATTTACCATATCAGTTTGCATAAAGCGTTACATAAAGGGAGAAGAAAATAATTCACATGTTTTGAGGCTTTAAAAAAGTATGTAGTTCATGAATTTACCATACTGAGTAATATGGAGTGCTTCCCTCTCCAACGTTCATTCAGACTATTAATTCTGTAAAGAGGAAGGAGATGTCTCCGCAGGATCTCACTTGAAAACATGAGTGATTTTGCTCATGTTTTTAATCTAATCACCTTATTGTCCACAATGGAAAAAAAGGAGTTTGTATGTTTCCTTTTGGTTGTTAAAAGTAATAACTGATTTTATAATATTCTGAAGGGTCTACCAAGAGGAACAGTGGCCTCATTAGAAAACTATTTAAAATTGTGGTAAGGTTACCCTGGTTAATTTGAGATTTCTCTTAACTTCAGGGAAATCAGTGTACCCCAAAGTGATTTTACAAAGATTCCAAGTATCTAAACAGATTGCACTTGTGTTTCCTAGGACAGCCTTGCTTCAAAGTTTCCTGGTCTTTTGGGAGAGGCAGCCAGAATGGGGAAGACACTCTGACACTTCAGCCTCAATGAGTCAACTACTTCAGTGCATGTCACTTATCTGGAATTCTGAAGTGGCCTACTGTACTCATTTATCAAGATTTTCTGGAGCTATTAAAATTTTGTAGAATTAATATAAAACCCTTTCTGTAATGCTTTCCTAAACTGTAAAAAGAGATACCAGTTACTATGTTTTTCCTTGTTATTCTAGTGTACAAAATGAATCTATTAACTAGCTCATAAATACAACTTCCTGGCTTGTTGTGCTTTTTGGTTTTGATTAAGAAATCTGTATAAAACAAAGGTTACCAAAATGGGCAGCATGAATGTGCTTCTTATTGGTTTAAGAAAATTCTTTTTTCTTTTTTTTAAACATTTTGGGTCATGGGCAGCAGCTGACTTTTAAAAGGGCACTCTAAATGAGGTGGCAAAATAAATGAGGGTGTAACATAAAAATTGAAAATGGAAAAAATGTTTTTGAGAAGCCACATGACAATGTAGAGAGAAATATGTTACTTCTGTGCCAACATTTGAACCATATTAAATTTTTATGGAAATTATCACGTGTCTGGTTTATAAAAATTGAAAGGAGTTAGGGACAAATGGAACCTTATCATGGGCATTACATTCACCACTGGCAACACAGATATTTAAATATATCATATTGCTGCCTCCAGTTATTCAACAAATGTAAGGAATATCATATATTATTCATGCTGTGTCAATACAATGCCAGAAAACTACAATTTCAAGCAAATAATTATTCCATGAGTGGGTAAATAATAAAAAACTGGCTATTTGGGGGTTGTTTAAACATAAGAATAAGTAAGTTGCCTGAATTTCATTCTTGTTTATTAGCGTTGATTTCATGCAATCTGCAAATACATATCCACTAGCGCATGTGTCCTTCGGAGGTTCACAGTCAGACCTCAAAAATTCACTTTGATTGCATACCAGAAGAGTAAATATATTTAAGGCTATGTAACTGGCCCTGTGTAAATGTACCTAAAAGAAATCAAATTATTTCATTTTCCATGTATCTCTGTTTCTGACCATCATCTAGGCATACTTAATTCCGTACACATGTATCTGCAAAAGCATAATACTTCTATGAAGTATATATAAAGTCTACATATAAAGACAACTTTCATATATTTTGCTGCTCTATATTAAAGAAAAGTTTTGCAAAAATTTTGAGCATCAGTCTATATACCAATAGACCCAGGAATATTGAGTTTCTTGTTCACTCAGCACTTTATAGGCTGTTCAGATGATACAAAAGAGTCCCAGGCTTCGTCCTGCCTTTCCTGCATTCATATCACATTCCAGGAGACAGACATACACTCAGAACAAATTTTGAATCTGACCCAGCCTGCTCCAACACCCCCAAACTATTTTCTATAGACTAAAGGTGAGGAAACAAATGTTGGAGTAATCATCTTTTGGATTTTAGGGATTATTTTTTTGCATTTTTAAATAGTGTCAGAAATGTTCTCTAAAACTCTAGTTTCTCTAAAGGGTCTCTCAAGTTTCAGACAGGGATAGATGAAGTAAAAGAGAAATAAGGAAACGAGAAGCGGAAAAACAAAAAAAGAGAGGAGAGAGAGAGAGGCTACGGGTCAAAGGAGGGCTTAGCACAGACATGGTCAGGCCTGTCTGCTCCCGTCTGTCTTCCCACCTGTCCACCGGACTCCAGGCCAGCCCAGCTGTAGTTCCCTAATTAAGCATCATTGTTCCACTTTGCCTCTGCTTGTGCTACTTCCTGTGCTTAGTGACATCCTACTGACCCTTTAGCTTGGTGTCACCTCCTCTGTGATACCTTCCTTTATGCTTGGTGTCACCAAGGCACAATGGATCACTGCCTCCACTCCCCCACACCCCACTGCACACACACATCAAGACTTATCCACTGCCTGGCTAATGCATGGGGTACACTAATTGGATTGTTTGTCTCCCCACTAGGCTGTGAGCCTTATGAAGACAAGGTACTGAGTCTTATTAATCTTTTTATTGGCATATACTTGGCATATACTCAAGTGACTACAGATTATTTGCTAAATAAATGCTAAAAGAAATGGAGAGAATATATATATTTCCTAGATTTTCTTCTGTAGAAAGCTCATTAAGGCCTTTTAATTAGGTAGAGCCAGTCACCATTCATGATGACATCAAATGGTCAACACTGCAAAAGCTATAAAATGCATTTAACGATTTTGTTGGATTTTAATGTTCTATAGAATTACTGCAAAACATATAATTATTTTAATATCTAATCATGCAGGGAAACAATACTAATAACAATATGTGGTTGTGTTTTTTTGTGGTTGTGATGTCTTAACTTATTTATTGATGTTCTGAGTGATCTGTAGCAATACTGGTGAAGGGAGTGGGCTGTTTTCCTACCACACCCTTTTCCAAACTTAAGCTACACATACACAGACCTACTGGGAACACATTAGGAATAATTCAAGGAACATAAATGTATGCCTTCTTCATACAGAAATGAAAAGAAACTGTTTTAAATTGCCTTAAGCTAACATACTCTTAAATATGCCAGAAAAGAGTCTCTCATCAGAGTGTCTCATGCAAAGAAAAAGATCTTTGGGACCTTGCCCTGAATTGCCTAAGTCAAATATCCCCAAAGAGCAGGTCAAGCAGTTTCCCTTGCTATCTTCTCACTATCCGATAGCCAGTCTCTCTGAATAGGACGCAGCCATTACGACCCCATATAACCCCAGGATATAACCACGCCAAACTCCAGAGCTTTCTGTATTCAGAGTACAGGGGGCTGTAGCAAGGCCTTGGCTCTGCCGTTCCTGTTGGCAGTGGATTGGCTCCCCTGTAACTCTCTTTGACTGCAAAGAGGAGAAATGCCACTGCTTGCCTTCAGTTTTATTAAGAATTGGCATGCTTGGTTTAACAGAGCTAAGCAATATATTTATTTACTATGGTGTTTCCCAAAATGATTGCTAAATTCTGTCATCTCTTGACTGAGAAACTGTTTGCGGGTTGCAACAGAATGTATGCTAACATACATACAGCAACACAAACTTCCAAGACAAACTGTTTAAGTCAATTTGCTATCATATAGGCACATAGGTGCAAATATGTGCATATGCATTTGTGGGTATAGCCATGGGCACACACTAACACTTGCACACATATCCCACACAGATTCTGTAATAGATGTGTATATTTAAGATCTGTGCGCAGGGGGTAGAGACAAGCATGAATTTGCCAAGAGAGAAGAGGAAATTCACACACGAAGAGAATAATTTACCATAAATTGGCCCATACTGAATTTACTCCAAAAAACAGAGTGCAAGATGCCAAATTTTTAATGGCTCTTACTATTCCAGATCTGGCCCTGACAAACTTTGGAAGAGATGCAAGTGGGCAGGAAAGATGGGATTAAAAATTATATCTTAAGCCTTTTCACTTTCAAATGTAAAATTTCCACCACTGTGACAGGAGGAAAGAGTGTGGCAGGGATATTTTTCTGACACCATGCTTTTTTCAACAAAAAGTCATCGATTTTCATTATGCATTGCTTAAATATAAATTCTGTACTTGCTAAAAGTCATATGCATCTGGCTGCTTAAAAAGAAGCAGATATGAAAATAATGGAACTCAAACCTTGCATTAGCCCTGGCAGCCATTACGAAGGTGTGAGCTCAGAGTGATGCTTGGGGCAGCTTCACAGTCAGAGAACTGACAATCCTTTGTGACAACCCACAAGATTCAGCAAGGCCGCTCACTTGCTTCCAAAATGCATCACCTCCAGTATTCATTCTTTCACAGCTGAGCTTTTCAGTGTGGCTCTCCCATCACATGCCTGACTGCAAGGTGGCAGGTGCTTAGAAAATCTTCCAATCTTTCCATCAGTACTTGCTCTTCTGCTTCTTTGCTCTGATTTTAAACTACCTATCCCATCTCTGAGCCTTTCTCTTTGTTTGTTGAAGGAATCACTCTTCCTATATATATGCCCATGGTGCACTCATAGGCAAGAAAGCATTGACAAATTCATTAACCAAGTCTGACCGTTTAGGTATTAAAACCACAGAGTATTCAATCATTGTATGAATGCACTGAGTTTGATCCCTATAACTCTAAAGCAAATACCTTAGCTAAGAATTGTAATCTCAATCCCCTTGACTATTCTCCTTAAGATAATTTCAACTCTCCTTTCCCCTCCGAACATGACTCCACTTACCACAACAGGTCCACATAAAATCTTACCCAAAAGTGCAAAGTTTGTTGTGTATGTGGATTACCTCAGATGTTTTAATTTGATGAGGATATTGGTCTGTTATATAAAGTAGTTGGCCTTTTCATTGAATTTAATTTATAATTGTTTAGACTTGACTTTCATTTTTCACTTTCATGCATTGGAGAAGGAAATGGCAACCCACTCCAGTGTTCTTGCCTGGAGAATCCCAGGGACGGGGGAGCCTGGTGGGCTGTGGTCTATGGGGTCACACAGAGTCAGACACAACTGAAGTGACTTAGCAGCAGCAGTATTCTTCAAAGAAATAAAAAATTAGTAAAACATGTTTCTAAGATAGGTCTCTTGCTTTATTTTATCTCTTCAGTCATCTTACCAAGCCAACAATCTTGATGTGAAAATACTTAGGGCAGAGTAAATTCCCAATAAAAGTTAACTGTTATTACCATCATCTTTCATGTATTCAAATTATCAAGTAGTATTATCCCCATTTTCCAAGTGAAGAACATCAAGACCTAGAGAAGTTTGGTGGTTTGCCACAGACACAGAGCTAGCAAGTAGTTGATGGATAACTAGAATCATGGCCTTCTGGCTCAATTATTTAACCATTTCCACTATGCAACTCCAAAGTGAAAGTGAAGTTGCTCAGTCACGTCCGACTCTTTGCGACCCCATGGACTGTAGCCTATCAGGCTCCTCCGTCCGTGGGATTTTCCAGGCAAGAGTACTGGAGTGGGTTACCATTTCCTTCTCCAGGGAATCTTCCCGACCCAGGGATCGAACCAGGATCTCCCACATTGGAGGGAGGCACTTTAATCTCTGAGCCACCAGGGAAGCCCATGCAACCCCAAGGAATGCTATTTTTCGATAGGTTAAGGAGATAAAGGAAAAATATGTTCTGGAAGGCATCCAAGCATACTTTTTCTTTTGTTTCTTTATAAAATGAAAAATATTAGTAGCATAAATTCATACAATACCATCAACTATCCAAAACTGTACCAAGCATTCTCACCAAAGTCTGAATGTAGAGGGAAGTCATTGATAAAAATGAAAAAGTATTGTGAGCCTTATGTTCTTGGCATAATCTTTTTTTTTAATAACTGTAATTCTCAAGTTAAAAAAAAAGTGGTATGCCTCTGTAAATCACTCAGATGCTTACGCTGCTGAGAAACAAATGCAAAGTCAGAGTTAATGTGAAATAGTCAATGTGAGCATTCTGGAAGACTTCAAGGCTGCATATTCAGCCAAACAATAAAATACTTTACAGCATGAACCTTCATTCATTTAATCAAATGAAGGGGCTCGTGAATTTACTACCAATTTACCAATGGTGACAGACTTGGTCCTTCTTAAATGCCTATGTGATTAAGCCTTTCTTCTAAGTAACTTAACTTATGAAGAAAAGAAAGATGTTCTAGAAGTTTCCATAATCTAATAGGTGCCTAGTATGTATTAGGTGCTCAATAAGTTTTTGAAAAGTGGTTAGTAATTGAATATTTGCCTAAATACTCATTGTAGCATTTCTAATTTGAAGCAAAATTCCTTCAGAAAAACAGTTCACTTTGCTATTTTCCTTTATTGGATATAAGGATCCAAACTGTATCACATCAGAAATACAGGGTTATCAACTGTTAAACTTGGCCTAGACCTCTCCTCTGAGTTCCAGGCCCTACTGCCTATTCAATATCTCTGTAGCTGGTCCACAGATACCTAAATGTAAATATTCCAACACTTAAAAATGACCTTTCCCCCAAACAGGACTTCACTCTACACTCTATTTACCTAACAGTACAGCCCAGTATCTGAATCCTTGACATCCCTTTTCCACACATCTATCTCTAATATCTAGGTCCTCCGAAGTGTCTCTCAAATATGTTTACTTCTCTCTATCCATGTTGGACCTCCCCTTGTCTGAGTAGCCATCTTCTCCCACTTGATCTTCAGTAATCAATGAGTCTCCCCCTTTACTCTTGCCTCCATCCACCATCTAGTCTCCACGGTGCTGCCAGAGTAATTGGTTGAAACTAGAAATCTGATAACCTCACTCCCCTGTGTCAAATTCTTCAAAGGTTTCTCATTGTTTTTTGGATAAAGACCAAAGCTTAACCATGGCTTACAAAGTCTTACTTCAGCTGGCTGCTGCCTACTCTCCAGCTTCATCTTCACCTCACCCTCCTCCCCTTCGCTCCCTCAGTTTCAGCCACACTGGTCTTGCAGTTCCTTGGAGATTGATTGTATTTGCATATGCTATTTCCTTGACCTGGAAAAATGTTTCTTCCTCCTTTCCTGGTTAAGTATCTTTTCAAGATTAGTTTAAGTATACCTTTTTCAGGAAAGCAGTCTCTGGTCCCCAAGCTTAGGCTTAGTCTCCAACATGCTGCTAAGTCACTTCAGTCATATCTGACTCCGTGCGACCCCATGGACTGCAGCCCACCAGGCTCCTCCGTCCATGGGATTTTCCAGGCAAGAGTACTGGAGTGGGGGTGCCATTGCCTTCTCCAATATATACACCCTTAAAACACCCTCATGGACCATGAGCTCCTTTAGCACAGGGACCAGAGCGGTCCTTTTCATGATAGACTAGTGTGCACAAAAACTTCTAATGTAGATTTGTAGAATAATGGACAAATGAGTTATTATATATTAAAATATAAGCTGTTTATATTAAAATACTTTTTTTTCCTCCCTCCCTTCCTTCCTTTCTAAGACTATGTGGTTAGAGCTTAAAATCCACTCAGAATAGCTATATACTCATAGGAACAGCGCTTGTTCTAACAATGGAGAATAATAAAAGATTAGTAGAACTCAAAGAACAGATCCTCAGATCTGGAGAAAAAAAAATTTGTGAAATTCTCTATAATTTCTAAGTGCTACATGAAATGCAAATGTTTTCTAGATTCCAACTGCACACACAGAAATATCTCAATTCATTTTGACAAAGTTATCCACCAGGGAGATGAATAAATAGCTTCACTAAATACATATGGTGCAATTATACTCGGCAATAAGTGACAATAGGTCTTACTTTATAGTAATCTAAAAATTCAAAGCCCAATTATTTCAGCTGCTCAGTAAATAACTGAAAATACGTGGTGGTAAAGCAACTTAGAACAGACTGTATTAGTAAATGCTAATGATTGCTTTATGATCCACAGAGCCACTTTCTTTTTCTTCTGAAGGAAAGAAAGCTTTTGTAAATTAAGGGGAAAAAAACAGACATCCATGAGCTACAGCCAAGAACAAAATGAAAGCAGGGAGTACTCCTTTTGATCTTTCAAGAGTAGTATTTAGTTAAAGAATGTATGCTGGACTACAGAAAAACACCACCAGAAACATGAGCATTTGGGACCTGAAAAATACAGTTGTTGGCAGCTGGCTTTTAAAAATATATTTTTAAGGGAAAAAAGGACTTGTCTCCATAGCTCCAAATTTCAGGGCAAACTGACACTGACTTTAATGAAAGGGGTCAGTTTCAGACTTCTTTTTGGAATGCAGAAACACTGCAAGTAATTGGTATAATTAACAGCTTAGATATGCAAATCAAATTCAAACTTGAAATGACTGAGATGGAAAAGCAACCTCAACAAGAAAAGATGAAGGAAAGAAAGGAGAGAGAAGCATGACAAAAACAACTCTGGTCTTTGGATGATATGAAGTCCGCTAAAGAGAGATGGGGTACTGCTGATCTCTTTAAGACAAGCTCCACGTAAGTGAGAGGGAAAGGAGGAAGCTGCTGAGCCACAGGTCTACCCAGACCAAGGGAATATGAACAACAATCAACACAGCAGAGCTGGAACTTCTGCCCCAGTAGAGCATTTTTGTTTTCATGCTCTCTGGACTTGTGGTGCTTATTATTTTTCTAATTTGAGCAAATCATGCAAGCTTTTGGCACCTCAAAAAATAAAATCATATGGCCAATGAAAATGTTTATTCAAGGGGAAAAAGTTAGCTCAAAAGCAGCAGCTTCCTACTTTCTTAGCCACCTAACTACTGGGGAATGGTAACCTACCCTTTTGCTCTTCAGCCTATCTGGGATTCATCCACTAGAGGCCCACTTGAACCAGAAGCCTCCAAAGGGTAGCACCATTTGGGGAGATCCCATAGCACTCTCTGATCTTCTGGACATGACCAGGTTCACCCAATTTGTATTTTCTTTGCACACTGTATTTCTCTTTCATACTTACTTACTCATCTACCATTAAATTAAAATTCTAGTAATCATCTACACAATTATTTCCTGAGCTCTATCTTGTCCATACCCATGTTTCCAGAGCCTCTAGTATAGAGCCTGGAATTTGCCAGGTGTTCAGTGAATGAAAATGGAACAAACTGGGACTTACGGGTAATATTAGGTCAGATCATCCAAATGTCAAATGTCAAAGCTCATCATTTATTCAATGATCAAAGATCAGTTACCTAATTAATTACTGTATGGAGACAGTACATAATACCCAAAACAATTACCTACCAAGTGGTATCATAGCACAGCACTTCTCAGACTTTAATATGCTCACAAATCTCATGAAGAGTTCACTATAAGGCTGACCGATTCAGCAGGTCTGGAATGGGATCTGAGAGTCTACATTTCTAAAAAAAAAAGAAAAAACTCCCAAGAGATGCTGAAGGTTCTCAGGCCACATTTTGTGTAGTAAGTTCCTATGGGTCCAATTCCCAACTCAAACACAGGTTTTTCCCTCACATGAATCTTATTTATTTTGCATTTTGAAAAATCACATTGTGATTATTATCCAGGTGGTTCTTGGTTTAGATATTCACAGATGTCTTCTTGGGAGGATGCTGCTGCTGCTACGTCGTTCAGTCGTGTCCGACTCTGTGCGACCCCATAGACGGCAGCCCACCAAGCTCCTCTGTCCGTGGGATTCTCCAGGCAAGAACACTGGAGTGGGCTGCTATTTCCTTCTCCAATGCATGAAGGTGAAAAGTGAAAGTGAAGTTGCTTAGTCGTGTCTGACCCTCAGCGACCCCATGGACTGCAGCCTTCCAGGCTCCTCCATCCATGGTGTTTTCCAGGCAAGAGTGCTGGAGTGGGGGTGCCACTGCCTTCTCCGCTTGGGAGGATGAAGGGTCACCATTTCTTGATTTCCTTTGGGACCTGGGGTCTGTATTACATATTCTCTGGTGAACTCTATCTTGCAAGAAAATTTAGCCAAGTCTTTATTGTCCCAACAAGAGGTTTACGTTGTCAAGAGAATCTGGCCAGGAAAGAAGTGAGCTTGGATTTTCTATACAACACATTTTTATGACAGAATCTCTTGAGAATATTTGTATTTTGTTAGTTCTTTTAACAAATTAGTGCATACTGCAGCACTCCAGTGTTCATAAAACACAGAGGGTCCTCTTTATCTACTAGAATTTCTTTCCATTTCTGTAATCAATGTTGCACAAAACTTTTCCCAGCAGTTTCCAAGCCATTATAGAAAGCCTGGACCAGGCTGATAGAAATTAATATTTTCAACTTCCACAGCATTAATATTCAATGACTCTTTTTTAAAGTGACAGAGTTTGGGTTGTTTCCTCAAACAATGACACAGTAATGTAGATGTTTTCTGTAGGTAATATCTGAAAGTCTGTCTGTTCAAATGGTCTTGTTTCATACCATAGTACAAAAGCTGATCTATATTTAATGTTTTTTCTATGGATTAAAGGTAAAGAGTTTTAATATCTCTTTGATAACAATTATTTTGCTAGTACATCATGTGGCTCTCTTAGAGGAGTACCGCCAATGATAATTAAATTTGCTTATTATGTATATCCCTTCTCTCCCTAAAACACACACACATATACATAGCTTGCATTTGCTGAAAAAGTCAACATGTGGCTTTATGTCTGTAGTACACCAATCAACATATCAAAATCCAAATTTAGAATCCCAATTCACAATACCATTTTTTTCTTTTTTTCTCCTTTTTACTGAATAAATTAAACTCAGTCTTTGTTGGAAGGAAATGTAAAATGTGTTTCACACATACATTTAACACTAATCTGTTCTCCCTACTTTAATTATGCTTTGAATTTCTGTGGGATCTTATATTCCAGAGACTCAATTTACTTTTATAAATATTCATTGATTCTTTTCCTCCTGTTTCCATTCGTGCTGCTAAATATTACCCTCTATCTCTCATTTGGAGAAACTGAGGCACCAAGGAGGAATCTAAGGACTGAAACCAAGGATAGTCACTTGTAACTATAGAGATGAAAACGCAACTTAGAAGCCCCTCCTCTGATTAAGAGGCAACAGCCCCGCCAAAGTGTAGAAATAATGGTACAATGTGTGAAGATTAAATCAGAGATTGCCTGCTCATATTCAAGGCACAGCTATATTCTTTAATTTGTACTCTCCCTAATACAAAGTGCAGTAATGGAATAGCTGCCCTGTGGTTAAAGAGAAATGATTACAGAAGAGAACAGTTGGAGAAAACAAGGCAAAAGTACTTGGATTTTAGTCAGCGGGAGTCCATCACAGTAACTAATGGGCCGAGAATGTTTCTATTTTTTCACAAAGTAATCCATATGCAAATTTCCTGCAGTATTCAATATGCACTTCCAAGTTCAGTAAATGTTTTCTATTCTTTTCTGCTTAGCTCTCTCAGATTTTTCCAATTAGGCCCTGTTTATTTAGAAGAAAGAAAATGTCTAAAGAAAGGATTAAGCTCTGTATCTTATAGAGAAAGAATGAATATTAGAAATTCTTTCAGGATCTAGAGGATGCATTCTTTACTCATCCTCCCTGCTGGGATGGGTAATGAGAATAAAGTAAAAGGGAAGGAGACTGAGGCTCTTTACTTTATTTGGTTTGTTCAGCTGAAAATATGCTTTTGACTATCTGGAATTAAATCCAAAATTCAGACATGACAATTCAGACAATGGTGTATATGGAATAAGACTGTGGGTAAAAACGAATAAATAAAAGAGAGATGTGAAAGCTCAAAAGGACCCACCTGGTAAGCAGAAGAAGTTCTGCAAAAGCAAGAGAATTCACCATGTGGAGGGGACAAGAGGACAGACTGGAAGGAGAGAGCATGAATGGCTTAAGCTAGCAGTTGTCTCAAACGAAGATGACCCAGGAAATGGAGCTGTAAATCAGAGAGATGTCTCAAAAACATGGCCTCTCAGAATAGCAGTGAGGGAAGAGAGTGTGTGAAATTCAGCTCTTTCATCTCCAGTCACTACACCCACGAAGACATGCGGTGCTCTGCCTGCGTCTTTCAGGATTTAAACTGAAAGTGGACGGTCATTCTGGGTGAAAGAAATGAAGGGAGGGAGGGAGACTAGCAAGCTGAACCAAGGGTTTTCAACAAAAACCCTCTGCACTTGAGTTCCATGTAAGGCATTAGGACAGAGATACCATGGTACCCAAGAAGGAATTTCTGTCACAGAGAACAGCCTGCTTCCAGAGGCTGTAACGATGCTCAAAGAGATTTTATATATGTATACACAACCATACACACACACACACATATATATATACACACACACTATTTTGAAAACTTAAAATGCATCATACCAATGAAAGAGGGATTATGAGCAGTGGTTATAGTTGGCATTGTATTAAAGAACAGGAAATATCCAAAATGCTTAGAGTTTCAGAACAGATCATTACCAAATAAAGTTGTAAACAGCTAAGCATAAAAAGTACCCAAATGTCAGGTTAATTTTCTCTCTCAGCATTTAGGGACTCAAAAACCATAGGGAAAAATAACTGACAAACTGTATTTAAGGATAGACTGTTTACTTGGTGATTGAATAATATACTGAGTTCTTCAAAAATCCTCATATTGCATTTGGTTGCCTAAGAGATACAGCATAAAAAGCAAAATGTGTCAATATAATCAATAAAAAAAGTTTCCCTTTAATGGCAGCTATGGGAAAGAGGAAGAAGCAGAATGAGGTATTAAAGTATAAACGCACCAGACATTGGCTACAACCATACCATAGCCTGTTCCCTTCATAAATATTTTCTGCTACAACCTACATCTTCTGAATCTGGCAAAAAAAAAGAAAAAGAAAAGACTTCAAGTCTAGTCAAGCCACCTGTTAATACTATCCACGAAAACAAAACAAAAACTGTTAGGGTTACATTACCCAATGGTCATTTACAAAAGTTAAATTCTATTCCTCAATAGGCAATTGAAAGAAAGAAAAGCACTTTCAAAAGCTTTTTAAATTTTAAGTTCTAAGACACAGCAGTGCTCTCAAATTTCAATTCCTTATGTCTTAAGCTTAGAGAAAAACAAACTAAACAAAAGTCTGCCAAAAATCCAGGCTATTAAAATGTTACAACAAAATGCCCTGGGTTTGAGACTATGGTTGGTATCCAAATGAACAGAAACGTCCTGGACAGAAGCCTTCAGATCACCATGGAACAGGCTTGGATGCCCTTTGTTTAATTCTATGAAGACCCAAACCTCAAGCAGAATATTTCTGGCCTGTCAAATAAGGCTTTTCCCAGAAAGTCAAAGCACTTGAAGACATTAAGTCTGATTCTTAGTCCGTTCTTAAGTAACCTGGCATACTGGATTTCATCTCTAACTTTAGGGTACACTAAAAGGCATTACAATGGAGGCTTTTTCTTTTGATCCCATAAATCAGTTATGTTTTTTTCTCCTTTCATTACCAAGGTGGCTTTTCCTTGAGACAACTTTGACTATCCTCACATAGTAGTTCTATTACGGAAACAGCCTTGTAAATGAGAGGGCTGACTATGCTTTAACAACTTCGGATGTTTAGCCTTTATCTGGCTTTCTCTTCTGCAGCTTCGCTGAAACGATGAGAGCTCCCCCAAAAGGAGAGATTTCTGCCTTAACTCACAAGCACATCAAAGAAGAATAATCTATACCTGCAGTCACAAACTGATTAAGCCTCCGCATCTTCCCTGGCACAGCGTCTAAGAATTCCATCCTTGAGAACTTGCCCTGGAACTCACAACATGGTATAAGCAGTTGGAGTTAAAACCTGAAAAATCTTTACCAGGCCTCCAAGCCACCTGCCTCCTGCAGTGCCGTGGAATGGGAAGAAAATCTCAAAGTGGCTCCATATCTATATATCTGTTCTTCCTTTGAAGGTGTGGCCTACGGGTCTCAAATGAAAAAGCAGAGTAAAATCATCATCAAGCAGTGGGTTTGCAGTCCTTGCCTGAGAGTCTTTTACACTGCCTACACATCAAACCTGTTTTTGTTTATGCAGTAATCGATGTATTTGGACTGAATAACACTTCTCCAGTTTAGCTGCCTAGCCAATTAATGTCTTTGCTTTCACCTTCATAATTAGCATGTTGAAAAGAAGATTGTACAAGTTGCTATTGAGGTGGCAGTGAGGAGAAGGCACTAGACTGTGAGTGCACGAGGAACAAAGGCCCAAGCTATGAGGAGTTCGAGATGAACCTCCAGATGGAATTTGCATATTGCAGACGTGTCAACCAAAACACTTATTGAGCCGCCCTAAGGGTATACCACCAGGGTAGTACTGACACAGAAAATTAGAACCTCACCCCAGAAGCAGCACAAGAGAATAGTGATTTTAAATAGAAGCCATGTTTAAAACCTTGCTATTAAGCACATACATATACCATGACTCTGGAAAACAAACAGAGAAGTCTTAGTGCTGACAGACTTCATGGTGAGGTTTCTTTAATTCTCATTCCCAGTCTGGCTCGGGTGCACAAAGGAAAGAGCTTCTTAATGTTTTTCCTTTTGTCTCAGAACTTAAGCATTTGCATCATCTGCTCAGGTCTACACAAAGACTCACACCATAGGTGCTGCAAGATTTTGCAAAATGGTCTGCCTGAAATGCCCAAGTTGTAAATCAAGCAGCCTCCCTGAAATAGGAAATAAAGCCCCAACCCAAAGGGATTCACGGTTAATGAATCAGATCTTCAGTGCTGGTATTCTGTGGTAGCAATGGTACATCCTTAAAGTTCTTTATAAAAAGCTGATTGGTAGCGAAAAGCTGTGACTCTTCCATTCCTCCAAATCTCTGATTTTCCACCAGAATGTTGCAACACTGCCTTCCACTCTCTCAGTTCCCTGAAAACTGAGGTAAATATCCACCATATATACAACTACTAAGCCCATAAGTGAACAACTGCCCGATTCAGAGTTTCAGTGAATCTTTGTGTGCTTTTCCTCATGTGTAATAACAATAAGGCTTTCCAAAGATGAGGAGAAGCAAGCACCATTTCACTAAGCATCTCGTTTGTGTCAGGCCATGGGCCGGGTACAGTCACAGAAGTTTCCTAAATTAATTCTATTCTTTTCCAAAAAGATCATGAGTCATTAGGTTTATTTTATTGGTAAGGGAATGGAGGCTCTATGAAGTTAAGCACCAATGCCCAGAAGTAACTCAATTGGGGTTGAACTCAGACTGATGCTGGTGTGCCTGTGAATCCCCTCATTCTTTCCGCTTTACTCCACTAGTCAAAGAGTTCTTAATGGTTTCTCTTTTTAAGCACAGGGCCCTGATGTATATGTCATCTAGTCATTCATTTAATAAATGGGTGTTGAGCTCCGATGCTGGCCTGGGTGCTAAGGTAGGCTCTTAGCATATGACGATGAATGGGGTTGGGGTCCTTGCTCTCACGGAGCTCACCCAGTAACTGGTTAAGTGGGCATGTATACAACAGATGCAATACAATGTGACATAATAAAAGACATGCGCAAAGACAGAGATGAATTCTGTGAATCTGAGCTGACGCCATACAGGAAGTGACTTTTGAGATGGGTGTCAAAGTATGAATAGGAGTTCAATGTGCCGACAGCATTTCAGGAAAACCAGGTAGAAGAAATATCACAGACAAAGGCCTAGAGGTGGGAAAACAGGCAACATAATATGGCAACAGGGTGACAGAAAGCAGCAGCAAGTCCTGGTGATTAGATATAGGGTGAGAGTTCAAGGCAGGCTATGGTGAAGACGGTAGAAAAGCCTTGAGCCTACTCTGCACTGGACACACTGCTTTATTCTCAGCAGGCACTCTGTAGTCTAGGCTTTAAAATGAAAAGCAGAACACCGAACTCCACTGACTGAAATGCTCTACTGCCTTACTATTATGCTCACAGTCAGATTCAAATTCCTCTTCATACTTGGCCAACATGGCCCATGTGATCGGGTCCCTGCCACACCTCTGACCTAAAGCCCTCCCTCATCTTTACAAGCACTCTAGCGACTCTAAGACACATACCATTTCTGGGTCTTTTATATGCTGTTTCTTCTGCCCCAACACTCTGCCTTCACCTGTTCCCAAGACTGGATTCTTCTCAGGTCTCAACTCCATTAACGCTCTCTCCAAGATGTGCTCTCTGAGCACTTTCTTTTAGCTGGCTTAACTGCTGTTATGGGTTGAATCATGTTCCCTTCAAAATTCGTATGTTGGAGTTCTGATCCTGAATACTTCAGAATGTGACCTTACTTGGGGACAGGGTCTGGACAGAGGGAGGAAATTAACATGAGGTCATGGAAAGGGGTGGCCCTAATCCAATACGACTGGTGTGTCCTCGTAGAAAGGGGAAATTTGAGCACAGAGACTTGCACACAGAAAAGTGATACAAAAACATAGAGAAAAGACAACAATCTACAAGTCAAGGTGAGAGGCCTGGAACAGATCTTTCCCTCATGGCCCTCAGAGTGAATCAACCCTGCTGTGCCTTGATTTTAGGCCTAGAGTCTTCAGAACTGCGAGACAACAAATTTCTGTTACTTAAGCCAACCCAGTTTGTGGCACCTTGTTAGGGCACCCCTAGCAAACTAATATATCTGCCACACTCACCATGTATTTCCCCCATAGCACTTGCCATCATGGTGGCAATCCTCTGATTTATTTGCTTAAAACTGTATCTATCCATTAGAATATAGGCTCCATGCAGGCAGGTATCTTTTCTTGGAAAGAGATGGACAAAATCTCATTCCCTTATCCCAGAAGAGCCCTGACACATTGTAGGTTCACAATAAAATTTTTGTTGGATGTGTTAATGAAAAGACTGTGTTTGGGTGGACTGATCATTGATAATCATTTACTTATAGTACACTCTGAGAAATCTATGTTTAAGGGCCTCCCCACCCCAAGGCAGATGAGAGACAGTTAGCCTGTAGTGGACAGCAGAGTCTGCCAGTAATGAGATTAGCATTATCCACTGGTGCCTTACAAAAATTCTCGTTTTGCTCTTTGCCCAAGTTTTTCGTACGAACAAAGTTTGAAAGATCCAGTTGTTTCTTTCAATGTCCTGATGTCCTGCCAAACCAAATTCAATTGATTGAAATACAGCCTGCTGATGCTTTTGTAAGGCTAAAGAAGTGGATGGCAACCTTCCACCCCTTTGCTGAATGGTGTAATTGGCCTGCCACAGAGAATTGGGGAATTTTAACACATTCCCCATTTGGCTGAGCTCACCAATTATTCCCCAGTTGCTATCAGAGCCACAGACTTTTCTTCTTTGGGGTCATTAAGCTTGTCAAAACTAATTTGTCACCACAACTGCTGACCCTCATTGCTCTGACAGCAGCACAAGGATCACCCTAAATAGGCTCTTGCATTACAAGAAAGTAAATGGTTCATCAGAACCCACCGTGCTCTTGCTGTATGGCTTGTACTGGCCTTCTGACCCTAGAAGATGTGGAAACAGTATCCTATGAGTGACACTAGTCTCCGA
This sequence comes from Nanger dama, assembly GCA_917880005.1. Classification (NCBI taxonomy): domain Eukaryota; kingdom Metazoa; phylum Chordata; class Mammalia; order Artiodactyla; family Bovidae; genus Nanger; species Nanger dama. The sequence goes on along the minus strand of CAKJTW010000017.1, from coordinate 17,668,479 downwards.
ATCCACATACTAATCACTTTTGTGTTATGTATATATGTGTGTGTGTATAAATAAACAAGTAAAATGAAAATAAATGCTTTGAATACAGGCTTGAATCTGATCTGTGACAAAAAATATGCAATTCTTGGGCTTTGACAAAATCCAAACACATTCCACGTTCTCTCCATGCAACCACCCAATGGAAGTCAGGTGGAATTAAACATGCCATAAATCATGGGTTCCTAATAAGCCAGTCAGAATAAAATTCTTTGAGAGTTTCTTGATTGTAAATGCAAAAATATTCCAAAATCAAGGTTGCCAACATTCAATAGGAAGAAGGAAACTTGCTGTGAGGAAATAGCATTCAGTTCTGAAACTGTACTTTGTGGGCTCACCCATATTGAGAATAGTTACTAACCATTTGCTACAGTTGGCAAGTTTAGCGGGTCTACATGCAAATCTCTGCACAATCAGACAAAGGTAAGAACAAGTCTATTAATTTCAAAAGAATGAGGGGATCTGTAGTGACTGCAAAGCAGGCAGCATAAAAATTGCATTAACTCTTTCAAGCACAAAGGAAACATTTAATACATGGGCTAAAGTAACCCTCTTCAATAAATTATGATCTCAACATATCTTGATATAAACCTGTAAAACAAAAATAACATTATCTTCTAAAGAGATTCAGTTCTAAACATAACTGAGTTTAAAACAATTGGCTGCTACTATATTTTCTTGGTTGCACTGTGGATTGGATACAATAATAATCTGGGTAAATTACTAATGGGAAGCTGGAACTACCTGACTGATGCTCCTGCTCATATTTTCTTAGTTTCTTCCCCAGAAATAATAATTTTCACCTTTTAAAGGAGTTCCAGTTTCCTAATGAAAACTAACACTAAGTATACAGCTAGCAAAAGGATTAAATATCTTGAAAAAAGGCCAAGTCTTTGGTTGTTTATTTATGTTTATTCAAACAAATCTGATAGGCTCATAGCTGGTTTCTGATGTCGTGCCTTTGAGCTGTTTTTTGTTTGCTTTCAGTTTGAGAAGGGACTGTAGGATGGGTTGAAGAACAGTGAAGAGGGAAGAAACAAAAAGGGGTTGGGGGAGATGTGGAGGCCAGAATTTCACGGGAGCTGCAGATTTAGCCGAGTTCTAATGATGTCACTCCATTTTTACTCTAGCGACAGGGATCCCCCACCCCCAAACTCTGCACTTTCAAAGAGTAGTAAGCTAAAAACTTGGCAAATCTCATAGTAACAAAGTCCTGAATTGGCAGCCAAGATCTGGATGTGAATTTTAAGTCATTTTCTCCCCAAATGTCCAACAAGATCTGCTGTGCTTTACGAAGGAGGAAAAAAGAGATTTATTGATGTATAAAAAGCCACATTTGAGTTGCCAGTGCTAATCAATAACTGGAATTTCACAAAAGACCATGTTAGGCTCAGTAATGAAAAGGACACACATATAAAGGCAAGTATAATTACATGGTATAAATAAGGAGAGGCTGCCAGAGTCTGTATGTTGCCAAATGCCTCAAATATTCATGTTCTTTGAAAGACTTATTTTTATGTCTATGGAGGATGAATAAACTTCGCTTAAAAAATAAAGCTCTTCCTAAACCTTTGCTCATTTCTGGAACTGAACCCTTTTGCAGGTTCTGAAATGTTTAACTTTGTTTTTCATTAATTTGACATGTTCACACATCCCCTGCACTTCTGGAGCTCTGAACAAAACTGGCAGTGGGAGTGCTGGAAAAGCAAGGCAAGGACTGCTCCCACAATATTTCTGGCCCTGCTGGAGATGTGCTGCTTGGTCTCATAAGATGTGAAGTCAGACTCTGCACCCCTGTAAAGTCTGAGTTTTCGCAGGAAACCAGAGATTTTTTTTGGTTCTTGGCCAAGTGGGATCCCATCTCCAAGTCCTTGGTGACTCAGCTTGAGTTCAAGTCTGCACTGAGCTCATTGGGACTATCCTTTGATACAGACATCACATATGAGGAACACTGATTGATGGATAAATGGGGCTCCCTGTTTGATCCTTATCCTAGACACAAAGCAGAAGGGCCATTTAGGAGCCAATCTCTGCTTTGTGGTTCAGTTTGAGAAATGCAGGTAAAGAAAAGAGTGGTATTTTGTCAACCCAGACTGATAATATTGTTGAGGGGCTTTGGTTGTTGGGGACTATCCCTTGGGAAGACAATCAAGGACAATGTTTGCTGTGAGGAAAGTACAAAAGGACAAGCCCTTTGGCGATAATACATGGGAGGGCCTTCTGTATCCTTTAGGTCAGTTTTCAGTTTCATTTTTGAATCTGATTGCCATAAAGCTGCAATGAACCAAAACTGGTAAATTGGATGTTTTTTCCAGTCTGTAAGGATGCGTGAACTACTGGCTGCCACATATATAAATAACAGCATTAGCACACTAACTGGTAGAAGTCCCTGGTAGCTAGAGGTATTTTTCCAAGCAGAAGGCACAGAGAGAGTGCTGGGCCACAAAGCATCACTGCTGCCCACCCCCACCCCCCACCATTGGCTTAAAGGAGAGGCTGTATTATGTTTATCATAGATTGATGGTACTAATTTACCGAATCATCAATAAAAGCTATGTGTTTCCTCAAAGTCTCACATAGCCTTTTGTAGACAGAAAGATAAATCTGAAGCTCAGAGCAAGCTCATTTAATTTTTACCTGACAGCCAGTAATAACAGAAGCATCATAGAAAGGTTATGTTTCAGTGAAAAAATTCTATTACTGGGCATACCAAACACACTTGCATTAATTACATTCTCTTTGCATTGCCCTTGACAAAAGATCAAGCAACTACCAAAAAGTGGGGGGTGGAAGGAGGGACATATGAAGAGAATTCTAGTTATTATCTGGGATTCTCTTTTTCTAATTTCCCAGGAATTTAATCACATATTCTGTGCTTTAATTAGTGACTATGTTTAATTAAATCTGATGTTCTGAAGATAAGTAGCCAAAAATATTACAAGGCATATAACAAGGATCAATTATTCTCCAACAGATGATGTTTCTATATTTCTAAAGTTGCCTGTATCTAAAACATATCTTCCCTGTCCTGCTGGAATATTTAAAAAGAATAAGAGACATAAGTAGAATCTTTTCATATTTTGTCTTCACAAAAGGTTATCAGGTACAATGATTTATAATAGTATCAAGGCCTTGTATTTTCATAGTTTCTTAGTAGTGAGGCATGAGAGTGAAGTGATAGTTTTTAAGGAAATTATGGTACTTCTACTGCGAAAGTTTTAAAATTGAGAGAGATCTTAAGAGACAAAAAATTTTCTTTAATGAAGAACTTTCCAGCAGGGTACGATGAGGTTAAGGATATTGCTGCTTCTTCCAAGTCAGATACAAATTCTAATCTTAGTTCTGCTAACTACCCATTGTATGATCCTGAACAAACCAAAGGAAAAAAAAAAAGAAAAAAATCAGCAAAATACTCTGAGGACCACAGTTCTCATATTTGAAAATGAAAATAAGAGTAAAGACTTCCTAAGGTTTAAGCATCACAGAATACTTAAATGTACAGAGTAGTCACTCAAAAATATTGTTTCCTTTCACCATGTCTTTCCTAATTCTATCACCAGAATTCACTGGTTTGTAACTTTCAGTAGCTGCCTATGTTTTAATCATCAAGACTCAGACTCAAAAATGGGCAGAAAAATTCGAGCTCCCTAACCTCCAGACCAAATGTGGAGAGGAAGGCCCGTGCTGTGAAAGGGGTAGCCAAAAGATGCTAGCTACTTCCAAGACCTGCTAAGTTCCTACTCTTTGGAGCGGTCAGCACACCTCTCAGCCAGCAAAGAATGCTGAAAAGGTAAGCTGATTATCAAGATCACCAGACCTCCCCTTCTCACCTGTGCCGCTGATTTGGATCCCAGGAAACAGAAGGAATCAAGGAAAACACAGGGCAAGAAATAGAGTACAACCTCATAAAAGGATGATTGTTATGTATACACATGAAATTGTAGGTTAAAACCTTGCTCCCCAAAGTGTGCAGCATTACCATCACCTGACAGCTTGGTAGAAATCCAAAAGTCCAGGCAGCATCCCTATTGAACCAAAATCTGTATTTTAATAGAAACCCTGTAATCCATTTGTAAAGCCATTTGAAATTATGATCTTCTCTCCTTTCTCAGATTTCAAACTAGAGTATAGGTTGCAAGTGGAGGAGGGCATGGCAACCCACTCCAGTATTCTTGCCTGCAGAATACCTGTGGACAGAGGAGCCTGACAGGCTGCAGTTCATGGAGTTGCACAGAGTCGGACACGACTTAGCGACTCAACACAGCACAGTGAAGCACACAGGCTCCAAGAGGGGAGGGATCTTCAGCTTCCTCAGGTGCAGATACATTCCAGATGACCAGAACAGTGCCTGGCATGCGCTTGCACTCATGTGTCCCTGTTGAGTAAATGACTGAGCAGGACTAAGAAAACTCATCCGTGTCTAAATAATAAGACCAGAGCTTTTTAAAATGCCACCCTGAAAAATGACTACTGCCGTCAGCAGGAGCAATAAAGAATTTATTCAGTTAAACTCAGAAAATATTTATTGAGCAAAGTCCAAGAATTCTGAGACTGTAATAAATCAAACAGGTGTTGGTGGGCGAAATTGACTTTACTGAAGGAAAGTTTTTCTCTCAGATAATGCTAGTTGATGATATTAAAAAAACATGTCCCATGAACTGCTTGAACAATTTACCTCTTTAAACAACTTTACTGAGGTATAATTTACATACCAAAAACTTCATTCAATTTTAAAGTACAATTAAATGACTTTAGTAACTTTACTGAGTTATGCATCTCTCGCCATAATCCAATTTGTAAAGCATTCTCAATCACCCCAATGATGAGAATATCAATTAGCTCAGCCCATTTACAGTTAATCTTTGGTCCCACCCCAGCCCCAGGCAATCTATTTCTGCCAAAATGGACATTTTTGAGGACTCCTTGATTGTGTACATGACTGACACAGTACATGTGATTCTTCTCAGGCATTTAGTTAAAAACACCCAGTAAGAACCTCTGTCTGCCTGTATCTGGCTAACTCATTTTCAGTTACTATATGCAACAGTTTTTAAAATTCACTTCTCTTTTAAAATTCTCTATCCAATATTAATATATAAGAATAAATGTACCAGTATATTTATTGTTTCATGTGTTATACAGGCAGAGAAACAGAACATAGCCTGAATCCTTAGTTACAATCAATATACTATAGGCTGTGATGTGGCTATTAAGAAGGATGAAGGGCTACACAGACTGACTTGAAGAAAAGTTTACAATATACAATGTGCTGAAAAATGTATATAGTATGATCCCATTCTGTAATGAAAAACAAAAAAATTGTATGTATGCAAACGTTTGTATGTTTCTATAGTCATCAAGAATATACAGACAGACATCAAATTGTTAACATATTATTTTAAGGGGGAGGGTGACTAGGAGCAGAAAGTGAGGAAAATACTTTATACATTGTTGTGTGCAAATTTCACTTTGCTGTTTTAAAAGAAATAATCCCATAAATAATATCCTTAAAAACTATAATTATACTTTCCATTAACTCAGATTAGCTTCCTTATCCCTTCTTCCTCCTTACTATAAATCTAAATTCATACAGTTATACCAAATGTGTGGGCTATACGGATCATGGGGACCTCTGGGTTATAACTTAAGAGGTCTCAAAATTGGATTTCAAATTCACACTGCTAGTTTAAGGGGATGAAGACCTCAGCAATAAGATTTTATCATGCAGCAGAAGTGGCATGCTATTCAGGGTGAAACCTGACCTTTATTGACTCTCAAAATTATTCCAACGGAATGAGTAGTGGAGATATGGTAAATGGCTTAGACTCATTAGGATGTTGATAAAATGATCTACAGTCCAATGCTACTGGACTCAATACCCATTGTAGTCTAATTAAATAATACAGAAATCTTATCAGTAAAGCAACAAAGAAATACTTTTTAAAAGGAGACAGCAGTTTCAGCATTACAAAATGAAATCGTGACTGTATGCACATATGAAAAATACATATTTGTGATAAGCCTCCTATAAAAGTGCTTAATAAAGGTATATTGGCAAAGATGTTTGATTAAACTCTATAAATGATAGCTTGAAGTTCACTAAGGTGCTGTGATTCTATTTTTTCATGGGTAAGCTTTCTCCCCCTCTTATAAACTTTCATTATTCTTGTCAGTTTCAGCATTACTCTTTTTAAAATAAATCTTCTAAGTACTATATCTAGGAAACCACACAAATGATATGCATACAGCTCAATTAATTATTTCAAATTGAACACACTCATGTAACTGCCACGTAGATCAAAAAATAGAACATTTCATTATTATTCTTAAAAGAAATTCAATCTTTAATTCCAGGGAAGAAAGTCTGAATTACTAAATACATTTGGTATATTTAGGCAGTTATCCCATCCATTGGGGTTTAGACTGGGCTGTCTGGGTAAAATTTAAATATGAGTGAGTGAGCAAATTTAAATATGACTCCACAGTCTAGAGACAAAACATTCCTTGGAAAATGTGTGAGGCTCCATCAACATGACTTGCCACAGGTCTTTTCCATGTGTCAGAGGACAGACTGTCAGGACCAATGACTTGCCCATGTTTGAGCCACAGAGCTGAAGCCAAACGCTTGACTCATCTCTGGGTTCATTTTTACCCCTAAGCTGCCTTTGTCACAGAGGTGTAGTGTAATGAAATGCATGTGACCCGGCAAACTGAACAGAGCCTCACTGTTCAAAGGAGGTAAAACAGACGATTAATATGTCAGCACAAAGTGAAGACTCAGAAGGCTGAAATAGCAATCTCTTTTTAATCTACCTTTCTTTCTTTGAATAAAAGGTTGCCTAGAATGCACATTCAGGTTAGAAATGCAGATGCTCAAAAGTGAGCAGATCCTGCAGACTCCCTGTACATGACAAGAAATATCTCCAAAGAAGAGTAGGACCTAAGAAAGGAATAATTAATGCCCAGTGTTTCCATTTAAAGTAGACCTTTTGCTTTTTGCACAAACCAGATACATAGCTATTTGCTGACTTGATCAGAATTGATATAAGGTGATCAGGATCAGTCCCATGAAAGCAGAGATCTTAAGAGGCTATGGACAATTACATGGTTGTTGCTTATAGCAAACATCATTTTCAGCAGTATTAAAGCTTATGAAAACCCAGGAGAGTTTTTATTCTCCTGGAGATTTCTCTTTCACAACCAACCAGAACAACCGTGAAGGACTCAGTTTGCTGTGTATGAATTAACCAAAGTAACTTGGATCCTTGGTTTCTAAGTGCCATGCTTGCCCTGTTAGAAGTTCAAACATTGGCTTTCAGAGCAACCATTCCCGATGGCTGGGAAGTTAAGCAATCCAGCACCTCTGTCCAGAAATTGAGTAAAATTCAAAAAGAAGCATTTTCAGAGTTTATTTTTAGGGAAGAAAGCTGGATGAGGGGCTTTAAGTTGATTCTGCTATTCCCTGTTTCAGGATATGCCCTGCAACTTGGTGGATAAATGCTACCTATGATAAAATATTTCATTTAGAACTGTACAGTCATTTTGTATTCTAAATGAATAACATGCATTGCATTCATACACCCTCACTCTCAATGAGGAAGCCAGTAATTTAGTTTTAGCTTTCGTCTCTGCTTAAGTGCAAAACACTGGCACATAAGGTAATTTGAAAACAATTATTAAGGGTGGTTTTCAAAGCTAGTACACATATATAATCACCCAATATCTGGCACAGATCCTTCTACTTAAGCTCTGAGGTTTCCTAAAGTGGAGAGTAAACAAGACCTTGCTGTTTCATTAATGCTGGTAAAGACTCGTGACTAAAATGGTCATAAAGAGATACTTTAATGGTGAAAAAACACAAAACACTTACAGTTTCTATATTAAGAGAAGATAAACAGTTTTGATTTTCCTTTAACAGAGAATTCTGGTAATTTACGGGACATGATGTTCAAAATGCAATTTTTTTTTTTCCCCTTCTCAACTTGAAAAAACAAATACACTATTTGGAGAAGGAGAAATTATCATTTTATCAACCTGAAAGTTTGCCATAGCCATCTTCTCAAAATATTTGAAAGAGACCACCAGTGCTGCATGCTAGGGCAGCGATTCTCAACCATGGGCGATTCTGCTTCCTAGAGAACATTTGTCAATATCTGGAGATACTTTTGAGCTATCACAACTGAGTGTGTGTGAGGAGGTGGGGGAAAGGAGGGGTGAGGGTAGAGGGAGATATTACTAGTCTGATGGTTGGAGGATGAGATGTTGCTAAACATTCTTCAATGCATGGAACAGTCCCCCAACCAAGAATTGTCTGGCCCAAAATGTCAGTAGCACTGAGGTTGAGAAGCCTTCTGCTAGAGTATGGTGATACAAGATTACTTGTAGCAGTAGAAGCTGAGATTGCTCTGATCACTGAAATACAGACAGAACTCTCACTCTGGTCAATGCAGTTCAACCTCTTCTAAACTTCTGAGAATATTTGTTAAGTAACAACTCTAACGTGAACCTGGCAGGTAAAGAGAAAAGGATGAGAAGATGAGTATTCCCTAAATTCAAAACAGATTCAGAGGTTCAAATCTGGCTATATTTGTCCTGCCATATCACTTTGGTCTCCTGGGATTAAAAAAAAAAAAAAAAAAGATGGAAAGAAAGAAAGGTGGGAAGGAAGGAGGTGAGAAAGAGGGGGGAAGGGAAGAATAAGCCTTTTGGTTTTCATCTTCAGTGATGAATACAGCCATAGCAAGGTAGACACATTACTCTTCGTAAAGTGAGAACATTTGAGGGGCTCATTTCAGACCCTTCCTGTCCACACAAAGACAAACCCTTTCTGTCTGATGTCACCTACATCAGAAGGGGCTTGAAGCTGAATTCTATTTTGTATTTTAATAGTGTCACTACAACAAAGTAAGACTAGATGATAACAAAATTGACTCAGCATAACAAAAGGAGTCATTACTCGATTTCTATGTAATCACCGTGCATGTGTGTATGCTCAGTTGTGTCCGACTTTTTGTAACCCCATGGCCTGTAGCCTGCCAGGTTCCTCTGTCCACGGAAATCTCCAGGCAAAAATGCTGGAGTGGGTTGCCATTTCCTCCTTCAGGGGATCTTTCAGACGCAGGGGTTTGAACCCGAGTCTCCTGTGTCTTGTGAACTGGCAGGCGGATTCTTTACTACTGACCACCTGAGAAACCCATGCAGTCACCATCAGTTCAGTTCAGTCGCTCAGTCGTGTCCGACTCTTTGCGACCCCATGAATCGCAGCACGCCAGGCCTCCCTGTCCATCACCATCTCTCGGAGTTCACTCAGACTCGCGTCCATCGAGTCCGTGATGCCATCAGCCATCTCATCTTTGGTCGTCCCCTTCTCCTCCTGCCCCCAATCCCTCTCAGCATCAGGGTCTTTTCCAATGAGTCAACTCTTTTCATGAGGTGGCCGAAGTACTGCAGTTTCAGCCTTAGCATCATTCCTTCCAAAGAAATCCCAGGGTTGATCTCCTTCATAATGGACTGGTTGGATCTTCCTGCAGTCCAAGGGACCCTCAAGAGTCTTCTCCAACACCACAGTTCAAAAGCATCAGTTCGTCGGTGCTCAGCCTTCTTCACAGTCCAACTCTCACATCCATACACGACCACTGGAAAAACCATAGCCTTGACTAGACGGACCTTAGTCAGCAAGGTAATGCCTCTGCTTTTGAATATGCTATCTAGGTTGATCATAACTTTTTTCCAAGGAGTAAGCGTCTTTTAATTTCATGGCTGCAGTCACCATCTGCAGTGATATTGGAGCCAAAAAAAATAAAGTCTGACACTGTTTCCACTGTTTCTCCATCTATTTCCCATGGAGTGATGGGACCGGATGCCATGATCTTTGTTTTCTGAATGTTGAACTTTAAGCCAACTTTTTCACTCTCCTCTTTCACTTTCATCAAGAGGCTTTTTGTTCCTCTTCACTTTCTGCCATAAGGGTGGTATCATCTGCATATCTGAAGTTATTGATATTTCTCCCAGCAATCTTGATTCCAGCTTGTGCTTCTTCCAGCCCAGCGTTTCTCATGATGTACTCTGCATAGAAGTTAAATAAGCAGAGTGACAATACACAGCCTTGACGTACTCCTCCTATTTGGACCCAGTCTGTTGTTCCACGTCCAGTTCTAACTGTTGCTTCCTGACCTGCATACAGATTTCTCAAGAGGCAGGCTAGGTGGTCTGTTATTCCCATCTCTTTCAGAATTTTCTACAGTTTATTGTGATCCACACAGTCAAATGCCAGCAAATTTGGAAAACTCAGCAGTGGCCACAGGACTGGAAAAGGTGAGTTTTCATTCTAGTCCAAAGAAAGGCAATGCCAAAGAATGCTCAAACTACGGCACAATTGCACTCATCTCATACGCTAGTAAAGTAATGCTCAAAATTCTCCAAGCCAGGCTTCAGCAATATGTGAACCGTGAACTCCCTGATGTTCAAGCTGGGTTTAGAAAAGGCAGAGGAACCAGAGATCAACTTGCCAACATCCACTGGATCATGGAAAAAGCAGTCACCATTTGCACCTAAAAATGGCATTCTTCAGAAATGAGAAAATTCTGAATGCACTATTTGGATAAAATAAATAACTGGTTTGTGAGAAGAAAGAAAGGGAAATGAAAAGAGAGCTACTGCAAAATTAAGAGGCAGACACAACTGACAAGCTCAGGTTCTGCTGGCATCACGACTGCCAGGATGCAAAGCCGGGTCTAAACACAATAAAATAATCTGTTAGAACACCTATTAGCTGATAGGCGTATGATTATCTGATGGGCACACTGTAACTGCTCTATTTGGTGTATTTACACTTAAGCCTATAATAACAGTTCCTTGAAAAGGACTGCTGTATATTTAACTGATGATTTGGCTCCAACAATTAAATCCTACTACACTTTAGAATGCTAAGCTATTTCCAGAGTTGGAAAGAGACCAGCTGACTCATATCTCACCCTTCTCCTTCAGGTCAGCAATGGCCCCTGAGGCAGTACTGAGGATGCTGCTGTTTTGAGTGGCACCAGTTTGCCAACAAGAAGCAACTTGAGAAGCAGGCATGCTCCTGCCATCTGTGATACAAATAGAGGCTTTGTTCTGAAGGTGGGTTTGGACACTTACCTTTTAAGGAACACTCTGTAGTGGGTTAGCATTTCATATCTATAGTAGTTTTCATATCTAGATTAGTATGCCACAGAGAGGTATGCTATTCTATGGAACACTGACCTTGTACAATATTTACCCCCAAAATTCTGTTTTAAAGAGAAGTGCCTGATTTGGGAAGGATAAAACGATATAATTCCTTTCTCCTCACCCCCAGTATGACTTTAAGGGCTTAAGATTGTTCTTGTCTTTTTCAGGATAAAATTTGCACATGTCACAAACTGACCCAATTCTTTTATTTCTCTTTCTAGTTTAACTTTAAACTTGCCTCATTCTACACTCTAATTAGCGGTTACCTCTGGATGCTATGAATGGGACAGTGGTTGGGAAGCATAGTTGTTCAATTTTGTAGGGCATGTTAGCTTCTTCAGGCTGCAAGGGCCCAGAGTTTCAGATAATGATGTCTTAGCCAGGGGGCTCCACAAGTTAGCATGAGCTTCTTCAGGATTTAGAGTCAGAAAACTTCTACCTTTCTTTCATTAAAAAACAAAAGGGACTTCTCTGCTGGTGCAGTGGATAAGAATCTTGCCTGTCAATGCAGGGGACATAGGTTCAATCCCTAGTCCGGGAAGATTCCAAATGCCCATGGAGCAGCTTCCAAAGCCCACATGCCACAGCTACTGTGCCTGTGCTTAGAACCTGTGAGTTGCAACTACCAGAGCCCATGGACCGAGAGCCTGTGCTCCAGAACAAAAGAAGCCACCTCAGTGAGAAGCCTGCACACTCCAACAGAGTAGCCTCCACTCACTGCAACTAGAGAAAGCCCACACACAGCAACAAAAACCCAAGGAAACCAAAATAAATGAGTTAATTAAAAAATACTGGAAAACAATTTATTGTAAAACACTTCAAACATATGCAACAGTAGAAAGAATAGGGTGGTGAACCTCCAATTTCCTTCGTTACCATTCAACCATTATTAAGGTTTTCAACATTTACCTAATTCTTCCCTTTCATTTCTTATATATTTTAAAGTAAATCTCATATATCATGCCATTTAAATCCTTCAATGTACATTTTAAAAGAATATTTGTAACATAACCACAAATATTTGTAACCACAACATGACTATCACATTTGGCAAAATTGTCCTAGGATTTTCTATAACAGTCTAAATTTTTAAAATTAAATTTTATCAATTGTGTCAAAATTATATTTTTAATAGGAGTTGTTTGAATTCATACGTAAATAAGGCCTGACCCTTATCTTTTAAGTCTCGATTTCTGGTTTTTTGACTGGTTTATTTTGTCTGATTTCTGATGGATTATCAGAGGGTCACTTCTTAGTGAGTTATCTGTAAGTGCTCTTCCTTGTTCAATAATATGAAATGTGGTAGGGAAGGAGCCCTTAGGATTTGAGGTTATATTATCATTATAAAATACTTCCTACATGTGGCTATAGCTTATACTGTTACTTTACTAGTATTAGTATATATATATATTCCTCAACTTATTTCAAAAATTATTTAAGAGAGACTTCACTCACAGAAAAATACATTTTGATCTCTATTATAATAACTCTTCCCAAACTAAATGCTTCAGTGAGTCAAGGTCATTCAAGAGAATTCTGCTTCTGATACTAACTGCAGGGGTTAACAAAACGTTTTAAAGTTTGAGGGCACAGTCCTCTACAAGACTTCCTTCACTTCTGGCACCACCGGCAAATCTGAGAGGTTCCTCTAGCCACCTCAGGTTTGATAACTTGCTAGACAGATGCATACAACTGTCTGAAAGCTGCTGTACTCATGGTATGGATCCCTGGATCGAGAAGATTCTCTGGAGAAGGAACTGGCAACTTACTGCAGTATTCTTGCCTGGGAAATCCCATGGATAGTGGAGTCTGGCAGGCTATGGTCCTACAGTCCATGGGGTTGCAAAAGAGTCAGACACACCCTAGAGACTAAACAACAAAAATGAATCATTCAGAGAAAGGATACAGATGAAAATCATCCAAGAGAAGATATATAAAGAGTCCGAGAGTGCTCCAAATGTAAAAACTTGTCCTGAGAACGTGCTGCACTCCTTGCACTGATATGGACAATCCAGAGAAGCCCCCAGAGTGTTAGTTTCCAGGGTTTTTATTAGGTCTCTGGTACATGGGAATGCTAATTAATTCAATGTTCTCATGGTTAATCTCATCCTCCAGGCTGACTGATATCAAAAAACACAGAGCCTTCATCTTAACTTCATGGCTGATCTTCCTGGTGTGGTAAGCTCACCCTAAAATCTGTTGTGGGCAGCTCCCACTCTAAAAAAGACACTCCTATCAAGTACGACATAGGTTATCTCCCAGAAGGAAAGAAAGAGAAGTCGCTGAATCGTGTCCAACTCTTTGTGACCCCATGGACTGTAGCCTACCAGGCTCCTCCCTTGATGGGATTTTCCAGGCAAGAGTACTGGAGTGGGTTGCTGTTTATCTCCCAGATGCTGAAGGCAAAGGAGACCTCTCATTGGACAAGGCCAAATTCTTTATTACAAAAATAATTTACCTGTTCTTATCATCCATGCTGCTGCTGCTAAGTCACTTCAGTCATGTCTGACTCTGTGGGACCCCATAGATAGCAGCCCACCAGGCTCCCCTGTCCTTGGGATTCTCCAGGCAAGAACACTGGAGTGGGTTGCCATTTCCTTTTCCAATGCATGAAAGTGAAGAGTGAAAGTGAAGTCGCTCAGTCATGTACAACTCTTCGCAACCCCATGGACTGTAGCCTATCAGGCCCCTCTGTTCATGGGATTTTCCAGGCAAGAGTATTGGAGTGGGGTGCCATGTCCTTCTCCAATGCTAGCCTATCCCTTTTACTATGATGCTTGACTATGGGAATAATTTTCACACAAAACTGCTGTGAAATTTTTAATAAGAAGTAAATTAGATCTGGGAATAAGTATCTCTGATAATATAAAATTAAGATGATCAAAACAAGAAGGTAACTTCCAAATAAGAGTTAAAAATGAGAGCTTGAAAAATACATATCACTTTAAACTATGTAATTAAGAAGAGGAAAATATAAATGTTTTCAATATTTTATTTTTGTAAACTTCAAAAATGTTTATTTGAAAGCTGACCAAGTTTTTCATTGTAATCTATCTGAAGCCTCACAGACCTAGGTGAGATATCTTAACAGAAAGAGAAATTATAAGAAAAATTAGCACTTTATGAGCTCAGATCATTTGTGATTCCTGTAATTGCAAAAATAGGTGGACATATGGTACAAATTCTCACTCATTTCTACTTTATTTTGTAAGTGAGATGTGTAAAGCTCTTCAAGACCTTCTCTACCATACATGAAAACAGAGTAAAGAGTTATGGATTTACGCCTTTTTTTTTCTTTCCCAACATGAAATTTTATGAATTACATACAGTGGTAGGTCAAGAACTGGGTCTGAATAAATTAATGAATGGACTCTACTGTACTCAAAAAATTCAATGAATATGAAGGAACCATGATTTTACCCTTTTTCCTCTTTACTAATTAATTTCTGGATCCAGAACCCTCTCTGATGCAGAGAAGATAGTGGGGTTATGTGCCTATTCAGCAGAGCTTTGGGACTGCCTTATCCACACATATAAGGAAGCACTTACTTCCATAAAGGACCTCTGGTCCATTTGAAATTTTTGTTTCTTAGTGCTTTTAATTCTGTTAAGGCACCTAGTGAGGGCAGAGAACTTCCCTAAAGACACATGTGGCCTCTGCTATTTTCCAAAAGTCAATCAGTCCCATTTGTGTCTTCAGAAAAAGCAATCACTCAGAGGACAGAGTACATGGGGAATTTACAATGAAACTATTACAAGTTTAAAAGAACAGCATTCGTATGTTTTTTCCACCTCAGAAGTGTTAAAGACTATAGATTGCAGCTGAGGGAAAATTAAGGTCCCTATTTACACATTTCACTGTGCCTGTAAAGCTGAAAAAGAAATGAACTTAGTTGCAAAAGTATGTAGTTCACTCAGGCAATTTCATTGTTTTAGTGTAGGGAAAACGTCGTCCTTTAATGTCATCAGTAGAGAAAGGTGAATATTCAGGAATTTAAAAGCAGCCAGAAATGTTAATGCAAAAAGAAAAAGCATTGGCTTAGAAAGCATGCTCGGGAGAAGGCAATGGCACCCCACTCCAGTACTCTTGCTTGGAAAATCCCATGGACAGAGGAGCCTGGTAGGTTGCAGTCCATGGGGTCACTAAGAGTTGGACACGACTGAGCGACTTCACTTTCACTTTTCACTTTCATGCACTGGAAAAGGAAATGGCAACCCACTCCAGTGTTCTTGCCTGGAGAATCCCAGGGACAGGGGAGCCTGGTAGGCTGCCGTCAATGGGGTCGCACAGAGTCAGACTCGACTTAGCAGCAGTAGCAGCAGCAGAAAGCATGCTAATGCATATGGAGGATGAGGAAGAAGTGGCAGCTGGGCAAAGTCTCCTCAATCAGTGATTCCCAAGCTGAGGTGGGAAAAGATTAAAATCTCCAGGGGCTGTGATGTAGTTTAAAAGGATATTAAATAGTATAGTCTTATATTTTGAATACAGAAATTTTTCTTTCATTTTTGTAACACGGATCCTGGAGAGTCCAGCTCTATAAAATCTTCTTGGCTGGTGGAGATAAGTCAATTCTAACCAAGAAGCCAAGAAGATTCTCATCAGAAGAGGGAGTGGGAAGTCAGAGGAGGGAAGTGCAAAACACATACCAACCCCGACCCCCTAAGGGGCACAGAGGGCAGGGGAGAGTTGAGACTGCGTCTGCCAACTAAAGAGGGCCTTCTGTTTCAAGACTGAAAAATACTGACCTGAGTTGTCTGAAAAACAATACTTTCAGAACTGTATTCACTAAGGGCCCTACTGCAATGTCAAGGTAACCTTAGGGGCTCTTGACACCCTGGAATGCTGGTGACCTCTGGTACTTTCTGGAACCTAGCTTACCTCTGCATGGGGCATTCTATTTTGTTTTTGTATTCACAGGTCATCTCTTTCAGAGAAGCTCAAAGCACCTTTTAGATGTTTATTTTTTAAAACTCTCCAACTGCCTGAAACAGACTAGAAACAGTAATATTTAAGGTTTTACCTGTACTCTTTCAAATCAACACTTTTGGCTCTCTTTTATGCCCCTCGCTGCTGTCTATCTTGACAAATGTCATGGATTCATGAGGAAAAAATGATATCATCGTGTAAAGATCCCACAAAACACTTCAAAACATTCAAACGCTCTCTGCTTCCACAGCCTGTATTAACAAATTGTACCTGTCAATAAATACAGATAAATTAGGTGACTGCAAGTGAAAACCTCTAAGGTAAATCAGTAACTTAGAAAAACAAAAAACACTAAAACTAAACTCCGTGTAGGTGATACACCATAATTCTGTTGCTGGCTCATCAGATCAGTAGCCAATCAGGTCCTGGCAGGCCATATGTATATTTATAAATATATCTGCTAATGTAAAGGTCGAGCTGCCTACTGCTCAGGGAAATCAGGCACATTTGGAACCATCCCTAGATTTTGGTTTCTTTAAAAAAAAATATTTTGACAATCTGTGACAAATGCAATCCTGCCCCCATATGTTTTGTACTATTTAAAGGGAAATGACACTCAGTTGCCTTCACATCAACACGTGAATTTCTTTCTTTTAATAATGAAGTCAGAAGATGGGAAAAGAGGGAGGTTACCTTCTATACATATTTAAAAGATATAAATATCTTTTCAAATTTTCACACTTGCCCAACAGGACAGAGCTTCCAAAATGTGTGTTGCTGTTCATGAATTAAGAACTAACAGAAACTTTTCTTCCAAGTTGGAGACAGAGGTAGAAAAATAATGAATGACAAGAGAGTGTTGGTAGATTCTTGTTATGAAATGCAGTCTCCTGGCCCCTTGCTCATTTTTTTTTATGCTCATAATTCTTTGTACTTTTCTGGGCATGGGGATGAAAAAGGCTCTGCTTAAATGTTACCCTCTGCCAGCTTCTGCAGAAATCTCTTATAGAGTAATTTAGAATATCCAGACATCTCAATCAGGACTGAGAACGACATTATAAGGCTATGATATCCAGAAGTCCAGAATAAACCTTATACACTACAAACTCATCTACTTGCATTCCATTCCATTCTTTAGTGTTAACAGAATAACAAGGTTTTCCCATGGCATGGAAGACAGAAACTTGAATTAAAAAAACAAAAAACAAAAACAAACCCAAACATTCAAATGACATCTTTGGTGGAAAAAAAAAAGCTTCTGACAAGAGGGAAGGGTATGAAAATATTTTCAGAGAACTTGTTTAATCGCCCAGCAATGTCTTCTGTTCCATTTAGCCCTCGAATCTGAATAATCATGACAGATGGCTTTAAAAAAAAGTTAGCTAAATTTTCAGATAACGCAGCCTTCTGTCGTTTTCTCCTACTCTGAGGTTTATGCAGTTTGTTTAGCAGGCTCTGAACTGCAGGCTGCTCATTGGTGATCAGCTTTCACTTAGTATCTGCAGAATTCACACCACTTGATACCGTATGCTCAGGACTCCAAGGGGTAGAAATATTGTCAGTTCAGATGACAAAAGATCTTCACAGGCCACCCCTCCTCAGCTCAGATATTAAATCCACATTTTACGCACAAAGCAATGTTGGAAATGTAAAAGGCCAAGAGGCGAGCTCTTGGCTCTATCAGCTAGGCCATCGCTTTGTAGCAGAATAAACTCATGTCTGATGCTATAATTACAACCCTAATGGACACACTTAATTTATTTTAGAGAACTGAAGTTGATATCCACTAGTGCTATTATTAAAAAGACTAATGAGAGCTGCTTAGTAAGAAAAGAAAAGATTTATTGAATTCCTTTTGGCACCCGGCACAGCTTAGCAATTTTGAGAGCCCATCAAAACAGCAGATATATACCCTGCTCAGATGTGCTGTACGGGATGTGAGCTGGGTTTCAGATTTTCAATAACAAATCTGTCACTCTGATTTTAATTAGACGGCTTAAAGCAGCTACATCAATAATGGCAGAATGACGGCTTAGTTCAAAGATCATAGAGATGTTACTCTACTTTAATAGTTCTTTTATACAAGTACATATTTCAGAAGTTTGCAAGGCATTCATCTTGACTACCCCTTTCACCAAAGAGAAGACAAAAAAATATTCCTAATTGAATTGAACCACAAACACTACCAGTCATCACAATTTCTATGCCAGGCTGTTGCATCCAGCTGGTTAGGAGGTCTAATTTCACACCATGCAGCAATGAAATGCTGCTAACTTTTATTTGTGAGTATAAAATAGCAATATTTCATAACCACAAAATGCCAGTTGACACCACTGGGTGCACCCTCCACTGGTCGGAACCTGAAAGACAAATGGCTGTCTTGGTTGAGTACTAAAAACTGGACCTTCCTTGTGAAAAGCTCCCAGTGGGGCAGGGGCAGGGGGGACCTGGCAGGGAGGAGGCAGAAGCCCTCCAGACAAGTTCACACGCAGCTGGGAATACTTCTCAGCCCAAGAGAGAGTGGGGGTGATAACCTCAGAGAGAAAAACTGTTGGAAAGGTCCAGCCATTTCTTAAAGGGGTTCTTGCGAGTGTGTGTGCTAAGTCGCTTCAGTCGTGTCCGACTCTGTATGACCCTACGGACTGTAGCCTGCCGGGCTCCTCTGTCCATGGATTTTCTAGGCAAGAATACTGGAATGGGTAGCCATGCTCTCCTCCAGGGGATCTTCCTGACCCGGGGATCAAACCCACATCTATTGTCTCCTGCACTGGCAAGCAGATGAGGTATATATAATTATCATTGTATTTCTTTACACTAATTCTTATTACATGAATAAAAATGTACTGATTGCATAAGTAAACACTTAATATATACATAAACACTATTAATATAGTGATGTATATCCTTTTGTACTTTATCCCATGGAAATAAATATTTTATACATACACATACTCACACTTCCCTTAAAAAGGAAGTCATGCTATATATATAAATATATACTGTAAATTTTTTTGCTTAATAACAATTATTTTTCCATATAAATATATCTCAAAATTATCATTTTAACAATCATGTAATATTCCGTTATGAATTACCCATATTATTTAATCAGTGCCCTCTTGGACATTTAGATAGTCCCCAATTATTTTGCAATTGTGTATATGCATATATACTATTAATAATGATATAGAGTACATAAACATGTTCTCTCCATACATGAACATGTACTATATGTCCACATATATAATTAGATTATGATGTTAGAATAAATTATCTTAGGATAAATTCTTAGAACTGGAACTCCTAGGTCAAAGTATCTTTATTAAAAAAAAATTGTTTTGAATACATGCTAGCCATTGTTTTAAAGCCTAGACATGGAATATTTGTTTTAGAAGCAACTTCTCCTGAATCAGATTCTGACAAAACCCCAGAGTTCCTACTATCATTTTTTCAGTCATACAAATCCACAATTTCATCTCTGCCTCCCCAACAATGCTGTTTATCACTCTCCAGAATAATATGAACTTTCCCTGGACCCAATCCCTATAAGGAACCTTGTTGTGATCAATCTTCAATGATGTACGCATGGTTGTATTGACTCCACATTGGCATGACTAAAGTCCTGAACCTGACTTCTGCAGCTTCTAAATCTGACATGTTTAGAACTGATACCAACATTTTTTACCAGTGCCATCTCACTACTCTGAATCAGGTCTGCCACTTTTCAGTTTATCTGACCTTGGGACAGTGACTTATTATCTATGAGTCTCAGTTTCTTATGTGACCAGGTTTCCTCCTCCAGGAAGCCTTCCTAGACCTCCCATGTCTGGGTTAGAAGCCTTTCTTTGTGTCCCCAAAATACTTCACACTTCACCGAGCATAATATTTAACCACACAGTTCAGTGGTTGCCTGATGACCTGTTTTTCCCCAATACTAGACTATCAGAGCAGGAACCATATGTGTCAATATTGACCACTACTTTTGCACCATTCACTGAAGAATGTGATTGTTGAGTGCTTACCTTGTTCCAGGTACCAGGGATACCTCTTTGCTAAAGATATAGCAGAGAACACAACACATGACACGTATTCCAGCGAGGCAAGAGCAAGCCAATAGCTCAACAGATCAATATGTTCTATGGCAGATTTGGTAACTGCTATGGAGAAAAATAGGACTTAAGTAAGGGAAAAGGAATGCCAGAGGTTAGGGGTGGACTGGGGAAGGCTTGGCACTTAGGCAGAATGGGGTCTGAAGAGGCCTTCCTGAAAGGTGACATGTCAACAAAGGTGTCCAGAGCTGGGAGAGGTCATTCTCCCTGGTTTAAGCAGCCATCTCCTTCTGTTGGTTTCAGACACAAATGCCCTGCATAATATTTTGCTTAACAAAAAGTATCTGCTGCTTTAAAAAGAATTTGTTTTTCTAAATATATCCCCCAGTATAATCAGCTCTGTGCTAGGTATTACAGAAAGTAACTTTTAGTCTAGCCTTGAAACAATGAAAGCTTCTGATGGAGGCTTTAAGTGTTTTAGGATTTAAGTGTTGAGGGAACTGACAACATATACACAAACCCGAATTCATGCTGCAAGTGGCAAGGCTGGGATTAAAATCCTTCTCTGCCACCTCCAGAGCCCACATCTCTCTATTCCACCAGAGATGGGTAAGACCAGCAGGCTGCCAAGTCATTTTAGTTCAGATCTGACAGGACTCCCACAGCACTGGCCCTGCTTTGTTTGAATGCCTTTCCCACATGACCTTGCTGTGTTTAGACACCTTTGACAGCCCACACTGAACATAACCTAAGATGATCTTCACTTTTAGAGTTCCTTGATTGTGCCTCTGTAAGTTCCAAGTGGTGATTTCCTAAAAATTGTAAGGCATTTTAACTGAGATTTCTTCTCAAAAATGTAGATAATTCTAACAGCCGACACACAGTGAGTGTTTTTAAGGATGTGCTTAGAAAGTATTACTCCTGGCCAACTATCTACATCAGATCACTGTCCAGTTTTGCCTTCTGCTCCTCACTGCCTTTCTTCTTTTTTCCTGCTTGCTTCCTGCTTCCAGCTGCCAGCAACTCAGATAATTAAATGCCAAAGTAGTGACACTTGGCATTTCAATGAGCACTCTGTATTTACTACACAGTCTCTCTCAACAGCCCTCCTGCTCAGCATGCGTGTAAGCTCTATGCTGCTCTGCTGAACTGAAGCACTCCTTTGTTGCAGAGTTGGATGAACTGAAGAAAGATGAACTCGGGCAGCAGCCCAGAACTGAGAGGAGAGAGGCAGCAGATTCCCCAATTTCTCCCCTTGCCACCTCTCAGAGTTTATGTCCTCAATTCAATTAAACAAGCATTTGTTAAGACCTTAGCCCTCTGGGTTCAGTCCTCTGCTGGGATACTTTTTAATGAATTTTGTATTAAACAGGACAGAACTTTAGGTCTTTTCATTTCAACCAGGTATTGGCAAGATATTGTATTGTACATGACTGCAAAGTGATTTCACCTTGATGGCTCACCTGATTTTATTTGAAACCTATTAGTGAGGACCGGAGAAGGCAATGGCACCCCACTCCAGTACTCTTGCCTGGAAAATCC
The DNA here is from genome assembly GCA_917880005.1 of Nanger dama. Classification (NCBI taxonomy): domain Eukaryota; kingdom Metazoa; phylum Chordata; class Mammalia; order Artiodactyla; family Bovidae; genus Nanger; species Nanger dama. The sequence goes on along the minus strand of CAKJTW010000017.1, from coordinate 17,646,717 downwards.
CATGGACAGAGGAGCCTGGTAGGCTGCAGTCCATGGGGTCGCACAGAGTCGGACACGACTGAGCGACTTCACTTTGACTTTTAACTTTCATGCATTGGAGAAGGAAATGGCAACCCACTCCAATGTTCTTGCCTGGAGAATCCCAGGGACGGAGGAGCCTGGTGGGCTGCAGTCCATGGGGTCGTTAAGAGTCGGACACAACTGAGCGACGAAATGGCAACCCACTCCAGTGTTCTTGCCTGGAGAACCCCAGGGATGGGAAAGCCTGGTGGGCTGCCATCTATGGGGTCGCACAGAGTCGGACATGACTGAAGCGACTTAGCAGCAGCAGCAGTGAGGATATAGAAGTAGACAGTGGATATAAAAGTCTGACTCTAGCTTCTAAAGCTGTAGTTTATGTCTTGGAATAACTGAATTCATTCAAAAGTTTTCTCTTCCCCAAAGGTATCATTTGTTCAGACTGCAGCTTAGCCATCATCTCCTCCTGGAAGCCTTCCCTGACTCAGTGAGTCTGGGATAAATAGACTCCGAGGTGCTGTGGCACAGCCAGTGCTCCACACAATTCCAGACCATAAGCTCGGAGGACAAGAGCCAAGTCTACTCATTGCCATGGCCTCAGTGTCAACCACACTGACAGAAGTAAATCAATGGTGCAATGCATAATTTCAATTAAACTGCTTTACAAGTGAGATGGAAAATTACCTTCAAATCCCTTCAAGCCATATTGAGCTAAATATGGTCTTAAAATCATCAATGTGATTATTATATTCACAGATAACTTTCATTCATTCAAATAATACATATTTACTGAGTACCTTCTATTAGGTTGCCAAAAGTTCATTTTGATTTTTCCATAATCTGTTATGGAAAAACTTGAACAAACCTATTTTGGCCAACATTGTCCAAACATTGTTCATAAGATTTGCTAGTCAACTGTTATCTTCCTTTCTTTTTAAAAGCCTTTGTTTTTCTCATTCAAAATGGCAACTCACAGGGTATATGCAAAAAATTGGCTCATGAGGGTTTTAGGGGAAATTTTCAATCAATGACCACATTATGGTTAGTCTGAGGCAAGAACCATCATATCACTCTTTATATTGCAGGTGCCTTGCAGTACACATGGTATCCAGTAGATGCTCAATTAGTACTTGTGAAAAGTGAATAACTGAGGAACCCTAAACATGCTAGCCACTACTGCACTTTAAAAAGGGAGGAAGGAAGGGAGGAAGTAAACATGGAAAAATGGAGGGAAGGAAGGAAGATGTACCAACCCACATGAAAATAATTTACTATGGGAATTTTATTTTTGAGTGAAATCAGTAACTGATATGCAAGGAGACTATAAAATCCTTGAGTGGTACCCTCTTCGTATATGCCACACTTTTCATTAATTTACAGTCAAGATGGACTAAAAGGGACAGGTTTACTCTCTGACCTGAAATACACACACACACACTCACACACACGTATCCCAGACAAAATATATACAACAGACACTTTTCCAGACACTGGACACCAGGCAATGAAAAGTAGGGATTCCTAAGATAAAGAAGAAATGAAGTGAGGCCTCCTACTGCCCCAGCTGACTGCTTTAAGAAAATTTCTTGGTTGCAGCACCGGGAAGAAGGTCCCAGGCAGAAAGCAGTAGACTCTCTAAGTTGGGGAAACAGAGCAAGTGGATACGAGGCAGCTAGAGTTTACAGGACAGAACAGAGAAATGTACAGAGAAGAGGATGGTCCAGAAAGAGATTTGTACAGGGTCCCCTCAAGTGTTCAGCCAAGAACTGATAAGTAAACGCATGCATGTGAACACACTGAGTGGGAAGGTAAAACTGAAGGATTAGAGGAAGCAGTGCTGGGAACTCTCAGAGGGATCCTCATATGCCTGCCACTCAAACAGAAAGCTTAGAGTTCACAGGATGCCGGGTGACAGTGATGACTCAGGACAGTCATCCTCAGCAGGGAGGAAGAGTTACCCCGAGATGGAGCACTGCTGCAGGGCTACCCAACAAAACAAGACTGGAAAGGATCACACTATTTGCAAGTGATTCAACTACTCCCCAGAGCAGAGCTCAAGAATATTTACAGGAATGAAAAATATCAAGCACCCAATGAGATAAATTTACATTGTCTGGCATCTGATCAAAAACTATAAGGAATACAAAGAATTAGGAAAATGTGACTCATAATATGGAAAAAAAATCAATCTGGCTTTGATGTATTGATAGATGGTACAGATGTTAGAGTTATCAGGCAAAACCATTAAAATAAAAATTACAACTATGTTCTTTATATTAAAAGAGTTAAGAAGAGACATGGAAGATATCTCAAAGGTAAACTTCTAGAGATGAATATTGCAATGTCTCATAAGAAAATTACACTGTAAGGGATTAACCGCAGACTTGACATTGAAGAAGCAAAGACTAGTGAGGCTGAAGACACAGCAATAGAGACTATCCAAAATGAAACATAGAGGAAAAAGAGAATTTTTAAAAAATGAACAGCGTTTTTGGTTGGGTGTCAGATATGCCTGACTTCAGAGCCTGTGTTCTTCCCACCCTGTCATGCTGCTTCTAGCTGCACAGGATCAACGATGCCCTACCTACAGCAACTTGACTGCCTCACTGAGGTGCCTATTCGGGGTGTGAAGTGCCAAAAGCGGGGGTGAAAGTGTGTGGGAGTGTGCATGTGTGGGGGAGCCGTCTATATTCATGACCTTCCCTGTAAAAATATCAAATCTGGGTACAAATACATGAATAGATGTTGTGAGGTGTGCTGAATAAAAGCTCAGCCCCACATGTGTTGCTTATGGCTAAAGTGACTAGGTACTCAGAAAAACTACAGTGGAGCAAAGAGCTGCTTTTACACAATAAACCCTTGTAAAAACCCAACAAGTTCCGAATTTACTCTTCACATATTAGTATGGCCCACGGGCATCTGAAAAACCAGCATTTAATTAAAAATAAAATAAAGTTTTTACTATGGCCCATTGCCCCACACATAAAATTTTTTTCCCATGAAAATAGTTTATATTAATATGGTGGTTAGCTCAACTACCTTTTTTATTTTTTAAGGAAAACAGGCTTGGCTTCCTGTATCCTTTCATGTGGTGGGCTCTCTGGACCCAGGGTGTGGACCCAGCCTCAGTTCCAGCTGCTGGCACTGGACATCTGGCATGGACTCAATCACATTAACTCATTCCATCACTCAAACAAGGAATGGCACAGAATCACCATGTAACCAAATCCCATGGTTGGAAGGGATAATAACAGATCAATTTATCATTTTTAGCTGCCCAATATTCGTTCTCCGTTTGCAATTCACCCCAACTTATTTTAGGAGAATTAGTTCTTCATCATGAAGTAGTATGAGTCCAAGGGGAAATCCAGGAGCTGGCCACTCTCTAGAGAAACCACAGGGACCAGTTCAGCCAGGGGTTGGGCATGTTATCTATTAAGATTTGGGACAATATTGGGTAGTCTCCCTCAGGGCAATGCACTTGAGTAAGCGATCCAGTTATTAAAGAATTGGTTGGAAATTGTTCGTCATAGGGAAAGTGTACTGACCAAAATTAAGAATGATTCACAGACTCTGAAAGATGTTTCATTTATGTTTTTGGCCATGCCACATGGCATGTGGGATCTTAGTTCCCTGACCAGGGATTGAACCTGTGCCCCATGCAGTGGAAGTGCAGAGTCTTAACCACTGGACCACCAGGGAAGTCCCTGGAAGATGTTTTAGATTCCTCTCAGTCCCATCCATGGTCCTGAAGCTCTCTTTATCCTGTGAGCACTCTACTATCCTGCTTTAGTATGAAGACCTTTGCAATACGGTTAATAATAGTTCCTACCTCCAGAGGACATTATAAAGGGGAGTCAGTACATGTAAAGAGCTTAGAGGAGTACTGGCACACAGCGAATGATAAATGTTAGCAATAAACAATAATAATAACGTTATCATTGCTATTATTTTACATCTATTAAATGGGACAAATAAACCTACTGCATGAGTATATTTCAGATCAAATGTTATAATGTATGTCAAAGGTATCATTAACCATACAGTGCTAAATGAATTTACATAATGCTCATCAGAAATTTGAACTCTCTAGGTTAGAGAAACTAATTTTTATACTCCATGGATGGAATTCAGAGAATCCATAGATCTCTTGAAATAGCATACAAAGCTGTGTGATTTTATGTGTGTGTGTTAATTTGGATCTCTGTATTTGGGGATAGGGTAGGAGGAGTATCCATAGATTTCATTAGTCCCAAAGCCATCCATATCCCCAAAGGAGGCACATCATTGCTTTAGAGCTTCTGGTAAAAGATGTAAGGTCCCTTTCGACCTTAACTAGTGCTTTTCCAAAATTTTGAGACAAGGCTTACAATGGAAAGAGCCTTCAGAGTGGCGGTTGTTCATAGCCGATTCCTCGAGCTTCCCCAGGAAATTCAAGAACTTGCAAAATCCAAGGTCAACTTGGGAGCTAATTTTAAGGGGGTTGATGGCTCAACTAAGGGCTTGCTGGCAGAAGAAGGTAGCCAGCTCTGGCTCCAGGGTGTGCCATCAGCTGTGAAAGAAGGGGACCACATAGCTTTCTTCTCTTTTTCATTCTGCCAGAAGTGGCCACTTTGGGGTTGTCTTTGAAGAAAAGCAGTGTGAGGAGATGCATTTCTAGTATAATGATGGCTCCAAAGTTATTTTTAGACTGACTGAAGTCCTGTTGGCATATAAGGATATAGAGATAACTTCACTGTTAGAATAATATGAGATGAGGTAGGGTCAGAAGACAGTGGATAAGAAAGCCTTGCTTGCATCAGTATAGGGTTCAAAGTGAGAACTACTTTGGAATTTTTTAAAGGTTTTTTTTTTTACATGTTCTCTTGAGAATCTGAAGACAGAAGATCAAGGCTTTGTTACTTTCAAATGTTCTTTCCCCCTCTGTGACTTGGTTTCCTCATCTGTCAAGTAAGGTAATGACAAGCTCTCATGGTTCCTTCAGCTCTAACATTTTGAAAATTAGTGGAAAAAGGACAATTTTATAAAGGCTAGACATTTTACTCAATGTTAGTTACATTTGCCAGGCCTAAATTACCACAAATCTAAGGCAACAGAATCCAAATTAATGAAGTTTTACAGAATGAAATACAGCATAGACCCATATCCTAACCACGATTCTAATGGTTGAGCGGAACATTGAACCATGCCAGTGGACACTAACATAGACATTTTCAAACATGACAGGGAAGGCAGAAATGGAGATCATGTGATGACAGATTTAAAATGATCACTAGATACAGGAGAGAAAACTAAAATTTCACTTGTAAATAAAAAGGGGTTATTTCATTATGAAAATAACATCTGCAAATTTTAAAGTAACTTAATATGAAATTCACTTCCCTTCTTAATTAAAAACCCAGACTATGACACATGTAATTTTAACATGTAAGGTGAATGAAGAATATGAGAGAAAAAACAGAACAGATCCTCTTCTGGGGACAGTCTGGTAATACAACTTATGTCCCCTTAAGCTGGCAAGTGTAACTGACATTGAGTAAAGACATGGAGGGGAGAGCTGCTTGGCTTTGGAACTTTGTAGCACTTCATACACTATACTGGATCTTGAAACTGCCTAACACTTGAGTCACAGATGAAGTCCAAATGTTTTTCCTACAGAAATCTGCCCTTTTGTAAACCAATCCTCAACTTGGTCTAACCCACTGTTCTCTAGTTAGAGGTGGCTATTCTGCAGTGCACAGCCCCCCAACTATACTCCCAATTTAGGTTAACACAAAAATAAACAAATAGTTAACCACAATTAAAGCTTCATTATATAGATACAGGCTCTCTTGACTAAATCAATTAGTAAATGGATTATACACTTCTACTACTGCTAAGATACAGAGAATGTTAGAAGACAAAAAGGCATGAAAAATGCATACAAGAGAGGCAAGGCTGGTTTTTCTCCCATATAGAAGGAGAAAGTGTTTGGGGGTGGTGACCAGCTGGTATGGACAAGAGGGAGACAGAAAAGGCACAGTTTCAGTAAAACTAGAAAAATTAGTAAAAGAAAAGAGTGTTGTCATTAATAAGATAAAAAAAATATGTATGGCAAAACCAATACAATATTGTAAAGTAATTAGCCTCCAATTAAAACTTTTAAAATTTAAATTAAAAAAAATAGAGGAGAATGGAGAGACGCAATTAGGAGACAGGAGGTTCTATTTGGAACTTTCTGTTTTTATATACCTATGGGGAAACCAAGAAATCTATTAGGCAGGGAGTATGGTGGGGGCGGGGTAGACAATGGACTCTTGCTTTCAAGAAAGACTGAAGGCAGGAGGAGAAGGGGACAGCAGAGAATGAGATGGTTGAATGGCATCACTGACTCAATGGACATGAGCCTGAGCAAGCTCCAGGAGTTAGTGATGGACAGGGAAGCCTGGCGTGCTGCAGTCCATGGGGCTGCAGAGTCAGACATGGCCGAGCAACTGAACTGAACTGAACTGAGACAATGGACTCTAGGGTCTGAACTCAGGATTGAAGCCCTGGTAAAACTATGTAGCTTTGGGGGCCTCAATTTCCTCATCCATACAATGGAGATAACATTAATATTTACATGGTAGCTCTACAATAAAGACATATTTACATAGCACCAGTGGGATTCTTAGCATAGTGCCAGCTGCACAAAAACCTCAAATAAATTCTGTCAGTCTTGCAGCTGAAGGGAAAAATTCAGATTCCAAGTCCCAAGGACTAAAAGGGGTTGCAAGTCATAGCTGACTACAGCTCCTGCAACCATTCTAAGTATCTGACCTCCTACAATGAACACAGTGTATCTCTCCAGATAAAGGTTCTGACCCAGCTTCTCCTAAGTTCCTCTTCATCTTGTTTCCACCTGCATTCCCCACTGCCACATAACACCTTGGTTTTTCAGCATCTCCTACAATGGCTGCATGATATCTCTTACTGGCTTTGGTTTCTTGCTTGCCATCAGAATTCCCTGAAAAAATGTATGTGATTCCATTATTTGACTACTTTAAAAGGCTGCATTTATCTTCATTTCTTTCAGGAGAAAGTCCTGAGGCAAGCACATGAAGCTGGCACATCCCCCCTCACCCACCCCCTTGCTGCCATGATCTTCTCTTTTAGGCACCCTGAACTGTGGTGTTGGAGAAGACTCTTGAGAGTCCCTTGGACTGCAAGGAGATCCAACCAGTCCATTCTGAAGGAGATCAACCCTGGGATTTCTTTGAAAGGAATGATGCTAAAGCTGAAACTTCAGTAATTTGGCCACCTCATGCGAAGAGTTGACTCATTGGAAAAGACTCTGATGCTGGGAGGGATAGGGGGCAGGAGGAGAAGGGGACGACTGAGGATGAGATGGCTGGATAGCATCACAGACTCGATGGACGTGAGTCTGAGTGAACTCCAAGAGATGGTGATGAACAGGGAGGCCTGGCGTGCTGCGATTCGTGGGGTCGCAAAGAGTCGGACACAACTGAGCGACTGAACTGAACTGAACTGAATAGCTCTTTCCTGCAGATATTGCATCTCTGTGCTTTACCACATACTGCTCCTTCTTGCCGAGAAAATTCTTCTTGTCCACCTCTGTGCTCTGAGCATAACTTGCATGTCCTCGAAGATGCAGCACAAATGTCACCCCCTCAAACAGAGCCCTTCCTGATACATTGAACCAGCCACTTCCCCCAATTCCAGATCTCACATGGGTTCTGACTTGGAGTGCTAGTCCATTTAGAAGCAATTATGCTTGATAGAGAAGGCAATGGCACCCCACTCCAGTACTCTTGCCTGGAAAATCCCAGGGATGGAGGAGCCTGGTGGGCTGCAGTCCATGGGGTAGCTAAGAGTCAGACACGACTGAGCAACTTCACTTTCACTCTTCACCTTCATGCACTGGAGAAGGACATGGCACCCCACTCCAGTGTTCTTGCCTGGAGAATCCCAGGGATGGGGAGCCTGGTGGGCTGCCGTCTATGGGGTTGCACAGAGTCAGACACGACTGAAGTGACTTAGCAGCAGCAGCAGCATGCTTGATAGAAGTTTCAGAAACTCATCAAGGAAAGCCAAAAACGGCCCTATTCCTCAGAACACAAGATCTGAGGTGACTAAAGCACCACCACATGAATGCAGTTCCCTCTCTGCACAGAGAAAACTGACACTGAGCTTACAGATGTGCTATGGGCTATTATGATTTTTCATAATGAACATGATATAATTTCCCATCCTGAGCTTTCCTATGTGGAATTGTACACTAAATCAAATCACCTTGATTGTTACTGGGAGCTAATTCAAGTAAGGCAGTGGTGGAAACTTGTTTGGCTGAATTCCTAGGTCCAGTTAGTTATATAACCAAGGCTCACCTTCTCTTTATCACTTCTTCATAGCCTTCATTTTAATATTCTGTTTGAGCTTTCATTTGTGAATAACATCATTCTTCTGCAGCATAATATATCCTATCTCTCTCTTTTTTTTTTTTTGCACACATTTCTGTAACATGCAGCATCCCAATAACAAGCACCATCACACTTCTGCTGATTAGACCTGATATGCTATTATTTGGCAAAAATTCTAACAATTTACCCATGGAAGTGTATTAAGAGTCTAAAAAAATTGTATGTCATCATCACTATTTAAAAAATACAATGGACCATAGAATTAAGCCTCTCAATCAGTTACCAACAACCAGTTCCAAGGTCAGAGGTTTACATATGAGGCCAGTTGGCCAGAGAAGTACCTCCAGACTCCAGGGAATCAGAGCTGCTGTTGTCTTTCGGCTCATTTGCAACCCTTGTTCTAACAGTGTGCTCCGGGTGGACTGACTCCCAGCATCCCCTGCTCTACGGAAATGGAGACCACAGAATGCTTGGCTTCAGGGCCGCCACAGCCTGCAATGAGTGTGAGATGTTTCTGTGGAGCAGGCTGTGTTAAAGATGCTGCTTGACAAGTTGACGTCAAAGAGGCTATAAATATGCCATTGGTTCCTGGGGCTGGAAAATTCTTCCTGACATGAGTATGGCGTTTCTCACTGATGCTGAGAAAAAGCACTTCAGATTAGTTTAAGGCCGGTTGAATCTTGATGAATCTCTCAGTGAAGCTCTTCAGTAGAATCCCCCACTCTTAAAATACTCTCAAAGCACCATTTTACTTTTCTTCTGTGACTCTTAACTCATTTCAAGTAAATAAATCTGTATTATATTAGTATCTCTCAGAGGGCTGCAAGCTCCATGAAAGCAGAGATCTTGTGTATGTTGATTATAGTTGTACTACTCCTAATTACTAGCAGAGGTTCTGACACATAGGAGACATTCACTATCTCTCTATGGGATGAAAAGTTCTGCAAAATACCCTTGCTTTTCTTACCCCAAACTCCTTCCACTTCCTCTGTCCTTATCTCCTCTCTGTCCTGTTCCTTAAAGTGAAAGTGTTAGTCGCTCAGTCGTATCTGACTCTTTGTGACTCCATGGATAGTAGCCTGCCAGGCTTCTCTCTCCATGGGGTTCTCCAGGCAGGAATACTGGAATGGGTTGCCACTTCCATCCTGATGAGCTCCAGGCATCTATTGCTGGTTCCAAAATTGAAAAAAACGATTTGAACACTCATCTTGATGGCACATTGAACACAAAATCAGCAGGGTTAGCATACTCTAAATAGTTCTGCATTCACAGGAAGAGCAGTGAGTAGTGTTAGGGACAATGTACAATAAAAAGGTAGGTCATTACTCTCACAGAATTTACAATTTAGTAGGAAAAGGTTAATCTCAAAAAGTATACTCAGTAAACATGGCCACATATAAAAAATACTTTTAAATAATGCATAAAGAAGGAATATCTCAAGAATACGAAGATATGAGATGTAAAAATTATTGGTCCAAGTGTATCCTATTAAAAGTTGCCGTGTGTAAGGTTATTTTACATGAGAAATCTTCATACTTCAAAGTGATCAAAATTAATTCTGATGAGTGAAGTACAATTCAATTCTAGCCTTAGATATCTTGAATTTCCAGGCAGGTCCAAGAATTTCTCTCTTCATTACTATTACTTCGTTTCTCTCCAGGGCCTCCAGAGAGATTAGGGAGATGGGGTCAAATTTGCATGTTAGTTCCTCTTCCTCATCAATACAGAGGCTCTTTGGAGGCATGAATTGGGAGCAGACAGCAGATCATAATGATCAAACCAGTCAGTCCTAAAGGAAATCAACCCTGAATATTCACTGGCAAGACTGATGCTGAAAAGCTGAAACTCCAATACTTTGGCCAATACTATGAGTGAAGAGCCGACTCATTGGAAAAGACTCTGATGCTGAGAAAGACTGAAGACAGGAGGAGAGGGGCACGACAGAGGATGAGATGGTTGGATGGCCTCACCAACTCAATGGACGTGAGTTTGAGCAAGCTCCAGAAGATGGTGAGGGACAGGGAAGCCTGGTGTGCTGCAGTTCATGGGGTTTCAAAGAGTTGGACACAACTGATCACGGAGCAGTTAGGACTAAGGAGGCCTTGAACAATTTGTTAGGGCAGGGAATAAAAGAGAAAGTTCGCCACCCTGGGCAAAGGCAGGGCTGAGCAGGCACTTACAGTGTGCAAGGGGGTGAGGGCAGGCTGGGAAGTGGCCTAAGTGCAGTGGAGGAACAGGGGACACAAGTTGACCTTATAGAGTAGGAAGGGAGTCATAGGGAGCCTTCAGGATCCTCAGCAGCGAAAGTGGGCCCACTGTGGAATCATTTCTGGAAAGGAACACCTCCTAGTGTCCCTGGGGTCTTGACTTTCATTTCCACTTGAAAGAAAAAGATTAAAATGCAAGTAGTAGGAGGCAACACATGGAAACTATGCGGAATAAATGCTTGTCAGTCGAGAAGGCAAATGGGCTGGTGTCAGAGTCATTTTTTGGAAAGGGGCAAATAAAACAAATGGTACTGGATTACTAGAGACCGGAAAGAGCAGCAGGCAATGGATCAAAATGCAGAGATAAAATGCAAAGAGGAGGAGGGACAAACAAAAGTCAAATTCCAAAGGCCTGCTGTTTTGCCCAGGCTCACCTACAAGTGGCTGAGACAAAGCAGTGAAGCCAAGGAGATTTCTGGCCTGTTTGCCTGGGTGCAATTCTGCTTCTCTGGATGTGTGAAGAACTGTTTGTCCATTTTAGGGATGGTTTGGAGTCATACACTTATCACTCTGTCAGTTTATCAGGATATTTATCATTCTGGAAATAAAAAGTATGTAGAGACTAACTCTACATGTTCTTTTGAAAATGTGTCTCACTGATAGTTAATGGGTGTAGGACTTTCGGTGGGGGAGAGCTAGAACTCTTTCTTTGGTCACTAACAGAGCACTGCAACAGAGGTGACCTAAGAGTGAAATCCCAGGCTGTCTGTGGCTCCTGATTGACTTTAATAAAGTGAGTACAAAGGTCTTCCCAACACTCTGAATGAATAAGGAATTCAAAATTCACTGGATGGAGGATTGGGTAGATGGGCAGATGGATAGAAGCTAACATGTTCAGGCCTTTGGCTGGCATATTCATATTTCTTGGAGGTTTTCTAACAAGGGATTCTGTAAGAGAACCTGGCTATCCATGGTTTACAACAAACCTAGGTCCACCCCAGGAACCCTGGCTAGGTACTGTGACTTGGCTGTTCGGTTTTCTGGGCCTGTGGGAGGCATCACATAAGCTAATCCTTGTCATGAGATGTCTTCTATCATATCCCCTAACCAGGCAGGGCCAGAAGACATATCCTTCCCAGGTGGAGGCCCAGTCACTTGCTGGTAAATTCTTTCACAGAAGGACATTCAAAACCCTGAGAGATATCTCAAAAGGTTCTAGAGGTTTCCAGTAGGCTGTAAGCTCTGCATTTTTGTCACAGAGGGAGGGAGGAAATCATGGAACAACTTTAATCTTATTCTACATACAAAGTAATTGCTTGTACTTAAAAAAAAAAAAAAAAAAAAAAACACCCTGGATTGGTCTGTCTGATTTCATTAAGGCTTTCAGAGCGGCACGTTTTAATTCCTTTGCTGTTTCCATGTAGTGCTATTGTATTTACTTGCTAAAGCAGAGAACAGAAAAGAACATGACATTCCAGAATATACTCTTTCCCATGATATGCCCTTCCTCTATCAGCACGGGGTACCTTTACTTCACTTTTTCCCTACACAGCTGCATAAATTAAGACAGGAATCAGCTGACTACACTGCCTCTTTTTGTCTCTTTCCTCCCTCCTTCCTATTAAATATGGCTCCTATCCAGGGTGCTCTTGGCATGGAGACTTCGTCTCTCTCCCAGGTCCCCTACCCTAGTAAAGTCACGGTTACTCTGCCAGGCTCCACACAGCTTGTTACTGCTCTAGTCATTCTGACTTGTAAAGATCAAATGTTCTGCTACATATTACAATGTTTATATGTCTGACTGCATTCCTCTTTAACAAGTGGCCCATGACGGAAAACAAAGGAAGTTTCTTGTTGCTTTTTTTTTCTCTGCTGATAAAGTGGGGTCCAAAGAATGCAGGAAAAGATGCTTTATAAATTTAATGTCTAAATAGGCACAAACTAATAAATATATAAGATTCTTTCATGTTTTGGTTAGACAGAAAGGCTAAACCTGTCAAAAATAATCTATATCCTCTGACATATTTAACCAATGGATAGTTTCAAATCCTTTTTTATCAAGACTTCTCTCAAAAACAGAAAGGAAATTGGCTTTCATCCTAACTTCCCTTACTCCTGTCATCTGTAGAAGCCTTCAGGTAGCCAGCCAGAAAAAAAGGTACAACAATCAAGGCCTGGGTCACTATAGGGTCACTGGCTCTTAAATATCATCAAGAATGAAACAGGAGCCAAACTCTCCTAAACTAGAAAAAGTCAGAGTCAAAATTAAGGTGAGGAGCCATGATTAAGGCTCTCTTAGGCAATAAAAAACATCCTCTTATATTTGGTACACTCCCTACACATAGAGCTTAATTCACTCAGAAGATTCTTCCTCAACATTTTCATCAAAATTAAATATAATTCTTGTGTCAGAAAAAGAATTTCACAATTTTAGGGATCATTAATTGCAAGGCACTAATTTCTGGTACATGGATGTTTGAGGCCAGAAGGCAAATGTATGTTCTTCTCTAGAATATCATCTTCTACCACAGATTTTATGGATACACATCAGCTACCACCAGGATCACTATTCTTTTTAATAAATTATGTCAACTAGTAACAGCAAGAGATTTTTCAACTAATAAACATTTCAGCAAAGAGAAAGATTTGCTTTCCTGTAAGAAATCCCAACAAAGTTTGTGTGGATCACACCAAAGTGTGGAGAAATTCTTAAAGAGATGGGAATACCAGACCACTTTACTTTCTTCCTGCAAAACCTATTTTCAGGTCAAGGAGCAGCAGTTAGAACCCAGACATAGAACAATGGACTGGTTCCAAATTGGGAAAGGAATACATCAGGTTGTAAATTGTCACTCTGCTTATTTAACTTACATGCAAAATACATCATGTGAAATGCCCAGTTGGATGAAGCACAAGCTGGAATCAAGATTTGCTGGGAAAAATATCAATAACAAATATCAGTAATGCAGATTACACCACTCGTAGACAGAAAACGAAGAGGAACTAAAGAGCATCTTGATGAAAGTGAAAGAGCAAAGAGAAAAATCTGGCTAAAACTCAACATTCAAAAAACAAAGATCATGGCATCTGGTCCCATCACTTCATGGCAAATAGATGGGGAAACAATGGAAACAGCGACAGACTTCCTTTTCTTGGGCTCGAAAATCGTTGCAGATGGTGACTGTAGCCATGAAATTAAAAATGCTTGCTTCTTGGAAGAAAAGCTATGACCAACCTAGAGAGCATATTAAAAGCAGAGACATTACTTTGCCAACAAAGGTCTCTATAGTCAAAGCTATGGCTTTCCAAGTAGTCAGGTATGGTTGTGAGAGTTAGACCATAAAGAAAGCTGAGTGCCAAAGAATTGATGCATTTGATCTGTGGTGTTGGAGAAGACTCATGAGATTCCCTTGGAATGCAAGGAGATAAAACCAGTCAATCCTAAAGGAAATCAGTCCTTGGAAGGACTGATGTTGAAGCTGAAAGTCCAATATTTTGGCCATCTGATGTGAAGAGCTGACTCATTTGAAAAGACCCTGATGCTGGGAAAGATTGAAGGTGGGAGAAGATGACAGAAGATGAGATGGTTGGATGACATCACGGACTCAATGGACATGAGTTTGGGTAAACTCCAGGAGTTGGTGATGGACAGGGAGGCCTGGTGTGCTATACAGTCCATGGGGTTGCAAAGAGTCGGACACAACTGAGCGACTGAACTAAACCAAACTGAACTGACTGGACAAGATGCCATGATCTTAGTTTTCTGAATGCTGAGTTTTAAGCCAACTTTTTCACTCTCCTCTTTCACTTTCATCACGAAGTTCTTTATTTCTTCTTCGCTTTCTGCCATAAGGGTGGTGTTATCTGCATATCTGAGGTTATTGATATTTCTCCCAGCAATCTTGATTCCAGTTTGTGCTTCATTCAGCCTGGCATTTTGCATGCATGATGTACTCTGCATATAAGTTAAATAAACAAGGTGACAATATGCAGCCTTGATGTACTCCTTACCCGATTTGGAACCAGTCTGTTGTTCCATGTCTAGTTCTAACTGTTGCTTCTTAACCTGCATACAGATTTCTCAGGAGGCAGGTCAGGTGGTCTGGTATTCCCATCTCTTGAAGAGTTTTCCACAGTTTGTTGTGATCCACACAGTCAAAGATTTTGGCATAGTCAATAAAGCAAAAGAAAGTCAAACTGAAGTTGCTCAGTTGTGTCCGACTGTTTGCAACCCCATGGACTGTAGCCTATCAGGTTCCTCTGTCCATGGGATTTTCCAGGCAAGAATACTGGAGTGGGTTGCCATTTCCTTCTCCAGGAGATCTTCCTGACCCAGGGATTGAACCTGGGTCTCCTGCATTGTAGGCAGATGCTTTACTGTTTGAGTCACCAGGGAAGTGTATATTAATAAAGAAAAAACAGATGCTTTTCTAGGGAGAAGGAAATGGCAACCCACTCCAGTATTCTTGCCTGGAGGATCCTGTGGACAGAGGAGCCTGGTGCGCTGCTGTCCATGGGGTCGCACAGAGTCAGACATGACTGAAGTGACTTAGCAGCAGCAGCAGATGTTTTTCTGGAACTCTCTTGCTTTTTTGATGATCCAGTGGATGCTGGCAATTTGATCTCTGGTTCCTTTGCTTTTTCTAAATCCAGCTTGAACATCTGGAAGTTCACAGTTCATGAACTGTTGAAGCCTGACTTGGAGAATTTTGAGCATTACTTTGCTAGCATGTGAGATAAGTTCAATTGTGTGGTAGTTTGAACATTCTTTGGCAATGCCTTTCTTCGGTATTGGAATGAAAATTGACCTTTTCCAGTCCTGTGGCCACTGCTGAGTTTTCCAAATTTGCTGGCATACTGAGTGCAGCACTTTAAAAGCATCATCTTTTAGGATCCGAAATAGCTCAGCTGGAATTCCATCACCTTCCCTAGCTTTGTTCTTAGTGATGTTTCCTAAGGCCCACTTGACTTTGCACTGGAGGATATATGGCTCTAGGTGAGTGATCTCACCATTAATCCAGTGTGACCTTTCACCTCCAATAGCATACGTACCATTGAGTTTCCAGTTAATATAAGCTAATTCTCACAGCTAGCCATATTTTGAGGCATAAAATGGGTCTCCCAATGAAATATAAAGTAAATCTTGAGATCAGGCTCAATGTTCAATAAAATGTGATAACTCATCAATAAGGTAATGCCTCTTGCATAAACCAGGAAGGGACAACTAATGCACCTCACTCAGGCTGCACTATGGCCTGTGGGAGAGTTGTGGGTGAACAAACAGGACCAGATTCAACAGCACACACACAACCACAACCAAAGACACAGTAGGCTGAGTCAGCAGATTACACATCAACCTGGGTAAAGTCCTGTAGACCTAATGCTGCTTACTTAACCCAACACACAACTAATTTCCATGGAACTTTTGCCCCAATAAGGAAAGGTGAAATGAGGCCCAGAAATGCATTAAGAACTGTGATATCAGCACTTATAATAAAGAGATAAAAAGGGAAAATCTTTAAGAAAGAGACTATTTATATGCTTTTAAATTCAATACTCAAGTAAGCAAGTGGAACCAATAAGAGGGATCCAGATACAGCAAGTGATCCAATCTGGAAATCCTCTTTGTCCCCATGAGGCTGATACTCTTCTCTTCTACTTGGAAACACTCATAGGGGAAACCTACCACACACTTCCCGCAGTGAGAGACATCTGGTGATGAAACTTTTTCTGCCCCTTAGGCAGAACTGACAGCCACCAGTGGGAGCCTCTGTGGCACCAGGTAATCTGAGCCAAACAAAATAGCACCACAAAGGCTCAAAATATTAAACTTTGCCTATTAAAGTAGGCAAACACCACATGCTAAACCTAAACAGAGTGACTGCTAAAATAAAAGACTGAAATAGAATCCAGAGTTTCCAAACATCATAGACAAAATGTCCCTGATTTAATTTAAAAAATCACCTATCAATCCAGAAACAAGAAAATCACAACTTGAGTAAAAAAGATAAGCAACTATTGCCAATACCAAAATAAATCAGATGGATTTTAAAGCAGTTGTCATTAATATGCTTTAATCAACTATAAAGGTTCTCACAAGTGAAAAATTAGAAAATATCAGGAAATAAATAGAAGCTATAGAAAAGAATCAAGTGGAAATTATAGAAAATGCTATATTAAAAACAAAGTAACTGGAATTTGAAAACTAACTAGATAGACTCAATAATAGAGACAATAGAAGACAGAATCAGTGAAATTGACAGAATAAGAGAAGTTACCCAATCTCAACAAAAAGAGAAAATGTACTGAAAAAAATAACCAGCAGAGTCACAGGGACGTATGGAACAATAACAAAAGATCCAGCATTTGTAGCATCAAAGTTTCAGAAGGAGAGAAGGAGAATGTGGCTGAAAGAGGATATGATGAAATAATGGCTGAAAACTTTCCAAATGTAGAAAAATATACAAACCCACAGATCCAAGAAGCATAGTGACAGTAAAGAGAATGGACCTAGAAACATCCCATACTAAGACAGATCATAATTAAAAATTTGGAAACTAAAGATAAACATATTGAAAGCAGCCAGAGAGAAAGGATATACTACCTACACGTGAATATCAGTTTAACTAACAGTGGATTTTTCATCTGTAACCATGGAGGACAGAACAAAGTGGTTTCTAGTGTGAAATGAAAGAACTGTTGACTAAGAATTCTATATCCAGAGAAACTATCCTTTAGCAATAAATGGAAAATAAAAATCATTTTCAGATAAAGAATAATGAAAAATTTGATACTAGCAGACTTTACCCCTTAATGACCGATTGAAGACATTTCTTCAAACAGAAAATAAATATGAAAAGAAGGAATTCTAGAGCATTAAGAAGGAAGAAGATATAATGGAAAAGGAGAAATATTGCTATATATAGTAGGTCATAATTTATTGATGGGTTTTACAATTCACACTTGATGATTAAAATAAAAATTATAATTCTGATCCTAAGACAATGATATTTGAAAGTGGGGAAAGTAACAAGACTTAAACAGAAGTGAGATTTCCATATCTCACTCAAATTTTACAGGAAAGGCACAGGCCCTAGAAATGTTAAAACAGTCTTAACAAAGAAAAATAAAAGAAGAATCACTCTATATTAGGCCTTATTCCATAGCTGCAATAATCAAGACAATGTGATATTGATGAAAGGATAGACACATTGATCAATGGTATACAATGAAAAACCCATAAATTGGACCACACAAAATATATTCAACTGACATTTAACAAAGGCAAAAAGCAGTTCAATGGAGGAAGGGTAGCGTTTTCAACAAACGGTGCTGGAACACCATAGACAAATGGGTATCCACAGGAAAAAAAAAAGAATTTTGACCTAAACCTCATATCTTTTATAAAATTAACTCAAAATGGATCATAAGCCTAAGTGTAAAACATAAAACTACATAACTTTTAGAAAAAAATCCATAGAAAAAGAATGGAAAGACAAGCTATGTTGAAAGAAAATATCTGCAATTGCATACTCAATGAAAAGTTAACAAAAGCTTACATAAATATTTTTAAAACTCAAAATTAACATAATAAATAATCCAATTAGAAAATGGGAAGAGATGTACAAATATTTCACAGAAGATGGCAAAGAAGCACCTGAAAAGATTTCAACAACATTAGGACCAGGAAAGTGTAAATCAAAACTACTAGATATCACTACTTGCCTATCAGAGAGGTTTAAAATTTAAAAAGTGGTAACAACAAGTGCTGACACTACTATGGGGAAATTGGATCACTCATATATTACTGGTAGAATATATATATAACCTGTAAAATGTTATAGCAATGGTAAAAAACACTTTAGTAGTTTCATATAAAACCAAACATAGAATTATTATATGATCCAGAAATTGTACAGTTGTTTATCCAGAGAAATGAAAACTTATATCCATACATAAACCTGTATACACATGTTCATAGCAGTTTTGTAATAGCCCCAAATTGGAATCAGTCTAATTGTCCTTCACCAGGTAAATGGTTATAGAAAGTGTAGACTTTTATACAGTATTATTCAGAAATAAAAAGAATAAGTTATTGATGCACATGCACATGCTCAGTCATGCCCAATTCTTTGCTACCCTATGGACTATGGTGCCTATGGGTGTCCCTGGTGGCTCAGATGGTAAAGAATCCGCCTGCAATGTGGGAAACCCAGGTTCGATTCCTGGGTTGGGAAGATCCCTGGAGAAGGGAGCAGCAACCCACTCCAGTATTCTTTTGGGCTTCCCTGGTGGCTCATACAGTAAAGCATCTGCCCGCAACGCGAGACCAGGGTTCAATCCCTGTGTCAGGAAGATCCCCTGGAGAAGGAAATGGCAACCCATTCCAGTATTCTTGCCTGGAAAATTCCATGGACTGAGGAGTCTGGTAGGCTACAGTCCACGGGGTTGCAAAGACTTGGACACGACTGAGCAACTTCACTTCACTTTCACTACAGACTATAACCCACCAGGCTATATAGTCCTCTGTCCATGGGTTTCTCCAGGCAAGAATACTGAAGTGGGTTGCATTTCCTCCTCCAGGGGATCTTCCTAACCCAGGGATCAAACCTGCGTCTCCTGCATTGGCAAGCGTATTCCTTACTCCTGAGCCACCTAGGGAGCCCTTTCATGCACACAGAAAATTAAATGAATTTTCAGTGAATTACACTGAGTTAAAAAAAGCCAACCCAAAGAGGTGACATGCTGCATAATTGCATTTATGTAACATTTCTAGCTGAAAAATTTTCTAGTAATACAGATTAGACTTCCTGGTAGGCCAAGTGGTTAAGAATCCTCCTGTCAATGCAGGTGATAAGAGTTCAATCCCTAATCTGTGAAGATTCCACATGCTTCAGGGCAACTAAGCCCATGCCCAACTACTGAAGGCTGCATGCTCTGGAGCCCATGGTCTCCAACAGAAGAAGCCACCGCAAATGAGAAGCCCGCACACCTCAAGCAGAGAATAGCCCCTGCTCCCTGCAATGAGAGAAAGTCCACACACAGCAGCACACAC
The DNA here is from genome assembly GCA_917880005.1 of Nanger dama. Taxonomy (NCBI): domain Eukaryota; kingdom Metazoa; phylum Chordata; class Mammalia; order Artiodactyla; family Bovidae; genus Nanger; species Nanger dama. The sequence goes on along the minus strand of CAKJTW010000017.1, from coordinate 17,627,038 downwards.
ACCCAGCATCATATTCAAAGAAAGAATGAAACAAAGCAAGAAAAAAGAAATGAAAAAAAAAAAAAGAAGACGATTAATGCCAAAAAGGTTAAGGATAGAGGGATGGGAGGCAAGAGTATATGACTACAAAGAGGAAAGAGGAGAGAAACTTGGGATGTTGTAAATGCTCAGTATCTTGACAGTGGTGGTGAATACAAGAACAAGCAGTACAATTATATACAAACATACATACACACACACACACGGACATTTCTGTATTATTTCTTACAAGTGTATATGTATCTATAATTACCTCAAAAACATTTCAATTTAAAAAGCCTGAATATTGTCACAATTTGAATGATGAGAGCAGGAAATATTTCTACTATGTAGTTAATTTTCAAACTAGGCATGTGGCAACCAAGGCCAGGTGTATAGCATGGAAAGGGCCTTGGGCAAACTGCCTTCATGCATAGTTTTTCATCACTCAGTTAATCATCACTGAAAAGCCACTGCTTTACAAGAGAAAGAGGGAGGGAATGTTAGATTCACACAATATTGGGATCAGTCAGGAGGAAGACAGATGCTAGTAAACATCCTATCAGTCAATTGCCAATTACTGATAGCAATTAAATCTTAGATTCCAGAGGGTAATGACACATCTGTTTTATTTGCCAAAGATTGATCAGCACCTGGCAGAGCCTCTTACTCTTGGTAGGCACTCAGTAGGGTTGACTGCTGAATGAAAACAAATACATGCCCAACACAGTGAGACTAAAACAGAAATTCCTGCTAACTAGGAGTTCACAATATTCTGGCTCTGTAGGTCCAGTAGGAATTTCCTGGCACTCTTAACAATTGCCTAAGCCTGTGCCTTCAGAAGGTTGAAGGATATAACTTGAAGCTGTCCAGCCTGAAAGTCAAAATTAGTTTTCACATATCCAACCTTATCCATGTTTCTTTTGTTATTGAAGTATAGTTGATTTCCAATGTTGGGGTACATATTTATTTTAATATTTCAAAATCTATTAAATTTTATACAAGTTAAATGACAGAGTAAGCTTACCCTCATCCCTTTCAAATAAAAAGGTTCATCCTTAACACTGAACCCCCAAATTTAAAAGGAGGTCCAAAGAACAACGGAGTTCTTTGAAGTGTGAAATGTCAAAATGAAACAGGTTTGTTTAGTAGAGAACCAGAATGATGTTTCTGATGTAGAAAATGAGGGCTATGGAACCTGACAAGAGTCTCCTATTATCTTTATTCTAACTTGTTCTTAAACAGAAGTAGCTCCTACCATAACAGCAGAAGCACCCAGTTCCTACAACAATTTGGATGAAGGGGCTATTGCAAAGAAATAGCATATCACACATCTTGCAATAGCAAATTGTGTTAGTTTTTAAAAATGCAAAGTATTTTATTAAGATGCCTTGAAGACTAGTGTACAAACTGGTACATCAGCAGCTTTCATTACATCAAGTGTCCATTTTGATTGTGACTTTTACCTCCCCAACGAAAGTCTTCTTAACGAAAATGCCAAAGAGTTTCAATGGATGGCACTGGGCTCAAATCTGGATGAAGATTATTATATGCAAGGGTTAGCAGAAGTAAAACTAATGAACCACGTAGTTTGCAAACTCTGGATATAATTGAAGTTTGGCTTTGCCTGAAGCTTTAATATGCTGGAAACACAAAATTACACAAGTCCTGGAGTCTGTTCACTCTATTCACAATATCTTCATTTGCCATACTTCACAGAGTAATAAATGGAATTATTAATACTTTAATTTTTGTGCTAATTTAATTACATTTTTGCATTTTAACTGTCGCTTACCTTGGGAGTTAGCAATATTTTATTATTATATAGTCTGTCATGATTTCATGTGGGTTGAATTTTAATTGAAGCTTTATTGTAACATAAAGGACAATTACTTCGAGAGGAACTGAAGTCTGATTTTATAGTATAAAGTAAGTCTATGAGAAAATAGAACACCCCCTTGAAAATGTTGCTTTAGGGCAGCTTTGTCTGTTCATGTCACAACCACAACTAATGATGTCAGAATGTGGACATTCTAAAGACAAATACAGAGGCATTCGCTTTAATCTTATATGCGGCCTACACTAATGCTTAGCATTCAAAACAAAACAAAACATGTTTTCCAGCAGTTATTTTAGGGAGAAAATGTGATTTTTGGTTTTAGCTATTGAAAATGTTAAAGTTCAAAATTTAACAAAAGAGATTAGTAAAATTTAGTACTCTGTGTTTCTTAATGTTACTTGCTTCTTTGAGAAAGTGGGCAACAAAGAAATCTTTTTCTCTGTTAAAGTTTCTGCTGAGAAGTGTTTAGAGAAACTGCATTGCGCCCTTTCCCCACAGGTAAATGAGAATGTATAAAGATTCCAAACCAAACCCCTCTCAAAGTAAAAGAAAAAATGCTCATTTATGAGATAGAGTTGATAAGACTAATAACTCAGAAGCTCAATATAAATATATGTTTTTCCATTATTAGGGAGTAAATACGATTTTAAAGCAAGATGATAGGCATTTTCATTATAACTGTTCTTTGTACTTTTAACAGTTTTTGTGAATTTCCATTATAAAAGTTAAAAAAGAGGACAACAATGAATTCGCTGTTTGTAAAGGTATTCCTAATCTTTGAACATCATTTTAGATTTAATTTGGTCAGTGTAAAACAAAAAACCAAACAATGTGATATCCAATCATCTTTCCTCTGACCAGTTCTGATAAGGTCACTTTTATCCCCTAGGAGGTGGTAGACAATTTTGTCTTAGTTTAGTTTGATGTGTGTGAAGATTTTCTTTGGGGAATAAAATCCTTAGCAAAGATCTCCCTGTGTGACATGAAGCCAACTAGCTAAGGCTCAAAATAAGGCTGGCTGCCAGTGTAAATCGTATCTTTCTTGGCTTCCCACGTGAGCCAGATGTTGGGGATTTTCTGAGCAACAGGATCATGGGGAAGAAAGTTTTTGCATTTCCTGTGTTCTTACTCCATTTCTCAACTTTCAGGATTTAAGGGCAGTCAACAATGTCATGAATGGACCTGAACATGTCTCCACAGTAAAATCCACTGACAATGCACCTCACTCTGCCATGGCCTCATACATACCATCTGTCAGATCAGGCTCTCTATACTGGTTCTTCCCCTAACTGTTTCACAGAAGGGCAGTGAGGCAAGTGTAATCTTTTAGTCTTCTGAAGCCTGAATGGCAAGCATACAGTATAGGTAAAAATATGGGTATATGTAAAAACATCATAAATTCTCATTTTCTATGAATACCAACATCATTTTCATGTATTTCCAAGTAAAGAATTCCCGGGGTCCTGATGAATGTCTATCTATGCCATTGTAAGCAAGTATGTTTGTATGCATAAGCAAACACGTATTTAAGCAGTCTATTATCAGGATTTTCCTCATTATTAAATACTCTTAAATAACTTTAATGACTGCATAATTTTATCAAGTGTTCACAGCTAATTTATTCTACTAGTACTATATTGCGAGATAATGAGTTTACTTCCACATTTTTTGTCTGTTATAAATAATTTGTTTAGTCATGTTTTGAAAGCATTTTGAAATTGGAAAAATCCAATGTAAATGGGCTGCTTTCTGAATCACTTCCTTTCTGTTTCAACCTCAGCCTTTCTAGGGACAGTAGTTTTCAAACTCTAGTATGCATCAGAGTCATCTGGAAGGCTTGTTAAAACACAAATTTCTGGGCCCCACTTTCAGAGTGTCTGATCAAGAAGGTCTTGGGGGACCTGAGAATTTGCATTTCTGACCAGTTCCATGCTCTGGACCATACTTTGAGAAATATTGTGCAGAGATGCACCTGCTGGATTTATGAAACTGATAGAGCAAGAGTCTTATCATTAGGGTGTCATCTCTTTTTACCCTCCCATTGAGAAATAAAAGGTGTTTCAGTTGCACTATCTTACAACATAGTCCATGGCCTGACATGTGCTCAGGTATCCTCTTAATGTTAAGGATGTTTGGCAAATAAGCAATATTGGCAGGAGAGACTGCAATTTGACACCTGTTCCTCGATTTGGGATTCATTTTTCTCATCAAAATTTGGCAAGTATATGTCTTCCTTAAGGTTAGGCTGTGAAAATACACTCTGACTCACAAACCTAGTTTAAAATACCACAAGTGGTAAATAACTATTTCCATAACTGAGTATTAAATATCTTCATTTTGAGTTGTTTAACATGCTTTGCTTGTATAATGAGATCTAAGTATTTACACAGAATTTGTGCATTATTGTGTGAATAAATCAGAACCAGAAACTTTCTCCCTGTGTATAGCCTCTCCCCTGCTGTCAGCCTATGCTCAACCCTACCACCTACATATCTTTCTAAAAATCAAAACTGATTCCCTATTTACTTCTGGCCCTAGCAATATGGCAAATGAGATGTTCAAAGAACTCATTTCTGAGGCAGCACATCTAAAAACACTGGTGAAAATTTTTTAAAGAACAATTTTGAAAATAGTTTATTTTATATTGGAGTATTGTTGGAATAAAAACTGGAGGTCAGTTTTCCATCCTAACTCCAAAGAAAGGTAGTGCTAAAAAATGTTCAAATACCAGACAACTGTGTTTACTTCCCATGCTAGTAAGGTTATGCTCAAAAACCTTCAACCTAGGCTTCAGCAGTACTTGAATTGAGAACTCTCAAATGTATGAGCTGGGTTTAGAAAAGGCAGAGGAACCAGACATCAAACAGCCAACATTCCCTGGATCATAGAGAATGCAAGGGAATTCCAAAAAAACATCTACTTTTGTTTCATTGGCTACTCAAAAGTCTTTGACTGTGTAGACCACATCAAACTGTGGACAATTCTTAAAGAGATGGGAATATCAGATAATCTTATTCCCTCTTGAGAAACCTGTATTCAGGTCAAGAAGCAACAGTTAGAACCTCACATGGAACAACTGACTGGTTCAAAACTGGGAAAGGAGTACATTAAGACTGTATATTGTCACCCTGCTTATTTAACTCATATGCAGAGTACATCATGTGAAATGCCAGGCTAAATGAAGCACAAGAAGGAATCAAGACTGCGATTGCCAGGAGAAATATCAATAACCTCAGATATGCAGATAACACTATCCTAATGGCAGAAAGTGACGAGGAACTAAAGAGCCTCTTGATGAAGGTGAAAGAGGAGAATGAAAAATGTGGCTTAAAACTCAACATTCAAAAAATGAAGATCATGGGTGTTTGGTCCCATCACTTCATGGCAAATAAAAGGGGAAAAAAATGGAAACAGTGACAGACTTTATTTTCTTGGGCTCCAAAATCACTGCAGATGGTGACCACAGCCATAAAATTAAAAGACGTTTGCTCCTTGGAAGAAAGACTATGATAAACCTAGATAGCATACTAAAAATAGACATCACCTTGCTAACAAAGGTCTGTATAGTCAAAGCTATGGTTTCTCCAGTAGTCCTGTAGGGATGTGAGAGTTGGACCATAAAGAACACTGAGTGCTGAAGAACTGATACTTTCAAACTGTGGTGCTAGAGAAGACTCTTGAGATTCCTTTGGACAGTAAGGAGATAAAATTAGTTAATCCTAAAGGAAATCACTTCTGAATATTCATTGGAAGGACTGATGTTGAAGCTGAAGCACCAATACTTTGGCCACCTGATGGGAAGAGCCAACTCATTGGAAAAAACCCAATGAGAATGATGAGATGGTTGGATGGCATCTTTAACTTAATAGACATGAGTTTGAGCAAACTCTGGGAAATAGTGAAGGACAGGAAAGGCTGGCATGCTGGAGTCCATGGGGTCATAGTGTCAGACACAACTGAATGACTGAACAACAACAATAAATAACTATCTTTATGTTGCTTCATATTTGTAGAGGTGTACCTCTGAAAGGTAAACTTTCAGAAGTGGAATTTTTAGGTCAAAAGGTAAACAAATATGTAGATTTGTTAGATGTCATGAAAATTCCCATCATGGAGGTTGTAATCATTTTGCATTCTCATTAGCAATGAATAAGAGGGTTTTTTCCTAGACTCTCTAACAAAGTGCATTTTAAAAAGAAAGGTTGCATTTCTAAACACCAGCAATCAATAATTAAAACATAATTTTTTAAAGTTATCATTTGCAAAATCAACAACAAAAATATACAATATATGTTAGAGGAAAAAATAAGAATTATATGAGATTTTTAGGTAAATGAAGTATAAAACTTAACTGGAAGACCTTAAAGAAGATATAAATAAATAGAGAGACAAGACATATTCATGGATGAAAGACCTACTATTATAAATATACCAGTGACCTTATAGCTTAACTACAGATTCAGTATGACTTTTAAAAAAATCTCAGTAGGAGTTTTCAAGAACCTTGATGAGCTTACTCTAAAATGTATTCAGAAGAGCAAGCAGTCAAGAAAAAGAGGACAAGACAGGCTTAAAGAAGTAGGTTTGAGTACCTGCTCTATCAAAACACGACTCAGTCATTAGGTAATTCGATATTTAAAAATGGAGATAGAAAAATACACCAACTGAAAAATAGAGATCTCAGAGACCTATACATATATGGAAACCAGATACATGACAGAGGTGGCATTGCAAATCTATAAGAAAAGTATGGATTAGTTTAAAAGGTTGTCAGAACAAATGATCATAAAGAGGAAAATAATGAAAGTAGATGCCACCTTATAAAAAGCTCTCAAATAAATCAAGAACTTAAAAGTGAAAGACAGTAAGTTAACATATTTAGGCAAAAAATAATAGGATAATACTTTGAAGATCATACCAAGAAAGGTATCTTCAGTCAGTTCAGTTCAGTTGCTCAGTCGTGTCCAACTCTTTGCGACCCCATGAATTGCAGCACGCCAGGCCTCCCTGTCCATCACCAACTCCCAGAGTTCACCCAAACTAATGTGCATGGAGTCGGTGATGCCATCCAGCCATCTCATCCTCTGTTATCCCTTTCTCCTCTTGCCCCCAATCCCTCCCAGAATCAGGGTCTTTTCCAGTGAGTCAGCTCTTTGCATGAGGTGGCCAAAGTATTGGAGTTTCAGCCTCAGCATCAGTCCTTCCAATGAACACCCAGGACTGATCTCCTTTAGGATGGACTGGTTGTATCTCCTTGCAGTCCAAAGGACTCTCAAGAGTCTTCTCCAACACCACAGTCAATTCTTTGGCGCTCAGCTTTCTTCACAGTCCAACTCTCACATCCATACATGACCACTGGAAAAACCATAGCCTTGACTAGATGGACCTTTGTTGGCAAAGCAATGTATCTGCTTTTGAATATGCTATCTAGGTTGATCATAAGTTTTCTTCCAAGGAGTAAGTGTCTTTTAATTTCATGGCTGCAGTCACCATCTGCAGTGATTTTAGAGCCCAAAAATAAAGTTTGACACTGTTTCCTCTTCTATTTCCCATGAAGTGATGGGACCAGATGCCATGATCTTCGTTTTCTGAATGTTCAGCTTTAAGCCAACTTTTTCACTCTCCTGTTTCCCTTTAATCAAGAGGCTTTTAGTTCCTCTTCACTTTCTGCCATAAGAGTGGTGTCATCTACATATCTGCTGCTGCTGCTGCTGCTAAGTCACTTCAGTCGTGTCTGACTCTGTGCGACCCCATAGACGGAAGCCCACCAGGCTCCCCCATCCCTGGGATTCTCCAGGCAAGAACACTGGAGTGGGTTGCCATTTCCCTCTCCAGTGCGTGAAAGTGAAAAGTGAAAGGGAAATCGCTCAGTTGTGTCCAACTCTTAGCGACCCCATGGACTGCTCCGTCCATGGGATTTTCCAGACAAGAGTACTGGAGTGGGGTGCCATTGCCTTCTCCTCTACATATCTGAGGTTATTGATATTTCTCCCGGCAATCTTGACTCCAGCTTGTGCTTCTTCCAGCCCAGCGTTTCTCATGATGTACTCTGCATAGAAGTTAAATAAGCACGGTGACAATATACAGCCTTGACGTATCTTAGATGAGACATAAAACACAAACCATAACGAAAAAAATAATATTGGACTTAAAATCAAGAACGCTAATCAAAAGATCTTAAAGGGGATAAAAATCCAAGTCACAAACTGGAAGATGATAATCACCAAAGGATATTACCTAGAATAAATGGAAGACTCCTACAAATCATTAAGTTGAAAGGAAACCTTATTTCAAATAGGTTGAAATATTTGTATTTCACAGAAGAAATACAAACAACCAATGAATATATGAAAAGAGGTTCAAGCTCACTAGTCTATAGGAAAATGCAAGTTCAAACTCTAGTGAGAGAACATTTTATATACAACAATGGGGCAAAGATTAAAAAGTCTGACATTACCAAGTAAGGATCTGAGGAAAGAACTCATACTGGTGGGAGTATAAATCGATAAATTCTTTGGGAAAAAGGTCATAACTGAACATGTACATATATGATGCTCCCATGATTTCTCTCCCAGAGAAAATCTCCTATACATGCCTCCAGTATAAGAATAATTTAAATAGTACTATTTATAATAATAAAAAATTTAATAACTTAAATATCCATGATGGTAAAATGGATAAGTAAATTTTATATAATCATTTAATAACTATTAGATATCTGTGCAAATCAATGATCCATAGGTCTACAAATCAACATGTATATCAAAAGCAATGTGGAAAGAAAATCCTAGAGGAAATTCATTCAATGTGATTCTATTATACAGATTATATAAGAGCAAGCAAAACCAAACAACATATTTTTAGGGATATTTATATTTGTAGTAAAACTTTAAGTCAAAGCAAGAAAATTATTAATACAATATTAAAAGGTTAATTTCCCCTGATGGGGAGAGACGGGATGTGATTGGTAAAGGAACACAGAAAGATTCTAAGAGGAAAATCATCCATCTCTTATTAGAATCATCAATGTTATTTTTTTCTTACTGTTTTCATTTAAAATAGACACATATTTATATTCACTCTCTGGTAGATAAGGTTCATTTCACAATTTCAAACAGTTTAATAGAAAGAAAGAAAAAGATAATTTTCTTAGTTCTTTACCTGAAAGCTTCTAGTGGTTTCCTGTTGGCTGCAGGATAAAATCCAGCTTCCCAGTAAGAAAGGCTACAGGCTCTTCCTCATCAGTCCTCTCACTAATTTTGCAGCCCCACCTCCTACCAGCTTCCCCCTCACCATCCCCATGACTCACCTGTATTCTAGTGACACCTGAATTATCAGATCCACAAAGCACACACCTCAGCTATGCACCTGCAGCTCCCTTTCCTGACGTTCACCCCTGCTGTCTCACTCTAGCCAATTTCTGTTTTCAAACTAGGTAAATGCCTGACACTTCGTAGAGTCTTCCCTAAAAATTCTGATGGATATTTTCTTCTTTGCTTTCACAAAGGTATAGTTCAATTTATCTGTTTATATGTCCCTCATTGCTTGCCTGTGAGATCTCTTATGCAGGGACTATATTTTCAATTCAGTTCAATCAACATTTCCTGTGTGTTAATTTTATGTCGAGGCTGTACTAGACACTAAATTTATCAGCAATAGGCCTTATTTCCTACTGCAAAGAATTTGAAATTTAGTTACACTCATGTCAGTATTCTTTATGTTGACTGCAGTGCCTGGCATATTGCAGATTATTCAATTATCTCTGATGAATCAATGAATGAATCACTCAGTGAATACACAAACTAAGGGACAGAACTTTTCCTATTTAAATAAACAAACAATCTTCTGGCAATGAGTCATGCTTTCAATGAGTTTACAAATCCATGAGTTTTAAAGGCTATAAATTGTATATATTTAAAGTTTATCTGAAAGGAGAAAAATACCAGAAATGTATCCTAAAGGAGATTATTAATTATTAATTATTCTGATTGGAATTTCCAGAACCAATCAATTAAAACTTGGATTCTCTATACAACACAATACCAAGCAACAATACAAGTTGTGTGTGGAAATGGAAAATATTAATGAAAGTATTCCTTTTGGGCTCTCCCAAGGAAGTTCTGTTTGTAAACATGTTAACTTGCTGTTTACTTTCTTTAACAGGAAAAAAATTCCCAAGAAAGGGTCCAAATCAAGCATTCTTTCACTGTTTTAAAATTTCTAAGTATAGCTTTAGGCATCTAAGTAAGCAGTCAGTCTTCAGATCTGTCACTTATGAATATCACATGCCAAAGAATATTGAAAATGACGCAGATCCTAGCTTTCAAAAAACCAAATACAAAGAAGTAAGCAAAGTAATCTGTATGATATGGCTATACCATCTGAATGCTTCCTTCTCCCTTCCTTGGTTTCTGTTCTTTGGTAGACAGAGGCATTATCATTCTCAAAAGACATCTTATTCTGGCCCTCCTGAGTACTTCTCACTAGCTTCACTGCGGTAGGCAGAATAATGGTGCCTCACAGACATGGCAAAGTCCATGTTCAATCTTCAGAACCTGTGATATGTTATGAAAGTGGAAGTGTTACTCGCTTAGTCATGTCCAACTTTTCATGACCCCATAGACTGTAGCTCACCAGGGTCCTCTGTCTATGGAATTCTCCAGGCAAGAACTGGAGTGGACTGCCATTTCTTTCTCCAGGGGATCTTCCTGACCCAAGGATTGACCTTGGGTCTCCTGCATTGCAGGCAGATTCCTTTCCATCTCAGCCACCAAAGAAGCCATGATAAGTTATGTGGTAAAAGGATCTAGCACATTGATTAAATTAAGGGTCTTAATCCAAGAGATTATCATAATGTAATCACAGAGTCCTTATAAGAGAAAGGCAGGAGGAGTTGAGTTAATAGTAGTAGATGTGACAATAGAAGCAAGATAAGAAGATGTCATGAGGAATGAAAAAGATAAGGAAACAGATTCTTTCTTCAGATTCTCCAAGAGGAACCAGCCCTTCTGACTTTTACCCAATAAGCCCACTAAGAGCCATTCCCTTCCCCTGACATTATTCTGGGCCCCACATAATACTCAATTGTCTCATTTCTGAGACAGACATCATGCTTTACTGCTTTTCTCTTTGTGATCTAGTTTGATTTGCATTAACCTGATACTTGTTTGTTGCCTCTAGCAGACATTGTTGATTAATTACCCAGAAACTACTTCCTATTCACTCTCCCTTGCTGACTTATACTGCAGTGGCTAGAAAGTCAAACACTCTTTCTCAGTCTTTCTTGCAAAGAGGAATGACAAGATAACTCAGTTCTGAAAAATGAAGCATATATTGATGTCTGCTTGGAGAAAGAGAAAATTTAAGGAAAACTTTTGCTTTCTTGATGAAAAGGGAAGGTGTGACCAGTGTGATCATTTTCCTTTCTTCCTACCTGGAATGTAAGTGTGATGTTTAGAGCAATGATGGCTGTCTTGCTACCATGAGCAAAAAGCAAAGAGAACCACAAAGACAGGGGCTCTGATATTGCTGAGTCATGGAACTAATAGTTGCCTACCTCTGGAAAATTCTGGTTTTATGAGAACAATAGCTCTCTTTGTTTAAGCCACTGTAGTATGGTTGGTATTACACACAGCTTGAAAGCAAGCCTAATACATTACCTTTCTCTGGTAGCTCTCATTGTACCATAAGCAGCCAGATCACTGAGAGTTTGGAAAGCGTACAGAATCCTCCTTAGCACACAGTTTTATACATTGGTATGAATAGGAAAGAAAGAAGGAAAAGAGAGAGGGAGGGAGGGAGGAAAAGGACAGAGAGAAAGGGAGGAAGGAAAGAAAATGGAGATAGGGAACAGAGAAAGAAGAGGGAGGAAGGGAAGGAAGAAAGGAATTCAAAAGCAAACTTTAGTTATTACTATGAAACTGCAAATTGAAAAATAAATGCTGAAGAACAGATGCATCCACCTTCATTGGCTCAGCCTTGCAGAATACATGCTATAAATACACATTGAAGAACTTGAAATGACAGTCAAGTTGAAACTTCCAAGCTCCCGATCACTCCTTCTAACGTCAATGTACTTAGTTCCTAACATCACCATTCTGCAAACTCAAAACCAAATTAACTCAAAATATTACTATGCCAAAAATATATGCCATTTCCAAATAAAGAACTCCAGTGTGCTGGAGACAATACATAATACTCCCAGAGCACTAATAAAAATTGTAGTGAGCTGTCTAGAGGAAATCAATGCTGAAGAAGATGGAAGTTTATTCTGGGAATGAAGTTATACCAATTTCATAAAATTTTCACATTGGTGCTTGTATCATTAATTGCCTTATAAAATTTGAGGTTTGTTAAAATTCTTTGGTAAATCTTTTGTGGCAAAGGCAGAGATCTAAAACAGGCTTTTTCATTAGAACATTCCATTTTTAATGACTAATACTGTGGAGTCCCAGGGCATGAAAACATTCAGAGGCTGACGTCAAAACCTACTCAATGGCAGGCCCAAAGCTAGAAATAGAGACAAAGAGAAATTACAAGTCTAACCCTTGTGAAGCTTAAATTCTGGATAAGTAATAGACATTAACAAGTAAATATATGTTAGTGGTGGTTTAGTCGCTAAGTCTTGTCTAACTCCTGTGACCCCCATGGACTGTAGCCTGCCATGCTCCTCGTCCATGGGATTTCCCAGGCAAGAATATTGGAGAGGATCATCATTTTCTTCTCCCGGGGATCTTTCCAACTCAGGGATCGAATCAAGAGTCTCTTGCATCTCCTATGTTTGGCAGGCAGATTCTTTACCAACTGAGCTACCAGGGAAGCCCAAATTTGAGTTGCAAAATCGGAATTATAAATTCTTTAAGAGGAATGAGGGAATAGATTAAAAACCCTCTGTTTTATTGATTGGAGAACAGAGCAAGTGTGGTAAATAAGAAAAAGACTCCTTGATATCTGATAGGTCAACAGAGCAGGACTGTTTCAAGTTAAAAAAAAAAAGACTCGATGGAAATTATGAGGCAATGGGAGGACTTTAAGACCCAAATTACATAAATCCCTTCACAAAAACCAAAAATGTCTTTGGGGACATGATTGGAGAAGGAGTTAACAGCTAGTAACAAAGTCATTCAAACGATGAAGGACTGAAAGAGGATACAGACAGATATGGTTGTGTGAATGCTATTTGGAATATTTGGAAGACCTTAGAAGGTTGGTCAGGATAAGAACAGTTTGGGCAAGTTCAATATCATTGAGCATGTCTTTGGCACATCCAGGGGCTGCTATTCATTGCATGGGATCTACTTGTTTGTGGGAATACTGGAAAGGGGAACATGGAATTAGTTATTTGGTTTCACAGAACACCAAAAGGAATGGAGACCAAAATATTTGCTGAACAAATACTGTGTTGTTCTTACACATTAACTCATTTAATCCTTGCAACAACCCCATGAGAAACCAGTTAGTACTCCCATTCCACAAGACTTAGAATATGGATTTTACACACACTTAAATTTGACTCCTGGCTCTAATATGCATCATTATTAATATCTGTGTTGACATAAATTTAAAATGTGGTTGAAGAAATGAAGTAAAGTAACTTTCCCAAGCTAATCAAGATTGCCGGGAGAAATATCAATAACCTCAGATATGCAGATGACACCACCCTTATGGCAGAAAGCAACGAAGGACTAAACAGCCTCTTGATGAAAGTGAAAGAGGAGAGTGAAAAAGCTTACTTAAAGCTCACCATTCAGAAAACTAAGATCATGACATCTGGTCCCATCACTTCATGGCAAATAGATGGGGAAACAGTGAGAGACTTTATTTTAGGGGGCTCCAAAATCACTGCAGATGGTGACTGTAGCCATGAAATTAAGACACTTGCTCCTGGGAAAAAGAGTTATGACCATCCTAGACAGCATATTTAAAACTAGAGATATTACTTCACCAACAAAGGTCCACCTGGTCAAAGCTACAGTTTTTCCAGTGGTCATGTATGGATGTGAGAGCTGGGCTATAAAGAAAGCTGAGCACTGAAGAATTGATGATTTTGAACTGTGGTGTTGGGGAAGACTCTTTGAGAGTCCCTTGGACAGGAAGGAGATCCAAACAGTCCATCCTAAAGGAGATCAGTCCAGAGTATTCATTGGAAGGACTGATGCTGAAGCTGAAACTCCAATACTTTGGCCACCTGAGGCGAAGAACTGACTCACTAGAAAAGACCCTGCTGCTGGGAAAGATTGAAGGCAGGAGAAGGGGACTACAGAGCATAAGATGGTTGGATGGCATCACCAACTCAATGGACATGAGTTTGAGTAAACTCTGGGAGTTGGTAATGGACAGGGAGGCCTGGCGTGCTTCAGTCCATGGGGTTGCAAATAGTCTGACATGACTGAGCAACTGAAGTGAACTGAACTGAACCTTCCTAAAGCAAAATCAAAGCAGGATTAAAATTTGCAGTTCCTTAGTTTACAAGCAGTGACCTAACCCCTTGGATTACAATGCCCTCAGTGGTGAACTCTCTAGTCTATTCTGAACTGTCATCAGAAATGTTCCAACTTCAGCTCCTACCTTCATATTTTTTGGTGTCATTTCTCTATTCAGTATTTTCTGTGGCACATAGCAGTGGAAAATATGTCTTGAAATAACTGTTGTAAGAGAGTAAATTGGTGCATTCTATTTTGGGGGGTGGGAGTGGAGCAGGCACTTTTGCAATTCTTATCCAAATTTCAAATGCACATACCCTTTACATAACAATCCTACTGCAAAGAATTTAATTTACTGCTCTACAATAAAAGTATTTCCAGTCATTTAAGTATGGATGTATATAACATACATCCACAAATGAATAAGCATATGGCCTCAGGAGCTAAACCTCATGAATTCAAATCCTGCTTTTTTCTGCTTCTGCTACTGCTCAGTCGTGTCCAACTCTGTGCGACCCCATAGACGGCAGCCCACCAGGTCCCCCATCCCTGGGATTCTCTAGGCAAGAACACTGGAGTGGGCTGCCATTTCCTTCTCCAATGCACGAAAGTGAAAAGTGAAAGGGAAGTCACTCAGTTGTGTCCGACTCTTGGCGACCCCATGGACTGTGGCCCAGCAGGCTCCTCTGTCCATAGGGTTTTCCAGGCAAGAGTACGGGGGTGGGGTGCCACTGCCTTCTCTACTTTCTGCTTCTACTATTTTCTAATTGTGACCTTAGGCCTCTTGGATCTCTATTTCTCAGTTTGTTCATCTATGAAGGTGGAATAAAAATAGTGTCTACTTTGTTGAAATGATTAAATCAACTATATGGGCTTAGGCTAACAAGTGGAAAGTATTGTACAAATGTTAGCTGCTTTATTATGATTTTTACTCAAATACTATAATAGCAAAAGAATCTGAAAATAACCTAAACATCTGCCAAGAATAGGATGGTTGAATTCAAAGAAAATGATACTAGCACTGAAGATATTGAAATATATCTGTATCAGCAGCTTGTCCAGAAGAGAAAAAATACACGTGTCAGGCAAATAATTCTATCCAGAGCTCTGTGGGATTTTCCCCTTGCAGTTGTATCCTAGCCATATGCTAAATTAGTAGAGGACTGGTGGCTCAGAGGGTAAAGCGTCTGCCTGCAATGTGGGAGACCTGGGTTCAATCCCTGGGTTGGGAAGATCCCCTGGAGAAGGAAATGGCAACCCACTCCAGTACTTTTGCCTGGAGAATTCCACAGACGGAGGAGCCTGGTAGGCTACAGCCCACGGGGTCGCAAAGAGTCGGATACAACTGAGCGACTTCACTTTCTTTTCTTTCACTGTGGTCTGAAGTGCTTCAGCATGAGGGGAAACGTGGAGACAATACAAAGATTAAATCTTTACAGTCCTTCCTACCTGTTGATTCACTTCTTCAAGTTGCAGCTCTCATGGGAAGAAAACACATGAGCTACTTTCCTGTTGTCTCTGCTTTCAACAACTTTCCACAAGAGCTGCCAAAATAATTGGGGAGAATACACGTTCTCTTGCCTGTATCTACAGTATTAGACTCATTGCTGTAAATTCTCTTTCACATTCCTTGCCTGACAGGTAAATAGCATGAAAGCTCCCTTAACAGATTATTCTGAGCACTGGTTTTAACTAAAGCTACTCATATGGTTCAAAAACACTGGAGATTTCTAAATCACACTTAACCATCCATATGGAAATTTTGAAAATAGAGTGAGGGGGGAAAACCAGCAGATGAGAATGTAACTTAGCTGCAGGCCTGGTTATAAAATATGTGTCATCACTGAATTCAAGTCATGCCTTCAGCATTTAGAGACAAGGAACATTTGAAGACCTAGGATGGGACTGTGGGTGAGATGCAGGGAAAGGAAAAGAAACCAGGCAGTTTCCTGACTAACAAGTTCCTGGTACTTTAAATGCCTTAAGTAGTCAGAACAGTCTTATGAATTACGAGTCATCATCTCCTCACTGTAGCTGAAAACACTGAGGCTTAGAGAGCTTAAAAGTCTAGCCCGAGGTTATTTAGCAGGAAAGTGATAGAACTTAGATTTAAAAACCAGGTTGACTGGTTCTAACCTGTACTTATTCTTTTAAGGCCCAACATTTTGGGGTAGGACAATATATTTCATATATAGAGGCTAAAGGGAAAATTTAGGAATAGATAGGTCTATCAAAAACTCCTAATGGAGCTCTTTGACCCAGACAAATCCTAGGAGGTGACAAATGTTTCAGAAAGTCCTGGATCCAAGCTGCCCAGGAAAGAGGCAAATGCTAGCAACCAAGGCTCAATCTTATTAACGTACTTCTTTGTGAGCCAAAACGAAATGATAGTACACTGGTAATCCACAGCATTTCTGGGAGTCACTTGGAGGTTCTTGTTTATGGGGTAGAAGCCTTGAGACCAAGAATCTGACTCATCTAGACTATTCTCAGATTATTAAGAGAAAAGCACAAGAAACCAGCTGCAAATCCATACACTGAGCAGGATCCACAATGCTTGGTTCAGCCCTGCTTGAGCCCGGTAGGTATTGTCCTGCCTCCGGGGCCCCTAAAAGAGAGGGGATATCCAACATTTAGGGTGAGCAGTAACAAAAATCCCTGGCTGTCTTCTTTATGACTGGACAGCAAAGAGCCAAGCTCAAAGCTTTAGATGGTGTGACCCTACCTTCCACCACTTAAGCTAATGTGAGATATAAAGTCCAACACTCTCCATGACTCTCTACCTCTTTCTGCCTCATGAGCTCCTTCCTCATTCCACTGCTGTCTGCACTCCTTACCTGTATTGCAATCCCTACTAAATGCCGATTTATAAAAGAAATATGATGCTAATAGTCCCAGGGATAGTTGGAATTTCAGTAGGGATTTATTGACAATTTAAGGAAAAATTCTAAAGAAACTAAAGGAAACGAGAATCTAGTGACAGAATTTCAGAAACTATGAAAAACTGATGATATCCAAAAATTCTTACATGCATACATGGGCACATGTACACACATAATAAATATAATAAATATATAAAAGAAAGATCACACACATACATAATTTTTAAAAGTATATCCATAAGCTATAAATCAAGAAGTACCTATGTGTGCTCTTGATTTGGAGAGATTAAGACTTGGGTGGCAATCAGAAACATTCCTAAGGCTATTGTGCTCAGTAGCTCAGCTGTGTTTGACTATTAGTGACCCTTTGGACTGTATAGCCCACCAGGCTCCTCTGTGCATGGGATTTTTCAGGCAAGTATTGCCTAGCTTCAAATGTTTCTATGTACCCAATGTACTCAATGTCCAGTACTCTTGCCTGGAAAATCCCATGGATGGAGGAGCCTGGTGGGCTGCAGTCTATGGGGTAGCTAAGAGTCGGACATGACTGAGCGACTTCCCTTTCACTTTTCACTTTCATGCATTGGAGAAGGAAATGGCAACCCACTCCAGTGTTCTTGCCTGGAGAATCCCAGGGACAGGGGAGCCTGATGGGCTGCCATCTATGGGGCTGCACAGAGTCAGACACGACTGAAGAGACTTAGCAGCAATGTCCCTTGGGGTGTCACACCAGGCCTCTGTAAGGCAGCTTAGGATCTGGGACCAAAGGCCAGTCTTTCATCAGTGTGTGTCTCTTGTGTACACCAGGGCTGCATGTGCCAGCTCCCTCTATACCTAATCTCTCACTTGCCCAAAAAGAGCACAGTTTTCAAATTCTATCTAAAAACGCTCCCAGTCTTTGGAACGTCTGTTGACTATAAAGAGCTTGGGAGTGGCTGAGAGAAGGCTTGGCCTCATTTTTCACATGGCTCAGAAGGGTATGTTCGGAGATTCCTCAGGATCATTTCCAGAGGCCCAACCCAGAGCACGGTGCTTGTCTCACTGTGGGCCCTACAATTACATTTGTCCACTGGCTCTGAACAGCTTGGCCAGGAAAAGTCCAGCCTTTCATGTGGGCTCAGAAGTTGCCATCAGCTTTCAGCATGAGCACTGATCCCACCTGCAGAAGACAATGGCAACCCACTCCAGTATTCTTGCCTGGAAAATCCCATGAACGCAGGAGCCTGGTAGGCTGCAGTCTACGGGGTCGCTAAGAGTTGGACATGACTGAGAGACTTCACTTTCACTCTTCACTTTCATGCATTGGAGAAGGAAATGGCAACCCACTCCAGTGTTCTTGCCTTGAGAATCCAAGGGGCAGGGAAGCCTGGTGGGCTGCTGTCTATGGGGTCGCACAGAGTCGGACACGACTGAAGCGACTTAGTAGCAGCAGCAGCTACAGCAGCGGCCAGTGCCCTTCCCTGCTCTCATTCTATTCCTAGGTGAAGAGGCAGAGAGATGCTGTCTAAATGCTCCCAGTGTGTTGCAAAACCCTAGCCCCCCATAATACCTCCCTGGATGAAAGAGTCAGGGCCTGCAAAATTCTATGTGGCTTACACTGTCTTCTTTTATCCTTAACCTGATGTTTTTCCACACAGGAGTAAGGATTGATGTGGCCAAGGATGACTCTCAGCGAACTCCACATTCATCTCTCCATCTAGAGCAATTCACAGAGGACTGCCTCCACAGGTTTGAACTTTAAAGCTGGAAGAAACTTTAAGAGTTATAATGTTCCAATATCTACATTTTACAGGGAAGGAAAATATGATGAGGAGAAATGAGGTGATATAAACTGGGTCATGAACTTGACCCAGTTGAGTCATAACTCACAGCCCAGTGCCCTTTCCACCACAGCATCAGAGTTCTTCATGGGTTTGTATTCTGCCACACAGAAGAGGTGTTCCTATTACTCATAAGAAAATGGATGCAGCTATAGATGAAGCTCATAAAGTCTAAGTTAAAACACTGAGTCAGTCTTTCTCCCTCTCTCCCCTTCCAGAGCTGTTCCAGAATACCATGTGTGAGAGAAAACAACAGAATGGAAATTGCTCATATGGAGCATGAGGAGGCTGCCCACCGCCCTCGCACAGCCCGTGTGCAAAGACAGCCCCTCAGCTGTGCTGCAGACACAAGGTGGCTCATGCGCATTGTTTATTGTGACAGCTGACAAGCCAGCTGGCATGGATCACTCCTCACTTCCAACAGATACATGCCACCAGGACATGTGTGACAGGTGCCAGATGCTGCTCAAGAAAATGGGGAGTGTCCTTGAGGGCCAGCAAGTGCCACCCATGGCCCAAGCCCTGGGTCCTGCAGCCCTCCACAGACCTCCGGGCAGAGAGCAGAAGTGGGACCGGCTTTGTGCTGGCCATTTGTGGGGCAGGCCAGGCGGTTGGGACTGTGACTGGAGCCTAAGTTTATATTGTAAGGCTCCCCGTGGGTCTGTGCTATATTTGGCAGTGGAATGACAATCCTGGAACAAGAGGAACAAGGAGGAAAAGGAAGAGGCAAAGTGTTCTATATGAAAAATAATGCTCTAGGCACCACCAAAGATGTGGGCCAAACACTAGGCAATCTGACAGTTTCTAGAACAGGAGGATCGCCTATCCTCTGATCTCAGCCAGGTCCACGTGCCAAGAGAGAAGTAGTCCCTTGCAGAGCTGGGGAAGGGGGAGGGTCTGGCCACCCCAACCCAGGGCACAAGATGCCAAAGAGCCTCTCAAGAGGTAGATGTCAAAGAACAGGAAAAGCCCCTCTGCTCCCTCTCAGCATGTTGTAGAAAAGGGCCTCACACTGCTGACATTTTGGGATAGCTAACTCTTCACTGTAGGAAGCCGCCCTATTCATCGTAGGATGTTCAGCAGCATCCCTGGTTTCTTCCACCTAAACACCCTCTCCTCAGTTGTGGCAATCAAAAATATTTCTAGACATCTCCCCTGTCCCCTAGAACAGCTCCAAATTGAGAACCACTAGGATCAAGGTCAAGAGAACAGACTCAAGACCCAGACTGCCTGGGCTCTTAAACCCAATTCTGCCACTGATGGGTAACTTTGGCTATGTGATTTGATCTTTGTGCTTCAGTGTCCTCAGCTATAAAATGGGAAAAACAATAACAGAACTCACTTTATAAGATGGCTCCAATATTAACTTAGTTCATACATGGAAAACACTCAATGGTGTCTGGCCCATAGTAAGCCTTCTTCTCCCCCAGAGGAGCCCAGGAAAGAGTCTGTTCTTCTAGGATCCCAACCAGCAGGGTTCCAGCTTTAGAGCCTACCAGTGAGAGGCACTTTGTGCAGTTTTGGAGACGGAAGAGAAAGAGGAGCCATGTTCCCCTCTAGGAATGGCAAACAGAGCCATGTGCAAGAACAGACTTGAAATTTGTCTCAGATTCTGGATGTTCACTTGCAAAGTCCCTGCTTTGCTACTCTAAATTAGACTGAGGTCATCTGGGACTCTTTCTTTTGCTTTCTGCATCCTCTTGATCTTTGTGAAGCCAGATGCAGTTCCCCAAGCCTTTCTCCACTTGCCTGTCCAATGGTTCTATAAGACATAATTTCCTGTATTAAATCCTTTCCTTCTTAAAATATCTAGGGTGAGTGGGTTATGTTTTCCAGGCCAAACTCTAACTTATGGACCCATTAACTTGATCAAGATACTAAAAACCTACTATCAGGAAAGTGTTCTTGGGAGTAATGACTCACTGGTATGGAAGTATGGATGGATTGTACATTTATCTATGTATTTATACTAGAATCTTTATTTGCAGAGAAATCCCAAAGTAAAAAAAAAAAAAAAAAAAAAAAACCAGGCAAAAGTAGAGCTTCTCAAGACAGATATGTGTTGAGGGAGCGTGGTATCCAGTTGACTTACCACTTGCTCACACTTTTCCCCATACCTGCAGAATCCTAAGGCTCTGAAACACTGCTTGCAATTACCTGCAGTCAGAGGAGAATCCTAAAATGCACACCAACTGTTAGTTGACTGCTCTAGAGAATCTGATTTGTAAGGTGCACTATGCCTGACCCTGGAGAGAGAAAGCACTCAGAAAAAAACAGAGTCTCTATTCTCAAGATTTTCATAATCAAATGGCAGCTGAAAACAGAAGCAAGGCCCAGAAGATGCAGAAAATAAGGTGACACATCTTAGTGACAGGCACATGGCATTTGGTGGCCTGTAAGCGTCTTTGGGTGTTCATTGGAAGGAATGATGTTGAAGCTGAAACTCCAATACTCTGGCCACCTGATGAGAAGAGATGACTCACTGGAAAAGACCCTGATGTTGGGAAAGATTGAGGGCAGGAGTAGAAGGAGATGACAGAGGATAAGATGGTTGGATGGCATCACTAACTCAATGGATGTGAGTTTGGGTGAACTCCGGGAGTTGGTGATGGACAGGGAGGCCTGGCATGCTGCGGTCCATGGGGTCTCAAAGAGTCGGACAAGACTGAGTGACTGAATTGAACTAAACTGAAGTGTCTTTGGTGATATGAGCAAGGCCTCAGTGAGCAGACACTGGGCTGTGCAGCACAAAGTGCTCTCCCAGCACACAGGTCTGAGAAGTAGTCATTCACAAAAAAGCTGCCCAAGCAGGGGAGGGGGCCAAAGACCTAGCATCCTATCTATCTGGTGAAAACCCACTGAACTGCTCCCTGTCTGCCATCTCTGGTCCAGATGCCCTCACCATTTTGGAGGGAGTTGCTGTACAATCATCATTTTTCCACTGGATTTTGGGTAGATTGCTTTCATCTGGTGAGTTTGGTTTAGGTGGGACAGATACTTTGTCCCCATACTTCAGTTTTTAATTTGCTATGACTTTCACAAAACTCTAGCTAATAGGAAACTGGGCAGATCTGCTTTTAATGTTTTTAAAAATTGTTTTAATGTACCCACCAAGATATTGGTCTCTTTTCTAGTGCTAATTTCAGAAGCCATATTTTTATGGTTGAGAATTAGCATTAAAAATAATTACTTTTGGCAGCAAAAGTCAGAGAGGTGACAGGAGAGAGAAGTACTGGCGGCTCTGTGCATTTTTTTTCTCTTCACTTGCAGAAAGGCTGCCTATGAAACAAACATCATGAGGAGAATTCAAAAGCTTGAAAATATAGCAAAATCCCTTCTAACATTTATTTACGCTATTTCATAGCAATTTCATAAGTATAGGGGCCAAACCACTGCCCCATCACCTGTTCATACCTGAGGCAGTAAACCCCTTAAGCATGAGCAGTGCTTTCTGCAACTCTGATCTTCCGCAGCAGTCATTGCAATGCCTGGCATGTAGGAGCATTGATAAATATCCATAAATAAACTAAGCAGAGAGTTACTAATAACTGTCAGAAGAGTGTAGGTTAAAGCAGTCAAAACCAGGGTGGGGGCTAGAAATCTAGGTAAAATAGATCCTTTGATAATTATTTTGTTTATTCTTTCACCTATGTCATGAACAAAAAGAAGAAAAGGTTGATGATCATTCCCAATTCTCCTCAAACAATGCTCCAAAAGAACTGAACATTTAAACCCTTCTTGATGCTATTATTTAGATATTTATACAATGTCTTGAAAACATCAAGATTCCTGTTTCTTTAAATACCACGTGAGACACATTCTTCCTTATATTTCTCTGAAAACTACTATGTACCTTTATGATCTGTCAGGAAATGGGGGCACCTGGTGGACCCTATCCACTATTTCTCTTAAACTTTGCTTTCTTCTAGTCCTTTTCACATGTTGGATCTTCACCGGTCCCATTTCTTGGACAGGAATAGAGCAAAACTGTGACTATCCTTTGGGAATCTTTAGCTCTCTGTGGCAACTGGGATCACAGTATGGTGATGCCTGTGAACTGAGTTACATCCTCTGGTAGCCCATGATGTCCCATGTCCCAATTCTCCAAACAACAGAGCACACACTTCTCAGAGGATGAACCAGGACAAATGTTAAGATAGCCTGTGAGTTTAACAATCACTTCCATAGCAGACTGCATTTCTTCTTTGTATATTTTCTGTTTTGATGGTTGTTGTGATATTTATTCCCAGTATCAAAGGAAGTCGTAACAATTCTGTTAAGGTTCAAAGTAGAATTTCTCATGCTATAATACATTTTCTGTCCTTAGAGACTGTTTCTTTTTATGATTTCATTTAAATATATTAATAGGAATAAGATGCATACTCTGTATACACATTTGGACATTTATAACAGGTATATAGAGCTTGGCATATAGCAAGTCCTCAATAAATGTTCATTTATTAAACAGAGAACACAGGAAGGCTTGAGATCTACTATTAATAGCTTATTATTTTGTGAGAATGAAGTATTAGGCCACCTTTACCTTCAGTTTTTAGTCAGTGCTTGATCTCTTGGTGGCAAATGTTTTGTGTTAGGATAAAAGAGACTCTGAGGATTAGAATAGTGACAAGCAGGACAGACAGACAGATGCAAACCTGGATGACTCAAGTGTGAAGGGGTAAGGCAAGACAGAGGAACAAAAGTCCAGGTAGACATTTGTCAAACATTTGGAGAGGCCAAGGCCTCAATACATGGTTGGCCAGTTATATTCAGCACAAATATGCCTGGCAAAAGGGTGATGGGAGCTGAAATCCCAAACAGAGGGGACACCTTTTACTTTTTCATGCAAAAGTACCATATGGGCATAACATAATTCTGAGAGAGCCAAGGGAAATGAAAGGTAGACAAATTTGAAGAGAGAAGCAACATGTGGCCTAAGAATCAAGTGATATTGACTTTATTTGGACTCAATATTTCCTATCAGCCAGTAAGCTCTGATATATTCCCTGCTGGTGGCAATACCAGCTCCTGGATTTTGTCTCAAATCAGCCTAAACCATTTCTAAGGCTAGCATGAGGAGAGTAAAGCTGTGAATATGAGAGAATGGACTCACAGAAGGCTAAGTCACAGAATCAAAAACTGAGCAGGGGCTTTAGAAGATATATTGGGTTACACAGTGTCTCCGCAAAGTTCATGTCCAGTGCCTCAGAATGTGACCTTATTTGGAAATGGGGTCTTTGCATATTTAAATAATTAGGATGAGGTAACACTGGAGTAGGGTAGGCTTTAACTCCAAGATGATCGGTATCCTAATAAAAAGGTGAGAGACACAGACACACAGAGGGAAGAAGGCCATGTAGAAACAAGGGCAGAAATCAAAGTGATGTAGCTACAAGCCAAGGGTCGCCAAAGACTGCCAACAATCAGAGGGGGCATGTTTCTGCTAATGCCTTGATTTCAGACTTTTAGCCTCCAGAACTGTGAGAGAATAAATTTCTGCCATTTTAAGCCACACAGTTTATGTTCCTTCATTATTGCAGCCACAGGAAACTAATAAAGAAATCATGTCATCCAGCGCTTTTGAAGGACAGATGTACATACTGAGACCGAGAGAGATTTGGGTAACTGACCCAGCATGACAAGGCTGAATCCTGGCAGAGCTGGGACAATTCAATCATTCACTCACTGTTCATCCACTCCTTCAGTAAATAGTCATAGTCTGCTTTTACACCTAGAAGAGGTCATTGTACATTAGAGAATACATTGATAGACCTCTCCTTCATGGAACTTCCATGCTAGTATATTTGATAGATAAGAAACAACTATGTACACAATCAATTGTTAAGTTACAACTGGGATGAAAGTTCTTCTACAGAGAGAAAAACAATATCTGATGATGAGACAACAGGATGGGGATTCTGAGCTACACTGGAAATTAGGCACAGGCTTCCTAAAAGTGGTATTTGAGAGGAAATATAAAGAATAAATTAAAGCTAGTTTACCGTGTCATGGAAGGGTGGCATGGGGAGACACATGATATAAGGGGTTTTTGAGGGAACAAGGAGGCAGAGTTGGAGAATATTTCAGATAAAATTCTGGCCTTTTCATCAATCTTCTTTCCACCACACTTCCTTTCCTGGAAACTCATACAAAAGCAAGATAATGTCATTGTCCTATCAACCTATGTTAACCACAAAATACTTACAGCCTAAAAAGACAAAGGGAATTCTCATTTGTAGTATGCACTAAACTATACATACCTACCCTATAAGTATTTTAGTATTCTACCTAAATTTTTTCACTTTTTGCAAAGTCAAGAATATCCCCTCTTCAATCTCTATCATCCAATATATTGTTACAGTTTTCCTGTCTACAAAGCAGTTCAACAGCAGTAACACAGACTCTTCTCTGTAATAACTGGCATATTTAATCTGGCCCTGATAAATAAGAATTTGGTAAATACTATACAGCTGACAAATTCTGTATCAATTACACATGCTTATCAAATTCAAAGGTTATATTGTGGTAGGCTATTAAATGCATGGTTCAGTTACAATCTTCCTGCACATGACATTTCTTTGCTGGTTAAGGTACCAAAGGCTAATTCAAAAATGGGCCATATTTTCTACTAGAAGTTCATTGGATTCAAAATAACTGAATGTAGTGAATGACTGGCTGACCCCAATCACTACTCACCTAGGAAGTCAATGGCCATGCAGCACCGTCATCCAATTAAAAAGCTTCACATATCTGAAGCTATTTACATGGAGTCAACCATGAAGTCCGGATGTATCAGAAACTACTGAAATTACCAGTGTTACTGAAAAAGAGCTCCTGGTCAAACTCTCTCATTTTCTTTCTACAGTGGGAACTTAAGTTCTGTGATTCCTTTATTCTCTTATTTCCACTTTACACTAAATAAATATGAAGAATCAGATATTCCTAAACAGAACAAAGGGACTGAATGAGCTCACCAAAATACATCAGGCCAGAAACTCCAAAGAGGCATTTTAGAAGACTTCATGCGAAGTCACAGTGAGAGTCCCTAATGCTGAAAAAACAATGCAACTCCTCTGCCTTGAGATTTCTGAACTTATTTGCAAAAAGTGCCTTTGCCCATCCATATCATGTCATTGGGGGAAGGCTCTGATGTTTTTCTGAAATTGCTCTGCTCTGATGTTGACGAAAAACTCCTCCACATGGATACACTCAATCACCCAGCATTAAATGAGACATCTAAGGTTCCTGCCACTCACCATATCTGTCATGTTTTCTCAGCCTTTTGAGGACTCCATTGTTGTGCAAAGCCACCACAATCCCATTACAAGCTGGCATATGATCAGATGCTAACTAAAGTGAACACAAACACTTAAACTGCACAAGGAACTGCTGAGATCTCACTCTCGGGCAATGCAGCCCAAGAGATTTTCTGACACCGATCTGAAAGCTAAACAATCACATTGCTAAATGCTTTCAGTGTCAAGGAACAACCATTCAATCGGCCATCATGTGCCTGTCATCTGGTCCTGAGTGCTTCTGCAAAAGACAGCTTGGCCTTTATTACCCTCTGAAAATCTTTCATCTTTCAGAAACCACTAGCTTGTTCCAGTCTTCTTCCCAACACACCATCACTTCAACGTTTGCCAAAACCAGTTCTTATTACAGGCTAGCCTTATGCTTGTCACTGAATAGTGGCAGTCATTTGCTTGGAAAAATAAAAAGAGATGCTGGTTTAGTTCTAGGTTAGTAACTATACCCAGTTCAAGAAGTTGTTTACTCCTTGACTAATCTTCACTCTGCAGCAGGGAATATCAGGTGAGATATACTTCTTCACCCAACAGATGATGGAATTTGGGTGCTGGATGCCATGAAAAAAAAAAAAAAGATATGCTGTCTCTACTTTCAAGAAGTCAGCAATCTATCTGTGGAGACACGCACACATGCACACATATACACACATAAACTAGTAACACCAGGAGTATACAAATATCACGTGAGGGACAGAAAGAGTGAGGACAGTGGTCTGGAGAAGGCATAAATCTCTGCCTTCAGACAGTCCCAAAAGTCTTTCCAGAGTAAAGATGATCTGATGGAGGCTGTGAAAGGTGGCTAGGTTTCAGCTGCAAAGATCGGAAGCTTGTAGGGATTCCCAGTAGGGGGAAGTATAGCAAGCAAAGACAGAACTCTGAGAATGAATAGTGTGGTGACATAATGAGCCAGGGGAGAAGTCTGAAAATTACAAGAAGAATATACATACACTTCTCAAACAATACGGCAGCAACAATATTTAAGGATGGGTGCTACAACTGATGAAAAATTCAGCAGAAATTGGGATTGCAAAGGTCAGTCAGTTCAATATGCCATTGGAACATTAGCAGTAAGACCATGATATATTGACCAAACTGGCTGAAAGTAACATTATTTTTTAACAACAATGGAGCAGGCCTTGTCCCCTGAGCCCAGCCCCAATCCCAGAAAACCTACTTCTAAAACAAAAATACAGCTATATATCAAGGCTGTGGGTATCTTCATAACAGCATGATTTTTGAATGCTTGGACCGATAAAGAAGCAAAACTCTTCCTATAATCAAAAATTGTAACTATATCTTGACAGGGAGGAAAGAAGAGAGGGAAGGAGGAAGGGATGAAACTGAAATAAACTTGGCTACTTGTTAGTGGCCTTTGTCCTCTCTTGATAGGAGGAATGTTGAGTATGAGACAGGACAATTAGGCTGAGGTTTAGAGGTAAGTTCTTGGCTGTAGCTTCCTCACCTTCCCTCCTTAGTTACACAAGAGTTGGCTCGGGAAGCCCTGGGGATGATGCACAGACCTATGCCCAGAACCCACAGTTGAAAAAGAAGTCACTAAGGAAGGAAATAGGATGAATCGCTTCTCTTTCCTGGTTGCTTTTTAATAATTAAAGGAACACTTGGGATGTTCTTTCTAAGTCATAGTTATTATCTTTGAATTAAATTAAGCCTGCAAAACATTAGACAAAAATATAAGGGACTTCACAGATTCTTAGATATAATTGACTGGAGTTAGTGGGCTCAAAGAAGGGAGAAGTGAGAAGGATGACTTAGTGAGTAACTTTCAAATCAAAAGTACAATAGCTCTCAAACTATCTTTAACCTACACGCATAGTCTCCTAGTCAATAGCTGTTGTCAACAATGCCCAATCCCCAGGGAGGCCGGTGTACACACTTCGGGAAAAAACTGTCCCCAGTGACGCTGGTACATGCCTTTCAGGAATCACTATGATAGGGGACAGAATACAAATGACTCTAAGTAACAAGGGGGCTTCCCTGGTGGCTCAGTGGTGAAGAATCTGCTGGCCAGTGCAGGAGACACAGTTTCAATCCCTAGGTCAGGAAGATCCCCTGGAGAAGAAAACAGCAACCCACACTAGTATTCTTGCCTGGGAAATCCCATGGACAGAGGAGCCTGGCAGGCTACAGTGCATGGGGGTCGCAAGGAGTCAGACATGACTCAGCAACTGAAACCGCCCCACCACAACAAGCTAATGAGACCAATTTTCCCTGTCTAGAAAAAAGGAAAGCCATATACTCTTGCTTAGAGGAAAGAGCATGAAGAATCTGTGAATGACACAGGCTGAAATTCAAAGTCCAGCCATCCCACTTACTGTGTGCACCCTTCGGGGCCCTTAATCCGCACTGCAGGCGAGGGAACAGCAGTCACTTCCCGCAGTGGTAGTGAGGAGCAATGAGGTGACTTGAGGAAGGCGCCCAGCACAGGGTCACCTAACGGGCAGGCAATAAACGCTAGTTTCATTCCATTCAAAGCCACGCGAAGGATGATGGTTAAGAATTTGGTGAAAATAGGAAAAAGTCTTGGCTCTTTGGAACATTAAGACTCAGTAATACATGATCAAATTTATACAGGATGTTTAAACAGTGCTATCATATTTGTGAATTCTTTGTCCCTCACAAGCGTTTTCAGGGATGATTAAAAAGTAATGGTTGCCCAGAAAGTTAAGCCATTTGCCTGGTATCGTGCATCTGGCAAAAAAATTCAACAGTAGGAACAGACCCTGTCTGCACATCTCTGGGATTACATCAGACAGCCTCAGGACCTGGCAACTTTACCACCCAAGATATTTTTTTTTCCAGTATGGTAAGCTCATACCATAAATTCATTCATTTAGCAAATATTTACGGAGTGTCTATTATGTGGCATTTAGACCCACCCATGAACAATAAACAATACAGCAAAGAGCTCTGCCTTCAGGGAGAGGGATAGGAAGAAAAGGCCAACAATAAGCTGGAAACAGAGTAAGTAAATTCTACAGCATGTTGGAAGTTGGTAAATGCTATAGTAAAAAGAAAATTTAGAGCACGGAAAGTGTGGGCTTCCATTTTAGATCAGATGCTAAGGTATTAACAGATCTCATGAGGAAGGTGGCATTTAACCAAAGCCTTGAAAGAGGTGAGAGTAGATGAGGACAGAGGCAGTTCCTGATAGAGGGAACAGCCAGTGCAAGGACACTGAGTCAGGAACGAGTCTTGCGTGCAGGAGAAACAGGGGCCCTTGTGGCCAGCGTGGGGTGAGAAGGGGTGGGTAGCAGATGAGAAGGTCCATTTGTTTGTTTTTAGAACTGGCATAAAAGAAGCTTTGTTTGTGGGTATACTACAGATCTTCCTAGCAAGGACTTGAGCTGTCAAGACCCCTCTCAAATCAAACATGCAATTGTCTATTAACATTTATATCATACCCAAACATCTGGTCAAGTTAAGGTAAATTTCAAAACCCTTTTCTGAGTACTAGAGAAACCTATTTTTTTCTTTTTAAGTCTTTGGGGCTATATTTCTCAGCCTTTAAACCAATCAGATTGGCTTCATGTGCAGACTAAGATCTTTAAGAAGAGTCACACACAAAAACGCTTATTTAGTAACATGGATTCTGCCACCAGGCTTTTCACCTTGGTTTTAATCATGAGATTTAATAGCTTTTCCAATAAGCCTGAGCTTCCAGCTATGAGACAGTTTTTAGATATCTCCCCACTCATTTACATAGCATCAGATTATAAATGTCTGATACTGTGAGAATTAGTGCCGAGCTGCATCAAAAAAAGTAAATAATTAGCAGAAGCACACATGGCGGACTCATTTCAAATTCTTTATTGCTATCACCCTGATATAAGCAAATGATACTGGTCACGCATCTCCTGATCATAACCACAGTAACACTCAACACAAAACAACTTCCACCTGCTCACAGAGCCAAAAATAGAGCAGCTCAGAGATTTCTGTGTACTAGAGAAAGTAGTGGGTCTGAGAGATTAAAAAGACACAGGTCTGATGCAAAGCTTTTTCAAGAGTAACAAGAACTAAGCATTTGCAATTCTTGGACAATTCCCTGAAAGGACATGAAGGTCTCTGAGGCTGCTGCCTATCATGGGTGGTAGGTACCATACCGTAATTTCTATACAGAGTATATATCCTATATTATACTATATTAAGAAAAAAATCAAGTTTTGAGGATGGTTCAAACTGGATAATGTAGACTATCAAAGAATAAACCTGAATTACTAATTCATATTCACTTTTTAAAATTATTTTACTTTACAATACTGTATTGGTTTTGCCATACATCAACATGAATGCTCCATGGGTAATAATTTCTATCATTTTTCTTATGGTTTTGATGCAACTGAATAAGAAATTTATCTCTGATCTTTGCAAAATCCCTCATAACCAAACTTATCTGACTGATGCTTAGTTTAATGAGTTAATGTCACCAGCAGATAGAGACAGGATTTTATCCTCTACACAGCAAATGTCACAGAGCACAATGGCTATGGTGGATTCTGACCTGCCGCACATGAGGTAACTTTAGCCTTGGATAACTTTCCATTATTCATTTCTGCTTTAAAACACAACCTCTGTTGTATCCCAGTCAACTTTCCTGTTCAACAATTTAATACAGTTAGAATCTCATTTTTAATTGATATAATGTAACATTGCATTAACATCAGTTCAGTTCAGTCGCTCAGTCGTGTCAAAGAGGTTTTTTCATATTTCTAACAAAAATACACCTGAGGGCCTAGAGGTTTTCCCTGAGCTCTAGGTAGGTTACAGTTTTCTGTCAGAAGCAAGCTGAAGAAGCACTTGCCAATCTGCCTTCCTAAGCGAGCAATGCAAAGAAAGAGAGGAAAACAATAGGATGGGAAAGACTAGAAATCACTTTAGAAAAATCAGAGATACCAAGGGAACATTTCATGCAAAGATGGGCTCGATAAAGGACAGAAAAGATAAGGATCTAACAAAAACAGAAGATATTAAGAAGAGGTGGGAAGAAAACACAGAAGAACTATACAAAAAGATCTTAATGATCCACATAACCACTATGGGGTGATCACTCACCTAGAGCCAGACTTCCTAGAGTGCAGAGTCAAGTGGACCTTAGGAAGCAACACGACGAACAAAGCTAGTGGAGGTGACAGAATTCCAGCCGAGCTATTTCAAATCCTGAAAGATAATGTTGTTGAAGTGCTGCACTCAATATGCCAGCAAATTTGGAAAACTCAGCAGTGGCCACAGGACTGGAAAAGGTCAGTGTTCATTCCAATCCCAGAGAAAGGCAATGCCAATGAATGCTCAAACTACTGCAAAACTGCATGCATCTCCCACACTAGCAAAGT
Organism: Nanger dama; assembly: GCA_917880005.1. NCBI lineage: Eukaryota > Metazoa > Chordata > Mammalia > Artiodactyla > Bovidae > Nanger > Nanger dama. Next base: position 17,595,395 of record CAKJTW010000017.1, on the reverse strand, counting down.
AACGGGCAAAATTTTCCAAGCTAGGATTCAACAGTATGTGCACCAAGAACCTCCAGATGTTCAACCTGGATTTACAAAAGGCAGAGAAATCAAACATCAAATTGCAAACATCCACTGGATCACAGAAAAAGCAAGAGAATTCCAGAAAAATGTCTACTTCTGCTTCATTGACTATGCTAAAGACTTAGGCTGTGTAGATCACAACAAATTGTGGAAAATTCTTAAGAGATGGGAATACCAGACAACCTTATCTGCCTCCCATGAAAACTGTATGCAGGTCAAGAAGCAACAGTTAGAACTGGACATGGAAGAACAGACTGGTTCAAAATTGGGAAAGGAGTACATCAAGGCTGTATATTGTCACCCTGCTTATTTAACTCTTATGCAGAGTGTGTGCGTGTGTGTGTGTGTGTGTGTGTGTGTGTGTGTGTGTTAGTCACTCAGTCGTGCCCGACTCTTTGCGACCCCATGGACTGCAATCCAACAGGTTCCTCTGTCCATAAGGGTTTCCAGGCAAGGATACTGGAGTGGGTTGCCATTTCCTTCTCCATGGGATCTTCCCAACCCAGGGATCGAACCCAGGTCTCCTGCACTGCAGGCAGATTCTCTTCATCATGTGAAATGCTGGGCTGGATAAAGCACAAGCTGGAATCAAGATTTCCAGGAGAAATATCAACAACCTCAGATATACAGATGATACCACTCTTACGGCAGAAAGCAAAGAGGAACTAAAAACCCCTTGATGAAGGTGAAAGAGGAGACTGAAAAGGCTGGCTTAAAACTCAACATTCAAAAAACGAAGATCATGGCATCCAATCCCATCTCTTCATGGCAAATAGATGGGGGAAACAGTGGAAACAGTGACAGACTTTATTTCTGGGAGTTCCAAAATCTTATGGATGGTGACTGCAGCCATGAAATTAAAAGATGCTAGCTCCTTGGGGAAAAAAAAGCTGTGACAAACCTAGCACATTATAAAACAGAGACATTACTTTGCCAACAAAGGTTCATATAGCCAAAGCTATGGTTTTTCCAACAGTCATGTATGGATGTAGGAGTTGAACCATAAAGAAGGCTGAGTACTGAAGAATTGATGCTTCTGAACTGTGGTGTTGCAGAAGACTCTTGAGAGTCCCTTGGACATCAAGAAGATCAAACTAGTCTATCCTAAAGGAAATCAATCCTGAATATTCAGGTGAAGCTAAAGCTGATGGTGAAGCTAAAGATCCAATATTTGGCCACCTGATGTGAAGAGCTGATTCATTTGAAAAGACCCTGATGCTTGGAAAGATTGAACACAGGAGGAGAAGGGGATGACAGAGGATGAGATGGTTGGATGGCATCACCAGCTCGATGGACATGGGTTTGAGCAAGCTCTGCGAGATGAAGGACAGGAAAGGCTGGAATGCTGCAGCCCATAGGGTTGCAAAGAGTAGGACATGATTAAGTGACTGAACAGCAAACAACTGTACTTTTCCTGAACTCAACATGTGACCAGCTGGGCATCACTTGGCTAATTCACAAAGCACCTCTTAAGTCTTTTCAGTTTATCTGGAGAAACATGTCTCTACAATTTGAAAATCCTAATGTAGTCATTTTTGTGCTTTGCTAAGTCAAAGAGCAGAAACGAGATACATACAGTCACCAGTGAAACATGCTGAATTGCAGTTGAATTTGTTTTTGTCTCCAATGCAGCTGATACACTTCTCAGATGGTTTCATTCAGATACCATCTTACATACAATTAGACGTCAACAACTTAATATCCAAAGACTTGCTATGCCTAGACATTATGCTAAGAAGACCACTAGAATTCCTCATTTAATTCTTATGGCAACTTTCTAAACTCTCATTCCCCAACTATCATCCCCGTTTCACAAATAAGCAGACAGAGGCCTTAGAGAGGCTGAGTAACTGGTGAGTATTATACAACTAGGAGATGGAGGTTCAAGCTCCAGGTTCTATGCTTGGTTTGATAACTATGTGATTAGAATTCACTCTATTGATAGCTCAGTTTTCCCTGTTCTGAAAGTCCTTTTTAAGAGCATATTTTGGCATGCATTTTTAAAAAAATCTTTACTTTCCCACAACTTGGTTCTTTCCATTCATGTATAAAAATTAAACTTTCTATGTTTAATGTTTATGCATTGCTTGGTGGCTGAACTTAGCAAAAATGCTCTATCCTGATCTCTTAAAAAGTTAAACGTATACCTACCATATGACCCAGACATTTTACTCCTAGGTACTTGCCCAAGAGAAATGCAAATATATGTCCACGGTAAGACTTGTACATAAATACTCATGGCTATTTTATTCACAATAGCCAATAACTGGTACCAATTCAACAGGAAAGTAGATAAACAAAATACGTTATAACCATAAAATGAAATACTACTCAGCATTGTAAAAGAATGAACTACTGAGACACAACATGGATGAATCTCAAGACAGGTACAGTGGTGAAAGAAGCCAGACACAAAAGAGTACATACTATAAGATACTACTCATCTAAAATTCTAGAAAATGTAAATTAATCTATATGACAAAACCCAGAGCTGTGGTTGCCTAGAACTGCAGGCTGAAAGAAGATCAGATTGCAAAGCAAAATGAAGAAACTTCTGGAGGTGATGAAAATGATCTATGTATCCTGTTTGGAGCAATGATTTCATGGGCTTATACAGGTGTGAAACAATGTGCATTCTCTCTTTAACAGGATATAATTTATTGTACATAGATTGTATCTCAATAAACTTGAAATCAATTATCTGATTTCTAAAGAAAACCATGTATATACTGAATTCCAGTTGTCAAATTTTTTTAAAACATACTCAAAATTTTATGAAACTGCCCAGTCCTTATCTGACATAACATATAGTTTGAGCTTTCCACACTGTTTAGATTCTAAACTCCTGGTAGCCAAGAATAAATTTGCATTTTTAGCTTAAATTCTGTGCAGCTCAGAAAACAGCACTAGGCATTGCAACTCTTCAGAGAATTGTGTCTAAATGTAACTCCATTATGCTATTTTTCATTGCTTTTCAAAGATATCCTGGAAGCAGAATCTACAGTGAGCCTGCTAGCTTGTCCATAAGCCTTAAAAAGTGTCACCAAGGAAATGTTTGCATTTGTTCCTAAACATAGACAAGTATACCTTAGAGATATTGTGGGCTCAGTTCCAGACCAACTGCAATAAAGCAAATATCACAGTAAAGCGAGTCACAAGAATGTTCTGGTTTCCCATGCACATAAAACTTACATTGCACTATACTATAGTCTACTGACTGTTGTTACTGTCAGTCGCTAACTCGTATCCAACTCTGCAGCACACCAGGCTCCTCTGTCCTTCACTATTACCAGGAATTTTCTCACATTCACGCCCTTCGAGTCGGTGATGCTACCTAACCATCTCATCGTCTGCCTCTCTTCTCCTTTTGCTTTCAATCTTTCCCAGCATCAGGTTCTTTTCTGATGAGTCAACTCTTCACATCAGGTGGCCAAAGTATTGGAACCTCAGCTTCATCATCAGTTCCTCCAATGAACATCCGGGGTTGATTTCCTTTAGGATTGACTAGTTTGATCTTCCTGCAGTCCAAGGGACTCTCAAAAGTCTTTCTCCAGCACCGCAGTTTGAAAGCATCAATTCTTCAGCACTCAGCCTTCTTTATGGTCCAACTTTTGCATCCGTATATGGCTATTGGACAAAATATAGCTTTGGCTATACAGGGCCTTGTCAGCAAAATGCTGTCTTTGTTTTTTAATATGCTGTCTAGGTTTGTCATAGCTTTCCTTCCAGGAGCAAGCGTCTTTCAATTTCATGGCGGTGTAGTCACCATCTGCAGTGATTTTGGAACCCAAGAAAATAGAATCTGTCATTGCTTCCACTTTTCCCCCTTCTATTTGACAGGAAGTGATGGAACTGGCTGCCATGATCTTAGATTTTTTAATGTGAAGTTTCAAGCCAGCCTTTTCTCTCTCCTCTTTCACTTTTATCAAGAGATTCTAGCTCCTCTTCACTTTCTGCCATTAGAGTGTTATCATCTGCTATCTGAGGTTGTTATTTCTCCTGGAAATCTTTATTCCAGCTTGAGCTTCATCCAGCCCAGCATTTCTCATGATGTACTCTGCACAGAAGTTAAATAAGTGAAGTGACAATATACATCCTTGACATACACTTTTCCCCAATTTTGAACCAGTCTGTTGTTCCATGTCTTATTCTAACTGTTGCTTCTTGTCCTGCATACTGGTTTCCCAGGGGACAGGTAAGGTAGTCTGGTATTTGTATCTCTTTTAAGAATTTTCCACAATTTGTTGTAATCCACATAGTCAGAAGCTTTATAGTATAGTCAATGAAACAGAAGTAAATGTTTTTCTGGAACTCTCTTGCTTTCTCCATGATCCAGTGAAAGTTGGTAACTTGACCTCTGATTCCTCTGCCTTTTCTATACCCAGCTTGTACATCTGCAAGTTCTCAGTTCTTATACTACCGAAGCCTAGCTTGAAGGATTTAGAGCATAACTTTGCTAGCATGTGAAATGAGCTATTAACTGTACAAAATCATTACGTCTAAGAACACAAAGACATGACTTCGTTTAAAAAGTACATTTTGCTAAAAAAAAAAAAAAAAATGCTAACTATCATCTAACAATTGAGGGTTGCCACAAGCTTTCAACTTGTGAAAATTGTAGTATCAATACAAAGAACAATCAAGTAGAGCACAATAAATGAGATAGGCCTGAAAGGACTGATGAAAACTGAGGACTCTGGGTGAAGTACACTGCAAGTAAGTCTCAGAACTCCCCCAAACCCTCCTTCTGTTGAGAAATATGTCGCATCATGTGGGCCATACAAGTATTATCAGTTTTGAAAGCCATGGCAAGCCTGAGCTTGAATTCTAGGTTTTCTACAAGGCAAGGGATAAGAGGAAAGAATATGATATAGAGTTTAGCCTACAAGAGGTCAGAGACTAGAAAGTTCTGTCAGCTCTGGATGTGCCCCCACCTCACAGCTCTCTCACTGATACAGAAGCATTAGGATTACCAGTGCTGGTCACAATCTATTTGTTATTGACACTCAATAAGTACAGAAACTGGGAGTTTCTATACTTCCAGAAACTCTGCTATATAAACTGCTATATAGAAACTTGATATTGCTATGATATGTAGACTCAATTTTCCCTGAACAGGGTATAGATCAGATCCAGTGTTGTCAAACATGTCTGGTGAATCCAGCCATGAATAGGAGGACCATGTTCCATTTATAGTGGCTTAAAATGCAAAGAGAAAAAACTGACCCTCTTCTACACATCGTTTAAGAAGTACAAATTTACAGCACATCTTACTCAGTGAAGGTTAATTCTTCCCTAAGTGATCGTGGCAAGAGCCAGAAAGAGGTCATTCTCTTTCATCAATTAAATCCATGCAGTATCCAGCCCGGCTGTAGGTGTTCAGGCTGAGATTATATAGAGAACTTAAATAAAACTTCTCAAAGAGAAAGTTTATCAAAAATGCTATATTTCCATTTATAATCAGTATCATGACAATCCTAGACGGCTAATTAAAAAGCAGAGACATCACTTTGTCAACAGCGGTCCATATGGTCAAAGCTATGATTTTTCCAGTAGTCATGTATGGATATGAGAGTTGGACCATAAAGAAGGCTGAGTGCCATTCTATGAGGCCACCATCACCCTAATACCAAAACCTGACAAAGACACCACAAAAAAGAAAGCTACAGGCCAATATCACTGATGAACATAGATGCAAAAATCCTCAACAAAATCCTAGCAATCAGAATCCAGCAACACATTAAAAAGATCATACACCATGACCAAGTGGGCTTTATCCCAGGGATGCAAGGATTCTGCAATATCCGCAAGTCAATCAATGTAATTCATCACATTAACAAACTGAGAAATAAAAATCATATGATTATCTCACTAGATGCAGAAAAAGCCTTTGACAAAATTCAGCATCCATTTATGATAAAAACGCTCCAGAAAGCAGGAATAGAAGGAACATACCTCAACATAATAAAAGCTATATATGACAAACCCACAGCTAACATTATCCTCAATGGCGAAAAATTGAAACCATTTCCCCTAAAGTCAGGAACAAGACAAGGGTGTCCACTTTCACCACTACTCTTCAACATCGTACTAGAAGTTTTGGCCACAGCAATCAGAGCAGAAAAAGAAATACAAGGAATCCAAATTGGAAAAGAAGAAGTAAAACTCTCACTGTTTGCAGATGACATGATCCTCTACATAGAAAATCCTAAAGACTCGACCAGAAAACTACTAGAGCTAATCAGTGAATATAGTAAAGTTGCAGGATATAAAATCAACACTCAGAAATCCCTTGCATTCCTATACACTAATAATGAGAAAGTAGAAAAAGAAGTGAAGGAAACAATTCCATTCACCATTGCAATGAAAAGAATAAAATACTTAGGAATATTCCTACCTAAAGAAACTAAAGACCTATATATCGAAAAACTATAAAACACTGATGAAAGAAATCAAAGAAGACACTAATAGATGGAGGAATATACCATGCTCATGGGTTGGAAGAATCAATATAGTGAAAATGAGTATACTACCCAAAGCAATCTACAGATTCAATGCAATTCCCATCAAGCTACCAGCAGTATTTTTCTCAGAACTAGATCAAATAATCTCAAGATTTGTATGGAAATACAAAAAACCTCGAATAGCCAAAGCAATCTTGAGAAAGAAAAATGGAACTGGAGGAATCAACTTGCCTGACTTCAGGCTCTACTACAAAGCCACAGTCATTAAGACAGTATGGTACTGGCACAAAGACAGAAATATAGATCAATGGAACAAAATCGAAAGCCCTGAGATTAACCCACATACCTATGGACACCTTATCTTCGACAAAGGAGGCAAGATTATACAATGGAGTAAAGACAGTCTCTTTAACAGGTGGTGCTGGGAAAACTGGTCAACCACTTGTAAAAGAATGAAATTAGACCCCCTCTCTAACACCATACACAAAAATAAACTCAAAATGGATTAAAGATCTAAATGTAAGACCAGAAACTATAAAACTCCTAGAGGAGAACATAGGCAAAACACTCTCCGACATAAATCACAGCAGGATCCTCTATGATCCATCTCCCAGTATACTGGAAATAAAAACAAAGATAAACAAATTGGATCTAATTAAAATTAAAAGCTTCTGCACAACAAAGGAAACTATAAGCAAGGTGGAAAGACAGCCTTCTGAATGGGAGAAAACAATAGCAAATGAAACAACTGACAAACAACTAATCTCAAAGATATATAAGCAACTTATGCAGCTCAACTCCAGAAAAATAAATGATCCAATAAAAAAATGGGCCAAAGAACTAAATAGGCATTTCTCCAAAGAAGACATATGGATGGCTAACAAACACATGAAAAGATGCTCAACATCACTCATTATCAGAGAAATGCAAATCAAGACCACAATGAGGTATCATCTCACACCAGTCAGAATGGCTGCGATCCAAAAGTCTACAAGCAATAAATGCTGGAGAGGGTGTGGAGAAAAGGGAACCCTCTTACACTGCTGGTGGGAATGCAAACTAGTACAGCCATTATGGAAAACAGTGTGGAGATTCCTTAAAAAATTGCAAATAGAACTGCCTTATGACCCAGCAATCCCACTGCTGGGCATACACACTGAGGAAACTAGAATTGAAAGAGACACATGTACCCCAATGTTCATTGCAGCTCTGTTTATAATAGCCAGGACATGGAAGCAACCTAGATGTCCATCAGCAGATGAATGGATAAGAAAGCTGTGGTTCATATACACTATGGAATACTACTCAGCCCTTAAAAAGAATAAATTTGACTCAGTTCTAATGAGATGGATGAAATTGGAACCGATTATACAGAGTGAAGTAAGCCAGAAAGAAAAACACCAATACAGTATACTGACACATATATATGGAATTTAGAAGACAGTAATGATGACCCTATATGTGAGACAACAAGAGACACAGAGGTATAGAGTGGACTTTTGGACTCTGAGGGAGAGGGAAAGGGTGGGATGGTTTGGGAGAATGGCAGTGAAGCATGTGTATTTTCCTGTAAGAAACGAAGCGCTAATCTATGTTTGGTGTAGGATGCAGGATGCATGGGGCTGATGCACAGGATGATTCAGGTAGAGGATGTGGGGTGGGAGGCGGGAGGGGGGGGCTTCGGCATTGGGCGATTGTGTTCACCTATGGCTGATTCGTGTCAATGTATAGCAAAACAAATACAGTATTGTAATTAAAAAAATAAATAAATTTAATTTAAAAAAAAAAAGAAGGCTGAGTGCTAAAGAGTTGATTCTTTTGAACTGTGGAGCTTGAGAAGACTCTTGAGAATCCTTTGGACTGGACTGCAAGGAGATAAAACCAGTTGATCCTAAAGGAAATCAACCCTGAATATTCATTGGAAGAACTGATGCTGAAGCTTAAGTTCAAATACTTTGGCCACCTGATGGGAAGAGCCAACTCACTGGAAAATACCTGATGCTGGAAAAGATCAAGAACAGGAGAAGAAGTGGGTGACCAAGTATTAGATAGTTGGAAGGCATCATCAACTCGATGGACATGAGTTTGAGCAAACTCTGAGAGATAGTGAAGGACAGGGACACCTGGTGTGCTACAGTCCATGGGGTTGCAAAGAGACACAACTGACTGAAGAACACTCACGTATGAAAAGAGAGAATCAGAGAAGGATAAAATTCACACAGCTGATAAAAGCTGGGGCCGGATTCAAAGCTGGGTCTACCTGACCCCAAATCCCAGGTTTTGAGGACATACATTGGTGTGTGATACCAGACAGACACCTTCAGGGTAGGTGAGGGGCCTTTAGCAGTGAGCCCCTTTCAAATCTCAAACCAGCCCATCTTTCTCTCAACAATAATTACAAGTCCACCAATCTTTAGGACACAAACTCTTACTCATTAACAGTCCACCAGGATACAATTTTAGTAATCTGGCTAACAGCACACATCTATTTAATTGAACAAACATTAGTCCTTTCAAAGTCACTCAAATGACTGCAGAAAATTCTGAAAGATTTATCCAAAGAGGTCTAAAAGCCACAAAAAAAAAAAAAAAACACTAAAAAACAATGTAATTCAGCAGTTGTTCACAGCAGGAGTTTTGCTAAAATAACTCACAACGGGATACACAAGAATGCCTTTCCCATTCCCACAGTTGGTAAAGGACAAGCAGCATTTGAGGACTGAAATATTTTCAAATTGCTCTATAAAATTAGACATATTTCTTCAATCTTTCTCACTCTGGCTCTTGCTTTCTTTCTCCCCCTCTCTCTCCTCTAAATTTGAGGCTCTTTCTTGTCCTTCAAATCTATTGTTCAGTTAATTTGTGCACGCTGGAATATTCTAATTTAAATCTGAGTCTGGGACATTCTATATTTTCTTTCTAGCTGTAAGAGTGTGAATGCCATAAATAACATGTACTGTGCTGTTCTCTGTTCCTAAACAGTCTGATAAGCTCATATTGAAACGATTTCAGCAATCACATTTAACAGCTCACCAGGATCCTGTTCAATCCAGCCTCCCAACCAGTCCATTACTCTTGCCAGTTTCCAGGAGGAGGAGGCATTCAGACACCCACCTCTAAATGAGAAGAGTTCTGGTGGAACCCCTCACAGGAGAGGTGTACTCCAGCTAACAGGCCATCAATCTGTCAGTATCTCTTAAGATTCCTTAGCTCTGTCCAACTGAATGTCTGGTTCAGAGCTGAGAGAAAGGGGAACCCAGTGGGTGGGGGTCCTGTCAATTTCATTTCCCAGGATCCATCTGCAAACTTGTGTCAGACCAAAGCAGCACAAACCAGATCCACTAGAGGAGCAATACGCACTTTCTTTCTCCTAATTAACTCACTCATCCATTAAGTAAATAGTAATTGAATACTTACTAGATTACAAAGACACCATGTACTGCTATAGAGAACTTTGCAACTGGACACCTCTAGGGCCAATTCTTAATTCCATTATACATAGCAATATGAGTCTTCTTAAGTTTCTTAACCGAGGGGCCTCGAAGAGTCAGACACGACTGAGCGACTTCACTTTCACTTTTCACTTTCATGCACTGGAGAAGGAAATGGCAACCCACTCCAGTGTTCTTGCCTGGAGGATCCCAGGGACTGGGGAGCCTGGTGGGCTGCCGTCTATGGGGTCGCACAGTCAGACACGACTGAAGCGACTTAGCAGCAGCAGCAGCAAGTTTCTTAAATTTTCAAGGCCTCAGTTTCTCCGTCTATAAGATTGAGATAACAGGGTTGCTATGAAGATCAAAGGAGATAATGCATTATGTAATGTAATGTATGACTACAAAACATCAACTTCCTTCCTGTCTTCTCCCTTTATTCAGCCATGAAAAGAATTGAAGTACTGATACATGCTAAGTGTGGGTGAACCACAAAATCATAAGTGAAAGAGGCCAGACACCAAAGATCACTTGATCCCATTTATATTAAATGTCCAGAATATGTTAATGTACTGCACACTGAATGGTTAATTATATGTTACATGAATTTCACTTCAATAGTTCTGAATGTCAAAAAAGGAGATTAAAGACAGGAAAGAGGAAAAAAGGGGAGCAAAGAAGGAAAAAGAAACTGCTCATAGGTGCTGAAGAAAGAAATACCCATAGAGATATAAAGATGCTAAGAAAACAAGCAGTTCAACTGAGAAATCAATTAGAAATTGCTCTAATGGTTCCAGTCTCTTTCTCTTCAGTGACACAATTGAGGTTTGAAATCATTCTTTTTAAACCTTCATTTTTCATGCCAATATACAGGAGCCTATACTCTAACTAGCCTAAAATTCCTGGCAGTTACTGAGTCTAGACAGACAGAAGGTTAAGTTCAGCAAAATCCAAAGAACTGACCAGACCCTCTCAACCTTGGCGGGAAGGGTGGGGTGTTCAGAAGATCAGACAGAGGCAGCACGGAAGCACTGTGCAACAATGGATACCTGGGGAGACCACCATCCTAAGTGGCAGATCCTACGGGCCGTGAGTCCTGCTCATAGTGCCTACTGCGCTGGGCCTGAGGGTTCTGAAACACAGATGCTCCCTGCACTCAGAAGGAGGTTTCAAACGCTGCAGATGAAAACTTAAAATAAAACAAGAGATGCTAGTTTCAGTAGAAGACCCTTCACTCCTTTCACTTAGCACTGGTCCTACAATCTATATCTATAGCTGGGAACTTTGGTCCTCAGTAGTCTAATCACCAAGAACCAACTTTTATTGAAATCTACCAAAATTCTAAAATGCAAATGCATATCATCTGATTTTCCTCACAGAATAAAAACATTTATAGTAAATAATAAAAATTTTGCATTACCTTTTATCACTTAAAAAAATCTTACATTTAAAAGAATTTGTGTGCTGCTAAATACATTCAAGGATGGCAGAACAGGACATAAACAAAAGTACAGAGCTAAACACTGTATAGCAGCATAACTAATATACATATTTCTAATGTGTATCAGGAAAAATAAAGGTATCCAAAATACCGAAGGATGACGGGATTAAGATGTCAATGCTTTAGGGTCATAAGGCATTATCCAGTTAGACCTACCCTAACATTTGTAGAATAGGGGCAAGAGTACAAATGGAGGCCCATAGATCATATGCTGTGAAGCGTTTGCTCACCCCATCCTATCTGATTCAAGATAGGTAACTCTGTTCACAAGACCCCTAGCTCCTCCTGGCATTCTCCATTTAAGTTCCTCAAAGAACCTGAGGCTGGAATCCAGGTCGAATGTAGAATTCTTCAACTTCTCAGAGTCCTGCGCTAGAACAGAGCTGTGCCAGGAGAGGCCCCGCCTCCCATACCCTGACTTTCCCCCTTTTCCCCACCTCAGTTCTATCTTCCACCACAAGGGGTATCAAGCACACATCCACAGTACTGGCCCTCAGCCACCCCTCAGACCTGGGGTTCATCCACTTCAGGTGAAAGAACCTGAGGAGGAGGTCAGAGAAGCCCTAGAATAAGGTGTAAGGCCATTTGGGCAGAGAATTCTAGGACTCCAAATATTCACCTCAAGGTCTAGAAGAGGGGGCTCAGGCTATGAGTAGGCACATCCCCTTGGATCTGTGGATTCCTTATTTAACAGAGAAGGGAGAAGATAAAGAAGGACCAGAGTGGAGTCCTTCAGAGCTATGCTCCTCAAAAGTGTGCTCCACCAACACAAGAATGGATACCATCTGGGAACCTACTAGAAATACAGAAATCTAGGCCCTGCTTGGATCCACTCAATCAAAATCTCTAAGCAAGTCTCTATGCACACTGAAGTTCAAGTATAGGACTAGGATAGGGCCTCTTTTCTCCAAATCAAAGGGTGATGTTTTGCCTGGCAATTGTCAGCACTTTAATATACCACTTAACCAACTTCAAAAGTGAAGTTCAGCTATTCCAGATGAAATAACATTCCATTCATGTGCATGACAACTGCTGCTGCTGCTAAGTCGCTTCAGTCATGTCCAACTCTGTGCGACCCCATAGACAGCAGCCCACCAGGCTCCCCCCATCCCTGGGATTCTCCAGGCAAGAATACTGGAGTGGGTTGCCATTTCCTTCCCCAATGCATGAAAGTGAAAAGTGAAAGTGAAATCACTCAGTCGTCTGACTCTTAGCAACCCCATAGACGGCAGTGCACCAGGAGTGGGGTGCCATTGCCTTCAACACAGGGACTTAATTCTCCAACAACTCAGGCAAAGGATCCAAGAAAAGTGGAATGGTATGGGTCCTATCTATACTTTTGGGTCGAGACTGAGTCATGGAGTTTTTAAAAATTTTAACAGATTTCCAGGAACTTTATTAATTCTCAGGGCATAATATCATCAGAATATAAGTCAGACACCAATGAAAATCTGGCTCTACAATTAAAAGTAGGATCCCACAATCTAATTATTATATTTTCAATTAAAGCTAGAGCACCTGGTACATTTTTCCAGTGTTTCTTGAATTTTCAGAGATCTGTGAGCATATTCAGAGCAGGAATATGTTAATTAGAGAGAGAATTTCCAATAAGAAGCTCAGTCCACACCTGATAATTAGGAATGTTAAAGCAATTCACTGACCCTTTAGAGACTCTTTCCTAGTGTTAGCTGCCCTTAGGGATTCACAGAAGGCCACATCACGATTTCTACCACTTGTCATTTTTGCTGCTGCTTTTGCAGACTGTCATATTTACAAGTCTTCAAGCAGCAGTTTGGTGAGACAAGTGACACTGAAATCCTGGCACTCTCTTTTTCTATTGTCTGCCTTTTAGTCCTTAGGGCCACTTTAACTTCACCCAGAGCACTTCTCCGTTGAAGATTTTAGCAGTGCAAACCCTCACATCCCAGAGTGCAGGATCTTGCCTTCAGAACCTGAATGTCCCTTGGTGTCCTAGAGTGTCTCTCCTCTTCACCGAGTGGTGAATGGGACCAAAACACAAATGTGAAGGATTCTCTTCTAGTAGCAGTAGGACCATACTTGACACTTCACCATGCTGCTGCGTGTACTATTATTGCTAGGTGAGCCGGGACACTGGGGCTCTGATTATGTTTTGAGAAACATATGTTTCCAATAGAACTGAAGATGAGAAAACAGAGCAGAAATACAAAGAGGAGCAAGACCAGTCTGAAAGTACTAGGAGTAGAAATATCTCAGTAAGATTGCTTATGATGGCTGCACAGTATGCTATTTTCCAAATGTGCACATTCTCCCTCAACCTTCACCGCCCTGTTTATGGTAGACGTTATCCTCATTTTCAAATGGCAAGATGAAGGCTTGGATTGCTTATGGAAAATCACATAGTTAGTGAGTTATCATTCAAAACCAGGTTTAGCCAACCAAACTCAAAGTTCTGGACCAGTGTGTCATACTGTAAAGAAACCAGAAAAGACTCCAGAAGATTCAGTCAGATCTCTGCATGTTGGATTACTTCAGTATAACCCAAATCTACCTCCTAACTTTCTCCTGTTGCACTTCCTATCTGTCTCCTAGTTAGCCTCCACATTTGGTCAAATCTTTTAAATTTTAGCTCCCACAGATTCTCCACTTTCTACTTTTCATTTCCATTGCTACTGGCCTAGTTGTGACCTGGTCACTTTTCTTTTTGTTACTGCAACAGTGCTCTGATTTCCCTCCATTCAATCCCTCACTTCTGTGACACAGCCTGATGTCAGAATGAACGTCCCCAAGCAAAATCAGGACACAGCCCTTCCATGGAAATCATCCAACTTTAAAAGGCACAGTCTCATACTAACCTCCCTTGCTGTCTTGCCTTCCACACCACTCTTCTTATACTTGACCCAAATGATTGCCTTCCCCAAACACAAGACCATAACCTCAATCAAGGATCTTTTCATTCCCCAGGGCTGGGATGCCCAACTTTTCATTCTCTTCAGTCAAAATGAACTCCTTTTTTTCAAAGCTCAGTCATGAATCTCTTCTCAAGACCGGTCTTCCTTTCCTAAGCATTCCCACAGGGTCTTGCCTTTGAGCTGCTTTTATTTTGTCCTTGGTTTCAGCTTGCCTGACTCGTGTGCTACACTGAAAGATTCAAGGTCATCTTTATAAACACAGTACCTACAATGCTTTTCACAGGGAATTACCATCTGAAATGAACCTCAAGGGAGAATTTTCTTTTAAAGGTTTTTAAACCTTTAAATTCATCAGTAAGAATTCTGAAATTCATTGCATTGCAGGCTAAAAGCTAGAAGTCAAATCTCTATCATCAACTCTTGCCCTATTCTAATTTCTATCTTCTTTAACTTTATTCTCTACTTTCTACCTATATTTTACTATTTTATGTTTCCTTTAATTTACCTCATTTTCTCTGGAGCAAGATGGCATATAAATAAATAGTTGTATAAATAAAGACTAGATTTTTAGTAATGACTGACAACTTGAATTGAAAGTAAGATCCTATTGGGGGAAAAAGTGAAGAACTCAGCCTAAGTTTGTTACAGTTTCTGTCCATAGTCAAAATGGAAGGATGCTGGACTAAAACAAGAAAGCAATGTGCTCTCTGAGACTCAAAGGGCGCTACAGTGAAAACTAGGGGTGTGGGGGAGGCAGTAGTACTCTGAAGCTATAGCCTTAAGAACTGAAGTCCAGATAGTAAACAAGTATACAACAAACAGAGAATTATCTAAGAATTTTTGATTTACCTTTGACTTCCCAAATCCAGTCCCAACCATAAGTGACTGCTTGTTGTGCATGGCACAGGAGGTGGAAAAAACTGTACTAGAGATTGGTGATATATCAGGAGAAATTTCAGGAAAGCTGGTTATTTAGAGGAACCCTCTTTGATGCAAAAATCCATCCCTACTCATTTCTCATTTCATTTGAGTGTAACTACTGACCTCAAGGAGAAATGAAAACCAGTGGAAGGGGCAAGAAATAAAAGGGCAGACTGCAGAGGCCCCTGGTTCATAGGAGTTACTAATCCATTCAGCTAAGACAGAGAGAAAACCAGGGCTGAAGCCAGGGGCATCCAGGTTCCAACACTTGGTCCCCATAACTTACTAGCCAGGTGAGTTTGGAAAAATCATCCACCTGTCCAGCCTCCGTTTTCTCTATCCTAAAATGGGAATAGCTATGCTTTCCTTACAGGGTACTTTGAGGATCAAATGAAATGATATGAATTTGCTTTATAAACTCTTGATTGACAAGAATGTTATTTTCATTTCAACAAATTTTTATTGAGAGAAGTAACAGCAGAGGAGCATAGATTACAGACTCAAAAACCACAAGGCCAAGGATTAAATTCCAGTTTTGTCACCTCCTAGTTTTATGCCCATGGACATGTTACTGATCTCTCCAAGGCTCGGTTTTCTCATTTGTAAACGGGATAAGAGTGACTATCGGATAGGTGTACCATGAGGAGTAAGTAAGTTAATCTTTTATCTAAAGAAGTATCTGGCATATCATAAATGTTATACATGCTTCATAAATACATTGACTGTGAATATCCCATAAGCCACGTGCACCCCGGGCTCCCTCTCACCCACCCCCCAACACTGTCACACACCACACACAGTAACAAGGGATCTCGTCAGAACTTTCACACACCCATACGTAACTTAACCTATGACCCAAGCAATTGGAGATAAATGATAAACTTCTCAAGGGCAGAAAATCAGGTGATAACCTCGACAAGGGGTTTTATAGCTAGAATTCTCCTGAATTTCAAATTTCAGATTTGCATCCGGTCCTTGTTGTCACTTAATTATTTGTAGTCTGTCTCCATAACTTGCTCTGATTCATTTTTGCTTGTGAAATGTTTAAGCAGTTTTTTTAATACCATTTTTTTAAATGAACTATTATTATGACAGCTGTGGAGAAATTTCACTTTGGTGTTGAGAAATGTTTTATACACACCTTTTAGCTTGCCCACATTCAGGAAAGACATGAAATGCAGGAAGTACAAAAAAATCACTTTATTGGATGAAACTTTTACAAGGTCTCTCACCCATCTTTATGAGTTTTGTAGCTTTTTTGTTTTTGTTTGTATGTTTATTTTAAGTTGAACATTAAAGCAGGAGAACATCTTTTCCCTCTTCCTGTTTACCTGGCATGGAGGAGGTAACCTGATAAAACTTCAATGAGGTCAAGTAAATTTTGTCACTCTTGGATAATTCATTCTATAATTAATCAAGGGTTTTATTTGAGGATGATTAGTGTCCGGCCATATTCCAGTTTTGACATTCTAAAAATATTATCCCATGATTGACTACTCTTTTGAAGTGCAGCAGAAAAGTTGTTCAACTCATTACCAAGCTCCAAAAATCTTCTGTTGACACAGAGGGAAACCTCTAATTACATGAGTCACTGTAGTTTTACAACTGAATAAACTGTTAACTAAGTTGGAAAAATTATCATCAAGATGATAAAGGTCATTTGGAACTCAATGCCAAAGCACTCCTGACTTATACCTTTCAGAGAATTACCACTTGTAAAGAGACTGATGTCTGGGAGATTAAAGGTGAAATCTGATATGATTTCCCAGGTCTCAATAGGCTGCTTTATACTGACTAAAAGGAAAAGGAATTTCCTGGGCATGTCCCTTTACTGTTCTGATCCTATGAGTATGTATGAGAATTCATTCTGTAAGTCATTGTGCTAGCATGTTATAAAGATGACTGGCCCTTTGTCTTGTGACATAGTTTGGTCATACATACTCAGTTTTCCACTACTCTTTTGTTCATTATTTTCCTTCAAAGTTTACATTTGTACAGCTTTCTTAATCCTAATTTCTTAAAGGCATGGACCCAGCCTTTTTATATATTAAATGCTACTATGCATACAACTATTGTTATCTGTGGGAAAAATCAGGAAAAGTATACACTGGACTTCCTTACAACTATGATCACCTGCTTTCATCCTCCACTGATCTCCAAGGCAGTCTAATTCACACAATTGAGGGACTGCCTGATAACCTCATCTTCTTTCACCATGAGCCACTGAGTAAAGCTGGAGAGCCTGTTACAATATTAGGAACCATCCCTCTCTTACAAACTCAGAGAAAGAAGAAAACCAATGTAACAAGCTTGGGCACCAGACCTTACTCTCATTCCTTCTTAACTTCTGGGGAGTTAACATTCTAAAGGACTCTTTTCACACCTAGGGTGCTTCCACACTCTACCTGCTTAACATGGAATTTAATAGGCCATTTAGTTATCCTTTGGAGAGGGTACAGCACATTCATTCAGTAGTGTATTTCTGCACATATTAAAATCGGTTGTGAGTACTAAAATTCAAGGCCTTGATTGAAAAAAATTTTCCTTTTTCCTAGCTGTTGAATGTAGGATTATTTCAGTACTGAAGGGAAACACAGAGAAGCTGCCAAACATTCTCTGTTCATGTCTCTGCCTCTTCCGCACAATGTATTACCCTGAGTTACTGACTGTGGAAAGAAGCCCATGCCTCACTGAAGCAGTTACGCTCCCATGCTTCTAGCCTACAGAATGTATAAATTCACATAATAATCACAGGATAGCAGCACTAGAGAAGAGCTTACAGACTTCCTGCTTGAAGTCAGGATAAGTGAAGTGATTTGTCCAAGGTCACACCTCTAGTTAGTGCCAGAGCCTGGACCAGAGAGCCTAGTTCTGGCTTCCCAGTCCAATGCTAATTCTCACCATATTTCCTAAGACATATTTGTTTTCTTCCAAAATCCATCCAAATAGCATTTGCTAGAGTTGTAGAAATGCCTATGAGAAACTGACTCTGCAAAGCCAAAGGGCAAATACCAAATACAGAGCCAATCCATCTCGAACTGCTTGGGAAGAGCTGTGGGTCAAGAGGCAAGATCATGGCAGGCAGCCCTGCTTTTAAGGATTCTAGGCAGCTGGTAACTGAGACCTCCTGTTTAATAAAATGATATCCTCTGGTCATCCTGCAGGAAACCCCCTGGATAGCCCTGGTACCTGACTAACCAAATATCTACTCATTAACACCTTCTTTATTTATGAATGGGTAGTCATTTTAATGGGAGACATAAATAGGGACATGTTACTCATGGCTTTTTCTCCAGAGTTTGATACTTCTAAAGCAAGACAATCATGTTTTAAATAACATGTTTAAATTATGGAGTCTTGTGGTGTTGGAGAAGACTCTTGAGAGTCTCTTGGACTGCAAGGAGATCCAACCAGTCCATTCTAAAGGAGATCAGTCCTGGGTGTTCTTTGGAAGGAATGATGCTAAAGCTGAAACTCCAATACTTTTGCCACCTCATGTGAAGAGTTGACTCATTGGAAAAGACTGATGCTGGGAGGGATTAGGGGCAGGAGGAGAAGAGGACAACAGAGGATGAGATGGCTGGATGGCATCACCGACTTGATGGACATGAGTTTGGGTGAACTCCAGGAGTTGGTGATGGACAGGGAGGCCTGGCGTGCTGCAATTCATGGGGTCGTAAAGAGTTGGACACGACTGAGCGACTAAACTGAACTGAATCTAACAAGTTTAAAAATACCTGTTATATTGAATATATATACTTTGGCCACTTTATGCAAAGAGCCAACCCATTGGAAAATATCCTGATGCTGGGAAAGATTGAAGGCAGGAGGGGAAGGGGGTGACAGAGGATGAGGTGGTTGGATGGCATAACCAACTCAATGGACATGAGTCTGAGCAAATTCCAGGAGATAGTAAAGGACAAGGAAGCCTGGCATCATGGATCGCAAAGAGTCAGACATGACTTAGCAACTGAACAACAGTAACATATTGAATATATAGTCTTCTAATTCCAAAGATATTTTGTCAAAATGAATTCATTGTTTTAAAATAATGGTTACAATAAAAAAATAGGCAGAAGATCTAAGGAAGACATATAGATGGCCAACAGGCACATGAAATAGTTGTTCAACATCACTAATTATTAGAGAAATGCAAATCAAAACTATAATGATATATCACCTCATACCTGTCAGAATTGCTATAATCGAAAAATTCACAAACAATAAATGCTGGAGAGGGTATGGAGAGAAGGGAACCCTCCTACACTGTTGGTGGGAATGTAAATTGTTAGAGCCACTATGGAGAGCAGCCACTATGGAAAACTAAAAATAGAGCTACCATATGATCCTGCAATCTCATTCCTGGGCATATACCCGGAGAAAAACACAATCCAAAAAACATGTACTCCCGTGTTCACTGAAGCACTATTTACAATAGCCAAGGCATGGAAACAACAGGGGAATGGATAAAGAACATGTGGTACATATATTCAGTGGAATATTACTTAGCCACTAAAAAGAATGGAATAATGACATTTGCAGATGGATGGACCTAGAGATTGTCATGCTGAGTGATGTAAGTTAGACAGAGGAGAAATATCATATGACATCCCTTACATGTGGAATCTAAAAAGAAATTATACAAATCAGCCTAATTACATAACAGAAAGAGACACACAGACTTTTAGAAAACAGACGCATGGTTGCTGAGGGCGAAGAGATAGGGAATTTGGGATGGAAATGTGCACACCACTATAAGCAAAATGGATAACCAACAAAGACCTAATATATAGCATATGGAACTTTGCTCAATGTTATGTGGCAGCCTGGATGGGATGAGAATTTGGGGGAGAATGGATACATGTATACATATGGCTGAATTCCTTTGTTGTTCACCTGAAACAATCATGACATTATTAAGTGGCTATACCTCAATATGAAATAAAAAGTTTTTTTAAAAAATAGAATAAAATCATGGTTAGATTTCTAAATTAATCCCCAAAGTCTATTTCAGAAATAAAGTATCACAATATGCTACAATGAAAATGAAAGAAATCCCCACTGGTGGTATATAAGGACAATCTGAAGAGAAGTCTTTTCCTAAACTCTTGAACTCCAAGAGATGGTAATGAACAGGGAGGCCTGGCGTGCTGCGATTCATGGGGTTGCAAAGAGTTGGACATGACTGAGCGACTGAACTGAATTGAAACTCTTAAAATGCTAGCAAATGAAAAACAGATTCAGTGAATAAGAATATGGAAAGTGAAAGTGAAAGTCGCTCAGTTGTGTCTGACTCTCTGTGACCCCACTGACTATACAATTCATGGAACTCTCTAGGCCAGATACTGGAGTGGGTAGCCTTTTCCTTCTCCAGGGGATCTTCCAAACCCAGGGATCAAACCCAGGTCTCTCGAATTGCAGGTGGATTGTTTATCAGCTGAGCCACAGGGAAGCCCAAGAATACTAAAGTGGGTAGCCTATCCCTTCTCCAGCAGATCTTTTTGACCCAGGAATCCAATCAGGGTCTCCTGCATTACAAGTGGATTCTTTACCAACTGAGCTATCAGGAAAGCCCCAAGGGTATGGAAGGCATGTGAAATTTCTGAATATAAATTCTGAGTATTTCTGAGGACTATTAAGGTTGATTACAATAATAGAGTACTTTCAATGGAACTATGTGGGCTGTGACTTATGAAAGCTGGGAAAAGGAAAAAAAAAACATGAGAAGATGAAAACAGATCAAGTCTAGTGAAGTGTAGTAGAGAGTTCCCAGTCTGACATTGGCTGGTACCACTGACTTGGGACAAGTGGGCCACTGCGCCAGGCAGAAGGGTTGTAATGACAGTCATCAGAAGTGGCTCTCAATGGTGGTTCCTGTCAGCAGCATCAAGACCACTTGGGAAATTTTCAGAAATGCAAAACGTCGGGCTCCACCCCAGACCTAATGAATCAGAAAGGTTTCTTTTTCAACATCTAGCCCTCCAAGTGATTCTTATGCAAGCTAAAGTTTGAGAACTACTCACCAGTAATGTGGAATGAATAACAGCGAGAAGATGTTCATTAGGCAGGATATTGGCAAATCAGACAATTTGGCCATATCTCACTAGTGACTGTACTGTAAAGGACTGGTTCTCAAATTTGGCTGCACGTTGAAGTCCCTGGGAAGCTTTAAAAAAAACAACCCTGATGGTCTAGTTCCACCCCAGAGATTCTGACTTCATTGACACGAAGGTGTGGCCAGAGCATCAGGATTTTTACAAGATCCCCAGGTGATTCTAATATGTAACATTTGGAAAACACTGGTGGAAAGCAATTCAATCATATTATCACTCAGTTTATCAATAAAAACATCTTATTCTCGACCCTCTCCTCTTGGATACATGGTTGCTGCTGCTGCTGCTGCTAAGTGGCTTCAGTCCTGTCCATGGTTAGTGTCCGTGGTTAAACCTGTGCTTTATAATGTATGTATCACTGGGAAACCATGATCAGCTGGGGTCTACTTCCCATAGGCCAGTAGTTCTCAACAAGGGGCAATTTTGTCCACTCAAGGAATGTCTGGCAATGTCTGTCGTTGTCAAAATAAGAGTGGAGAAAGTTCACTACTGAAATCTAGTGAAGAGAGAAGGCAAGCCCTCACAGCAAAGAACGATCGGGCTTCAGATGTCATTAGTGCTACTTCTGAGAAACTGTGCTATAGACAAATCAACTGTTCTCCATTTTAACTCTTGTACATTAGACTGGATGGAAGAAAGGGTGGGCTTGTTTCACAGGCACAGCCATTTTGGCTCATTTCAGCCCTATCAGAGTCCCTTTCTTGTGTAGATGTCTGTGTGAAGTTATTAGGTGCTTGCTCAGTTACTAATAAAAATAGTGCTTCATTTTCCATTCAAATATAGTTCTTATTGCATACATTCTGTTGGCCAGATTCCCCAGAGGCAAAAAAGGATTAGTGGAAGGACTTAGGTACCCAAATTCTTCATTTGCAACTGTCCACATTTTTTAACTTATCAAGCTGAAGAGTAGGCAGAATAGAGAAGTAAAATGGGAACAGGGTCATATTCAGCCAAACGTAAACTCAACCTATGCTCTCTGCATTCAGACAGATGCTGGGAGCTGCTGATGGTTAACCCTTGAGTACGTAAGACATGTCTGCTGCTGAGAACAAACTCTGCTACAGAGCCCTACACTTATTCATCTGTTTTCATTCTGGCTTAAAAATCAGTAGAGCATAAAATCTTTTACCATCCACTGTGTTTCACCCTAAATCTTCAATATCCACAGTTCCAAAGATTTCCACACTGATTCAGGGCAATTTATGTCAGCCCAGGTGTTTAAAGTTCCAGGTTGAAACATTTGGTTAATTAACATCATGCTGCAAACACTCAAAATCACTTCAGCTGCCACTAGAACAGAACAAAACTCCCCAAAACAACAACTGTGGGGAAATACAAACAAATGGCGGCATTCTGTGAAAAACGATACATGATTTTAGCGACAATAAAAGCAGTAAGAGCTTTCTTGAATTAATACCATGTTCCTAAAAACAATT
Organism: Nanger dama; assembly: GCA_917880005.1. Lineage (NCBI taxonomy): Eukaryota > Metazoa > Chordata > Mammalia > Artiodactyla > Bovidae > Nanger > Nanger dama. Next base: position 17,572,575 of record CAKJTW010000017.1, on the reverse strand, counting down.
TTCCAAAGTAAATTATATTGAATTTGAGTGAAGACTTCAAAGTACACATATTTATAAGGAGAATGCAGCTATGAACGGGATGCCAAACCATTACCACTTTCTTGAAAAGAAAAAAAGGTGCAGTGAAAAGGCAAGGCAAACCCCAAGAGTGGCAATCTTGGAAATATCCAAAGAAATAGCCATTCTTCTGTTGAAAACCCCAAATGGCTTTTCCCCCTCATTTCAGAGCCACAATGCTCTCAGCTATGGTTCCCTTCAGCCCCCTCTACTTCCCACAGCCCCACTCAAGGTCCCAGTTTAATGCCTGTATTCTAATTCTTTTAAACATTCACTTGTGCCTTTCTTCCCATTTTCAGAAAAACTCTCTTCTTTTGGAAAGAGCCTGAGGAGGTTCTGTCAGAATTCATTTTTTTAAGTATTAATATAGACTGTAGAGTGTTAAGAAATAAATGCGGTTCTCTTAGTTTTGAGGCAGGGGTCAGAGTGAGGTTCACTGAGTATTTGATGTACGTTCTTCTTTTCCAAGCACTAAGGAAGGTGGGAGGTGAGAGGGGACAGTTCTAGCTGAGCCTTGCTTGTGACTGGTCTGAAGTGACTGTAAGGCTGATAGCTCTCCTACAATGAGTGTGCAGGAAGGGCTCTCACGTAAGCTCCCAAGGGTAGAGACAAGTTCAGTCTCTAACATGCCTCAGCTGTTAGAGCGCTGGGAAGACACTGAATACAGTATTTTGTGTATTACTCAGACTACCCCCAGGAAAACCTTCTCACCCCACAAGTCCTGGCAGCCATGGGCTTGTAAATAAAGCCCAAAGAAACAAATGCAAAGACCTGTTTGCCCACCGTGTCTGAGCTATTGGGAACGGACACACCTCTTAAGAAGAACATAATCAAGAAACACAGAAGGGAGAAGAGACGAACACTCAAGACAAAAACAAGAAGCTGCTTGGATTTATCTGTGGTTCCAGAAATCCAATAAAAATCTGGTGGGTTGAGAGCTCGCAAAGACTCTCCTTAACCAAATGTTACACGGGTTCCTTCGAGTCCTCCTTCAACTAGGCTTCCTCCTCGGGTCCTGTCTTCGGCTTGTCTAGTCCAGTTGTAGCAAGAATCCTGCTAACTCATTTAAGCAAGAAGCCCCCTACCCTCGGGGTCTCCTTTTAGTAATTTCCATCCACTGACCTGCTCATCCTGCTCTTTGCATATGAATTCCCATGTGTCTTTGTATCTAAAAGTGCGCCAGTTCTATTTGGAGTCTCTTTTCCTCTATTACAATAGTTGCTGAGTAAAATCATTCTTTACCACTTTAACTAATGTCAGGATCTGCTACTCAGAGAAGCTGCGAGACCTCCTAGGCATGCCTGACAGAAAGGACATGAGAAAACGTTTTGATCTACTCAAGAGGACAATGCAGAGGAAAATCAAGCTCCTCCAGCAGAATGAAGAATGAAGCCTTTGAAACAGTGCATGGCTCCAAACTGCCCACATTCTCCCTAGTGCCAAGTTCTAAAAAAACGAAGTATTTATTTAAGCAAATGAGTATATGGATCTGCTCAAAGACTGGCAGAGACATTAAACAGTCTTTGCCCTTCTCCCTTAGGAACAGTGCCTAGTCTTTCTCTTGTCTCAGTGGTCTCTCTGTGGGTTTCCATCTTCTGAGCTCCTTTTGCCTGCTCCTATTCCCATTTTTAGTTAGGAAAGAAATTTCTTTTCAGAGAAATCTGATTGGTCCATTTCACCCTTGAGTGGGAAGAGCTTTTGCTGGCCAGCCCACCGACTGCTGTCTTTGGATCACTCGTGCACCTGTCACTCAGTCAGCCACGTTTGAGCCAGGATCAAGTAGAGTAAAAAGCAGTTATCTTCAGAAAGAGACTGGGGGCCTAGTGACAAGTTATTGCTCACAATAACTGTTACAGAGTTGGAGAATTAGCAAGTTTTCTCATATCTGACTGAAAAGAAAAGCAAACACCTGAGGAGTGTTCAGTTCTACTAGGACAAATATATATTATTTAATTTCTTGAAGTCTATGGTGAGATCTGTTCCTAAATTATTCCAGACAACATCTTAAAAGTCCTCCTAAAAAAAAAAAGTCCTCCTAGACAAGAGAATGGGTAAGAAACAGCCCCCAAAATGCCAAGAGTGAGGCAAAACTTTGACAAAGTCAAAAACATGATTTAAAAAAAAGGGTAAATGTAAATTCCGAAGAGAGTTAATAAACTGTAGCACAGAATTAAAAGATAAAGCAAAGAAAGGAGCTGAGGAAATAGATAAACTAAGCCTGTGGTTAGCTCTAGGAAATGAAGGAAGGAAGGAAGGAAGGGAAGGAGGGAAGGAGAGAAGGAGAGAGGGAGGCAGGAAGGAGGGAGGTAGGAAGGAAGGGAGGAGAAAGTGGGCAGAAAGGAGCTGAGCCTGTCCTCGCCATAGTGCTGGGGTGGAGATTCAGTGAACTGCTGCTGCCATAGCAGACTCCAGATAGCAGAGTCCCTAGAGTTCATGCTGATTTTCCAGTTCTAGGTTCTGGCCATTTTTGTTTCAACTTTCTAATTCCAAAGATCCATTTTTTTCTATTATTGCCACCTACAGCTCTATTACTTGAAGAAGCCCACTTATGAAAGAAATCTATACACACACTGGGCCTCATGCATTTAACATAAGTAGAAAGTGGCATAAAGATGAAGTGTTCTGGACATTTTCCGCTATAAAAATGATGTTGTTTTTTTTTCATTTGTACATAGAATGTAATAATTCAACAAAAGAAGAAATTCTGGTCTCAACAGTCAAGGCCTGGAAAAAATCAGACAACAGACTTAAGATGAAATTAAACATAGCTTCAGAATCACAGCCTAGATATTATGAGTCCTCACAAAAGAGATCTCTAAAGCTCCAGCCCTGTCAGAATCTTTGAATAACTGTGGAAAATACAAGATGTGCCAACAACTGGGGGACTGGCATTTGTCATTCATGATTTCAAACTAAAGAATAAGATAGATTCAAAAACTATATAGAGGTCACCTTGGGAGAGAGCTTGGGAAAAATCTGAAACGGTTTATTAAAAGTAATTGTTCATGAGAAGCCAGAAAGAGAAGCTGCAATCACCAGAAGGCAGCAAAATTTCACCCAGAATTGGCCATATCTGCCTAAGCACTTTTCCCTTTGATTACACCAAACTGTGGACTTCAACAATGCATTTTACAAAGTCTCTTATGATATTATACATTATGGGGGAGGGGGATATAAAATTATCATAAACATAAACCATTCCCAAAGTTGACACCCATCATAAGAGAGGTTTCCAGCTGCTTGCCATAGAACCCTATCCTTGCCCCATCCAGCTGAACATTTTCATATGAAGTTGAATAAAGACAGTAATAATAATAAAGGGATACTCATAAAGTCCTGGGGCTTCCCTAGTAGCTCAGATGTTAAGGCATTTGCCTGCAATGCAGGAGGCCCTGGTTCGATCCCTGGAGAAGGAAATGGCTACCCATTCCAGTATTCTTACCTGGAGAATTCCATGGACAGAGGAATCTCGTGGGCTACAGTTCATGGGGTTGCAAAGAGTTGGACACAAATGAGCAACTCTCTCACACACCCCCCCCTGCCCCGCCCCTCCCACACACACACAATCCTTAGATGTCACAGAGCTGAGAAAGGTATCAGATACATCAAAACTAGAGAGGTTTGACAAGTGTTGAGAGATGGATAGGATGTAACATTTTCTACTTGGGACTAAGTAAGCAATTACATAAACAGAGGTTGAGGGATACCCAGATCAAGTAACAGTAAAGACTACATTTTTGGAAAAAGACTACATTTTCAAAATGGAAAGCTAAACAAAGTTCAGTGATGGGACAAGATCATCAATTTGTGTTTAATGTGCACAAGGCTTCTGGGATCAGATGCAAAAACCCTTTCTACTCTGGACCATAGCTGAAATATACCTTTCAGTTCCAGTGATACATTTTTAAAGTAATGCACATTCACTGGAAAATAGTTAGAGGATAGTTACTAGGATAGTAAACGAGCCCTAAATCCTATCATATGAGGAATGACAAACTGGGTGTGTGCATATATAAGAGAGGCAATAGTTGTCTAGGTATTTCCAAGGGAGAACTTAGCGATAAAGCTATAGAATATATTTTAGCTCATTTGAAAATGGAATAGGCTTCCATGGCAGATGCCGGAAGGTCCCCAAACCATTAAGCTATACAGGAAGGTCAACCTTAAATGGGTGGCTGGATGAGGTAATCCAGTAAGGTCTTTTTAACCTTGAATCTATGCTTTTTAAAAAAATATTACTTTTTAAGTTTTATATTCCTTTTCAATCATGTCGTTTCACAAAATACACTATTGCTCCCAATTACAAATTGGCTTAAATCCACACCCTTAGACCTACCATTAAAAGACCTCTACCAGATGGCTTCATTTGCCTTTCATTTTAGTTTCACAAATATTTATTGATTACCTACAATACTGTGGACACTATTCTAGGAGCTCAGGATATAAAATCGCCAATGATCTTTGGCCTCAAGGAGCTCACAATAAAAGGGGAGAAAGAATTTTAACATAATGCTGGCAGAGTGAAGAGACAGAGTGGGCTCAGCGTGCTACATCATTGGAGCACAGAAGAGGAGTCCACTAGCTAAGCCAAGAAGACCTTATGAAAGACCTAAGTGGGCAATATAACTCTAGAGCCACATCCTGGACCTTTCTGTATACTCTTTCTGTTACATATTAGAAAAGTGACTCCAAGTAGTTTAGACAAGGTCAATGAACTATTATAAGATGAACTTTGTTGGGATAGAAGGGGTGTGGACAAAACCGTACTTTCCCAAATCCACGTATCCAAGAAGGTCCTCCTTAGGAGACAGATTTTCTGTTTAAGGCTTCTGGCCCATCTAGCCATTCCCTAAGGAAGGAGATTGTGATTAACACTAAAGAAACTCTGACATCCATTGGATCCAGTTAACCAGGGAGTTAGTTATACACTCCACAACCAGCTGCTATTCAGTAGACCCAGGAAAGTCTTTGTTTGCTAGTTCCAATTTTTCCAGCAGTCTCCAGATGAGAAGTCTGGGTAACACTCAAAATTCAGGCAGTATGGTAAGGGGCACCACAGTGTTCTGCAATCTAACCCATGAGCAGAAAACCCTAAATAAAACAGATACTTTGTCCTATTTACTGCAGTTCTGTGTGTTCATGCTGAATTTAGCCAAACCCTGAAGAAGAGGGGTGAGTAGTAACATTTGAACATCAAACCCTACTCTGACTCTCTAACAGATTCTATCATACAAGGCATGTTAGAGTTAAACATAATACAATAGTTAAGTTGAACCATGGAAAGCATACAGTATTTTTAACTCTGAATGATGTTCATGAGGATCAAGAAAAGAAAACATATTGAGCAGAAGATGTAAAGGTACAAATCAAGCTGTGAGATGGTTCATGCACTACAAGGGATCCTGCTGAAAACTTATTCCCCTGTGGATCTATTTAAACAGTCTACCTTAAATGCTGATATTATAGAGGGCTATCATATAGTCACACCATGGCTCAGCATGTGCATAATATAATAAAAACCATTCTTATAAATAGAAAAAAAGTTAACTTGCACAGTGAGAAAGAGCGTGCTTAACTACATTATAGTATTCAACTGTGTGCTTATTTTTAAATTGCCTTAAATCGCTCAGAAGGCAATGACCTAATCAAGAAAGAAGCATTTCTTCATGGAGTACATGAAAGCACCATTTAAGCTCAGGATTAAAAGATGGCAGCATCTCTCCCAACACTGAAGATCTCTCTGTGGCAATCAGATGTCCCAATTGCAAACTTTCTTAATAAATCCACCCCTCTCCAATACTTTCCCCTTCCAGCCACCTACTATGCAATCAGGCCTAGCCTGTACATCCATTAGGACCCCGACACAAACACCTTACCAGCGACTTTGTGACTTTCAATATTTCAACCCTTTCCTGGAAATATGCAATGTAGTTCTCCTAGAAAAAAAGCATCTCTGGAGAGTCAGTGACTTAACTGCATCCTTTCACTTTGAAATAGTCACCAACAAGCAGTAAGATGAGTTCAGAGCAAGCAAGGACTCAAAATAGTTTTGTGTTCCTGATGTAGTCAGCAGACCTCTATTGTACTGAATATCATACGTATAGAGACTACTGAGGACAAATGACTGGGTTTTAATTAGGGAGCAATTCAGATGAGCACCGAGGATGTTAAGAGCAAATTATCACATTAAGCATACCAGCCAAGAAGCAAACACCTAACAACAAAAACCAGCTCTTCTAGATACCAAGTAGGCCAGGTTTTGATAGGAACTGCTTCACAGGCCTAGGATACGGAGACCTGCAGCTTGTGTACTAGTTGTTGAAATATTCAAGTGTATTCATACTGGCTGGTAAATACCCACTGCCCTGATACCGAAGTTCCCCCTGCCACTAGGATGGCCACTTGGATTCCTCCTAGAGAACCCCTCCCTCACAACATGATAGAGGATGAAAACTTGGCACAAAATGGGCTGTCCAGGACTCTGCATCAGCAATATAGCTGACGTCCATTTCTGGCATGGGAATCCCATGGACAGAGGAGCCTGGCAGGCTGCAGTCTATGGGGTCGCAAGAGTCAGACACGACTGAGCGACTAAGTCCATAACACATTCCTGGCATGGACCAGTTGACCATGCCAGGCCGGTTATTAAAGATGGTGACTATCACCAAAGCCCACCAGTGCAGGGGGTGCTAGCAGGAGTGTCCTGTGAGCATAGTAATATTATGATTCTCTTTCTCATCTATATACAACTCCCTCCCTCCAGCACATGTATGGACACACAGGATTAAGCTCTCTGCATAAGAGTCCTCTGAGAATGTCTTAAAATCACAGAGTATATATCACTATAAAGAAGACACTGTGCTGGACTGTGCTGTGCTTAGTTGTTCAGCCATGTCTCACTCTTTGCGGCCCCATGGACCATACAGCCCCCCAGGCTCCTCTGTCCATGGGATTCTCCAGGCAAGAATAGTGGAGTGGGTTGCCATGCCCACTAATGCTGGATTAGGAGTCTTTATTGTTTTCATACATTTTTAGGGCGATTCAAACCTTTCAGTTGTGACTTTTTCAATATTCAAATACCAAGTTTCCATTGAAAGTCACTGACATCACTTTTATTAGACTGGCTAGGCTTTAACCACCCCCATCAGAGGCAGGCCTTCCTTCATGTAAAAGGGGATAAAGAGAGTAAGCCTTTACACCTGCAAGTGAAACTCTAAACCTGCCTTCAGGGTCCTTGTAGTTGGAAGAAGCAGAAAGTTTCACAATAAATTACAAAGATTTGTTTTTCCTCCTGTTTGAGAACAATAAACTTCTGGTGAATGCAGGATCCTAGGCAAGTAATTACTACTCAGGCACATGTCTCAAAGAACTGCCTGAAAGCATCCATTGATAATCTCCTGTGAGGCCTAAATTTTCCCCAGACTCCCAGTCCCAGAAAGAAACTGGGTCAAAATGAAAGAAGACAGTGGGCCTCAAATAAGCAGAACAGAATGCGCTTCTCTTCTCTCATGTGTTGATGAGGGAATTCAAATACTGCCTAAGCAAGACATAGCATTGCTTATTTTCAGTGCTGAGTGTGGTAGGAAGAGTAAATGAAGAAAAGAAAAGGTGGAGGGGCAGAGCTGGGGGTGAGAGGCTGCCACTGACAAGCAGACAGAACATTCTGAATCCTGGATTGTTGGAAACTGTGACAATCCTAACACTTTCATAGATAAACTTATGGAATACTTTATACCTGTGCCTAAATGTATCAAAACTTTTTCAAAAATATATCTAAAATATACCTCTACCTCCCAGCAGCTATCTGCCTGCAATGTGAGAGACCTGGGTTTAATCCCTGGGTTGGGAAGATCCCCTGGAGAAGGAAAGGACTACCCACTCCAATATTCTGGCCTCTAGAATTTCATGGACTGTAGAGTCCACGGGGTCACAACAGTAAGACACAACTGACCGAACTTCACTTTCCCAATAACTATATAGATCAATGGAACTGGTAGAAAAAAACCAAGAGCTAGCATTTTATTTATTATAGTCAAAGAACAAGGTCATAACAACTTGATTATATGAATACTACTTGAGATATACTACTTGTGACAGAATACAATTTGGGACTTTCCTGATGGCTCAAACAGTAAAGAATCTACCTGCAACATAGGAGACCCAGGTTTAATCCCTGGGTTGGGAAGATCCCCTGGAGAAGGGAATGGCTACCCCCTCTAGTACTCTTCCCTGGAGAATTCCATTGACAGAGGAGCCCAGTGGGCTACAGTCAATGGGGCTGCAAAGAGTCAGGCCACAACTGAGCAACTGACACTTTCACTTCACTTGAGAGATTTTTTTTTTTTTAAAGAACACAACAGTCATTCTTACCAGAGGTTTGAAAACTCTTTAGATGTCATCAGTAACTTGGGGGAGTACATAATTTTCACATTTATCATTCTAAGAAATGTCAGATGGATGAGATAAAAACTCAACGAAGAAACATTGGTCTATCGCTGTGGCTAATATTCTAAAGTTTGATCAAAGGTGCTAATTTTTTTCCCATTTATGTTTAGGGGCTAGGCTTGTGAAAGATAGGAATCTTTGTAGATAATACATATATACATGTATTGAAATGACATTGTAGAGGCACAATGCAAGTTAGGGAAGGTGAGGCCAGGGCTAGAATCCTGCCTCTGGAATGCTAGGCCAGTGTTTTTGCCCTTCCCTGGGCTACCTCTATCTATGGCCATGTCTTCAACTTGGTCTTGGGACACATGTCCAAACCTTCTCCCCTGGTTTTAATTACAAGTCTGGTGCTCTTAATAATGAATATCACCTCCTGACAACCACGCCTTAACTCAAGAGCCTTCTCTTTTCACTAAGACTTCAGAATTAGTCAACAAGCTTACAGGTGAGAATGTTCTTCACAAATAAAAAGTTAAACATAAAGAAGATATACATATGTACAATGGAATATTACTCAACCATCAAAAATGAAATAATGCCATTTGCAGCAACAAGAATAGAACTAGAGATTGTCTTCAGGGCTTCCCAGGTAGATCAGTGAGTGAAGAAAGAATCCACCTGCAATGCAGGAAATGCAGGAGACACGGGTTCAATCTCTGGGTTGGGAAGACTCCCTGGAGAAGGAAATGGCAACCCACTCCAATATTCTTGCCTGGAGAATCCCATGGACAAAGGAACCTCGCAGGCTACAGTCCATGGGGTCACAAAGAGCTGGATATGACTGAAACGACTGAGTTCACACAGAAATTGTCATACCGAATGAAGTAAGTCAGACAGAGAAGGAGAAATATCCTATGATATCCATTACATGCAGAATCTAAAAGACATGATACAAATGAACTTATTTACATAACAGAAACAGTCTCACAGACTTGGAGAGCAAACTTATGGCTGCCAGGGGAAGGATGGGAGGAAGGGATAGTTAGAGAGTTTGGGATAGACAAGTACACTATTTAAAATGGATAACCAACATGGACCTATTGTATAGCACAAGGAACTCTGCTCCATGTTACATGGCAGCCAGGATGGGATGGGAGTTTGAGGGAGCATGGATACATGTATGTGTATGGCTGAGTCCCTTTGCTATCCACCTGAAATGATCACATTACTAATTGGCTGTGCTGCTAAGTCGCTTCAGTCGTGTCTGACTCTGTGCAACCCCATAGACAGCAGCCCACCAGGCTCCCTCGTCCCTGGGACTCTCTAGGCAAGAATACTGAAGTGGGTTGCCATTTCCTTCTCCAAAGCATGAAAGTGAAAGTGAAGTCGCTCAGTCATGTCTGACTCTTAGCAACCCCATGGACTGCAGCCTACCAGGCTCCTCCGTCCATAGGGATTTTCCAGGCAAGAGTACTGGAGTGGGTTGCCATCGCCTTCTCTGACTAATTGGCTATACTCTTATACAAAATAAAAAGTTTAAAAATAGACATTAGAGTGCATCAGAGAAGGCCCATATAGAGCACATCCTATTCATTTATACACGGTTTGAGACATTAAAAATAGATTCATTGGAGAGATGTGCTTATCTGCATATTTGTACAATTAAATGTGTGTTCAAATCTACCTTGATAAATCTCTAAAAGCAATACTCATATCAGACAAAATAAACTTTAAATTAAGGACTGTTACAAGAGACAAAAGAACAATACTACATAATGATCAAAGGATCAATCCAGAGACCATGGGGCTAAATAAAACCAAGTTAAACTTCCTCCCTGCAACAAAGGGCTAAGCCAGACAATCTACAATTACTTATCAGGATTTTTTTCTAACTGTATATATAAATGTCCCTCAGTATGGACTGGAGTCAAACATCACACTTGAGTTTAACTCTTTTAAATTGTAGCAAAATACACATACCATTTTAACCACTTTAAAGTATGCAATTCATTGATATTAAGTGCATTCACAATATTATGCAACCATTACCACTGTCTAGTTCCAATACCTTTCATTACGCTGAAAGGAAGCCTTTTGGCCATTAGCAGTCACTTCCCATCCCCTGCTTCTAGTAATCTAATCAACCACTGACCTGCTATCTATCTCTGTGGATTTACCTAGTCTGAACATGTCCTGTAAGTTGAATCATATAATATGTGGCCTTTCTGTCTGGCTTCTTTCACTGAGAATAATGTTTTCAAGGCTTATCCATGTTCTAGCATCTGTCAGTACTCCACTGCTTTTTATGGCTGTATAATATTCCACTGTATAGATACAGCACATTTTATTTATCCATCCACCACTGATAAGGCCATGTGATTTTCTTATACTTTTTGGCTACTGTAAGAAGTGCTGCTATGACTATTCATGTATTAAGTTCTTATTTGAACAACTGTTTTCAATTATTTTAGGTGCTATACCTAGAAGTGGAATTGCTGCATCATATGGTAATTTTACATTTAACTTATTTCAGTTCAGTTCAGTTGCTCACTCATCTCCAACTCTTTGTGACCCCATGAATCGCAGCACGCCAGGCCTCCCTGTCTATCACCAACTCCCGGAGTTCACTCTGACTCATATCCATCGAGTCCATGATGCCATCCAGCCATCTCATCCTCTGTCGTCCCCTTCTCCTCCTGCCCCCAACCCTTCCCAGCATCAGAGTCTTTTACAATGAGTCAACTCTTCACATGAGGTGGCCAAAGTACTGGAGTTTCAGCTTTAGCATCATTCCTTCCAAAGAAATCCCAGGGCTGATCTCCTTCAGAATGGACTGGTTGGATCTCCTTGCAGACCAAGGGACTCTCAAGAGTCTTCTCCAACACCACAGTTCAAAAGTATCAATTCTTTGGCGCTCAGCCTTCTTTACAGTCCAACTCTCACATCCATATATGACCACAGGAAAAACCATAGCCTTGACTAGGCGGACCTTAGTCGGCAAAGTAATGTCTCTGCTTTTGAATATGCTATCTAGGTTGGTCATAACTTTTCTTCCAAGGAATAAGCGCCTTTTAATTTCATGGCTGCAATCACCATCTTCAGTGATTAACTTATTTAGGGACCATCAAACTGTGTTTCTTATGGGCTACATCATTTTACATTTATGTTTAATTTTATAACTATTAGTAAATAACATGAACAGTCAGTGCAGGAACAAGCAGTTATGCTGGCTTCTTTGTATTGCCCAGATTCAGTTTATTGGACACCTCTACAGACAGAGAATCCCATGGACGAAGGAGCCTGGTGGGCGACAGTCCACGGGGTCGCAAAGAGTCGGACACGACTGAGCGACTTCACTTTCACTTTCCACAGACAGAACCTTTTGGTCACTCAAACTAAAGCACCTCTTCCTCCCCATACCCAGGGACTTACAGGCTACTACTGCACTCTTCTCACAGCCCGTTCAGATTGTCTGGAGTTATTTATTCATTCATTTGCTTGTTTATTGCCTATCTTTCTCTTCTAGAATGTAAGCTCCATAAGAGTGGCACTGTTTTGCCTTGTTTTTCACTATATCTCCAGTGCCTAAAACAGTACCAGGCACAAGTAGGCATTTCTTCAGTGAATAAATAGTACTCAAGGCTAAAAAGAATTATTATAAGTCAGAGGAAGATCCAGACTCAGTACATATTAATTTTCTTACTTCTTGAAAACAAAACAGTTCTGGATGGCAACACGCTCTAAAGGCCAAAGAAAGGAAAGAAATGTCGCCACAAAAGCCACCCAATTAGTGACACCATTGACCAATGATAGACTGCTTAGTTTCAACTGTGCATTAAGGCTCAGCCTCTATTTCCTAGACCAGTCACAACTGCAACTGGTCGGTTTTGCTCCTTGCTACTGCTGCTGCTAAGTCACTTCAGTCGTGTCCAACTCTGTGCAACCCCACAGACGGCGGCCCACCAGGCTCCCCCATCCCTGGGATTCTCCAGGCAAGAACACTGGAGTGGGTTGCCATTTGTTTTGTTCCTTAGGTTAAGACAAAAGTGCTTAGCCCTTAACGTAAGTTTGCTTCAGGCTTTCACTTTGCTTTGTTCTGTCCTGTTTATTAAATGGAAGCCTCAAAGAACTCACTTTAACATCAAAGCAAAAAATGTCAAGTTTTTTGTAGGCTCCTTCAACGTGTACACATCTGCTTTTATCCAGCTTGGGTCTTTTTCACAAGGATCAGATTCTTGCTGTTTGAATAAGAGAGAAAGAAGAACAGAGAGAAATGTTTGAGTTGAGCACAAAGCCTTTCAAAGGTCTCACTCTTTCTTAGGAGATGAAGACACCATGGCTTCATGCAGTAAATTGCTTATTCAAAGACACAGAGCTCCCTGGTGGCAGGGCAGACTGCCCGTCTATACTCACCAGTAGAACATCAGTTCCATGAGGGCAGAGACCTTGCCTTTCATGGTCACTGCTTGATTTCAGAATAAAACAATGCCTGCAGTCTACTCAATAAATGTTCCCTCGGCTCCACAGTGCCTCCATGTTTCCAAGCTTTCAGAGGCACAGAACAAACACATGTGTTTTCCTAGGCTCTGCCGAACTACCTGAATTTAAAGACTGACAATAAACACCTTGGTTAGAGTCACACGGGCTTCCCTTGTGGCTCAGCTGGTAAAGAATCCACCTACAAAGCAGGAGACCTGGGTTCAATCCCTGGGTTGGGAAGATCCCCTGGAGAAGGGAAAGGCTACCCATTCCAGTATTCTGGCCTGGAGAAGTCCATGGACTGTGTAGTCCATGAGGCTGCAAACAGCTGGACAGGACTGAGTGACTTTCACTCATTTAGAGTCACATGAGGATGTGCTGTGTGAATTCAACAGTCCGGGCCTGTGGGGGCTGCAGGTATAGAAATGGCCTTCTATGGGAGAAGGAGGCCAATGCAGTCCTGTTCAGGAGCTTAGGTGGAATCAGGGAACACTGGTGACAAAGCTGTCTCATGGGAATTCAGGGTTTGAAAACATGATTATCAGTTTCCTAGGCCTTGGCTTATTTACTTATTTCCTTTAGAGATCTGTGCTGTTCCTCAACTAAAATAATAATAATGGTGGCATATCATGGATAGTCAAACTAGAAAATTTTGAAATCAGAGTAAATCTTTTAAAATTTTGGTATGTTTTGGGCAGGGTGAGAGGAACTCTTGGTGATGGTAGGGGTGGTTCTTGGACCAAATCATCTGAGAAAACAGCAGTTTTCAATATCCTGCTCCTTGGCACACTTGACCACTATGGGCTTTCAGTGCTTAGAAGATTCTGTTTTTAAAAATGAAGATATTGGTCCAATTAAAGGGCTCTTAAAGCTTTTCCCACAAGAGCTACTAATTAACCTTTCTGGGATTTAACAAAGTTTGCCCTAACATTGATATCTAAAGTTTTTAAAAAGTCATTATGATGCTACCTTGATTTTTAAATTTTTATTTTCCTCTCTTCCTAGTCTTGTGGGTAAGGGGCAAAAAAGAAAAAATGATGCCAGATATGCTTCATCTTTCTCCTTCCCATTACTTTTTTGTCCTGAACCAAGAATGAACGGTGCAGCTGGGGCTTCCTGCTTTTTAGCATATGGAGTTGTCATCCTTGACATCAACAGAGTTGGCAAAAGCCTCTGCTTTCTCTTTCTTGGGCTATTCTGAGACATGTGACTGCAGATGTAGAGTTTGACTATCCTCAGGTTACTCTAAAATTCCAAGTAAGATGATCAAGAGTGTCTCTTTTTATCCCTGTTTCTGATCCTATTTTTCAATGTCTCCCAGCATCACCAAAAGCTCTTATACTTAAGCACGTTCCACATGCAAAGAAAATGGGGGCTCCAAGATGACTGAGAGAGTAGCTCCCTCTCAGGGCTTATAATCTTGAGACACATGAAAGATTAGAATATGTAAGAAGAGATAGAGAATATGTGATTTAAAATGAGGATTTAGAACTGAGGATTTAAAATGGAATACTACCTTAAAGATGCGACAAACTGAATGAAATTCAATCTAAGACTGAATGCCAGTTTCTCAGGAGACTTCTATAGAGCCAGGGTTTGGGAGCAAAGTAAAGGCTAGAGAAAGGAAAAACACAAAACAGAGAAAAAAAGAGAGTGAAGAAATTAGAGAAGAGAAGAGAGGAGAAAGAGGAAAAGAGAGATAGACACATAAAGCAGGAGGATAGGGAGGCAGGGAAAGAGAAAATGTAGATGGGGAAGAAAAAGGGAGTTGGCAAATAACATCTTTGTGTATTGGAAAACCACTCTTCTTCTTTAAGATTTTTTTTTTTTTTTTTGCCATATGCCAAGAAAAAAATGCCACAATAATTACCTCTATCTAGGATGACAAAGAATGTGATGGCACTTCCTAGAACCGTGCTGCACACACCGTGCACAGCCTTACATCCTGGCCATGCAGACTTCATCTTCAAAACTATGGCTCTAGAATATCAGGATGAGCAGCTTCATGAATGATCAATAACGTCCTAAGGAACCGGAAGCTGAGATAATCCAAATTCCAAAGCCGGCTTTACGGACAGCGAAGCTATGCAGGGGCACAGGGCCTCACCAGCAGAAAGGCTCCACACTTGGCTTAACCTCTGCTGTCACCACTGTAATATTCTTAACAAGTTTCGAACAAGAGGCTCCATATTTTCATTTCCACTGGGCCCTGCAAATTATGAAGCTGGTCCTGACTAATTTCAAACTGAATTTTCTCTGGTTGGGTCCATCCCCAAGAAAAATATGTAACACAGATATGAACTTTTATTCTAAAGATCTGAACAGGAAAGTACAGAGGTAGGTGACAAAACAATTTCAAAATGGATACCACAAATCAAGAGAAAAACTTTTCATTTCCCAGAAAAGGCAGGCATTTGAGGTCTGTTTCAGACTCATTATTTGTTCTCAACTAAAAAGCACAACATAAAGCCAAGTTTTGTGTGAGCCAGTCCACTCTTGTTCAATGAAAGAAATTAAAAAAAAAAAAAAGAAAGAAAGAAAGAAAGGTCAACTGACTTCCTAGGGAACAGAAAAATACAGCATGAAAAAAAAAAATGTTTACCCAACTTTGTCCATGATACCAAAACAAGCCTTTGACCATTCTCAGCAAAAACATGGCAGTACTTTTTATGCTGTAAGAAAAAGTGGTCTTCACTGAGAAAAACCTCAGAAAAGAGGCCTTGATGATGGGTCTGTGCAAAAAGCCCAGTCTTCTTGCTATGTACTTTGATCTCCTTTACAGGTTAAAAAATAAATAAATAAATAACTGTAAAGAAAATAGAATGTTCTAAAATTATCCATAGACATTTATCACTATTCTGGGGTTTGGAGCTCAGACATTTTCTTCTGATGTATCTGAGTGATTTCTCCAAATAAAGCTAAGGAAAATGACAAACAATATCACTCATTGTGTGGATTGTACAGAATTGCAAACATACCTATTCTTTGGGGAAAGGAAGTGAATCCAGGATTTAGTTATAAGCCTCGCTTCCTATGCCACAAATTTCTGCAGCCTATGTGTGCTTTCTTTGGCTTGCTTTGGTTTTGGTTTTTATTTATTTTTGTTTTTCCAGAATTAGCAACTATGAACACACATGTACAACAGGGAGCAACAAAGCATGGCACAGGATAAGTAGTCACTGCCCTGGGATCAGAAGTCACATCTCTGTTTCTCTGCCTACTGATTTCTATCACTTTCTAGACTCTTTTGCCCCAACTTTAAAAAAAGAAATTGCTATCTCTCCACTGAAATTCCACATCTGTTCTTGCATGTTACCATTTTTTTTCCCAGTAGATCCTTGAAAATACCTAGCAAAGTCACTTAAGATCCTGCCTAATAATTAAAAAAACTGGACCATATCTATGTCTATTGCCTCTTTCATCTTTTGGGCTCAAGAGTCACATTCACTTGTTTCTTCATCAGTCTTATAACTTATTTTTTGCAGACATTTTTTAATAGAAGAAAAACAGAGACTAAATAATATTTATCCAAAGAAAAGGCACTGTGTCATTTAATCTATAGTTGACCTTTGGATTTTTTGGCTGCACGGCTCTAGAGTGGCCAGCGGCCAGGAGGAGACACCCTATTCCAAGGTTAGTAGTGGTGGCTGTGAAAAGATACCCCACATCCAAGGTAAGGAGCACCAGCTGCACTTTGCTGGAGTAGCCGTGAAGAGATACCCCATGTTCAATGTAAGAGAAACCCCAATAAGATGGTAGGCACTGAGCGAGGGCATCAGAGGGCAGACAGACTGAAACCATAGTCACAGAAAACTAGTCAATCTAATCACATGGACCTCAGTCTTGTCTAACTCAATGAAACTAAGCCATGCTGTGCAGGGCCACCCAAGACAGACAGGTTTTGGTGAAGAGTTCTGACAAAATGTGGTCCACTGGAGAAGGGAATAGCAAACCACTTCAGTATTCTTGCCTTGGGAACACCATGAACAGCATGAAAAGACAAAAAGATAGAACACTGGAAGATGAACTCCCCAGGTCGGTAGGTGCCCAATATGCTACTGGAGATCAGTGGAGAAATAACTCCAGAAAGAATGAAGAGACAGAGCTGCTGCTAAGTTGCTTCAGTCATGTCTGACTCTGTGCGACCCCATAGGTGGCAGCCCACCAGGCTCTGCCATTCCTGGGCCAAATCAAAAACAACACCCAGTTATGGATGTGACTCATGATAGAAGCAAGGTCCAATGCCGTAAAGAGCAATATTGCATACGAACCTCGAACGTTAGGTCCATGAATCAAACAAATTGGAAGTGGTCAAACAGGAGCTGGCAAAAGTCAATGTTGACATTTTAGAAATCAGCAAACTAAAATGGACTAGAATGGGTGAATTTAACTCAGATGACCATTATATCTACTACTGTGGGCAAGAATCCTTTAGAAGAAATGAAGCATCCATCATAGTCAACAAAAGAGTCTGAAATGCAGTACTTGGATGCAATCTCAAAATGACGGAATGATCTCTGTTCATTTGCAAGGCAAACCATTCAATACCATGGTAATCCAAGTCTATGCCCCGACCAGTAACACTGAAGAAGCTGAAGTTGAATGGTTCTATGAAGACCTACAAGACCTTCTTACTAACACCCAAAAGAGATGTCCTTTTCATTATAGGGGACTGGAATCCCAAAGTAGGAAATCGAGAAACACCTGGAGTAACAGGTAAATTTGTTCCTGGAGTACAGAATGTAGCAGGGCAAAGGCTAATAGAGTTTTGCCAAGAGAATGTGCTGGTCATAGCTAACACCCTCTTCCAACAACACAAGAGAAGACTCTACACATGGACATCACCAGATGGCCAACACCGAAATCAGATTGATTATATCTTTGCAGCCAAAGATGGAAAAGCTCTATACAGTCAGCAAAAACAAGACCGGGAGCTGACTGTGGCTCAGATCATGAAGTCCTTATTGCCAAATTCAGACTGAAATTGAAGAAAGTAGGGAAAACCACTAGACCATTCAGGTATGACCTAAATCAAATCCCTTATGATTTTACAGTGGAAGTGAGAAATAGATTTAAGGGACTAGATCTGATAGACAGAGTGCCTGAAGAACTATGGATGGAGGTTCATGACATTGTACAAGAGACAGGGATCAAGACCATCCCTTGGAAAAGAGATGCAAAAAAGCAAAATGGCTGTCTGGGGAGGACTTACAAATAGCTGTGAAAAGAAGAGAAGCGAAAAGCAAAGGAAAAAGGAAAGATACACCCATTTGAATGCAGAGTTCCAAAGAATACCAAGAAGAGATAAGAAAGCCTTCCTCAGTGATCAGTTCAAAGAAATAGAAGAAAACAATAGAATGGGAAAGACTAGAAATCTCTTCAAGAAAATTAGAGATACCAAGTGAAGATTTCATGCCAAATGGGGTTCAATAAAGGACAGAAATGGTATGCACCTAACAGAAGTGAAGATATTAAGAAGAGGTGGCAAGAAAACACAGAAGAACTGTACAAAAAGATCTTCACAACCCAGATAATCATGATGGTGTGATCACTCACCTAGAGTCAGACATCCTAGAATGTGAAGTTGAGTGGGCCTTAGGAAGCATCACTACAAACAAAGCTAGTGGAGGTGATGGAATTCCAGCTGAGCTATTTCAAATCCTGAAAGATGATGCTGTGAAAGCACTGCACTCAATATGCTAGCAAATTTGGAAAACTCAGCAGTGGCCACAGGACTGGAAAAGGTCAGTTTTCATTCCAATCCCATCTCACACACTAGCAAAGTAATGCTCAAAATTCTCCAAACCAGGCTTCAGCAATAGGTGAACTGTGAAATTCCAAATGTTCAAGCTGGTTTTAGAAAGGGCAAAGGAACCAGAGATCAAATTGCCAACCAGAGATCAAGTTGCCAAATTATTGGATCATCAAAAAAGCAAGAGAGTTCCAGAAAAACATCTATTTCTGCTTTATGGACTATTCCAAAGGTTTTGATTGTGTTCAGTTCAGTTCAGTTCAGTCGCTCAGTCATGTCCGACTCTTTGCAACGCTATGAATCGCAGCATGCCATGTCTCCCTGTCTATCACCAACTCCCCGGAGTGCACCCAAACCCATGTCCATTGAGTCGGTGATGCCATCCAACCATCTCATCCTCTGTCATCCCCTTCTCCTCCTGTCCTCAATCATTCCCAGCATCAGGGTCTTTTCAAATGAGTCAGCTCTTTGCATCAGGGGGCCAAAGTATTGGAGTTTCAGCTTCAACATCAGTCCTTCCAATGAATATTCAGGACTGATTTCTTTTAGGATGGACTGATTGGATCTCCTTGCAGTCGAAGGGAGTCTCAAGAGTCTTCTCCAACACCACAGCTCAAAAGCATCAATTCTGCAACTCAGCTTTCTTTATAATCCAACTCTCACAGCCATACACGACCACTGGAAAAACCATAGCCTTGAATAGATGGACATTTGTTGGCAAAGTAATGTCTTTGTTTTTTTATATGCTGTCTAGGTTGGTCATAACTTTCCTTCCAAGGTGTAAGTGACCTGCCTCTTGAGAAACCTGTATGCAGGTCAGGAAGCAACAGTTAGAGCTGGACATGGAACAACAGACTGGTTCCAAATAGGAAAAGGAGTATGTCAAGGCTGTATATTGTCGTCCTGCTTATCTAACTTATATGTAGAGTACATCATGAGAAATGCTGGGTTGGATGAAGCACAAGCTGGAATCAAGATTGCCAGTAGAAATATCAAAAACGTCAGATATTCAGATGACATCACCCTTATTGCAGAAAGTGAACAAGAAATAAAGGGCCTCTTGATGAAAGTGAAAGAGAAGAGTGAAAAAGTTGGCTTAAAACTCAACATTCAAAAACTAAGATCATGGCATCTGGTCCCATCACTTCGTGGCAAATAGATGGGGGAAAAATGGAAACAGTAACAGACTTTATTTTTCGTGGCTCCAAAATCACTGTAGATGGTGACTGAAGCCATCAAATTAAAAGATGCTTGCTCCTTGGAAGAAAAGCTATGATCAACCTAGACAGCATATCAAAAAGCAGAGACATTACTTTGCCAACAAAGGTCCATCTACACAAAGCTACAGTTTTCCAGTAGTCAGGTATGGATGTTAGAGTTGGACCATAAAGAAAGCTGATCCCAAAAGAATTGATGCTTTTGAGCTGTGGTGTTGGAGAAGACTCTTGAGAGTCTCTTGGACTGCCAGGAGATCAAACAAGTCCATCCTAAAGGAAATCAGTCCTGAATATTCCTTGGAAGGACTGATGCTGAAGCTGTAACTCCAATACTTTGGCTGCCTGATGCGTAGAACTGAGTCATTGGAGAAGACCCTGATGCTGGGAAAGATTGAAGGCAGGAAGTGAAGGGGACAACAGAGGATGAGATTGTTGGATGGCATCACTGACTCAATGGACATGAGTTTGAGCAAGCTCCCGGAGTTGATGGACAGGGAAGCCTGGTGTGCTGCAGTCCATGGGGTTGCAAAGAATCAGACCTGATTGAGTCACTGAACTGAACTTTTGGATGGTGACTACATAGCACTCCAGAGGGCTATGGCAGGACTTCTCTCAGCTGTCCTCTCCTGCCCCCAGTCAGACTTCACTAAGCTATTGTCCTGCTCTTGGGAAAGTCCACATGTGCCTTAGGAGGACACTATGAGCTTCTCTATCCTTTGCCTGCCACCTCTATGCACTTGGTAAAAGTCCATGGATAAGTCAGAGGGACATGCAGGCTTGCTCTCTGGATAGGGATCCTCGGCTTTCTAAATAGTCAAGCTAGACAATATGCATCTACTCAAAGTTAGTTGAAATTGGGCTACTTTCTCCTTGCTCTGCCTGTAACATATTCATCTTCTTCCTACTGCTCTTCCAGGAATGAAAGCAGTCCTGGGTTATTTTTGTCTCCTAAAAGAGAAAGAATTTATGTATATTTCTTTGTGTCCTTGGCTCTGCCACTGGTTTAAAAACACTTGGAATTCTGTTGCTTATTCTCATTGGTAGAGTAGAGGTGAAAGTCTCCTGCAATTTTCAAAACCTGAACTAGAACTCAACTCCTACTTTTAAGGAGTTGAGTTGAATTCTACATGCAGCCTTCCTCTTGGAACCTAAGGCTCTTGGCCAGTCCAGCCAGCTTCTTTGAGCCCATCTGCCAGTCCCTGTAGAATATGCCAGACACTTTACTGGAAGATATTTCAGTCAAACTCCTAGTTTGGAAATCCTGAACTTCTTACTTCATGGAATTTTCACCCCTCACTTAGTTCTGTTTTCAGTCTCCCATTTATGTTTCCTCTTCAGCTTTTCAATTTAACAAGTATTGTCTTTTTAAACACCAGTGTGGTTCCTGACTCTCCTCTCAGTTGATCTCTTTCTTACTACCTTGGGTAATGGTTCTTTTCAACTGAATATAATCCTTGGTCCCTTTCACCTGGAGTGCTCTCTGCCAGCTCACCAATGAGTGGCATTTGGAGTGGTGTTCCCTTTTCTTCTCTCTAAGTCAACCAGGCTCTACCCCAGAAGCAAGTCTAACCCTGCTCACTGGTACCATTCTGATGCCCTATCACCCTCCACTTCACCTATAGATTTTCTAGACTCAGAGCCCACCCTCCAGTTCTTACTTTCCAGTCTATCTCTTTTATGCTCCACATACATACAGTTCTACCCCAATCTTCTGGTCTTCAGATAGACTTGCACACGACTCTCCATTTACCTGCTTTGTGATGGTTGCTGCTCAGTTGTTAACATTACCGTACTACATGGGGTTGGGGGGAGGGCTATATAGTCTAGACTTGGAACCTCATGTAACTAAGCACAGAATGGTTTAATTGCACTCTTGTAAAGACTGAACTATGCAGAGCATATATTATCATCAGTTCAGTTCAGTTCAGTCGCTCAGTCGTGTCCGACTCTTTGCGACCCCATGAATCGCAGCACACCAGGCCTCCCTGTTCATTACCATCCCTCGGAGTTCACTCAGATTCACGTCCATCGAGTCCATGATGCCATCCAGCCATCTCATCCTTGGTCATCCCCTTCTCCTCCTGCCCCCAATCCCTCCCAGCATCAAAGTCTTTTCCAGTGAGTCAACTCTTCGCATGAGGTGGCCAAGATATTGGAGTTTCAGCTTTAGCATCATGCCTTCCAAAGAAATCCCAGGGCTGATCTCCTTCAGAATGGACTGGTTGGATCTCCTTGCAGTCCAAGAGCCTCTCAAGAGTCTTCTCCAACACCACAGTTCAAAAGCATCATAGTTTAGTGTAAAAATGAGATGCCAACAATTATTTTTTGTCTAATGTTTGCATGAGAATCCAGTAAAATATCTGAATTATCAAAAGCATCATGAAAGCCAGCATCATGATATAATGAAATGTTTCTAGAGGAAACAAACAACAAGATAGTCTTTCTTCTATTTGCATATTCCATGAAGAACTATGCTAGAATGCCACGTGTATGTAATAAGGACTGTCTACATGTTTTACTCTGCTCCTTTGCTTCATCAGTGATTAGGGTGTCCTGAGACAGCTTCTTCTCTTTGGGAGGGCTGAGCTTCAGGTGGTAAAAAAAGGGACATGGGAGGGAGAGAGGGCTATAGGTGTCTTGGTCCTCCCATTTCTCAC
The DNA here is from genome assembly GCA_917880005.1 of Nanger dama. Lineage (NCBI taxonomy): Eukaryota > Metazoa > Chordata > Mammalia > Artiodactyla > Bovidae > Nanger > Nanger dama. The sequence continues at coordinate 17,550,025 of CAKJTW010000017.1, read as the reverse complement.
TTCATTTGCCCTGAGGTTTGGGGCCATCCTGGCACCTTTTCCTGACATAACTTCATTATCCACAATATGGAGATTGAATTACTTCCTTGCCTACTCACACTAAGTACCCAGATTGTGAAAGTTAATGTCTATACAGCACTGTATGTTCTTTGACCCAAAGGAGCTCAACAAATGCAGAGTCATATTATAATGATACATTGCCCCTGTGGTTTACTGACTTCCTTAATTTAGGACAGAAGGAAAAGGTAGTTCAAAATTAAAATGTTTACGATATGTTGAAATGTTCCTTGTGGATCCTTTGCTAACTTCCTCATATTGAAATTACTGGAGAGAGTGGGAAAGAGATGGAAGGGAAAGAATAGATTTTACACTTTCTTTGCTTCTGTGCCAGTTTCTACCACATAGAGTTTTCATCAAACAAAAAGTCTAAGACAGAGATGGAGTGAATTTTTACTTAGGATTAAGAAGACTTGCAGGTCTAGTCTTAGTCGAATCACTTATTCTCTATATGACCTCAGTTGAGTCACTAATCTTCTCCAAACCTCAGTTTCATATCTGTTAAATGGGGTGATAATAAATCTGCTTGCTCCCATCACTGCTGTGAAGATTAATTTAGATAGTGTATGTTAAGGATGCTACACATTAAGTACAGCGTATAAGCAACACAAATTCTTACTGCTATCATGTTGACTAAGAACTTTGGAATAAACGCAATTACATCTCTTGAATCTTCACCCTCATGAGATTAATATACCGATGATTAGTAAATTAAGTTCCATTTCTGCAAAGCACAAAAGAAAAAAAGTATTTCTGAGCCAACACCATCTTAGGTCCATCTAGGGATATGATTTATACATGTTGCAATATTCCCAGGAGCAAATGTCTGAAACGTAGCATTTCTTCTTACTTCTATTTCTTTTATCTCCCACGAAGTAAAATTCTAACTCCTATAAAACATATAATACAGTGGATAACACAGATGGTGTGAAAGAAACTTCTAGAAGTATGTAACAAATTATTCTGGAAGGTGGGGGGATGTATTCGGCATGTTGCTTCAGAAAAGAATAATATGACTGAAAACCAAACCCTACCATGACAAATGGTATATACCAAGAATGAACAATGATTAAATATCTGGAAATCTATTCATGTAATTCAGTACACTAACAGAATCAGAAATCCAACCAGATTACTGTCTCAGTAGAGGTTAATAAAGCTCCTGATAAGATTCAATCCCAAAATGATAAAAATGTATTAAAAGCACATTCACTAAAATGAGAAGAAATACAAGCAAGTTTCACCACTAAGAATTCAACTATGCATCAAAGGTCCTAAATAAGGTAAGTAAGAAAACAAATGAGTTATAAATATTAGAAAAGAATATCTAAAAGATCTAAGAAAATCAATTGAAAAGAAACAAAAGGCAAATATTTAAAAGAGTCTAATAGGTTGTTCAGACACAGGTCACAATAGAAAAAATAATTTTTCTGCACACAACCAACCAATTGAAAGGTGAAAGTATCAAGAACATGTGTGTGTGGATGTGGATGTGGGTATGCCCAATATTCAATAGCAAACCTACTGATAGAAGTGAAATACCTATGTAAAGAAAACCATAAGCCTTTACTACAGGGCATAAAGGAAGAAATAGAGAAGAAATAGAGAAAATATCAAAATCTGAACAGAGAGATTCAATTTTTACCTGTCAATTGAATGCAACTTCAATCAAAATTACAAATTTTTTTATGGAACTTACCAAATTCCTGATTCTGAGGTCCATTAAAATTAAAAGGAAAATCTGCAAGGTCAACAAAATTTTGAAAATGACTAATAATGAGAGGAAATATCTTATCCGGATGTCAGAACGTATTTTAAGGCTCTAAGACAGTTTTTTGTAAACTCTAAACTCTGAAATGACTCTACAATAACTGACAACTAGATCACTGAAGTGGACGTCCCCAGTGGCATAGCAGTAAAGAATCTGCTTGCATTGCAGGAGACGTGGGTTAGATCCTTGGGTCGGGAAGGTGCCCTGGAGGAGGGCATGCAACCCAATCCAGTATTCTTGCCAGGAGAATTCTATGGACAGAGGAGCCAGGCAGGCTGCGGTCAGTGGTATCACAGCCACACATGACTGAAGCGACAAGCACAAGTACACACAAGACTACTGAAACAGACGCGAGCACCAGCAGAATATGGCAAAGATTAGAAGAGTTTATGCTAAAACTAGCATATTATCTCAGTAGAAAAGGACAGACCTTAATGATTCTGGAAAAGCATGCATTTACTGAAGAAAAAAACCCTCTATATTTGTACCTAGTATCATACATAAAACTGAATTCTACAAGGAACAAAGAGACAAAAGTGGATAGAAAAGTCTTCAATATTACAAGTAAACACCAGAGAAGTTTTTAAATATTAGGATAAAAAAGCCTTCTTAAATAAGATAAAAATCCACAAATAATAGAAGTTATTGAAGGATGTGACTAACAAAAATGTAAAGGCTTTATACAACAAAGCACAAAGATACTACTTACACAAAATGTATACATTAGTTCAAGGTTTTCCTTGACTGTCTTGTTTTCTGCATTTCTAATTTTTACTTCATAAAATATAAATATTGGATTTATAACATTGTTTATGCAAGATCTATATTCCACTTAGCTCATCCCCTTCCTACCACACTCAATTCCAGACTCTGCTTAGGGAAAATGTGTAAAATTAACCAATGTCAGAGAGGAAACTATTTAATTCCCATTTTATTTCCATTTTTTCATATAGGGAAATGGGTTTAAAACTGAAATTGAAGACTAATTAGATGAAAAAAAAAATCAAGACAGCATGTAGTCATGTTAACTGGGTCCCAGTGTCCTGGTGCTGAAGGGTCCTAATCCCCCAGGGTGCTGTTAGTATTTGTACTGGCAGATGTATGTGACTAGTGCTCAACTATAAACTTGTCTGAGAGTACAGCAGAGAGGCCTGAAGATGGAAACTGGCACTGTTCTTAATTCTTTAGAACAGGAAAAAAGATTGATTCTGGAAATTACAAAATAATTTATTTTTTATTAATTGAATACTTTTAACTGAAATAATTTAAAAATAATAATTTTAAGCCTATGACCCATCAAGAATATAGAACTGGCTGTTTTTACTTCTGTAAGTCTGAATCTCTGTTATTTTCCCAGAACTCCCTCAGGCTGTGCAGTTTGCAAACTAGACCCTTCCTTGTGACAAAGGCTCTTCTGGGTCCCTTCTCTGGTTTTCCCCAACTCAAAGCCATCCTTCCAAAGAGGGACTAGCAACACAACCCAGGTAGAGAAAGACGCACTCGGGGGATACTGAACAAAGAATGAGTCAAGAGCAAGTGGAATGTCTTATTTTTTTAAGAACTGTAATATTTGGAGTTTTTTCCACATCTAAATAAAGCTCTTCACTTCTTATTTTACCCCTTTTGAATCTTTTCATACCAATACTGCACAACAGCCCAAATGAGAAATTTTCTGTCATTTTCAAACTTTAATATCAAGTTTGTTTGTTTTATACCAATTCCCAACTCTCTGCCTTAACATATTAAGTAACACAAATGTCATGTTCTACCAATAGTAAACAGGCTTATTAAAATAGAACTCTCTGTATTAACCTTACAAATTTCCTACAGGCCAGAAAAGAATGAAGTAGCAAAACTCAAATGTTTCTAAACCCACAAATTACCGTGATGTTAATTAACTACGTTGACAAGCATAGAACATTCCAGATGAAGGTCTGTTTAAGATGCTAGAGTTTGGCTACACTATATGTATAGAAAAATTAAACCATTAAAGCACACAGTATATTTTTAGCCCTGAGATGATGCTACATAGTTCTAAATTCAGTTAGAAAGGGCATAAGAAACACAAACTAAGAAGACTGTACTTTTTAATATAAGGTTAAAACCAGTATAGGAAAACAGATTTGTGGCACATTAAAAATATGGCACTTCCAGGTATGTAAGTATACATATAACTCTGCCTCCTTTCATAATATCATTAAAATGACCCCCAAAATACAAAGCAACAGGGAAAACTTACATCCTTTAAGGAATTTAAAGAGGGTTACATTCACACAACAGAAATTTCAAGGTATTTCTATTTAATAAAAGAGCAGATGGTATTTGTCTGTAGAGAAGGCATGACCATATATGTAACCCTCTGGCACAGAAGTGGAAGAGGCTCCAGCAGAAACTCATTAACACTCATTATTGTGGGGCACTTGGGAACTTACCTGAATCCCAGCAGGGTTTGCAGAAGCATCCAGGCAGGGAAGCCCCCTGGGTAGGGAAAGTCTCTGCTTTCCCAGTTTGCCCTTGATGCTGATCTCTGTACCATCTGCAGAACAAGAGCACTGTCCAGGCCTCCTCTTGGTGGTCAAGCAAGAATGAAAAAGAAACTCACTGGCACAAAGCTTATGTTCCTTGTCACCAAAGCTATGGCTCCAGCTCTCTCCCGGCTACTCCAGACTGCTAGATTTCTGATATAAAGCAATACTAAGACTACTCCTTCTTTCCTTTATTTGTACCTCAGAGAAACCATCTGTGTCAGTTAGCAACTTATTGACTGTCAACTCCAGTTCACTCTTCTTCACTCTGCTTTGTAAAACTAAAGCTGAACCCTGTAAACATTTCTTCTTTGCCAGCTGGTAAAATATTAGGCTTTGTCAACAAAGGAAGCTGGAGGGCCCCAGCAAGGCACAGTAGCAGAAAGGGTTTCTCTTCCTAGTTCTGGTGTGCTTTTCTTCTTGCTTCTATTGCATTTGAGGCCCAGTAGTATTTACTTTCTAGTGAGTTTTTCCAGTACCCTAGTGCACACATTCCTGTGGACCTCCCCAAGCCCATTGACACCATGTGGTGGGTGACTTCCTGTTCAACAGCTGTGGACAGCTGGTATTTCAGCAATGGCTTCATGTGGAACAGCTCTAGTTGGCTAAGACTCAGTGAATTTGTCTACTACACTGAGCTGCAAACACACCCTTTCCAATGAGGTCGAATTTTCAACCTTGTTTGGACAAGAGAGTATCTTGCTTCTAAATTCTTAGTTTCTTCCTTGCTTCGTCCCTCTCAGCCATACAGGAATCAACTATTCCCTGCATTTTCCATTCAAGTCCTCTTATCTTTTTGCCACTTAACACCTTAGATAGGTCAATGATACTTTACATTAAATTGTACCTCTTCAAAACATTGGCAAAGTTTGCCTCCCTAACTGAACCCTGCCTGTTGCATTGTCTCAATATTTTATGTTAACAAGTAATTTTTAATGAGTGAACAAAGGAGAGAGTAAGAGTGAAGAACACAGGAAAAGATGCTGTTTAAAAAGCACTATAAAGAGATGTTGCCAAAGACGCAAACAGCCACAAAGTGTCAAAGTAAAAGCATTCCTGGGCAATCGTTTTGCTTAAGAAACCAACAGAATATTTATGAGAATTTCAAATCTGTCTTTTCAGTTAGATTCAAGTTGGTACTTTACACACAAAACGAGAGCAAACTCTCATGAAGAGGAAACTCCTAAGACAGTATAAACTGATTTGTCAAGTTTAAAACCATAATCAAGATAGGGAATAGCAACTGGATTCTAGGAGAGAAAATAATGAACAATGTCTCATTTCAAGAAAAAAATTACACATCAAAGCAAGAAAAAAAAAGGTTAATAGCAAAGAATAGACTGATTTCAGACTTCTCCTCCACAACATTAATAATTAGAAATCAAGTGAAGCAACAACCACTGAGCTTTGAAAGAAAAAAATTACAATACAATTTTTCAATATCCAGGAGTTATCATTCTTAAGTAAAGACAACAGAAAAAATTCTCAGCATGGACAAAGTCATAAAACATTGCACGAAATATCCTTCCTAAAAACAGTTCTCAAAAACACCCATCTGGTAGAGGAAGGACTCAAAATTAAGAGCTCAAAAATGGAGAAGTATTATTATGAAAAGATTGGTAGTAAGCATGAGTTCAGAAACTAAATTTTCTAAGTAAAATTAAATGTAATTCATAAGATCAAAGACAAGGAAAATTCTTAAAATTTTTAAAATTAAAATACTAAAAGAAAAATGTAGTAAAATAATTTTAAAATCATAATAATTTAATTCTAAAGTTCAGGGAAGTTGTCAAAGGTGTTATATTTCTTATGTTACACAAGTGGAAAATCAACAGGGTATTTCATTTATGATTTGATAACTAGAGGTAAAGTTGTACACTAATTATAAAACTAATTTTAACTTAAAAGCAATGATTTCCAAATCACAAAAGGTAAAAAGGACAAAGACACGTTTGTACATGCAAAGGAAAAAGGCCAACATTATACTCAAAACCATGTTAAGTGGTTGAGAAATAAATTTACTATTTTTCTCCCTTTATATTTTTCTGTACTTTCCAGTTTGTTTACAATGACCAAGTATAATCCATATAATCAGGAACAAAAATTAGAGAAGATCCTGGAACTCAAAGCTAAACTTTCAGAGGTGACATTCCTCCTACTGTTAAAGTATGTCAATCTACATGGACCTACAACTGCCTCCGTAAGACCAGCAGAAGGAGACAGACTAGTCATAAGATGGAAACAGTGAAAGAGAGCGCTGTAAAGGGAGTCTTTTCCTTCTTTACTTACTGTAGGTTTTGGGGATTTTTTGCTCTCTGTATGTATTTGTGTGTTTACCATGTCTATCTGAGTTTTCAATGGACCTGTGACCAATAAAAAAGTCTAGGTCTGATCCCTGATTAAAGAATATCAGAAAAATAAGAGATTTTTGAGAAATCATTTATAATCCAATGCCTCGTCTCACTCATGGAGAGTAAGGCCGAGAAAAGTAAGTAACTTGTATACATTCAATGTTAGTTCCAATAAATGTATGGGATTAGCCGAATACTATAAAACTCATAGTTTTATGAAGCCTTTAGGGCATCAGACAAGGTTCAATAAAAATGCCCTGTTGAATATGTAGGAACTTACTGAACAGAGTAGATATCTGAGATAGAAGCCAGCTCTAAAACTTTATGCTTGGGGAATTAATTGGCTACCTTGTCTTCCAGATTTCAAAACTTGCAGGTTGCTCCTTTGGGTCTCCTTCAGCCTCTGGGCCTAAAACTACTGGAGAGGCTGCCCAGCTAGCAGCCGAATTTGGATCAGCCCCTCAGCCATTCCAAAACCCAGGCTCATAAATCTTCCAGTTGCTATCCCCAGGAGAAAGCACGATTAGATATTCACAAATAAAAATCATTAATAGATTTAAATGTAAATAGACCTGTAAACCTACTGAAGACCCAGTCCCTGAGTCTGTAACAGCCCACAGTGGCTTTTACAGATACTTAAGATCTGAAAAACCAAAAATTTCTTTTTAGCCTATCTGTCAAATACTAGGCTATTTTTTTCCCCAGAACATCAAAAGATTTTTTGCCAACTGCATGCCTACCTCCAGATTGAGACAGAAAGTGCCTTGAAAGTATGTGAGGAGGGGTACTTTGGGGTCTACAGTGCATACTTACAGGGAAATTAAGCCATTAAATTTAGTCAAGGGCTTTTACAGATGTTTTGCTATTTTGCCAAAGCTCTTTTATGAAAGATTTGGGAATCATTCTAAAATACCACAGCGGATTTTTAAAGAAAACCAACCCCAAAGATACTCTGCCCTCTCCAGAGTACCTGGAAGTGAAAATTTCACTTTGGGAGAGTACCTGAAAATTTCCCTTTGGGAGAGGAAGCCTGTGGGTGATAGAAAGAGAAGTCCTGGGCATGCTCCGGCCATCTGTGTCATCACTGTCAAATCCAGGCAGAGACCCACAGAACACAGTACCAAGGTGCATAGGTAGTCATTTCATCCACATTCTACTTGGTCTAGCTTATATTTGCATGTAACTGTAACCAAGACATAAGTGATTCTTCCATCTGACTCAAAATGTTACATATATGTATATACCTATATATCAGTTCAGTTCAGTCACTCACTCATGTCCGCCTCTTTGCAACCTCATGGACTGCAGCACACCAGGCTTCCCTGTCCATCACCAACTCCCAGAGCGTGAGCAAACTCATGTCCATCGAGTTGGTGATACCATCCAACCATCTCATCCTCTGTCAGTCCCTTCTCCTCCCAACGTCTATCTTTCCCAGCATCAGGGTCTTTTCTACTGAGGCAGTTCTTCGCATCAGGTGGCCAAAGTATTGGAGCTTCAGCTTCAGCATCAGTCCTTCCAATGAATAGTTAGGGCTGATTTCCTTTAGGATTGACTGGTTTGATCTCCTTGAAGTCCAAGGGACTCTCAAGAATCATCTCCAACACCACAGTTCAAAAGCATCAATTCTTTGGTGCTCAGCATTTTTATAGTCCAACTCTCATATTCATACATGACTACTGGCAAAACTGTAGCTTTGACTAGACGGATCTTCGTCGGTAAAGCAATGTCTTTGCTTTTTAATATGCTGTCTAGGTTGGTCATAGCTTTTCTTCCAAGGAGCAAGTGTCTTTTAATTTCATGGCTGTAGTCACCATCTGCAGTGATTTTGGACCCCAAGAAAATAAAGTCTCTCATTGTTTCCCCATCTATTTACCATAAAGTGATGGGACCAGATGCCATGATCTTAGTTTTCTGAATATTGAGCTTTAAGCCAGCTTTTTCACTCTCCTCTATCACTTTCATCAAGAGGCTCTTTAGTTTCTCTTTGCTTTCTGCTATAAAGGTGGTGTCATCTGCACATCTGAGGTTACTGATATTTCTCCCAGCAATCCTGATTCCAGCTTGTGCTTCATCCAACCTGGCATTTCACATGATGTACTCTGCGTATAAGAGTCGGACATGACTGAGCAACTTAACTTCCTAACTTTCACTTTTACTCTGCATATAAGTTAAATAAGCAAGATGACACTATATAGCCTTGATGTTCTCCTTTCCCAATTTGGAACTAATTATATACATATATATAATACATATGGTATTGTGTGTGTGCACATATATATATATATATATGTATATATAATTTACATATTTGATCTTCATTCTGCCTTCACTATTGCTGCTGAAATTGAGCTTTCATAGTTGAAATAACTTTATAGAAAAGTGCTTCAGATTCTTCAATTAGCAAATCACTTTGGGCTTCCCAGGTGAGTAAGGGTAAAGAATCTGCCTGCCAATGCAGTAGACACAACAGATGCAGTTTTAATCCCTGGGTCAGGAAGATCCCCTGGATTCAAAAGTGGCAATCCACTTCAGTATTCTTGCCTGGAAAATTCTATGGACAGAGAGTCTGTTGGGCTGCTGTTCAGGAGATTGCAAAGAACTGGACATGAATGAGTGAATGAGCACACATTCCTTATATAAAGGTTCCATATAGATCTGTTCTGTACTGAATTCTTCTCTCTTGGGCATATTAATGGATAATGACTTAGGATAAATTTAGATTTGCACAGAGTAAGAATAATGAAAAAAGCTGACAAATGAGCACTATTTCCTGGGAAAATTTGATAAATAAGATCTCTCAGATACCTAAGACTATATCCCCAGACATGACTGCTGTCTTTCTATACTCTCTGATATCAAAAAGACAAAAAGAAGGTAGTAGGTAGTGGTAACTCTGTTTGTGTGTGTGTGTTTATGTGTAAGCTCTATGGAATTCTCTCTCACACACCCAGATAAAAGACAGTGGGCAAAATTATTTCTCTGCCCCACATATTCAAAGTCTTATACCCCAAAGCAACAATATTTAAGTAACTAAGGAATTAATTAACTAATTAATTAATCTGGCACCAGTGATCCTCCAGTTATTTATGAGGACACTTTTATGGGTCAACTAAAGAAGCCTTGCTAAGAAAGAAAAGCTCTTCACAACATAATGGCAAGTTAACTCCTCTGCTTTATGCATCTGTACTTTAGCACTCAGAGATATGCACGTGTACACTAACAGGTAACAGCTTTCTTTGTCATTATTTTTCCTTTCACCACTGAGATCTTTTTTCTTCCTTTAAAATTGGTTTATGATGCTTTGACCAATATTATGCAAAGAGTTCTATAAGGCTTTTCAATTTCAAAGCATGCTAATACACCAAAAGCTTCCACTCAGGAATTAGTAATGGTTATAATTTAATTTAAATTCCTTGAATTTAAATAAAGAGACAATGCATCATTGGGAAGCATGGGCTTCAAATGCCTATGGGTACATTTCAAAGATACAACGTGATGGGAAATATTTGCAGTTGATACCTGTTATGTACCCACCTAGCCAATATGAATAAGGAAAATAAAATCACAAATAGATGTCCTTAAACCTTGCTGTTTTTCTTTTTCAAACTACAGAGGAACTCCTTAAATAATCCAGAAATGATTCTCTGGAAATGGAAGGTAGTATCAGAAAGTAGTATCCCTAAAATAAATTTGATAACTAGCTTTGCCAACAGAGTATTCTGGGGTTGGATTAGAATTAGGGTTCAAAACGAGCTATTTTTAAATCACCCGTGACTGAGAAGTCTCTACCAACATTTCCTTTTCTATCCTGGATATCAGATTTCAACTTTTAAAAGAGTACAAGGATATTTGCAAAGTGTTAAGGAACAAAGAAGGAAGAAAAAGCCTAAGTGGCAGCTGCCAATATTGCTACATTTTAGGAGATCTTATTACTATGTATCTGTTCCCAGGACAGTTAGAGCCAGCCAGCAGGAAAAGGATAAAATTCAGTTTCCCTTTGTCTTACTCCCTGAGTCCTCAATTCCTAATATGGCATTTTTATTCTTTAGGAGAAGAATTACTAAGGTGCCTTTAACATTTTAAAGTACTTTCTTAATACATCTTTTAAAAAGTCACCCTGAGAGTTTCACAAAAGCTACAAAAACTCTTCCATCACAGAAGATAACAGAACATGAAGAAATGCCACTGAAGAGGAAAAGCAACAGGTTGCATTTACTTGCTTTGATAGCATCTCTTTGGACAGAGGATGAACCCATAGTTCTGAACAACAGAAAGGGTGGAGCTCTCTCTATACATACCCATGTGCTAGGTCATCCCGTTGTCTCTGACGCTAGAGAAGGCCACGCAGTTATGTAGGGGTACTTTTCTAAGCATGGAAACAGTCCTCCCCTCATCCTTTATTTCCAGTTCTGAGACTCTCTCAGTGGTTCTTTCCTCCATAGACTGCTTTCAAGCTGCTAGTCTTCTCTTCGAAAGTTCGTCTTGATAATAATATTTAGGCTTGACCATTTCTGAACATGGGCTCTCACACAACTCAAATTCTTCAAGATTGGGCCTTCGGTGCTATGCACAACCACTGCAAAGTTTGGACTAATGTGAAAATGGCCAGGCTGTGAAGCTTTTAGTTGACAAGTACACAGAAACAGCGATGTTCCCAGCATGGTCAGTGAGTAGTTTCCTGGTGAGCCCCCTCTTTCATGACAATGGAGTCCGGGTATCTTCAAGCCATTGATAATATTTGGGCAATAATAAGTTAATTTTCAGAAGGGAGGGGAAGACTTTTCTATAAACTTCCAGGGACATTTTAAATAGCCATTATTGAGCTATCAAAATTTAGTTCCTATGTATGGAATGCATTCACTATAAATAAAACATGACATTTCTTCCTCTTTACAATTTACTAAAAAGTCTAGCCAAGCATGAACTCTATTTATGACATCCTGCTTATTATAGAGATTTCTGCACATAACAGAGAACTGGCTTTCTAGACAGGCCTGTGCTTTTCTGTTGTTATATTATTGTGCTGCTGTTGTGATTGTTTAGTTTCTTCTATAAAAGTACAGTGAATTAAAAAAGAGAACTTTGTGATATGCCTGAGCAGCCTAACAAGGCCACGCTCATCCATTTAAAGTTCACATAGACCCCCAAACAGAACTGAAAGACCAAATTAGTAGTTAAAATAACTCTTAAACAAAATCATATGCTATAGCCATAAAGCATGATGCCATGTACTTATGATCCTTTTCCATCTGGGTTTACTGCTTTGTTTTTAAATTTTGGCCCCCTTAAATAAGTCTCTCTCTTTTTTAAATGACTACCAGCCTCAAATTGGAAACCAGCTTTATAACCTGGCAGCCACTACATTTGTGTTGCACACCTGCTTCTCTAACACCCACCACCTGATTTCTATACTGCTGCAGAGACACAGACACATTTATCTGGGACTTCTCTCAAACCTCCATGTATACCCAAATCACCCAGGAATTGGTTACACCTAATTGTCAGGTCTCACCTTGAAAGTTTCAGATTCAGAAGATCTTAGATGGGGCCTAGAATTCTGAATTACATACCCAGGTCATTCTGAAAAATCAAGGACTGCCACATTTTGGAACTCACGCGTAAGAGGAGTCTGCAACTCTACTCCCAGACTGAAAAAGCTGATAGCGTTCTCAGAGTGTGACAACATGAGCAAAGCTTGCTGAAAATACAACTCACAGTCACAAAGCAGAAACTTAAGATTGCTTGAGTTGGGAAATATAAAACTCTTCCCCAACCCTGATCAGGGCACATCAGGTACAGAGCAATGTAACATGGTGGTTGAGAGAATAAATCCTGGAGTCAGATTGCCAAGATTCAAATCCTTACTCAAAGGAATTAACTTCTCTCTGCCTCATTTTCTTAAATTATGATATGGGAATAGTAATGAGCATCTACTTTACAAAATTCATGGGAAGTGAAAGTGTACAAAATTAATAGGAAGTTTAAGTAAACCAAAACATGCAAGGGATATAAAACAGCATGTGACATATATGACATGCTCAGCAATTGAGCTGTGTGTGTCCAAACTCCTGTTTAAATGCAGAAGATAGAATAGTCACTGAAGAAGAAACTTGTAGAATCCTTCTATTCAAACTGAGGGCCAAAGGGCAAGTTTCCAGTTTTATTCACTCACATTTGCATAAGGAACATGCTACAGTCATTTTGCCCCTCTATCTGGCATTTGCCATTTCTGTCTCTTCATCTCCCTTCCAGTTGGCTGGTTCCTGCTTCCTCCCCATTCTAAGGGATTAGTGCATTCTTGCTAATTTACCATCAAGCTAGCCCCAGGCTGGGGGTGATCAATGTCATGAACCAGAAGTCTCCAGGGGAGCAGGGCCCTCTGGACTAGTGTGGATCCCTTCAAATACGTTGGTTTCAAGTTGAAACTGCTCCACCTAAACCATGACTGAGCATCCTCATCACCAAGGATTTGTCACAGAAATTGAAGGAATCTAGTTCCCTCTTCTAAACACTTATTTTCTAAGCCTTTTGTGGCTTATATAGCTTTAAATACACTCAACTACTTTTCCTGATAATTCTTTTTAGATGATTAGTGTTGCTTAACTGCATAACCTTGGGAGATTCACCCACATTTTGGTCCTTGTTCTCCATTTTCCATCAGCTGTCAATCTCTAAACTCTTATTCTCATTTGTCAGATATAGAGGTTCTGCCCAACTGGATTATATTCTCTCATGGTCTATATTTTATAACTTGATCCTTATTACAATGTCAGTTCAGTTCAGTCACTCAGTCGTGTCCAACTCTTTGTGACCCCATGGACCGCAGCACGCCAGGCCTCCCAGTCCGTCACCAATTCCCAGAGCTTACCCAAACTCATGTCCATTGAGTAGGTGATGCCATCCAACCATCTCATTCTCTGTTGTCCCCTTCTCCTCCTGCCCCCAATCCCTCCCAGCATCAGGGTCTTTTCAAATGAGTCAGTTCTTCACATCAGGTGGCAAAAGGATTGGAGTTTCAGCTTCAATATCAGTCCTTCCAATAAACACCCAGGACTGATCTCCTTTAGGATGGACTGGTTGGATCTCCTTGCAGTCCAAGGAACTCTCAAGAGTCTTCTCCAACACCACAGTTCAAAAGCATCAATACTCCGGTGCTTAGCTTTCTTCACAGTCCATACATGACCGCTGGAAAACCATAGCCTTGACTAGGTGAACATTTGTTGGCAAAGTAATGTCTCTGCTTTTTAATATGCTACCTAGGTTGGTCATAACTTTCCTTCCAAGGAGTAAGCGTCTTTTAATTTCATGGCTGCCATCACCATCTGCAGTGATTTTAGAGCCCCCCAAAAATAAAGTCTGATACTGTTTCCACTGTTTCCCCATCTATTTCCCATGAAGTGATGGGACCAGATGCCATGATCTTCGTTGTCTGAATGTTGAGCTTTAAGCCAACTTTTTCACTCTCCTCTTCACTTTCTGCCATAAGGGTGGTAACATCTGCATATCTGAGGTTATTGATATTTCTCCCGGCAATCTTGATTCCAGCTTGTGCTTCTTCCAGCCCAGTGTTTCTCATGATGTACTCTGCATATAAGTTAAATAAGCAAGGTGACAATATACAGCCTTGATGTACTCCTTTTCCTATTTGGAACCAGTACATTGTTCCATGTCCAATTTTAACTGTTGCTTCCTGACCTACATATAGGTTTCTCAAGAGGCAGGTCAGGTGGTCTGGTATGCCCATCTCTTTCAGAATTTTCCACAGTTTATTGTGATTCACACAGTCAAAGGCTTTGGCATAGTCAATAAAGCAGAAATAGATGTTTTTCTGGAACTCTCTTGCTTTTTCCATGATCCAGCAGATGTTGGCAATTTGATCTCTGGTTCCTTTGCCTTTTCTAAACCCAGCTTGAGCATCTGGAAGTTCACGGTTCACGTATTGCTGAAGCCTGGCATAGAGAATTTTGACCATTACTTTACTAGCGTGTGAGATGAGTGCAATTGTGTGGTAGTTTGAGCATTCTTTGGCATTGCCTTTCTTTGGGATTGGAATGAAAACTGACCTTTTCCAGTCCTGTGGCCCCTACTGAGTTTTCCAAATTTGCTGGCATATGAGTGCAGCACTTTCAAAGCATCATCTTTCAGGATTTGAAACCGCTCAACTGGAATTCCATCATCTCCACTAGCTTTGTTCATAGTGATGCTTTCTAAGGCCCTCTCGACTTTACATTCCAGGATGTCTGGCTCTAGGTGAGTGATCACATCATCGTGATTCTCTGGGTTATGAAGATCTGTTTTGTACAGTTCTTCCGTGTATTCTTGCCACCTCTTCTTAATATCTTCTGCTTCTATTAGGTCCATACCATTTCTGTCCTTTATCGAGCCCATCTTTGCATGACATGTTCCCTTGGCATCTCTAATTTTCTTCAAGAGATCTCTAGTCTTTCCCATTCTGTTCTTTTTCTCTATTTCTTTGCATTGATTGCTGAAGAAGGCTTTCTTATCTCTTCTTGCTATTCTTTGGAACTCTGCATTCAGACGTGTATATCTTTCCTTTTCTCCTTTCCTTTTTGCTTCTCTTCTTTTCACAGCTATTTGTAAGGCCTCCCCAGACAGCCATTTTGCTTTTTGCATTTCTTTTCCAAGGGGATGGTCTTGATCCCTGTCTCCTGTACAATGTCATGAACCTCTGTCCGTAGTTCATCAGGCACTCTATCTATCAGATCTAGTCCCTTAAATCTATTTCTCACTTCCACTGTATAATCATAAGGGATTTGATTTAGGTCATACCTGAATGGTCTAGTGGTTTTCCCTACTTTCTTCAATTTCAGTCTGAATTTGGCAATAAGGACTTCATGATCTGAGCCACAGTCAGCTCCTGGTCTTGTTTTTGCTGACTGTATAGAGCATCTCTATCTTTGGCAGCAAAGAATATAATCAATCTGATTTCGGTGTTGGCCATCTGGTGATGTCCATGTGTAGAGTCTTCTCTTGTGTTGTTGGAAGAGGGTGTTTGCTATGACCAGTGCATTTTCTTGGCAAAACTCTATTAGCCTTTGCCCTGCTTCATTCTGTATCCCAAGGCCAAATTTGCCTGTTACCGCAGGTGTTTCTTGACTTCCTGCTTTTGCATTTCAGTCCCCTATAATGAAAAGGACATCTTTTTGTGGTGTTAGTTCTAAAAGGTCTTGTAGATCTTCATAGAACCATTCAACTTCAGCTTCTTCAGTGTTACTGGTTGAGGCATAGACTTAGATTACTGTGAGAGGGACTGGAGAAGGGAATTGCAAACCACTTCAGTATTCCTATCTTGAGAACCCCATGAACAGTATGAAAAGGCAAAATTATAGGATACTGAAACAGGAACTCCCCAGGTCGGTAGGTGCCCAATATGCTACTGGAAATCAGTGGAGAAATGACTCCAGAAAGAATGAAGGGATGGAACCAAAGCAAAAACAATACCCAGTTGTGGATGTGACTGGTGATTGAAGCAAGGTCCAGTGCTGTAAAGAGCAATATTCCATAGGAACCTGGAATGTTAGGTCCAAGAATCAAGGCAAATTGGAAGTGGTCAAACAGGAGATGGCAAGAGTGAACGTCAACATTCTAGGAATCAGCAAACTAAAATGGACTGGAATGGGTGAATTTAACTCAGATGACCATTATATCTACTACTGTGGGCAGGGATCCTTTAAAAGAAATGGAGTAGCCATCATGGTCAACAAAAGAGGCCAAAATGCAGTACTTTTCTTGGATAGCATTAGTTAAAAACATCAACATAGGTTTGAGTTACACTTCATTTACCTAGTCTTAGCCATCTGTGTCACCTACAAAGCAAATGTGATCTCAGTAAATGTGATTTTGCCTCTATTTGGTCATCAGGTATTGGCATCAAACCCAGAATTCTAGCATTAAAGCCATCTAAGAGGATCATGTAGTATAATTTACTTGATTCTCCAGATACAGACAGGCTTCCCTTATGGCTCAGCTGGTAAAGAATCTGCCTGCAATGCAGGAGACCTGGGTTCAATCCCTGGGTGGGAAGATCCCCCGGAGAAGGGAAAGGCTACCCACTCCAGTATTCTGGCCTGGAGAATTCCATGGACTGTATAGTCCATGGGGCTGCAAAGAGTCAGACACAGCTGAGCGACTTTCACTTTCACTTTTCCAAATACAGACTCAAGTTTTTGTTTAAAAGACTTTCTCAAAGATACACAGGAGGTGGTTTATAGTTTCCTGACTATTCCAGCAATCTTTCTACTGATGCAATTTCACAATGAAACTATAAAAGCCATATTCATCAAATAAGTAGCTGGCACATAATGAGAAGAATGACAAATACATTAGATGACAGAACCAGCTTTTAAAAGGCTGACACAAGCTGACACAGTAGAAACAAATCAAATAAAAGATATTAAATAGGAGCTAACATATAGTCTTAGACATGAGTTTTTAAAAGATTTTAGGATTTTAGAAGTTTTATTCACAGTTGCTTCAACTGAAATGCACTTCATGTGTGTGAATAGACAAACTGTGATATATTCATATAAATGGAATACTACTAAGCAATAAAAGGAATGGACTACTTCAGTATACAATAACAAGTGAATCTCAAGAATGTTATATTGCATAAAAGAAGCTAGGAGCAAATCATGCATGGTGGATGATTCCATTTCTATAAAATTATTATACCCCAAAACTAATTTAAAGTAACAGAAAGCAAAGAAGTGGTCACCCCAGTCCAGACTTGGCAGAGGTTTTGGCTTCAAACTGACACAAGGATACCTGGCAGAGTGATGGAAATATTCTCAATATTGACTGGAGTGGGGGGTTTCATAGGTATATGCATAAGTCAAATTTCATAGAACTTTATACTTAAAAATGAGTACATTCTACTGAATATAAATTAAAACCCAATAAAATTTATAAAAATATATTTTAGATCTATAGAGGGTGGGGAAGCCTTGATTAATAGGTTCCACCTTCTATCCCATGAGAACTATGATTCTCACATTAAAAAATATTAAATTTTAAATGATTATAACCTTTCAACAGAGCAACAAAGTGACATAATTGCAGAAAGGAAAAGAGTGCAATCTTAGGTTGTCTTAATTGACTATATTTTTCAGATGAAGGAGAACTGTAATTCCATTATACTATGCATTAGTCAAAACATATCTATACTGTCTTAAGCTTCAATTTGTCCACCAAAGTATTTTTGGCTTATTACAAAGGGAAATATGTTTTATTATAGAATACATTCAAAATACAAATAACTAGAAAGAAAATTTAAACTATCCAATATATCTCCACCTTAGAATAATCACAAATCATATGTTGAACATTTAGTATATATATTCCCAATCTTTTTTTAATGTATGCATGTATTAAAAGATATAATGGTGCTATATAAGCCATCATATCTGACTTTTTTGCCTAAAAATATAATGCTACTGTTTTCATGTTGTTAAATTTTCTTCTTCATTATTTGTAATACCTGATAAGTCTTGCAAAGTACTACCAATTGCCCCTTCTTGAACATTTATGATCATTCAAAGTTTTTTTTTTTTTAATGATCAGCAACTTTGCAATTATAGCTAAATTTTTATTCAGACTATGGAAGGCTTCATAAGGATAAATTCCTAGTAGTGGAACTGCTAAGAAAAAAGTATGCACATTGTTAAGGCTTTCAGTACCAGCAAATTGAGAACCATATTTGAGATGCTGACAAACTGGAAGGCATCCAAAGGATGACAACCAAAATGTCCACACATGTCTCTGAGGCAGGCTGGAAGGGACTGGGTGTGTTTGGCCTGGAGAAAAGAAAACTTAGGAGGAAAGACAAATTCCTCCAAAGGGAAAAGGATTTTTATTTTCTTGTCTGCTTCTTTGTTTCTCACTTAAAGTTGATTCAGCAATACACTAGGTTCCTTAAGAAAGGGTAGTTTACTATGTTGCTCATTAACTGCATCTCAGCTACAAAACCGCCCTTTTGTGCTATGCTTTGTGATGCTAAAGCTGGGAAGTTGCAATTCGTTTCTCCTTTGCCCTGTTAGCATCTACCGATAGGGAGTGCTAGGGGAAAACTGGAGAGGGAAAAGGGCTAGCTCCTTCCAAGTTTTTCTGTTCTTGTCAGTATTCCCCTTGGAGAAGGCCTCCATCTATTTTGACCTCAGTGTGTATTAGTCACTCAATCATGTTCTACTCTTTGCAACATCATGGACTGTAGCCTGCCAGGCTCCTCTGTCCATGGGATTCCAGGCAAGAATACTGGAGTAGATTCCCAGAGGATCCCCAGGGGATCTTCTCAACCCAGGGACTGAACCTGGATCTCCTGCATTGCAGGCAGATTCTTTACCATCTGAGCCACTAGCGAAGCCCTTGACCTCGGTAATTAGTTCCAGTTTGTAGTTTTTCCAGCAAGGACAGAACCAGACTTATCTCAGAGTTTCCTCCTCAGAGTTCTGGTTGCCAGCTCCCAGAGGATCCTTCTGTAAGTCCCCAGATTTTAACAATTCTGACCTCTTCTCTTTGTTCCTGTTTCAAAGGGTGATAGCTACTTTCAGTTACTTCCTCCACTTTTCTTAATCTTTCATTTTCCCCATATGTACTTTGGAATTGTTTAAAACTGTTATGAATTATTAAGTACCACAATTCTTTATGTTGAATTCTCTCTGTTGAAATGACAAATGTGGTTCTGGTCTTCTTGGTGGGCCCTGACTGACTGATACTGTTCCCCACCACTAGAACTAGGTAAATTGAGAAGGAATTATTTCTGTTCTAGGATACTGTAAAGGGAAATTCCCAGACTAAGGGAAAGTTACACCTGATCAATAGTCTTAAAATTATTTTTATCAATGCAACCCTTCTTGCAAATACAATGTTATGTCAAACTCAATACGATAAGCATATAGGAGGGAGCTTCTTTGGCTAAAATAGGAGTAAGGAGCATTCTGGCCCTACTTGCATGGTCTCGCTCCACCAAAAGCTTCTATAGCGTCCTGCTCCCACTTGCTCTGCCCCAACCTTCTGTGCAACTTTTGGGTTTAGTAGAACGCAGTCCAGCAACGGCTGACCCAGACAACTTGAGCTCCCTTCCAAATCTTATGATTCTGTGACTCTGTAATTCATCTTGCATGGTCCCAGGGATCTCTGGAGATCTACAGAGCCCAATAACAGCTAAAGCAGTACAGAAGTCTCCTGCCCCAGGGTGACTGGTAGATTTCTGATGACTAATAGCCGTCCCATTTACAGCCCCATCTTTTGATCACAAAGGAAACCAAGGAATCCTTTTCAGTCCGGCTGAGGGTAATACAGTAGAGAAATCATTATTGTAGCACTGCCATTCCAGCTGTTAAGTTAAGGACAGGTCATCATTTTTCATTATAATACCTCTTCTTTTGGAGTTTTCTAATGTGACTTTAAAAATCTGCTCTAGCTTAAAGTTTGGCGTGAAAACTCTTGGCTCCAGGCTGTACTTTCTTTTAGTGAAGCTACTAAAAATGTATTTAGTTACTTTAGAGCTCAGAGAGGGCACTGAAAGTCCTAAAAAGAAAAATCTGTCCTTTCAAATGCTCTCCACCCCCAACGCCCACCCTCCAGAAAACTATTAGACTTTCTTTTCTTAAAAAAAAAAAAAATTTCAGGCTATTTGCTGAAAATGTAGTCTTGCTTCTTTAGGAAATTGTTAAATTGAAGCAAGTCTTTGTGATACTCAAACTCTTCAAATGTAAAACAGTTTAATGCAAACAAGATATTTCATATTAAAGGTGGTTTTCCATCACTCGTGTTCCACTGCAGTTTGCTTTAAGTTTGTGTCTTTACTTTCTTTGATCTCCCAAATAGGGTCATAATGCTTTTGGAACAAATTCCAAATATTTTAATTTTGTATAGGTAACATTTGTAACCTGCAAATACTTTTTCTTCATATATTTTGATCAACTGTCAGCAAAGGTTGTAAGTAGCAGGTATTAGAACTATTCTATCTTCGTGGAAGAAAAGATTGAAGCTCAGAGATTTTGACTTGCTCAAAATCCTGGTCAAATCCTGACTAGGAAAAAGACTTCCAGTATGTCTGCTCTGTTCTTGCTCTGAAAGGTATGCTGCTTTCCTAAACTGCAGTATCTGCAAACCAAAGAAAGCTTAAAAAGGGAAAACATCCAATCTTGATGTTTCTTGCTGACTCAGACGGTAAAGAATCTGCCCACAGTGCAGGAGAACTGGGTTCGATCCCTGGGTTGGGAAGATCCCCTAGAGGATGGCATGGCAATCCCTCCAGTATTCTTTCCTGGAGAATCCCCATGGACAGAGAAGCCTGGCAGGCTACAATCCATGGGGTCACAAAGAGTCAGCTACAACTGAGCGACTAAGCACATAGCATATCCGCTCCTGAAACTTCTGCAAGCCTGAAGCAACTTGTTCCATTGATGGGATTTTCTTATCTGCCTCTCCAGGAAAAGTACCTCCAATCTGCAGAGGTTAGGGCTGTTTCAAAGTCCTCACCCTGTTCCTCTGCCTTTGGGATATAGTTCAAGTCACAACCAAGGAAATGCCTTTGTCCCCTAGCATGTGCTAAGAACAGTATGGGCTATAGAGCCTGAGAAATGTAGGTTGAAATACTAGCTTTACCACTCAAAACTGGGAACAGCCTTTATTTCCACCTTTGAAAGAAAATTTAAAAAAATAAAAGCAAACAAAAGACACTGCCTCGAAAGATTGCTGTGATCATTAAAAGCAATCAATATGCAAGAAAAATTCAATGAATCATAGTTGCTCATACATACACATTTTCTTCCAAAAAATCTAATAAAGAGAATATAAAAAAGAAAAAGGAGCTATTCCACAGATATTTGCTGATAAAATAGAAGATCCTATGACTGAGCACACTCATGCATGAATACTCTCATCCTAAAAGATGAAAAATATGCATAATCATTTAAGAAGAGTACAACTAAGGATGCACTTGGAAAATGCAGTTGTAAAAATGTCCTTACAGGAATCTGTCTGCTTGTGAGACATAAGGACTCTGAGCGTATTGGGTTCTATGAAACCTGGCCTTAAAATTCACCTAGAGACTGTGTACTATGATTCCAAAACAATCCTTTATTCCAATTTCAAGACACTTCATTTGGTAGTTTATCCATTATCTTTTCCAGCATTCTTGCATTTGTAAGCATTTCTTGAGTATCTACTAGACCTCAGGCATTGTGATAGACACTGGGATGCAGAAATAAGTATGCCAGAACTCAGACTAAAGTTAGCTGGGAGGCATCTGCCTCGGATACACAATTTAAAGGGGCTCCAAAAACTCAATAATCAAGATAAATAATATTTTGATGTAATATTTTCAGTATTCAGTATCAATACAAAAAATCTACCATGAATAAAATATCAAGATTTTAAATAAAGACAAGATAGTGTACAGTGCTATGCTGAGTCCTATAGCAGCTGAGGCAGAAAGAAAAATTAGTAATAATAATCCTGTTCTGTTTAAAATTTTGATATTTTGTCCATCGTGGATTTTTCTGTATTAATACTGATTACATCAATCTTGATGAAAGTGAAAGTGGAGAGTGAAAAAGTTGGCTTAAAGCTCAACATTCAGAAAATGAAGATCATGGTATCCAATCCCATCACTTCATGGGAAATAGATGAGGAAACAGTGTCAGACTTTATTTTCTTGGGCTCCAAAATCACTGCAGATGGTGATGGCAGCCATGAAATTAAAAGACGCTTACTCCTTGGAAGGAAAGTTATGACCAACCTAGGTAGCATATTAAAAAGCAGAGACATTACTTTGCTAACAAAGGTCCGTCTAGTCAAGGCTATGGTTTTCCAGTAGTCATGTAGGGTCCCTTGGACTGCAAGGAGATCCAACCAATCCATTCTGAAGGAGATCAGCCCTGGGATTTCTTTGGAGGAGGCAAGGTGAGGCGAGGCGGTGAGGCGAAGTTGCTCAGTCGTGTCAGACTCTTTGCGACCCCATGGACTACAGAAGCTACTAGGCTTCTCCATCCATGGGATTCTCCAGGCAAGAATACTGGAGTGGATTGCCATTTCCTTCTCCAGGGTATCTTCCCAACCCAGGTATCGAACCCAGGTCTTCCGCATTGGAGGCAGACACTTTAACCTCTGAGCCACCAGGGAAGATGCTAAAGCTGAAACTCCAATACTTTGGCCACCTCATGCGAAGAGCTGACTCATTGGAAAAGACTCTGATGCTGGGAGGGATTGAGGGCAGGAGGAGAAGGGAATGACAGAGGATGAGATGGCTGGATGGCATCACGGACTCGATGGATGTGAGTCTGAGTGAACTCCGTCTGGGAGATGGTGATGGACAGGGAGGCCTGGCGTGCTGCAATTCATGGAGTCGCAAAGAGTTGGACATGACTGAGCAACTGAACTGAACTGAACTGAACTGAACATCAATCTTACAGTAAAATGTTATTGATCTTAATATGATGAGCTTTTGGCACCCCTGAGATTTCTGACTCTAATTCTGGCCCTGAATAAGACATGTCTCATAGTTGGCTGAAACCTGGAATTCCATAGTTGCCAATGGGGGAATCTAGGGACATTAAGGATATACTGCAAATACTGAGACTGAGAAAAAGCGAGGGCAAATGGCACAAGGCTGGTCAGCAGCCATACCTGAAACCAGTCCTTCTGTTGGATAGTCCTCTGCTACATCATCATCATCAACTTTCCTACTCCTTTCACTTATGGAGAAACAGCCTTGGAGGTGGCTCTGTTTGTCATCCACGTGCAGCTCCACAGAGCAACTGGATCTCCACTGGCAACGTTTCTACTCCACCAGGCATTTGTCCAGACTTGCCTGGCTGGCTGTTCGTCACGAGAGTAGAGTCTGCTCCAGACCTGATTGGCTACCATGGATCCCTTAGCTATTCTTGGGTTACACAATAAGCTTCATATTTTCAATGCAGGCCAGGCACCCAAATTCTAGCACAGCACTGAGGGTTACTATGCTATGTGGGAATGTGACTACCAGACACAAATGGTACAAAAATTACCCACTTGATTTATTTTCAAAATATTCTTAAGCATCCAGGTTCTCTCTCCTAGACTTTCCAGGCTTACTCTGTCCTTACCACATCCAATCCTTTCCCTGTTGCACATTATTATCTGTGACAGCAGAGGCTGTCAGCTGTTAAGTAAATTGGGCTACACTTCTCAGTCTCCCTTGTACCAATATTTGACCATGTGCCTCAGTTCTACCCAACAGGGCAAGAACAAGGGATGTGCCCATGTACACCAGATGTCCCATGTGTAATCCACCTTTCCTTTGCTCCTTATATAGCTAAATAGAATACTGTAGTCCTCCCAAACAATGAAGTCAAAGGTAGGTAGAGCAGGAGTCTCTGGGTGAAACAAGGAAAGCCCCCAAATTCAAAATATACTTTGAAATAAATAAAATAAGCTCATTGTATAAGCCACTGATATTTAGGGGTCTGATATAGCAACCAGCCTATCCTGACCGATCTACTTCCTTAACTAGACTATAAACTCCTCACTGATAGGCTCTGTATCTGATGCATCTCGATGTTCTCAACAGTGAGCTGTACATAGTAGGTTTGCAAAAAAAATTTTCTACAGTAAATTAACCACTTCAATTTCCCTCTTGAAGCTATTATAAACAAGCGCTTCCACCACCATTACCAATAAAATGACTAATGAGGAATTATCCTCAATTTCTTTATAGTCTCAACTTGAAAATGAAGGCAAAAATATTCCTAGAAACCCCTATTAGTTAATTATGATCACTAAATAAAATGACTCATTCTTCTTAAATGCCACTTCATGTGCACAATCAGTTAATATCTAAATGTAAACAAACATCCAAAGACAGAAGACAGACTCAGAATGGGAACCCCAGATACATACTTGAGTTTTCTTCTGGAAAGATTTCTAATGCACTACAGTGTCTTAGGATTTGTTTGTGCTCTATGAATATCACAGTTGACATCTTGTCAAAACCAAGGGAAATAATTGCATCTCTGAGTAAGAGCATCATGCAGGCAGCAATTTAAATGTGGTGTTGTTTATCAGCATTGATTTACTAATATCTTACTGTATATAACTATGTGTGATAGGGAAAAAATGTATACGTCCTAATCAAGATTCCAGTATAAAAACAAAATTTGTTATGCTTCAAATTCAAAAGAATACGGAACAAAGGAAAGGGGATAAAATAAGAAGCTGTGTTTTTCCTCTTATAAATAAACTTTTAAGGAAATCTAAGTCTTCAATGTTTTATCTTCATCTGAGATGAGGTGGGCAAGATATAAGCCAGTTTGCTCAGGTCTTGAGGGAGAAGAAAAACAACCTACCTTATGAGGTTATTAAGCTAACACCTCAGCAAGCTGCAGGCATGCTACTCACTTATTACACAAAACCATAATCTTCTGACAGCCCATAATTATGTGCTGAGAACTCTAATGAATAACTCCGCATCAGAAGGATTCATGGAACTTTGATCACTGTCCCAAGAGGCAGCGGGTCAAGATGAACCTTGAAATCTGATTAACATCACCCATCTTCATCCAGCATGCTAAAAATACTGCTTTGTAGCTCTTCCACATTTCACTTGATTATTTTGAAAACACAGTTTTGTCAAATACCCTACAGCAATTATAAAACTATTAGTATACACTGTTGAAGTAGATTTAGGATTTCGTTTATATTAAATTTCCCACACATATTCCTCTAGGCCATATTGTTCCTAGCCCATAGCCATTTTAAAAGTCACATTTTAGGACTCAGTGATATACTATATTATATAACTGGCTATAATTTAGTACCTTTCCTCTACAAGTCAACAAGTTTTCTGAAAATCTGGGTTTGAAGTGGTGATTTGTTTAAAATAAGTCACTTACACATGCTTTTCTCTGTTCCTCTTGGTTTTAAGACGTGAATCAGGAGAAGAAATTTGATTTAATTGAAGCTAAATCATCATTAAAAGGAATAGATTCATGCTTGTAGATTCATCAGTAATTCAGTTCAAGTGAGATGTGTATTTGTGTGTGTGTCTGTGTGTGTGTGCGTATAAAATGAAAATATAATTGCCCTGTGGTCCTTCTTGGTAGAGTCAGAGAAAAAAATGGCAAAAACTCAAAATATATACTACCACTCCTAAATACAGCATTCAAGGCAAGACATCACTAATCAATACCCCACTCTTTTCAGCTGAGCCTAGCAGTCTATAATCCTTACCACAGCCCTCTAGGTAGCTGCTACCAGACACATAGAATTGAAATACTAGGTGAAAATCAGTATATCCAGCCCCAAATTTGTCCTATTATTAATGAATGTTTGAAGTGGACAAGACTTTAGTAGAGTTTATGCTGTTCAATTCCTCCATTCCACAGGTAAAGAAACTGGGAAGTAGAGGTGTTAATTGACTTTCCAAAGGTCAAATAGTCAATACACAGGGCTTTTTAATTAAAATCTTTGAACTGCCTTTATATTATTTTCAGGTATGATTTATACCACTGAAAGCATGCACAACAAGATTTAAGAATAAAGGGGTTCAAGAAAATCATTTCAAGTGTGTTCTATAAACTAAACAAACAAAAAATCTACCACAAAAGTATACAAGGAGAGCTATAGAATAAAAATCACTCTCTACCTTTATATTCATGCAAGATCATCAGTAAAGCTTACCATATACTCTTGCTTCAGGCACCCTGTGTTACAATCAATAATTTCTGATTTCACTTGCTATTTCGTGCCAGAAGAAAGAGGCAATACATGTAGAAAATATCCCCAGAGGAAAAAAAATGCCTCTGCTGGACCATTCTGAGTTCATCATCATGTATACCATGGTCATATCTGATTGCCCACCTC
The DNA here is from genome assembly GCA_917880005.1 of Nanger dama. Taxonomy (NCBI): domain Eukaryota; kingdom Metazoa; phylum Chordata; class Mammalia; order Artiodactyla; family Bovidae; genus Nanger; species Nanger dama. The sequence goes on along the minus strand of CAKJTW010000017.1, from coordinate 17,523,455 downwards.
TCTCTACAGGGTCACACGGAGATCATCAGTGCTTGGATACCATTCAGAGACTGAGGCCAGGTTTTACAAACCAAAGCACACCGACTTCTCCAGGTCCGTTTAATAAAGCTTATTCTATGTTTCTAGCTTAGTCAGACGACTGACACGACTTAGCAGCAGCACCAGCAGCAGCATTAGCAGCATTAAAAGACACGGAGTCCTCTGGGAAGAGAGGAAAACAGCTATGAAGCCCTCGAAACTGCTTCTCTCTCTCTCTCTCTCTCTCTCTCTCTCTCTCTCTCTCACACACACACACACACACACACACACACACACACACACACACACACACGTGCCCACTTCTCCCAGACTTCACTTAAACAGAGAGGGCCCACAGAATATCCTTCATCTTGGGATTCTCTGAATTTGAAGAACCTCTGAGGGAAATGTGAGTGAAAGGGGAGGGAAAAGAATGGCAAACTGCTAATGCTGTGAAGCCAAAAGCCTCCAGCAGGCTCCCTGCGGTGGAGGAGCAGCAGCCCGGAGAGAGGGCTTCACGCGAGGCAGGAGCAGCAGCTGGGGAGGAGGTGGCAGTGGGTGACAGAGACGGGAAGCCAGAAACGGAGCTGCGAGGAGGAAGGGAGAAAAGGCTGAGCAGCCGAAGGCTGGCGGTTAAAATAACTCGCGCGGTAACAGAGTGTTCTTTGTTACCACACACTGCTCTTTGTTATCACACATTACAGAAAGTTATAAACAACAGCATGCTGTACACTAAGCTGCGCTCCAAGTTCCAGGCTCCGGTGACCTAACCAACTCCTCAGCTTCCCTCTTGCGTAGACGGACGCTGTTTCCAGAACACCACGTCAGGACCGCGGCCATTAATCTGTGTATCTCAGTTGCGCACAGGGGCCTTCTGTAATATCTGGCAGCGTGCTGCTTCCTTCCAAGAAACCTCCTGCGTCCACACTGATGCAGGTCAGAAAGGGTCAGACCCATCTGTGATGAAAAGCAACTATCAAGTTTTACAAGAGAAAGGATGCGAAACTTTTCTTGGGGGGAAAAAGAAAGATCCGGAGAAAATGATCTCGTTTTGAGTTTATACATAAAATTAGATACTCAACAGAAACAACAAAACAGCTTGCCAGTGAAGCAGTGGACAGACACTGCTCACTGCCAGAAATGGACTGCCCAAGGCGGCTCTGCAGAACCTTCACTCTCTCCCTGCCTTGATCGTCATCCTTGGCGACTACCGTCCCTTCACACTACAGGCAATCAACTCTCTTTCCTCCAGCTCTCACATTTGGTTTCACATTTACCAGCCACCCTGGGCAAAAGTCACTGAGGAGATGGCATGAGGAGAGATGGAATGATCAGTCGTGCCTCTTCTCATGACGTCCATTTCATAGCCAGTGGTTCATAGTTCATTTCCTTTCCCCTCAAGGCCCTTCCAAATGACCTTTCTTTCCTTGCCCAGTAAGTCATATTCTCCCTCAGAAGCCAACACTGACTTTCTAATTGCCAAAGTGCTCTCAGAGTCTGCACTCTGAGTTCTCACAGCAGTGTTAACAGTGGTCAGACACTACGGAACACTTTCTCCTTGTTCACACTTTCATCACTGCGCCATTCTAGACGGTGCCTCATTCTGCGTTGTAAGCAATCGCTTTGCTTCTACCACTGATGACTTTATTCACCTGCCATTTAAATGTTGATGCTTTCTAGGGATTCCCTTTTTTCTAATTGCTTGCTCTGAGTTCTGAAAATGTTGTTTCTCACTAGACCATTAGACAAAACCATGTCTAATTCATCCATGAGCATCACTTAGCAAAGGTACAAATCCTGAGATAGGAGCGTGTCCAGTGTGTTCCTGTTATCATCAGAGCCTGTAATGTTTCTCCTTCTGTTGTCTCTCTCAGATCCTTCTTATCTTCATTTCCACTGCCACCTTCCTGTCATCCTGTCCAGGCAGTAGCCAAAGGTATAATCCTAACCCTATCCCCAAACTTATGCTTTCTTCTCTGCCCATTCCATCCTTCAGAGGACCACTGAAAGTGTTCTTCCAAAAGACAGATATGTCTTATATTCCTACCTTTCTCACACACCTTCAACCATCCCCCTTTATTCTTATACAGGATGCCATCTAAACTTCATGAGATGAGAAATGTAACGTCCTCAACAATTTGGCCTCAACCTCCAGATGTTTAAAGCTACATGTTTCCTACACTCCAGCCTTACTGATATACTCAACATGTACTCTGTCTTCTATTTCTCTGAACATATGGTTCTTTCTACCTTATTCTAGTGAAATCCTATCCCCAAGTCCCAGCCGAAGGATCATGACCCCTATACAACTGTACCAGCCCCAACTTAGGGCAATAAGTCATCTATTTCTTCCTCTGAGTTATCAGAACACTTATCTCACACCTTTTCCAAATCACTGAATATGTTTTATTTCAAGTTATATATTTATGTGTATATTCTGTGAACTCTCAGGAATCAGAATCCCAGTCTTGTATTGCCAGTGCCTAATACAGCACCTGGCACATTTGTAGAATGTTTATTATGTAGGATTGAATTCAATGACATTTTAAAAGGATCTTCTAGAAATAAATCTTTAACAATTAACCAGACACAGGAAACTGTGAAAGGCAGGTATCTCTAGAGAGGAAAGATGATAGAATGTGTTAATAGACAGACCTACTTTCCACTGTATATTCTTTCATTGAGTTTCAGATTTTTTTTTAATATTAACATGTATTACTATTCAACATGGTTCAAGAAAGCACTATAACATATACCTGGCACTATGATAGGCAGGATTTTAGGCATCATGGAACAACTTCATTAACCAAATAAACCTATGAATTTACATAATCTCTGTGTAGATTATTCTTTCTTTCCCCTCAATTCCCACAGATCCACGTTGCTCTTTATTTGTAGCATCTGGCACAATCTGACTGATACTGTTATGATTTATAGATGTGTCCTCCATGCTGGGTAATGAACTCCTAGAAGACAGGGGCTCTCTACTTCTCATCTCTACAGCATCTGCAAGTTTCTAGTATACACTGCATACACTTGGCACTCAACTTGCAATTGTTTAATAGGATTGGTCTGACCAAGAAAATATGATTAAGTTTCGATTTTGAAAGAGCAATGATTGTACTAGTTTGCAGCTAATAATTCATGTTAAGTGGAAGCAAGGAAGAGAAAAATCTAAAACACTGCTAATAGGTTAACAGCAATAATATTAGTTTATTATGCTCATATTGACAGCAGAGGTAGAATAGCTACAAAAACGTGATCAATTTTTGTTTTGTTATCCATTATTTAGGTCGGGGATAAAACATATATTTTACTTTCAATGAGAGTCTTGAAAATATGCACGGCCAATACTGTATAGAACCACCATTAAGCAAAGGTGATAAAAAGTTTTGAGATAAAAGAGGAAAAGGCAAATGGATTCTGAAATAATATCCTTACAGACAAAACAGAAAAAAAAAATCAGCAATTTCCAAATAGATCTAAAACCTAATTGGTGAAAATCTTCCAACTAAATCCTTTACTGCCTAGGAAATAGTTTGAAAGTCCCCTGCTAGGAATAACATAAAGCACACAATGTGGATTCTATCTTCATAGAGCTGAAAATACAGTTATATTAACAGTCACATTAAAAGTTAGAAAACAATAGAAGACTTAATAAAAAAAAGTGCAACAAGATTCACATATGTGAGATAAATATTCATTGAGTACCCATATTCCTAATATGGAAATACAGAGTCACATTCCTTTGTGAGGTGACAGTCCAAAGGTACCCCATTCTATTACACAGCACACACCTGACCATTTCTTCCATGAAGTCTTCACTTTTCTTCCTCCAACCCTTTCTTCCTCCCTTCAGCTTCACCATACACACAGAAGTGTTCTCTCTGGCCCTTAAATACATCCAGAGATTTATCTATCCCTGTTTATACCATATACCAATATCCCCATTTTGTATTACACTTACTTAGGGCCAGGTAATCGACCAATGAATTTTAGATCACTTGCAGATAAACTTCACATTTCATTCACTAATAAACTCTCAATGCATCTGCCTCAGTGAAACACAGCTGATGAGCTAGACAATGTCTGATCACAGCATGTTAGATGTGGACTTCTCCTCTAGTCTCTCAAACCCTGTAAGAATTCTACTTCTCAGAGGGAGGAAGAATAAAGATAGGAAAGGGAGTAAAAATGACAGAACAGTTAATACCATGTAGATAAATCCTTCTTCTCAAGGCAGCTTGCAACAATTAATTTATTGACATGCCTCCTTTCGGAAGAAAGCATTACACCTTTGTGGTCCCAAGCAATCCTTGATATAAAACATGTCTAATGAATATTTGGAAAATCAATTAGTTAATTAAAGAGAGAGAAGGGTGAGAAAAATAAATGTTCTCAATTAGTATCTACTGAAATGAGAATGAATGAAGGTCAACAGAAGAGAAGGGCAATACTCCCTTAGTCTCCCCATCCCAACATGTCCCAAAGTGATTCAGTAAGATATCTATCCCTTAAGCCAAATTTGAAAAGATATTATAAGTAAAATTTCATGGAACAATTATCTTCTTAAAACTGGCTATTTGCTAATTTAAACTAAATTCAATTCAAGAAATATTTATTGAGCACCAACTATATATGAGGTATGTTTCTGATATTAGGGAGGAAAGAAATAAGATTGTCCTTCCCTCAAGGACCTTACAATTTAGTGTCTTGTTCCTTGTAACCTGCAGAACTTTTTACTATGATGCAAAAAACAATAATGACATTTCACAATATTTATGAAGTCCTATATTTTAAAATCATGGCCAAAAGAGATATACTAATTCTCCTTTTCAAAAAGCCTGAGTACTTCACAGCCAAATCCTACATGGCAGCCTGCCAGTCCAAAGGGCCTCACCCTAAAGGCCTGTATTCCCTCAGAAACAAAATGAAATAGACAGGTCTTCAAATGAAGTTACCAATGACTTAATTTTGACAGAAACATCTATATCCACATATCTATGTTAAAACAAAGTTGGTAGGAAGGCTCTCCCTCAGTTTCTTCAAACAAAATTTCAAGGTTGGCTATATCTTTATTTCTGTGGACTAATCACAAATATTCATATCTGAGCTACTTTTTTATGCTTCTTAATAATCCAAATATTAATACTTGTCACAACTGCAATGTGTCAATTTAAGCTCAGGTTCCATGGGGACACATTACTCCATTATATAAAGGAGACAAATAGCACCTATAAAATAGCTCAGTTTAATGAATTTATCTCAAAAATGAAAAACAAAAATTCCTGAAAAGTCTAATCTTAAATAGCAGACATAATGGGTAATATCTTTTTCTCCTTCATAAAGGTTTTAAGATAAAACAAATGTAAGTATATATGCATGCTTATATGAATATATATTTATGCTGCTGCTGGGGCTGAGTCGCTTCAGTCGTGTCCGACTCTCTGCGACCCCATAGACGGTAGCCCACCAGGCTCCCCCGTCCCTGGGATTCTCCAGGCAAGAACACTGGAGTGGGTTGCCATTTCCTTCTCCAACGCATGAAAGTGAGAAGTGAAAGTGAAGTCGCTCAGTTGTATCCGACTCTGAGCGACCCCATGGACTGCGGCCTACCAGGCTCCTCCGTCCATGGGATTTTCCAGGCAAGAGTACTGGAGTGGAGTGCCACTGCCTTCTCCGATATATATTTATATATAAATATAAAATATTAAAGATAATATAAAACTGTGTATTTCCATACATGGCTTTAAAATTCAAATATATGAAGAAAGGGAAATGAAAATATATTCCTATTTCAAAATTATTGGGGAATTACTGAGGAATAGTATTGCCAAAATATAAAAATACTAAAAACATAAAAAACTAAATGTTCAGGTGTCTTCACAAATTAAGCAGTAACGAGAGGAAAATCCATGTTTCCAAGGGATCACATAGAGGAATACTTCTTTTCCTTCAGAATAAGTGGAATCTCCCCCTAAGTGCCATGTTCTTGGCATAAGGGATGTTCTGTCCAAGAACTCTGCTCCTTGCTGGGGCTCTTCTGCCCTGTGTCAGTGAGAGCATCCTGTCTGGGCTCCTGGGGACTTCAAAGTGTGTATTTCCCATTTTCATCCCATCTAGATCAATTTACTTGTCCCAGAAATAGTATTAGAAAGAGCTTTGATAAGATGATCTGCACTGCCTTTGCACGTCTTCAGAGGCCCGGTGTTCTCATCATCTTCAGAGAACTCTAGACTTCTTAGTATTAGCTTCTTACCTATAACCCCCAACAGATCCAAAATTGTGGTCTTGGCTTAATAAATATTTGATTCAAGTTTAAGAAAATCCCTTAAATTCATTCATACTGAGGATCTTAAGCTGACACTCAACAAAAACAAAACAAGCAATCAAAAGACTTGATGGTATCTACTATGATGTGTCATAAGAGAATTCCTATTTTAACCTTCTTTGGGACTTAAAAAAAAAAAGCCTTCCCAGAAAGGATCAGGGAAGCTAGAGCTAAAGGTGAAGATAAAAGAAAGCTTCCAAGACGACTGAACCCACACTGATGTATGCCTGACATAGTCAGGCCACCTGATCCAGGGCATGGAAACCAAGCTGGAGACATTCAGGGTGGCGTTAAGGCCCAAGACACTAAAGTCAGGTGGGTTTAGGTTCAAATTATGGCTCAGCTGTATGTAGCCATCATGGCAGCTGTTCCGCTACTTCCTCATCCACAGAGATTCTACCAGTAATTCCCTCATAAGGCATGTGAAGGAGAGGGCAATGCACTCTACACCACTAGGCTGGTATCAATACTTTCACTGCTGTTGCTGGTATCACTGCTGCTTTTACTACTGCTAGCATGCTAGAATCACTAGATCACGTGCTCTATGAAGAAACGCTTCATGCACAGCACAGTGGTTACAACTGCAGGCTCTAGAATCTAACTTCAGATCCCAGCTGGGCCATTTTCTGACCTAGGTAAGTTCCTTGAACAATTCATTTAACCTCTCTGTGCTTCAGTTTCCTTATATAAAAAGAGGATGATAGCATCCATGAAGTTACTGTGAGTGAAGTATGTTAGCTGCTCAGTCATACCCAACTTTACAACCCCATGGACTGTAGCCCACCAGGCTCCTCTATGCGTGGAACTCTCCAGGCAAGAATACTGGAGTGCATTACCATTCCCTTCTCCAGGGGATCTTCCTAACCCAGGGATCAAATCCAGGTCTCCTGCATTGCAGGCGGGTTTTTTACTGTCTAAGCCACCAGGGAAGCCCATCGTGAATGAAGTTATATGTGCAAAATGTTTGCAAGAGTTGTAGGTAGTGAGCATCTTTTTACTTATCCTTACAGTGTGTGAAGTAAAAATAGTAATAATAATAACAATAAGCATATAAAACCATTTACTATAAGGTAGGTGATTTGCTGGAGAAGGCAATGGCAACCCGTCCCAGTACTCTTGCCTGGAAAATTCCATGGACCGAGGAGCCTAGTAGGCTGCAGTCCATGGGGTCACAAAGACTCGGACACGACTGAGTGACTTCATTTTCTCTTTTCACGTTCATGCATTAGGAGAAGGAAATGCCAACCCACTCCAGTGTTCTTGCCTGGAGAATCCCAGTAATGAGGGAGCCTGGTGGGCTGCCATTTATGGGGTCGCACAGAGTTGGACACAACTGAAGCGACTTAGCAGCAGTTGTAGCAGCAGGTGCTTTGTTAAGCTACACACATACATATGCATGTATATTTAATTATCCTCATTTACAGATGAGGAAACCAAGACACAGTGTAAATAACATGTTGAGTGGCTGAGAGTCATTTAAACTTAAGCCATCTGGTTTCAGAGCCCATACTATTAATCACTATGCTATGCTGGCTGAAAAAAGTTTAAACAATGAATGAATTTTCCTTCTAGACAAATACTGAAGAGTCAATCACCTTGACTCTACTGTTTTCAATAAGAGTGGACAGTTCTTGCAAAGTGCACACAAATGGAGGACAAAGGCAGAAAAGTTCAACTCAGTGTTCCCTATGCAGGCCTGGCAGGGGCTTTCCAGCCAAAGTCAGAACATGAGGGTGACCTAAAGGCACAAAAGGAACTCAGAGCTTTGGCCCTGAATCCACAGTCACTTATTTTAGAGCACGTTTTAAACTGACAAGGAGCAAATGCTTATGTTGGGCTTGGCCTTCTCTGGTACCATGAGGGATTATATATTACCAGAAGAGTGGATATTGGTCTCGAGGAAGCTTACAGGAATCCAAGGCATCCTCAGCTTCCCTCCAAACCCAGAAGTGAGGTTCACTTATCCATTTAAAGCTTCCCTAGATTACTAGTGGGTATACTGGACTTGTTATTCCCACCCATTTGAATTTTAGGCCATTTGAGGCCAAAGACGTATTTATTGGTCAAAACGGGACAAGCTAACCATAAGGCCTTATCAATTCTTCAATATTCTTGAGGCCTCATGTCATAAAATCTCACTCCAAAAACCTAGGAATCTTAGGTCAACCGTGTGTTGTTGAATCAATATCTTGCCAACGACTAACTCTTGGGGATAATTTGTTGCTTTTTTCATGATCTTTGAATTCAGCTTCCCACAGGTGTCTTAGCTTTGGATTCTTCTAGATCATCTTTTCTATGCATGCTTCTCAATAAAAGACTTTAAGTAATCTAAGATCTCAAATGAAACCACCAGATGATGGACACAAAGAGACAAGAAAGGAACGTGGCAGGGAGAACAGAGCGACTGAGGAACAATAAAGACAGAATGGATCACTGAATTCTTAAAAAAATGAACATTTTCCATCTACCAGATTAGCAAATGTCACAGTTTGCTGACATACTACACTGGTTAGGTGTGGGAGAAACTGGCACTCTCATACATGCCTAATGGGTGCAAATCAGCACAACTGCCTATGGAAATGAAATCTGCCAATATTTATCCAGTTTTAAATGTACACACCCTTTGAATAAGCCATTCCCCGGACATAAACCTTACATACTTGGATGCCATCTCATGCTATACCAAAAGATATCCAAATTCTGAATACTTCTGAATTTCAGGAGAGAGATTAATGAACAGGTTTCACGAAAACCACAGATATAAAATTATTCATATTATAATTTTGTCTTAGTTAACAAATTATGTTATAACAAATGGATATCTAAGCAGACTGAGATCATATTTCGCTCGTATTCTTTTGGTGTCTAAGTTAGGAGATCTGTTTAGGTAGCTGCTATGTATTCTAGAGTTCAAGGGTAAGGTTTATTGGATAAAGGGGCAAGCTTTACTATAAGGAGAAAATGGTCTGGGTTTGAGGAAAGAGGGACACACAGGATCTAATCCCTGGCATGGTGACTCACAAAGGAAGGGATCTCACAAACCTGGAGCGTCTCTCAGAGGAGTAACCCTTGGGACTTATCCCAAAACATCTTAGAAAACCAACAAGGTTTATGTTCAACAGAACCTAAGGGCTATAGGGAACTGAGTTTTTCCCTTTAAAGGGCTCATAGGCAGTCTCGTTTGCCCCAGACCCAGTGCCAAAGAAGCAATTTGCAAAGTGCCTGGGCTGTATGTGAAGCAGATCATTTGCTAATTCAGGATCTGCTGGAGGGGCAGGGGATAGCTGGGACTCTCTCCAGAGGTGGAGGCACTGGAAAACACCATTTCTGCACTCTCACTCTACCCTGCTAGCACAAGTGAGTGTGTGTGGACATGACACCCTCCTGCTGTCTTGCTAAGGCCTTTGGGGGCAAGAAGGTGCCACACTATCCTGCTGTCTCGCTAAAGCCAGCAAGCACAGGCAGTTGCAGCACTCTCTTGCTCCCCAGACTGCAGCGGACAAGCATGGACAGTCAAGACATTTTCTAGCTCCTTTGCTAAAGCCAAGGGCACAGACACACAAAGTATTCTCCTGCTGCATTGCTGAACTCAGAGAGCATGCTCTGCCCCCTTCGCTTTCAGTTACCTTGTTAAAGCCAGTGGGCATGCAAGTCAACACAGGGGACACTTCTAGATCATTTGCCCTGGTGATCGAGGAGGCTTGGGTGTTTGGGCTCTATGTGACTGTAATAATCAGAAGGACAATTCTTGGCAGGCTACCACCCTCAGGGTACCACACAGAAAGCAAAGTAAAACACATCCCCAGTCTTCATGCTAAAAGGCCTATTTATTTGTCTCAGAGCTTCCACATAAGAGATAGACTTCAGACTTGCCATACATACATCTAGAGGCTACAGAGGCACTGCCAGGTAACATAAGCAGGGAGACACTATCCTTGAGCACTCCCTTGGCCTCACTCCAGCTCACTGATACCTTCCAGTAAAGAGTGTAAATACTCATCTGGAGTTCTATTTTTGCAACTGTCACCCAGGGGACACCATATCCAGATCTCCTGATATGGAAATCAGCAGAGTTTATGATTTCACCCCATGGGACTATACATATTTATATACTTTAAAAGCTGCTGCTTGAGGGTCTGGCTTCTAATCAGCCTGAAACTGGTGCTAAATGAGATCCCTCCCCTTGGAACACTGACAGGTCTTGGCATACTCTCAACAACAGGATCATATAAATAATAAATCAGACTGCTTAGACAATCATAATGGTACAAGGGACAATCAGGAACTAGGGCAGGTTGAATGATAAAGTTCACCACTTATACAAGGCCGCTCCTTCAAAATTGAGAGAGGAAGCTGTCTTGCCTAATACAGAGGAACAAACAGAGTCAAGCAAAATGGAAAAACAACAACAACAACAACAACAAAACACACCACAGAGTAGTATGTTCCAAACAAAAGAAAAAAGTAAAACCTAGAGAAAGATCTTAATGAAACAGAGATAAATAATCACCTGATAAATTAATAATCTTAAATATGCTCACTGAACTTAGGGAGAAGAACAAATGAACATAGTGAGAACTTCAACAAAGATAAAGAAAATATAAGAAAGTATCAAATAGAAGTTACAGATATGAAGAACATGATAACTGACATGAAAAGTACACTAGAGGATTCAACAGCAGACTAGATGAAGCAGAAGGATGGGTCAGTAATTGGAAGACAGGGCAATGGAACCCAACCAAAACGAGCAGTAAAAAGGAAAAAGAATAAAACAGAGAAAAAAAATAGCTTAAGGGACACTTGGAACATCAAGCACAGTAACAACTGCACCGTAGAGGTCTCAGAAGAAGAAGAGAGACAGAGAACTGGGCAGATAACTTATTTGAATAAATAATGGCTGAAAATTTCCCTAACCTGGGGTAGGACACAGACAGTCAGGTGCAGGAAGCCAGAAATCTCCAAATAAGATGAACTCAAAGAGATTCACACAAAGACACATTATAATTAAAATAGCAAAAGTTATAGAAAAATCCTGAAAGCAGCAAGAGAAAAACAACTTATTATACACATAGTATCAGCAAAATTTTTAACAGAAATTTTGCAAGCTACAAGGAGTGGCACAATATATTTAAACTGTGCAAAGAAAAAAGCTTCCAATCAATAATACTCTACCTGGCAAGGTTATCATTCAGAATGGAAAGAGAGAAAACGAGTTTTCCAAACAACCAAAAGCTAAAGAAGTTCATCACTAGTAAAATGTCCTTACAAGAAGTGTTAAAGTTGCTTCTTTAAGCTAAAGAGAAATGGCACTAATTAATAAGAAGAAAGCATGTGAAAGTAAAAATCTTACTGGCAAAGGTAGTTTTAAGGTAAAGGTAGCAAATTAATCACTTTTAAAGCTAGTATGAAGATTAAAAGACAAAAGCAGTAAAATTAACTAAAACTGTAAAAAATAACTAAGGGATATATAAACTTTAAAAGGTATAAAATACAATATTAAAAACATAAAACATGGTGGAGGGGAAAATAAAATTTACTTTGGAGTAAGTTCAAATTTAGGTTGCTTTTAACTTAAACTGTTAAATTCATAAGATGCTACATGAGAACCTTACAGCAACCACAAATCAAAAGCCTAGACTAGATGCCCCCAAAATTGAGACAGAGTCTAAGCACAACACTAAAGAAAGTCATCAAACCACGAGGGAAGAGAGCAAGAGAAGAAAGAAACAGAGAGCAACTACAAAAACAGCCGGAAAACAATGAACAAACGGCCATAAGTGTGAGTGAGTGTTAGTCGCTCAGCCATGTCTGACTCTTTGTAACCCCATGGACTATAACCCGCCAGACTCCCGTGTCCAAGGGATTCTCACGGAAGAATACTGGAGTGGGTTTCCATTCCCTTCTCCAGGGGATCTTCCTGATCTAGGGATCAAACCTGGATCTCCCACACTGCAGGCAGATTCTTTACCATCTGAGCCACCAGGGAAGAAAATGAATTAAATTCTCAAAAGACAGAGAGGGTGAATGGATTAAAAAAATTATTCTATATACTGCTTATAGGGGGCTTATTTCAGAAGTAAAGACATATACATACTAAAAGTAAAGGGAAGGAGAAACATAGTCCATGCAAATGGAAATGAAAAGAAAGTTGTAGTTATACCCATAGAAGGCAAAACAGACTTCAAAATAGACTGTAACAAAAGACAAAGAAGGGCATTACATAATAGCAAAGGAGTCGATCCAACAAGAAGAAATAACATTTGTAAATAATATGTACCCAACATAAGAGCACCAAATGCATAAAGGATATATTACCAATCTAAAGGGAGAAACTGACAGTAATACAGTAAGAGTAGGGGACTTCACCACCCCACTTACATCAGGGAAGAGATTATCCAGACAGAAAATCAAAAGACACACCAGGTCAGATGACAGTAAGAGCAGGGGACTTCACCACCCCACTTACATCAGGGAAGAGATTATCCAGACAGAAAATCAAAAAGACACACCAGGTCAGATGAACACATTAGGAAGCACAGGTATTCTCTGGTTTCAGTGAGCAGGCGCTACTCTAATTGTGGGCACGGGCTTCTCGTTGCAGAGCATGGGCTCTAGGGTGCACAGGCTTCTGTAGCTGTGGCGCATGGACTTAGATGCACCACAGCATGTGGACTCTTCCCAGACCAGAGACTGAACCTGCATTCCCTGCACTGGCAGGCAGATTCTCTTAACCACTGGAGAAGTCCAAGAGAAACTATTTTAAGGGGAAATTATAAAAAGGACAAAGGTAAGTTTGTTCACCAAAGAAGTAGATAATTTACAAAAAAAGCTTCTGAGTCACTGAAAGTAACTTAAAATCTGTGTTTTCACATAATACCAAAATAACCAGATGATTTGTTGTTAATTAACTCTAGAATAATGCAAATATGGGTGTTTGTCTCTTATTTTCCCACCAGTCGTGTTATAAAGACGTGGACTGAATCACTCTTACACCTCATCCAGGAAAAGTTTCAACTGAAAGGCCATCTGTATTGTTAACTCATACTCAAAACAAAAGTAAGGCATTCATCCTAATAACTCTAGAACTCTAAGCTCTCAGTGGCCCATTCTTTAATTTGGTGACCATTTATAATTTTTAAAAAGTGGCGTTGGAGGATGAGGAAGTATAGTTGTTCCTCGAGTTACTTAAATCTAGTGGCTAAGAGATGAAACAAAAATTTATAGTGGAGTATCTTTAATCTGAGGTTATGTGCAGTGGAGACTATTCCCTTCCTGAATTTAGGAGTTATGTGGGATGTAATCTATTTTTTCAAAACAAGGCTATAGAGAGGGGAAGAGAAGAGGCAGAGGTGGCATAAGGGAAAGACACTTAAACTATCATGGAATAAAGGAAACAAAAGGTGGAATAAACCAGAAAAAAAGCCACTCTTCACTCCATGGGGAGGGTTCTGTTTGCAGAAATCTTTCTCCCAAGAAGCACCTACCAGTTTGGTGAGCAGCAAGCCTCCAATATGTTAGGGTAAAAGCATCCTTTCTTAGGATTTCCTGCCATTCAGAGCCACAAAGAACCAAGATTGTCTCTACTATAGACTGAGACAAAAGGAAAAGTTTCTTCTAGGTTTGAGAATAAAAAGTTTGAGTCTCTGCTGAGTGAAGACCTACAGCACAAACAGCATGGCTACCTTGTAAGAAGGAATAGAGAGAAACATGATCCTACATGGAATCCTGGCTTCAAGGCTCGCTCATCTTCAGGCGGAAGAGTGGCTCGCCTGATGCTCATGTCACTTCCTCTTAGAGATCCACCTGTGCACCTCTCTGAAGGCAGATACAATCTCCTACGACCACTTCCACTTCCACTAGTTTCCTCCCTGTTCTGGGGCTTTTAACTGATGACATCATAGTGATTATTTCAATGCAAGATGCCAAACAGTCTTAAAATATCACACAGTGACCAGAATATTTTGTCAAGATAAAATATTTTCTAAAAAATATAATCAAGGGTGTGTGCTGTGCCATTGTTATAGAATGTGAAGCACTTTGTTCACTGTCAGCAACATATCTTTATTATATCCTGACTATATCCCCTGGAGCAGGAAATGGCAGCTCACTCCAGTATTCTTGCCTGGAGAAATCCATGGTGGGCTATAGTCCATGGGATCACAAAGAGTCAGACATGACTGAAGTGACTTAGCACATATGATCAACATGGGGAGTTTACTGGGAGATGATGTCTCAAGAACCCAATGGTCCTGGGTCTGCATCATGCCCAAAAGTAGCAGGAAGATCCATTATTCAGTTAAAGTAACAAAACAACAGCCCAGAAATCCAGAGTATTAAGCTTCCATTTATTTGTGGGTCATTTCTGGGATCTATTCTATTTCATCAGTCTATCTGAGTGTTCATTATAGCATTCTTGCAGCTTTATGTATGCCAGAAATAGTTCATAACTTTTTAAAGTCAGGGCCTCAGTATCACAGTGAGAGGCCCACAGATCCTTCTACACAGCAGGGCGTTGTATGATTAAAGAAGGAAGAGCTGGTACAGTTAAGAGATATGAAAATAAAAACAAATTTCTGTCTCTCAGAATTTTCTCACTGAAGCTATGAAAAGATCCACTTTCAAGACTTTGTAATACTTTCTTACTTAAATGCTAATTCCTTCCTGCAATTCCAAGTAATGACTGCCTTTTAAAAATTCTGCAGCAACAAACAGAGCCATGTCATTCACTGACCTTGGTATATTCCTAATGAGATGTCCCTCTGTGATACAAGAACTACTGATGGGGGATGGGAATAATGAAGAGGGGAGCGGAAGATGAATGATACATAAGGGATACCATTAACATTTTCCATGAGCAGGACTGATATGCAGTATAATAGAAACATAATAAATCGCTTCACTGATGAACTCTCACCCCTGCAGAAAGTAACTCATGGGTTTGGCAAGACAATCCAGTAAACAAATTACTCTGAGAGATTAATTGGATGTGAACTAAGGCTTCATAACATTTCCTTCTTCCAAATATATACTGTACTACAGTACCTTACAACTATCAGGATGGCTGTAAACTTAATTTAATTTCAAAGTTGAAAAATTCTTCCAATCCCTTGCTATAGGTTATTCTTCTTCAACTTTTTGCTTTCTCTTTATAGTGATCAAAGCTGAGACATAAAAATTCCAGGGATCTTGACTCAAATATAGATAGACTCGTGGCTTAATTTCTCCTAGAAGCTTATTCACTTGTCTCTCCAAGCTACCTCTCACACATTTCTGAAAGACATTAAACAAACTTGCATGCAGAGCTCAAAGTAAGCATACCTACAACCACGGTCGGGTGTGATAAAACTGGCTTGAAATTCAACATAAAAAACTACGATCAAGGCATCGGGTCCCAACACTTCATGGCAAATAGAAGAGGAAAAGGTGGAAGCAGTGACAGATTTTATTTTCTTGGGATTCAGAATTGCTACCGATGGTGACTGCAGCCATGAAATTAAAAATGCTTGCTCTTTGGAAGGAAAGTTATGACAAAGCTAGACAGTATGTTAGAAAGCAAAGACATCACTCTGCTGACAAAGGTCCATATAGTCAAAGCTGTGATTTTTCCAGCAGTCATGTACGGATGTGAGAGCTCATAAAGAAGACTAAGCAGCAAATAATTGACATTTTCAAATTGTGGTGCTGGAGAAGACTCTTAAGAGTCCTTTGGACTCCAAGGAGATCAAACCAGTCAATCCTAAAGGAAATCAATCCTGAATATTCATTGAAAGGACTGATGCTGAGGCTGAAGCTCCAGTACTTTGGTCACCTGATGCGAAGAGCTGATTCACTGGAAAAGACCCTGATGCTGGGAAAGATTGAAGGCAACAGGAAAAGGGGGCGACAGAGGATGAGATGGTTAGATAACATCACCAACTCAATGGACATAAATTTGAGTCAACTCTGGGATATAGTGAAGGATAGGGAAGCCTGTCGTTCTGCAGTCCACGGGTTACAAAGAGTTAGACATTACTTAGCGGCCGAACAACAACAAAATTAAAGAAGACTCTGTCGTATAACTTACTAACTTGGGCAATTCTCTCACATAATTTCTCTGAGCCTCAGGTTCCTAGTCTCCCAAGTCAATGGACATGAGTCTGAGTAAGCTCCAGGAGTTGGTGATGGACAGGGAAGCCTGGCATGCTGCAGTCCATGGGGTCGCAAAAGTCAGACACAACTGAGCGACTGAACTGAAGTGAACTGAAAACAGAAATAATAAGACTGCCCATTCTGCCTTCCATACTATATTATGCAACAATAAAATGACACATACTATATAAGAGGATGTTTTGAAAAGGTATAAAATGGTATGAAAGTGAAAAGTTGTGGTATTCTTATTCTTACTTAGTTGTCTGTTTTATATTTATAATAGAAATCAAATTCTTACAACAGAAACCAGACCAGGTGCAGAAAATGAAGCTTAACACTGGCAGGTCTTTTTCCTCCCATCTTAATCGGCCTTAGTGCCCACCAGGGCTGATCGGTTAAACTACACACTACCCTAGTCACTAAATTTTTTACACGCATTTTTATTCCCACAAACCTGATCACTTATGAAAACAGGACAAATAACTTTGGGGAAACATGAGAGCATATTAGTGTATTTTTAATTGGGGTGGGTTACAACAAAATAGTATAAAAGACACCTGAGTAATTAGGAAAAATATGATTTTTAATAGTTCATCTCTAATACTCCCTTGAAAATATATGGTTCAGAGATTAGTTCAATTTAGTTGCTCAGTCGTGCCTGACTCTTTCTAACTCCATGGACTGCAGCATGCCAGGCTTACCTGTCCATCACCAACTCCTGGAGCATGCTCAAACTCATGTCCATCGGCTTGGTGATGTCATCCAACCATCTCATCCTCTGTCATCTCCTTCTCCCCCTGTCTTCAATCTTTCCCACGGTAAGGTTTTTTCCCAATGAGTCAGTTCTTTGCATCGGGTAGCCAAAGTATTAGAGTTTCAGCTTCAGCATCAGTCGTTTCAGTGAACATTCAAGACTGATTTTCTTTTAGGATTGACTGGTTGGATCTCCTTACTGTCCAAGGGACTCTTAAGTCTTCTCCAACACCACAGTTCAAAACCATCAATTCTTCAGCACTCAGCTTTCTTTATGGTCCAACTCTCACATCCACACATGACTACTGGGAAAACCATAGCTTTGACTAGATGGACCTTTGTTGGCAAAGTAATGTCTCTGCTTTTTGATATGCTATTTAGGTTGGTCATAGCTTTTCTTCCAAGGGGCAAGCATCTTTTAATTTCATGGCTGCAGTCACCATTTGCAATGATTTTGGAGCCCCCAAAATAAAGTCTGTCACTGTTTCCATTGTTGCCCCATATATTTGACATGAAATGATGAGACCTAAAGCCATGATCTTAGCTTTCTGAATGTTGAGTTTTAAGCCAGCTTTTAAACTCTCCTCTTTCACTTTCATCAAGAGGCTCTTTAGTTCTTCACTTTTTGCCATAAGGGTCATATCATCTGTGTATCTGAGGTTATTAATACTTCTCCTGGCAATCTTGATTCCAGCTTGTGCTTCTTCCAGCCCAGGATTTCTCATAATGTACTCTGCATAAAAGTTAAATAAACAGAGCAACAATATACAGCCTTGACATACTCCTTTCCTGATCTGGAACCAGTCTACTGTTCCATGTCCAGTTCTAACTATTGCTTCCTGACCTGCATACAGATTTCTCAGGAGGCAGGCCAGGTGGTCTGGTACTCCCATTTCTTTCAGAATTTCCCACAGTTTGTTGTGATCCACACAAAGACTTTGGCATAGTCAATAAAGCAGAAGTAGATTGTTTTTCTGGAACTCTCTAGCTTTTTCTATGATCCAACGGATGTTGGCGATTTGATTTCTGGTTCCTCTACCTTTTCTAAATCCAGCTTGAACATCTGGAAGTTCACAGTTCATGTACTGTTGAAGCCTGGCTTGGAGAATTTTGAGCATTACTTTACTAGCATGTGAGATGAGTGCAATTGTGCAGTAGTTTGAGCATTCTTTGGCATTGCTTTTCTTTGGAATTGAAATGAAAACTGACCTTTTCCAGTCCTGTGGCCACTGCTGAGTTTTCCAAATTTGCTGGCATATTGAGTGCAGCACTTCCATAGCATCATCTTTTAGGATTTGAAATAGCTCAACTGGTATTTCATCACCTCCACTAGCTTTGTTCGTAGTGATGCTTTCGAAGGCCCACTTGACTTCGCATTCCAAGATATCTGGCTCTAGGTGAGTGATCAAACCATCATGGTTATCTGGGTCATGAAGATCTTTTTTGTATAATTTTTCTGTGTATTCTTGCCACCCCTTCCTATCTTCTGCTTCTATTAGCTCCATACCATTTCTGTCCTTTTTGTGACCATCTTTGCATGAAATGTTCCCTTGGTATCTCTAATTTTCTTGAGATCTCTAGTTTTGCCCATTCTATTATTTTCCTCTATTTCTTTGCACTGATCACTAAGGAAGGCTTTCTTATCTCTCCTTGCTCTTCTTTGGAACTCTGCATTCAAATGGGTGTATCTTTCCTTTTCCCCTTTGCCTTTCACTTCTCTTTTTTTCTCAGCTATTTGTAAGGCCTCCTCAGAGAACCATTTTGCCTTTTGCATTTCTTTTTTGGGGGATGGTTCTGAGATAGATAACAATAAATTTTTGTAATGATAAAAGGTGTCTTTTCCAGAATAACCAATTCAAAAGAACAAAATTCCATCATCTTATAAAAGATGAAATAATTATATGTCAAGTAGCAGGGTCTTTCTATAACCAAATGAACAGAAAGAGTAGTGTCTCTTTTTAATTCTGCAGAAACTGAGTGGCTTTTTCCACAACTAGTATCATACAGTTGTATCGTCTTTTAAGTGGAATAATACTGAAGGGGAAAAGGAGGAGAAAGAATGATTCTTTTAAAGTTTCCAGGCCTAGAGAGCCATTCCACTCACCCACTGTACTACTGTACAGTTGTAATTAACACAGGTAAAAATTTCCTGATGGGTGGAATTTCATATGGTCTACATACATGGTATTATTCCAGGATCCTCTACTTGGAATACACCAGGGAGTATGCAAAATAAATGATGCCCTAAGCTGTGCACTGTAGCTGTCTTAGTGGGGGTAGGAGCAGGAACTAGGATTGGGATCCCCACAAAAGAGCAGAATGTGAAATGGAATAAACATAAGTCACAGTAGCTTTGTGGAAGGCTGTGGTGGATTGGAAAGAGTTCTGGTCAAGGAGTCTGTGTCCTGGTTTACAATCTAGTACTTACCAGTGGTAAAACTCAGTAAATTCACAAGGGCTGCTCTGCTCCCTTATTCAAAAATGGAAATCAAAATTGCAACTGCCTTTTCTACCTGTAAGGATTATTGTGAGAATCCAATGAGATTATGCACAGGACACTGCTCTGTAAACCTGACTTAACAAATGGAAGAGGTTATTATCTTGGGTAGAGCAGCTTCCCAACAGTCTGTCTCAAACCATGATAACATTTTTTTTCCTTGGGGCTCCAAACTATTGTCCAAATATAGCTGTTCTACTTAACTTTCTTCTGTCATGAGCATAGTAGGATTTTTATTATTCCATATAAACCATACATGGCCATTTTCATTTGTCAGTGCCTATTATTACTACCACTAGTTGTTCTATAAAATATCTCCAAATCCAGTCTTGACTTAAAAAGTCTCATGGGTAGAACAGGTTAGATAAACAATCAGTGTGTTATATTTTGAAAATTATTCTTCTAGGATAATACATGTAACTACTGATAATTATACCTATGATTTTCCTGATGAGCTAGAAAATTGTTTATTTTAAAATTGCTTTCAATTAGCTAATTTCAAAAAAGCTTAATCTTATAAGCAGTGCTGGTTTGGCATAGCTGTCGTTCTCAAGGTTCTTTGGCTTTTCTTATTGAAGTTAAGTGGTAATGGAAAGAGCCCTTTCCTGTTAATGAGTCATTTACATCTAATGTCGTCTCTGCGGTGGCTCTAGTGGTAAAGAACCCCCTGCCAATGCAGGAGACATAAGAGACACAGGTTTGATCCCTGGGTTGGGAAGAGCCCCTGGAGTAGGAAATGGCACCCCACTCCAGTATTCTTGCCTGGAGAATCCCACGGTCACAGGAGCCTGGTAGGCTACAGTCCACTGGGTCACAAAGAGTTGGACGTGAGTGAAGCGACTTAGCACATTATCTAGTGTTATCATGGTCACAAACAGTGCACGCTTTCAACAGTTTATTCTAAATGGAAGAGTGAAATGGGCTTCACTTCTAGAATCAAGAGGATTACAAGAACATCACAAGAACACAGTGAAGTTGCAAATGTGGACCTCTAAATGTCTGTATATTTTCAGTACTATGGTTTCATTATTGGAGAAGGCAATGGCACCCCACTCCAGTACTCTTGCTTGGAAAATCCCATGGATGGAGGAGCCTGGTGGGCTGCAGTCCATGGGGTCGCTAAGAGTCGGACACGACTGAGCGACTTCTTTCACTTTTCACTTTCATGCATTGGAGAAGGAAATGACAAGCCACTCCAGTGTTCTTGCCTGGAGAATCCCAGGGATGGCGGAGGCTGATGGGCTGCTGTCTCTGGGGTCGCACAGGGTCAGACACGACTGAAGCGACTTAGCAATAGCAGCAGCAGGTTTCACTATGGATATGAAAATTGAGAAGTTTAACACTGAAAGGGATTATTCTCACCTAAGACTAGAATTCTGACTTAAAATATCGTACTAGTTCTGCTCCAGATACTTCCCCATCAGAGGAGGATACATTCTAGATACAACCATTCTTCTAGAACAGGGAACCAACCTTCCATTTCTATCAATATTTCTATAAGGAAAGGCAATTCCAGATTAACTAGGTACTTGAAACAATTTACATCCCTTCCTACTAAAATTCTGAAAGCATTTCTTCATCTAGACATCAGAAGTTGCAGAGCCATGGCTGGGGTCTTTGGTGAATCCAGAGAAGAAGAGGTTCTGCTAGCTCTCACTTGGAAATGCCAAGTGAAGATTCTTTAAGCCAAGTATTTGTGTTTCAGGCAGTGGCTATAGCCTCAAAATAACTGCCCTATCTTCACATGAATAAGGCAGGTAAATTCAGGCTTCCCTAGCTCAGTGGATCTCAATCCGCAGCCACTTTGCCCCTCGGGAGACATACGCAATGCCTAGAGACGTTTCTGTCACTATCAGGGATAAAAGGGGTGCTACTGGCATTTGACGTGTAGAGGTCAGGGATACAGCTAAACATTCTACAATGTTCAAGACAGACAAAGAGTCATCTGGTCCACAGAGTCCACAGTGTATGATGATGAAGCCCTGCTCTAACCTCGTATAGGAAAGTCCCTAGAAGAGATATAAATTCTATAAAATATAGACTTTATTTTATTAAATATCACTGTTTTTAAGCAATGGATATGGTTTCATGGTCACTAGATGGGAATACAAACACAGATTTTAAGCACTGTTACAACCTCCATTTTCTCTTTGCTCTCACTTTCAATAACTCTGCACAGAAAGAAAAACCGAAGTGAATGAGTAGATGCTAGAAAATGGGGGCAGATAGAAGGAAATGGAAGGGAAAAATAAATATTAAAAAATTCCTATCCTTTCTGTGGATATAGACATGACATAACACTTCAGGCAAACAAAAGAGGCATCCTGTTGGAGCCAACAAAGTTTTATTGCCATAGACATGAACATCAAAAAATTTTCCAAAAGTTAAAATGTAAGGTTTTGTTCCCTAGCTATCATAATCCACAGTAAACAAACTCAATACATGGTACACAAAAGGTTTTTCATCAAGCTGTTTTTAGAGTAAGAAGAAATGTAGTTGTATGACAACTTTAAATTATTATCCCCTCTTAAAATTATTTCCATAGACTCACAGTGCTTTACTGGCCAAGAACAGAATCTCTGAGTCCTCTCATATGATCTACACATTCAGAACATGAGCTCAAGTATAATGCCTGAGAGCCTCAAACCCACAGCCATTTCATATCGCACCCTATCAACATTATGGAGATACTGGTGGAGCTGGCTGTCTATGCAGAAATCAGCTGGATTATTGAGAACATGAATTCTGGAGCACAAGCTGCCATCAAATTCACTGAGAGATTAATTTATTTATTGGAAAGGGAGAAAAAAATTACCAACTGTTTTCCGAATCCCCTCAACAAACATTGACCAAGAAGTCATCCAATCTGTTCCTGGATTCTTTGTCATCCCAATGACAGAACTGACTTAAGACTATTTCTTGAAGCTCACACATTGTTAAGTCCTGTATAAAGAAAGATATATGGATCCTATTATTAACAAGCCCCCAATTTCAAGAGCATAAGACTCTGATGGTAGAAACCCATCTCTTCTCTTGAAGCATGCCATCCTTGTTTTCTGTCTGCCTATTTTCTGAGCTGGAGACATAAATACAGATACATCAGTGGTAGCCAACTTAAAACAACCTCTTCAACCCTATCTTCTTGTCTTCAACAGCACCTTGAAATTCTCCTAGATACACAGGAAATAGTCAGGGCAACACAACAAAGCGGGGCAAAGGAGATACAAGGTGTTTGGTAAAGAGGACTTGATTCATACTACTCACTTCTCCTTTCACTCAATCCATATGGGATTTAGGAGTGCAGACACCAATTTTTCATGACTTTACTTATTATTTCGACTTTCAATCAAGTCAGTCAATCTCATAACCTTGAATACTATCTATACACAGGTATCCCCAAAACTGTATCTGCCTTGACTTCCCTGATCTTAGACTCACTCTGGGACTCATACCACAGGCTCCTCAAACTTAACTAGTCTAAAACCAAACTCTGTTTTCTCCTAAACCTCCTACCATCAGTTAAAGGTAACTCACATCCTCCCAGACTCCAAATCTTGGAGTCACTGCTGACACTTCTGTCTCTTACACCTCATATCCAATCTGTTGAGAAATTCAATTTATTATCCTAACTTCTACCATTGGATATGAGCTGGAAGACTCAGAGAAAAAGCTACTGCAATGATCCCAGTTATGAAGGTTTGGTCTTCCTGCTTCTATTCCTTGTTCTTCCTCAATACACACTCCATACAGCATTCAACAATTACATCAAAACAAAAAATAGATCATATCATCCCTCTCCTCAAAACTATCCTTCCTCCAACTAAAATGAATAAATTTATAAAAATAAATAAATAAATATTCAAGGAAAAAAAATATCCTTTCACGGCCCACAGGCCCTAAACAATCTAAGATCCCATTTTCCCCCTGAATTCCTCTTCTCTTTCATCCTTGTTCATTCCATTCCAGCCACCCTGGACTCCTTGATGTTTCTAGAAAACACCAGGTCAACTCTACTGCCTCAAAGCCTTTATACTTGCTGTTCTCTCAGTGTGAAACCTTCTTCCCCCAGGTATCTGCATTATTTACCCTCTTTCCCTCTAGACTTCCAAGAGGACAGGGAGTTTGGGGTCTGACCTGTTCACTGCTATATCTCCAGATCCTAGAAGATTGTTTGTTATGAAATAGTTGCTCAGTTGTTCAACAGTTGAATGAGTGAAATAGAAACAATCATCAGAAAACTTTTTGTGTTATACCTGAGGGTCACTTTTGTAGACCACTCAGAAAGCACACACACCTACAATTAGATGAATGACTCAGTATTAAAATATAAACATAAATCAAATATGCAAAGATTTTTAAGTGAAAAAATTACACAGACAACTTTATGACATTTTCCATATTAAAATAATATTCTTTTATATTATGATTGTTTGAATTGTATATGATGTCTATGTTAGTAAAAATAAAGGATGAAACCAAATAATTTAGAAATGGTCAGTACAATGTTTTTTAGAAATGTATGCATTCTGTATTTAAGAATTCTAAATTTTCCCCATTCCAGACATTTTCAATTAAACCTATTCTAATCTTGGCTAAGTGAGAATCCAACTTCAAAATTTCATTCCCAGGTACACCTGTTTGACAAGTGCAGCAGGAACCTGTCAAGACACTTGGCAGCACCATTCCTTTAGAACACAATGGGCTTTTTGGCTGGAGGGCAGCCGAAACCATTATTACTCCCTGATGGTAATTAGCAAGACGGTCCTCGAAGGAAATGTACAATCAGACAACTGTTTTATGAAACTCCTCCTTGAAAATAAATCATTGACACTGCAAATGGTCAATATGTACTCTTAATTTTGAACTAAATTGCCCATTGATCTACCAAGATCTATGTTCCTGACCCTGTGGTCTAGTGAAATTCATTTTTCTGAAGTTCTGAATTCAAGAGAAGTGACAGTAACACAGCTGTTGATTCTGATTTACTACCTCAGTGGAGAAAGCAGTTAGAGTGATTTCTCCATTATCTGCTCAGAAGATGTGGCTCCTTCTTGCCTAGTTCCATCATAAAGACCCCATTCCAAGAGCATAGCACAAAACCAGGGTTAAAATCTAAAGATGATCTTCCTAGAACACACGATTGATAAAGATCAGGAAAACCCAGACAGCCCGAGCTGCTGGAGTCCTCACCAGCAGTGGGTCAATGCACTGAGTTGCTGGGGGAAATACTTGCTACAGGAACAACTAGAGATAATTGCTGCAAACTCAGTCCCTGCCTCAAGAACCGAAATACTTCCCACCTCAATTTATCATGTAATTTGGAACTTTCAGAAAAAAACAGCACCTGTCTCATACTTGTATCCCAGCACACCTCCCACCAACACCTTCAGCAAGTTTCAACAAATGCAGCTGCATCGCTTGAGATGGGCCAAAAGGTCAGGGCCCGGAAACTTTGTCAGCTTGACTATCTAAAGCCACTGGAAAGCACTCCATGTGTTTCAGAGAACAGGTAGACACTTCACTACACAAAAGCAGCTTTGTTTCTGTATATGTGACGCTGCCTAATTAGAATCAATGATTTTTTTATTGTTGTTCTTGATAAGCTTGTTTGCCTAGCTTTGTTTTCCTAAAACACTTTAAACATCTCTAGGAAGAGTGAATGTCGGCAGAACACTGAGACAGGCCTTGAACCAGGGCTGTGGTATTGCATGATGTTTACAATTTGTCATCCTTGGGGGTAATTTTGCGAGCTTAAACACACTAAAGGACCTATTATAAAGAGCCAGGCAATTTCATTTTGTTTGAATATATTTATGGAAATGGACCAAAAGTATCCATAGAGGCACATTGTCATTTTTTCCTTTTGTGTGTGCCAGTTCATGACCAAAAGCAAGCATTCAGAGAAGAGAAGAGCATTTATGACCACACTGTGTGTATCAAATAAGTTATTTTATGAACAGATGGGGAATATTGCATTTCAGGGTCTTAGTAAAATAGCCCTTCACACCACATTTCTGTTCAAAATGGTGTATCTCTCTGTGATTCATTTATGACCTTGCCCTTGATAATGAGCAGATCTCCCTCAAGGGTGAGTGCCTGTGGGACATAAAGACATCACACATCCTCATGACTTAGAAAGATGATGAGCAGTGGGGAATTATGCACCAAGAACATGTAATTTGGACAAGGTGGGAAAAACTGAGTAATTCACTTGAGATAACAAAAGTTTTCCCAGCAGTGGTGACTGTATGGCAATGGAATCCTTGGAGAGTAAATAAGAAAAAAAGGGTTGGGCTGGGAAAGATTTAGTAAGTTGAAAAGCAAGTTATAGAAGCCAGAACTGATAAGAAAAAAGAAATGATCTTTTACAAAACTGCTTTGATGAGACAGGTTGGCTGTTAAGAAGAACTCAGAGATCAACACTTGAATGCTGCTGTTTTTCAAAGGGATACAGAGAACATGGATAAGTTAGGGGTGAAGCAGGAGAGGGATATCTAGTTCCCTGCTGCAGATACAGTGTTCTATGTTTAACGTCCTTCTGTGCACACATAAGGACCACACTTCCCAGCCTCCCTTGCAGTTAGCTGGGGTCATGTGATTGAGTTTGGGCAATGGAATACAGGAAGAAGTGAAACATGTCCTTTGTAGATCTGGCTTCCAAAACTTCTGCACAATTCTCAGCATGTTCTTTCACCATAGACTCAGATTTCAGAACTATTAGATAGAAGGATGCTGAGTCACTGTACAATCACGAGAAGCAAGCTGCATTATATATAACATGGACCAGAAATAAACCTTTATTGTACCAAGCCACTGAGATTTGGGACTGTCTATTGCAGAAGTTAGATTATCTTAATATATTTCAGTAACACTTCCTTGCTATCATTTGCTTTTCAAATATCATACTCTTGCTAAAGAGAATCACTCATCTCATTTTAAACAAAATTATTTCAGAGGCCTTTAAGAGAAATGGAAAAAAATTAATTTGCTTTCAGATCAGATCATAGGATACCTAAGGAAAAAAATGGCTGGCAACATTTTCTGAGGTGCATTAAGGAACAAACTGTCCTTTTCTTTCCTAGAAGTTAACTTAAAGACTTTATTTGCTTATTTTTAACTTATTAGGGAAATTTTCAAATCTTCTCACAAGCAGAAACAATAGAATAATAATAACTTTCATGTATCCATCACTTGACTCCAAAAATATACACACATATATGTATATACATATATATCTACATATACACTCAGATATAAGTGTATATCTGTATATAAGTGTATATCTTACCAAGTTGATTGCTTGGTAAGTAGATAGATATGTATGTATATATATTTGAGAACTACTATACGTTATTCTAATCATTGAGCCAGGTGCTATGGGTAGGACTTGAATAACTATCTTTGAATACATAGTTATAAAGAAGAGAATATATGGGCCTCAGACTCACAAATTACTTCACTCTGAGGGCTACAGTGAAGATTAAAGTAATCCAGTAACTCAGAATTTGTAACACAAATTTTCTTTCCGTTTTCATTTCTCTGAAGGAGTTTCTAAGGGAGAGGTTTAACACTTTCTTCCTAGTGAAAATAGTAGCTACCCCTTGGGAAGCCAGTGTACTGAATCTTTTCTCAGTCATTCACCATTTATACATGTGAATTTTATTTTTGATGAAGGTCTTTCCCAAAAGCAAGCCTTGACTAGACGGAAGGAAAAAATAAGGAGCAAAAGCATGGGGCCCTAAGGCAGCATGGAAATTCGGAGGGAAAGAGACAGTACGGGCCACCCCAGATGTAATGGAAGACAAATTTCCATTTCAGAATTTTGCTTAAGGTGGGGATCCCCCATTTTCCCTTCGTTACAACTGCTCTTCCACCCCCAAATCCATTCTCTTGGCTAACAAAGCACCATTTAGTGTTTTCACACTAGAAACTGTGACTGGGCAGAAGTGGCAGAAAACAGTTTAGTTGTAGCAATATTTCTCATCAAAGGATGAGCTTACCAGGACCAATAGCCATGCCTCAGCTTAAAAATTATAGCTTTTTTTTTTTTTTTAAAGCTTGCTTTAAAAAGAGAGAGAAAAGAAATTGTTCTGCACAAGCCTGTTCTATACAAGTTCTACACAAGCTTGGTAATTTTAAGAACAAGATCAGAGAGATACTCTATCTGCAATACTCTGAACGTTTAAGTCTACTGATGCTGGCTCCAGGCTGGCTCTCTGGTCACACAGGCAAATGGCCTGACGTTGGGAGGCTCAAGCCCCAGAAGAGGTGAATGCTTCTCGTGTAGAGGAAGCTCAAGGGACAAAAGGCCATGCTCTCCTCTCACTCTGCCTTCCCCAGTTTAGAGAGGCATGAAGACCTAAGGTGTTCCAGATTGAATCGCCAGGAATGGGTGCTATTTGATGAGAACTGACTTAATGTGCATTCCTCTAACCATCGCAAACATTTAGCTCTGCTCTGTATTAATGCAGTCTGAGCAGAAAAAATTCAGAAGCAAATCTTAGTGGTCAGAAGGTGGAGGGAAGTTGGGAAAGGGCTGACAAGCTCAACATGATAAGTACCAGTCCAACCGAAGTGCTTAATAGTACTTTACTCTCTTTACAAATTATAAAGGAAATTATTTAACAAATGGAAGGCTACTCATACACAAAACAATGTATACAGTCTCTGTCCATATCTGTCATTCTACATAACTTATCAAATAGTCTTTGGTCCTTAGTCTTCCTCAGGTTTTTTTTTCTTTAAAGTCCACCACAGAATTTAGTTTTATGTTTGTCTCCATATATCAGTTTCTCTGGCTGATCACTTGGCAAAAGAAAAATTTGTGTTTCATATTAGAACTAACAAGAGATATGTTTCCATGAAGAATCAAACTATAAACTTTATAAGACAATGAGATGGTTTAGGGAAGTCAAAGTTTCATTTCACATGCACTAAAGTAGAGTGCTTCATATCTTAGGGATGCTGCTTTTAAAGATTTTTGTTTTAACCAATTTTGCATTCGTATTAACAGGTGTGTAATTTCTTCTAGTTTTCAAAATATTACCCGTGTTTGATAGTAAAAGTCCTTTGTTACTAGTCCACAGTAAGTTTCAAGCCTCCCTTCCCATTCCTACCTAGTCTGGGACCATCGAACTACCTGTGAATTGTTTCTTTCCTGGACCCTTTGACCCCCCGAGTTAGCACATATTGTGGGGCTCCACTCGAATGGCTTCCTTCCTCTTCTCTGCAAGAATCACTGTCTTCTTTCAAGATGCAGTCACCTTCTTTAAGACTCTACATAGTTGGAAGCTTCTTGCCCTGTTTTCCTGTTAAAACAGCTTGCATAGACCTATATCAGAGCCCTTGTTTTAACTGCTGTATAAGTAACTATTTTCATACCTGTCACCTCTCCTTAAAAGAATGTCCCATTATTTCGGTACCTACCCACTCCCAGCTTCCAGAACAGGGCATGGTACACGGCTTGTACTGAGTGATCCAATGAGTGAACGAGCATGCACTGATTGGGTGGACACATCGGTGCATATACTATTTGGGTAAGACATCTATACATCCTGGTTCTCCCAGGACAAGCCTGTTTTACACCAGTATTTCAGGGAAAGAGAATCCCTTTCACACTCAAAAATGTCCCAGTTTGAATAATAAACTATATGCTCACACTAAGTTCAATTACTCATGCACATTGCCCTGTCTGCCCAGAGCTAGGTCATCTCATTTTCCAGTTTCTCAATAACTTTTCAAATTAATCATTTTTAATTCTTAAAAATTCAAAAGTATTAGTTGTTCTCTGTACTCAAATCTAGGATCCATGACCCAAAAAAATAAAAATAGTGTGCTGCAAAATAAGAACACACTGGTTTCATTCCATTTTCTCATCAAATTTCTATCTAAACCAACCTCGGATATAAGTGATGAAACCTAACCAAACCAACCAATCTCCTCTCTGGTTGAGGCTGTCCATAGTTGGAGTAAATGGAAAATAGGGCCTGCTCACCCAGGTTTTGTGTTTGCCAGCCACATATCCACTGCCCAAGATTACAACATTCATTGTCTTGTTGATAGTATAGAAGCCCTGATTCCTTAATTACAACAGAAACTAACAAATCTGCCCAGAAAAAAAAATCTCTTTTCCACATCATTCTACCCAAAGTTTGACAAAACACTTTTGAAACATCAAAGAGAATCAGGACACTTCTTTTATGGAAATATAACTGGCACCCCACTCCAGTACTCTTGCCTGGAAAATCCCATGGATGGAGGAGCCTGGTGGGCTGCAGTCCATGGGGTCGCTAAGAGTCAGACACAACTGAGCGACTTCACTTTCACTTTTCAGTTTCATGGATTGGAGAAGGAAATGGCAACCCACTCCAGTGTTCTTGCCTGGAGAATCCCAGGGACGGCAGAGCCTGGTGGGCTGCCGTCTATGGGGTCTCACAGAGTCAGACACGACTGAAGTGACTTAGCAGCAACTGTGTCTTTCACTCTGTATACTTGAATTGTATTTGGACTCAAAGATATCAACACAACCACTCAAAGCAAAGGTAATCAAGAAATATTCCAAAGGTCACAAAACACATGTCTAAAAAAATTGCCAAACTAATTCTTCACACTAAAACTAAGAAAAACACATTTTAAAATCTACATATGAATAAATCTCAAAAGATCTGAAATATAGTCCCTTAATTAGATCACTTAGGAAAAGATTATCATAATTTTTTTCTAATTTTAAAAACAGTATTTCAGAGCATGAAATTAGAGGAAAACCACAAAACAAATATGAACTAAAAGGAACATTAACCACCATGTAGTTAATGATTTTGCTTAATGAGGATAAAGCCTCAAATATTTAGCCTCTTAAAGTTTCCCTCATTATCTATTGCTTTTCATTAATACTAGAAGTGCAGGGCAAAGAAACATAAACCATGACTTGCTATGAAATGTTTGCCAAATCTGCTATGAATTTATTTTCAGGACAAAGTTCATGAAAGGCCAGTTCCCCAGGTAAAATGGATTAAATACCTTCCAAAGGAAAATAAAATCAAACCACTACCAAATGGAAGCTTTCTAAATTGTGTTTGGGGATGTAAAATCCAATTTGACAGAAGCCTTATAAACTGTGGTCGATGCCCCACCTGATGAGAATTTCTGTGGTTTTGTTTTTACCTATCTATACTAATGGGTTTGTAGTTTATGGTGACATATATATGTCTACACTATGTTGGATATGCACATACACAGATAAATACGGTGGTATCTCTTTCTTATGTAAACTTGCTGGGAAATAATTTTGTGATTTAGTTGTATCTTTTAAAATCATTGAGTTTGCATTAAATGTTTGACAGACTGATGCCTTGTGGGATACAATTTGGAAACTATCCTCTCTCCGATCTTTACCAGATGTTTCACTGGTGATATTTCGGCCTCAAGAGACAAAGAGGATATTAATGTTAATCTCATTTATTTAATCATATCAGGCAGATTTGCTAAAAGGAAAAATTCAATATTTTGGTAATTTACCAACTCTTCAGAAACATCCATAGTAGCAAAAATGTTCTGAAGATCATTTTATATTAAAAGCAGAAAGGCCGCATGCATGGTAGGAAGGGAAAACACTCTATCTTACCTTTAGAAATGGGAATAATGTGACAAATCTGTCAGTTCCACTTTTAAGTCAAGAGGCAAAGAGGTGGCAATGACATTCATTACTCAGCACAGTCTCATCCCAATCTTTAACTGACTATTAATTGTAGAGAGAGAATACTCTGAATATGAAACAGACACTCAGTTGAAAGCCTTCTGCCACTACCAGAGCTACTCTGTAATCTTATCTCGTCTTGAATTTTATTCCAAGGGAACAAGAGAGTACCCTAATCATTGTCAGGGCATTGATGATAATGAAAATGTACTTTCTATTAAACAATTCCTCCCTGCACCTTACCTGATATGACAGGGTAGGCTTTCACCTCTCTTGAGTTCAATGTCAGAATGTGGAAGCTTTTAGAACACTGATTCTCACCCTTATGTACTTTAAAATCACCTGGAAAGCTATATCCCTGATCAATTACATCACAGACTCTGGAGGTAGGATCAAGGTATGTGTATTTCATAAATCTGTTCAGGCAATTCCAAAGTCAGTCAAGGTGGAAAATCATCTCCTTGGAATAAGTAGACAATGGCCAAACAACTTAATAGTCTTAGAAAAATCACTTAATTTTCCTAGGTTTTTTCCTCCTCATCTTAAAAACTTATGTATGGAACAGAGTTAAACTGTTATA
This sequence comes from Nanger dama, assembly GCA_917880005.1. Classification (NCBI taxonomy): domain Eukaryota; kingdom Metazoa; phylum Chordata; class Mammalia; order Artiodactyla; family Bovidae; genus Nanger; species Nanger dama. The sequence continues at coordinate 17,491,453 of CAKJTW010000017.1, read as the reverse complement.
TTCATTGATTTTCTTTTCTTTTTAGATAAAAATTTATATTTATAGTTGTAAAATATTTCAAATGAGCAGCAACATACAGAGAATATTATAAGATACCTATGACACCTGTATTACCACCACCAAGCTAAAATAATTTTAATACTTTGCCATCTTTGTTTCATTTCTGTCATTCTTTGGATAAAAGATAAAGCAAAATCCCTACATCCTAGATATTCCTATTTCTTTTGTCTCAAGAAGTATCCACTATCCTAAAGTTATCCTGCCTACATGATTTTATTGTATTTTGTATTACATATTAAGTAATTATGTATCTATGTATCTACAACAACTATATAATACTGCTTAGCATATGTTTTGGAGAAGGCAATGGCAACCCACTCCAGTACTCTTGCCTGGAAAATCCCATGGACAGAGAATCCTGGTAGGCTGCAGTCCATGGGGTCGCTAAGGGTCAGACACGACTGAGCAACTTCACTTTCACTTTTTACTTTCATGCATTGGAGCAGGAAATGGCAACCCACTCCAGTGTTCTTGCCAGGAGAATCTCAGGGACGGGGGAGCCTGGTGGGCTGCCGTCTATGGGGGTCGCACAAAGTCGGACACAACTGAAGCGACTTAGCAGCAGCAGCAGCATATGTTTAAATATACATAAATTGTATTACATTGTACATACCTTCTTGCATATAATTGTTTCATTTAATATTGTTATCTATTTATCCATGTTATCTATCAATATATAGATATATCGGTTTATACACAGCACATTAACTTTCAATTTCTTCATATTATTTCATTAGGAATAAACCACAGTTTACTGATGTACCTTATCTATGAATAGATAAGTCATTTATAATTTTTAAAAAACAAAGGTATAATAAAAACCTCTTTGTATGTCTTCCTGACACCAAAAGTTGCTCCAGGGAAGACACTTAGAGTTTTGTTATACATTCTCAACTTCATGTTTGCTAGATAGTCACAAATTTTTCCCAAAATTGGTTAGACTAATTTACTCTCACTAGTAATGTTAAAACATTCCCTTCTCCATATTCTCCAACATGTGACACTATGAAAATTTATTAACTGTTGCCAATATGAAGATTATAGAGTGATAACTAATAGTTATGCTTAGAAGATATTTTTCTGAGGTTCCTTCTGTTCAGTTAATTTGTGGTCACCACATCAATGCTAAATCTTATCAAAATAATAAAGGATGTGGGAGGAAGAAGCATTCTTCCACATTTTACAATGAATTTACTTTTCCTCAAGAAATGTCTTACATGGCTAAAGCTGGCTCATGAGCCCATAAATCAGGCCATAAAGAGGAATGGGGACATGGCCCCAGCTCTGTATTTATTTTCTTGTATTCCATAATCCAATGTTACTTAAAAAGCAAATGACCCAATAGTCAAGCCAAAGCAAATACTGAGAATTTTGCCAGGCAAAATGCCTGTGGAGAAATGAGTCAATTCATACAAGATTCAAAGCTGTCTTTGGTCAGTGACATTTTCGTGAAAATCTGTGGGTGGGTAAAAGTTTTGCAAAATTCCTTTTTGCTATTGGATAAAATTCATCCAGGAAAAATAAGCAAAATTTAAGTGGTGACCCACATTCCCCCTAATTCCCTTATTAACACTCCCTAACCTCCCAGCACAACTGCTTTCTATTGTGTACAAAGGCCAGGATCAGTGTTTCTGATCCTGGCAGTGGAACTCTGCCCCTCTGCTCACTTTGCTCTGATCAGATAGGCTTTCTCATAAGTACTAGCAGACAGAGTGTACCTGGCCTCATTCAGAGCACATATTCCTGGGAATGCTATCTAGGTGTTGCACACTCTTCAATTTAATGGCAAAAAGACTTACTATGGTAAAAACATTCTCAGTGAGCACTCTGTTGGGACACTTAATGTAGCTATCATTAGGGATGGTTAGTGTACATCTATGGGCTTCCCTGGTAGCTCAGCTGGTAAAGAATCCGCCTGCAATGCAGGAAACTCTGGTTGGATTCCTGAGTTGGGAAGATCCCCTGGAGAAAGGACAGGCTACCCACTCCAGGACTCCTGGGCTTCCTTGCCAGGCTCAGATGGTAAAGAAGCCACTTGCAATACAGGAGCCCTAGGTTCCAATCCTGGGTTGGGAAGATCCCCTGGAGGAGGGCATGGTAACCCACACCAGTATTCTTGCCTGGAGAATCCCCATGGACAGAGAAGTCTGGTGGGCTACCGTCCACGGGGTTGCGAAGAGTCAGACACGACTGAGCAACTAAGCACAGCATACAGTGTACATCTATAGTTTGGGGTTATACTTTATGTTGTCCTTTAATGAACATGAAACAGAGATTTGGGAAAGAAACTAATTATAAGGCTTCATTACTTGCTCTGAGTTGAGAATTTGAAACCTTATCATCTCAGGAAAAAAAAAAAATTGAATTCAGCAAAGTTATACCTGGAAATGCTCAAAAGTTTTGATACTTCTGAGATTCATCAATGTTAAGGGTGGTCTGAGCTCAGGAAGGTCTAAATAGAATAATGTCGTGCCTACAAGTTGCTGTATTAGTAGACAAAAGTGAATGGACTCAGGTATTTTTAATATAGTACTGACATATTCCGGTTTCTGATTTAACTGAGGTCTGTCTGTCTGCCTGCTAAGGCCTTTACCCCTCCAGCATTTTGTCATTGGCTGGGAATATCTTTGTAATCAAGGCTAAGATTGAAAAGAGAGCAGCTGGTTGACTTTCCAAAGAAGCAGTAAGAATGAGATCTACAGAAGGGTGGAGTTGTTTGGGTGGGAAAGAGAAAAGAAATCATTCTCTTCTTCCAGTAAGTTAACCAAGTAATAAATTAGCAATCCTCCCCCAGTTCTGCCACCTAAAGTCCTGAGTGATCTAAATCCCAGGGTTCTGGGTAAGGCTGAGGAGTTACAGTCAGAGACTCTGAGAATGTGTTCTCCCATGCATGAAATGAAATTTGGCATCAAGGGAGGACACCAGTGGTAGCCTCTTACTGTAAGCAGGCTGTCACTGAATAGCCCTTTCACACACCCTCCTTTTACCATGACTTCCAGAAGCTCATTGGGCTGCCTGTAGTCATGGTCACCAAACACAACTGGGTCATCACATCTTTCCTGGGTCAATAAGCTAAGTGAGTGAAAATGATGACTAACTCTAACTGTGGTCCACAGAAAATGAATAGCAGTTAAACATAAGTAAAACAAAAGTGGACTAGGCCTTTTAATTTAAATTACTTCTCGTCTTTGCAGCATGTGACACAGCCATAAAAACCCAAAGATCTCTTCATGTCTCCAAAGAAGAATGTGGTCATTTTATTTGGCAAAGATCTTGAGCTTTGAATCAACTACCATCAGTTTCTAAAAAAGTGAGAGATGAAACAGATGAGTTTTAATAGTTCTTTCTGTTTGGATTCTGAGAGTGTAAAGACTGGTTTTGCAAAAGGCAGAAAAATGCATCTTTTCCACATGTGTATCCACATTACACACAATGTGTCTTCTCTCCATGGGCTACAACTTGAGAGGATAACTAAACTTTCAGAGCAAAATTATTTGCTACCAGTTAACTACAACCTTACAAGTCAAGCAGATGACATGTAGCATCATAACAGTTTTCAGAAGACAGACTGTTCATGATATGTATGTTTTATAGGAAAATGGATGTCTCTCTGCTAAAAATATATAGTCCCAAGATGAGAGCTACAACATTAGTCAGCCCCTAAGAAACCCTGTACTAATACATTTGCACTATAGCATGTAATTTAATGTTTTGTGGGCCTTGATCTGATAGGCTATTAAATCTAGCAATCTAAATTTTGCAAAGATTTCTTCCAGCAGTGGGGAGTAGGCAGACCAGGGGAGAGAGAGTAATCGTTTCCCATACCCATCTTGAATAATATCATGAAAAACTATGCAGATGCCTACAAACATTCACCTCTCATCTTATTCTTTCATTGAAGCATTTCTATTTTTAATAGTCATCACGCACTTTTAACAAAAGTCAACTTTACAAAGTTATATGTTTTTTTCAAAATCTGGGAACAATGGCAAAATAGGGAAATCCTATTGCACAAAAATTAATTTTGCAATGCAAAAAAATTTTGGGGGGGATAATTCAAGCCTTTATATTTATTTCAGTAAAGCCAAATCCAGCAAACTATTTTCAGCCAGGATTAGTCAGAACTAAAAGGTTGGACTGTTTTCCTTCAGAGACTGAAAGTCTCTCTTGCCTGCAACAGGCCAGTGTGTTCCAAACAGAGTAAATGGAATTGCCTTCAATTGCTTGTCTCTTTCTGGCATTTTTAATGGAGAACCTTACTGACAGTAAGGTTTTTTTGGCTGGAATGCAATTATTCTTTTCAGTCATATAACCTGGCATTCTTACAATGTATCAGCTTCAAGTTTTCCTTAAGAAAAATCATAACATGGGGCATACTGTAATGACAAGAAATGCAATTTCATTCCTCCAGAAATTCTTAAAATCTTTTCAAAAGTACTTACTGGATGGTGAAAAAAGTGCTTCTAATACTTGCTTTACAACTACCACCTGTTTGGTTTGTTTTTACATGAATCCGACAACTTAGCCAATCTATAATCAAATATTAACATGGCAAACATGGGCTAGATTCTTTATTATTAAGACATACTACAAAAAGAAGGGACTCTGGCTATGGGGCCACCATCTAAATAAGTTCCTTTTCAAAATTATATATATATATACTTCACACATTAAGTGACCTGCAGCATATTCATATCCAGGAAATACCTACAATTCTCAGATTTTTAACTCTAAAAGAAATATTCTTGTCTACCTGGACTAACATAAAACACATGATCTTCTTTTTCCAAGAGTTAAGCGAGCTGTCTGAGATGGTGCAAGCCATGCTATGATCCCAACTGTGATGTCCGGCTTGTAAACCCAGAGGGTTTCTGTTAGGTGTGAAATGATTGTGCAACCTTTCAAGAGTCATATTATTCAAAAATAGTAAAATTTGCAAAGAAACAGAGATAGTTCCAGGATTGATGCTGTGAAAGGGGAAGATGGGGAGAAAGACACCATGCCAACTTCTTTCAATACCAAAGACACGGTCCCCTCTGGGTTCTTTCTTTTATATTATTTTCACCCAATTTCCTCTCCTTAAAGTTCAGGGAGAGTTAGTCAGATTCTGCTCCTGTGGTATCCCTGAGTGTTTTAATGCCGGCTATAAATCATTAACTAGTCTCACAACCTTGGAGTGTGCAGTGTGCAGGCCTGTGGGTGTATGCAGCAACATTTTTACTAGCCAAGTTGCTAAGTGTGAGTTCCTTTCCAAATATCAGAACCATCACTCTAACCCTAATACTCACCCAGTTATTGCAGGGAAGGGAAGTCACTGAATATTTACTTTGGAAAAGAGCTAAAGCTTGCTGGTGGTGTGGTGTGTGTTTCTCTGCCCTGCACATTTCAGCAACTCTAAATTGGTGCCTGATGAGAATCAGTTTTCTAAGATTTTGGACAGTGTGGCAGATGAACCTCCCCTGATCATATACATTTGCAGAAGAGAATCTAGAAGTGGAGAGATACCCCAGCCAGTAACAATTAAAGAAACTGTCCCCTTCCTCAGGCTGAAGAGGAGTCAAATCTCATGGATACCTAGGCCTTCAGCAACCAAACTGCATAAAAAACACTCCCCAACTTGTGGCAGAGTTTGGAAAACCACATACACCTTCAGTGAACTCCAGGGGGCTTTAGCAGACTCACCGAACACTTGTTGGGCTTTTCCCCGAGTGAACTCTCATGTGGATCAACAGTTTATAGCGGGCATTAAATGGCTTGTACCTTCGAGGACAACCGGCCCAGAAACAAGTGAAGTCTTCCCCTTTGCGCTGGTCTATATGAACCTTCTCAATGTGCCGCACAAGTTCCTCCTGCTGGTCATACAAGGCACTGCAGTCGATCCAGCGACAGCAGTGCTTGCCCCCCAACGTCATCCATCTCCCCATCCTCCTCCAGGGCGGCCTGAGGCAGGGCCAGCGGCTGGGCCTGGTGGACCAGCTCCGGGTGATGCAGATGCGGGTGGGCATGGTAGGGCGGCGGGGGACCTTGGGGCTGAGGCGGCGGTGGCAGAGGAGGCAGAGAGGGTGCGGGGGGCAGGTCCAGGACGCCACCAGGGAAGTCATCCAGGCGCTCCGTCTTCAGCAGGCCGGCCGCGTGCCCGGCAGGGTCCGGCAGGCCGTGCTGCACCACCATGTTGTTGACCAGGCCGGGCTGGAGGCCGCCGTGCTCGAGCTGCTGCATGCGCTCATACTCCAGGGCACCGTCCTCATCGTAGGCCGGGAGAGCCAGGCCGCCGCTGGCCACCCGCACTCCCTTCTGGCTGCTTGGCGCTGAGCACGGCTGGGGAATACAGCTGCCTCGCACTCCCAGGAAATGCCCGTAGACCTCAGGCTGTGGAGACATGTTGGCGGGGAAGCCCTCGAACCGTTGATGTAGGCGACCAAGGACGTGGGCGAGGTGCGGATGATGGTGTTGAAGTCTATCCCGATGCCGTCGGACAGCGGGGACAAGGACAGTGCTCTCTTCTTGGAGCGGGCCGAGTGGGACCTGGCTGAGGAGTGTCGGGGACTGGGGTAAGGAGAGTGGCTATTTTCCATACCGAAAAGGTAGGGTGGCAATGAGTTAGAGACACTGTTGCTGGACATGGCTGTCCCAGGAGGAAGGCTCATTAGGTCCCCTAGATCAGTGCCATTCTGAGAGTTGTGGTTCGAGGAGAGCGAAGGGAGAGCCCTATAGCCGTGCGACCACTCTTGTTTCACGTTCAAGGTCGACTGACTTTCTGTCAGACTCAAAGTTGAGGAGGCCAAAGACTCTCGTGAAATAAGGGACCTGGAACAGCAGCCGGAAGAGGGGGAAAAAGACAAACATTTTAGCAGGATATGGATTGCTTAAGACTAAAAGAATACTGCATTGACAATCTCTTAAGTACTTCCCCTAATTGCATTCTCAGCTAAACACACCATCTTTGGCTAAGATAAAGCCCAAGACTTTTAGTTCCAGGTACATAACATTTTACCAAGATGAAAAATAAAGGCTAATGTTTATTGGAATAATAAAGATCTATTGTTATAAATAATCTAATACTTCAATGATAATAAATAGTCCTTGCTATATTTTTATGTATCTTTTTTACTACAGGGAAAAATTAGAGACCTAGGAATAATTATTGAAAACCAAATAAACAAGTATTTATTAAGTACCTACTATGTGCAACACACTACAAATAGGCATTGTTAGGAATACAAGTCTAAACAGAGTCCCAGCCTTTGAGTGAAACCTGTTTGGTAAGGTAAAACATAAACCGATGCTTAATTTGGAAAAAAAAAAAAAAAGTAAATCAAAGTCAAAGGGTCATCCAGAGGATTTAATAATAATTTCACAAATTTGTTCCACTGATATCAAGGAATTTTATATATTTCTATAAAAGACAGCAATTCACACTATAAGTAGCCAGTAGTCAGTCACAACATCAAATTGACCCAGAAATAAAAATTATATATAAAATACAGCTGTAATATATAAGGGAGTGACAACCTGAAGTCAAGTCATATTTGGAATTCTGCATGTGGGTCATGCAAGGTTTTAATTACACCTGCAGTTTTGGATCTTCCATGAGCGGCTGTCCTCAAATCAGAGCAGATTTGCACTGAGAGCAAAGCATCTGCTTTAATTACTGTAGCAACAATTCTTCTCCTGTCCTTCTTACCCTTTATAAAACATGCCTCACATGTCACAACATTTACCTGAATATCAAAATGCTTTGTATTGTAGTCTAGCCACTTTAAAATTCATTTTGCTTTAACCATGATATCATCGCTTTAAAAATCACTGAAGGGAAAAGCTATGTATGCCTTTTGGATGGAAGCATTATCCCAAAGAGGCTAGACACCATTCACCATACTCCCAACTCAGAATAGTGTATATTAAAAAGTCAGCTTTTTAATATGTGCTTTTAATGGCTTTCTACAGAAATCTTTTTTCTGACAAAAAAATTTTAAATAGTGTATTTTTTTTGTATTTTTATTGTATTTTTCTGTTTTTCCCAGAATGAGCCCACTTACTACTTCCAGCTGTTACAAAGCAACCTGTTGCAAAAAAAAACTGAGGGAAAATAGAAGTATTCTCATCCCATCTGTTCCTCTTACTTCTTTTCACAAAATGGAAGCCAGGAACACTGTTTCCTACAAGCATGAGAGATTAGCAAGAAAACAGCTCGACTCTGAAATGCACAGTATTAGGTGAGAGATAACACCATTGTCAATCTGGTGTTTTCATCCAGTGAAGTAATGTTTACCATTGACAAACACAGCAAGAATTTAAATCCAGTTGCCCCTAACACAAATTTTCTTTTCTCTGTCCAGATCCTTATATTTGGGCTGAAGTCCTTTGCAAGTCCCAAAGTAGTTTCTGAACCATCTGTTTTTAATCCCCATGAACGCTTTCAATTATTTTCCCAGCACACCCACAGCATGTAGCTCTCCCTGCAGATAGCTCCTGGTGATAGGATGTCAAGGGCCTTTTAGTCCCTTCTCCAGGAGATTCAGGAATTGCTTTCCAACCCAAGTCAAATCAGTAGTCATGTCCTATATAAGGCAAAGACAACTGACTTTGCTTTACACCCTGAGGTTGAGATGGTTTATATAACATTCTTAAATGGTGCATTTGCCTGGGCACTGTCACGCCAGAGCATTTCAGATTTTTAAGCAGTGAATTTGTTGTTCAGTCACTCAGTGTCCGGCTCTTTGTAACCCCATGGGCTGCAGCATGCAAGGCTTCCCTGTCCCTTACTATCTCCCGGAGTTGGCTCCAATTCATGTCTACTGAGTGGGTGATGCTATCTAACCATCTCATCCTCTGTCGCCCCCCTTTTCCTATTGCCTTCAATCTTTCCTAGCATCAGGGTCTTTTCCAGTGAATCAGCTTTTTGTATCAGGTGGCCAAAGTATTGGAGCTTCAGCTTCAGCATCAGTCCTTCCAATAAATATTCAGGATTGATTTCCTTTAGGATTGACTGGTTTCAGAGAGCAAGAAAGGAGATCAAACCAGTCAAGCAGGGAATAGCAGGTAGGAAGTATTTTACCTACCTGTATATGTTTTGCATTTGAAATTATACTATTTGGTTTGAGGGCTGCCTATATAGTGAGACATGTTCATTTGTTCCATTGTTAAGAGCTGTTCCTTATTTTTCTTAAAATACACCTAAATATGACTTGATTTAAATTTGAGCATAATTCCATGCAGGCACGTTCCTTAACTCCTTAGATATCGCAGTGTTCTAAGACAGTTATCAAAATTTTTCAGAAAGCAATTCTATGTCCTATTCACTAAGGCAGTAATATGAATGGAGAGCTCTCTTCTTGAATACTTAATAAGAACAAAACTTCCAACAAATGGCCTTTGCCTAGCAGCCCACATCTCTTCTGAGCAATTACCCAGATATTTTAATATTTCAAAGTTCTAATCCATGAACCCTGCCCCAAACATAGTAGCTCTCAGTAAAAGTTCTCTTTCCAGAAAAATTATATTCTATCTATATTGAACCTTAAACATAGCTAACTTCAGGTATATGTGGGTGTTGTCTTCCTCAATAAAATTCAAAGACCTCCAATAAAAGGGATTATTTTTATCTCTTTAACACCCACCAGAATGTTAGATGAAGTTTCCCCCAAAAAAATGTTGATTAAGGTGAGTAAATTTAATATAATAATAACCATTTTTAACTTACAAAGTATTTTCCCTATATATTATTCCACTTAATACAGCCTGTGAAGTAAGCAAATTGGATTTTAAAATAACCTCTGTTTTACAAAGAATAAAACCAAGATTCTGTGAAATTCCTCCAAATGATGCAAAAAAAAAAAAAAAGGCCAAGAATCCTTGCTGCTGCTACTGTTAAGTCACTTCAGTCATGTCCGACTCTGTGCGACCCCATAGACGGCAGCCCACCAGGCTCCCCCGTCCCTGGGATTCTCCAGGCAAGAACACTGGAGTGGGTTACCATTTCCTTCTCTAATGCATGAAAGTGAAAAGTGAAAGCGAAGTCGCTCAGTTGTGTCCGACTCTTAGCGACCCCATGGACTGCAGCCCACCAGGCTCCTCCGTCCATGGGATTTTCCAGGCAAGAGTACTGGAGTGGGGTGCCACTGAAGTACAAATAAAGCAGCAGATTTGATAAGCAGTCACTTAGTTGGATCAGATATATCCTCTATTGTTTTCCCCATATCATACCCAACACATGGTCCGTAATGCTCATCTTGATTAAAAGATTTGGTATAAGAGACTTAAAGTCACACAAGCTATAAATGGAACCCACATTTTCTGTTTTCTTTCTGAAACAATGTGTTGAATGATTGAGAAAGATTCCAAAAACTTCTTTTGTATAATCCCTGCTGCCACCCACACCAGGCCCATGGGAAAGAAAGTGACAAAGAGCTGTGGTTCTATCACCATACTGAGAGAAATCTCCATTTCTGGATGTTCATCTAATCCTAAGCATATTATTTCCTGGAACCAGTTAATTTGAAGCTATATGTGAAAGAAATATAATTCAAACAAAATGAAAGCAATATGAAAAACTTAAGAAATCATCAGTGAAATAGGTTAGGGTGGCTGGTGAAGCAAGAGCTCAGTAACTCTACTGGGGCCCTAAGAGGTGTGATGACCAAAGCCAAATGGCTCAAAAGAAATACTTACAACAAGGAATTCCTCAAAAGGGGTGCAAGAAAATGACTATATATCTATATGTATACATATATATACATTAATGTAGGTTCCATCCCTGGGTCAGGAAGATCCCCCGGAGAAAGAAATGGCAACCCACTCCAGTATTCCTGTCTGGAAAATCCCATGGACAGAGGAGCCTGGTGGGCTACAGTCCATGGGGTCAAAGAAGAGTTGGACACAACTTAGTGACTAAACAACAAGAAGGATATATGTCAAAATTTCACCCATGGTTGCCTGTGAGTGATAGGATTCAGGATGACTATCATATACTGTCTTGTGCTTGTCCACAGGTTTCCACATCTTCTACAATTAGTAAGAATTACATAGATAATCAGGAAAAACAGTAATAAAATTTTACAGTTTTTATAGGGCAACAGATTGAACAGTTTAAACTTCCTCATCATCCCAATTCCTCCTCCTCATCCTCCCCCCACGCCTCAGGCATGCTCCCAATAAATAATACCCATAGCTAATTCTCTCTCCATCCTATCTTTATCTCCAGATAGCAAAATGCCTTCAGGTTGAACTGTTGCTTCCTATCCTATCTCTCCTCTTATGGAATACACAAACCAGTTTAAGTATCACAAACAAATGCAACCTTTCCAAATTGCTAAAAGTGAATCTGATATTTTACCAAGCTACTTCCCAACTCCTGTTTCTTTGCTCATCCTGCAAAAGATTATTTCCATAGAAGGATTCACAGAATACATAGTTAAAACATATGTTAATGCATCTCTAAGATGTTGTCTTTTAAGTATAAAAATTTATGCTAAGGAATCAAATCTGCTAGAGAACACTGAAATAATGACCCTTCCCTGCTCGACCCATGAAAGGGACTACACTAGATACATGCATGGTTGGAGCAGCCTGTGCCCCTGCCTAACTTTAGTTTCTCCATTAATTATGAGTCTCTGCCTTCAAGGCATGGGCTGGACTTGCCACAGACAGGAAGCTGAAGACTTCCCAATGACACCTACCCCATGAGTACAGTTAATTTTACGTGCAATACTCAGCAAGTCTGAAGAGTCCCTCAAGGCATAATCATCAACAGGAAAATGACAGAAGCAGCTTTCCATCACACACAAAAAAATCTCAGGTGAAAAAACACATTCCCATCTCATTAAAAAAACTGGCATAAAAAATCATCCAGGAACTGTGATTTCAGAGTCTTGAATAGCAGCTAGGACAGTGCAGAGACACAAGAGGGAGAAAGATAAGAGGAAAAGGAGAAGGAAGGGGAGGAAGAAGAGGAAGAAATAGAAGCCAGAACTGCAAGGCATCTCAGCAGATTCCAGTCCCCCAAGAAGCGTACAGACGTCCACAGAACAGAGGTCCAATTTCTTTGTAAAATCACAGTTACAGCAGAGCTAGGATGTAGGCAAAAATTTGCATTGTATTTCTCCAAGAAGACTACTTGTAAAAGATGAAATAATTCATTTCAAACATAGAAATAGACCTTACACATTGCAGAGTATTTTGGTTTTATGTAGCCTGTAATATCAACCTTGAGAGATATAAAAATCTGTCTGAAATAATTTCCCTATTTAATTATCTCCCATGAGATAGATATATGGCATTTATCGAACCTATTTATTTCAGCACCTATTCAGGCATTGTGTTGAAATGTTATGTAACTCACACATGAAAGTACGTCTTCCTAGATACATCATGAAGTCTGAAAAGTCACAATTTCTATCTTTAACTTTGCAACTATCTCCCTAAACTTCAACTATTGTATTATGCAGAACATAGATATTTAAAATACTTGGTTAGACAAGTGAATGGGTAGATGGACAGACAAAACAGACTGTAAAGCAGCCTTAGGATACTGCAACATACACACTGAAAAACGAGCAGCTAAGACAGATGTACATGGAACATCTTATCTTTCAGGCCATGACATGACCTTTACTAGGAATCAAAATATTAATATACTGGTATTTAGTGACTGGGGGCTTCTCAGGAAGTGCTGGTGGCAAGGAACCCACCTGCTAATGCAGAAAACATAAGAGATGCAGGTTCAGTCCCTGGGTGGGCATGGCAACCCACTCCAGTATTCTTGCCTGGAGAGTCCATGGACAGAGGAGCCTGGCGGGCTACAGTCCATAGGGTCACAAAGAGTAGGACATGACTGAAGTGACTTAACATGCAAGCATTTAGTCACTGAGGCCCCCAAATCTCAAAGTTGGCATTAATTTCACTCACACATTATGACAGAAAGTACTAAATCATTCTTCCCAATTAAGACGGTATTATGGCACACACAGTTTTCATACACCTTCCCCTACAAAGCTCAAAGTAAAAGAGCTGCTTGAGTGAGTGAGAGAGAGAATGAGTGTGTCTGTATGCATGTTGTGTGGGCATGTGTTCAGGAAGAAAAGGGAAAACACTCATGAGTGTGATTATAACATAAGAAGGGGGAAAAAAAAGTAATTTGAGACCTGGTATCTGAAGGAGGTATATTCAGGTTGGCTGCATTCACTGCCCTCTGTAAGCTAGGACTGATCTGGTTGCATGCTGTAGAGACCTGGCTTGCTGGAGGTGAAATGGGTCCCAGTCGCTGAACCATCATGGGACTGCTGGTGACCACTAGATTGTTGCAGCTGCCTTTTCCAATGGACTTGCACTGAGGCCCAAAGCCAAGAGCCCCTGAAAACAAATGAAGCAGGTTAGCTTTCATGTCCCTTACATCAGAAATCAGTAAATACACATATGTGCACACTTATATCAGGACTCATCTTTAAAGACAGTCCTTAGATCATCTTTTTTTTTTTCAGTATTAGTGATACCAAAAAGCTTTCTCTAATTCCAATAAAAATCCATAATGCTACAATAGAAACCCTTCTATAATCACCACTCATACAAAATATGCTTACACTTTGCTCCTTCCAGTGTCCAGTTATATTAAGAATCATATTTTATCATCTCTTTACCTAAAGGGTTAAGGTGGTAAGTAGATGGGATTACTTATATCAAACCATGTATTTTTCCTAATATCTTAAATCACCCAGCAAGGAAAGTTGACACTACTGGCAAAAACTTGCTTAACTGGTTCCCTTCATTCAAGTCTGGCCTTCCAAAAGCCTCTTTAAAAGGATATAGTCTGTGTCTCTCCAATCTTTATTTTCCTCTTCACCCTGATATATTGTCATTGGACATATACCCAATTTTTAAAAAAATCAGGATGAGACAGCCTTAAAACATCATTTTAAAAGTAGTATGTTAACCAAATTTGACATAGATTTTTCATTTCATTAGCAACAATCTTTGAATGTAGTAAAAATTTGGTGCATAACCAGAAGGGAAAGAAAAAGAAAGAAAGAAAGAAAGAAACCCTCAAGAATCTGTGCCGTTACGGAAGAGTGAAAAGCAAAGAGGAGAAAGGTAAACACTGCCGTGACTCATTAAAAAAAAATAATAATAGTCATTGAATCATTCTAGACATTCTTTTTACATGGATATACTTTTTCAAACATTTTTGCAAACTACTTGGTCAAGTCTCAGTTCCCATTTCAGGCAAATGAAAAGAAATATGATCCTAGGTTTTCCGGCAAATTAGGCTCTAAAGTTTTCTCACCAAATTCCTCATCATTCTCAATTGATATATTTGGGATCAAAGTAGTAGAAAAGCATCACCTTCCTTCCTTAGCTTTAGAGAATATAATTTTTCGTCTTTTTAAAAATTAATAGCAAAAAAAAATGACTATTCCATCTTTTGTAACATTCTTTTCCAAGAGCCCACAAAACTAAGGATAAACAAGACCTTAGCATAATCACCAACACTTTTATCAATGAACTCACATCTCTAAAGTGCTAGGAGAGTCACAGTATCTTTAGCAAGCAGGAAGCCTTCTCTAGTCCAGGCCTCTGGGAAGCTAAAATCCAAGTGGTTAACTGATTGCCCAAAGTCACACAGGGATTTACTGACAGAGCAGAAACAAATTCTATGAGAGTGCATTTTCAAGGCACCTGTGTGTTTAAGTCTAGGTGCTGGATACTTCGTTCCTTCCTTGGATACTTTCCAAGATCCTACAGAAATGCCTCCTAATTTTTTCCAGATACACAAACCAGAACCTACCCCTCTCCCTGCTGCTTATATCTGATGCAAGGCACAAGAAGTGCCTTGAAACATCAGTCATAGATAGTCTGTCTATTTTCATAGTTCATATAACACTCTACCATCAGGTTTTCATCTTGACACCAAGAGAGTGGGTACATTTTTGTGCAATGATCATAAGCTTAATATCTTTTTAAACTACAACAAGCTACATGCAATTTGCTTTTCAAACTCCCTTTTACCTTGGAAAAGGCAATGTCAATATATAAGACACTTGAATTCCATCCCCAGGTTCCATCCCTACCAGCCACTGCTACTAAAAGCAATATTAGATGTCAGGTATTCTGTCCAATTCAGTGTCATATATTTATCTAAGGAACTCACTCATTTCATGCCTGTTTCCTTCACAATAAAAAGGTATTAATATCTACCTCTAAAACAAAGACATACTAGCAGCTGGAACAGCATACCCAAGAAATGCTATTTGGTGCCAGAGCATCTTAATACATCATTTCATCAAATCTTAGATGCCATATAAGTCATATCATTATTTCATATATCAGTAAAAATATCAAACTGGTACATGGTGTTACTATTTCACAGATATTCTGATGTGAAAATAATGCATACCTTAGAATAGATAAATACCAATAAGACTGATGAAAAAATTATTTTAACTCTTCTCTCGCTCACACTTTTCTCTCTGCTAGGTACAGCCTTACGCTAACTTGTCTGCCTAGTGATCAGCTTCTCTCTTCAAGGATCATTTTCCCTATGACTCCCTTCACACATTACCAGCTAGGCAAATCTAATCAATTCTTCTTTTCATTCCCCCACAGTCTTTTAGAGCAAATTTGCCTCAGCACCTTCAGGGAACTGAAATGTTTACATGACTGTCATCCATTTATACTTGATTGCTTTTTAGAGACAAAGCTCTGGCTTGAGACATCACTGCTTCTTCAGCACCTAGCCTAAGGCCTGTACAGTACACAATAAAGTCTGTCAATGAAGCTAAGAATGAATGAAAATAAAAGATTTTAATATATGATATTAAGTACTGGGACATTATTTCCACTAAAGCCCACCTGGTCTTCTTGTTTAAAACCGTGTCATTTGTCACAAACAGACTCCAACTAAGTCAGTCCTTTGATGTTTGTCTACATTGTGCCTAATGAGAGGTATGGATGGAGAATGAAGCTGTGGGAGTCATAATTATAAATCCATCTTCCTAGGCTAGAACTTTACACTGGTCAAGGCTGCCCTGGTAACCCTATACCCTGGATTCTCACATTCATAGTATTTCCTCTCTGACTGTAATAAAGAAACATTAGTCCTCCCTCCCCAGTGTCTCCATCATTTTCACAACACCTCCTCTTAGTCCTGAATTCACTAGTCAACTTGAACTGTATCTAACCATAGAGGAGTGACAACTTCTGACAGGTATTACATACAGTGTCCATGAAGCTAAATTTCTTGGAAACATACTATATTTGCGGAGCAGCTTTAAGAATGTTCTGGAAAATGGCATCATCACTCTCACATGTGGAGACAAGTAATACTTTGACCAAGAACCACTGTGCTCAATGCAAGGATCTAACTTCAATTTTTTTTCATAATTCTGGACAGAATGAATATCTCCAAGTTGCTCACAATTGTCTAGTGTATTGTAGTTGGGGCTCTGGAGACAGCCTGCTTCAGTTCAGTTCAGTTCAGTCGCTCAGTTGTGTCCGACTCTCTGCGACCCCATGGATTGCAGCACGCCAGGCCTCCCTGTCCATCACCAACTCCCCGCGTCCATCGAGTCAGTGATGCCATCCAGCCATCTCATCCTCTGTTGTCCCCTTCTCCTCCTGCCCCCAATTCCTTCCAGTATCAGAGTCTTTTCCAATGAGTCAACTCTTCACATGAGGTGGCCAAAGTACATGAGTTTCAGGTTTAGCATCATTCCTTCCAAAGAAATCCCAGGGCTGATCTCCTTCAGAATGGACTGGTTGGA
Organism: Nanger dama; assembly: GCA_917880005.1. NCBI lineage: Eukaryota > Metazoa > Chordata > Mammalia > Artiodactyla > Bovidae > Nanger > Nanger dama. Next base: position 17,474,639 of record CAKJTW010000017.1, on the reverse strand, counting down.
TCTCCTTGCAGTCCAAGGGACTCTCAAGAGTCTTCTCCAACACCACAGTTCAAAAGCATCAATTCTTCGGCACTCAGCCTTCTTCACAGTCCAACTCTCACATCCATACATGACCACAGGAAAAACCATAGCCTTGACTAGATGGACCTTAGTCGGCAAAGTAATGTCTTTAATATGCTGTCTAGGTTGGTCATAACTTTTCTTCCAAGGAGTAAGCATCTTTTAATTTCATGGCCGCAGTCACCATCTGCAGTGATTTTGGAGCCCCCAAAAATAAAGTCTGACCCTGTTTCCACTGTTTCCCCATCTATTTCCCATGGAGTGATGAGACTGGATGCCATGATCTTCGTTTTCTGAATGTTGAGCTTTAAGCCAACTTTTTCACTCTCCTCTTTCACTTTCGTCAAGAGGCTTTTTAGCTCCTCTTCACTTTCTGCTTGGGAACCCAGAACCCAGGACGGTTGTGTGACTTGGAAAAATTACTTAAATATTTGTGTTTATGTCTATGTCTTCTCATTTGTAAAATGGGAATAAAAAGAACACTACTTCATAAGGTTGTTGTGCATCTAGTATTAATTATACACACAAAGGACTCCACACATTGCCTAGCACGTAGTAGGTACTGAATTGATGTTGGCTGTGATTTTTGTTGCAGCTGTTGTTATTATTGTTCATGTCTGTCATCACTTTTTCCCTGCATTCTTTCTTGAAATAAGAAGAAAACACTTCTTTATAATTCCCTGCATAAAACAAGATACAAGTAAATGATACTATTTAATTCTTTACCCATTTCCAATGTTCTTTCTGCTTTGAGCCTGGAGCCAATTTTTTTTTTAAACCAGGTGTCATCACAGATAGAAGAAAAGTTTTCAACTGGCCAAGTCTGAACGTTCCTTGGCTTGTCATTCCCTGAAAACAAACCATAGAACTTTTCTGACTACCAGATGTGCCAACTACTTGTGTGCCGGTTTTCATTTTTAAATACTGCTTATTTTTAGAGACTATACAACATTTTTTAAAATGTGTTTACTGCTCAAATAAGGATTAGAGTGGATGGCATTCTAAGTACCACATACATCCTAGCCAAAATCGCTGCATGTTGGTGGGAAGTACAAATGTTTTGCATTTCCTGAACTGAGAGGTCATCTTAGCAAGGCTGTGTTTTTAATTAACATCTTCATTAGTTAAAAGAGTTTTCTTGAAGTCAAATAGCTGTGTTGCAATTACCCCTGCTGAGGCTGCACTTTCAGAATGATCTATATTTATTCACTGGTTCCTCTAAAATGACACAGATATTGGGGGAACATAAATGACACATATATATGAGAGGTGGTAAGGAAAAGTAATCAGGTTTTTTTTTTTGTGGTTTTTATTGTTCATTCAACTGACTAATCAAATGCCAACCATGAACTGGGCAGTCCCTGGAGACAATGGTGAGCAAGACAGACAAGAGTCCCATCAAGAGTCCCATCAAGATTCCAAGAGCGGCTGATGAAGAGGAACACCAAAACAGCCATTCTATAAAAGAAACCCTTGCTCTAGGTTGCGTCATATGAAATGTCTTTCTTTACAGGTCAAACATAATCAAATAAGAGCAATTTCTATATGGTTCAACCCAACACATATGCAGAGTGTTTTGGAAACAGAAATAAAGCATATCAAGACTTCAGTCTGTCTCACCCATCCACTGACTGTGTGACACTGAGCAAGGTACTTAGAAGTCTCTGTGCTTCAGGATCCTGTAAGGTCCTGAGGAAAGTAATAGTACCTAATACATAGGGCTTTATGAAGATTGAAAGAGTTAGTATAATTATAACTTTACCATATTTAAGGATCAGGGTTTTCTTCCCAATCTTTCATTGTAAAACAGAACTACAGAATAGTTCTAAGAACAGTGCATGAATCCTCTAATTTATCAGTTGATAAATTCCATCCTGTTGATCTATCTAACCATATTGTTTTAATTATTATCCCCTTGACCCCCAAAATATGTGACCATAACACAGTCATCAAATTAAGACATTTAGCAATGATATGGTACTAGTATGTAATACATCTTTTATATTCAAATATTACTAATTATCCAATAATAACCTTTAGAGTGATTGTTTTCCAATCCAGGATCATGAATTTTAAAGAAATATTTTGCAGAAGTGGATCTTCAAGAAAGGAATGGTAAATCAGTGGACACTAGGGAGCTGTAGGGTGTTGGAAAAGTAGAAAATCAGAGAAAGAAAAGAAGAGAGAGGTAACAGCAAACAGCATAATAATTAAAAGCATGGATCTGTACCCTAGCTCCACCACTGAATGGCCGTGTGACCTTGGGCAAGTTACTCAAGCTTTCTGTGCCTCAGTGTTCTGAGCTCTAAATGGAGTTAATACTACTATTACTTACCCCAGTGAGTTGTTTTGAGGATTAAATGATCCAATATATGTAATATATATATATGGGCCTGGGACTTATGCATTATAAATGTTAGTTATATTTTATTAAAGAACTCATTTATGGTACCTTTCTGTTACTTCTAGCACCTCTTTTCTTGAATGACTAAGGACTACATGGTGATACCTCCCAACCCAAGACCTTCCACTTGACAAATCCTCCCTACGATGGACCGCACACTTCAGGCCTTTCCTCACTCCCATCTTATCTTACTCTTAGACTCTCCCCAGCTTTCATTCATACTCCTCCCTGGAACTGGAGATAAATTCTTGCATGCTAAACATACTAGGCTTATTATACAATGTTTTCTCAAATTTGTAATTTTTACTGCAGAGATATAGTAGTGACAACTTTCATGAACATGTACATACTCACATGTGTTCATGAAGTTGTAGTATGTGTTACTCTGAAAGATTAGTAAAGCAAGGGTAAATCACTAAGAACACCAAAAGAAGAGAATCAGAATGAAATTGCTAGCTTCCTTATTCAGGAACAAAACATTTAAATTTAGTGTATGTTACAAACAGTCAAAACTGCACAAAACTTATGAGAAGGAAGGACTACTGAGTATGGCATCCTGCCTCCATGGTGCTAACAACTCCGTAGAGATAAGACATACTCACCTAGGAACAACCAGATGATGATACTTTACTGTAAGAATAAAGCATGAAACTGAAGTACAGAGACAGGAGTTCAGTAAAGGGAAATCTCTATGTACCAGATAATTCACTGAAGAACAATCTTAACCAAAAGCATGTCTTTTAGGAAGTCCAAAGGTTTTCAATGATAACAAATTACGTGAGGTCATGAACAAATCCACAGTCAAAAAACTTTGGGAAACTCTAATTAACCATATCTCTTTATTACAGATCTTCTCAGAGCCATTATAGAATGTAAATGCATATAATAAATCTCAGGAGCAAATAATACACAAAATATATTTGTTTAGGGTGCTTTTTTCCCCTGTGACTCACCCAAGACTAGCATACTAAAGCACACTCTTTAGAAAACAAGAAGCTAAAACTGAAAGACAAATGAGCACATGAATGAGGAGCTAGTAAGGTGCAGACATGGAAACAGCAGGGAGGAGGCATGGCATGTATTAAGGAAATGAGAAATCTGAGTTGCCTGCAAGAAGGGGATCTCACCAGAAAAAAGGGAGAAAATAGAGGACTTGTTGAGTCAGGCTGGTGGGCCTGAATTAACAACTGGACATTATATATTCACCAATGGCATCACTTCACAGGAAATAGATGGGGAAACAGTGGAAACAGTGTCAGACTTTATTCTGGGGGGCTCCAAAATCACTGCAGGTGGTGACTGCAGCCATGAAATTTAAAGATGCTTACTCCTTGGAAGAAAAGTTTTGACCAACCTAGATAGCATATTAAAAGCAGAGGTATCACTTTGCCAACAAAGGTCCGTCTAGTCAAGGCTATGGTTTTTCCAGCTGTCATGTATGGATGTGAGAGTTGGACTGTGAAGAAAGCTGAGTGCCAAAGAATTGATGCTTTTGAAGTGTGGTGTTGGAGAAGATTCTTGTGAGTCCCTTGGACTGCAAGGAGATTCAACCAGTCCATCCTAAAGGAGACCAGTCCTGGGTGTTCATTGGAAGCACTGATGCTGAGGCTGAAACTCCAATACTTTGGCCACCTAATGTGAAGAGTTGACTCATTGGAAAAGACTCTGATGCTGGGAGGGATTGGGGGCAGGAGGAGAAGGGGACGACTGAGGATGAGATGGCTGGATGGCATCATCGACTCAATGGACATGAGTTTGGGTGAACTCCAGGAGTTGGTGATGGATAGGGAGGCCTGGCGTGCTATGATTCATGAGGTCGCAAAGAGTCAGACACGACTGAGCGACTGAACTGAACTGGAGTGAATGTCACGAAACCTGGCTGCACATTAGTGTCACCAGGGAAGTTTTTCAAAAATACAGATTCATAGGCTTTACTTCAAACCATCTAAGCCAGATGCTGCGCTGTATTTGGCCTGCTGACATGCACCTGGAACCCTGTGCTACAGATAGTGGTGCATCTCACTAGAAGCCAAGTTCAGCCTCGATTAATCTGGTGGAGATGAGGATAAAGGATGGAAGAGTACATTAAAGAGAAGCTGGACAAACAATGAGGAGAAGCCCATACGGTGGTAAATGACAGCATAAGAAAGCAATGGTTAGAGAAGCAAGTTAAGAGTAAGATTGCAGATTATATATTGTAATTGGTTGATAAAGATTTAGGGGATCAAATTTAAACTATCATCTGTAAAATAGCCAGCTAGTGGGAAGCTGCTGTATAACACAGGGAGCCCAGCCTGGTGCTCCGTGATGACCTAGAGAGGTGGGATGGGAGCCAGGGGGAGGCGATATACATAATTATGGCTGATTCCTATTGTTGTATGGCAGAAACCAACATAACATGCTAAAACAATTATACATCAATTAAAAAATAAATAAATTTTAAAAACTAAAAGGAGGAGGGTCATATAAAGGCCATTTTTGTAACTCCAGTTTGAAATTAATTACTCAATACCAGATAATAAATAGATTAAGTCCTCATCCAGATTAATTAAGATTCCCATGAATTGTGGCAATGTCCTATCACTTTGCCCCCTGGAGTTCAGCTTGAATCTACCAAGTTTATCCCACAAAGAATATAACTTTCACACTAACACTCTTCTAACCTTAGTCAGTATTAAGGAATGTTGGCCACCAAGTATGGAATCACCAACATTACTCATTTCATTTATCCTTGCATTAAATGGAATCGTATTTATACTCTGAGAGATTAAAAATATCATATTCCTTTCTGTGCCACCCAGTGCCCTGGATTCCTGGACATGAAGTCTCAGTCGTCTTACTCCCCCAACGGGAACAATCCTGATAAAATGTTATTAAGAACACACAGCTCCAAACCACCTCATAAAGATGTAAAGATATATTAAACAGCATTCCCAAACTTTATATTCTAAAGTCCCATCAGTCAGCTATTGTACATCAATTATCAACTAATTAGTACAGAGTGCTTATGCTGACCTTTCTGTTCTCTCTTGTAATGATTTGCCAAGTTAACTGAAAGCTGCTTTGCTCCATAGAGACTCTTAGTGAAGCAAGAGTGTTAAATAAAGTTCACCAACAATTAGCCTAAAAAACCAAAGAGGAAATGTAAGCACATTTTACTGCTTTTCCCTGGACCAATTTTCTAACAATCCCATGGGACAAGAGCAGATACATTTGTTAAATAAGCAAACCATTACTCTGAAAAGCTGAAATACCAGTACTGGCATAAACTCGTTGCTCACTGATGAGGTATTCATTTATCTGTGCTCCTGCTCTGTGCTATAGTATATACTCTAGGGATTCCAGACACACAGATAAGTTAAACAATTCTTGCTTACTATAAAATCTAGTAGACTTACATCAAGGCTTACACATGTGATTAATCTATAAAGAAATATGAATTCAAGGTGAAATTACACTTGCTCTGTAAAAGAGGACTTCCATGAATATAAGAAAAGATGAGAAAAAAAAGAGGAATGAAACATACTTTAATGGGAAAACTGCCTCAGTTTCCCCAAAACCATGAACAGAACACATTTATTAAGCAGTACTGTGGGCTTAGTGCTGTGCTATACTAATGGAGGCCTAGGCCATTAGGTATTCCCCCAAAGAGCTTCTGACCAGTAGGAAAGAGTATTAATCAACACATGAAATGATTAAGAAACACCTAATTTTTTTAAATTGAATGAAAGATCCTTTAACATCTACAGTGCTTTACAATTTTCAAGAAGTTTCACACATGGGATTTCATCTAATCCCATAATAACCTTTCCCCCTCTCCCTATATTGCCCCTCCTCTCTTCTCTTTTCCCACTGGTAATCACTGGTTTGTTTTCTTCATCTATGAGTCTGCTTCTTTTTGTTTTATTCACCAGTTTGTTTTATTTTTAGATTCTACATATAAGTGATATCATACAATATATGTCTTTCTCTTTCTGACTTATTTCCATTAGCATAATGCCCTCCAAGTCCATTCACATTGCTGCAAATGCAAAATATTATTCTTTTTATTGCTGAGTAGTATTCCACTGTGTGTGTGTGTACACATCTGTGTGTGTGTGTGTGTGTGTGTGTGTGTGTGTGTGTGTGATCTCATATCTTCTTTATCCATTCACCTGATGATAGACACTTAGGTTGCTTCCATACCTTAACAGTTGTAAATACTGCTGCTATGAACATTCGGGTGAATGTATCTTTTCAAATTAGTGTATTTTGGATATATACCCCAGAGTGGAATTACTGAGTCATATCCTGAGTGGGGAAGGTCACCTGGAGAAGGGCATGGAAATCAACTCCAGTATTCTTTTTTTAAAAATTTATTTATTTTAATTGGAGGATAATTATAAAATTGTGATGGTTTCTGTCATACATCAACATGAATCAGCCATAGATATACATGTGTACCCTCCATCCTGAGCCCCTCTCCCACCTCCCTCCCCACCCTATCCCTCTAGGTTGTCCCCAGAGCACCAGCTTGGGGTGCCCTGCTTCATGCGTCAAACTTGATTTTACATATGGTAATGTACATGTTTCAACGCTATTCTCTCAAATCATTCCACCATCTCCTTCTCCCACTGAATCCAAAAGTCTGTTCTTTATGTCTGTGTCCACTCCAGTATTCCCAAGGACAGAGGAGACTAGAAGGCTATAATTTATAGGGTTGCAAAGAGTCAGACATGACTGAAACAACTTAGCATGTACATAGTAGTTCTATTTTTAGTTTTTTGTTTTTCCAGTAGAGATGTTTGGATCTGAGAGTTGGACTGTGAAGAAAGCTGAGTGCTGAAGAATTGATGCTTTTGAACTGTGGTGCTGGAGAAGACTCTTGAGAGTCCCTTGGACTGCAAGGAGATCCAACCAGTCCATCCTAAAGGAGACCAGTCCTCGGTGTTCATTGGAAAGACTGATGCTAAAGCTGAAACTCCAATACTCTGGCCACCTCATGGGAAGAGTTGACTCATTGGAAAAGACCCTGATGCTGGGAGGGATTGGGGGCAGGAGGAGAGAGGGTGACAAAGGATGAGATGGCTGGGTTGCATCACTGACTCTATGCACATGAGTTTGGGTGAACTCCAGGAGTTAGTGATGGATAGGGAGGCCTGACGTGCTGCGATTCATGGGGTCGCAAAAAGTCGGACACGACTGAGCAACTGAACGGAAGGAACCTCCATGCTGTTTTTTTTCCATTGTGGCTGCACCAGCTTACATCCCCCAACAATGCAGGAGCGTGCCCTTTTCTACATATCCTCACATTTGTTATATGCGCTCTTTTGATGATAGCCATGGAGCTTCCCTCATAGCTCAGTTGGTAAAGAATCTGCCTGCAGATGCAGGAGACCCAGGTTCGATTCCTGGGTTGGGAAGATCCTCTGGAGAAGGAAATGGCAATCCACTCCAGTATTCTTGCCTGGAAAATCCCATGGACAGAGGAGCCTGGCTACAGTAGATGGGGTCGCAAGAGTAGGACACAATTTAGCGACTAAACATCACCACTCCGACAGGAGGAAACATCCAATCTTAAACTGAGCTGCCATGTTCCAAGCAAAGAAATAGATTAGACAAGAAAAAGAGCTCTTAACTGGAGGAAGATTGGTGGAGGAGGCGAAACTTGTCCTGAGCCTTTTAATGGCCTGAGGGGAGAGGGAAGTACGAAGAGCAGGTTTACCAAAGTGAAGTGAGAAAAATGTGCTTGGAAGAGAACTGGCAAAGCTGCCCTCTATCAAAACCTCTCACTGTATGGAACAATGACTGGGATCCCCTGTCAGATAGTAGGTGCTCAACAAATGTATGAATGAATAAATAATATCACTTTTAACAGAAATATACTTCAAGATCACAAAGTGAGAAGTTCCCTATTAAAAGTGAGCTATGATGTAGAAGAAAGAAAGAGATCCCTGGTGAATACAATTGTTGATATATCCTTATCTCTTAAGTCCCTGAAGAGCTGTAAATATTAGTTTGCTGCAACTCTCCTTATTCTCTATACATACACATCTTGACATGAAGGGAAAGTAGTCTAAGACAGTCAATGTAAATCACCAGAACTTGTTTTTAGGATCTAAGAGCTGGTTCTAAGGGAAAATCCCATTCAGTTCTTCATAACCAGGATATCTTCTTAGTATCTAAAAGTCATAACTTATACGGTCATCATTAAAAGCTACTGGGCTAACAGCATAGTAACTCCTCAGAACTGTCCAAAGAAACATATACTGTATCATCAATTTTTGTCATACATTCTACATAGGCTTACAAGTTCAAATGGGACGCCCAAAATCATATGACCCAAAGAAATGGGAAGCAGTTATGGAGATCACATTCTCCTATACTAAAAATTGTCACCCATATTTCTAAGAACCAGAAAATACTTGGCTTTCTGCATCCAGAAGTCACACATCATTGTTCAACTGTCTTATGAACAAGATATCTTTTGCTTCTAGGCTGTAGGTTCTCAACTTGTGCTCCAACGTCCATTCAATAGCCTAGGTATACGCAAGAAAATTTGTTGAACTGCTACTTGTATTTTGTGCTCCTTTGTCTCAGGAAAAATTATAAAAAGGTCAAAAGTAGACACTGCTTGATTTCATTATTTCTTTTAGTCCTGTGGGGAAGCCTAAATCCACTGAAATTACCCAGGTGCTCTGACTACCTCTGAAGAGAAAGCCAGAGGTAAGACTGCCCAAAGTTGGAAAGAACCCTAAGTAGTGAGGCAGCTCTCAGTGAAGGCAATGGGGGTGGAGAGAACATTGCTTGGCAAGCAGCAGACTTCCAGAGACCATGTGGGCTTGGTTAAGCAGGCACCTACCTCAGTAGTAACCTGGACCAAGAATCAGAAAAGCTCTTGGTATATTCTGCTCTATACAAAGACTCTGGGATCTTGTCTGTCTGGCAAGACACTGGGTACTCCAACCAACAATGACTGATATTAAATTTCAGGGTTTTGGAGTCTGATTTGTTTTCATTTAAAGGAAACAATTTAAAGAACTCTTCCAATTATGTGAGAGTTGGTAGAGTAAGTCACATCCACTACAGATTCAATTAAAATTAGAGAGATTGGAAGGCTGAAATATCTACCCTTTGGCTCAAGCAACTTGAAACTTGTCATTGTGTGAAATTATGTAACATTAACTACCAAAATATTTTTAAAATTCTAACATCACAAGTCTCAACACAGATAATCTGACTAAGGCCTACATAGTGTAAGTTTCCAGTGTGTCCTTTATTTAATGGCATTTTTGAACTTAGAACTAGAGTAATCCAAGCATCTTTGTAAATATATTTGGAATATGAGTTAATATTAATGTAATTGTGACTGTTTTATCTCTACACCTTAAAGGTGTTAAACTCAGACACTATATCAACAATAACTGAACAATAATAATGAAATTAGGTCAAATGAAAAGAACATCATATTCAATCCAAATTCTTTTTCATCAATACAAAAAAGCAATCATAACACAGATTGATGCCAATATGAAAAAAATCTAGATTAAAAGTGATGTTTGAACTCATACAAGTCAATACCAGAAAAACAACCCAATCAAAAATGGGCAAAGACCTAAACAGATCAAATGAAATATACAGATGGCTAATAAGCACATGAAATGATGCTTAACACTGCTCATTGTTCAGTTCAGTTCAGTTCAGTTCAGTCGCTCAGTCGTGTGTGACTCTTTGTGACCCAGTGAATCGCAGCATGCCAGGTCTCCCTGTCCATCACCAACTCCCGGAGTTCACTGTTAGAGAAATGCAAATCAAAACTACAAATAAGATTTCACTTCACACAGGTCAGAATGGCCATTATCATCAAAAAATCTACAAAAAATAAATGCTGGAGAGGATATGAAGGAAAAGGGAACTCTCTTACATTGTTGGTGGGAATGCAAATTGATAGAGCCACTATGGAGATTCCTAAAAAACTAGGAATAAAACCATCATATGACCCTGTAATCCCACTACTAGCCATATGCTCTGAATAAACCAAACTGAAAAAGACACTTATAACCCAAAGTTCATTACAGCAGTTCTATTTACAATAGCTAGGACATGGAAGCAACCTAGATGTCCATGGACAGATGAATGGATAAAGCAGCTGTGGTACAAATGTACAGTGGAATATTACTCAGCCATAAAAAAGAACACATTTTAGCTTCCCTGGTGGCTCAGAGGGTAAAGCATCTGCCTGTGATGCAGAAGACCCAGGTTCAATCCCTGGGTTGGGAAGATCCCCTGGAGAAGGAAATGGCAGCCCACTCCAGTATTCTTGCCTGGAGAATCCCATGGACAGAGGAACCTGGTGGGCTACAGTCCATGGGGTCACAAAGAGTCAGACACGACTGAGTGGCTATGCTTACTTACACTTAATAAGGTAGGTGAACCTAGAGTCTACTATACAGAGTGAAGTAAGTCAGAAAAAAAAAAAACATTTATCATATACTAATGCATATACATGGAATCCAGAAAGATAGTACTGATGAACCTATCTGCAGAGGAGCAATGGAGACACAGACACTGAAAACAGACTTATGGACATGGCTGGTGCAGGGCAGGGGAGAAGCAGAGGGTGGGAGGTATGGAGAGTAACATGGAAACAAATATTACCATATGTAGAATATATAGCCAACAGGAATTTGCTGTATCACTCAGGGAACTCAAACTGGGGAATAGTAACAACCTAGAGGGGTGGGATGGAGAGGGAAGTAGGAGGGATGTTCAAGTGGGAAGGGGCATGGGTAAACTTATGGCTGATTCATGTTGATGTTTGGTAGAAACCAATGCAATACTGCAAAGCAATTATCCTTCAATGAAAAATAAATAAATTCAATTTTTTAAAAGTGCTGCTTGTAATTTTTGGTGATCCATCTCCTAAAGCAAAGGCAACAAAAGCAAAAATAAACAAATGGGACTGAATTAAACTTAGAAGCTTTTGCACAGCAAAGGAACCCCTGACAAAATGAAAAGACAACCTATGGAATAGGGAAAAAAATATTTGCAAATGACGTGACTAATAAGGGATTAATATTCTATATATATAAACAGCTCATACAACCCAACATCAAAAAAACAAACAACTAGATCAAAAAATGGGCAGATATTTAATAAACATTTTTCCAAAGAGGAAATGCAGATGGTCAACATGAAAAGATGCTCAACTTCTCAAGTCATCAGGGAAATGTAAATTAAAACCACAATGAGACCACCTCACACCTATCAGAATGACTATCATCAAAAAGAATACAAATAACAAATGTTGGTGAGGAACATGGAACTCTGCTCAATGTTATGTGGCAGCCTGGATAGGAGGAAAGTTTGGGGAGAATGCATACATGTATATGCATGGATGAGTCCCTTTGCTGCTCACCTGAAAAGATCACAACATTGTTAATTGGCTATACTCCAGTACAAAATAAAAAGTTAAAAAAAAATGTTGACAAGGATGTGGAGAAAAGGGAACCTTCCTGCACTGTTCGTGGGACTATAAATTGGTGCAGTCACTGTGGAAAACAGCCTGGAAGTTCCACAAAAGTTAAAAATAGAACTACCATAAATAGAACTACCATGACCCAGAAATTCCACTCCTGGGTATATATCCAAATAGCAACACATGGCAACAAAACACTAACTCAAAAGATACATCCACCCCAACTCATAACAGCCCTATTTACAGCTACCAAAGTATGGAAGCAACCTAAGAGTTTATCATCAGGTGAATGGATAAAGAAGATGTGGCAAATACACACACATACACCCATATACAGACAATGGAATACTACTCAGCCAAAAGTTTGTTTTTACCATTTGCAGCAACATGGGTCACCTTGGATAGCATCATGCTAAATGAAGTAAGTCAAAAGAGAAAGACAAATACTGTATGATATCACATATATGTGAAATGTAAAAATACAACGAACTAGTGAACAACACCACTCATTGGGAAAGACTCTGATGCTGGGAGGGATTGGGGGCAGGAGGAGAAGGGGACAACAGAGAATGAGATGGCTGGATGGCATCACGGACTTGATGGACGTGAGTCTGAGTGAACTCCAGGAGATGGTGATGGACAGGTAGGCCTGGCGTGCTGCGATTCATGGGGTCGCAAAGAGTCGGACACGACTGAGTGAATGAACTGAACTGAGTGAACAAAACCAGAGTAGGCAATGGCACCCCACTCCAGTACTCTTGCCTGGAAAATCCCATGGACAGAGAAGTCTGGTGGGCTGCAGTCCATGGGGTCACTAAGAGTCGGACACAGCTGAGTGACTTCACTTTCACCTTTCACTTTCATGCATTGGAGAAGGAAATGGCAGCCAACTCCAGTGTTCTTGCCTGGAGAATCCCAGGGATGGGGAGCCCGGTGGGCTGCCGTCTATGGGATCACAGAGTCGGACATGACTGAAGTGACTAAGCAGCAGCAGCAGTGAACAAAACAAAAGAAGCAGATTCATAGAGAACAAACTAGTGGTTACCAACGGGAATCAGGAAGCAGAGAGGAGTTATAGAGGGGAAAAAGGTAATTATGGGATTATATGAAATCATGCAACAAATTTGAAAATTGCAAAGCACTATAGACTTTAAAGAATTTTTCATTCAATTAAAAAATAAGTAGTGCTTATATTCTCCCTAAAGTAATACTTTATTGTAGTATTATTACTTATCTGAGTTTGAATATGAAAGCTGAAAATAAATATGAATAAAAGTTGAATGTTAATTGAATTGAAACTTATTTCCTAAGTAATTTACAAATTCTTAGATGATAATTAATAATAAATCATAAGGAACATAAAAATATCTTATGGCTTTAAATATAAATAGGGAGGAAAGAAATTAAATCTCCCCCAATTCTCCAAACATCAATTAAGTAAAGGTCTTGATTTGGTGGTCAAAGTACCTCCTCTTTTGATTGCACCACATGAACCAAAGTATAAACAGCCAGAATTTGTTCTTCTCTTTATTCTAAACAGTCATAACCAAAAAATAATAATAATAACAAAGAAAGACAGATGTCTCACTATGATCTTCTTGCACAATTAGAGGAACATGAACTTCAATATAAATCTACAGTTTGAAATAAAATATTACAATAAATAAGTAAAATCACTGGGTAATAGTAGCTACTTACAATGAGCAGAAAAATTATAAAGATACTGCTAAAATATTTTCAATAAAGAACACTATTTAGGCAATCATCTTAGGTCATTCTAACTCTAAATTTTCAAAGTAGAGTCAATATAATTTGCTTCTACATAAATCTTCTTAGTGGGCTTCCCAGGTGGCTCAATGGGTAAAGAATCCACCTGCAATGCAGGAGACATGGGTTTGATCCCTGGGTCAGGAAGATCCCCTGGAGGAGGGCATAGCAAACCATTCTAGTATTCTTGCCTGGAGAATTCCATGGAAGCCTGGTGGGCTACAGTCCATAAGGTCACAAAGAGGTGGACATGACTAAAGCGACTGAGCACACACACACACACACACACGAACCTACTTAGTAGGTTAATAAAATTAGATAAATTTTAGCACTTAAAGATATACATGCTTCAGAGTCACAGTACTTTGAGAAACCAAGTTATATCTTAAAGTTGAAGAATTAATGAGAAAATAAATCACTTTCACCAAATTTCCCAGGTATCCTTTTCTTCTCTCTCATACTTGTTAAATACTAGATAACAAAACCTACTCTTTTAGGTACTTATCTTGTTAAATATCCAGAAAAAAATAATAAAGGAATTTATCTTTTCTTTAGTCTTCTGCTTTCAAGCACAGCAAGCTATTTATGGTGAAACCATCACAAATTTCAGAAGAGACTTTGCTCCATGTTCAAATTCTAGAACCAAGCCAATGAGAAAAAAAAGGTGGCGGGGCAGCTGGGGGGCAGAATAGAGAACATCTTCCTTCCTCTTTAAACACAGTAAGCACCTTTGTGTGGAGAGATTTTCCCATTATCTTCTTTCAAAAATGTGTCAATCAGAGTAATCTTGGGGAGGGTGGGAAGATATGGCAACAGGGATCCTTGTTATTGTACTTCAGTGAAGGTAAGGAGATGAAGATTGAGAAATCTTGTCCCGTGAATACTGGTTGCTCTGTCATCTGACACCAGTAGCGCAAGGAATTCTAGTAACACCTCCCTCTAGAGGAGAAAAGACTGGAGTCCGAAAGAAATTTGTAAAGACAATAATTCAGCCTAACTGACTTGTTTTTTGACACGTAGCCTTGAAAAGAACAAGTTTACCTCAGAAACTTGGCAAGTACAAACCGATTTTTTGATAAGTTTTAACGTGCATTTTACTAAATGCATAAAGAGACAGTGAGGGAGAGAAAGGCCAGGTATCCAAAGACAGGAAGGTTGTCAGGTTTCTCTTTTCTGTGTCATTTTTGTTTAGCCGGTCAAATGAAAATTCAAAACCATATAATTAGATGGCTGTTTATACATGATTAAGCATGAGCTCATTGGACTTTACATGCCAAAAAGTCAGAGATGTGGTTAAGGGCAAGAAGGAACTATTAATAAAAGGAAATAAAGCTGTAACACATTTTTCACTTATGAATAAAAATAATTCAAAGCTCTCTAGGTGGAAAAAGAGGGAAAAAATCAACCATGAGTAGGGGCAAGAAACCAGATAATTTTATAAATGGTTACAATTCATGACACATAGTACATAAGCCACTGGTACAAAAAAGCTTGATTTTCCTCCTCTAGGATTCTAATCCTATTTTTGTTTCCTGTAAACATAATTCACAATGAGAACATAACAAAACTTACCTGTATTATATTTCTTTAGAATTGTTCTGGGAAATATTTAAGCAAGAACATGTTGTTCATTTAAAAGAGTTACTTGTTCTCTTCATAACTGTCTCCACCAGTAATCCTCTCTGGAGAAACCAATAGCTGTCAGCTCCCTTGAAAAAGGCAAACATCTCTCATTTTTCACAACTGCAGAAATTTTCTTCCCAAAATGAAGTGAGTCCACCAAAAGCAACGTTGAAATAGCCATAACCTTCATAAAGATAAGGCTGACTTTCCTGGGTCCCCCAGAGAATCTCTGGTCTTAGATTGGGGCTTGTAAAAAGTGGTGAATCAATTTCATACAGAGATCAACACCAAGCTATAGGTGAGGTCAGTGGGAAAGTGTTTCAGATGACAGAGAGAATGAACTGATTCAGGATCAGACTACTTAGTCCATCTTAGGTAAGGTTTTCAAGCCACTATTACCATCTCTCCATACTGGGAAAGTACACCAATGCAGGTCACCTCCAGGCAAACTAGAGAGATGGTTCAATTGTGTGTGCTATTTTCTTAATCAAATAACTCTTTGGGTTGCTAATGCTGTCACTGCTGTGATATTACAGAGTTAAATGAGCAGAATGAGTAAAGGCCACAGGAAGCCCAATACAGTCTTTAAGACTGAAGCTAAAATGAATCTTAATAACATTCAAAAAGACTGTAATGCCTAAGAATTAAACATTGAATTTTATAGCCTGACTGTGAGAGCAACATCTCCAAGTCACATCAGTTCTTTTTCTGTCAGAGAGACCTTCCATCTCAACCCCTCTTTCTCTCTGCACCTCTTCTTCTATCCTTAGCCCCCCACCCCCACCCCACCCCACCCCCCCGCCACACACACACACTGATCATCAGCCAGTTTTGACTCCAGGAGCTATCTTCAATCCTTTATGTTTCTGCCCACTGGATTCTGAACAAAATATAGTTCATTTAAACCTATATGATAAACTATAAAATATGGAGATGCCTAAAAATCCCATGTCCAAGAAGCTCAGATGATCATAGAGTGCATATCTGAAAAGGCTCAGATATTTGAGACAAAGCACAATACTCACAACTAAATTGACAATTTTAACCTACAAAGCTTTATGCATTGTCTATGTGTCTTTTATAAAACGTGTACTTTGTTCTAAGGATATTTTAAAATTATTGACTAATTTGGTTAAATAAAGTTCTTGTGTGTATGTGCTCAGGCGTATCCAACTCTTTGCAACCCCATGGACTGCAGCCAGCCAGGCTTCTCTCTTCATGGGATTTTCCAGGCAAGAATACTGGAGTGGATTGCCATTTCCAACTCTAGGACATCTTCCCAGCTCTAGGACATCTTCCCAAGCCAGGAATCAAACCCACATCTCTTGCACTGGCAGGCAGATTCTTTACCACTAGCACTATCTAGGAAGCCCCATATAAAGTTCTTAACACACTCACTGAGTGTTAAAAGCCACCCAAAGCTGAGGGAACAGTACACCTGCACAAAAACTCTTTATGAGCCAGAAAGTTATGAATTTTTGTCCTTAATGTTAAAGGGGGAAATTTGCTAAATTAATAAATATTGATTACTTCAAACAGTTTAACATCTACTATAGTTTCAGATAAGAAATGTGATAATTTATTCCTGAACAATGTGTGGTATGTAACTCCAAACTGCCTTTCATCAATAATTAATATTAATAATTAACGAGGATAAACAACAAAAATACCATTTGGAAATGTTTCAGCCTGGCCCTTTCCTCATTCCACAGTCTGCCTATTGCCCCCTTTACCCTCTACGTGGGGTTAATAACTAAACTTCTCTCATCTCTGACATGCAACACTACCCAGCAGCAATCTTCCCAAGAATGTGCGCATGAACACTTACATTCAATCAATGTAAGATTGAAAAGAACAAAAGTCTTATCAGAGTCACCCGAATCTGGCAAACGGATTTCTAAATTAGCATCTGCAGTTTCAATCCACTCAACAGTGAATTGGGTTTTTCTCCAATAAGGACAGAACCCTGAATAAAGTTCACATCAGGCACCTATTCTCCTACCTACCTACGACAGAATGTCTTATGTCTTTAATATAGGGATTAGCTTAGTAATAAAAATTAAACAGTCTTGCAGATAAGCATAGTGGAAGGAGAGGATAAGCAAAAATTACTCATTTAAAAGAGGACAGGACCAATATGCTAGGATTCTATTTGGCATTCATTCTGAAGAGCATTCAGTTACATTACTCCTCTTTCTCCATTTTGACCATCTGCAGAATAATGTCTTGAGTCAAACACATTCGCTCTTATTGGTATAATCAAAGGCACTTCACCCACCATCTGCTTCTTACTTTTCTAGCCACTCTGTCCTAGCACTCACTCAACATTTACAATGTTAAAGTCCATTGAAATTCATCTCTTCCAGCCATTCATTCTTTCAGCAGAACGTTATGAAGGTAATATCCTAAGTCTCTAGAAGTTCAACATCATGGTATATTTTCATTTCTCACAGAAAATACAAATTCTATAATCCCTGATGGTCTTCCTCCATGTATCTCCATTCCATGCTTTACCATGATTCTTTTGAAAAGTGATCAGATTCACCAACAAAAGTATCTGCTTAGGTTATTCATGTTCTCAGGATGTTTGGTCACTGACATTTAAAAGTGTTTAAAAGTAAAAAGCTCTTCTACTGGGGAGCTTCCATAGGCAGTTTGTGTAAGAGTGTGGAGATAGAGGTGCTTATATATTTTTCTTGGCTGGGTGCCTCAGACAGCTGTGCTCAGAGTACTTTGCTTATACTTCCAGGGCTACCTGCTCTTTGGTTTCATAAAATAGAGCAGAGGGCTTGTACATTCAGGCACTGCTAGGACATTCAGCAAGGGGTGGTGTGCAGAGAGTAAAGCATCTAACATATGTAGCCTAAGAAACAATGTCTCTTTCAAGCGGAACTGCTGGTGAAGTCAGCCAGCACTGGCCGGCATGAACAATACTGGGCAGGTCATTAACTTGCCTGGTTCAGACGGCGATGAGCTCACCCACCTTTCTGGAAGTGCTATTTTAGCTGCTGAGTTTATACAAATAAAACCCATAATTTTCTAATGGCTAAACTAGGAATGTGTTCGAAAATAGCTCTCTGAGAACCCTGCAGAAGCCACACAGGGAACTCACGAAGGTGTGTCTGCTGTTGTTCAAGTTTGCACACATCTTTATAATCGCTACATATGTATTACCTTGAAAATAAGCAACCACATAAGTAACAGCAATTTTAAAAAAATGTGGTTAATGCATTGTGTTTTCTCCCTCTCTTTCTTTTGCAGAGGAAAAAATAAGTTAGTTGTTAACTACACAAAGGAGTTAACATTTAACTTTGAATACTGAGAATGCTTTAGCTCTCAACCCCTCCCCCCTTTTATTATAGTGAAAATAGGTTCAGGAAAACTCTTACTAATTATTGCAGATCCTAGACTAGATCTAGCTCTGTTAGTTTCCTTGCTGTGTTCATAGGAGGCCCTTTCATACATATGCCATTCCAGGAGTTGGGAATCCCTGCCCACTACCTCTAATAACCCTACAATCCCCAACTCCCATCATTAAAGATCAGCTAACATGCTATTCCCTCCTTGAAACAAACCTTCCAGAGTCCTGCCTCCTATTCCAAGTTTCAGGTGCTTTATCCCTCCTCTAAAATCCCAGGTAATGTTATTGTTGCATCTTTTATGTTACTGATCCCTTCTACTTTATATATTACCTGTACCTTTATCTTTCCCTCTTATACAGGGAAACTGGCAGGAACGTTAGGATGGAAAACTTACCTTATCTACCTTCAGCCCCAACCCCTCACACCCAGATCCCATCTTGCTCAGGGCAGACACTAACTAAATGAAAATGCACAGGTAATGCCCATACCTTTTACTGTAAATACTGAGCCACTTTCCACAGGTAGATGGGGAGAAAGGCTAAAAGGAGAAAAGCATTTTATTATTTAAAACAAGGAGATCACTGGGAGGCCCAGAGTGAGGGTGGAGAAGACCTCTTTTCTGTCGCCCCTGCCTTCCTAACCTATCCTCCTCTTTCGTACCTCACAGGCGGACTCTACACCTCATCACAGACACAGTCTCTCTCCAAGGACACAGCCCTTTCCAAACTGTTGGACTTGTCGCCTTTCTGTGAAGCCCTCCATGAAAACAAAAGTATAAGAAACCTCTCTCTACTCTCCCTCTTATTCAGTTCAGTTCAGTCGCTCAGTCATGTCTGACTCTTTGTGACCCCATGAATCACAGCACGCCTGGCCTCCCTGTCCTTTACCAGCTCCCAGAGTTCACCCAAACTCACGTCCATCGAGTCAGTGATGCCATCCAGCCATCTCATCCTCGGTCGTCCCCTTCTCCTCTTGCCCCCAATCCCTCCCAGCATCAAAGTCTTTTCCAGTGAGTCAACTCTTTGCATGAAGTGGCCAAAGTATTGGAGTTTCAGCTTTAGCATCATTCCTTCCAAAGAAATCCCAGGACTGATCTCTTTTAGAATGGACTGGTTGGATCTCCTTGCAGTCCAAGGGACTCACAAGAGTCTTCTCCAACACCATAGTTCAAAAGCACCAATTCTTCAGTGCTCAGCTTTCTTCACAGTTCAACTCTCATGTCCATATTTAGCTATTCATAAATATCACAAAGAAGTCACACAGGTTACCTAGATATTGACTTGGTGATCATACCTCCTCACCAAGAACTTATACTTTTAGTACTGTTTCTGCTACTACTACAATAATAATAACTCTGTACATTAAAAACAAAATGGAAGCTAACATTAGTGGAAGATTCACTTGGTACCAGGATTCCTGGCTCTGTGCTTGGATTAACCAGTCAACTTACACAACAACCCTAATTATTACCATCCCATTTCACAGTGGAGACAACCTAAGGTTCCAAAAGTAGTAATTTGATGAGTGAGGATTCAAACTCAGGTAGCCCTGCTCCAAAAATACACAAAGGTGTCCATGAGCTCATATATTCTTGACCATCACCCTCCACATGACAAGACAGACAGTATTATTAATAAATGGGGAGAAGATAGGACAAATGGAAACTGATTCTTCTCTCCCAAAGCTGGAACAAACACTCACTCACAGCTTCCCACATCTTGGTTTCCATATATTAGCAACAGTAAGGAACCATACTTTAATTTGTCCCCTGTAGGTGCCATAAACGGTATCACACATGCCAAGTATAAGATAACGCTATTCTAACCTTTACAGCAGTAGTTACACGTTCTTTATATAACCCCACTCACTTTCAGGAATTTTGGTACATAAAATCAACTTCATTTCTTCAGTCACTCAGTCAGGGGTTAAATTGCATAGAAAGAGAAAGAAAGTAAAACAGATGAACAGAATTACAACACAAAATGACGTCTGCTAAAATAAGGTAAGATCCAAAAGCTGTTAGAACATGGAGAAGACAACAGTGATGACGATTACAATAACAACATTTAGGAACACAACACAAAAGTAAGCCTCTCCACGAATCTTACTGTAAAAAGCACTGGTTTTTCTATTGATCTATAGTCTTGTATGCACAGTTCATCAGGATAAATATTTGAGATGTAAGAATATGATAGATACTTGCATACACATGTATACACACATACACACACACTCACACAGAGGAGCACAAAGACAGTTACACAGTGTGTCAAGCTCAACAAAAGTAAATATGAGATGTGCCTTGAGGGGACAACCTCTTATGAAGTTCAGTAGGGCTCCTTTCTACTAGAAATCTCAACCTGAATTAAGAACAATATAAACGAAGCCTTTACAGGGAATCTTTTCTAAAATTCTGCCTTAAAATTCCATCTTTCAAAACTGCACTGACCTAAAAGCAGAGTCTAACCAGCCACCAACTGTCCCCAGACATGTGGCTGCTCTCTGCTCTCACTGCGAAATAAAAACAAGGTAAAAGGATGTGGATGTATAGGTGGGCAGGGGCAGCAGTATGGGGATGAGAAGGCTCCATGCCTTCTGGAGCCAAGTCATAACACTGGGAGGCTAAGTTTGGTTTGTGGCTTTGTAGCTGTGTGAACTTGACCAAATCACTTAGATTAAATTTCCCGCCAGGCATGGCTTAGTGAGAACATATAATGAACTATCTTGCTCCTGGCCTGGCACAAACCAAATACTCAATAAGTACTCATTTCCCTTCTTACCCACAGATCACACTAAAAATCTTTCATCTCTCATAATCTAAAAGACTATCTTCAAACCAGAATAGATAATGAAATCATTTCAAACGTTTCCCTCATGAGAAAATGATGTAGGCATGCTCCCACTGTGCTTTGAATTCACAGATTTATATGTCAAGAAGAACTAATAGAGATCATGTTTCCAATCTCCTTATTTTACAAGTGGTAAAACTCAAGCTCAGAGAGGTAAAGTGACTTGTCCCAGGTCACACAGCTATTTAATTGCAAAGTCAGGATAAAAACCCAAGTGATTAGCACCCAACCAATCCCACTTTCTACTTCATCCTACTACATTCACTGGACTTGCTTAATAGCGCAAATACCTCTGAGGCAGTCAAAAATGTCTTTTGTTTTCGAAACGGAATGAAAATGGCAGATGGAAAATTCCCCTTCCACCATGAGTGCTGAGTTTGGGACAGGAGTGTTCATGAGGAGATGAAAAGCCAGAGGAGAAAAGGAGTAAGTACAAAGGAGAGAATAAAGAATGAAAAAGGACACAGAAACCCTCTATTTGCCCCCAACTCTATTCCATTTGAGTCCACAAATTTTAATCTAGAAATGCCCCAGCCAGATTCCCCTCCCTTTTATCTACAAGCCTAGATAGAGGATAAAACAGCCACCACTCTCCCAGATTAGACAAAATGTATGAATTTTCAGGATGAAAGAGTAATGAGATTGTTTACCTTCAATAGTTTAAAAAGAGGTTCAGTTTGAGTTTGCTCAAATCACCTTAAACCTTGGGTGTCAGTAGAACCACTGCTGAACCACAGGTTTTAGTGGAACCAGTGTCTGCTTATTTACCTGCCAAATATAAATTTGCCATGGAACCAATGTTCAGGCTGCTTGGGACAGCAAGCACCTTGTTAAGGAAAAGGAAAAAAATAATCTAATTTTAGCATATCAAACTTGACAGCATAATTTTTAAAATATTCCCATCTCAAAGGAAGTTTGCAAGCAGTGAGTGAGGCTATGAGATTATTTCCAGGTATAATAATAATTGTAGAAGACTATCCAGTTAGCAGTTAAGCACTGAGGGAATTCCTTTGCATTGTGGCCTTACTGTCTTTGTTCTGAAGAAAAATTCTGCCTTCAGGAGTCTAAAATAATGAAAAGGTTCTTCAGTAAGTCAGTGAGAGTTTGGAGGGAGTCCCCATGGCACAGGGACCTTGCCTGGTAATGAAGCGTAAGAACTGTCTGTTCCTAGTTTAACTTGCTCATACCTTCCACAGCAGGGGGGAACCCTGGTTGAAGCCGTGACCGAAGGAGACCCTTTGGGAAATAACAGAACCAGAGGCAATTTGGGTTCAGATCCTTAGTCCTCCTTGGGCCAAACTCTTATCTATAGGCCTTTCCAAAAAAAAAAAAAAGAAGTAGAAAAAGAAATCGTTATATAAAATTAAGTTCTATTCAACAAATATTTATGGGATGCCCAGCTGACATGGGCTTGTACAACTGGAAACCAGAACTTTAAACCCTCCAAACTCCATATCTCACTTACTCAACCAAATAGTAAGACAATTTTTCCCCATTGCTCTTCATACCTTTATTAGTTGCTACTTCTGTAGCCAGTAAAAGCTCTGCTTCCTCCGACATCATTCAACTTACAGTTGTGTGAACCTCAAGAAGGCAGAAAGCAGTTTAATCAAAGGAAGAGCTTTCTAAAAAGCAGAAGTGACTTGGGAACACTTGGTAAGACAGAGTTCTCGTCCCTGAAAGAATACAAGGCACGGTTGCCAGGATATTCCTGAGAATGTAGAAGGGAAAGGAACTGGAAGAGAACATTTCTAAGGTCATTCCCCACTGTACGAAACACCCCAAAAGACTTAAACCACAGTGTCAACTTTCATGTTTTATGTAAATTATAAGAAATTTCAACATCTTCATCCAGTGGCTTTTCTGTGAGTGTGCTTCTTTCTACTCTGGGCTTCTACTGTGTGACACAAGGCAGGTAAATTAACTTCTCCAGGCCTCACATTTATCATCACTTAAATGAAGGCAAGAGATTAAGTAATCTCACAAATCCTCTCCAGCTCAAACATTTTCTGGTGAACATTGACTTTACCCTCTCTCCTTTTTACCAAATTAAATTTAGGAATTCTATATACCATGAGGTGAGGTTGCTCAATCGTGTCCGACTCTTTGCGACCCCATGGACTATAACCTACTAGGCTTCTCTGTCCATGGGATTCTCCAGGCAAGAATACTGGAGTGGATTGCCATTTCCTTCTCCAGGGGATCTTCCCGACCTAGGGATCTAGCCCGGGTCTTCTGCATCGAAGGCAGGTGCTTTAACCTCTGAGCCACCAGGGAAGCCCTCTATATACCATAAAATCCCTTAAAAATCATCATATAGGAAAAGAAAAGTACATGAACGTGACAATACATAATATAAATATGACAAAAGCAATAGATTTCTTATGCATGATCAATTATGAATTTCAAAACATAATCAAAGAAGTTTAATTTAAAAATACCCAAGATTAGCATGTAATAGGAAAAGAATGACTTCTTGTTCTGAAGACATGAAAAAAATCTATATACCCATTCTTAGGTGAGAAAACTAAACATAGTAAGTATGTTGATTCTTCTAACCTATTTCACAGACCTAATGCAGGGTTTCTCAGCCTCTGCTTAATGACAGTGTGTGCCTTATTATTGTGCCAAATAATTCTTTGGGCTTTTTTAAGGGAGGGAGGGAGACCATGTGCATTGTAGGATGTAGGCCAGCATCTCTAACCTCTACCCATTCAATGCCAGCAGCACTCCCCAAGTTGTTGATAATCAAAGCTAAATGCTACCCAGACATTGCCAAACATCCCCAAGGGATAACAACGCTCAAGTGGGGAACAGTTGATTAATGCCAAGTCCTAAGTGGACCTTCTCTATTCACTACCTGACAAAGGACTCTAAAGTCCATATGAAATAATAAACTATACTAACAGTCAAGATGGGTTTGGGTGGACTCTGGGAGTTGGTGACGGACAGGGAGGCCTGGCGTGCTGCTGTTCGCAAAGAGTCAGACACGACTGAGCGACTGAACTGAACTGAAGTGAACGGTCAAGAAGTCTTTTAAAAAGAAGATAAATACATTATGCAGCTCTGAAAGTAAAAAGCTGAAACATAGAAGGAAGAATAGTTAAACTGAACAAAGAATTAGACAGAAGAAAAAGATCATGACCTCAGTTAACTCAGATATATAACAACTAGCATATGATGCCATTACAAACAAGTAGGAAAAAGGAGATTCTTCATTAAATAGTAGTGGAACAACTCTTTATTGTTTGAGGAAAAAAATCCAAGCTAACTCCATATTCACACTATGTATGTTCCAATTATCAATTGCTAATATAACAAAGTACCCCCAAAACGTAAGGTCTTTAAAGCAACAATTTATGATTATCTCCTGTGGTTCTGGGAGTTGACTAGGCCAGCAAGGCACCAGTCACTCTAGGTCTCTCCTGCACTGCAAGTCAGATGTCAACTAGAGCTGCTAAGCTTCTAAAGCGGTTCCCTCATATCCTAGTTGTCATTGGGAACATCTAAACATGGCCTCTGCGTATGGCTTGGGCTTCTCACAGCACAGAGGCGGACTTTTAGCACGTTTAAGAGCCATGCCTACCACAGGCACAGCATTACTTACGCCATATGTTGCTGGCCAAAGAAGTCTCAGGACTCACCCAAATTCAAAGAGGTGAAAAAAATAAACTGGTAAATAAAGGAACTGGTAAAGTCACACTAAAGAAAAGCACGTGGAATGGGAAAGATGGCTTCAGTCATCATTTGAAAATATGATCAGCCATAACATACTGAAATAAAGTCCAGGGAAATTAAGAGCTAAGTATTATCAATAAATATTTATAAAGATAAAATATAAAATAACTGAAATAAATATCTAAGACTTTTTAAATTTTAGGATGCAGAAGGCCTAGATAAATAGATATAACTACAAAAGTATTTTAGCTCAGAAAGTACCATAAACAAAATTGAAAAGCAAACAAAAGACTAGGCAATTACCAGCATTTTATATAACAAAGCATTATGGACTTAATATGTAAAGAGGCCTTACAGATCAATAATAAAGACAAACATTCCTATGGAAGAAAATGTCAAAAGACATAAACAATTCACCAAAAAAGAATCCAGCAGATAAGACATAAAATAGACACTCTCAATGTTCTGCTAGCAGATTGAGTAGAAAGTATAAAACGTGATCTAACCTATCTGGGAACCAACTTGGTAATACAGTCAAGGGTATTTAAAATGGTCACTAGACCCAGTAATCTGCCATCATTTAAAAAGATATTTGTGATAATACAGCTTTAACAAAAAGAAACCAAACTTAAATATAGTATACTTCTCACACACATAAAAAATATCCAGTGTACTTTCAAAGAATACATAGGGAAAGTTCATACCCTAAGGCAGACAAAGAAAATACAAGAAAACAAAACTTTGTTTAGATATTTATTACCACTATTATCTATCATAAGATATCCATACATATTTATTTCCTAAATATTAACAAAGGATACCTCTGTATCTGGGGAATACTGATACAAGTAGATGGTTTTATATTGTTCTTTATAATTTTTAGTATTTAAAATTTTTTCTATGGTAAACATGTATTTTTATACTCGGGGGGTGGGGGGTGGGGAAAGCTATTTAAAGTAAAAATACTACTATTGATGGATGAAAAACTGAAAAGGTCACATGTTACTAAGTTATTGCTGAAAGACTAAAAAGCAAGTAAAAAGTAAGAGAATAAACACGATTGTGCAGCCAGTGATATCAGGGACAATTACACCCCGGAACCAGTGACCCATTATATGGCCCATTTGGTCTGCAATCAAGTCATTTTCCCAAGCTTATGACCTGGCCACGACACAGATTCTCATGTAGTTGTTCAATGTGACTGCTCTATAAACTTTTCGTCTTACCCTTTCAATATTCAGCCCATTTGTTTTCTTTGCCCAGTGGATATCTGAAAATATCTTCTTCAGAGCTTTATTCTTTTCATTTCACCCCCATTAAAATGTACATATCCTTGTTAAGGACAACACTTTAAGCTGCCAAGAGTCACTTACACCAAAGTATGAATAAATTTCAAACTCTTTTTTTTAATTTATTTATTTTAAATTTATTTTTACTGTATTTTGCTTTACAATACTGTATTGGTTTTGCCATACATTGACATGAATCCGCGATGGGTGTACATGAGTTCCCAATCCTAGACCCCCTTGAGGAGTGCCCAGGATGTCTTAGAGAAAGAATGAATATTTTTTAAGAGAGAAAAGGATATCAGATGGGAGTCTAGAGGGTATCTGAGACAAATTATATCCTCCCCTAACTGTGACTTCCCTGAAGGGTATTCCTGAAATGTCCTTCTCTACCTTAATCTGCAATGGTTCTCAAAGTGCAATGCCTGAACTAATAGCATCAACATCACCTGGGGACTTGTTAGAAATGCAGATTCTAGGACCCACCCTATAACAACTGAATCAGTAGGGCCAACCCACTGGCATTTTCACAGGCCCTTTCTGAAATGCTAATGCACATTCAAGTTCAAGAAGTATTGCTCTAATGTCCATTAGAGTGCCTGCCTCTCTATCATTCATATGCATTATTACCATGGGTTTTAATGATTTGCCAAACTCTTTTATTAGTATATCATTTTCAGAAAGCTGTATGTGGAAATTATAAGCTACTCATCAAGAACTAAACTCTGTGATAATAAGGCAGAGAATAGGTGTCCATGGCTGAGTAGGTAGCCACTGGATAAAAAGGAAGATGACCAATGATAAAGGTCAGTGTGAATGCTCTGTTAGGGTAGTTTTCCTCCCAAATTGCTGCAACTTGCAACAACCACCAAAGTCAGAGTGGTTTTGTTTTCTTTTTAAAATTGGAGCTCTCAACAGAGCATATCTTCACATACAGTTGAAAAAAGTCCAAAAGAATTCCTATTGCACAATTAAATGTTCATCTCATATTATTTAGTTTAGCATCCTTGGTCTTTCTTTGGAAGGGAAAGGGGAGGGAGGAAGATGCATATTTTTAGAACGAAGGAACAATTTATCATTCAATCAAACAGCACAGAGGTTTAAATCAAGTGTGTGGAAATAATATGTTGTTATTACTAGTCTTAACTCTTCTAAATTATAACCTATAAACCCTGCAATGCTTGACTTAAATATCCCATCCACATTTGCAGGAAATCTAAATGGTTATTTCCTCTTTTATTGCATGCATTACAGAAGGATTTACTGTTGCTCCACAAAGCACATATGAGGAGCATGTTATCCAGGATGTCAGTGTAACCAGGCACGATTGATAAGCACACAGCTCACATCACATATGTATTCTGGGAGCCTTTATGTGCAGTTAATTAGTTTAGCTATTGCTTTCATGGTTCATTTAGGAGCTTCATGCTTCATTAAATATCAATAAATTGTATCCTCAAAAAACCTTTTCAGTAAAAATACGATTGTGTCTTCAAGTGATAATCTTGTTAATGGATGTATATATTGCAAGCATGTCTATCAGGAATGACAAAAAACTCTGAATTGCCATGGCTGCAGGACCCTGAAGAAACATGAAAATTTTATTCTATGGTTTAAAACACATGCCTCATCCACACATATTTTCTTACAGTAGGAGAAAAAAATCTTTTTAACTTTCCAAAAATGATGCTTCTTTTAAGTTTCTATTTTTATTTCATCAAGAATGCCTACTTAGGTTTCATAAGCTCCTTTTATCCATTACATCAATTCCAAGCTCTCTTTATTGGAAAGACAAGCTTTCAGCAACTTCTCATAGCATGAAGAGAAGTTTTCAGGAAACATGTGTTCTCCACTTCCCTGATACATGCATCCAGAGAGGCTAAGGATCATGATTACTGGGCTTATCCTGTCAGGTATTAAGTCAGCTCTATCAGTGAATGGTCTGGGCTGTTCACTGAATGCCAGGAGCAGGTGGGTCAATTGAGGAGAGTCTGGGTGAGGAAAGAGGAGCTTCACCTACCTAAGCAGATGGTCCAGTTCACATATCTTCTCTGTGAAGACATTCTCAACCTCCTCAGACACGAAAATTATCACTCTTTTCCTTACTTTTCTATCAGTTCAGTTCAGTTAAGTCGCTCAGTCATGTCTGACTCTTTGTGACCCCATGGACTGCAGCACACCAGGCTTCCCTGTCCATCACCAACTCCTAGGACCTACTTAAACTCATGTCCATCGCATCAGTGATGCCATCCAACCTTCTCATCCTCTGTCATCCCCTTTTCCTCCCACCTTCAATCTTTTCCAGCATCACGGTCTTTTCCAATGAGTTGGCTCTTTGCATCAGGTGGCCAAAGTATTGGAGTTTCAGTTTCAGCATCAGTCCTTCCAATGAATTTCTATACCTCTTTGTTAACGCTTCCATTATGGATCGTATTATAATCTATTATAGTTATCCATTCATTCATTCATCCACTCATTCAACAAAATGGTGAATGAGACGTGTAAGACCTGCTTTTTCATAAAGTGTGCATTTTCATGGTGAGGAGATACACAATGAAACAAACGGATAAATGGACAAGGTAATTTCAAATAAGGATAAGTACCGTGAAAACAGAAAACAAATAGATGGGCTTAAGAAGATGAGCAGTGGTGGGAGGGTGTTACTTTGGACTGAGTAGCAGGAAGGCCCGTGAAAGAGATGGCTCATAAGCTGAGACACAAATGGTGAAACTAGCCATGCAACAACATGGGCAGAGTCCTAAGCAGAGGAAGCTGCCAAGTACAAAGACCTAAAGGCTGATCCAACTTAGCATGCTGGAGAAAGGAAAAGAAAATTAGGCTGACTGAACTGTACTCAGCCAAAGGGGAGCATGGTACTAGACGAAGATGGAGATGACTTAATCTTTTGACTTAACACTACAGCTCCTAGAAAAGAAGCCCTGTGTCTCACACGAGTTGGTAGTTCTACTCCTTAGTCTCATATATGACATATGATCAACAAATCTGCATTGAATTAATAAAGTAAATGAACCATTTCTCAAGGTCATATGTGAAATACTGAGGAATTTTTTCTCTTGCTTTGTATAATTTGCCTTCTCACAGCCCCAACTTTCAACACGGATGATCATGATCTACCTATGCAAAGATAACATGTCATGGACTCTTAATGCTGGAGAAGGTTCTTTTAGTCACTTTTCCATCAGTAACGATGAATTTGTGCTTGGAAATCGCTGATGGTTCTTGTGACCAAGAATGACATATGTTCAGGAGAGGAGAACCAGGAGTTAAAAGGCAAACCAATAAGGTTGCAATAAGTAGCTTGGAAAAGCTCAGACTCATGCCCTGAGATTACTTATTTATTGATATTTAGTACTTAAATTCAGCCAATAATGAACAACCAAGAATTAACATTAATGTTAATGTCATCACTGTTATCATCATCATTGTCAACACTCTGAACATGAAATAATACAAATCAACTTTTCCAGTGGACTCTATTATCAGGATGGAGGAAGAAAAAGAAGAAAAGGAGACAGCTTACTAGAAATACTTTCATTTCTACTCTACGAAACATTTTCAGCCCTTTCAAAATAGGTTTATTTTGCCCCCTTGGTTTCTTTCTCATGTTAGGCATGGTAGATGGGAGATCATTTTTGAATAACGGATGAATGAACACCCAGTTTCACTTCTTCAGAATAAGCCCCAGTAGTGATAAGGAAATAATCAGGTTGGCATTGACAAGCTTTGAGACCACCACAAATGCAGAAAGCCAAGTGTTACCACACTGGATATGTGGGGGAAATGCAAACTTTCAGAATTTATGCACACCAGCAAAAACTCCAAAGGGGCCTGATGCCAGGAAAATGCCGTACTTTGTCAGAAAGTACATCTCTCACACAGAAGCAGGTCTGGCATAACTTGAAGCAACGTTAAAAACAAAATAAAGTGGCATGTGATACCACCCTCACTGCCTGATGACAGAATTTGCGAGCTGTCTTCACTCCAAGCTTTTCAGAAACAAACTGAGTCCACACAGCCCCAGCCTATTTGAGTTTTGTCTTATTATCATGCTGTTCTCTGCAAAGTCATTGCCTTTTAGGTAACTAAGATTTACTTTACTCATTACAACTTTAAGATTCCCAAGTTACAACTGATAACTTGATCCTAAGGAATTCTGTACTTTCCAGTCTATTCCACAGCCAAGTTAGTGTTTCAGAAATGCTAACCATTTTCAACCTCTGGAAGCATGTAGGTGACTTCAAAAAAATACTCAAATCAACTGACAAACCATGTAATAGCACTTCTCTTAATATTCATTGAGTGACCAACATTCAGAATTTCATTGGTAATCATTGCAGTTTATAGTACACTTATTTTATGAAAGTCAAATTTTAAAAATGTTAGCCTATTAAAAATCCAATTTTTGTCAAGTGATTTGTCATTTCCACAACACCTGTTCTGAGCCCGGACAATAAGAGTAAAAGAGCTTTTATTTACCCTGGATGAAGGAGCCATGATGACAACAAACAGCATCCAAATCAGCCCTTTGGGGATGCATTGTATTTTCTCTCCCCTCTTAGTTAGCATCTATTTGTTTCTCTTCCTCTCATCCAGCCTTGATGATTAGTAGTACCAGGTACCTTACTTGCTGCAATAGTTTTTGAGGGCTGCCATAACAAATGTACCACAAACTGAATGGCTTTAAATAACAGAAATTTATTCTCTCAAAGCTCTGGAAACTAAAAGTCCTCTGGAAACTAAAATTCTGTCATCAGTCCCCCAGCTGTTGTGGGGCCCTGCTGTCTCTGAAGGCTCCAGTGGAAGACCTTTCCTCTTCTTAGTTTCTGGCAGTGGCCAGTACCCAAGCCTGACAGCTCCTTGCTTTGGAGGCACACCACTCCACTCTCCACTTTCATCGCCACGTGCTGTTCTTCCTGCATGCCTTCTGTCTTCATGTGGCATCCTTGTCTTGGTATCCACACCCAAATCTCCCTTTGTAAATTAAGATCGGTTACTGGATTAGGCCCCACCATGCTCCAGCATGCAATCATCTTTTAACTTGATTACAACTACAAAACCCTATTTCCAAATGAAGTCATCATATTTTGAGATTCCGGGTAGGCATGAATTTGAAGGGGCACTATACAACTCAGTGTGACTGCCAAGCGACATCCTTTCAAGGAGCCTGACGAACACTGCTATCTGAAGAATATTTGCAGACGAAATAACTGCCCATGGAAGAGGAGGGAAAGGAAATTGACAAAATTCACACACAAAAGAGTCTAACCTGGTGATTCTAGGTCTAAATTATTCTCACCCATGAGGTCAATCACGAACAGATTCATCATGCAAAAACACCTACCCAGTTACCGACTCAGAAAAAAATGACTCTTTTGGCCAAATGAACTTCTCTGGAACCAGGTCCCTAAGTGGAGCAACTTCCACTCAACTCTCAGACTATCAGAGGGCAGACACACTAAAACCATAATCACAGAAAACTAGTTAATCTGATCACATGGACCACAGCCTTGTCTAACTCAATGAAACTAAGCCATGCTGTGTGAGGCCACCCAGAGGGGCAGGTCACAGTAGAGAGGTCTGACAGAATGTGGTCCACTGGGGACCAGAAGGAAAGGGAATGGAAAACCACTTCAGCATTCTGCCTTGAGAACCCCATGAACAGTATGAAAAGGCAAAACGATAGGATACTGAAAGGGGAACTCCCCAGGTAGGTATGTGCCCAATATGCTACTGGAGATCAATGGAGAAATAACTCCAGAAAGAATGAAGGGATGGAGCCAAAGCAAAAACAATACCCAGTGTGGATGTGACTGGTGATAGAAGCAAGGTCCGATGCTGTAAAGAGCAATATTGCATAAGAGCCTGGAATGTTAGGTCCATGAATCAAGGCAAATTGGAAGTGGTCAGATAGGAGAAGGCAAGAGTGAATGTCAACATTCTAGGAATCAATGAATTTAAATGGACTGGAATGGGTGAATTTAACTCAGATGACCACTATATCTACTACTGTGGGCACAAATCCCTTAGAAGAAATGGAGAAGCCACCATGGTCAACAAAAAGAGTCTGAAATGCAGTACTTGGATGCAGTCTCAAAAACAACAGAATGATCTCTGTTCATTTCCAAGGCAAACCATTCAACATCACAGTAATCCAAGCCTATGCCCCAACCAGTAACGTTGAAGAAGCTGAAGTTGAACGGTTCTATGAAGACCTCCATGACCTTTTAGAACACCCAAAAAGATGTCCTTTTCATTATAGGGGACTGGAATGCAAAAGTAGGAAGTCAAATTTGGGTAACAGGCAAATTTGGCCTTGGAATACGGAATGAAGCAGGGCAAAGGCTAATGGCGTTTTGCCAAGAGAACTCACTGTTCATAGCAAACACCCTCTTCCAACAACACAAGAGAAGACTCTACACATGGACATCACCAGAGAGTCAACACCGAAATCAGATCTAGTAATACACGAGGACAAATAGGAGAGATACCAGCAATGCCTGGGCATCATCACCTCCAACAAAAGAAAAAGAATTGAAGTTCCTAGAGATTAAGCAATCATTCCCAAGTCATATAGGGGAGCCACATAAATTTACCTGAATCCAAAGCTGCTACCTCATTCTTTATGTCTGAATATGTGTATGTGAGCACGTGCACACACACACACATACTTTAAAAATGATTATTTCATTTACTCTGTTCCTAGAACACATCATCTTCTTAATCTTCAAAATATTACAACTGGGAAACACCTCCACTATCATCTAATACAACAATTTCATTTTATAGACGAACACACTGAAGAACAGAAATGATAGCTGAATGACTTGTTCACTGGGAAAAACTAGTGACCAAACTAGGAATAGAACCTCAGAGGCTACACTGGTTGCAAGTACTCCCTCATTCAAGGATACAATAATACAGCGATTTCCTGAAGCTTCACCATAATTAACTTCAACCTTATTTTGTAATTTACTTTATGCCAGGCCCATTGCCATGCTTTTCTCTAAACATGAAATGGGCAAAGGGTCTGTATTCTGGTTTTAGTTTCCCCTGATTGTGTGAGTGCACATTTAACTTTCTTCTTCAGATGATGATGGGTCATTTAGTGTCCTGAAAAGCCAACAGTGTTATTACAACTTGACCCTGACAAATGCTTGCTCTTTGTCTCTCATCTTATCTCTTTGGGTCTCAGGAAGGCAAACCCTGGGAAAACTATACAAAAAGCCCCAAATATTTGAAACCAGCATTGTCCTCACTTGAGCATGCTTATAGCATTTCTCTTGAGTTTTATTCTTTCATTAGTCCACAGCTTGCTAATTAATTGGAATTTTCCAGGGCTTTTGTTGTTGTGACGAAGTTGAACAATGCAAAATCTCATTCCTTCTTGTTAAAGAGGTCCATCCACCCTCCAAAGAATAGCACAAAGATGGCTGGGATAAGAGGGAGGATTAAGTCAACTTTGAAAGGATCAGACTTCCCATCTCCACAGCTGCCTTCATCTTTACCAAAACTGACTTATGGAAAGTAATATCTTAACCATGGTTTTTATCCAAAGAAGAGGCTACTTAGAGGGCATTATGTAGGATCTAAAATTAGACGGCAAAGAACATCCTATAAGCATAGAATAAATAATTTTGGGAGGCAAAAATACTGTACTAGGTGAGAGGGCTATTTAAGGACAAAAATTCATGGATCAGGAAAGGACGAAGTAAAACCTAGATGAACACTCCCAAGCAAGGCAAAAATCAGACTTAAAAGAAACAAAGAGATGCTTAATCTTGGCAATAAATAGTGCCACTTAAACCAAAGATAGCAGAGGAGCTGGAGACTAGAAGTAGGGAAGGGAAGTGATGAGAGATTAATTCTTAATTTTGCTCTTGGTTTCTCTTTCAAGATATCACGGTATGGTATCATGCTATGGTTTGATACACTGGGCTACTGAAACTTGTGGAAATCTTCCTGGGCTGTGTCTTATTCACACCGTGAGAGGCTCTAGAGCAATTCTGCTTTTGATGCTCCATGGAGACAGGATAAGAAAGGCTGAAGGGGTCCTCAGACATGGTGAGGAAGCCATTTCCAACATCGTCCCTGCAGAGTTCCTTTTCATATAAACATCTACTTGAATGTCCAAAGCAAAAAATTAAAAATAAAAACTGCATTCATTTCCACAGAGAAAAAGTTTTCTAATTTATTTGTTTATAGGTAAACACAAAAAATATTTTCTAATATCCAGACCTACACATTATGACATGGAACTACACTTTCACTGCTGCAGAACCTGGGAGACTTTCAAAATATCTCCCCTCCAGGCTGATGCCTGACAGGCAATCACTCTACTCACCTAAGATGCCACACAGTTTTGAACAAGCTGAGTATGAGGTGTCTGTGTAGAAATCCAGATAGAACTACAAAGGCAATTGGAAGGGAGAGCCTGGAAGCAGAGCTAGAATCAAGTTCTGGGGGTATCAATAAGTATAGAGTCTTCAATGCACATAAGATAGTTCAAGAATCACATATATAGGGAATGGAAAATTGGGAAAAGGATAGAATTCTGAGGATCTCCAATGTTTAGTGCTACAGGCAAAAGGAATCTGCAATGAGAAGAGAAAGTGTCTCTGGGGTCGGGGATGGTGTGAGCAGGAGGGACCAGGGTGGGGAGCCATAATATTTAAAGGCATAGACTCTGGAGTGAAACCACTTGGCTTCATATCTGGGAACAACTGCTTACAGGACTTGGAACCCCAAATAAAATATGGAATTTCTACATATTTCCATTTCCCCCTCTGGAAAATGGAGAAAACAGTAACACATCATATAGTTCTAATGCAAAATACTTGAGACAGTGTCTTGCCCATACTAAGCATTCAAAAATTGATTACCCATGATTAATATGTTTATAGGAATAAATACAGAAGGTTATGGGTGACTAGGAGCATCTTAGATCCTTTTCTAGAACTACTCTGCATACGAAAAGAAAGCCTTGGCCCAGAAGACAGAGGGCAGAACCCCATAAGGCAAAGAGAGAACAATGTATAAGGAAGATGAGGCTCGAGAAAATCTTTACAAAAAAAAAGAGGATCATGATGTTTGGTCGCCTAAGAGGTGATGTGGTGAATAAACCATAAAAAGAACCATTCTTACAACAATGGCAAGTGAAGGAGAGCTGCACTAGAGATGTGAGGTCAAGATCTGACTGACTGCTATGGCACAACCAATGGCACATTTTAGGAAAAGTTTCTTCTCCTTCCCGAACTTCAGTTTCATACAAAAATAGCCAATGAATGCCTCTTCCAGTTAGAACCATTTATGATGTGGGGTATTCTATAAGTTAGCCTAAGGGATTCAGTGGCTACAAGTGAAAGCAATAACACTGGTGAAGACATTAGGTTTCAAAGGAAGCAGAAAACACAAAAGTCACCTGAAGTTTAAGAAGTAGAGACAGCCATATCATAAGAGGAAAGAAAGGATAGAATCAACTGAAGCAAGGCTGAAACCAAGTATAGTTCCTGTTCATCAGCAACTCCAACAAAGCTTTTGGGCGAGGTCCAGAAGGTGGATACAAGAAAGACAAAAATGCAGATAACGTTGATTTAGGTAGAAAATCAGAAGTAAACCCATTAACGTTGGATCCTAAAGGACAAAGACCATGACTAATTCACAATCCTCATTGTACCATTCAATCAAATAACTCCCAAAGTAAAGTGAATCACCCAAGAGCAAATGTTAGTGACGCAAAGCTGGAACAGGAGCTCATGTTTGCTTACTCAGTTCAGTACCACAGAAGTATGCATTCCATGGAGGTATGCATCTAACTGGTATGCATCAAATTCCAAATTATAGCATTTCCCAATAAGAGGCTTTATGTGGGAGGTAATAAGAATAATTGACTACAATTGCTAAATTCTTGGGAAATCATTGGATTTCCCCATTTTCATGGGAAGCTGAGAGGACAAACAGGAAGGGAAAATAAAATACATTAAGCCCTAGCTACATGCTAGACAATTTACTAAGTAATATCTTGTACATTCTCATATATCTCATGACTCTGTGAGTCTCATAAGTTCTGAGCTCCCTGAGGAGAGTAACAGTATTTTCTTCACCCATGAACTTCAGTGCTTGACAAAGTACTTGCACACAGTAGGTGCCCAATATATGCTTGCTGAATGAATAAGATATTCCTGGTGGACAAGTGAAGATCAGAGATATTATGTATTCAAGATGGTTATGTTTGCTAGTAAAAGTAGCAGCATTAGAATCTGAAGTTGAAGCTGGGATTATCTGAGCCCATAGTACATCTGGTTCCTTCCCCCACATGAACCACCTTTCATAAACTTTTCTCTAATACCAAGAAAAGCACTTATTTTCTAACAGAAGCAGTGGCTGATTTTTATCATGCATATGGCTTTTCCATACTCTTCTTTAAGTCCTAGGCTGTTTTCAAAGTGTGTTTTCCACATGTGATTTTTGGTATGGTTACTCCTCTCCCTGGGTGGGGAAGATCCCCTGGAGAAGGAAATGGCAACCCACTCCAGTACACTTGCCTGGAAAATTCCATGGACAGAGGAGCTTTGTAGGCTACAGTCCATGGGGTCGCAAAGAGTCGGACACGACTGAGCAACTTCACTTCTACTTCTACTCCTAGCCAATGGCCAAGCACTGTCAGTATCCCTAAGGATACTGATGAGAACACACTCCCAAGAGCCAAGAGCAAGCAAGCACGGAGACATGAGAAGAGCATGCTGGTCCTGGGCTCCAGTATACAGTCTGTTCCTAATGTGTAGAGATAACACAACTGGCCTGCTTAAAGGCAATCTTTCTTTCCCTGCTTGTTAGCAAAAGATTCAAATTAAAACTCAGCAGGCAAGTCAGACTAATTGTCTTTCTACTTTCTCTCTCTCTCTCTCCTCTCTTCCTTGCCAAAGCATCCAACCAGATCACTGTTATAAATGACTTGCTAAAGCATATCCAAAACTGAAGGTTTGTTTTTCTTTCTAATTATATATATATATATATATATATATATATATATATATATATATATGTCATTCCTTTCAGATATTTTTTATTTGAAGCTGTTAACTGGACTGTACTTTATTCATCCAAGAAAGCCCAAAGAAATGGATAATGATTCAAAACAGACTACATTTGAAAGGTTCTATACATTACATGCAAAGAAATGTTCCCACAACAAAGTCACTAAATGACTGTCATCATGTCTGAATAGAGGAACAAAATTGAATTGCGATAAAAGCGAGTTGTTTAAAGGATCTTTAGCTCATGTCTACACAATTATCCTGTACATTATGTACTGAACAAAGAATCCTGATACTCAAGAGTATTAAGTAATAGAAACATTTTGAGAAATAAACATTTGTACTTTAGGAAAGATTTATGTATCATTGTCTGATTTTATGACATCATAACCATCCTCCAAGCCTTTGACCAGTGTCAAATTTTCTTCTAGTGCATATTCTTCTTCACTGTGTTGGGACGCCTATGATTTATTAAGCAAGAAATTCTATGGAAATAAGGTGTAAGCCTTGGTCCCTAGTTAGGTTTTAGTGAAGTAAAAGTCACTCAGTCATGTCCAATTCTTTGCGACCCCATGGACTACACAGTCCATGGAATTCTCTAGGCCAGAATACTGAAGCAGGTAGACTTTCTCTTCTCCAGGGGATCTACCCAACCCAGGGATCGAACCCAGGTCTCCTGCATTGCAGGCGGATTCTTTACCAGCTGAGCCAATCTAATCACTGAAAAATCATTCTGTTTAACACAGATTCTCTAACTGGTTTATATGACCCAGATTTACTAGATTTATTTATTTGTATTTATTTAGAATTTAGAAGATGAAAATCATGGTAGCATTGTAGGAAGATATGTTATTTAATTTATAAGTGATGAGTTATTTAAACAAGCCTACAGTATTCTGACATTTTTTCCCTTTGGGATTAAAGATCATCACCACCATTTTCAATGAGGCAGGAGGAAGGAGCTAATTGTTCTGATTCTTGGCATCTCCAACCCCAGTTAATTGTTGGCCAAGGTTCTGCTGCTGTCAAACATTGTCTACCAGTAGGCTCTGTTTGTTCAGTCTCATAAATGAGACCTCTATAGATTGGCATACACAAGAAACACATAAAGAATGACATCAAGATTTCTACTTTGCATTCACTGACTTAAAAAAAAAAATAACATCATTAGTAGCCCCAGATTCTGGAAGTTACTAAACAGCTTTGAAAGCCCCAAAAGTTTACCAAGGCTTTCAGATAACTCCATGGTGGTCTTAGAAATGTTGTCTTGGTGTAGAGAGACAAAAAAAAAAAAAAAAGAGAATGAGTTGAAAGATCTGGGTGCTCATCTCACAGCTGTCATTTATGTGTGATCCAGGATTTTCTTTTGCTATAAGGACACTGGGATAATTGGCAAAATCACTGAGGTCTATATGCTAGATAACAGTATGGGCCAATATTAATTTCCAGATTTTGATAGTTGTAATGCAGTTATGTAAAAGAATTTTCTTGTTTTTAGGAAGCACACATTAAAGAATTTAGGAGCAAAGGGACACCATGTCTGCAACTTACTCTAAATGGTTCAGAAAAAAAAATGAAACAGTGGAGCAAATGTAGTAAAAACATTTGAGAAATCTGAGTAAAGAGTATAAGGAAATTCTTTGTACTGTTCTTGCAACTTTTCTAAGTCTGAAATTATATCAAAATGAAATATAAAATAAACCATAGGTGTATAATCAGCAATTGGTGACTATTCACAGAATGCTAATCTAACAGTATCTTCATATACAGGGAGAGAGAGAATGATGAGTTTCAGATGGAATCTTAACAAGTAGTAAAGGTATGAATCAGCAATGAAACGATATGAGGGCCACTCTTTTGAACAGACTGGTAGCAGCAGGAGTGCCAGGAAGACCAAGCAAGTTTGTCTGGCTAGGATGAGGGAAACTGGACTAGTCAACAGATGAGTTTTGCAGCACCACAGGTGAGGATGCCACCAAGACATGAGGCCTGGAGTTAGAGCACTTCCCAGCCTGATAAAAAGCCTCTAACACAATATGCCATGTACAATGTATTGAGATAATCACCTAGGGGCATGCACATCTTGTTCTCCAAGCACACACACACCCAATACAACTTCCCCAAGATCAAGTACTAGATGCAGTCAACAGAATGCTCTAACCCCCATGAAGGAAAGTCTCATGTGGGACTAAAACATACAGTGGAACTCCTTTCCACACTCTGCAAAATTTTCAGAAAAATAACCACATTCTGTCCAATATCTGTACGCTCAGGGTGTGTGTTTTACTAGTAACTACCTAAATTCACGGAAGCAGGAACATTCCAAAGACTTCCACTCTAAATACTAAGTAAAAATCATGAAAGTCATAACTGAGGATCACATACAGAGTCAGGCAGGGAACACAATAGATAGAAAAATTAATTGATCAATTAACTTTTAAGAAATCACATTCCTATAACTGTGTTCATAGTACATATAGATCACACAAATGAAGTCATATGAGAGTGAGCAAACTTTTATCTAAGGATAAGGTTTATCACCGCCCCTATACATGGTGAATGCACTTCTATTAATATCACCTGTAAGTCATATTTAGCATACCAGACCTTCACTCCTGAAATGCTATGACTTTCCATCATGGAAGGGGTATTTATTACAATTCAATTCTGCAGGGATAAACATGACAATATACATAAGTACAGTATTCACCAAAATAGGATAGAGATAAAAGAGTTCTTTTTATTCACTAAAAGAGTTTCAAGAATAGCTTAAGTTAAGCCTTCAAAATGAAATGTGTTGTACCCAAGCCTAGTAAGAAAGACTCTACAGAAGCTGCTTAGAAAGAGATTAGATTAAAATTTAACCTATTGCATTCTGTTCTTTACCTTAAAAGAAATTATAAGCTGTCTTCAGGCTTCCATTTTTAGTGTTAAAAAACGAAAGAAACAGACGGAATAAACCTCATCTGCTTAATTTGAAAATCAGATGCAGACTTCAAAATTTGGAATAAGGAAAGACTCTTGCTGTTTCATTGTTTTAGACTTTAACCATCTGAGACAAAAACTGCTTACATCATCCAATGTGGCCTTTGATGCATTGGTAAGGTATCATATAACACAAAAATTTATGACAAGAGCAGTCATATGGAAGGAATCTAAGATAGTTTGAACTCTTTCTTTTAATATAGATTAAGTGCGTCAACAGCGTTTAGATGTTGTGGGTTTTCAATGAGTCTAATTCAAAACTACAGTACCACACAGAAAACAAATGCCCAAATGTCAGTTGACTGAAAGATTAAATGACTGGAGAGGGCTGGCTTCTAAGGAAAAAAATATTTAAAGGGAAATCAATAATCAAATATTGAGAGATCTCGTTTTGTTTGTATTTAAGGAAATAATGATCAAAGAGATATTTTTATCCCCAAAATGAAGAGATTTGCTAAACATTTCTTTTTCATAAGATGTTACTTTTATATCAGGTACCTTGTACATAAGGGTATGTAAAAACTGAAGATTAGCTCTAACTCCAAATGTTAGGATCTGAGGGAAAAAAAATTTGTGAACCCAAAATGAATCACATTCAGGCTTGGAAGCAATCTGCATAAATATATATTTTCTTACTTACTTGGAAAATCTTGTATTTGCATCTGTCTTTCTTACTATCAATAAGCTTTCTTTTCTGGAGTAATGGCTCAGCTCCAACCCTTAATATATACAGATTCCTAGCTATCTCATTCCAAAGATTAAATAGGGTACTAACAAGGCTGTAAGATTATCTGGCCCACCAAGGTCATTCAGTGCCCAAACTGAATAACTGATAACCACAAGTAGTTTAACCCAGTGAAAATATAGACTTGATTGTAAACATCTAAGACTATCCCAAATCTCAATGTGACAGTATTTCCAAAGAGCTCTTTCACAGGGCTATTTAGCACTTTCTAAAATATCTCAGAATCCTCCAAGCTAGGCTTCAACAGTACATGAACCGAGAACTTCCAGATGTACAAACTGCATTTAGAAAAGGCAGAGGAACCAGAGATAAAATTGCCAAAATCCACTGGCTCATAGAAAAAACAAGAGAATTCCAGAACAACATCTACTTCTGCTTCATTGACTACACTAAAGCCTTTGACTGTGTGAATCACAACAAACTGTGGAAAATTCTTCAAGAGATGGGAATACCAGACCACCTGACCTGCCTCCTGAGAAATCTGTATGCAGGTTAAGGAGCAACAGTTAGAACTGGACATGCAACAACATTCTGGTTCCAAATCGGCAAAGAAGTACATCAAGGCTGTATATTGTCACCTTGCTTATTTAACTTATACGCAGAGTACATCATGCAAAATGCCAGGCTGGATGAAGCACAAGCTGGAATCAAGATTGCTGGGAGAAATAACAATAATCTCAGATATGCAGACAATATTACCCTTATGGCAGAAAGCAAAGAGGAACTAAAAAGCCTCTTGCCAAAGATGAAAGAGGAGAGTGAAAAAGTTGGCTTAAAATTCAACATTCAAAAACTAAGATCATAGCATCTAGTCCCACCACTTCATGGCAAAAAGATGAGGAAACAATAGAAACTGTGAGAGACTTTATTCTGGGGGCTCCAAAATCACTGCAGATTGTGACTGCAGCCATGAAATTAAAAGACACTTGCTCCTTGGAAGAAAAGTGATGCAAAACCTAGATAGCATATTAAAAAGCAGAGACATTACTTTACCGACAAAGGTCCATGTAGTCAAAGCTATGGTTTTCCAGTAATCATGTAGCGTGTGAAAGTTGGATGGTAAAGAAGGCTGAGCGCCAAAGAGTTGATGCTTTTGAACTGTGGTGTTGGAGAAGACTCTTGAAAGTCCCCTGGACAGCAAGGAGATCAAACCAGTCAATCCTAAAGGAAATCAACCCTGAATATTCATTGGAGGGACTGATGCTGAAACTGAATACTTTGCATCAGGCCACCTGATGCGAGGAGTCAACTCACTGGAAAAGACCCTGATGCTGGGAAAGACAGAAGGCAGGAGCAGAAGGGGAGATGACAGAGGATAAGATGGTTGGAATGCATCACTGACTCAATAGATATGAGTTTGAGTAAGTTCCAGGAGATAGTGAAGGACTGGAAAGCCTGGTGTGCTTCAGTCCATGGGATCACAAAGAGTTGGACACAACTGAGTGACTGAACAACAACAAAATATCAATATAGATAGTGTTACCTAGGTTTGCACTTTGGTAGCAAACCTGATATTAAAGTGTTTGGAAAGAATGAATGAATATTGAATGAAGGTATATCATCTGAGACGGTACAAAGGGCTTTGAATGCGCTCTCCACAGGTAAGGGTAATAAGACAAAAATCACAAGAAAATCACGAGGAAAAAAGCTCAGGCTAGGAAATACTTATCCCCTCTCTCTGTTAGAATGATTGCAAGCTCTTAGCAAGCAGGGCTGTGTTCATCAGAGGAAATGCTCAAAAATGCCCTCCAAGATTAGACAGATGCTCCATGCGAAGAGGTCAAGGTCTGCTTGTTATCATGTAGGCAGAATGC
Organism: Nanger dama; assembly: GCA_917880005.1. Lineage (NCBI taxonomy): Eukaryota > Metazoa > Chordata > Mammalia > Artiodactyla > Bovidae > Nanger > Nanger dama. Next base: position 17,431,555 of record CAKJTW010000017.1, on the reverse strand, counting down.
TTGGTTGCTCTTTAAACTTTCTAAAAGAAGTCAGAAATCTGAATTTTATGGGAAATCCTCTCATTTCTAACTGTTATCTCTGTATTTTTAACATTATGTGGACTTAACAAAACCACTGGGAGCCACATTCTGCCTGGAGTATCCTTTAGTAATATCCCATCTAAATTTTTCTACATGTCAGTAAGAACTCACTGCTTATTTTTTTCCTTCCAGTCTGGCAAAGGATGGGAGGTGGGGGAGCATACCAATATCAATGAAGAAATAAACCAAAAAGAAGTACAACTGGGAAAACCAAGTTTGGTTTTAAGTTGCAAAATTCCAGTAAAGGCTCATACAATATTAAGTCCTTAATGCCTTTAATCTCAGTGCTGGGCTGTGTCTTATGTAGTGCTTAGTCACTCAGTCATGTCTGACTCTTTGAGACTCCATGAACTGTAGCCCGCCAGGCTCCTCTGTCCATAGCGATTCTCCAGGCAAGAATACTGGAGTGGGTTGTCATGCCTTCTTCCAGGGGATCTTCCCAACCCAGGGATCGAGCCCAGGCCTCCCATATTACAGTGGATTCTTTACTGTCGACCCACCAGGGATGCCCAAACTCAGTAACTATGCTCAAACTTCAGATGGCATTTTGTTTTCTCCTATTTTATCACCCACTTTCCCATCTAACCTTGCCTCTAACTGTTCCTATTTATCATGTCATATACATCTTCTTTTCTTTTTGCAAACAGCTTCAAATTCTCTTTGAAAAGATGTGGGGCGTAAGTTAAGTTTTTAAAAAGCAGTCTTTCAGATGTTCATAATATTCTAATTTTAGGCAAATATATTACTATATTTAGGAGCAACATATTTTTAACACACAAAGTGAACCCTGAGGGGTGAGATTTTTCTGAAGTAAAAATTGTTACTGAAAAACTCTATATCCAGAATTTTCACTGAAAAAACTGGAAGACTCTTATTTCAAATGATTTATGTCCTTGCTGCTGCTGCTGCTGCTGCTAAGTCCCTTCAGTTGTGTCCGACTCTGTGCAACCCCATAGATGGCAGCCCACCAGGCTCCTCCGCCCATGGGATTTTCCAGGCCAGAGTACTGGAGCGGGGTGCTATTGCCTTCTCCTTATGTCCTTGAGCCTTTAGCAAAATAATATACGAATTCCAGTCTGAGTACCCAGTTAAAATACACACACACATATTCAAGCATATCCATACAGAAAAAAATACAAATTTTTAAAAAACCCTTACATTTCCACATCTCTATCTCAGTTTTAACCCTACGTTTCAGTACATTTTGGCCTCTGTAGGAAATTCTACATAAGTAGATGAGACCATAAAAACCTTTTGCAGTAGGGACCTCTCTATAGAAGAAAGAGCAATTAAAATAATTGTTTTCTCTTACAGAATAAATGTAGATACAAATAAGCAAGGATAAAGGAATAACACGTGACTTTCTTCATATTACAGTAAAAAGCATTTAAGTTCTTATTATCAGCAAATTAAATAGGACTCCTGTATTACATATATTTAGATAGCCTGTGAATTTCAGCTCAAAAGATTACCTGGACACATCAGGGAAAATATATACACAAAGAGGTAATTGTCAATTCACTGATTTAAAGGAAAAAAAAAAGTTCCAAAATTCCAAAGACAAAGAGCACACCAAAAACATATAAATGCTTTCAACTTAGAATATTTAAATCGGAGTATAAGAACCACATCCTGTTCTAAAACAGTATCTCATTGAGGGTTATGAGAGGGAAAAAAAGAACTGGATTAAGCAAAAACAATTAGTATGTATATATCATAAATTATTTAACTGACATTTTTTATAAATCTACCACTAGTTTGCTTTTTATTGCATATGCTAAACAAGCAGATGCTAAGTCTGTAAACTGTGAATTAACCTCCCTTTTTAATTAATTGTTCCTTTGGAATTACTGGCTTTTAAATCCCATGCTGCAGTTGTTTTAAGAGACGTATGCCGATCTTGCATCTAGGTTCCCAGGCTATGTTCCATGAGGCAGTAAACATAAATTGAATTTTTAATTACTTAATGACTCATTTGCATTTGACATCTATTGGCATCTGACTTGGTTTAATTTTAGGCTCTTCCAACATGAGCCCTCACACCTACAAGAATCCAGATCTGACCATCTTCACAGCAAATATGGCTGGTGGCATTTGCTGTAGTGAGATGACTCAGAAACAGGCCAAGGACACAAAGGAAATAAATAAATGAACAATGCATCAACAGTGGTGGCCTTCCCTAAGCACTTGGTCTTCTGTACTCAGCTCTACTTTCTTTTAGAGATCAAACCATCCAAACAGAAAGTTTTCTCAGGAATTACTTTAACGCCTTTCTGGATGGTCTGTTCATATCCAAAATTCTCTTGCTAACTGAACCTTAGACTTCTTCCATTAGAACCCCATGCTTTTAGCTCCATGCCTTCTCACTAAAAGCAAATGCACCTAAGAAAAGTAGGAACAAAAGCTGTTAATACTGATATTTTTTCCCAGAATGAAGGATTTGACAGCAGTTTTCTGAAAGAGTTAAGAGGCAAATAGAAAGAGTTAGGGTAATGGGTTCTAGATGGATGTTGGCAGACTAAGGAAACTGCAAAGAAATGTCTCCTGCACAGTTTTGGAACTCATTCTGTGCTAGGTGCCTTCCCCTGGTCACAAATACAGAATAAAAAGCTGGACCTCCAGCTACTGAAGACAAAGGACTGCAATTTTTATATATCCTCTAAGACACACATGCTAACAAAGTTCTTAGTCATGTCAGTCCACAGGTCCTGAAAAACAGAAACTGCCATTTGTTGTTCTCTTGGAGTTGTCAGAATGATATACCCATCTAGGACTATCCTGATTCTCAGGATTATATCTATCCAAGTCCTCAAATTACTGGATAAGGAATAAACTTTCAAAGCACAAGTACTTTTCCCTTCACATAACTCCCATAATAAAGGACAGAGGCCTGGAATAAATAAAGTAATGGACTAAACACAGACTGAAGGTTTCTTCCGCTTCAGTGCTACGTACTATGTACTATGTTAGGCATAGTACCTGTCTTCTCTTGTTTTAATAACACCATAAAAAGGTATTCTCATTTGACAAATGAAAAAACTGAGGCTCAGAAAGTTTCCAAATTCAGTCAGTCACGTAGATGGGAAGTGATAGAGCCAGAAGTGACATCCAGGGCTACTCGTTTTTGTGAGCTAGAAAAAGTTGTGTTTAAGTTGCTAGATCCTAATTGAACCCCCACACTGCCATTATATTTTCCCAAACATAAACCCAGAATTCCTTGATGCTAAAAAGACTCAGGGAGTAATTGCTGCCAGCAGAGAACTATGAGTGTGCCAAATGACAAATGACACGTGAAAATCTCTTCTGTTCACAAAACCAAAACAACATAGTGGAAGGCAGGCTCTAGCCTTTTCCTCACTCCTGGTTTCTATCAGAAAATAACCCCAAACCAAGATTTTGGTGGCACTTTCAGTGGAATTTGCAGGAAAAGAAAAACTAATTTCTTTTCCTCTTACAAAAGTAACACATGCACATTGTGGAAAACTGGAAAAATATTTCAAAAGCCAAAAAAATAAATGAATAATCATTCATAATCTCACTGCCCAGAGATAATCATAGCATTGTAGACTATTTCTCCTTAATCTTTTCTCTGTATCTATTCTTATTTTGAAATCATTACAGTCTATAGTTTATATGAAGTTCTATTCACTTAACTGTATGTATTCTAAAACTGTTTTAACACTTCTTAAGAAACAACTTGTAAACTTAGTTTTCATATTTCACCATACAGACATTAACAGTTAGCTTAACTGTTTCTTTACTATTGTACATTTCACGATTAAAAACTGAAAAATGTTTCAAAAACATTTCTACCCACATTTATTCTACTATAGTTCAAATTATCTTGTTAGCATCAATTTCTAAAAGTGAGTTGTTGGGCTATATGGGGGACAAGAGTCAGTACCTTTAATCTCCATATAGCCTGGTTATTCCCCAGTCAGAATGTACACATAGATCAGTCAAAAGGGATGTGGTTTATGAACATCTGCTAGGCTGTAACAGTGCTTACCAGGTGAAAATGTGAATGCATCTTAAATATTTTTCAAGTTCTCTATGTAAATATGCCTCCCCTGAATTTATACTCCCAAACCATGAACTGAGAACTGCAATTTCAACATAGTCTGATTATCCACTATTATCATCTTTGACAATTTGATTGATAAAGGAAAAAAAAAAAGAGAGAAACATTGCTTTAATCTATATTCCCAAATTCAGTGAGGTTGAGCATTTTCTAAAAACTGCTCTTTATGAGTGGTCTTTTCAGGCCTCTGTCTACTAGTTGGCATTTTATGGCCTTTGGCTTCCTTTTCATAAGGTATAGCAATATAACAAAACAAGAGGTTCACAGACCAGGAGACATATTCTAGACCTAGACACTGCCATTATCTAGGTGGAACACTTAGTACTAATCACTTCACATGGATCAAAAGCTTTCAAATTCTGGTTAACATGGCCAAGAGAATTTTATAAAGAGCCTACAGTATAGAACAAACAAAAATGAAGATTCTGGGGTAGAAGCAAGGGACCTTATGTTCTTACACATGGGCCCCTCATAGCTTCTGAGACACCCAGAGGAATCCTAGGGCTCTGAAAAATAAAACAAAATACTATTGAGCAGATTGATTTCTAAGATCTCTTTGAGCTTCTATGAAACCAATCATTCCCAGGGTACAAAAGAAAGCTTTAAAAAAACACTAAGATTTGGTGAGTTCAGGAAGCCAGCATCCCAGAGGCCTAGTAAGAAACCTTCACGTGGTAAGTATTCCTGGTGAATCTGAGAGGTTATTTTTTTCTTTCTCCCTGAAAATGCAATTGGTGCAGAGAAAAAAGCAATACTGAATAAACTATATAACAGGAAAACAGGAATATTCCAAATGCTGAATGTTTCCAGCAGATGTATCAGCCATTCTTCAGAATTCACTAATTCCCATCACAGCTTGAGTCCTGGATGAGACAAATCAATGTGAAATATTTCTTCCTCGATTCTTCCAGCTGAAACTGAGAGTCAAAGAATGTTGATTATCTCTACCTTCAGGGAAATATAGTGATTTATGGTGCAAAGCTGGCAATTACTGCATCCTTTCTCAAAGCTTCACATTTCAGTGCATCTTTTCATGGGATTTTCTTATTCTTAAAGATACATTCTTATTTCCAAATGAACTAGAATGACTGTGGTCACTTGCGTAATTAAAGAAGGGTAGGTGGACTGGACACTCAGGAGTACTGAGAAAAACAACCCTACCCATAAAATTCTAGTCCACATGACTGACTTCGCCACAGTGCCAGAGTACCTATTCACTCTTCTAAGTCACTTTTCTAAAAGACATCCTACCAAAAGAAAAAAAAAAAGGTGGCATAGAAGATAACAGGAATCATTAACACTAAGAAAAAGTCTTTAGGTTGAGTAGAGACCAGAATCTTAACGCAAAGAGACAGGAAAAGGAAGAACTGGGGATCAGAGTGGAGATACAGAAAATCTGAAGCTAGGAACATCCAGTGTCAAGACTGCTTAAAACAAAGAAAAGCTCTTGAGTGTTGTTGAATTTTACCTGTTACATAGTTTTGCCTAACGCCTGTTCTACATATATCTTAGGTATTCCAAATTTGTAAGTGCATATAGTTCATTTTAAACAAATCATAGTTTAACCATGATAAAATTAGGAAAATAATAATCTATATTTCCTAAAGAAATTCACATGGCCTGATATACCATTTTCTAGTGTATAGAATTATTCTCGACATATATTGATTTACAGGAAATCATTCACCAAAGACACTTTACCATTATCTAACCCTTATCAATTATCCACTAATAATATCAAAAGTCACTAAGAAAAGAAACAAACATCTTTGAGGGTATATAACATAAACAAACACCAGTTATTTATACAAACAAGATTGAGGATGAGGTTTTACTATCTGAGTTTTTATTTTACAGTTTCCACCAACTTAAAAATAGATGTTTAAAGATAATATGAATTATCTAGGGCTGCAATTACCATGCTTTCTGTTATACAACTTGGCAAACAGCCATTCTGCAATCACAAAAAGTCACACTTAAATCTGAGTTATGGATGGTGCAATAATTCACACCTTGGACATTGTTTCACCTCAGTATCTTACTGCTTCATTAAAGATGTTTATATTTGGATAGTTTGCAAATGTTCAGTATGAAGGACAGAATCTAAATGTGTGAACCAGACAAGAGAAATTTAATGGCAACTTGAAAGCACTGGACTATTAATAATGAGCAAGCCAGAAAGTTACTCTTCCTCTCACTGTTTAGAAGTCAGCCCTAGAGACATGCATATATTTTCTTTAAAATTGTGAAGACACTACTTAAAACTACTTGTCATCAAATTATAAAATATGTGCAAGCAGTCCCAAACTTTCAAAGGTGTTCTACCCTAAAATTCCCTCAGCTATATGGCCCTGTTTATCCGGGATAGTCCTGGGGTATTAATATTAGTGCCTCCTTCCACTCTCAAAAGTGCTATTTGGATGACAAATTATTTGGAAGTCCTATTTATTCAGTCTCACTAGTTTTTAACCCAGGACGCAACCTCTCACAGAAAGAGAGGAAATATAAGCCCTTTCTAAAAATCTCTGTTTAAAATTAATTTCTAGCAAAAGAAATTAACTACCTGTGTAATAGAATTTCTACAAGAAAGTAGGCTTGAAATTCAAACTTGAATTTCTCCATAAGCCTGTGTCATCTGCTTGGACCTCCAACTACATTCTTTTGCCACTTGACAGATGCCTGATTTAGAGATTTCTCCAGCTCCAAGTTACCAGTGATTACCTATGTCAAGGCTGAGCTGGAGAGGGTCAGTGAGGGGCAGAGATAGAGACTCTAGGGCAGTGAACAGGCTGGGGGATGCCTAGGAGAGGGTGAAGTCTGGGGAGAACTGAGGGCAAAGAGTTCTGGAGCAGAGTTTCCTGTCAACATTGGCTTCCCTGATGTCTCGGTTCAGTTCAGTTCAGTCGCTCAGTCGTGTCTGACTCTTTGCGACCCCATGAATCGCAGCACGCCAGGCCTCCCTGTCCATCACCATCTCCCAGAGTTCACTCAGACTCACGTCCATCGAGTCCGTGATGCCATCCAGCCATCTCATCCTCTGTCGTCCCCTTCTCCTCCTGCCCCCCATCCCTCCCAGCATCAGAGTCTTTTCCAATGAGTCAACTCGTTGCATGAAGTGGCCAAAGTCCTGGAGTTTCAGCTTTAGCATCAGTCTTTCCAAAGTAATCCCAGGGCTGATCTCCTTCAGAATGGACTGGTTGGATCTCCTTGCAGTCCAAGGGACTCTCAAGAGTCTTCTCCAACACCACAGTTCAAAAGCATCAATTCTTCAGCACTCAGCCTTCTTCACAGTCCAACTCTCACATCCATACATGACCACAGGAAAAACCATAGCCTTGACTAGACGGACCTTAGTCGGCAATGTCTCTGCTTTTGAATATACTATCTAGGTTGGTCATAACTTTTCTTCCAAGTTAAGCTCTTTTAATTTCATGGCTGCAGTCACCATCTGCAGTGATTTTGGAGCCCCAAAAAATAAAGTCTGACACTCTTTCCCCTCTATTTCCCATGAAGTGATGGGACCAGATGCCATGATCTTCATTTTCTGAATGCTGAGCTTTAAGCCAACTTTTTCACTCTCCTCTTTCACTTTCATCAAGAGGCTTTTAGCTCCTCTTCACTTTCTGCCATAAGGGTGGTGTCATCTGCATATCTGAGGTTATTGATATTTCTCCTGGCAATCTTGATTCCAGCTTGTGTTTCTTCCAGTCCAGTGTTTCTCATGATGTACTGTGCATAGAAGTTAAATAAGCAGGGTGACAATATACAGCCTTGACGTACTCCTTTTCTTATTTGGAACCAGTCTGTTGTTCCATGTCCAGTTCTAACTGTTGCTTCCTGGCTTGCATACAGAGTTCTCAAGAGGCTTTGTGTCTCAGTGGTAAAGAATCCACCTGCAATGCAGGAGACGCAAGACCTGGGTGGGGAAGATCCCTTGGAGAAGGAAACCGAAACCCACTGCAGTATTCTCGCATGGGAAATCCCACAGACAGAGAAGCCTGGCAAGCTACAGTTCATGGGGTCACAAAGAGTTGGACACAACTGTGTGACTGAGCATGCAAGCACATATCACACTCTTATCAGCATGATTTCCAAAACTATTTCAGTCCTTCAGTGATAACCCCACCCCACCCTGATATCTCTACCCTGATCCCCCATATAATCACAGGAAGTAGTAAGAGACAAGGAAAGATTACCAGGTTCAGCCTCTTCCTAGCTCAGTGGGCACACTCAGGATGTTCAGCTGCTCTTGGCCTCAGTTTCCTCATCAACAATGAGGAACTACTGCTGCTGCTAAGTCGCTTCAGTCATGTCTGACTCTGTGCGACCCCATAGGTGGCAGCCCACCAGGCTCCGCCATTCCTGGGATTCTCCAGGCAAGAACACTGGAGTGGGTTGCCATTTCCTTCTCCAATGCACGAAACAGAAAAGTGAAAGTGAAATCGCTCAGTCGTGTCCAACTCTCAGCGACCCCATGGACTGCAGCCCACCAGGCTCCTCCATCCATGGATTTTCCAGGCAAGAGTATTGGAGTGGGGGTGCCATTGCCTTCTCCGTGAGGAAACCTTCATATAAATTTTTAGGGTCATTTTGGGATCAAAAGAAAACACTCTTTGTGACTTACTGCCCAGTATTATACATCGCTAGTGCTCATCAAATGTCAGGACTATCATTAGAAATCTTTTTCTGAAAATTTTCTCTTTCCAATTTTAATTAGAGATCTTTTCTTTTCAGTTTCATCAGAGAACATGCCTACCTTCCTTACATAAATTTTTCCTACTCTCCCTTCCCTAAGGCAAGTTATTGGACTGTTATTAATAAAAAAAAAAAAGACCATAAATTCCTCCTGTCTCACACACAAAACTTATGGGTGGCAGGAGGCAAACAGCTAGTGAATAAACTCTCAAGCTTGTTTTGTTCAGATTTACCCAAGTACAGGTACTGGCGGTATCTCTTCTACTGTGTGTCTGCTACCATCTGTCTGGCTACCCAGAGTGACATGCTGTATTTTGGAGATAGAGGGTAAAGGGAATTTCAAGTTCCCTTGGATGTTGAAGCAGGTATCTACCCCATGTAGATAAGATGAGCTGAGTGAAGTCTCCAGTCACAGGTGAGTGTCAGTCCTGAAAGGTGAGCAGATTCCTGGCAGTTACCCTCTCTGGGGATGCTTTCACCTGACAGAAATGTGAAGGGCTTTAGGCATAGCTCCTCTCCACAGAAATCATTCAGAATTGCTCCCTTAAGGATCTGTGTGTATGATCAGGCCCCATCTATTTCCTGGACACTGCGACTGACCACAGACAGTACTTACTCCATGCAGACACCCTTTTTTTCCTTTATCCTCCATGACCCATGAGGCTTGCAGGCACCATCCTGAGGACCACTTCAGTCTGCCTGCACTTCTCTATCTCTCTGAGCTCTGGTGGCTGACAGCTAGGTACTCCAGCACAACTATGCTCCATGATATCTAGGTTGCTATTGTCAGTGCCTGAAGAACTGTAGTGGATATTTGTCTTTTTTTTTTTTTTTTTTTTTGCCTATCCACCATCCAACTCTCTTTTTAATATCTGGAAATTTTCCCACCAAGTATAGCCTTCTCTACGTATGGAAACAAAAGGTACCATACTGTTTCCCAGGCACATGCAGGTAACTTTGCCATTACCCCCACCAACAGGTGAAGTCTATGTGCTCCTTGTATCTGTGCCTGGCTATGTGACTTGATCTGGCCAATGGTGCATTCACAAATATGACACAAGCAGAGGCTTGAAAAGCACTTGAGCACTGGAACTTATTGCTGCTGGGAACCCTGTGATCACTGTGCGAAGAAGTCTGGGCTACCACCCTTGACATCAAGAGGCCACATGGAAAGACAGTCTGTCCCAGTTTCTCAGCTAAGGGCCCATATAAGTGAGTGAAGACTCCTAGGTCATCAAACTCCCATGAGCTAGTCCAGACTAGGAGAACCACTCCACTAATTCATTGACTTGTGAGACACAAAAACATGTACTGTTTTAAGCAACAAAGTTTTAGAGTGGTTTGTTATATTGCAATAGGTAAGTAATAAAGTATAGCTCTACAAAGATACAAATGTATCCATTCTTTAAGTATATATATATATATATAGTGAGCTTTTGTCCTTTTAAGCTTATTAATATGGTTGTTCATTTTGGTCAGATTTATCAAATTGGTACCAACTAGCTATGGCACCCTACTCCAGTACTCTTGCCTGGAAAATCCCATGGATGGAGGAGCCTGGTAGGCTGCAGTCCATGGGGTCATGAAAAGTTGGACACAACTGAGCGACTTCCCTTTCACTTTTCACTTTCATGCCCTGGAGAAGGAAATGGCAGCCCACTCCAGTGTTCTTGCCTGGAGAATCCCAGGGAACAGGGGAGCCTGGCGGGCTGCAGTGTATGTAGTTGCACAGAGTCGGACACGACTGAAGAGATGTAGCAGCAGCAGCAGCTGAATTCTGTAGACAGAGAGTTTAACTGAGCACAGAGTATTGAAGATTTTTTTGAAATGTGAGTCCCTGTAGACGGGACATGTACGCTTCACTTCAGCCACATTTTTACCACTTTATAAAGTCTATACCTCCTATAGCCCTTTAAGTTACCTGCCTGGCTGTACAGACATTTTACTCCCCCACCCCCAAGTTTTGACCATTTGCAGTAATAAGTCATGGGGCACCAGGTATAGAAAACTTGAACTTCCCTATATTTAGGAATATTTGATTATCAATGATAGGACAAAACAGAGATATGAACTGAAAAGTGGATTAAAACTGGGGGAAGTAATGAGAAGGCATAAGGACTTAGGAGTAGAACCAGCATCTCAGAGACTGTTGGCAATCTAGAAAAGCTCACTTTTCATCTTCCTCTTTTATGTGGGCAAGGTTTCCATGAGTCATAGTTTCCCCAGAGAAGAAATAAAAAAACAAGACAATGTGTTGAATCAGTAATCTATTCCCACATAACAAATTACTCTGAAACTTAGTAACTGAAAGCAACAATAAACATTTATCATTTTTCACAGTTTGTGTGGGTCAAAAATTTGGGAGCATCTCAGCTAGGCAGTTCTGCTTTGAGGTCTCTCATGAGACTGCAGTCATATGTCACTGGGGCTGCAGTTATTGAAAGACTTGCCTGAGCTGTACCTGTCTCTAGGGTGACTCACTCCATGGCTGGCAAGCTGGCACTGGCTGTTAGCAAGAGGCGACAGTTCTCCACATGAGCTTCTCCACAGGGCTGCTTCAGTGCCCTTACCACATGATGGCTTCCCTCAGAGTGAGTGATTCCAAAGACCAAGACAGAAGCTTCTTGGTACTTTTTATGCCCTAGCTTCAAAAGTCACATATCTTCTGCAATATTTTATTCATCACACAGGCCAGCACTGATTCAATATGGAAAGGGACAATACAGGGTATAACCACTAGAAAGATGGATCACTGGATGCTACCTTGAAGACTAGTCACCACTAGTGTCTTCAAAAAGCAATAGTCTTGATGAACAGGATCAATTGGGGGTGCCAATAAGTTGCCACCATCTTTTGAACACATATCATATGACACCACTCTGACAGAACGTGAAGAGGAACTAAAGAGCCTCTTGATGAGCTGAAAGAGGACAGTGAGAAAGTTGGCTTAAAACTCAGCATTCAAAAAGCAAAGATCACAGCACCCAGTCCCATCACTTCATGGCAAATAGATGGGGGAAAAGTGGCAACAGTGACAGATTTTACTTTCTTGGGCTCCAAAATCACTGTGGATGGTGACTGTAGGCATGACATTAAAAGATGCTTGCTCCTTGGAAGAAAAGCCATGACAAACCTAGACAGCATAGTATCACTTTGTTGACAAGGGCTCGTATAGTCAAAACTATGGTTTTTCCAGTAGTCACATACAGATATGAGAGCTGGACCATGAAGAAGGCTGGGTGCCAAAGAAATGATGCTTTCAAATCCTGGTGCTGGAGAAAACTCTTGAGAGTCCCTTGGACAGCAAGGAAATCAAACCAGTCAATCCTAAAGGAAATCAGTCCTGAATATTCATTGGAAGGACTGATGTTGAAGCTGAAGCTCCAATACTTTGGCCAACTGACGCTAACAGCCAACTCATGGAGAAGATCTTGATGCTGGGAAAGACTGAGGGCAGGAGGAGAAGAGGACCATACAGGATGAAATGGTTGGATGGCATCACCAACTCAATGAACACAAGTTTAACAAACTCTGGAAAATAGTGAAGGACAGACAGGGAAGCCTGGAGTACTGCAGTTCATGTGATCACAAAGAGTGGGACATGACAGGGATAGAAGAACAATATATAAAAGCATCAGTCTAAAATGCTTTATATCTACCATCTCATATGATTCTTCCAACAACTCCTAGTTACAAATAGGGGAAATGAGTAGCAGAGATGAATGTAACTCATCAAAGGGCCACATAAGAGCTAGTTAATGGTATTTGGTCTCTCTCACTCTAAAGTCCTTTCTCAATCCCAGTGAAGAACAGTTATGTGTGACTGACAAAGATAGTGGTCAGGCTAGTGTGCTGTCTGGAAAGCATTTCCCATGGTGCAATTTTCCCTGGAGAGGCTTGGAGGGACATCTGACTATCTTTGGATTATTAAGGAACGGCCAAATGAAAGACTAGTGCACAACTTCCATGAACTTCTGAGATACAAAACTGAAATCAGGTGGTATTATTAGATGTCTGGAACAAAATTTAAATTCAACATAGAACTTTAAGGAAAAATTCAAAGAGTTTTGAGGATCAGTTCAACCAGCAGAGCCCAGGGTTCTGTGAAAATAACACCAATCATATAGATTAGGAGTTTTGCAAAGAATCCACATTTCTACAACAAGGTTACCATACCATTCACTGGTGACTTAATACATTTCCTAAGCAAAGATTTCATGTATTTTTTATTAACTTAATTAGCCTCATTTTCATTAACTTACTATAGCTTCACCACATGGTCCAGCACACTGTACCAGAGAAAACTATATGAATCTCATTTGTTCTGACTCCTCTGCTCCAAGGTGTGTGACCTTATAAAACCCCTCTGCCAGGTTAGAAGGCAGTTCCTTCATTTGTACAATAAGAGCACTAATTAGATGTATTTCAAAGCTCTCTTTCAGATCCAATTATTTACCATGTTAATTTATCTTAAAAAAATTAAATAGTAACACTTCTCAAATCACTTTCAATTAGACTAGCTTTACATGTCAAAGTGAAGAGGAACTAAAGAGCCTCTTGATGAAAGTCAAAGAGAGTGAAAAAGCTGTCTTAAAACTCAACATTCAAAAAACTAACATCATGGCATCCCATCCCATCCTATCATCTCATGGCAAATAAATGGGGAAACAATGGAAACAGTGACAGACTTTATCTTCTTGGGCTCCAAAATCACTGCAGAAGGTGACTGAAGCAATGAAATTAAAAGACACTTGCTCCCTGGAAGAAAAGCTAAGACAAACTTAGACAACATATTAAAAAGCAGAGACATTACTTTATCGACAAAGGTGTGTATAGTCAAAGCTATGGTTTTTCCAATAGTCATGTATGGATGTGAGAGTTGGGCCATAAAGAAAGCTGAGCACCAAAGAATTAATGCTTTTGAACTATGGTGTTGGAGAAGACTCTTGAGTGTCCCATGGACAGTAAGGTGATCAAACCAATCAATCCTAAAGGAAATCAGTCCTGAATATTCATTGGAAGACTGGTGCTGAGGCTGAAGCTCTAATACTTTGGCCACCTGATGTGAAGAACTGACTCATTGGAAAAGACCCTGATGCTGGGAAAGATTGAGGTCAGGAGGAGAAGGGGGACGACAGAGGATGAGATGACTGGAAGGCGTCACTGACTTTAGGGACATGAGTTTGAGCAACTCCAGGAGTTGGTAATGGACAGGTAATGGCTCAGACACAACTGAGCCAGTGAACTGAACTGATGAAGGAGTGCCTTCTCTTCCTGCCTTGACAGGATCCTGACAATTACTTTGGATCTTTTATAGGTTAGTTATTTACATGTCTTACTTTCCATTAGCCTTTCAGATCCTTGAGGGCAGAGAACTATAGATAATTCTAACATACTGCTTCTGTCTAGCATAGCAGGTACTTTAATTAAATTACTTAGTTAAATTCTGTTAAATTGCAAATTAAATTCATATTACTAAAGTCAATACTTTTTATTTTTATTGGCATAGGAAATCAATGGGAACACCAAAATTTTATTTTCTGATTATTTTTTTTAAGACCTAGAAAAAAAATTTAACTCAGGTCATTTATACTGAAAACACCTATTAACAGGATACAATATTTACATATAATTAATTACATATTCCAAATCAAAGTATGAGTGATTACAGCCAACTTTTGATTATCTTTGGCAGTGTGAGAGGGCATGGTTTAAAAGCAAGTTTGTGGATAAACACTGTCTAATCTAAATCTAATCTAAATCCAACAATAGGGAGTCCTCACATTCTTATCTGAAAATATGAGATAGCACAAGGCTATTGTTCAGGAGAAAACTGACAAAAGTTTATTTCTTTCATAAAATGAAATACCACACAGCAACTGAATAGAATAACATGTAATAATGCAAAGATAATCTTCTTTTTCTTAGTAGCTGTATTAGAAGACATCCACTCCAAAGAGAGAGACTTGTTTTTCTGTTGGGTGGATATCCTTCTTGGTGGCCATTTGAAAGTGAGGCACCACTAGCATCTAGGACTGAGAAATGCAAATAGAACTGTTCTCCAATAAGTATGATCAATAATTCGCTTGCTAGATAGAAGAGGGGAGGACAAAGGAGGAGAGGGAAGGGAGGAAAGAAGAGGGGAAAAAGAAAACCTAGGTTGGCACTGCATGGAGGGAAAAATTTCCAGGGATGGGGAAGCCCCTGGTTGGAGAAGAAACCTGGCGAGACCTGGGACAGCAGACCTATCTGTTGTGGATGTAAGTTCAGTTCAGTCACTTGGTCATGTCCAACTTTGTGACTCCATGGACTGCAGCACACCAGGCTTCCTTGTGTATCACCAACTCCTGGAGTTGCTCAAACTCATGTCCCTAGAGTCAGTGATGCCATCCAACCATCTCATCCTCTGTCGTTCCCTTCTCCTCCTGCCTTCAATCTTCCCCAGCATCAGCGTCTTTTCCAATGAGTCAGTTCTTTGCATCATGTGGCCAAAGTATTAGAGCTTCAGCCTCAGCATCAGTCTTTCCAATGAATATTCAGGACTGATCTCTGTCCAGGGGACTCTCAAGAGTTTTTTCCAACACCACAGTTCAAAAGTATCAATTCTTTGGCTCTCAGCTTTCTTTATAGTCCAACTCTCACATTCATACATGGATGGATGGATGAATGGATGTGGATATTAACTCCTCTGTAAAATCTTTGACAGAGTCTATAGTACTTACAGTGCTTTTAAAATTGAGAACTCATGTACACCCATGGCTGATTCATGTCAATGTATGGCAAAACCAATACAGTATTGTAAAGCAAAATAAAATACAAATTAAAAAAAAAAAGTTCATTCTAAAAATAAATAAATAAATAAAAGAAAATGGATTATTTGGAGATGTGGCAGGGAACATGGGAGGAAGCTGTATGTCAATACCGTATAGCAGAAAAAAAACAGAATTATATACAAAATTATTAAACATATGGGTTACATATGTTTAATCTTTTTATTGACATAAAAGGATATCCAAGGTGTACTTTTTCCAAAACAACTTTGTTTACATACCACAAAGTGTACTCATTTTAAGTGTACAAATCAATGAATTTTAGTAAATTTACAAGTTGTGCAATGATCAATATATTCTAGAACACTGCCATCATCCCAATAATATCTATGGTGTCTATATATAATTAACTCCTACTCTGACCTCCAACCCTAGTCAACCCTTAATCAACTTTTTGTCTCCACTGACTTGACTTTTTGAGCATTTAATACAACTGGAATTCACAACATGTGGTCTTTTGTGTCTGACTTCTTACACTTAGAATGATGCTTTTGAGATTTATCTATATCATAGCATGTTTCAGAATTCACTCATTTTTACTGCTGAATAATATCCCATTATATAGATATATCACATTTTGTTTATCTAGTCTCAAGTATTTGAGTTGCTTCTATTTTTAAACTATTATGAATAATGCTTCTGTGAGTATTCACAGGCAAGTCTGTGTGTTAACACACCAACATGGACTTTTTGTGGGGGGTAGGGAGTCACTCACATAGTTAAGAATCTTACACCTTCAGAAGAAAGGGCCCTTCTATCAAGGAGCACACTCAGCACAAGGTCTCCTGAAACAGTGATAGGAATAAATCCTTCTTCCTCACTCTTCTCCTTCCCTCTTAACTTCTGAAGGGGTTCCTAGTTGGCCAGATCCAACTGGAAGCCAGAGGGCAAGAAAGGCCATTGATATGATCCAAACAAATCAGTCAGTCTTCCAAAACAGCAGTGTGGGGAAGGGTGAAAAATGGATATGGAAGAGCAATCAACATATGTAATTGGCAAAGCTTTTTTTTTTTTTTAGTGATATGCAAAATAACTGTACATCTTTAATGAAGAATTTAAGATTTGATGAAACAAGGTATGGTCCCAATTTGTAAAAATCACTAATAATAATATATGGTCATATACACATGAAATAAAATCTGGGTATATATACTTCATCTGCGATGACGGAGTTTAAGAGAAAATTAAGAATTTCTATAATGTTAGGATTTTTTTGCAATGAATATATTCTGTTATAAAGACTTAGGTCATCATGGTTTCTGAATACCAATCCTTGCTCTAGCTTTTTAAATTTCCTTTCATTCCCACTACCTTCACTTTGTCCTTCCAGATATCTTTCCCTAACTGATGCTGAGCTCGCCTTCTGCCTTATATTTAGAAGGCATTTTTATAAATATGTATCAAATACAGGAAAGATTTAACAAACAGCTCAATAAATGAAAGTGACTTGAGTTTAATGATCTTATCATTGATCTCACATGTGCCTACCTGACCTCTTAATCAAGATACAAGGAAATCAAATACCACAAGAAAAACACTGATGAACTGGAAAGAAAATGATAAGAAATGGGGGAGAGGGGAGAGAGAAGCGATAATTCTAAAGCAGGAAACAAGGCTAGGACAAAATAAAATGAAATTTTTTGCTGAAGGAGGTTAGAAGTAAACAGTTTGGGGATTTTTGCCTCTAAACTGTGTCTATGTATCATTTACATTTGAGTCAAAAAATGATGGACTTCCCTGATGGTCCAGTGGTTAAAAGTCCACCTTCAAATGCAAGGGACATGGATTCAATCCCTGCTCAGGGAAGATTCTACGGGGCAACTAAACCTGTGCACCACAACTGCTGGGTCTGAGTACCACAAGTACCAAAGCCTATATGCCCTTGAGCCCATACTCAGCAACAAGAGAAGCCCTGCAATGAGAAGTCTGGGCACTGCAACTAAGAGACCCTCACTCACAGCAACTAGAGAAATCCTGCACACAGCAACAAAGACCCGGCGCAGTAAAAAAAAAAGAACAAAATCTTTTCCCATGAACCAAAAGAAGTTCTAATGAGAAACATTTACCATAGCAAGTTCAGTTCAGTTCAGTTCAGTCGCTCAGTCATGTCCGACTCTTTGTGACCCCATGAACTGCAGCACGCCAGGCCTCCCTGTCCCTCACCAATTCCTGGACTTTACCCAAACTCATGTCCATTGAGTCAGTGATACCATCCAGCCATCTCATCCTCGGTCATCCCCTTCTCCTTCTGCCCTCAATCTTTCCCAGAATCAGGGTCTTTTCAAACAAGTCAGCTCTTTGCATCAGGTGGCAAAAGTCTTGGCGTTTCAGCTTCAATATCAGTCTTTCCAATGAACACCCAGGACTGATCTCCTTTAGGATGGACTGGTTGGATCTCCTTGCAGTCCAAGGGATTCTCAAGAGTCTTCTCCAACACCACAGTTCAAAAGCATCAATTCTTTGGTGCTCAGCTTTCTTTATAGTCCTAATCTCATATCATACATGACCACTGGAAAAACCATAGCCTTGACTAGACAGACCTTTGTTGACAAAGTAATGTCTCTGCCTTTTAATACGCTGTCTACCACAGCAAAGAGAACTGTAAATGTTGAAGTGATAATGAAAAGAGTAAAATCCTGTTCTTGAAAACATTGTTTCCCATAGAATTTTTCAGAATCTTTCCCTCTACCTTTTTCTACACTAATCCTTTACCAACATTCAGTTTTATTTACAATATTACAAAATGTCAGGAAACATCTTCTAACATTTCTCGAGATGAAATATGAGCTTATAATATTTTAATAGAATTTAAACTATGACATCTCAGTTATTATTTTCTAATTTTTTTAAATTTAAACTCTACAATTCAGTGACATGATACATCGAATAATTCTTTATAGAGTAGAATTAACAATTAGGCAAAATTTACATCATATATATGGGAAAACATATTCCACGTACTGAACAACCAAATTTACAAACAAACTTTTGGAACCCAATCTATTCCTATGTTAAGAACTGTCCGTCCGTATTGGTTTCAACCTATGAACTCATCAACACATTGGTTAGGGTTGTTAGCAAAATAACAAAATTGGCTCATTTAACTATTCCATTTCACTTATTCATTTGTCCATCCTTTCATGCATGCATGCATTCAGCAAATATTTATTGAGTACCTACTTTAGCAGGGCACTGGGCAAGGAGTGAGATAACGGGGACACAGAATAGAATAATACATGGTCCTGCCAGCGGAAACCTGTCAGTGGAGCAAACAAAGCAACAATTGTAACACACTATGAAGAAAAAAGGAAGCAAGAAAAGAAGCAAGGAAGGCGGGGAAGGAGGGAAAGGAAAAGTGGAAGACATTCCAATAAGAGTTGTCAAGCCCTCAGGGAAAAAAAGAAAGTTCAGTGTGGGCAAGGAACTTCAAGGAAGTCATTGTGAATTGTGCAGTTGACAACTAGAACAGGCAAGATATAAGGCTGGATCTCTGATCATGAAGGAATCAACAGAGTATTTCAAGGAAGGTAGACCTTATTCAGTCAAGGCTATGGTTTTTCCAGTGGTCATGTATGATGTGAGAGTTGGACTGTGAAGAAAGCTGAGCACCAAAGAATTAATGCTTTTGAACTATGGTGTTGGAGAAGACTCTTGTGAGTCCCTTGGACTGCAAGGAGATCCAACCAGTCCATCCTAAAGGAGATCAGTCCTTGGTGTTCATTGGAAGGGCTGATGTTGAAACTGAAACCAATACTTTGGCCACCTCATGCAAAGAGGTGACTCATTGGAAAAGACTCTGATTATGGGAGGGGTTGGAGGCAGGAGGAGAAGGGGACAACAGAGGATGAGATGGCTAGATAGCATCATTGACTCGATGGACATGGGTTTGGGTGAACTTTGGGAGTTGTGATGGACAGGGAGGCCTGGCGTGCTGCAATTCATGGGGTTGCAAAGAGTCAGACACGACTGAGTGACTGGAACTGAACTGAGACTTTATTCTGTTGTCTCATGTTGGCAGAACTTTGATGATAGACTTAAGCCTGCAAGCAAAATGTTCAGATTTATACTTTGGTTAGCTCATTCTGGTAACCCTGTAGAACTTGGGTCAGCAAACTGCAGCCTGCAAGATATTTGTATGATCTGTGTACTAAGAATAATTTTTATATTTTTAAGGTTTTAAAAAGCCAAAGAAAAGTATCTTGTAACACATGAAAATTATATAAAATTCAGATTACCCCGTCTATAAATAAAGTTTTATTGGAATACCACCACAATCATCTATTTACATAGTATCAATGACTTCTATTACAAAGCCGAGTTAAAGCAGTTGGAAAAGACCATACAACCTATAAAGCCTATAAGTTACTCTCTGGCCCTTTACAGAGAAGTCTGCTGACCCTTAGTAGTTGAAAATTGACATGGGGTTGAATTAGGGTAAGCGGTAATCGGGATAAAGAGGTAGGGCGATTTCATGACTCTGCGTATCAAATAAGCAAAGCATGTGAATGATATTAAAGGTCATGTCTGGAACAACCTCAGGTTTCTGTTTTGAACAAGTTGAGGGGTGGGGGGAGAGTGTCCCCACCTGAGTTGGTGAATGCATGAGGGATGCTGAAAGGATGAGGTGCCCTTGAAGACATTTCTATGGAGATGTCTTGGAGGCAATAGGATATACATGAGTTAGAAATGTAAGTTGCAATAAACTCTCATCCATCTCACCTCTGAACATCATATACTAAAATCCACAAATCACTTTTCATATACCAAATATGGATTTTGTTTCCTCAAATGAAGAGTATTTTGAGTAATCATATGGTGACAATACTTACCAGCCAGATACTCAGTTGGGTAACAATGTCTCCACTCAACAATGTTTGTGTAATTTTTTTGGCTACTGAGGTTTATTGTATTTGGGATTAAGTGTTTTTATTAATCCAAAGAAAAGAGGTAGTATGAAAAGAAAAGTCTGACACTAGTGCTAAAAAGCCAGAAATTATTGTGTTACAGATAGTCATTGGATCTAAGTTGATGAAAGCATGACCTATTATGAAGAAAAAAGCACTATATTAAAGAATATAGGTATATATTTTTGGAAGTATCTTCTAATTGATGATAACATCTAAAAGGAGAAGAATGATTAGTTTTATAACCATTTTTGTCAACACACATCCCAATGCCCTCTACAGCATATTTCATTTTTGTGCGTGTAACCATTTGACACGTTTTCAGTAATGCATTATATCTGAGGGTAGGAGACTCCCTGCATTAACATGGGAGCAGAAGCTGAGAAGATACACAATACAAAAGTGAACAAAGAAAGCAAAAGGAGCAAGAAGAAAGGATTGAATCCTGAAGAAACCATTGTTTATTGATAAGCAGAGTAAGAGGAGTGATCAAAGGGAATTAAAGTAAGAAAGTCTAAGATGTGAAGAGAGCCAAGAAAGTAGAGATATCATGATAGAAGAGAGCTGATATCGAGGGAGTCAAGTTCCAAGAAGGAATGTTATGACACTTCTCCAAACCTTCCTCTCTCTTTTTGTTAATAGCATCCAAATTTTGCCTTGGGAACCACTCTTTCCCCACTCCTCGTTATATGATCTGGACTTACTGATCCCATGCATACCTCCAAAATGAGCCATGGCTGGCTTCAGTCAATCCCCATATCAAAACCCCTGGCCAGAGTGACTGATTGGTTCAAAGATGGGCAGGAATTCAAGCAGAGACAATGGGATGCAAGGAGATATTCGCTGGGGCTTCTGAGGGAAAAAAAAAAAAAAAAGACATTTTTCTATGTCTTTTTCTTGTGACATTTAATGTGAGAATATTTATCTGGAATTGCTTGCAAATATATCTCTTTAGAGGGGAAAGGCTAGAGGTGAGGTATGGCACTAAAGAGCCAAAGAAGGAAACCAAAACATGGAAGGCAAAGCAAAGACATGGAGACAATCCAGGTCCTTGGTGAATCATTTCAGGCACTGGATTAAGCCTCACCTAAGGCCAGACTCACTTCAGGATTTTAAATTATGTGCGCCAAGAATTCTCCATTATGTTTAAGCCAGTTGGATTTGGTTCAACAAGACAAGACAAAGAATTCTGGCTGATATAAGGGGTCACTTGTGACCTGAAGCCGGAGAAGGCAATGGCACCCCACTCCAGTACCCTTGCCTGGAAAATCCCATGGATGGAGGAGCCTGGTAGGCTGCAGTCTATGGGTTCGCACAGAGTCAGACACAACTGAGCAACCTCTCTTTCACTTTTCACTTTCATGCACTGGAGAAGGAAATGACAACCCACTCCAGTTTTCTTGCCTGAAGAATTCCAGGGACAGGGGAGCCTGGTGGGCTGCCATCTATGGGCTCGCACAGAGTTGGACACGACTTAAGCGACTTAGCAGCAGCAGCAGCAGCAGCAGCAGCAGTGACCTGAAGCAAAGCAGTTGCAACTGATTGGTTGATA
This sequence comes from Nanger dama, assembly GCA_917880005.1. Taxonomy (NCBI): domain Eukaryota; kingdom Metazoa; phylum Chordata; class Mammalia; order Artiodactyla; family Bovidae; genus Nanger; species Nanger dama. The sequence goes on along the minus strand of CAKJTW010000017.1, from coordinate 17,409,412 downwards.
CATTAAATGTGGTTGATTTCTCCTTAAAGAAATTTGAATGAAAGGAACAAAATTTAGGTAGCACTCAAAGAAAGATCAGGTGTGGTGAAAAAGAAGATTTTTAGTTTTTTGTTTGGCTGGTTTTGTTTTTGTCTTGCTTTGTTTTAATGCTCATTGTGTGCTTGCTTGCTTGTTTGTTTTAACATGCAGCAGCAGTAAGGATTTAGAACAAAGGAGAGATGAAGGTCTACAAGAGAAAGTGAAGAACTGGCATAAGATGCTTCCACTATAAAATTATGAAGGCAAAGTCTATCTGCTTTTTGGTCAATAAAACTAAGAAATCTGTAACAGAACTGTCTGGAAAAAAGACCTTAAAGGTCTTTTAAAAATCAGTTTTTATTCTGGAAAGAAGAAATTTCAGGGAGGCCATAATGAGAGTCTTTCAAAAATTTACAAAAAGATTGACTAAAAATCTCAGGTATTTTTAAGCAAGAGCTTTAAAGAGAAAAAATTATGTATATGAAAGTGGAAATAAGATATCCATTTTAGAGGAACACATTTGAATACTTGGATATTTACAAATAGAGCATTATTAAACAAACAAATTTTTTTTTAAATCTCACCAAATTTCAATCCACAAAGACTATCACTAGTTATGCCTTAACCTTGAAAGAAGTTTATTTCCTACATATGAAAATTACTATTTCCAGCAGAAAATTATGTAATGTAAAACTCAGAATGCCTACTAGTCAAAAATGCAGGCATAGCTTTATGAACTGCTTAGGAAACTCCCAAATAGACACTTCAGACATTTAAAGAAACCTCCATATTCCCTAACCTTTGAGTTCATTGAAATAACAAAATACTTTATAATCTCTCCCACAGTAAGTCACTGGGCTGGAAGAACCATGGGTCTCACACCTCAAATTCTCAGGTCTAATGAGGAGTTTGAACCATCTGTAAATGAAATGATATATCTGTGAAAAATGCAGAATTGTGGTAACTGCCTGAATGAACATCTTTGATAGATATGAACTCTGGGTCAATTTACGCCAAAGCTGAGGTGTTTAACAGTCTATTGAAATTTGACCTGTCAAATCTGGGTACAATTGAGAGATTAACATACCTCTCACATTTTAATGTAGATACTTGGCATACTGCACTGGGAAGAAGCTGGGAGGGACCAAATCCTTGATACTGAAAAACAACAATTTTAACATTCTTATTTGGACATTCATGTCCACAGAAACCAAATGTATTTTTTATGTGGGGGGGTGCAGGAGGGGCTATAAGCTGATGAAGACAACCTGCCCTTTGAAAACTACAGGATCTTAGACTAGAGGGCACCTAGAAAGTCATCACATTCATTCCCTACCTCGAGGTCACATTTCTCAATTTCTAATGATTTGTGAAAAATAATCAAAATTCTCTTTCTGTAAACCAGTTCCATTTTCTGATCTAACCCCAAATCCTCTCCTCATACAAAGCAGCCTCTCCTGTAGCTGCCTCCTAAATTCCCCCACTGTAGGCAGGGGAAGTTGCCTCTCCAGCCTTACCTAAACTCAGAATGCAAAAGAAACATTTGCACAATTAGAGTATGCATTTTTCCTATTATGCCTTTTCCTCAAAATGATGTTTACTGAGTAATTTAGAGACAGGTTACAAATCTGGGATTAATGGTTATTCCTCTTTAAAGTTAATAATAGCTGATAATAATAGCTACACACTGCTATGTACCTTACACATAGAAAGATCTTTATAGACAATGTTTCATCTTCACAGCAATGCTATGACATAAGCATTCTTTTTCTAATTGTGCCTGCACAATGAGGAAGCAGAGAGCACAAACAGGTTGCCCAGAGCCACACAGCTCAGGAGTGGAAGAGGGGGCATTCAGAGCTGGCAGACTGGCCAGGGTCCATGCCCTTAACCGCTGTATTACACTGTCTCTGAGCAGAGTAGGAGACAGGGAAGCAAATGGAATGGTTTTTAAGATTACTCTTAGGTCAGAGACTCTACAATTCTAACTTTGCTTTATCTGGCTAAAGGAAAGTACTTCTACCTTAACCGTCACAGAAATATTATACCTCCTTTGAGCAAAGTTGGGGGCAATGACAAGGTGCTTAAAACAGCAGAGTTAGTGTGTGTGATTCAATAACCATTCTCTACACCAAGAGCAAAGTTACTTCTATTCTACTAACGTCACATTAACCTCTTTTTCTGTCAAGTGCAGGCCTAAACAGGCCTGTAGTTTTCATTTTACTTCACTCTCTGGGGAGAAACTTTTACTTGTCAAAGCAGTTCCTGCTACACATAAGTAATCTAAGAAACTAGCTGATTTCTAAAATATGGCTTCTTTATATGACTACCAAATATACGTTCCCCCAAGTTAAATGACAAAAGGAGAGCTGATAATTAACATGCTTGGAAGTGGGGGATGGAAAAGATTTCTATTTTAGATTTTGAGACTGCAATGGCCTTGGACAACTTCTGGTCTCCCTGCAGTTCAGTCTGACGTCAATGGAAAAGGGACTGAGTGAGAACTGTGCCTCTGAGCAGCTTCCAAAGAGTGGTCTTAAGAATGTAAAATCTACTAAGTTGCTCAACATGGTGTAGCATGAGTGTTTGAAAACAAGTGTGCTATTCTGCTCCAGCTGAAGTGGGCAGGGTTAGAAAAGGCTGTTTCTACTCAGGGCCCTTTTGTGAGTGGAGATTATGCAATTTAACCATGTCCCCATGCTCTTTGTGAAGTGTGAATCAAATTTTCTGTCAGGGAATAGTATTTTCCACACCCGTGTAGAGAATAATTTGAAAACCCCAGTGGCTTGCCAGTTTTCACAAATTCTGGCTCCATGTGACCAGGGAACATGTAATTTTTGCCTGTGGCCCTATGTCAGTCTCCACATGCCAGGAGATGAAGCTCTGTGGGTGGTCGCTTTCTGGCAAAACTGATATCCATCACCTTGTATGCCCTTCAGTAGAGGTGAACCCATGGCTAGAAAGCCTCCAGCTGCCGCGACATTCCTTCCAGAAACTTAGGCTATTGAAATCGGAAAAGGGCTCCCAATTTCTCTGATGCTACACTCCTTCAGTAGAACACTACTGAGCATGCCCATCATAAATGTACATTCGTTTTTATATAAATTATGTACCCATGCTAACATCCATGCCAGGTGCATCACAAAACATATACATAAAAGTACCATTTTAAAAGAACACATGAAAAATAGGTAAAATTATAGATTTTCTTCCTGCACAAAAATGGATACCTATCCTCCACTTTGGAGTCCCCTGATCTAGCCCAGTCTCCTCATTTTATAGATGAAGACACGGCACTCAAAGAGGTAAAATGGCTTTTACTGGGAGTCATCAAGTGCACCTAGAACCTACACATCTTGACCCTAGCTCAGTGCTTCTTGAAGTTTCTCAACATCAGTTTGTGCTACCTCTCCTAGGGACATTTGGAAGAACATAAGGTCTCTGAATTTGTCATAATGCCTGGACATGGTGGCACTCACGAGTGCAGGTCAGGGATGCTAAACATTCTACAATCCAGGGAATAGCCTTCCACACAAAGAATACTCTAGTCCAAATGACAAGAGGGCCATGCTGGGAGCAACCCTCTCAAGATGGGCTTCTTTTTCCCAAGTTTTTCAAAAATTCGTGACAAGTCTATGTTATTCTCAGTGCACAAACCATGCTTCTGGATTCTTATATGTCACATTCATTCTATTTCACTTTTCTCTACAACCTTAATCATATTTATCAGAGAAACTCATCATTAGAGCCCTTGTAGATTTCCTATCATTTTATGATCCTCTCTACTAGGATTTCTTAACCTTGGTACTATTGACATTTAGGCCTGGATGATTCTTTGTGTGGGGAATTGTCCTGTGCATTGCAGATGTTAAGCAGCATCCCTGAGCCCTATTCACCAGAATCCAGTAACATCCCCCCAGTTATGCCAATCAAAATACCCTGCATACGTGCTACGTCACTTCAGTCATGTGTGACTCTTTGCGACCCCATGGACCATAGCCCGCCAGGCACCTCTGTCCATGGGATTCCCCATGGACAAGAATACTGGAGGCAAGAATACTGGAGGAGATCCTCCTCCTCCAGGGGATCTTCCCAACCTCGGGACTGAACTCACATCTCCTGCAGTACCTGCATTGAAGGCAGATTCTTTATCGAGCCAACCGAGAAGCTTCAAAATACATGCAAGCATTCCTAAAACCACCCACAGTTGAGAACCATTGCTCTAGACCAAAGCTGCAAGTGAGAAAACTATGCAGGCATAAGGAGATGAGACATCCCATCACCTCATCCCTGATTTTTTCTGTTGACATCAGTCTATGGCTTGGTGTGAAGTTAGGGTACATAGTTTACAGAATGTAAGGAAGATGTTCTGTTCAGCTTGGTATCTCCATTGCTAGTACAATGCCTGGCACATAGCAAGCACACCATAAGTATTTACCGAATGAAAGAAGCCTTCTTCAGAACAATACATACTTTAGTTATTAACTCAAGCTTTAATAAATGAGCCTAATTCCAGTAACAGAAATCCCAAAGACCTTCTCAAGAAAACACCTATTACGATAGCTTTGAAATGAATAAAGGATCTGTGGTGTGGTTAATCATTCCATCTTTGAACAATCCAACCAGAAAGTAACCATCAGATTATCACGCCAGTTGTTATCAGTGAAGTATGGCATCCAGTTGCCTTTTCTATTTTCTCGTGGCCTTAGTTTATCTTAACATCCCTCTGTATTATCTGGGAAAGCATTTGAATTGCCAGTCTGAAAACAAGGCTTTGCAACATGCTTTGAATTAGAATAGAATTTCAAATTTGGCCTACTTAAATTCATATCTAACAAGCTATTTATGACCTCTAAGCAGGATTTTTTTAAGAGCAAACTTTAGTAAGCTGCCCTGGGGAATTTTTTTTTTCTTATCTTGGGAATCTACAATCCAGAAAACCTTAGCCTTCAGTTTAAAAATAAGCAAGGCTCCCTAGAAAGTCGTAAAGCCTTAAAGCATAGAACGAAATACACTTATCCTGCTGGTCCAGGGAAGAAGGGGCTCCTAGAGGCCTATACCAGGTTCAAGGTGTAGCTTCACCTGCCCTAATTCCCACAGCTCTGGTCAAGCAGTCTCTTCATGGTCTCACCAATAAGCCATGGGTCATCTCAGTTATGACCTTTTCTCCTTTTCTCCTGCTGGTCCCCACCTGGAATGTCCCTATTTCTCTCTCTCAGGTAAATACTCTTACTTTCCCTTATCCAGAAAGCCAGGCCCAACACCTCCAGCTCTCTACTGGATAGTCCTCTACTCAGAGCTGCTACCTTACTTATATCTGTACCATACATTTACCCACTTAAGCAATGCCGTCATAGAGGTTTCAGCTGTAGCTTCCTTTGGATTAAATTGGTCTCCCCAACAAGACTAAATTTCCTAGGTGTCTATGAAACCCACACCTTGCCAGTGCCTAGCTCAGTTGTGACCACATGGTACGTGCTCAATAAAAACTTGTTTACACGGCTATTCCAGATTGTTCGAATGTTTGAATCTGCACCCTGTTGTTTATGTACATTTTTTCTGGATTCCATGTGATTGTGTAAATTCACGGTCCACTGGGCTCTACTCTAACAAAACCCATAAAATGAATTCTCACTGGGATGACTTTAGGCAGTGAGCTTTCCAGCAGACTTCTAAGACAGAGATTCCCTGAGGAAGTTTCATTCACATCAGTGCAGAAAGAGACCTATCAAGCTTTGCCATAATCTTGCCAATCCCTTATTGTGCAAGGAAAGAGACACTGTATCATTTAACCGTCAGCTCATAATACAAGGTGGTGGGATAAAAGAGTATGCAGCCTTGGTTAAACTTAGCCCTTAAGAACAAAGGTCACACAAGATACATTGCTGGTAGGAATGTAAAATGGTGTGGTAACTTTGGAAATTTGTTAAAAAGTTAAACATCACACCCATTAAAATGATTCTATTTTTTAAAAAGATTTTCTAATAGAAAATAACAATTGTTGGGGAGGATATGGAAAAATGAAAACCCTGGTGCAACACTATGGAAAATAGTATTGAAATACCTCAAAAAATTAAATACAGAAATACTATACGATCCAGTAACTCCACTTCTGGGTATTTATACAAAATAGTTGAAGTCAGGGTCTCAAAGAGACATCTGCACACACATGTTCATAGCAGCACTATCCATAATAGTCAAAAGGTGGAAACAACCCAAGTATCCACCCACGGATGAATGGATAAACAAAATGAGGTAGATATATACAATGGACTATCACTCAGCCTTAAAAATAAAGGAAGTTCTAACACATAGTACAACCTGGATGAACCTTGAGAACATTATGCAAGTGTAATTAATAAGTCAGTCACACACACAACACACACAGAGACTGTATGTTTTGACTTACATGGGTACCTAGAGTAGTCAAGTTCATTGAGACAGAAAGTGGAATGATGGTTGTTGGTTGTCAAGTGGGAGGGAGAATGGGGAGTTTTAATCAATGAGTATAGGGTTTTAGTTTTGCAAAATGAAAAGCGTTCTGGGTATTGGTGGCATAACAGTGTGAATGTATCAACACTCCTAAACTGTATACTTAATGGTTAATATGGTAAAGTTTATGTTCTGTGAATTTACACTTAAAAATAAATTTACCCAGCAATCTCACCCCTAGATATCTACCCATGAGAAATGAAAGCATACATCCACAGAAAGATCCATATGTGAATGTCCTTAGCAACATTATTCATAACAGTCAAAAAGTGAAAACAACCCAAATATCCACCAAGAGACAAATGGATAAATAAAATATGGTACATCCATACAATGGAATATCATTAAATATAGAAAGAATTAAGTACTGATGTTCACTACAAGGATGAATATTAAAAACATTTTGCTAAGAAGAAGAAGTCAGACACAAAAGACAAAATATTATATGATTCCATTTGCATGAAATGTCCAGAAGAGACAAATCCACAGAGACGAAAAGTAGATCAATGGTTGCCTGAGACTGGGAGTAAGAACAAGGAGTAACTGTAAAATCACAGGAGTAATTTTTTTGAAATGACAAACATGTTCTAAAAGCTGGTTTATGGTCACAGTTGCATAATTCTATTAAGTCACTGGATTCCATGTTCCCAAGCATGGTGTTGAGTTGTACATGAAATTACACCTCAATTAAAAAAATTAAGCATAAAAACAAACAACAAGGGTCATTGATTTGCTTTATTCATGAGCATGCTTCCATCTCTTTTCTACCCCAGTGGCTGAATTTTAAGAGTGTCTTCTAATGGGTGCCTTCATTTCAGAACCATACTTGCTACTCATCACACCTTAGAAAGGAAGATGGATCATCAAATCTGTTCATTTATTCCGTAAGCAAATATTTACCGAGGCACTGTCCTGGGTACTTGGGGCAAAAGGCACTGTCCTGATTACTTGCAGTCCCAGGGCTGAGAGTTACAGACACAAAAGTGGGCAAAATAAGACAGTGCGATACGTTCTACAAGAGGGGAACGCATAGTTGTGACAGCGCATACAGGCATCTCACCTTAATTTTGATATCAGGGGGATCCTGAAGAAACTCTGAAGTGAGGTCTGAAAAGCAAGTATGGAAACAAAGAGGAACCAGGGAAGAGGAATAGTTTTCAATGCAGAGAGAACAAACTGTGGATGCAAAGAGGCATCTCTTGTAGAGGCAAGAGAAATGAAACATTTGGAGAAGTGATGCTACTCAGTCATAGTGTGAGAGGTGAAGAGTGTGAAAAGAAATTGGGGAAGTAAACAGGGGTCAGATAATAAAGAGCCTCACAGGTACATCAAGGATTTGGGGCTTTATCCTAAGTGGGAGAGGAAGGCAACAAAGTGTTTTCAGCAAGTGAATAGCATGATCAAATTTGGAATTCATTGGAGATAAAATGGGGAGGAATCAAAACTAGAAGCCGGAAGTTCCATTAGGAGTCTGTTATAGCTTGATGGTGGGCTGGGCCTGAGAAGAGGAAGAAGCTGCCATGACAAAAATACCTGCCTGCACGGGAGGTGGCTTATGAATGGCCATGCATTCTGTCCATTCGTGGGGAGGCCTTGGAATAAAGTACAAGGTCCTCCTGCAGCTAACCACACTAAGACTCTTATCCTAGGCCCTTCTCCTCCAACTGTTTCCTTCGACTCAAACACTCTCCTTAGCCTTTGTAATTCCTATGCATTCTTGATTTCTCAGTTTAGAAGCCGTTCCTTAAAAAACTGGAAATAGAACTGCCTTATGACCCAGCAATCCCACTGTTGGGCATACACCCCAAGGAAACCAGAATTGAAAGAGACACTTGTACCCCAATGTTCATCGCAGCACTGTTTATAATAGCCAGGACATGGAAGCAACCTAGATGTCCATCAGCAGATGAATGGATAAGAAAGCTGTGGTACATATACACAATGGAGTATTACTCAGCTATTAAAAAGAATACATTTGAATCAGTTCTAATGAGGTAGATGAAACTGGAGCCGATTATATAGAGTGAAGTAAGCCAGAAAGAAAAACACCAATACAGTATACTAACATATATATATATATATATATGGAATTTAGAAAGATGGTAATGATAACCCTGTATGCGAGACAGCAAAAGAGACACAGATGTATAGAACAGAATTTTGGACTCTGTGGGAGAGGGATAGGGTGGGATGATTTGGGAGAATGGCATTGAAACATGTATAATATAACGTAAGAAACGAATCGCCAGCCTAGGTTTGATGCAGGATACAGGATGCTTGGGGCTGGTGCATTCGGATGACCCAGGGGGATGGTGTAGGGAGGGAGGTGGGAGGGGGGGTTCGGGATTGGGAACTTGTGTATACCCGTGGCAGATTCATGTTGATGTATGGTAAAACCAATACAGTCTTGTAAAGTAAAATAAAAAAAAATATATATATATATATATATAAGTGAAAAAAAAGAGAAGAAGAAGCCCTTCCTCCAAGAAGCCATCTCTGACAACCCTTGACAGCCACCTGACAGCCAACCCCTGACCCCTATATGCTCCTTTGAAACATGTGCTAATTCTCTGTGCTGTGCTGTGCTTAAGTCGCTCAGTTGTGTCCAACTCTTTATGACCCCAAGGACTGTAGCCTGACAGGCTCCTCTGCCATGGGGAGTCTCCAGGCAAGAATACTGGAGTGGGCTGCCATGGCCTCCTCCAGGGGATCTTCCCAGCCCAGGGATCAAACCCAGTCTCCTGCATTGCAGGCAGATTCTTTATCATCTGAGCCACTAGGGAAGCCAAAGCATTATATCCTCTGCAAGTGCAAATGCCCAAATATTGATCTGTTTTACCACTAAATGTGTGCTATCCAGTAGAACTTTCCATGATAATGGCAATATTTTATATCTGTGCTGTCCAGGATAGTAGCCATCGATTACATGTAAGCATTTGAAATGTGGCTAGTGTGACTAAGGAACAGAACATTTAATTTTATTTAATGATATTAATTTACATTTAGATTTACAGAACCACATGTGGTTATCATATTGGACAGCATAGCACTACACATTATAATCCGTAAACACAGGCACTGTATCTTTTCACTGCTGAAACTCCGAGTATAAAAAGCATGGGGTAGGGGATTTTCCTGGTGGTTCTCTGGTTACGAATCCACCTTTCAATGCAGGAGACACAGGTTTGATCCCTGGTCAGAGAAATAAAATCCCTCATGCCACAGAACAACTAAGCCTGCACACTGAACCTACTGAGCCCAAGCACTCTAGAGCCTGCCCGACACAATTAGAGGGCCCAAGTGTCACAACTACTGAAGCCCACGTGTTCTGGAGCTCAGGCACCATGACTACTGAGCTCGAGAGCCACAACTAGTGAGTCTGTGTGCCTCAATGTTAACATCCCAAATAAGCAACGAAGATCCTGCAGCAAAGATCTCAATGCACCCGAATAAATAAATAATTTTTTTTAAAAAAGCATGGGGTACATAATAGGAACTTGATAAATATACAAATAGTTATATAATAATAAGTAATACAGACAGGCTCAGAGTTCCATAATTTCATTCATTCATTCATTCAACAAACACTTATCAAGCACCTACAATGTTCCCAGTACTGTTCTAGATACCAGGGTTATAGATCAAGTACACTGCTTTTATGGCACTTGCACTTTAATGGGAAGACAGAAAATAAACATTAAGCAAAACAAAATTAAACAATTTCAGAGAGAGAGGTGTTATGAAAAAAATAATAAAGCAAAATAAAGAGATAGAGAATAATGGAGACAGTATGTGCTGGTTTTAAAGATACTTATTTCACTAATAGTATTTGCCAGAGCCTCTGCTGGCCCAGCATTCTAGAACATATCAAACAAAACTCATGATGAAAGTTAATGGAACAAACTTTAACAGAAAGTAAGATAATTGCTCAGAAATAAATTCTGCTCTCTGATCATCTTGTCATAAAAGCTTTCAAGTAAGCATTTGTGTGGATGAAGGCAGTGGCAAAATTGACCCATATTCTGTTTCAGAACTATTAATGTGTCAAATGGTTAGCCTCAGCAGGCAGAGAATTTTGCAAACTTTGGGGAAACATCTTCCAAATGACTGTGTCACAACATGTGTCAGAACCAGCAGCCAATCAAAATCTCTACCTGCAGCATGTATCTTCTGCTTTGTAATTTTATTGAGCATCTCCTTAAGCATGAGGGACAGAAACCCACATTACAAGAGAGAAAGGGAAACAACTTGAGCAGAGCATGTTACACCATCTTCTTTCTTTTGGTTTTCATTTAACTTCTGAACGTTCTTTACCTCCGGTCATAGAATCTCTAAGAATGCTGTTGTTGTCCAGTTGCCCCATCATGTCCAATTCTTTGTGACCCCGTGGACTGCAGCACGCCAGGCCTCCCTGTCCTTCACCATCTCCTGGAGTTTGCCCAAGGTCATGTTCATTGCATCGTGATGCCATCCAGCCTTCTCATCCTCTGATGCCCTCCTCTCCTTCTGCCCTCGATCTTTGCCAGCATCAGGGACTTTTCTAATGAGTTCACATCAAATGACCAAAATATTGGCGCTTCAGCTTCAGCATCAGTCCTTCCAGTGAATATTCAGGGTTGATGCTACTTAAAATTGACTGGTTTGATCTCTTGTGTCCAAGGGACTTTTAGGAGTCTTCTCCAGCACCACAGTTTGAAGCCATCAATTCTTTGGTGTTCTGCCTTCTTTACAGTCCAGCTCTCACAACTGTATGTGGCCACTGGGAAGACCACAGCCTTGACTGTACGGACCTTTGTTGACAGAGTAATGTTTCTGCTTTTCAACACACCGTCTAGGTTTGTCATCGCTTTTCTGCCAAGAAACAATCATCTTCTGATTTCATGGCTACAGTCACTATCTGCCATGATTTTGGAGCTCAAGAAGAGGACATACATCTGTCACTGTGAAAGTTGCTCAGTCGTGTCCGATTCTTTGCAACCCCATGGGCTATACAGTCCATGGAATTCTTTAGGCCAGAATACTAGAGTGGGTAGTCTTTCCCTTCTCCAGGGGATCTTCCCAAGCCAGGGATTGAACCCGGTCTCCCACATTACAGGCAGATTCTTTACCAGCTGAGCCACAAGGGAAGCCCATCTGTCACTATTTCTACCTTTTCCCCTTCTGTTTGCCATGCAGTATTCGGGGTCAGTTGCCATGATTTTAGTTTTTAAAAAATATTTAGTCTTAAGCTGTATCCTTTCCTAAAACCAACATTATTTCATAATACAGTATCTTGCATAAAATGAAATTTCCCTCAGCTACTGCAGCATCTAACGGGATTACAAATCATGTAGCTGGGAAAGATGTTAGAATATAAAGTGTACTTCATATGCTGGAAAAAAATGATGAGGCTGATCAACAGCATGTGACTTGTTAATCACTTACCCAAGAGGAAGCTCCCCAACATGATCATCTGGACTTTAAAAGTATTTTCCCAGTCTTCCCTGGTGGTCCAGTGGTTAAGAATCTTCTGCCAATGCAGGGGACATGATTCAATCCCAGGTCCAGGAAGATTCCACATTCCTCAGGGCAACTAAGGCCATGCATCACAACTACTGAAGCCCTCACATCCTAGAGCTATGGTCCGCAACTAGAGAAACCATGGTAATGTGAAGCCCACACACCACAGCTAAAGAGTAGCTCCTGCTCACTGCAACTAGAGAAAGCCCTCAGGCTGCAACGAGGACCCAGCATAACCAAAAATAAATATTTTTAAAAAAGAAAATTTCCAAAAAAACCCCTGCCCTCTTCTCCTGGTTGTGAAACAGGGCAGGACAGCACTCTGTAGTTTTAAAAGCCCTGTATAAATGGTCATTAGGGAAAAAATGATGACTTTTGCTCTCATAGCACAGTCACAATGTTGGCTTACCTGGTGCACAGGTAAACCAATATTAAAATGTAGGGAAAAGAGATTCAAGACGTGACCTCAGGAAATAGAGGCAAAACGTCAATGAGACAACCTCCAGACTCCTTGTTGCTAGAGATTAATATACAAGCAAATATACCTATATGCAAACCCTCCCACCTCACCTCTGAAATTCTTCAGTTAGAACTGATCTAAACTTTTGCATTCACAGTCATTGGTCATATGCTTGTCAGTGAAGGAGAGGGAAGACATGCATGTGTGTACATGCATGTGTATATGTGCACATGCAAATAAATTGGCGTGCATATATTATACATACACTCACTTTCAGGTAGGAGTACACTCCTTTTGTTAAGTATATGACAAGCTTTTGCAGAGGTGGACGTATCAGTTATCATTTATGATGAAAAAAAATATGTTTGGTTTTATTACCATTCAATTAAGAAAAGATTCCTGGATTTTTCAATGTTCTACGTTCTTCTTCCAAACATCCAAAACCCTGAAGCTTCACCATAATGCCATTGCCTGAGTCAATCCCATGGAATCATCTTTCTACAATTCAATTTTGATGCACTGAATGTTCCCATCATCAGCATCCATTTTCAATACCTACTGAAAGCTCTAGACTCTTGAAACATGTCTGCATAATTGTATTACTTCAAAGTTTCCTCATGATATTGTGTTACTACAAAGTCATGTTCCAGCTCTTAATGTTTGTTTTCTTCAATAGTCCAACGATATTTAGTTGGCATTTGCCTGCCTTTAAAAGAAAGATGAACTCAGTTGTTTTCAAAATCCCCCTTTCTTAAAACAGTTCTGCAATATAAGGATATACACAGGAGAATTTAAAAATCAAAAATAAGATTCTAATGCAATTCTAAAATCAAATGTAACTCTCATTTTGATGCAGGACTCTATGTTGTTTGGTATGATGATGGTCCCATTGCAGCCTTCCTAATGTTTGAGAAAATCATGCCACATAAATTCCTTACATATGCTCAGAGAAGATTGTTTTTTGTAAAACTCTGACTTTTCCTTCTATTTAAATAGACAGATGCCAGGGCAGTTTTTCTCCCCTAGTTCTAAATTAATTCCATGCAAGGAGAAAATATGAGTTGAACTGGCAAAAACACTAGACTTAGAGAACCCCATCAGGGTTCTGAAGGAAGACTAAAGAGAGCCAAGTTCAACTGCCACATATAAATTCACTGTGATACATACCTGGTTGTTCTTTGTTTCTAGTCCTATCCCAATTATTTCTGTGGTTTCTAGTACACATCCAGTCCAAGGCAGTCTAAGACTTAGGTTTCAAAACTCCTCATATGTTCCTGGTAAGTTTATTCTTACTGTAGCTATGGATCTGTAAATATTCATTCTCTATCTGATGAGCAGGATATGGGGGAGGGGGTTGTCACAACAAAAAGATGAAGCAGACAAAGAATGTCACATGCATTGTATTAAAAATCAAAACTCCTCCTCTCTTGAATAGCAAATTGGAATCAATCTGATTTGCACAACAGCATAAGAGAATGGAGATCTCAATACATTAAAGGGTGAACATTCAAAGGGGAACAGAGCCACACTAAGGGGACTGCTGCTGCCAAGAGCGGAGGCCCTGGAAAATGTGCTAGCGAGGCAAACAAAGGAGAGGGTAATGTTTCCCAAGTTTACCCCAGTTTGCTTTTGTCCGCCTGTTCTGTGATCTCTCCCACTCCCAAGGAACAATAAAGAGGGTCTGGAAATGTGAAGCAGGGCACCAGAGTGACTGGTTCATGAGCACAAAAGTGGCTAACCCAAGAAGCCAAAGAGAACTTTCATGCTTCAGAAAAATTGTGCAGGGAAACACACAGAGCATAGACGTGACTCATTCACTTGGCTCAGACCTTGGTACCTGTTTGTAAGCCATGAGACATAAAAGCATTGTGGCAGTAAAAAAATTATTTAGCCTTCTCCCCTAAGATAGCTATCAATATAGGGCCTCTTACCCTTAACATGGACAGGCAAGTGACTCCTTTCAAAAAGGGGGCAACATGGGCAAAAATTTCTAAGACAGAAAAACTGCAAGCGTCTGCACCCACATAACAGTGCTCAGTCTGGACTGTCCTTGTATATGAAAGTAGCACCTTCTCTAAAGAGACCAAGAAATGTCATTTCTTGACATTAGTTGACACTTCTTGGTTCTCAGGAAGGCCACTTGCAATTATCCTCAACCCCTATATTTTTTCTTTAGAAGACATGACTTCCTTATATATCTTAAAGTGTTACACTCAAAAGATAAAGCTAATATAATTTAATTTATTTGTCATATAGCCTGAGCCAGGGTACTCTATCTGTGGTCCTAATAAGTAACTCTACAACAAAGAATCAAGAGCAAACTCCTCATTTTCTGGTCACTTTCAGTTGGCATCCCAAATCACAATTCAAACAAAATTAAAATAAACACAGGGATTTCTGTGGAATTAAATCTTACAGCAGCATGAAATAGTATTTAATAAAACAACCAACAGACAATAATGGCCTCTCTAAAATTAAAGCAAGATGAGGACTTACAAACATATGGGACTTATTTAGCATCTGTTATGAGATTGAAAAACTAATCAAAATGGACTTTTCCTTCTCCTTCTACTTCCATTAAGATTTACTTAGATATTACTCTAGAAGAGATGGAATAATATGCCTTAAAGTAGAACTCTCTTGATTTGTACATTGGATCCTATGCCTAATTCAATCTTATCATCTACCCCAGTTGATCAAGCAGGAAAACCAGACATCATCCCTTATTTGTTGCTTCCTTTTTACCATAATATCCTATCAATCAGCAAGCCCTGTGGATGATACTTTCCAAATCCATTCTCAATCTATCTACTTTCCACCTCCATTACAACCACTGTGGTCTAAACCACAGCTCCAGAGCTATATGATAAAACTTTCCACAATGATGGAAATGTGCACTTAAAATGTGGCTAATGTAACTGAAAAAATAATGATTTTAGGTTAATAAACTTGGAGTAGACATGGGACAGAACCCATGTCTCCTGCATCTCCTGCATTGTAGGCAGAATCTTTATTGCTGAGCCACTGGGGAAGCCCTCAACTTCTTTTTAACTGTTCTTTAAAAAAATTGTAGTAAAATACACTCCCTAGTTCTGTTTAATTGATATTTTAAAAATTGTAGCAAAATATACACATAAAATCTACCATTTTAATCAATTTAAGAGTACATTTCAGAAGAGGCAAGTACACTGACATTGTTGTGCAAGCATCCTCCAGAATTCTTCATCTTGCAAAGCTGAAACTACACCTATTAAAACACTACTCTCCTCTGTCAGGCCCAGCAACCACAATTCTACTTTCTGTCTCTCTGAATTTGACTACTCTACATAACTCATATGAATGGAATCATACAGTATTTATCTTTTTGTGACTCTTTATGTTTCAGTTAACATAATGTCTCCAGGCTCATCCATACTATATAGAATGTGTCAGAAAATCTATTACATATGGCTAGTGGGCTTCCCTTGTAGCGCAGTTGGTTAAGAATCTGCCTGCAGTGCAGGAGACCCGGGTTTGATCCCTGGGTCAGGGAAGATCCCCTGGAGAAAGAAATGGCAACCCACTCGAGTATTCTTGCCTGGAAAATCGCATGGACACAGGAGCCTGGTGGGCGGCAGTCCATAGGGTTGCAAAGAGTTGGGCACGACTGAACGACTAACACTAGCACTTAAACTTAGTGGCTACCAAATTGGGCAGCCAAGTCTAAATAACCATCATTTTTCTCCTAGTCTCCCATACTTACTCTTTGCCTCCTAAAATGTATTCTGTACATATCAGTCAAGCTGATCATCTAAAATTACAAATCACAATACACCAAATCAGGCTACACCCTACCATCACCCTAAAACACTCCCCTGGATTCATTTTTTGCACAGCACTCATAGCCATATAAAATAATTCTTAATTGTTTCTTTATTATCTGTTTCTTCCTCTAAAATATAAGACCTATGAGAGCCAAAATTGGTCAGCATGGTGTACTTCCTAACTCGAGCGGTATCTGGCACATAAGTAGAACTTAGTAATTGCTAAAGGAATAAATAGATGAATTTGGAATAGATATTTTTTAAAGTTTAATTTTATCTTCTATATTACACTTTACATAGCAATTCTCCACTAATGGAGGTGATTAGTGAGTCTATCCATTAATATAACAAGTGCTTTGAGCTTCTGCACCTACCAGGCCAGGAGGCTGTCTTGAGATATTTATGCCCTCTTACACAGTCCCCTTTGACCACTGGCACAAATCCAACAGAGAACTGACCAACATCAGGCACACAGGCTACAGACACTAGATTTACATCCTTGAACTATCTGAGCAGTTCAGGAATGCCATGGTCTAAACCTGAGCATCTAAAACAGTATGCCCTTACTAGGTGACAAGTGTAACAAGATAAGGGAATCTGAATACTCACAGTCCCCAGGCCTGTTTGGCTGCATCCTCCACAAATCTTAGCCATTTAACTTGGTATGCTGAAAAAATACACCATTTTCTATGTGCCTCAAGATATAAAAATTGTTAAAAAGCACTGATAACTCACTGAATCCACTCTTTAATAAATGTGCTCAAACCCCAAACCCTCAAAATATTACTCAAATATTTATCAATCAGTCACTTCTCTCATACACATAGTAAACAGGGAGAAAGATGAAAAATACCAGTTACAAATGTGACTTTAGCTAACATGATTACTATTCTAAGCATCTTTCAATGAAAAATATTCATATTTTTTCAAAAGTCACAAATAATGCAGCTGAGCTAAGGGAAGGGAGAGGCCCTGGCTGGTACACTTAGCATGGGCAGCAGACCCATAATGGACAAAACAGGGAAAGGGGCTTGTCCCAGATGATGTGTTTATCAGCCATCTGTTGGAGAGGACTCCATAGGTTGGAGAGGACTCAGGAGATAGCCCATGTGGCCAGAAAGTTGAGAAATAAGTAAATATACCAAAAATAATAGGAGCAGGTTCTCACTGTTTGAGAAGGAGATACAAATGTGGAAAAAGATATGACTAGGATAAGCCTTGTCGTATTAAATTGGGAATTAGAGGCATTGGTATGAACTCAAGTTTTTGGGGTTTTTTTTTTTAGTATCTATAGTTAGATATAGAAAGACATATAGGTGTTCTTGTGTACATAGTATATTATATATATATATATATATATATATATATAAAATTTCCTAGTTCTTTCTGCTGAGAGGGCCTAGGAGCTATGATATCTCAGTAGCAATAAACACATCTACCACACAGACCTTGAGTTTCTAAATACCACTCTCCACCAAAAGGAATCAGGGCTCTTTAGAGGAGTGACTGATTTCAGGGCTGAAAAAAGAAAGAACTAAGTAAACCAAGAACATCTAATTACAGCAGAAAGTAAAAGCTGCTCAAAGAATGACAGAGACATTACAAAAGGACTTGAGACATTTTGAAAGGGATCCCACTGGACAAATCTGGGACATATTGGACATCAAAATAAATATTGATAGCAATGGTTTATAATGTGTTGAGAAAATTAAAATCCATCACATACTATATAAATAAATGTTACCGTGAAATTAAATTAATAAATTTAGAAGGAATGGTGAGAGTAGAAATAATCAGTGTAACTAAAAGCAGAGTAGTAAAAGTTTGATGAGGAGTAAGATATTTAAAGTAATCTCAAAGTATTTCCATACCAAAAGCTTGTGTCACTTATAAATTCCTGAATACAAAATATTAATTAACTTTAGAGAGAAATCTGGCACACACTATCTTGACCAAGAGACAGAAATTAACATTACCAGCACTGGACACATTGACGCCCCAATTTGATTCCTCGAGAAGAACACAGCATCATTTCAGAGGTCTTTAGACCCAAAGCACACCGCCATGAGCAATATGGACAACGTGAGAAGCAGATGCTCTTCAAAAACATCAACTCATCAAATTGTTAAAAAAAAAAGGACTAAAAAATACAAAAGACTAAGGAATTATTCCTGATTAAAGGAGACGTTGGAAGAAAAGTTATGACCAACCTAGATAGCATATTCAAAAGCAGAGACATTACTTTGCCAACTAAGATTCGTCTAGTCAAGGCTATGGTTTTTCCTGTGGTCATGTATGGATGTGAGAGTTGGACTGAGAAGAAGGCTGAGTGCTGAAGGATTGATGCTTTTGAAGTGTGGTGTTGGAGAAGACTCTTGAGGGTCCCTTGGACTGCAAGGAGATCCAACCAGTCCATTCTGAAGGAGATCAGCCCTGGGATTTCTCTGGAAGGAATGATGCTATAGCTGAAACTCCAGTACTTTGGCCACCTCATGCAAAGAGTTGACTCATTTGAAAAGACCCTGATGCTGGGAGGGATTGGGGGCAGGAGGAGAAGGGGATGACAGAGGATGAGATGGCTGGATGGCATCACTGACTTGATGGACCTGAGTCTGAGTGAACTCCGGGAGTTGGTGATGGACACGGAGGCCTGGCGTGTTGCGATTCATGGGGTTGCAAAGAGTCAGACACGACTGAGCGACTGAACTGAACTGAAAGGAGACCAAAAAACATGACAAAACAATGTGTGACATTCTAGGTTTCATCCCAGAGCAAAAATGAAAAGGAAAGGTAAGAGAAAATTTTCTTTTTCTTTTTTTCTCTTCTAGGAAATATACACTGAAATATTTCAAGATACTGGATCATGTCTACAACTTACTCTTAAATGATTCAGAAACAATACATATATAGAGATGTATAGATATATGTCAAAACTTGACATTTTTGAAGAACAGATAAAGAGAATAATAAGACAAAAAGGAGGTAAAATGCTAAAATTTGGGGAATCTGGGTAAGGAGCATGTGGGAATCCAAAAGTTGTATTAGTCTTACAACTATTTTTTAGGTTTGAAATTGTTAAAAAAATTTTTGTTAACCAAAAATATACAGGTAAAAAATAAAATAAATAATTTTGTATTTGTAACCCTCAAGCATGTACAAAATACACATATAATACAGGGGCCATAAAAGATCTAAACAGACATTTCACCAAAGAAGACATACAGATGGCTAATAAACACATGAAAAGATGCTCAACATTGCTCATTATTAGAGAAATGCAAATAAAAACTGCAATGAGATATGACCTCACAACAGTCAGAATGGCCATTGTCAAAAAATCCACAAACAACAATTGCTGGAATGGGTGTGGAGAAAAGGGAATTCCCTTGCACTGTTAGTGGGAATATAAATTGATACAACCACTATGGAAGACAGTATGGAGGTTCCTTTAAAAACTAGGAATAAAACTAATATACAATCCAGAAATCCCACTACTACATATCTACCCTGAGAAAATCAAAACTGAAAAAGACACATGTACCCCAGCATTCACTGAAGCACTATTTACAACAGCTAGGACATGGATGTAACCCAGACATCCATCGACAGATGAGTGGAGAAAGAAGTTGTGGTACCTACGTATGGTGGAATATTACTCAGCCATAAAAAGGAATGCATTCGAGCCAGTTCTAATGAGGTAGATGAACCTAGTGCCTATTATACGAAGTGAAGTGAGTCAGAAAGAGAAAAACAAATATCTTATATTAATACATATACATGGAACTAGAAAGATGGTACTGATGAACCTGTTTGCAGGGCAGCAGTGGAGACACAGACACAGAGAACAGACTGAAGGACACAGGAGGTGGGGAAGGAGCAGAGGGTTGGACAGATGGAAAGAGTAGTACGGAAGCCCATACACCACCATATGTGAAACAGAGCCAGTGGGAACTTTCTATATGACTCCAGGAACTCAGACCGGGGCTCCATAACAACCTAGAGGGGTGCGAAGGGGCGGCAGCTGTGAGGAGTTTCAAGAGGGAGGGGCCATATGTATACTTATGGCTAATTCATATTGCGGTATGGCAGAAACCAATGCAATATTGTAAAGCAATTATTCCATTAAAAATAAATAAATTTTTAAAATATATTTTTAAAAATACAGGGGCCATGAACTAGCTGGAAAAAATTTTTCATCACATTTTCTTTAGATGAATGAAAAAATAAAGAGCAATCAGTAAAATAGGAAATTTTGAAAATTATCTAGATTTAATTCAGGCACCTGACCTAATTTTTCCCAAAACCCTCTTGTGATATCAAAGAATGCCTAAAGAAAGAACTACCAGCACAGAGAATGGAGAGTCTAACACTTAACTTTGGCTAACATGTGATCACACCATGAGTGAAAGGGGCAAAGACAACATACGGAAATACCAAGAGCCAGAAACAATTGAGAAAAAGCACTGCATGTAGTGACAATGAGAGAAAGAAGAGGCCAAGGCAAATGAGATGATAGGAATCAGATGATCTGAAAAGGCAGTATCATCTGTCTTCAAGCAAGAAGTTCCAGCACTAGGAATAATCTCTAAGAGCTCTTAAAAGGGAGCCTAGAAGCCACCCGGGCAAATTTCCCTGCGTAAAGAGGAGGAAATTGATAACCTGAGCTAGGTCATGGCTTGTCTCTAGTCTGAAAAAACTAGACAAAACCTAGAGCTCCTGCCTCTCAGGCTACCACGTCTCCATCTTCTATGCAAAACAGTTGGGCGAGGGGTGGGGTGGGGCAAAGGTGATCCACCTTTTGGCAAGCCTAAGAATAGTTTATGCCACGAAACTAATCAGGAGTCTCCATCCTTCATACAGGTCTGGGAAGATGTCCAAATCAGCTGCCTTGGACAGAACCAGAAAGAGGAGGGAGAAGCTACATAGGCTCTAGGGATGATGGAGTAGGAGCTTTGCCACAGGCCCAGAGGACCCTCGAGATGTCTTTGTATTTGACCATTCATGCCACTGGTACTACCTCCAGAATCCTCTCCCTCCTTCCCTTTTCTCCACCCAGAGTAGTAAGACCATGTGTGTGACAATGCTTTGCAAGTTCTAAGTTTTGTATAAATATAAACCATTATGGACCACAACTTCTCTAGACACACTAGCAATGTGTACCTTTCTCTTCTTCTGTTGCAACTCCCAAGCAAAATATGATTCTATTGACTCTGCTTCTCCCACTATACACTTATCTAAAAGACAACCTCTCTGCATCAGATTCTTCATGACTAAATCCTTCCCAAAAGCCTTGCACTGACTCACCTTACCTCCTACAAAATGGACACACAGAAATGAGATGCTTAGAATGGGCCCACTCTTGTGTTAAACCTTTTCATTCATGAATCACTTAACAGTCATCACCAATGACCATCATAAACAGATCCAGCCAAGACTTTACTTAACCCCAGAGCAATATTTCAGGTCATGATGTCACTACCTAGTGTCAAGTGCTTGCACAGATCACTAATTCAGTATGCAAGTTTGGGGATGTAAGGGTCAAAGAACAATGGTACTTTAACAGAAAGAATAAAGGCATCACCTGAACCAAGTATAAGCAGTACCAAGGTCAGAGGAATGTTATACTTGACATGCTACGCAATTTAAGTTAAAAACAAAAAAATAGTATATGTTTTACATCTTAACACATTGGCTTAACAAGGGCATATGTTTGAGATAAAAGACGTCAAACTCATTTTGCTGTCAGTAAGATGAAAAAGATGTGGCATTCCATTTCTTGAGCCAACACATTCATTCACAGGGTTATAAACCAAGCAGAAGGGAAATAATAGATTATGACTCCCATTCTGTTCATCTCAGTAGCCTTCAGGTTAACTCCTTTAACTGCTATTCCTTACAAAATGAGAGAGAGAGAAAAATTTTTAGGTAGGCTTGAGTTTTTTGAGGAAAGAGAAAGATTACTTTTAAAGTACTTACATCTCCCACACCTATGCTCCGCAAGAGGGATTCTTTTTAGATTTATGAAATTGCTTTGAGATAATCTGACCCAAATTGTTAATTTCTCAAATTAGGAAAGAAAAGACAGATGGAGAGAGGATGTAACATCTGCACTGCCTCTTCTTCCCCTCCACTCCAGCAAACCCCACACACATTAGACTGAGAGTTCCCAAGTCCCGGTCCTTTGTGTCTCTTGGTCAAGCCATTTAAACTCTTGGGTGAGTTAGATATGATGTCTTCTCACAACCAGTGCTTCCAATGTTTACATTCTATGATTCACCACCCTGTGTTAAAAGTTCATGTGTGTGCCTCTCAAAGACACAAATCTGACCAGAGAAAGTCAGATTTTTCCTCAAACCCACTGACTGGTTCTTTTGAAGACACACTCTCATTTTCTCTAGAACCTAAACCTCCTTGATTATTCTCACAGCTGATTTCATGATTCCTTGATAAAAGAAGTTTACTTTACTCTGCCTGTAAAATACTACGGGAACCTCTTAAACAACTGCTGTTTGTGTTAGAAGCCACCTTCCATGAATGTGAGCAAATAAGCTCACTATAGAAGCCAATCTAAAATCCCTCAGGCTTTTAGCCGATATTCTAAAACTCCATCTATGTTTAAAAATTATGGTTTGGGTTATTTTTAAATTTGCATAAGACACTGATGCTTTTCTACATTTTTAGTTATGTCTTTGACAATAGTGTTAAGTTTTATAAGGAGGGGCATTCCAGGCAGTATAATTACAAATTTTAGAAATTATGCATTTTGAGACCTGTTCTCTGTAAATTTCAGAGCCAATTTTGTAGGCTAGTAACTTCTGTGAAAACAAAACAAACAATATACAAAGACGCTATCAAATTCAATGGCTTCTATACAATGAACAGCCAGGAAAAAACCACCACAGTAAACTGCTAAACTCAAAATTAGAAACATGTTGAAAGTGCCAAATGGTATTTATACCAAGACAGGCAAAGCTCCCACAGTCGAACAGAATGGGCTCAGAGGAAACTGTCTTCACTGAAGACCTTTGTGCTCTGATATAAACCCATCACCTAACCCTGAGCCTTCACTCAACCCCTGCAGGCCACAGTTCCTAATCCACAAGACTTGAGGAGGGACCAAGGTGATCTCAGAGATTCTTTCTAATCCTAACATACTTCAATCCTGATTAAATACAAGCAACTAAAAACTTGCTAACAAACAGTGAATTTGTCAGTTTTTCATCTGGCAATTATACCGATAACAACGTCAACAAATAGACGAATACTTATCATCAAGACGTCTTGTGGGATGTTGCTCACCACACACTGTCCTCTTTTATGACTCCCTGGGAAAATCTTTTTGTCCTATGTCTCATTAGGAATAGCCCTGCTTCACTACTGAGAATCTTAAGGGCAGTATGAGTCACACTGTTGATTATGTTTCCCTTCTTGCACTGACTGCAGGAAAACTGAGAACACTATCTTTGACTCACCTCTAACAAATGGTGCAGGGCCCTATGAGATGTGTTGAGGAGCCTAACTTAACTCTTTGTTTCATCCCACTTTCCCTTAACTTCATTTCCTCACTTAACCTTTTTTTCTTTTCTATTGTTTATGTCTTTGAAAGCTACTTTTAATCTTTTTGACACAAAGGAGATATTTCAAGCTATTTTCATTCACTGACATCAATGCTAAACAGCAGAATCATTCCTTTAGTCACTGGCATTTTTCAACACTGTCACTGTACCAACACATAAGAGCATCCAAACACCCATTTAATGTTCTCTCAGTTATGATTCTATGCCAAGATTTAGATCACAGTGGTCACTTTGAGTATTATTATCATTACTAGAAAACTTTTAAGCCCTTATGTTTACAAAGATCTTCATAGTATTTCTCTAGAGAGCCTTCATATTTGTTAACTCTTTTGATTTTCCCAACAATCATATGAAACACTTGCAGTGGTTATTAATACGACTATCTTCAGGCTTACAGATGAGAAAAACAGGCTTGGAGAGGTTAAGTAGCTTGTCCACACTGACAAAGTTACTAAGTTAATAAGGCAAAACCACAGGCTTTTTTCCCAAGTCTAGTATTTTTCCCCATAACTATAAAATTTTGTCTCATGTAGTTTACTCTTTGAAATTTTGTCCTAGGATCCCATGACTCAGATGTTTTATTTAGTTGGTTTTCTAAGTAGTATCAGCCTGCTAGTCAAAATCATGTCAATTACTCTTTGGTAATGGAACCTCAGCATGATGAGAACTAGACAGCCAAGACTCTGGAAAATGTTTTAACCATTAGAAAATGCATGAGTAATTTATTTCCTCCATTGGAATTCAGTGATGGCATTAAGAAAACTCATTCCTGCAGCCTAACAAGGAACATAAATGCTTTAATGTGGTCTGCTAAACTAGTCACACAGAGTAAAACTGCCTCTTGAGTCACTAGAACTAGTAAAAGCCATTTAGTAGTGGAAGATGAAATTTAGACAAGGCAGGCTGAAGAGAGGGTCTAACTAACTGCTTCTTGATAATGAGCTCACACTACTTCAACCACATCTAAGAGAAAGAATCATAAAGTTCAAATCATATTAATTTCCAAGTCATTGACATTGCTAATGTGTGAGAGGATGAAATGTTGACAACTTGAACTCCTGAGACCCTGAATAAACCAGAGTCTATTCATTCTACAAATCATGAATTTGGGAAGTACGGGAACACTGCATATGCAATTTATCTGAGTTTTAATTTCTTCAGGGAAAATGAAGAACAGGAAGGTCAAATAACACTTTCTAACTCAATATTCTATGATTGCATGAATACCTATTAGCACCACCTACTTGAAATATTATTATTTCAACAACTGGCCGGAATTTTAAGATATATTTATATAATGTTTGGGTAATGGGTAATGTTCCAGCACATTTAAATCATTATTCAGGAATTTGACTATTTTCCTTTAATCAACTTCAAACATTACTGGTTTGAATTACAAATTCCTGCCCACAAGACAATGTATTCACATGTGTCTTTTTCAGCAGACTGTGCACTGGATGATCAAGTTAATTCTGTTTTTCAATATCTTGACAAATAAGGATGAACAGAAGTAAGTTCATCTCTTTTTTATATATATAATTTTGTATATACATATAGCCTGTATTCTCCCCAACTAATCCATAAAACTCTATGAAGATATAACCATATATTTCTTTTGAACAATATATGCTCAGTATTTAGTGCACAGTCATTAGAATAAATATATGTTGAAAAAAATGAAAAAAATTACCAATAAAAACAAATTATAAAACTCAAACAGAGAAATATGGGCTCTTCTCTACAGAAGTTTAAATAGTGCTATTGTTGTTTAGTAGCTCAGTCATATCTGACTCTCTGCGAACCTATAGACTGCAGCCCACCAGGCTCCTCTGTCCATGGGATTCTCCAGGTGAGAATACTGGAGTGGGTTGCCATTTCCTTCTCCAAAACAGTGCTAAGCCTAGGCTCAAACTCTGTATCGCAACCTGTCTATGCCTAAGGGAGAGTGAATGCTAAGAAAAAGCTAAGCAAGATAAGAGAACTATATGGCTTCCTGCTTCTTACTGAAGAAGAACTTTATACCATTGCTTCAAAGTATGGAGATAACAACGTATGAAATGAAGAGCCAAGTCTCCTTCTGGCTACCCCTTATCTGTATGACCTTAGGCAAGTTAGTTAACTTTTCTGAACCTGGACTTCCTCCACCACAAAATGAGAAAGGAGTAATAGTATTCACCTCATAAAGTTGTTGATGATGACTAAAAAGATAATAGGTGTAAAGTGTCTAGCTTATAGCATGACCTTGATCAGCAGCTAGTATTATTAATTAATTAGTTTGAAGTAAGTTTCTAGACTATCACTCCACCAGGTATTTTTAAAAGAATCTGAATTATTCATTTCTGAGAGGGGCACAGTTGATCATATATACATATTCAATATAATCATATTCATATTTATACATATATGTATACATACATCGGAGAAGGCAATGGCACCCCACTCCAGTACTCTTGCCTGGAAAATCCCATGGATGGAGGAGCCTGGTAGGCTGCAGTCCATGGGGTCGCAAAGCGTCGGATACAACTGAGCGACTTCACTTTCACTTTTCAGTTTCATGCACTGGAGAAGGAAATGGCAACCCACTCCAGTGTTCTTGCCTGGAGAATCCCAGGGACGAGGGAGCCTGGTGGGCTGCCGTCTATGGGGTCGCACAGAGTTGGACACGACTGAAGCGACTTAGCAGCAGCAGCATATACATATATACATACAAAATCCAGTGAGAGTAAAGATTGAGAGCAACCTTGGGGAAAAAAAGAAACAGAAGTACTAGCACATAAGTAAGAACCAAGGGAGAGGTCTGCAAGAAGACGATAAGGTGTTCCATCCCTTCACTTTGCTGATGGGGAGTATGCAGAATGAGACAAGTTCCAATTGGAACCTCACAAAGCATCCCTACTTTTCCGTTTCTCTCTCTCTTGGGTTTTCTTCTCTAACATAGGTAATCTTTCACAGGCCAAGAAAGCGGGTCTGAGTTGCCAGACTCCCAAAGATGGCTTTGGGTCACGTTACACATACACACACACACACACACACAAGGTCAGTTCCACATAATGATGGTCTGTCTTGAATGGAAAATTGGAAAGAGCTATTGAAGGTCTTAAAGCAAAAACTGTGGAAAAGGCAGTGACTCCATGATTATATTGGCCTCTTCGGTACAGACTCTTGTCCCAACACAATGGCAAAATACGGGTCTGGGAAACCAGAAGCTTTCAACCCAAATAGTCTTAATTCTGAATGTGTGCTCTGGTACTTCTACATAACTTATCATCTACTGAAACAGTGAATTGAATAAGCCATTGAAATATTTTGAAAAGTGAATAAAACCTAAAAAGCCTGGAGTTTCCCTGGTGGCTCAGTGGTAGAGAATCCGCCTGCCAATGCAGGAAACATGGGTTCAATCCCTGATCCAGGATGATCCCACGTGCCACAGAGCAACTAAGCCGATGTGCCACAACTACTGAGCCTGTGCTCTAGAGCCCAGGAGCTGCAGCCACTTAGCCCATGTGCTCTAGGGCCTGTGCTCTGCAACGAGAGGTCATCAAAATGAGAGGTCCATGCATCATACTATAGAGTAGCCCCTGCTGGCTGCAACTAGAGAAAAGCCTATCCAACAACGAAGACTGAGCACTGCCAAAAATAAATAAGTAAATAAAATTACTTTTTAAATAAAAAGTACTGATTTACAGAACACAAAGGGAGATCTAAGAACTCTGGAAATATATAAGGTCTCAACTTACAGATGCACAGCAGACCTAACAGGACTTCTATAAGATCAAAAGGTTCTATGAAGACAGAAACCCACAAATATAATCATGGAATGAAAGCAAAGCATGATTTCAGGTGAAGGCCTTCAGAAAGGAAAAGAAAGGAGAAGCAATGCTTCTGCTTTCCTACCTTTTTCAAATGAAAGCCAATACTGTGGAGGGTTGTAGAACTTCCCTTCATTTCCTCACTTCCAGAGGTTGCCCAAGAACCAAAGGGATGTGGGTAAAGGGATGATGACATTAGAATGTACGTGTTCACACCGTACTGAATCACGTAGTTCGTTGGGATCAGTGAATGTTTAACTTAGAACATCTGTTGAGGACCCCTCAATTGATTTCTATCCTCAAGAGGATTATTATTCCTATATTTGAAAAGAACAAAATGGGAAGGGGCAGGAGAATTACAGTTATAATGCGACCAAAGCCTTCAGTTCAGTACAGTTCAGTTCAGTTCAGTTGCTCAGTCGTGTCTGACTCTTTGCGACCCCATGAATCGCAGCATGCCAGGCCTCCCTGTCCATCACCAACTCCCGGAGTTCACTCAGACTCACGTCCATTAATTCAGTGATGCCATCCAGCCATCTCATCCTCTGTCGTCCCCTTCTCCTCCTGCCCCCAATCCCTCCCAGCATCAGAGTCTTTTCCAATGAGTCTTAGACTACCACAAAACAGGAATAAAAGCAATTTTTTGAAATATAAAAGGATGAATTACAAATCGGTGGAGAGAAGTCTAAGGTGCCAATAGAAAGAAAAGGGAATAATGATGAATTCCGCTTTTTAAAGGCTGAGAGGGACATTCTAGTTACAGCTGACAGGGAACATGGGATACCAGGATGAGGTGAGACAAAGATGAGAACTGTCAACACAGATATCACAGATTAAGTATGAGAATGTATGACTCCTCACTACAATGATAAACTCTCATGTGTGGCCAAGGAAGAAATTTCCACCAAAATCAGTCTCAACAGATTCACCTACAAAGATTTATTTTGTATAAATAAAATTTTATTCATAATTAAACGTGTTAACTGAATGTCTGACCTCACTAGATGACTGCTACAAATTCAGAGCAAGGGAAGGAAAGCAGCATAGTATTCCAGGCACCTTTCTACAAAGTGCTTCTTAATCCCCCATGTATGTATGCATGCTTTTGCAAGCCTCTAGGCTTTCAGGTAAATAGATCCTTGCTCTTAATAATCTGTGAACACAATGATATAAAATGAAAAAGATCAAAATGATGATGTTTCCCATCTACATACAGCCAAAATACAGAAATTGCTGGTGCCACCTATTGTTGAAAATACAGAACTGAAAGGCTAATTTAGGAGCTGACTTCCATATAGTGAAACGCTGATCTATTATCTACTCACATACAAAGTTCAAAATCTACTGGCCAGGAGAGTCATATAGAGTCCATTCTACTCTAAAATAAAATAAATTTTTGATGGATATTAACAGCTCTTAAATAATATTTATGGAATACAGAAGATTCTAGCAATAATTATCACTTTTAATGTAAAAATCATGAGGCAGGCTTATATATTCTAATAGAGGATGAGCTCTAAAATAAGTAGTTAGGTGTAAAAAAGCAAGGCTCAGAATGAGGTGTATGACACGCTTTTATTTTTAAAAATGGAATATGCACATACGTGCATAGAAGGTCTCAGGAAGAAAGAAGAGCAGCAACACTTGCTATCTCTGAGGAGGGGGAGAGATAGATTCTATTTATCTCTGATAGAATCAGAGACTTGCTTTCACTGAATATGCTTTGTGTGAAAATTCTACAATTATCTTTTGAAATAGTTTAAAGAATCATTTTAAATACATAATAATTTTGGAAACAATAGCTGACATTAAATTACTGTACACAGAAAGGATTTCAAGCGATCTAATTTAAGTTGGTTACCATGATCAGTTCCCAGAGCTCAGGATCTAAGCATAAAACCAAGAGCTACTGGAATGACAGGAAAGTTACGGTAGGCCTTCAACAGACTTTAAAGGACTGGTGAAGTTGCCGATAGCACAATGTCACCTTTAAATTGGAAGTACTCAAGGTACATTTAAAAGTGCCTTGAACTATGGATATTTTTTGGCTCTTTGAATTTAATAAGATGTGAATAAATTAAATATTTGCAGTTTTATTGACATTTGCCCTCTTAAAAGCTTTGATATAAAGAAAGTCTTTACTACCATATTATTTATTTTTTATAAAAGATAGAAAACCCTAACAACTCATGAAGCTTTTTCAGCTATTTCATAACAACATACATGAAAGGCAAGTGGAAGTTAATACTCGAGTACACATCATATCAAATGTCACATCTCCTGAAAATTGGTTTTGGAGAATAATTTCTGTAAACTTACTTAGTCCTTAATATTATCATCTTTACCTTGAGAAAATACTAACATTTACACTAAACACAAAGTCTTGAAATAGGTTCTTAATATTACCTAATCAAGGGTAACACTAGGAAGAAAGTAAGTCCCTTAATTTCTGAAGCAGTTCTACAATAGAGGGAAATAGGACAGGCAGACAGCAATACAGTGGTACCCTGGCATTTCTGGGGAAATAACTTTTAAAGCAGGCAGACTAGCAAAGTGAAAATAGTACAGTTCAGGTCAAGTCGGCCATGTAAACCCAAGCTCCAAAACAGTTTCTTCTATCCAAACAGACATTTCACATTTTAAAATTTAATTTAAAAAAGAGAAAATCAATAAGATATCATCAGTCTCAGAGGCAAGATAAATCTCCATCAACTAGAAAAGAAACAGAAATAAAGTGCAGTTGAGATTAAAGAAATGCAGGACTCCCAAATCAGAAGCAGGCAGCAATAAAAGAAAACTGGATTTCTGAGGAATATGAGTGTCTAAATGGCCATGTGCTAGATAGAGATGAGCCTGGCTTACTGCTTGAAGCCAGAGACTGAAGTGAGGCTCCCTCCCTCCTCCGCAAATGTCCAAGTACCACAGATTTGTGAAAGGAACCTGGATGAAGGAACAGAGGATCTACTACTTAAGACTCCTAAGCCTTACCAGCAGCTATGGGCACAGGGAAAGAAGAAAGTCTTAAGGGAACTGGGTCAGGCTGTCTGCTTATTCCATGAAGCTGTGATAGTCCCCAAATCATCACAGAGCAAGAATAAAATAAACACTGTTATAATATTCTATTATGGACTGGGCCTGAGGCACCAGGTAAAGGTAAATGTGAAACCACAAAACCATTGGTCAAGAAGGACGAATGAGAGAAAGGAAACAATAGAAGAAAGCAAAAATACCTTGCATTCAAAGTGAATGCACAAACTAAAATTCCAAACATATAACAGGATCTAATTCTAAGAAAGTAAAATCAACCATCAAATAATGAATTTATCCCAAAAGAAATTAATTTCACAGAACAGACAGACAAGGAGTTTATAGTACATAGGTTCAGGATGGTTAAAAAGATAAAGAAGCAATAACCTTTAAAAATAAGAGCAGATTCATGAAAACAAGAAAAATAAAAACAGACATAAAAAAGGCTTCTCAGGTAAAAAAACCTGCCTGCTAATGCAGGAGACATGAGAAGCAGGTCCAATCCCTGGGTAGGGAAGATTCCCTGGAGGATGGCATGGCAATCCACTCTAGTATTTGTTCCTGGACAGATGAGCCTGGCGGGCTACAGTCCACGGGAATCACAGAGTCAGACACAACTGAGGTGACTTAGCACACACACACACACACACACACACACACACACAGACATAAAAATAAACATTTTAAAATTTTGGAAATTATACTAACTGAACCAGAAAAATTCAATAAATGAGGTAAAAACAATATTTTACATGCCCAAAGAGAAATGGTGAATTAGAAGATAATACTACAGAGGTATTATTTTTCTATCCAAAAGGAAGCACAAGGGGGAAAAATGTTTTTTTTTCTTTAAATATTAAAGTTCAATTAAAAGATTCAGAAGATGACCAAAGGACTCCATTACATGTCTAACCACAATTCCAGGGTAAACAACAGAGAGAATTATAAAGGTCTCCTACAGTTGGAGAAAGGAATAAGCCCTCACATTGGAAGCATATATAGGATAAGTAAAGATAAGTCTACAACTAATACCTGAGATAAAAACAGAAAAAAAAAAAAATCAGAAGAAAGCAAAACTCTTAAAGCAACTACAGTTAGATGAGTAGCAAACTTTAGAAAAACAAAAGTGAAGACCACATACTAACATCTTAAAAGTTCCAAGGAAATTTCCTGTCAATCTAGAATTTTGTGTCCAACTAAACTATCATTCAGTCAGGCAAAATAAAGATGTTTTCAGACATTCAAAGATCAAGGCTTTACTGCTTACAGACAGTACTGTTAAACTGTATTTCAATTCATAGACTTTCATGAGAAATATTATTAAAGTATATACCACAAACAAACCGAATGTAAGGAATGGGATTTAAAACAGTGGCATCTATGGAGCTGATAAAGGTCTATGGTTGGCATCATGTTCCTCTTAAACCCCTTCCCTCTCATCTACAACAATTTGCCCAAACAATACTTTTTTTGAGTTACCAGAAAACAAAAGAAATAATTTCTTTAAACCTGTAGCTTTTTAAAAGTAAGATTTGTATTAGTTTTTTTAACTCACTGTTTACAAGTCAAAAACTTTGTTTAAAAAGGAAACAAAGGAGTCTAACTTGAGCACTATACTTTTTCAGATTCCTGTCTCACTCTGCCACTATCTGTGTGACTTTGAGCAATTAGATACCTTTTCTGAATCTCAATGTTTTAACTAAAATATAGATGATAATACTCTCAAACTTATTGGTTTGTTTTGGGGTTAATATATAAAAATCTTCTAAACATTATACAAGGACTAACATCAGGCAAACTACTATAAAACAATAGCTATCATCATCATTATCATCACCAACAGTAAGGGTTTCTGAAAGTGCTCATAATAAAGATGATGAAGTTACAAGATCTAGAAAAAGCATCTCATATAAGAAGACTACCTATATTATTCCTATTCTTTCTTTTTTCTCCTAAAATTTCCATTTACTAAATCATGTGTAAATATTTGTCACTATGATACAAGTAGGTGATGAGTTAAAATTAACTGGGAAACACTGACTATACCAAAGAGTAGAACGTTAATCCTAATAACTCTAGTGGAATTAGTATACAAAGGCAAAATGTTTTGTGTTTGGGCCTGTTTCTTTTCTACTCTAGAATATCATCAATAAGTCTCTGCTTCCAAGACTACCACATGATAGTAATACTTATAAGAGGATGAGTTCCAAAGACCAATCACATAATTTTGGTATCAATGATACAAATATATTGGTGACCCCTTTTTCAAAGAGAGTGTATTCCCAGATTATCTTCAGTTCTTAAGACTGGCAGATGAGGTGATTTCCTGATGCTCTTGGTTAACTACTGCTTTCTTGTGAAGCAGAACATCCTTCAATTCCCTCATCTTAGCTAAAAGAAGCTCTGTTCAGGGGCAATGAAGTCTATAAGGCTTACAGGATGCTCCAACGAGCATTTCCAAAGACTCACATTCCAAGAGTTGGTATAATGACTGTAGTTTAGTTACACATATCCTCATACATTCAGCCTTAGGGCTGAAAGACCTTTGACTAAAGTGACTCACGAGACCCTCACATGAGTTTTCTTGCATTGTCAGTGATGTGACTACTTCATGGGCTCTCCCAGGACCATGTGACTATGGGACGCCTCAGCCTTTTATATTCCTTTCTGTTTCTCACTACCCCTAAGCTGCTTCCTGGGAAACACTTTGACCAGCAATTAGTTAGAGTATCACTTCTTATAGGTCTATCCCCCATTCCCTGTTTCCCAACCATTAGAGGTTAAAAGTAAACAGTTTATAATGTGGGAAGATCCTTGGTCAACTATTTCTTCCTATCTCATCTATTTAGTCTTTCAGAAACAGGAAACCTAGTATATATAAAAAAAAATCACATCGGGGCATTTAGGGAGAGGCAGAGTGGTGTAATGGAAAGAATATGGTTCAAAAGATGCTGCTCATTTTTAAACCTTTCTGGGTCTGAATTTCTTCACACACATAACAGGATGTACCTGGATGTATTGTCATCGCATTAAATGAGAGAGCATATGTAACGTCCTTAAGCATAGTGCCCAGTATATGGCGAAAACTCAATTAGTGTTAAACAATTGTTATGTTAATACATTATTTGTATGTTGATTCATAATACTGAGAGGTTCAATGACTTGCTGAAGGTCACACAGCAATTAGGAGACATTGACAAGATTAGACACTGTCAAGATTAGAACATAGGTCTATCTGCATTAGAGCCCGTAGTCCTAGCTCTTAGACACTATACTCTTCGCCCTGTCACTAACACTCTGAAGGTGAGGTTGGGAGGAAGTTAGAAGTTTAAAACATGCCACTCCGTATACTCCCTGGCACCCAGTATCACTTGCCTCAGTCAGGCACAGAAAGCTGTACCCCACTGAACTTAACAGAAATGGGATGGGTAGGAGAGGGATTGGTCACTGAGTGGGAAATGCTGGGAAGAGTTTCCTGAAATAAGCACACAGAGAGAAGGCTCACATATGTATGACTCCTTCAGATTCAAAACGAAGCTTCTAGCAGCTTCAGATTTCTCACAACTGGATCTCAGTGATTCAGTCATGCTGGAATTAAGCTCAGAATGTTTCTTGCAGTGATTCAGTCCTTTTGGTAAGTGCCAAACAGAGCAGAAGAATTCATTCACCCCCACTTACTCCTACTGGCTTTAGACTAGCACCCTTTCTAATAGCCAACAGTCATCTTTTCTGTACTTCTTGGAATCAAGGTCCTCTGTGAGTGTGAAGTGTGTATGTATGTGAAAGCATGACTGGGTGTGTGAGTGTATAAAAATGCACTCTGTCAGGGCACTGAAGAATTCCCAAAGCTACAAAAATCTGTCATCTTGGATAGAAACCAAGATCATTATCATTTAATCACTTCGTTGTACTTAAACATCAATAGTAACAGGGCGATGCACTGGTGAAAACTGATCAAAGAGAATCAGAAGAAAGAAACAGAGGACTGAGTCAAGCTTTCTCTGCAGACAGCATCTCAGCATACTGATGAACTTTTTTCAGATAGTGCCAGTTGACAGAGACAACAATCACCCCCAAAAAGCAAAATATCTATGTAAAAGAGATTTTGAGTATGGCTCAAGCTGCTTACTGATTAACGCTTTTGCACACAACACTCTGCATAAACCTGCGTAGTCATTGTTCCTAGTAAAACAAGCCTTTGTTGACAACTGGAGACAAATGATCCTTGCTGACCAAGTTCACTGTTCTCACACAGCTTAATAGTTGGAGCGCTGCTCCCTGGCCACAGCCAGGAAAACTTGACGTGGTTGTCAGAAAAAGAAAAGAAAGAAGAGAAAGAAAGGAAAAGGAAAAAAACAGAGAAAAAGGAAAAGTTTTTCTTTTGAAGGTGAGGAGTCTGAACGATCTCATGCACTAAATATGTCTGTAGTTTACATCAGTATGTCTCCTGCACTTATTAATACTGTGAATTTTTAAATCATTGTTGTTCCAACCAAACAATTTATAATATTAAGAATTCCCACTGTAAAAAGTATTTTCCTTTTCCACATGGGTTGGGATGTGACAGACTGAATATTTGTTTTTATGTTTAAACAGTTTTTGTTACAGTATTTGGAAATACTGGCTGTAGCAATCAACTGGAGAAGCCTACCTCATTTTAGGAAAACCTAGTTGGAAAAATATCTTAAGTTTCAAACAGAATAATCTAATTTCTGTTATTTTGATCAAAAAAACAACAAAAAAACCTATTCACTTCAGGGTTACTTTCAATGACAAGTTTCCCACAGCATTTCATTTATTCACAAATATTACTGAGTTTCACTATGTATGAGGCCTTTTCAGGTGCGATCTTATAAAAACAAAATTCAGTTTATTAAAGTTGTATTTACTCCCAGGTTTTAGGCCGCAAAACACTTACATGAGACAATGTAAACCTTAAAAAAATAATAAAAATAAAAATTCCCTCCACTAAAGGCTATGTAAAACTTCTGATTGGCAGATGCTTTCCTTTCTTTTGTCCATAGCAATTGATTAAAAGTATTTTTTGAGACTAGGATTCCCTTGGGAGATGACTCAACATTACCTCCGGTGAGAATCATTTTCAGTTACATTGAATCTAGGGAATATTTCACACAGTATAATCTCATTAGGCACCAGTGGCCACATCCAATCTTAACTCCACCACGTGAAAATCAGAGAAACGTTTTAGAAAGGCATTTGACAATAAGTATAGTCATCAAGATGCTTTTCCATTCACCCACTCTACTTGAAAATAATTTTAAGGAAATAGTCCAAAAATAAGCGAGAAATGTGTATTGTGCAAATATGTTAACAGGGAATTACTTGTTATAACAAAAACACCCTTTGAAGTAATCTAAACATCTAACATAAAACATGGTTATGCAGAGTCTCTAAGCAGAATATTATGCAGCCATAAACTTACAAAAGCTTCCTAAGCTCTCATAACTTTCACCTAAGCTTCTTGTGGCTTAGGTGATAAAGAATGCTGTCTGCAATGCAGGAGACCTGAGTTCGATCCCTGGATTGGAAAAATCCCCTGGAGAAGGGAATGGCAATCCACTTCAGTTTTCTTGCTTGGAGAATTCCATGGACAGAGGAGTCCATTGGGTTGCAGAGACTGGGACACAACTGAGTGACTAACACTTTCACTTTCATAAAAATTATGACAGCGTGAACTAACCATTCACAGCAACTTTACATTAACTGAGAAAAAAAAATTTGAGTATAGAATTATAGAATTAAGTTTATACTAAGACAAAAATATATTAAAATATGCAAAAAGCAAAAATAGTAGTTCCTGGTGAAAGCAAGAAAGTGAGCGTTGAGGCGTGACTGAAAAATCTAGAAGTAAGATCTTTATCAGGCTTCCTTGGTAACTCAGATGGTAGTGAGTCTGTCCACAATGCTGGAGACCCAGCTTCAACCCCCGAGTCAGGAAGATCCCCTGGACAAGGGAATGTCAACCCACTACAGTATTCTTGCCTGGAGAATTCCATGGATAGACCCAGGTCTGCTCCTTAAGAAAGGAGTTCTCAATCTATTTCAGGCAAAGTTGATTCCTAAACAGAGCTTCAGATAGTGTAAAACAATGTAGCTAAAAAGAAGACCAAAAGGGAGGAAAGTGATCTCTTAGTAGACACCTGGTATTTACCCCTTTCCATCTCTAACCTCTGCCCAGAATAGAATTGACACAGGAGAAAGAATTTTTACTTCACTATGAGGAAGATTAAAATATGAATATACTCCTTTTGTTTGAGAATGAGAGCACTTAGCTGTATAAGATATTAATCATCCTCCAACATTCTAACTTCCTTCCTGAAATACACCTAAAACCTATCAGTTTACAATTAAAAAAAAAAAAAATCAAGTGCCAAATATCCCCCAACCCTGCACTGCTAAAACCACTGTGGCTACTTGAACTCAGAAGGCCTCTATGTAGCAACCAAAGGAGACTTAACCATTTATGGACAACATAATACAAGTGTTACCAATGTTCTCTCACTTACTGATAACAGGAAAATGAACAATTTTCTGAACAAGTGTTCTCCCTCTGTGTCATTCCTCATGAGTCAGATACCTTCCATCACTGTATTTTGTGCCTATTTGACATCTTTCTTTCGGCATTAACTTTCTTTAATTAAACCCTGAAGCACTCATGTCCCAGAGCATTCTTCTGTGAGTCAGGCTTTCCCTGGAGTTCAGACTTTTGAAATGGCTAGTAGAGAGATGTACTAAAACCACTGTAACTACTGAAGCCATGGCTGGTGCTGCTGCAAATTCTTCATCGTGAGGAAATGAGTTTAAAACAAATTATTAAAGAGTTGTTCTCTCTAGCCACAGCAGTTGACAGCTTCTTTTCCTCTGTGACTAGGGATGATGAAGTTCTCATACTTTTGTATCCCCATGAGCAGAAATAAGTTGTGGTTTGCAGACCCTGTACCATTTCTAGAGACCTAGGTGCCAACTCTAGAACTTTTGTCATTAATGAGAAAACAAGGTTGAGAATTATTACACTAGTGTTCTCTATCTTTTCTTAAATGCAACAAATAGAACAGAAGGCTTGGACTTTGGGAACTGTAGGGGATCAGATCATCATTAGGTCCCGTTTTGTTTGTTTGTTTCACTAAAAAGTGATCTAAATTTTTTTATGGTTTTCCATCACCTATTTCCCTTCTCTGATTAGACTACATCATGGAATATCAGACTGGTTCCAAATAGGAAAAGGAGTATGTCAAGGCTGTATATTGTCACCTTGCTTATTTAACTTATATGCAGAGTACATCATGAGAAAGGCTGGACTAAAGAAACACAAGCTGGAATCAAGATTGCTGGGAGAAATATCAATAACCTCAGATATGCAGATGACACCACCCTTATGGCAGAAAGTGAAGAGGAACTAAAAGCCTCTTGATGAAAGTGAAAGAGGAGAGTGAAAAGTTGGCTTAAAACTCAACACTCAGAAAATGAAGCTCATGGCATCTGGTCCCATCACTTCATGGGAAATAGATGAGGAAACAGTGGAAACAGTGTCAGACTTTATTTTTGGGGCTCCAAAATCACTGCAGATGGTGATGGCAGCCATGAAATTAAAAGACGCTTACTCCTTGGAAAGAAAAGTTATGACCAACCTAGCTAGTATATTCAAAAGCAGAGACATTACTTTGCTGACTAAGGTCCATCTAGTCAAGGCTATGGTTTTTCCTGTGGTCATGTATGGATGTGAGAGTTGGACTGTGAAGAAGGCAGAGAGCCAAAGAATTGATGCTTTTGAACTGTGGTGTTGGAGAAGACCCTTGAGGGTCCCTTGGACTCAATCGGTCCCTTGGACTCCAATCAGTCCATTCTAAAAGAGATCAGCCCTGGGATTTCTTTGGAAGGAATGATGCTAAAGCTGAAACTCCAGTACTTTGGCCACCTCATGCAAAGTGTTGACTCATTGGAAAAGACTCTGATGCTTGGAGGTATTGGGGGCAGGAGGAGAAGGGGACAACAGAGGAGATGGCTGGATGGCATCACTGACCCGATGGACGTGAGTCTGAATGAACTCTGGGAGTTGGTGATGGACAGGGAGGCCTGGCGTGCTGCGATTTATGGAGTCGCAAAGAGTTGGACATAGCTGAGCGACTGAACTGAACTGAATGTTAAGTAAATATAAAAATTAAACAGTTTCTACTTGATTGTACCAACAGCTGCTTAAAAGTCTTGTGAGGTTATAACTAAGTGCAGTAGAGAAAAGGACCATGGACAATGAGCATTATCCACAACAATCACCAGGTTTCAGGAGTATTAGCAAATGGTGTCTATTTCCTCACTCTGAATCATTAGACCTTTATCAGATAAAGGGTGATAGATCCTATCTCACCCATCTGAATTACACTTCTACAAGTATTCCCAACAAGCAAAGGAAAATGAGCTCCAAGCCCATTATAAACTAAGTTACTACTTTGACTTTAGTTTTTCATGCTGAATTATTTCTGCAACCATTTAACTTGATCTTTTTACAAGTGCAATTGCAATTGATAAAATCATAATATGTCAATGATGGACACATATCTTATCTTTTTCATGATTATTTCATCACCGAAAGCCTAACTTTGACTTTCTGTTCTTGAGGTTTCCCTTCAGAAAACTTTTTTTTAAAACAGTAACAATCATAAACAAGATTATAAAATAGCACCAGATCATAAAACTAACAGATAACCTTATCTTATTCATATAGTTAGAATGTGTTAGTCTCATAATTCGAGTAAAACAAAAATGTCAGAGAAGTTTTAAAATGTAAGTTGGATACATACAAATACTGAATCATCATGTTACATATCTGAAACATATATTATGTGTCACCTATATTTCAATAAAATTAATTAACTAGTTAAATAAAATATGAATTGGAGTGCTAAAAGGAATAAGACAACTATCTAA
The DNA here is from genome assembly GCA_917880005.1 of Nanger dama. Lineage (NCBI taxonomy): Eukaryota > Metazoa > Chordata > Mammalia > Artiodactyla > Bovidae > Nanger > Nanger dama. The sequence goes on along the minus strand of CAKJTW010000017.1, from coordinate 17,369,784 downwards.
AAAGCATATCCCTGTTCACTGAAGTTCACTAAATGAAATATTCAAATGAAAAGAAATAATATAGATTGAGGAAAGAGAACTATGGCTACTCTGGGGGAAGAATACACATACATGTGTATGTGTGGGGTATATAATTTTTACACTAATTTCCACTGAAATTAACCTTTAAAGGCATTTGCTGTCCTTTTGTTTCAGAATATTGATTTCAAAATAACTGCTGTCACTGGACAATTCCTCTTTATAATTATGACCCTACCAGAGTTTCCTTGCCTTTTGTGTATGCTCTGGAGCCTGAAGGTGCAGTAAAGTCAAGACTGGAAGAAGTGTGGTGGAGTGCATAAGAAGGGCAATACTTCTACAAGTATTCCCAACAAGCAAAGGAAAATGAGCTCCAAGCCCAAGGAAAAAGATGGTGTGTCCCAAAGGAATTCACTCTCAACTATTTTTAAAGGACTTGTGTTTTATGTTTTAAAATGCAAAGGAATTTTGCATTGTGCTCATAAAACAGTCATATTTGTTTTAATACAAAAATAACACTGCTGTTCTCTAAGTCTTGGAGTAAAATTATACCGTATTTATCTTGTGGTGTTGAGGCCCTCAGCAACATAAAGAAACTCACAGGGGTGCCTCAAGAGTCTGAGTATCAGAGAAAAGACAGTTTGCTGCTATGGACCCTTCCTGATCCAACTGAGACCTCTGGAAATAACTTCCAAACTGGTCTGTTTCAGGTACCTTGTGTCTTTCACAGTCCCTCACTGTAATACTTGGCTGGTTTACATCTTTAATTCTCCTGCATCTACAGGAAGTGGGGGAAAAAAAGCATGCCAGCCAATCTATAGAAAATCTACTCAGGTTTGGCTGTTCTCCAGGAAATCCTATACTTGTTGCTCAACAACTTTCTGAGGAACAATTCTCTTTATTCAGAGTTCTATAGGAATCGATCTGTTCCTTCTGAGGTAAAATCAAACACACAGTGGTATTTTTAAAGTCCCATGCTCAACAAAAACCCTGAGTCCAGCTGGTTGGTGGAGGCTGTCTGACAACAGGCTCCCTGTACCAAATGAGATGTAACACTTGGAAACGTCAGGCTCCCTGTCCTCACTATGGGGTGCTCTCAGGTCTCCAGACCTGCACTATTCAAATGAGTAGCCACCAGCTTGATGTGGCTATTGAGTGCTTAAAATGTGGCTAATCCAAATAGAGATGTATCACACAAAGCACAAACCAAGTTCAGGAGCCTTAACATAAAAACAGTAAAATATGTCATTGGTGAAATTTTTCATTGATTATATATGTTAAGTATTACAGTATTTTAGATATATTGTATTAAATGAAATCTATTACTAAAATTAATTTCAGAAACCTAAATAGACATTTTTCCAAAGAACAGATACAGATGGCCAACAGGCACACGAAAAGGTGCTCAGCATTGTTAATTATTAGAAAAATGCAAATCAAAACTACAATGAGGTACCACCACCTCACATCAGTCAGAATGACCATCATTAAAAAGTCTACAAATAACAATGCTAAAGAAGGTGTGGAGAAAAGGGAACCCTTTTACACTGTTGGTGGGACTGTAAATTGGTATAGCCACTATGGAGTTTTCTCAAAAAAGCTAAAAATAGTTACCATATGATGCAGCAATCCCACTTAAGCATACATCCAGAGAAAATTATAATTAGAAAAGATGCCTGTGTGCTAAGGCACTTTGGTCGTGCCTAACTCTTTGTGACCCAATGGACTATAGCCTGCCAGGATCCTCTGTCTATGGGATTCTCCAGGCAAGAACCGGCAAGTTGCCATGTCCTTCTCCAGGGGATCGTCTCAACCCAGGGATTGAATCCAGATCTCTTATGTCTCCTGCATTGGCAGACAGGTTCTTTACCACTAGCACTACCTGGGAAGCTCTAAAATTAGAAAAGATACATGCACCTCAGTGTTCAAAGCAGCACTATTTACAATAGTCAAAACATGTCAACAATCTAAATGTCCATCATCAAATGAATATACAAAGAAGATATGGTATACATTTGTATACACACACACACAATGGAATACTACTCTGCCATAAAAAGAATGAAATAATGCTGTCTGCAGCTATATAGATATGCCTAGAAATGATCATACTAAGTGAAGTAAGTCAAAAAGAGAAAGACAAATACCATATGATATCACTTGTATGTGGACTCTAAAATATGACACAAATAGACTTATCTACAAAAGAGAAACGAACTCAGAGACACAGAGAACAGACTTGTGGTTGCCAAGGGGGAAGGCGGTAGGAAGGGGTGGACTGGAAGTTTGGGATTAGCAGAAGCAAACTATTATATGGATAAATAACATAAAATGGATAAACAACAAGGTCCTATTGTATGTCACAAGGGATTGCATCCAATATTCTGTAATAAACTATGATGGAGAATATTTTTTTAAAAAAGAAGAGACTGATTAAGTCACAAAAAGATAAATTAATAAAAATTAATTTCACTTGTTTCTTTTACATTTTTGTTTGGCTACACAAAAATTTAAATTACATGCATGGCTCACACGTGTTCCTTACATTGTATTTCTATTGGATAGCACTGCTCCAGATAAGCTATGCATACAGAAAAGCCCAGCTTGGAATGCATGTCATGAAATGGCAATGTATCCCTGGCAAACTAATGAGATTAACCCTTCAACTACTTGATTCCACATTAGAGATTCTAGGCCTTGGGTCTTCAGGACTTGTATTCAAGGACTTCTGTCCAAAAATCCTCCCTTAAGAAACAAATAACCCTAAGGAGACTGATATCTTAATCCATTTTTAGTAGCAAATCTACTTAATAATCAGAAGGAGTTTAGCAAACTGATATGAGGGTCAATTCTTATTTAACCTGTGACAGAGTATAGAGCACAGTAAGGAGGAGGAAGTGGCCGGAAAGGAAAAGCCAGCAATGATCAAGGTAAAAGGGTACCAAACGATCGGCTAACCCTGTCAGGTGATCCCAGAACCTCAACATTCTGATTTTTAACTAACACCAGTAAGACTGCCTTTGGCACCTTTATCTTTTGATTTCTAATAGCTATGATGTGTGTAAATGTATATGTGTGCATTTGTGTATATATGTATATATATGTATATTTAATATTTACACACTGTTTTAGACACATATTTATGTTCATACATGCATATATATGTAATACAGATATACTCATACACACACAGTACTAACACAGATATATACCTACAGGACCAACATCCTTCATGGCTGATTTAAAATTGTGAATGGGAAATCTATGCTTTGTAATGGCTCTCTCTTTCTACTGAGGAAATTTAGAATAAAGAATATATGAAATGATGGTTCCATCACTTTGGAATAATGTAGCTTAGGCATTGGAAGTAGGGTTTCCCTGGTGGATCAGCTGGTAAAGAATCTGCTTGCAATGTGGGACATCTGAGTTTGATTTCCAGGTTGGGAAGATCCCCCAGAGAAGAGAAAGGCTACCCACTCCAGTATTCTGGCCTGGAGAATTCCACGGACTGTATAGTCCATGGGGTCGCAAAGAACTGGACATGACTGAGTGACTCACTTTCTTTCCAGGTATTGGAAGAAAGATTTAATAATGATTTTTAAATACGTAAAGGATTATTACAGAGGACCAGAACATCAGAATGGATTACTAAGAGAAATTATAAATGCTTCTCTGACAGCTTTCTTGAAATAGGGTAGCCCTTAGTCTTCTGAGATGGGTTAGATGTAGTCTGTTTTGGAGGTGCGAGACAAAATAGCTACCACAATGATTTTTAACTGAAGACTAGTTGATTTACAATGTTGTATTAGTTTTAGGTATACAGCAAAGTGATTGAGTTATTCATAATATATACTTTCTTCAGATTCTTTTCCATTATAGATTATTACAAGATATTTAATATAATTCCCTGTATTATATAGTAGATCCTGGTTGTTTATCTATTTTATATATAATAATGTGTATCTGTTAATCACAAACTCCTAATTTTTTCCTCCCCACCCCCCATTCCCCTTTGGTAACCATAAATTTATTTTCTATGTCTAACAGTTTATTTCTGTTTTATAAGTAATATCTTTTGTATAATTTTTTTAGATTCCACATATAAGAGATATATGATATTTGTCTTTCTCTGTCTTATTTCCCTTACTATGATAATCTCTGGGTCCATCCATTTTGCTACAAATGGCATATTTACTTTTAGAAAAGTACAGTCTCCCAGTACTAAACCAGGAAGAAATAGAAAATATGTATAGACCAATTACCAGTAATGAAATTGAATCAGTAATTTTAAAACTGTCAACAAACAAAAGTCCAGGACCAGAGGTTTTCACACGTGAATTCTACCAAACATTTAGAAGATAATTAATACTTATCCTTCTGAAACTATTTCAAAACACTTCCAACTTCATTCTATGAGGCCATCACCCTGATACCAAAACCATAACAACAACAACAAAAAGGAAATTACAGGTCAATATTACTGATGAACACAGAAGCAAAAATCCTCAACAAAATACCAGCAAACCGAATTCAGCAATACATTTAAAGGATCAATACACCATTTGCAACCGGTATTTATCCCAAAGACGCAAGCATTTTTCAATATCTGTAAATCAACATGATACACCACATTAACACATTTCATATAATAAAAACCATAAGATAATCATGCAGGAAAAGCTTCCTTTAAGATTCAACATCCATTTATGATTAAAAAAAAAAAAAAAAAAACCTCTCCAGAAAGTGGGCACAGAGGGCACATACCTCAACATAATGAAATCCATTTTTTCACAAACTCACAACTAGCATCATACTCAGTGGTGAAAGGCTGAAAGCATTTCCTCTAAGATCAGGAACAAGACAAGGATACCCACTCACACCACTTTTATTCAATACAGTTTTGGAAGTCCTGTGTGCTGTGCTGTGCTTAGTCACTCAGTCATGTCTGACTCTTTGTGACCCTATGGACTGCAGCCCTCCAGGCTCCTCTGCCCATGGGGATTTTCCAGGCAAGAATACTGGAGTAAGTTGCCATGCTCTCCTCCAGAAGATCTTCCCAACTCAGGGATCAAACCCAGGTCTCCCATATTATAGGTGAATTCTTTACCATCTGAGCCATCAGGGAAGTCCTAGAGGTAGCAATTGAGGAAGAAAAACAAAACAAAAAAAAGAATCCAAACTGGAAAGAAAGAAGTAAAACTATCACTGTTTGCAGATGACATAATACTACACACAGAAAATCCTAAAAATACTACCAGAAAATTAGGAGAGCTCATCAATGAATTCAGCAAATTTGCAGGAAACAGAACTAATACATAGAAATCTGTTGCATTTTTGTACACTAACAACTAGATATCAGAAATAGAAATCAAGGAAACAGCCCCATTTACCACTGCATCAAGAAGAATAAAAATACCTAGGAATAAACCTACCTAAGGAGGCAAAAGATCTGTACTCCAAAAACTATAAGATGCTGATGAAAGAAATTGAAGACAAGCGAAACAGATGGAAAAGTATACCACATTTGCAAACTGGAAGGTTAATATGGTTCAAACGACCATGCTGCTGCTCCGTCGCATCTGACTCTACATACCACCCAATGAACTCTACAGATACAATGCAATCCTTAACAAACTACCAATGGCATTTTCACAGAACTAGAACAAACTTTTTAATTTGTATTGGAACCACAGTGATTTTGTTTACATTAGGAAATAATCAAAATCCTCTTCAAACCTACCTATTATGAGATTTCCTTCATGAGGTAGAATTTAGAAGAGGATTTTGAATAGATGAAGTTGGTCTGACTGTCCACATTTTTGTATTTCAAGGAAATCGACTTCCTTCCTTTGCTGAGAACACCAGACCACTCCCTATTTATTCCCTACCTCTCTGCTTTTCTCTGCTTGGGCACACACAAACCCACATACCCATACAACCAGAACTTCCCTTTCTAAATCCCTACCTGTCTTTCCAGCCCCAACTATTGTTCCAAGCCATCCATGAATCTTTCTAGACCACCTCAACCCACCCACACTCTGAATTTTTTTAGTGGTATATGTTGTTGTAGGTTACATTGCACCTGAATTTCACAACCAACTGAAACAGCTTATACTGCCCATTCCCTCTATGAAATATACTGACTATTGCCTATGGTACAGTGAATTTTCTTGACTAAGAAGTTACTTTCAAATATGCCAGTGTACTTCACTTCCACCAACTGAGTAGGATACTTGCCAAGAGTCACTATGTTTGTTCCCAAACCCATTTATGATAGGCATGTTTATGTCAGCTATATGCTGTTATATTTACATACTTTAATTAAATATTATATAAAGTGATTAGAAAAAGAAGGCAGATTGGGTTTCTATAAAAACTACATTGGAAAAAGTAGAAAAATCTCAGCCACTTTTTCTAAAAAACCTATTGCTAAATTAGGTGTGAGGTAGATATTTGTAAAAGATCTTGGGGGCAGTATTAAAACCCAAAATGATTCTGTACTCAAGATTGCATCACAAATGTTTTAAGTTCTCACTCCACATTAAATAAATCAATACTTTGAAATTATAGAAGACTTATATAAGACAGATGATTGAAGTAGACTCCAAGAAGAAGACCCATGATTATAAAAAGATCTTGGTCCCAAATCAAAAGACTGGTAAATAAATATACATTTAGATGCTTTAAGTTGCTATAACATGTTTAAGGTATTAAGGTAGAGCAGCTTTCTGGTTTCCCACATGAACAATTCTGTTAAAATCATCTGAACAATAACCATTCCAAATCATGCTGGCTAAAAGGGATTCTACTGCTTGGTAGGTATGTGACCTTAGACCTCACAAAAATTGTCCTTCTTTCAGAGAAAAGATTATTGTGGCCCACAGTCCTCAGCATTCCACACAGAATTAAGTCTTGTACAAAAGGAAGAAGTCATATTTGTTTAAGGAATCAGAAAATCTAAATTCTGATACAAATTTACTACTCCCTAGCTCTTGACTTTAAGCAATTTTCAGGTTTTCTAATCTAAATATAAAATAAGAACCATAACATCATCCCTGTTTAATTCACAGGGTATTTACAGGAAACAAGACAGTATTATAAAGGCACTTTGAAAAGTGCAAGGATGTAACAGTATATGCTCAGCCTTTTTTCCTAAACGAATGCATAAAGAGATAAATACACAGAGGAAGAAGGATCGAAATAAACAACACTAACACATGGCTATTCTTTCCCCCAATTGTATGGTTATTTTCTACCAAAGCTGTCTTCTTAAAACAACATTCAAATCATGTCATTCCTTTCCTCAACATCCTTCAGGAACTTACCTCTGCCAACACACTGAAGGACTTCATAGTATGTAGCTCCACAGGCTTGTTTCTCTCACCAGAAGTCACAAGAGACTGCAGATTCTTCCTTAACATTTCCATATCCCCAGTCTTTGTCCCCCTCTTACTCTGGCCTGGAATGAACTTTTTAAATTCACCTCTGAGTTGAAAAGCTTGAAAACTCTCCACCTTTTCCATTCCTCTAGGTTTCCCACAACACTACATATTTTTATTATTACCCTATCTCTGCCTTATGTTACAGTTAAGTTTTCCCTTGTTAAATGCTCCAGGATGGAAACCTCTCTTTTCAGCTCTAAGTCAGCACAGAGTATGTCAAAGTGCCCTGTGCTGAGCAGAATTCCAACTGACTATCAAAGTAGTTAAAGCTCCTGGGTTTTGTTCACTCTCATATCTTCTGTTCATTATTCTGGCATTTATTTTTCCTTTTCCAGTTTGACTTAGCAAACTACATAAAGAATAATCAGGGAAAAGTAATTCTTGGCTGTGTTTCCACCTCCCCTATCTGCTAGAAAAGGAAACACCGTATTTCAAGGAGGGCACAAATAATTTATGAGTCTAAGAAGCAATAAATTTTCTTAAAATACTTCTTTTATTTTTAATGCTTAACAATGCTTTTGTTAAGCACTCAGCATTTGGAGTGCTTTTGCACACACAAAACAATGTATATGATGAAGTCAGTAACTGTCCATAGGACGAAATAGACCACATTGTATTCCTAAGTATGCAGATAGGAAGTAGGCTTCTCAAGATCTTATTTAAAGTAAAATCTTTCTGCAACTCCATAAGGGATTCTGTATGACTACAATTTACATACATTTTCTCTAAGTGCCTCTTTCAATTGTTTTAGGATTTCTAATGACTCTCACTAATATTTAAGTAGTAAGAAATCTACAGCCATCACTGTAGTATTTTCCAAACTGAAACTGGATTTCAGAATCCCCAATAACTGCTGCTGACTAAAGGCATCTATCTACCTGATATGAAATTTGCTAAGGTTAAAGGAAAGAACTGGCCTCATCCTTTTCCTCCTGTCATTTCCTAAAACATAACTGCATTTTTCCCATTGTAGAACTTATTTAGAGCTCTTAAATGGGCTTTTCAAGTTTTGTTTCTTTTAACTCCTGAAAAATACTGTAAATTATATTTAATTTGTTTTAATGACTATTGTCCAATGAAATCATCTCTATCATTTTCCTGAGGCTCTTTTACCATCTTTAACCAAACTCTGACACCAAAGAAACTAAAAAGCTTTATCCTAAATAAACTAGCTGACACTTGGTTTGGTTTAAACAAGAGATAAAACATTTGTGAGATGGTTATAGTCTCTATTCAGTATGTTTTGTCACTCAAACATCTGAATGCTTCAAACACTGTGGATTTTAAAAACACCTTGTCAGTCATCTTTCTCTTGGTCTTCACGAGTTCAGGGTGTACCAAAATGCTATTAAGATCATCTCTCCCTGTGCCATTTGTATCTCCAGCCTCCTACAAAGTTTAAATCTCACAATTGCCTGGATTTCCTCAATAGGTATTTTCCCCTTTGCTAATAGTAGCATCAGCCAAAACCAGCTATTTCACAGGGACATATCCTTAAAGATCAACAGACAGCTGTTTTAAAATAAACAAAAGATGAACTCTAACAAAAGATAATAATCTCATGGTAAAAAGAAGTAAAGAAATAAATAGATACATTTTATATGATTTAAAATTATAAAATTAATATAACATATATAATTATATAAAGATAGCTATATAAAGACTCTCTCACACACACAATCTCTCTCATCGAATTTGCATATATATTCTAGGGTTTAACAGACTCTCACTAAAGCCTATCCATAGATCTCTAAGGATGTTAAGAATTTCTGTAACAGAAGCATCCCTATTAAAATTATGGAAAACAATACTACCACCATTGTACTTTAGCATTACTTGGGAAGATATAAACAACTCAGTAAGATGTGAAATAAAACATATAAACATTAAAACAGAGATATCATTACTTATAGAATATGATAGAACAGTGAGAAAACCCAAAATTAAGAACTGAAAACTGACACTTACAGCGTGTCAGATAATGCACTAGGCAAAAGGGGTAAAAAAAAATAAGGTCCAATCAAATCCTATGTAATTACCCACACCAACAAAAAATAAATAGAAGATACATGGAAATGAAGATTCCATTCACCATAAAAGCAACATTAACAATAACAAAATATAACAACATTAACAAGAAAGGTGTTGGATCTATTTGAGGAAACTTACAAATCACTTTGAGAAACACAGAATTTTTAAAAAGACTGACTAGAGAACCAAGCCATATTACTGACTCAGAAAACTATCAATTATAAAGCAATTCCAATGAAATTGGACAGTATATACTCCTTTTTGAAAACTGGCAAAATGTTCCAAAGTTAGTCGGGAAGGGTTGGAAGAGCTAGAACACTTTGGAATAAAAAGATAAGGAATTTGCCTAAGCCCTGAATAGAAAGGGTCCTAATGGTAAAATAATATTGGTACTGGCCAAAGATACAGAGAAATCACTGCAACAGAGGAGTGATTCCAGATAGAAACACGCCTATTTTATTTTAAAAGAACATAATTCACTGAGAACAGGATAAGCAATATTCATCTGTAGTTTGGGGGTACATTAACCGTATAGAAAAAGACCTTTTAAACCTTTATATCATACCATTAAGTAAGCATAAATTTAACCAGTGATGATTTAAAATTAATCTTAAATGTTCATTTATATAAGCTAAGAAAATATAGGACAACTTTAGGGACAGAGAAATGCAGAGTAAAATAATAAACATATATACCTTTTTACCTATTGTATTGAGAAGAATTAAAAATCATGATGTTCAATGCTGGTAAAGGTGAAGGAAGGTATCTCAAAGGATACTTTGGGAATATAAATTGGTACCATGTTTCTGGATAGTAACTTGGCAACATACACCAAGGCAGGTCCACTGATCCAACAATTACACTTGTAGAAACTTTCACTGAGAACACTGTCAGAGAAGTGGTGAAAAAAAAAAAAATTATAGTAGCTAAAATTAAAAGGAGCCTAAGGATTGTTTAAGCCTGTATCAATTACTGGTTTACCTTGTAGCTAAGTCAGTAAAGAATCTGCCTGCAGTGCAGGAGACCTGGGTTCAGTCCCTGGGTTGGGAAGATCCTCTGGAGAAGGAAATGGCAACCCACTCCGGTATTCTTGCCTGGAGAATCCCATGGACAGAAGAGCCGGGCAGGCTACAGTCCATGGGGTGGCAAGAGTCAGACACAACTTAGTAACTAAACCACCAAGGGTTTTTTGTCAATAAATACATGATTAATTATACAATGGAATATAATTTTTACAATTACACATTTGAAAATTTTTAAAATAAATTTCCCCTAAAGTATGTAGTTTTCAGAGAAAAAAGGCATTATTTAAATAAAGTAATATCACAGACAATATTAAACTTTAAAAAATAACTAATAGATAAAGATCCACAATGGACTCATGAAATCTGAATATATAGCCTTGGGTTTAGTTAATAGTTATATACCAAGGTTTGTTTCTTAGTTTTGACAAATGTAATATAAAGTAATTTAGGTAATATAGGTCAGTAAAATCTAGTTGGGAAATACCTTAAAATTCACTGTCAGTCCTCAAGTAAGCTTAGTCAGATGGCCCTCAGGGAGGTATCAGGGGCTTGTCTTTGGGCTTTATCTCTGCATTATCTTTGCAATATTTCTGTAAATCTAAAATTTATCCAAAAAGTTTATTTAGAAAGAAAAGAAAAAGGTAGACTCTTAATGAGTAAAGAAGGAGCCTGTTGCTTCTGAGGATATCATCATCAAGGGGAACCATCAGTTCAGTTCAGTCGCTCAGTTGTGTCCGACTCTTTTGACCCCACAGACTGCAGCTCGCCAAGCTTCCCTGTCCATCATCAACTTCCAGAGCTTCCTCAAACTCATGTTAATCTAGTCAGCGATGCTATCCAACCATTCTCTGTTGTCCCCGTCTTCTCCTGCCTTCAATCTTTCCAGTATCAGGGTCTTTTCCAATGAGTCAGTTCTTCACATCAGGTGGCCAAAGTATTGGAGCTTCAGCTTCAGCACCAGTCCTTCCAATAAATATTCAGGACTGATTTCCTCTAGGATTGACTGGTTTGATCTCCTTGCTGTCCAGTGGATTCTCAAGACTCTTCTTCAACACCACAGTTCAAAAGCATCAGTTCTTCAGTACACAGCTTTTTTACGGGGAACCATGTTCACTTATAAATTAGCCCTTGAAACTCTCAGAATCAACAGAAAACTAAACTAGTTGGTTTTCTATGGCAGAATTGAGGGCAATTTTATGTTTTCACATGTTAACTTCTTTTTATTGCTACAATGGTAATATATTTAAAATTCTGAAGTCCCTTGGAAACAAAACACTGAACTAACCTAGTAGGACATTACCTGGATTCTTTTCTCCCTTTTCTCTTTTATCCAAGCAATCCTCCACATTCCTAATACGTGGAAATAATTCAATCTCTGGGTTTTTCCAATTCTATTTCTAAACACAGTTCTTTGGCTTACTATCACAAAGCCCCAGATATCATTCAGCAAATAAATTTACTCTGGTAAACACCAATGGACCCTTATGGATTTGTCATCGCCTAACCTGTCCCCTAAGATCATGGCATCTGGTCCTATCACTTCATGGGAAATAGATGGGGAAAAGGTGGAAACAGTGTCAGATTTTATTTTGGGGGGCTCCAAAATCACTGCAGATGGTGACTGCAGCCATGAAATTAGAAGATGCTTACTCTTTGGAAGGAAAGTTACGACCAATCTAGATAGCACATTGAAAAGCAGAGACATTACTTTGCCAACAAAGGTCCGTCTAGTCAAGGCTATGGTTTTTCCTGTGGTCATGTATGGATGTGAGAGTTGGACTCTGAAGAAAGCTGAGGGCCGAAGAATTGATGCTTTTGAACTGTAGTGTTGGCGAAGACTCTTGAGAGTCCCTTGGACTGCAAAGAGATCCAACCAGTCCATTCTGAAGGAGATCAGTCCTGGGTGTTCTTTGGAAGGAATGATGCTAAAGCTGAAACCAGTACTTTGGCCACCTCATGTGAAGAGTTGACTCATTGGAAAAGACTCTGATGCTGGGAAGGGTTGGGGGCAGGAGGAGAAGGGGATGACAGAGGATGAGATGGCTGGATGGCATCACAGACTCAATGGACGTGAGTTTGAATGAACTCTGGGAGTTGGTGATGGATAGGGAGGCCTGGCGTGCTGCAATTCATGGGTTCCAAAGAGTCGGACACGACTGAGTGACTGAACTGAACTGAACTAAACTGAACCTGTCCCCTGTTTGCCTGCATAACACACTCCCTAACCAAACATTCTAGATATTTCTTTGTCTATCACTAATGGAGACCCCATTACTCAGATCCTACCTCTGTTGCAAAAGCATAGATGGCAACACTTCAAGGATTCTACAAAACTCTGAAACCTAGAAACTGAGACTAACAAAGGTTACATGAGATCCAAGGGTCTCCAGTTGCTTGATTCTAAGAAAAGCCAGATAACTGGTTACAGAACTAGAAGTTCCCCATTTCTACCAGTGCAGGCAGCAGCCTCTACCTTCCTCTTCACACACAGAGAATGGAAAATAGACCTTCTTCAGGAGAAACACTGAAGGTTTCCCATCTAATCAAACTAATTTCATTTGGAAGAAAATAAATGGAAGTTTGGTATTCCCATTTTATTTACCTTGTCATTGACAACTCACCAACTCCCCACCCCCACACTCCCTATCCCTTCATCTTCAGGGCAGACTCAGACCAAAGTTAAATGGGGGGGGGCTTTCAGTTTATGCTGTGACAGTGTTATGCAAGAGTAACCCAAAGAACACAAGATAATGCTTAACCAAAGTGAAAGGAGCAGGGCCTGTTCTAACTTGTTTCTATTCAAAAGGAGCACCTTCTTGTCACTGTAACATGCAAACTATGAAAATACATTACTTAAATTTGCTGACTTTTGAGCCTTTCTGGGATAAGATATCATTTTGCAACTTCAAAGAAAAAGGTAAATCTCCTCATTAGCCATGTGAAAGAAGGTATATAAAAGAAGAGAATGTGTATCAGGACTTAAAGGATCTATTTGAGCTCTTAACTTCTGAGTATTTTCTCCAGAAGGACTAATCTTTATTTTTAAGTCTAAGACTTCCAAGAACTGGGAAAATTCAAGTATGGTGGGGTGGGGGTGTGGAAATAGAGAAGAAGGAGAATTGAGTGATTATACAGAAAGACAGGCAGTGACCCCCTCAGCCTTCCCTCCTTTCAGGTCAAGTCCCCAGACCCACACCTAGCCAACCAGCTATTTTATTAAGGTAATTAAAAGACTGACATTGAACTTGAAGGTACTTTCCAAGCTCATCCTATTAGTTGAGCACTTGCTCCATTCACACAGAATTCTGGAAGCATGAAACTCAAGAAATACTTTCAGTTCTTAACTGCCTAAAGTCTATCTTTTTCTCCATGTCCTACTACATGGAGCTTCAATGTCCAATACAGTAGCCACTAGTACATGTGGTTCTTGAGCAGTGAAATGGAGCTCATCTAAACTGAAGTGTCCTTTAAGTATAAAATACATACTGGGTTTCAAAGACTTAGTAAGAAAAAAAGAATGTAAAATATCTTATCAATCTCTTTTATTCTGATGACACATTGGGATTCTAATGTTTTCAATATATTTGGTTAAATAAAATATGTTATTAAAATTAACTTCACTATTTGATTTTTTTACTTTTTCATGTGCTTACTAAAACATTTTAAAATTACTCTGTCACTCATGTTTGTGGTTACCATAATGTTTCTACACAGCAGTGCTGCTCTGGAGATAATGTGGTTCTAGTATTAAAGACATTTAAATCCAAGCAGCAAACACAGGCTAACATTTCCAAATTTTATGGACTTCAAGTAAACTGATGAGGGAACTGAAATCCGGTTAACTCATCCCAGGGTAAAATCCATTTATAGAGATCACCTGTGTCTTATCCACAGAAAATATTAATATCAAAAAGCTCTGATGGTCAATTCAGGTCTGGGGTAAAAGCCCACAATTCAACATGAGCAACTCTTTCCTTTGGTGATACGTCAGAGTGAGATATGGGGCTTGAAGACTCTGCTGTGATGGAAGGAATGAAGAGGAGAGATGGGGAAGGAGGAGAGGGAAGAATGAGAGAGGAGCGTGGGAGAGAGAGAAAGAAGGGTAGATTGAGATGGAAAGAGAACAGAGAGGATGGTGAGGGTATGACTGGGAAGATGGAGACTAGAAGAAACAGACACGTAGATGTGTCTCAGTCTGCCCTTCTTTCTCTCTCTCCCCATGCTCTTCTCTCATTCTTCCCTCTCCTCCATCTCCATATCTCCTCTTCATTGCTTCCATCACAGCAGAGTCTTCATATACACAATGGAGTATTACTCAGCTATTAAAAAGAATACATTTGAATTATTTCTAATGAGGTGGATGAAACTGGAGCCAATTATACAGAGTGAAGTAAGCCAAAAAGAAAAACACCAATACAGTATACTAACACATATGTATGGAATTTAGAAAGACAGTAATGATAACCCTGTATACTACTACCGCTACTACTAAGTCACTTCAGTCGTGTCCGACTCTATGCGACCCCATAGACGTAGCCCACCAGGCTCTCCCCGTCCCTGGGATTCTCCAGGTAAGAACACTGGAGTGGGTTGCCATTTCCTTTTCCAATGCATGAAAGTGAAAAGTGAAAGTGAAGTCGCTCAGTCGTGTCTGTGTGACCCCATGGACTGCAGCCCACCAGGCTCCTCCATCCATGGGATTTCCCAGGAAAGAATACTGGAGTCGGGTGCCATTGCCTTCTCTGATAACCCTGTATGCGAGACAGCAAAAGAGACACAGATGTATAGAACAGACTTTTGGACTCTGTGGGAGAGGGAGAGGGTGGGATGATTTGGGAGAATGGCATTGAAACATGTATTACAATCATGTAAGAAACGAATTGCCAGTCTAAGTTTGATACAGGATACAGGATGCTTGGGGCTGGTGCACTGGGATGACCTAGAGAGATAATATGGGGAGAGAGGTGGGAGGGGGGTTTAGGATCGGGAATTCATGTACACCCGTGGCGGATTCATGTCAATGTATGGCAAAACCAATACAGTATTGTAAAGTAAAATTTAAAAAAAAAAAAAAGAAGAAACAGACATGTAGGAAAGAATCTCTCTATGGTGGGTAAAAATCAAACACCCTTCCCACTACTCAGAATAATTCTGAAGGCTAAGAGTAAGAAGGTCAGTATCAAGAATAAAGTGACAAGTGACCAGGGAGACAATCCAAGAGAGTCAACCCACTCAGCAAAAAAAGCACAAAAGTGAAGATAAAAGGATATACCTCTGGCATCCTGAGCCCTTATTATAGCCCTGAGCAAAATGGACAAAGCCACGTCATGTAATTCACTCTTTTCTCTGCCTTTCATCTTTGTCAATGACCATAAACCTACAATTTCACTAAGCACAATTCCCATTTCAGAAAGTCACAAATCACATGGTACTGCTCATGAACCTGAGAAATGAATCTTTTCACTTTCTTCTCTGGAATTCACACACACAAAAAGCACCATACTCCTCCAATGACTAGATATGAATTTCTTAAGGTTTTATAGTTCAAATACAATACATCGTAACTAAATATATCCTCTAATATCTCCAGAAAGTGTTCTCTAGAGATCCAGAGCTATGCTCTGATAGCTCACGTGTAAGGTAGTTGTCTAGTGCTCAAAATACATTGCCATGGAGGGACAAGTAGAAATGAATGGTTACAAGAGAGACCCAGGTTAGTTCAAAAAGTCTCTTTAACCATAAACACGGTGCTCAAGGGGGAGAGAAGGGGAAAAGGGACAGAAAATGCTGTGACTCTTTCCTGGGTGAAAGGTAACATTGGCTACTCATAAGTAGGACTGTTGACACAGCTATAACATAAAAAAATGTTCATCAATACCTGTTAATTTTGCAAATTCACCCAATCATTCACAGAAATGACTCACAGAATGTGAAGTGGCATGGACTTAGCTGAGATGCCAGGCAGCAATTAGACCAGGCTGGAGATAGCAGCTGAATGGTTCCCTCTCTCCTTTTCTTCTTGCTAGAAGCCTAAAAGGCTAAACCAGAGGTTCTCAAACTCTCTCAGTCCCTGGTGTCTTAGTAATTTTTAATGGCATCCCTGGGCCAAGAGAAATAATAACTGTTCCATTGTTAAATAGGTAGATCCAAACAACTTATTGAGTATTTATGTTCTAACAACTTGGTAGTCATTCACAAACTAGAACCAAACTGATACGAAAGCAATGTTTTTATTTCATTCTTAAATAACCACAAGTTTTAATAAGATGTATATACTACTGACACTTAGCAGCTTCTCAGATTTTGAAATGAGCTTGAACTCCCCCACCTCATTTTCTGCTCCACATTACTTTGTATACAATACTGTTTTTTAAGGACACTAAACCCCAAGAGCCCAGCTTTGTAAAGATATGAGATCATTAAAAAAGAATGCAGTGATCTAATATTGAAAGTATGAACTACCTTGAGCCAGTGGTTCACAGAGTAACTGACAGATATTAACTATTTTTGTCTTCTTGAAAAAAAAAATTAATCCCACAGCCTCCCTGTGAATTCACAGTGTCACCCCAGGGTACTTCAGAAAACTGTTTGAGAAACTGCAAGGCTCAGATTTTCCTACTGCAACCAACTGAGAGTGTCCTCACTGGTTTACATCTCAAAGTAAGGGCAAAACATTTGTATGGCCCAGGCTGAAATGGCCTGAAGTAACATCTGCTGTGTTCTACTAAAAGTGGTCTACATTCAAGATACAGCAGCTTTTGGGTAACTGATAAACCCCAGGGTGACTCAGAGAGACCCTGCAGACTCAGGAACAGGAAGGACAGTTGGTATGGTGTTACTGGATCAACAAATTCTTTAACTACTCCATTCTAATGTATTAATAGGACAGTGTTGCAGACTATGGTGGTTTGTATACTTTTCATTAATTAACACATGAGATAAATGTTCAGTCAATATTACACTGTTAGCTGAGAGAAAACCATGTACATGTTTACTATAATCATATGATTGCGTCCTGATAAGACAGAAAACTAAGTCTAAAGTAAGCAAAGACTGCCCTGAAACTAAAAACTAGAGGAAAGATGGCTTGTCAGTTCATTCATTCATCCAGCATTCTACAGATGCTTTTAAGTTGCTATCATATTCCAGACACAACGTATTCCACAGGACACATAACAGTGAAAAGGCCAGGCACAGCAACATGGACTTTGTCCTCTTGTTAAGACCAACAGTAGCCTCCATCTTCCCCAATTCAATAGGAATTTTCAGGCTTCATCTCTCCCAGCCTTTTAGGAACTTTTGACCAAGTTGATCACTCCTTTTTCTTCAAACATTTTATTCATTTGGCATCCAGGACATTTTCTGTCTTTACATTCCTCTTACTTAACTGGCTGTACTTATCAGTTGCTTCCTCTTCTCAGCCTCCAGTGCTGTTTTCCCAGGACTCAGTCCTTGGCTGTTTCTCTCCTTGGGTATGATATCAAATGTCATCTCTATGCTGTTAACGCTCACATTTCTATCTCTAGCTCCCACTTCACTCCAGAGCTCCAGACTTCTGTATCCAACTATGTATTTGACATCCTCATTTTGGAGGAGTAAACAGGTATCACAGATACAATGGGTTCAAAATAAAGTCCTGATTTCCTTCCTACCCTCAAACTCAACTTTTTGATATCATCATATCCAATCCTTCAGCAAGTCCTATCATCAAAACTCATCTGAAGTCTGATCCCTCTGTCTATCTCACTGGGGCAGTGCAATAACCTAACTGGTTTTCCTGTTTGTACTCTTGCCCTCCCACCCACTCTATTCTCAACATAATGACTAGAATCTCCTTTTTATATGTTAGACCATATCAGTTATCTACTTAAAGTCCTTCAAGGGAGTCTTCATCACACTTAAAATCTCTGAACTCCCTAGTTTATAGTCTCTAAGGACATAAATGATCTAGCTACACTGGAATAACATCAAGTCCTATGCACTTGCTTTTATTTCTTCCAGGAACACTCTTTCTTAGATCTTCAGATGCCTTACTCTTCACTTAAATCAGAGAAGCCCTCCCCGGACACCCTTTCTAAAATGTTATTCCCATCCCTCTGAACCCCATTAATCTCCTTTGTTTCTCTCTATTGCACTTAACAATCTATGAAAATATATCTTAGGTATATACTTGTTGATTGCTATTCCCACTAGAACATTAGGTGAGATTTTGTCTTGTTCACATGGGCATGCCATGGGCTCTCAAATTCTTAGTGAATTAACAATCTTCTGTCCTCACAAAGCTTACATCTGGTGAAAGATGACAAGGCAAAGACCTTGAGCTCAAAAGATGTGGTTATCCGGTCTAAAGTCTGTTGTTTACTGTGCTAATTTCACACTACACTACTTAACATATTAGCATGTCTTATGTACCAACGAGGGCTTCCTCAGTGGCTGAAATGGTAAAGAATCTGCCTATAATGCAGGAGACCCAGCTTCGATCCCTGGGTTGGGAAGGTTCCTTGGAGAAGGGAATGGCAACCCACTCCAGTACTCCTGCCTGGAGAATTCCACGGAGAGAAGAGCCAGACAGGGTACAATCCATGGGGTCGCAAAGAGTTGAACATGACTAAGCAACTAACATTTTCAATTTATGTACAAAAATTATATGAAACTCTGAAAATATCTTCTTAATTTTTTGTTTCTATGAGCTACATATAAATGCTATATCTTAGTCACTTGCTCAAGACCCTAAAGATGATCCTAGGGAGAGTTTAGATTCAGTCTCAGTTCGATCATACTTCTGGTCTATACCTTTAAACAATAAGCTATGCCATGTATTGTCTCTACATGTCATTACCTGTAAAATGGAGGAATTGACTAGAATGACCTCTGATGCTTCAATTCTACCTACTATCACAGGAAAAACATGCTGTCACTTGTACTGCTTGAAATTTCATTTCTGTATTAAATCACAAGAACTCATTTACCCAAATACAATTCACTGAAGACAACTGACCACAGGCCAATGCAGAAACAGGCACATACAGAGACCACACGCCATGTTATTTGGATGAGGCATCAAAGAAGACATTTATCATACTACTTCATCACCCATATTAGCCACGTTATGAATGCTTTCCCTCTAAAGATGATAAATTTAAACAAGAACTAGAGGTGACAGGTTTACAACCTGAAAAAGCCAAATACTTCAGTAAAACACAATCATCCTGGCTCTTCATCTTTCACCAGGAAAATCAGCTGCCTGACTTATGCAGAAAGAACCAAACAAACTCCTTGCCTTAAGTTTCCATTAACTCCTAACTCTACAGGATGGAGTGCCTCAGATGGACCCCTCTTAAAGTTTGACAGCTCTAAGAAAATTCTCTGGGATCCTCCAGCTCAATTCTGGAATAGCACAAGACCTAAGAACAGGTACTACAAGTTCAGAGATGCAGTAGAATGACATCACTTCTTTCTTCTACTGCAATATAAATTAGGAATAGCCCATATGTATACCCTATCAAGATGCCACTGGTTCCCACTGACCATGCTATCTAGCATATCCGCAACTGTAGGCATATATTTTACACACACACACACACACACACACACACACACACACACAATCTTTCTTCTCAGCCTTGTGGTTCTTGATTATATATGGGATGGATATCATCCATTATGATAATGACGCATTTATTTCACTGCACCTCCTCAGAGATATGGGCTCCAGGCCTGCAGGCTCCTCCTCTCAGCTTCTAGGTTCGGGTAACTTAGAATTCCTTCCTTTCAGTCATCTAGCCCTAAAGTGGTGCCTGTTTCCTATGTATACTTGAGAGTTCTGTTCATTTCTCCTTTTCAGTCCTTCAATATGTGCTTAATCCATTAATTTCTGATATTAGATTTTCTGTTAAAATAATGGATATAGTTGTTCTTTTCCCAACTGGACTATGGCTGATACATCATTGCATGGCCATTTATCCCAGCTTACTTACACTACACAAAATCACTCCTTATCATCAAAAATAACAGAGAATGCAACACCAATTCTTCCCTGAAACATGTTATTAATAAAACACCCTTGTGTCCCTCAAAGAAAGCTCCTCTTAATGTCTTATTTCAACTTATCCACTTGAGATAGCTTATCTTCTTCTCTTGTCAATGTAAACTAAAGATATTCCATGTGACCTAAAGTGTCTATGTATAAAGATATATTTCTAATGTATAAAACAATGGAGGAAAAAGCTGCCCATGGGCACTTTAACCTATTAATTTACTAAAAGACTTTATATAAGTATGGGCTTCCCTGGTGGCTCAGATGGTAAAGTGTCTGCCTGCAATGTGAGAGAACCGGGTTCAATTCCTGGGTCAGGAAGATCCCCTAGAGAAGGAAATTGCAATCCTCTCCAGCACTCTTGCCTGGAAAATCCCATGGACGGAGGAGCCTGATAGGCTAGAGTCTATGGGGTGGCAAAGAGTCAGACATGACTGAGTGACTTCACCTTCACTTTCTTTCTATACTATATTAAAAAAACATATAGCTGTATATAACTGTATATTAAACAGTTCAGTCATTCAACCATGTATGACTCTTTGCGATCCTATGGACTACAGCATACCAGGCTTCCCTGTCTTTCAACATCTCCTGGACCTTGCTCAAACTCATGTCCGTTGAGTCAGTGATGCCACTCATCTATCTTATCCTCTGTTGTCCCCTTATCCTGCCTTCAATCTTTCCCAGCATCAGGGTCTTTTCCAATGAGTCAGCTCTTCACATCAAGTGGCCAAAGTATTGGAGCTTCAGCTTCAGCATCAGTCCCTCCAATGAATACTCAGGGTGGATTTCCTTTAGGATTCACTGGTTTGATCTCCTTGCAGCCCAAGAGACTCTCAAGAGTCTTCTCCAACACCACAGTTCAAAAGTAATCAATTCTTCAGTGCACAGCTTTCTTTATGGTCCAACTCTCACATCCATACATGATTACTGGAAAAACCATAATTTTGACTATATGGGCTTTTGTAGGCAAAGTAATGGCTCTGCTTTTTAATATGCTGTCTAGGTTTTTCATCACTTTTCTTCCTAGGAGGAAGTCTCATTTAATTTCATGGCTGCAGTCACAATCTGCAGTGGTTTTGGAGCCCCCAAAATAAAGTCTGTCACTGTGTTTCCATTGTTTCCCCATGTATTTGGCCATGAAGTGATGAGACAAGATGCCATGATCTTCATGCTTTGAATGTTGAGTTTTAAGCCAACTTTTTCACTCTCCTCTTTTCCCTTCATCAAGAGGCTCTTTAGTTCCTCTTTGCTTTCTGCCTTAAGGGTGGTGTCATCTGCATATCTGAGATTATTGATATTTCTTCCTGCAATCTTGATTCCAGCTTGTGCTTCATCCAGCCTGGCATTTCACATGATGTACTCTGCATATAAGTTAAATAAGAAGGGTGACAATATATAGCCTTGATATACTCCTTTCCCAATTTGGAACGAGACCATTGTTCCATGTCTAGCTCTAACTGTAGCCTCTTAACTCACATACAGGTTTTGCAGGAGGCAGGTAAAGTGGTCCATATTCCCAAATCTTTTAAGAATTTTCCACAGCTTGCTGTGATCCACACGGTCAATGAAGCAGAAGGTGTTTTTCTGGAACTATCTTGCTTTTTCTATGATCCAACAGATGAAGGCAATTTGATCTCTGGTTCCTCGGCCTTTTCTAAATCCAGCTTGATATTCTGAAGTTCATGGTTCACATACTGTTGAAGCCTGGCTTAGAGAATTTTGAGCATTATTTTGCTAGTTTGTGAGATGAGTGCAATTGTGTGGTAGTTTGAACATTACTTGGCATTGCGCTTCTTTGGAACTGGAATGAAAACTGACCTTTGCAGTCCTGTGGCCACTGCTGAGTTTTCCAAATTTGCTGGCATGTTGAGTGTGTCACTTTCAAAGCATCATTTTTAGGATTTGAAATTGCTCAGCTGGAATTCCATCACCTCCACTAGCTTTGTTCCTAGTGATGCTTCCTAACACCCACTTGACTTCGCATTCCAGGATGTCTGTCTCTAGGTGAGTGATCACACCATCATGGTTATCTGGGTCATGAAGATCTTTTTATATAGTTCTGGGTATTGTTGCCACCTCTTCTTAATATCTTCTGCTTCTATTAGGTCCATACCATTTCTGTCCTTTATTGTGCCCATCTTTGCATGAAATGTTCCCTTGGTATCTCTAATTTTCTTGAAGAGATCTCTAGTCTTTCCCATTCTATTGTTTTCCTCTATTTCTTTGCATTGTTCACTTAGGAAGGCTTTCTAATCTCTCCTTGCTATTCTTTGGAACTCTTCCTTCAGATGAGTATGTCTTTCCTTTTCTCCTATGCCTTTAGCTTCCCTTCTTTTCTCAGCTATTTGTAAGGCCTCCTCAGGCAACCATTTTGCCATTTCTTCTTCTTGGGGATGGTTTTGATCACCACCTCCTATACAGTGTTACAAACCTCCGTCCATAGTTCTTCAGACACTCTGTCTATCAGATCTAATCCCTTGAATCTATTTGTCACTTCCACTGTATAATCCTAAGGGATTTGATTTAGGTCATACCTGAATGGTCTAGTAGTTTTCTCTACTTTCTTCAATTTACGTCCGAATTTGGCAATAAAGAGTTCATGATCTGAGCCACAGTCAGCTTCCAGTCTTGTTTTTGCTGACTATAGAGCTTCTCCATCTTTGGCTGCAAAGAATATAATCAACCTGATTTCATTATTGACCATCTGGTGATGTCCATGTGTACAGTCATCTCTTGTGTTGTCAGAAGAGGGTGTTTGCCATGACCAGTGTGTTCTCTTGTGAAAACTGTTAATCTTTGCCCTGCTTCATTTTGTACTCCAATGACAAAGTTGCCTGTTACTCCAGGTATCTCTTGACTTCCTACTTTCGCATTGCAGTCCCCTGCGATGAAAAGAACATCTTTTTTTTTTGGTGTTAGATCTAGAAGGTCTTTTAGGTCTTCCTAGAACCATTCAACTTCAGCTTCTTTGGCATTAGTGACTGGGGCATAGACTTGGATTACTGTGATACTGAATTGTTTGCCTTGGAAATTAACCAAGATTATTCTGTCAATTTTTGAGATTGCACCCAAGTACTGCATTTTGGACTCTTTTGTTGACTATGAGGGGTACTCCATTTCTTCTAAGGAATTCTTACCTACAGTACTAGATATAATGATCATCTGAATTAAATTCACCCATTCCAGTCCATTCACTGATTCCTAAAATGTCAATGTTCATTCATGCCATCTCCTGTTTGACTACTTCCAATTTACCTTGATTCATGGACCTAACATTCCAGGTTCCTATGCAATACTGTTCTTTACAGCATGGACTTTACTTTCACCACCAGACACATTCACAACTGGGCACTGTTTCTGCTTTGGCTCCATTTCTTCATTCCTGCTGGGACTATTTACAGTATATACAGTTATATTATATACATATATATAGTTCACATAATATATACCATTTCAAAGGCTTTATATACTTACATGTTATGAGTTACAGATAAGTACACAAATCCTATAAAATTCATTTATCCTTGTTAATAAACTATCATTTATAAAATCTCTTGCTTTTTAGGGGCTTCCCTGATGGCTCAGCTGCCTGCAGTGTGGGAGACCAGGGTTTGATCCCTGGGTTGAGAAGATCCTCTCGCTTTTTAAAGTTTCTCCTTTCTTCACATTTTATTGTGTTTATATGGATTCTCCTCATAATTAAATGTATGGGTCAGCTCCCTAAAAACATAAACATAAATGTATGTATATATATGTGTGCATGGATCATAGAATGCCTAGCATTGTGCCTTGCCCTGTAAATGCTGTGCTAGATTGAATTATAATCACAAATATACTGAGATTTCAGGCTGCATCTTGTTCACCTTTGACTCCCTAGTAGCTAGCACAATATCATGTTGGAAACAGAAAACATCAGTTGATTTTTTTGACAGCACTAGAAACATAAAGAAACTCTTAAAAATACAATCAGAAAATGTAAAAAGAATTTTATTTAGAAAGACATCTATTTTGTCAGAGCTTACAGAAAAGGGATTTAAGAGAAAAGGCTAAAATCAAAAATATAAAGAGTACACATATGCCAAGTAGTTTAAGGGCTGCAAAAGGAGATCCTCTTCATTCTTCACACTGCACTTCTCTACCCCCCACAAACAAGTTCTACCATAAATGATGTCTTTCTTTATCTTAAGGTATTGACCCAATTAAAAAATAAAAACTTCTGGCAATTATGCTACTTTTAATCAGTTGATCATCTCTTTTGCTGAAAGCAAACTTAGATTTATGTCAGTGAGTTTGGGGGACATAAACCCTCCTCCTGCCTGGTAGGAGCCATCTGGAAGTTGTGGGGATATTCTGGGTTGTTACCATTATTGGCATTCAGTGCTGAAGGGATGCCACACAATAAAAAATTATCCAAGATGATTTTCAAGTGTCTCACCAGAGGTTCATGTAGGTAAAAACCTGTTAATAATCATCTGAGTTTAGAACTTAAGTCAATTTTATTTTCATAATTCTTATTTATACTTAATTATCTAAAATAAAATGATAGTGAAAATCAAGTGAATTATCATTTTGATAGAAATACTATGAAGTATTGTCCACCATTTCATGAAATCCTATCACTGAAAGCACACAACTAGATATCTGAGTCACTAGTACAACAAATACAATTCTAAATCATCAGAATTCTAACTAATTTCACTTTTAGGTCCAAGCTTATCTACTTCATTGTGTCTTTTAGTGTAGGTGTGCTTGAATAGTTTCATATTTAAATGCAATTTATTTTATTATAAATTGTTTTCATTTCCCTTGTACTTTAGTTATAAAATTGTATCAAATTTTTAAAATTATATGCATAGATAGACAATGCTGCTCATAAATTTTGTTTGAGAATAATAAAGAAGTTAATAAAAAGTAGGGCTATGAAATGCAGGTTTAGATGGAGATGGAGGGCAGGACGAGAGAAGCAAAAGAATATCTGGTGGGAACATGACACTGAGAAGAAAGACCATATGTAGGGGATTGGTCCTTTCAACAAGCCACTGAGAGTACGGGCTTACTTGGTGAATGCTTAAAGATGAAATGTCTTTAATCCTTTTTCCTAGGCAAAAATGTCACACCAGTGTTTCCCATAGCTTGAAGGTGTTGGCCAGATGCATGGAAGGAAAAGAGAAACTAGAGTAAGAGACACCCACATTCAAACCCTGATTCTGTCTCCTATAATTCATGTAAACTTGAGCAAATAATTTCACTTCTCTGAATGTCTGTTTCCACATTTGTAAAATGGAGGTAATAGAAAAAGGCCTTACAGTTTGGCTCTGCTGAATCTTAGAGCCTGTCACCATCTCTTCCATACCATGGGCCTTCAACAGATGTTAATTCCATGACTCAGCCATAAAAAAGAATGAAATAATGCCATTTGCAACAACATGCATGCAACTAGAGATTATCATACCAAGTGAAGTAAGTGAGAAAGAAAAGACAAGTACCATATGTATTACATGTGGAATCTAAACTATGACACATATGAACCTGTCTATGAAACAGAAACAGAATCAGGGACATATATAATAGACTTGTGGTTGCCAAGTGGGAGGAAGGTGGGAGAGAGGTGGATTGGAGTTCAGGATTAGCAGATGCAAACTGGTATATACAGAATGGATAAACAAAAATGTCCTACTGTATAGCACAGTGAACTATATTCACCATCCTATGATAACCATAATAGAATATAATATGAAAAATAGTGTGCAAATATTATAACTGAGTCACTTTGCTGTACAGCAGTAATTAATACAACAGTAATTCAACTACAATAAAAAATTTTTTAATTAAATAAAAACCTAAAAAAAAACCCCAAAGGTTAATTCCTATCCACCTGCTCCTAGATGTTACATAATTTCTAGTGCTTCTTGAAATAGAGAGAAGCCCAGACAATAATATGATTAGTTATCTATAGCTTTCCAGGTGGTGCAGTGGTAAAGTACCCACCTACCAATGTAGGGGATTTAAGAGACTCTGGTTCAATCCCTGGGTCAGGAAGAGCCACTGGAGCAGGAAATAGCAACTTGTTTCAGTATTCTTGCCTAGAAAATTCCATGGAAAGAGGAGCCTGGTGGGCTACAATCCATGGGGTCACAGAGTCAGACACCACTGAGAGACTGAGCACACACACACATAACAAGTAACCAGCAACTTAAAAGCTTAAAATAACATACATATATTATTATCTCAGTTTCTGTGCTTCAGGAATCTGAATATGGCTGGATGAGTCCTTTGTTTCAGGGTCTCTCACAAGCTTGCAATCAAAGTGAGAGCTAGAGTCTCGTCTGAATGTTCAGCTGTGGAAGGATCTACTTCAGATCTTACATAGCTGTTGGTAGAATTCAGCTTCCAGACAGCTGACAGACTGAGGATTCAGTTCTTCACTGTTTTTTTGGGCAGAGTCCCTTCTCTGCTACTTGCAACACGGGCCTATCCAAAATCGCAGCGTTCTTTGTCAAAGACACAAACCAAGAAGACAATTAAGAGAGTCTGCAAGCAGGACAACAGTGAAACCTTTTGTAACTTAATGATAGATGTAACATTTTATCACCTTTATCATGGTTAGAAGCAAGTCCCTATATCCAGTCTATACTCAAGGAGTGGCTATTACCCAAGGGCATGAATTCCAGGAGATGGGAATGATCAAGGCCCATCTTAGATTCTGCCTGTCACAATAATGTATAGATAATTGTACAGAAATTGCTTCTATGTATGTGGGGAAATTACCTGGGCCAAATATGTAAGAAAATATGCTTTCAACACCCAATCTATGTACTCCAACTTTTAAAATACTTAATTCATTGATTAATCGCATGTGTTTTGTACCTGACAGATTCCTAATAAAACTGGCATAAAACTTGCATATACGCCAAGAGTACTCAAATCATGAATAAATACTCTCTTAATATATAACCCAAGGCAACAAGAAACAGCTATGCTGAAAATTTTCTAAACTGACAGCCAAACCACTTCAAATTGCTGCATTGTTCAAGGTGATTTCAAATAGAAATCACAGGTCTGAGTATCTGAACCCTAGCAATCTTCACCTTCACTCTCAATGGAACATAAATATAAATGCTTAACAGATCAACTATTACATGCTCTTTCTTTTTTTTTTTGTGGTATTTTTTTAATACTTTATTCTACATTACAATGCTGTATTTGTTTTGCCATACATTGACACAAATCAGCCACAGGTGTACACGATCTCCCAATGCCGAAGCCCGCTCCCACCTCCCACCCCATATCATCTCCCTGGATCATCCTGTGCACCAGCCCCAAGCATCCTGTATCCTGTATTGAACATAGACTGGCGCTTCGTTTCTTACATGATAGTATACATGTTTCAATGCCATTCTCCCAAATCATCCCACCCTCTCCCTCTCCCTCAGAGTCCAAAAGTCCATTCTATACCTCTGTGTCTCTTTTGTTGTCTCACATAGAGGGTCAACATGCTCTTTCTTAATTCCCACATCCAGGATTGAAAATCTAGGTAACATTAAAAAAATGAGTTACCTTATAAACTCTAGTGGCCTCATGAAATTAAAAGACGCTTACTCCTTGGAAGGAAAATTATGACCAACCTAGATAGCATATTCAAAAGCAGAGACATTACTTTGCCGACAAAGGTCCATCTAGTCAAGGCTATGGTTTTTCCTGTGGTCATGTATGGATGTGATAGTTAGACTATGAAGAAAGCTGAGCACCAAAGAATTGATGCTTTTGAACTGTGGTGCTGAAGAAGACTCTTGTGAGTCCCTTGGACTGCAAGGAGATCCAACCAATCCATTCTGAAGGAGATCAGTTCTGGGTATTCTTTGGAAGGATTGATGCTGAGGCTGAAACTCCAGTACTTGGCCACCTCATGCGAAGAGTTGACTCACTGGAAAAGACTCATGCTGGGAGGGATTGGGGGCAGGAGGAGAAGGGGACGACAGAGGATGAGATGGCTGGATGGCATCACCGACTGGATAGACATGAGTTTGGGTGAACTCCAGGAGTTCACCGGAGGCCTGGCATGCTGTGATTCATGGGGTTGCAAAGAGTCAGACACGACTGAGCAACTGAACTGAAAACTAATACAAAGTATCACAATGATACTCACAGTTTAGTAGTTTATCTTTCAAGTAGAAAAATAAATATACACAATGGAGTATTACTCAGCCATTAAAAAGAATACATTTGAATCAGTTCTAATGAGGTGGATGAAACTGGAGCCTATTATACAGAGTGAAGTAAGCCAGAAAGAAAAACAACAATACAGTATACTAATGCATATATATGAAATTTAGAAAGATGGTAATGATAACCCTGTATGCGAGACAGCAAAAGAGACACAGATGTATAGAACAGTCTTTTGGAATCTGTGGGAGAGGGAGAGGGTGGGATGATTTGGGAGAATGGCATTGAAACATGTATAATATCATATAAGAAACGAATCACCAGTCCAGGTTTGATGCAGGATACAGGATGCTTGGGGATGGTGCACTGGGATGACCCAGAGGGATGGTCAGGGAGAGAGGTGGGAGGGGGATTCAGGATTGGGAACACGTGTACACCCATGGCAGATTCATGTTGATGTATGACAAAATCAATATTGTAAAATAATTAGCTTCCAATTAAAACAAATAAATTTAAAATTTTTTAAAATAACAATTAAAAAAAATAACTTTTCTTAGAATTAACATTTGCTGGTGGCCATACTTC
This sequence comes from Nanger dama, assembly GCA_917880005.1. Classification (NCBI taxonomy): domain Eukaryota; kingdom Metazoa; phylum Chordata; class Mammalia; order Artiodactyla; family Bovidae; genus Nanger; species Nanger dama. The sequence goes on along the minus strand of CAKJTW010000017.1, from coordinate 17,340,481 downwards.
TAAAATCTTCTCCCTTACTTTGGAATCATGCCAGCTAAAGAACACCATTTCCATGATACCTTTGGAAATATCACTGTTATTTGAAACTTATCCCCAAACCATCTTTATTTAGGAGACTAAGTCCTAGGTATCACTCAAATTACATGTTCCTTTTCTGAGTAGATGGGACCCATGTGTATTCTATGAGTCTCTCCCTAACCTGACACCAGCTGGACCAACCGGACTCTCCTTCTTTCCAAGGAACCTAAAAATGGGATGGAGAAACACTACCCAGTAGACGCAGAGCACAGAAGTTCTGAGTACATGTTTAGGGCTAGGGAAGAAAGTCATGTTGAGACCATAGATATCATGATGGTTAATTTTATGGGTCAACCTAATTTGGCCATGGGGTGAACAGATATTTGGTCAAACACTATTCTGGGTATGTATGTCTGTGAAGTATTTCTAGATGAGATTAAAATCTGAAATAGCAGACTGAGTTAAGGAGACTGCCCTCCCCAATGTGGGTGGGCCTATTCCAATCAGTTGAAGGTATACATAGAACAAAAATGGATCCGCCTGCAACCAAGGAAGAACTTTTCTTGCCTGACAGCTTTTAACTGGGACCTTGGTATCTTGCCATCTTTGGACTCAAACTGAAACATTTACTCTAACTGATCTCGAGGCTTCCTGTTTTTGAACTGGACTTACACCATAGGCTTTCCTGGTTCTTCTTACTTGGACTAGAACTAAACCATCAGCCCTTCTGGGTACTCAGCTTGCCAACTGCAGATTTTGGTACATCTCTGCCTACCTAATAGCAAAATGCCTTATAATAAAGTGTGTGTGTGTGTGTGTGTGTGTGTGTGTGTGTGTGTGCGTGCACGCACATAGTTGCTCAGTCGTGTTCGACTCTTTGTGAGCCTTTCTGACCCTCACTCCTGACCCCAGGACTGTAGCCTGCCAGTCTCCTTTGTCCATGAGGATTCTCCAGGCAAGAATACTGGAGTGGGTTGCCATGCCCTCCTCCAGGGGATCATCCCGACCCAGGGATCAAACCCAGGTCCCGTGTACTGCAGGAGGATTCTTTACCATCTGAGCCACCAGGAAAAGCCCATGAATACTGAAGTAGGTAGCCTATCCCTTCTCCAGGGGATCTTCCCGACTCAGGTATTGAACCATGGTCTCCTGCATTGTAAGCTGATTCTTTTACCAGCTGAGCTACCAAGGAAGCCTGTAGTTCTATTTTTCTGGAGAACCCTGACCAATACAGACACCAAAAAAAATAATACAGAAAGGCAATCTTCAGGAGAAGAATGAAGTAATATTCAAAAAGACACAGAGATAAAAGATCATGTTGCCTAGGGAGAAGGAGTATGGAGAAGTAGCTGTTCTTATAGCCTTCAGAAGATCTGATAGTTCATCTTCTTCTGAAGTGAAGTGAAATGAAGTGAAGTGAAGTGAAAGTCGCTCAGTTGTGTCCGACTCCCCGTGACCCCTTGGAATGTACCCGCCAGGCCCCTCTGTCCTTGGGATTTTCCAGGCAAGAACACTGGAGTGAGTTGCCATTTCATCTTCTTCTGGGGTGCCATGAAACACCCTTGGTTCTTTACAATAAATCCCTTTTACATGAGCTAGCACAGTGGATTTCAGCTACCTGAAACCAATAAGAGGCCTCAATAAGATACTTGGTGAATAACTGCACTTGCCAGAAATCCCTGGTCTCCAGCTTGGCCCCCATAACCTGACTCATCCCAGCAGAACATAGTAGGATGGTTAAGACCCAAGGCACTGGGTTCAAACAGTACCTGAATTCAATTCCCAGGTTTGCCACATACTAGCCATGTGATGGCTGCTAAATTACCTCTTCAAACCTTAAATCTTAGTGACACATAGGATTGTTACAAGGATTAAAGAGAAACTGAACTCCAGGGCCATCATGTTAGGCCTTCTGGATTGTTCTCCAATTGAATGGCCCAGCAGCTCTGCTCAGTGGGGCAGCTACCCCAGAGTAAGGGTTCAGGAAAATTAGCCATTATTGCATCCTTCTTTTTACATCACATTGCCTACCTGATTCCTACCAAAACTACTATCTTAATCAAGTAAGGAGGGGCACTTTTAACACAAGTTAACATAAACACTTGCAAAATTTACTTGATAGTGGTTTTCTGTTTCATTTCACTGTTCTTTTCAAAATAAATATATACCAGATATTATACTTCTCATAGTAGAAATTATGATAGATATGTCTTTCAGGAAACTGTACTCAATTGTCAAGAACCTAGTCTGTTAGGGCAAACTCTGTGCCAAAAAAAAGCAGAACAACATCCTATACAAGTACTTAGGGCTATGAAGTTAGTGAGGCAGGGGCTAAAATACCCATACGTTCTTGGTCAAGATTTTAATCTTTCTAAGCCTCTCTTTCCTCATGTTTTCAATGAGGATACTCCATAGAGCTGGGAAGGATTAAAGTAAAATACGTAAAGCTGCTGCTGCTGCTAAGTCGCTTCAGTCGTGTCCGATTCTGCGCGACCCCCCACAGACGGCAGCCCACCAGGCTCCCCCGTCCCTGGGATTCTCCAGGCAAGAACACTGGAGAGGGTTGCCATTGCCTTCTCTAATGCAGGAAAGTGAAAAGTGAAAGTGAAGTCGCTCAGTCGTATCTGACGCTTCGTGATCCCATGGACTGCAGCCCACCAGGCCCCTCCATCCATGGGATTTTCCAGGCAAGGGTACTGGAGTGGGGGGCCATTGCCTTCTCCGACGTAGAGCTAAGCATAGTTACACAAAATGCTAAATAATTGATAGCTCACTTATTTTCAATTCTGTAACAACTAGAAACTAGTATGTTCTACATAATAATATACTAATAATCACTCAATAGCCCCAAGAAAGAACTTTGAAAAAATAACTTAAAATGGGGCTAATCCTGTCAAGTCGGTTGAACTACTTTACATTAAAGCAGTTGAGTAAGATGCTGAGTCTTCTAAACACAATGAGACTTCCTTCAAAAAATGTAGTGGCACTGCCTTCATTCCAGTTCATCCAGGGTAGTCGGGCATAATTATTAATAGGGTTCCATTTCACTTTTGAAAGTGTTCTGGTTTGGATAATAAATTATATGATCACTCTATCTAGAGTAAAATCTTTAGATGGAAGACAAGTTTAAAAGCTGTTATTTCATGTCAAGGTTTGGTTATTGTGTTTTAATTTTTTCTCTCTAGCTTTGAGGCAAACTGTGAAGACAGAATTTAGGGCTCTCAGCCACACAACAAGTAGCTTTTCAAACTGCCTAGACTTGGAATTTATGACTAAGCTAATGCCCATAATTTCAAAGGACAAAGCCATGAATGAACTGGTATCGAGGTGAGGCCATCCCATTCAGCAACAAGTGCTGTGGATTATGGAGATTCATGTGCTCTGCTGTGCTTAGTCAGGTCCAACTCTTTGTGACCCCCTAGGCTCCTCTGTCCATGGGAATTTTCCAGGCAGGAATACTGGAGTGGGCTGCCATGCCCAACTCCAGGGATCTTCCAAAGCCAGGGATCAAACCCAGGTCTCCCGCACTGCAAGCAGATTCTTTACTGTCTGAGCCATCAGGGAAGCCCAAAAATACTGAAGTAAGTAGCCTATCCCTTCTCCAGGAGATCTTCTCGACCCAGGAATCAAACTGGAGTCTCCTGCATTACAGGCAGATTCTTTACCAGCTGAGCTACCAGGGAAGCCCCATGGAGATCCATACTGCCCTTAAAATAAGGGAAGAACACTACTTTACATGGCTCTGGAAGTTGACAGCATAAAATGTATTCTCATATTTAACATCAAATTTAAGTCTCAGGAGCAAACATCTTTTCTATTCCACAATTTCACGTGTGCCTGAGATTTCCAAACAAGTGGGTAACCACTTGAGAAACCCATGCGTCCAGCTCACAAGTTGTCTGATGCTCACTTCTCCCTACCCATAATCCACAGTTCCTGCCTTCCTCAGTTCTTGACTTGTGCTTTCCATCCACTCCTGAGGACTTGAAATGAGGTTTTTGACCTTCTTCTCCCATTCTGAACCCTGCCCTTCACCTCCATCCCACTCTCGGGCCATGATGCCCAAGTTTACTTATCATCTGCATGAAACCAAAGCCAAAGATGAGGGATGTTTTGGACACACTCCTACTCAAAAACATGTTGCCAGGTCTGCCCTTTACCTAGACCCAGCCCATTTGGAGAGGAGCATAAGACATCACCCCCATTTTACAGATGAGTAAACTGAGGCAAGGAGGTCTAGTGGCTTGCCCAATGTCACATACCAGCAAATCATGAACAAGAGAGGTGTGGGTCTTCTGAATTGTTCCCATGCACTTTCTCTTATATTTATACTCACGCTCAGTCGCTAAGTCCTGCCGGCATCTTTTGTGACCCATTGCAGTCCTCCAGGCTCCTCTGTCCACAGGATTTCCAGGGAAGAATATTGGAGTGGGTTGCCTTTTCCTTTTCCATCTCTTATACTAAAGCTTGTCAAATTTCAATAAGCATAACTTACAAGGACCAAAATGAAAATGCTGGATTCCTTGTCCAAAGAGCAGGAAAACAGCATTTTCCTTTCTTCTCCATCTTTTGACTTACCATGATATTTTTATTTGCCATTTAATACTGTGCTGCTTCCACACAGGTATACTGACAGTGAACACAGGCCTTCAAAGTGCCCAAAGCATCACTCATGACTGAGCACATGGGGCATACGTATCTGACCTTGACCTCACCATTCCAATGCTCAATGTCCTTGCCGAGGGCACAGGGCAGTAGTGGACAATGAGTGGGGCAGGGAGCCAGCGGTCATCCTGGCAAGGTGTGGAACTCCATATGTTTGAACTAAGACTTCAAGCCTGCTTCCCTCACAAGTTTCAGTGTCCCACCAGACTTCACTCACAAAATGTAACTTCAAAGATAAAATTCGCAAGAATGTCAAGTCAGTCACCACAGAGCATTATACCCCAAGCACAGGGCACCCCTTTTGAGACAGGGCTTTGTGCAGTCACTTTTAGCCAACCCTATGCACATGAATCATCTAGGGATCTTATTAAAATGCAAGATCCAACTCAGTAGATGTGGGGGAGTCTTGAGACTGGGCATTTCTAACCACCTCCCAGAAGATGCTAATGGTGTTGGCCTCAGAGTATCCTTGACTAACGAGATCCTCTTCCACAAGTCTCATTTTTTAACTTGTTTATTATGTCAGGTCCAATTACAGAACTTCTATTTCTTTCATTATTCAAATAATGCAGCCATGAAAATAGGTATTAAATACCAGTCACCATCCATTGTATCCTTAAAACATGACACATCAGAAGGAGCAAATCTGTTCATGTATTTATGATATCCTCTGGCCTGGGTTTAAAGACTTCATGCTTGTACATATACTAATGTCACTCGGGTACCCATCATGTAAAGGTCGCCTGATGTCTCCTGGGTAGACAATGCCCCCACTGCTCAGAACGACTTGTTGAAAACTGTCATGTACAATTTCTAAAAGAGGAGCAAGGGCCCATAGCTTCAGCTCATGGATAGAAATGACCACTGAACAGTTTTGAGTTTATAAAGGTATACTATTTCAGAAATAGCACTAACCTTAGATTCTAATGGATAAAATGGGCAAGATTTCTCAGCACTCTTCTAACAGGAGCTCCCAGACTGCGGCGTGCTATTCAGTGTCAATCCATGCAGCACATGAAAAATGAGATCTCTAGAAAAATGAGCCTCAGTCTCTTCATCCCTAAAATGGGACCAGTTACACTTACCTTACCCTATGGGATGATGCCTTTGATCAAATCATACGAAATGGTCACTATGAACGGTTATGAACTACAAAGGACAAATCCAAAGTTGTTGTAGTTTAGGGACTTCCCTGGTAGTCCAGTGGTTAAGACTCCATGCTCCCAATGCAAGGGGCTCAGGTTTGATCCCTGGTCAGGGAACTAGATCTCACATGCCACAATGAAAGATCTCTCATGTAGCAACAAAAATCCCGCACGCTGCCACTAAAACCCAGTGCAGTCAGATAAATTAAAAAGAGAAAAAAGTGGTTGCTATTTAACAGCTTTAGAAAATGATGTGGGTAACTAACAAATGTAACATTTCAACTTCATGTCCCCATAGCATTTGAGGTATATGTAGAGGGCAGGGGTGTTAAATGGAATATTCTTTTAAAGGTAGAATGTTACGAGACTGACAAACCACTTTTATAACTGGAACAAGTCGTGTCTGCCATTCAGTAATACTTGGAAATCCATCATCAATTTGACTTATATCCAGCATCAATAAATCACACAAAGTGAACCCTGTGCAGTCCAAAGAGTAAACAAAACTAAACACTGTGTTTCACCTGCCTTTTGGCAAGACAAAATGAAAATTCTGGTTACTTCAACTAAAATAAAGCCTTTGGTCTCTGACTGGTTTGGTTATTTTTGGAATCTTTTATGGAATATTAACTTTAATTGCTCTAATTCTGCGGGAAGCCACACTGGAAGTGCAAGGAAATATAACTGATTAAAAAGCAGAAGTGAGGGGGAAAAAGTAACCACATATTTTGCCCCAACTCTCTTAAGCTAATGTAGCAACTATAACTCTTCAAAAATGTGGGATCCCCAGTTGCTATTCTTGCCCCAGTTCTAACATGACTACATTTAACATGCTTCACCCATTGATGTTAGCAGATTTTTTTTATTATCTGTTATTTTGCCAGGGATCAACATAAGTGAAGCAACGATATAGGAAAGTAGCTTTTAAATCAATGGTAGACTTTAAAATTTCTGATACAGCAGTGAGAGAAAAATATGAAGCTTGTTGATCCACTAAGAAATTAAGCTCTAACCTAAGCTCCAGATCATAACCAATTGAATTAGTAAACCATGGACAATAAAAATAAAACTTGATGTATTTAATATTTAAAATATACTAGTTTTTAGACCTCCCAGGCTCACACAACCCATTTTCTTAGATGAGGTCTTTGTAAGAGACACCAACCTTAAGTGACACAAAAGAAGTTTAAAGTTCCAATTAGTTTGGTGTCCTTTGTTGATATTATTTTGCTTTTTCTGACCAACAATAATGAATAACCCACAAGCACTAATGAATAACTAACTCCCTTTGTCTCCAAGGACAGCAGAGCCCAACAAGAAATGTCAGAGGCCCTGAAGTAAAATAAAAACCTTTACAATGAAAATCTTTCCAATTATATAGTCCTAGGGCTACTACGAACTGTCTTTAAGTATTTAAATAGCTGTGTCAAACACACTTATAGTGAGGATCATAAAACCACTTTCCCAGATGCTTTGAAAAATGCATTTCTCCCAGTCTAATTACAGTCTGTAACTGTTGAGAAGAAAGCACCAAGAAACACCACTATTGGGATTCTCTACTCACCAATTATAGGAGGGTCAGAAAGCTGCCAGCTGCAGAATGTCCTCCACACTCAGTGAAAAGATCAATATAGAAAGTATTTCAACACATTAAAATTTACATTTTGAATTACAGTAAGCAATCATTTTTAAAACAAATTTATATATCTTAGAAATACTAAGCTAAATTTTTCATAGTTGTAATACACAGAAAATAAAAATATACCCATGTTCCTGAGAACCAGCGTTCTCACTGACAGCTTTGCAATGAGGAAGTGTGAAGAACTCTGTAATGTTATATTTTAACTGGAACTCATTACCTTGTTCTGGTGTATTTCCTCACTCTGTCCATAGAAAGAACCTAGAAGCAATGATATCCCAGAGCCAATAAGAATACCTTTTCATCCAGTTTCCCAAATATTATTTCCCATTAAAAGGAACCTTAACTTTGGGGGAAATGGTTGATTCCAGGTCTGGGGCAGGGAAGTACAAGCGACGCTAGAATATTTTGTGTCTCAAAGTAAGGAGGAACTTAATGGGAACATGTCAAAAGGACATAAGAACTGACCTGATGGCGCTTCCATTGGTCAAATCTGGGACAGTTTGACCATCAGAAAGAATAGTGATGGAAATGAGTTATAGCACAGTGAATTTTTTAAAAGAATAAATGAATCTGCAATGACACTAAAAGAGAAGGGAGAGAAGTTCTCCTTTCCAGAAGAAGAGCAGCTAATAAACATAGACGGAATGATAAAATCAGAAAGTAACCTTTATGCAATCAGCAACATAATAACTGATTCAGACAAAGATCATCAATAAATCCTATGAAAGGTTATTAAAGATATTCACATATGATTGTTAATTTTGAAAAGTGTCCTTTACAATATAGAGATCTAGTGAAACCACCTTAGACAACCAAAAGCAGCATTACAAATACTAGGACAAAAGACCATTTAGTGTTTCCTGATATAACACAATGGGTGGTGCACAAATCACCTATGTAGTATTCTAGCCAAAAATGTTTAATCTGAACCCGATTATGATAAAATGACTAGACTGATCAGGTTGTGAGATAAGACAGCTGACTTGAACTTTTAAAAATATTAACACATTTTTGTCATGAAAAATACAAAAAGTCAGGGAGAGTAGGTCACTCTAGATTAAAGGACACCAAAGAAACATGACAAGCAAATATAACCCAAATGCAGTGGATGATCTTTTATTAGATGCTGCTGCTAAGTTGCTTTAGTCGTGTCCGACTCTGTGCGACCCCATAGACAGCAGCCCACCAGGCTCCCCTGTCCCTGGGATTCTCCAGGCAAGAACACTGGAGTGGGCTGCCATTGCCTTCTCCAATGCATAAAAGGGAAAAGTGAAAGTGAAGTTGCTCAGTCGTGTCCGACCCTCAGCGACCCCATGGACTGCAGCCTTCCAGGCTCCTCGGTCCATGGATTTTCCAGGCAAGAGTACTGGAGTGGGGGCCATTGCCTTCTCCGTTATTAGATCCTAGTTTTTTTTTAATGGCTACAAATAACACTGGATTATAAGGGGGAGGAGGGAGTAATACCTTCTATTATAAATCATGATTAAGTGAAATAAATTACATAATGAATTTGAGTGTGAACTATATTTTCAGATATAACTGTTTATAAGTAATGCTGTTGTATCAAAGCTAAATTTCTTGGTTATTAATGTATTTTAGGTATATAGCATGAAAGATACCTGCTTAGGAATTTGGGAGTAAAGGGTCACAAGGTCTGTAGCTTACTTCCAAGTATTTCAGCTTACTTCCAAGTATTTCAGCTTACGTTAGAGACAAAGATGGCAAATGCCAAAAACCAAAATACAATAGAAGGTAATAACAAAATGAAATGAAAAAAAAAATCCAACTTTTAAAGAAAGATATTTAGGAATGAAGAATATGTTTTATTTAAGGGATTAGTTACCTACGAATAGAAGTAGTTGAATGCAGCTTCTGGAAAAGCCAGTGAAAGAAGGTAGATTCCAAGGAGTAGAACCTTTTGCCTTTTCTAACAAAGACAGTTATGATCATGGGCCTGTCTTCCTCACGCTTGTAACCATTAACAGCAGTCACCCACCCTTAACTGCTCTTTCTGTGGGAAAAATGAACTCCTATGACAGAGGTTCCCCAGATGCTCTCAGTTCATGGAATTCTTAGTGTCTCAGTAATTTTTTCATGGTACCCTAGGCCAAAAGGAACATCTAACAGCTCTGTTTATTAAGTAGTTAGGTGTCAATAACTTAATAGTATTTATGTACTAATAACATCATCTGTTTGCAAAAATAACAATTTTTTTAAAATCATTTTTATTTCATTTTTAAATAACCACAACTATTAATGGGATGTGCATTTCAATCATGCCTTCTACTACTTCTCAAATCTTGGAATCAGATTGAACATCACCACCTTCACCTCCTATTCCACATTGATTTTCATTGAGTATTTGCTTTTGTTATTGTCGTAAAATATGTGTAACATAAAATGTCCCATTTTAACCATTTTTAAGTGTACAGTTTAGTGGCTTTAACTATATTCACACTGTTGTACAACCATCACCAACACCTATCTCCAGAACTTTTTCAACTTCCCAAACTGAAACCCTGTACCCATTAGTTAATAACTCCTCCTTCTCTCCTTCCCTGGTCCACAGTAACCACCATTCTACTTTCTGTCTCTATAAATTTAATTATTGTAGGAACCTCATATAAGAAGAACCATACAATATTTGTCCTTCTCTGTTAGGCATATTTCATTAGCCTAAAGTCTTAAAGGTTTATTCATATTCTAGCATATGTCATATTTCCTTCCATTTGAAGACTGAATAATATTCCATTGTATATATATGACTATATCTGCTGTAGTCCATGGGGTCGCAAAGAGTCGGACATGACTAAACTGAACTGATAGATATGACACATTTTGTTTACCCATTCATTTACACTGATGGACACCTGGGTTACTTCTACCTTTGGCTATTGTGAAAAATGTTACTCTGAACATGGACGTACAAACTACTTGCTTTTCTTAGTCATAACTACCAATTATGTAGTTTCTCAAAGTTATGATATCATCAAAAAGAACATACTGTAATCTAATGTTGACACTGTGAACCCCCTCAAACTAGTGGTTTGCCTGCAGGGACGTCACATATTCCATGTTTCCTTCAAACTTTAAAATATCTCATAGCTCTCTCTGAGTCTCCTGTGGTACCCCAGAGCACCTGGCACACTATTCGAGAATCAATGTTAAATCCATGGCTATTTGAGTTTTCATAGGAACGGAACTCAATCCTTAAGTAACATAAACGTTACAATCAAATTTATATTTCTCCTGAGGCTCCAACTGGAAATGTTTAAGTCTTCAAGTCAGATGTTTGTCTGTATGACAATACAATCCCTAAGTAACTTATTCTATTGGAAGTATATAGAAAGATATATAGATATACCTCCTATTGGTTCTGTGTCTCTGAAAAACTCTAATACACCCACAGAGTCACAAGTTCTTTGGCACTTATCCTTCCGGATCATGGCATTGTCAATAGCGCACGGGAAAACAGTGGCAAAATCAGGGAGAGCTGTCAGTCTCAAGCTTATCACATCAACCCCGAGGTTAAATCCTTCCACAGATTGCCAGTACCTTCAAGATAGATCCAGACTCCTTAGTATATCACTCATGACCCTTCACCTGGTTGCTGCTTATTCTTTTCCAGCCTCATCTCTTACCCAGGTCTCCACACCTTCCCTCAATGTGAAACCAGATAGAAGTCCATGAAATGGACTATGGTCTCTCCCCTCCAGGTTTTGAGTGTGCTTTTCTCTCTACCCAGAGCAAGTTCCAGATAGTCCCTGCCCCTTCACAGGCATGTACATGCGTGCATGTGCACACACACACACACACACACACACACACACACACACACAGAGGACATACTCTTCTGTGATTGTAAAGTTAGCCCCTCATTCTTTAGGCATCTGTCCAGTTTCCCTACTCTTCTCCCAAATCCACCTTTCAAGCTCAGGCTGGGAAATTCTCCAAATGTTGCCCTGTCACTCTGAATGTATGTCTACCACAGCCTCAATCATGCTTTATTTTAACTGTTCATTTATTTTTCTGAATTCTCAACTCCCTAAGGGCCAGAACTATGTTTTATTGGCTATCACATCCCTAAAACTCATTTAAGAAGGCTTTCTTATCTCTCCTTGCTATTCTCTGGAATTCTGCTTTCAGTTGTGTATCTGCCCCCTTTCTCCCTTGCCTTTCACTTCTCTTTTCTCATTTTTTTTTTTTTAGCTTCCTCAGACAACCACTTTGCTTTCTTGTATTTCTTTTTCTTTGGGATGGTTTTGGTCCTGTACAATGTTATGAACCTCCGTCCATAGTTCTTCAGACATTCTGCCCACCAGATCTAATTCCTTGAATCTATTCATCATTTCCACTGTATAGTGATAAGTGATTTGATTTAGGTCATACCTGAATGGCCTAGCGATTTTCCCTACTTTCTTCAATTTAAGTCTGGATTTTGCAATAATGAGTTCATGATCTAAGCCACAGTCATCTCTAAAGGAAATCAACCCCAAATATTCATTGGAAGGACTTATGCTGAAACTGAAGCTACAATACTTTGACCACCAGGTGCAAAAAGCCAACTGATTAGAAAAGACCTTGATGCTAGGAAAGTTTGAAGGCAAAAGGAGAAGCAGGTGGCAGAGTATGAGATGGTTACATAGCACCGCCGACTCAATGGACATGAATTTGAGAAAACCCTGGGAGATAGTGGAGGACAGAGGAGCCTGGCATGCTGCAGTCCCTGGGGTCTCAAAGAGTTGGACACAACTTAGCGACTGAACAGCAACGAATCTCCAAAACAGTAGCTCACCCATAACATATGCTTAATAATTATTTGTAGAACAAATGACTGGATGAAGTTCAAACAGTTCCAGATCACCATTCTCAGCTATTGGCTTAGTTTAGAAACTATCAACCAAGATTTGAAAGGGACACAATCAGCCACTACTGGTAACATCCAGACCACTAGTGGTATTCAACCTGTAAGGTGAGGGAGAATAATAATTCAGTTATCCTCAGCTCCTTACCCATGTCCTTGCATGCCCCGATCATGCAGATCTAGAAAAGGCACTGCAAGCTGGGAAGCTAAGCAAGGAGCCAGAAAATCAAAAAGAGGAGAATCAGGAAGCAGTGCTAATTTTTACACGAGTTCCATGATGAACTGGCCCTGAGAGTTTGTTATTCCTTAAGTACCTGAAACATTTTTTTATCAACTATGACTATAGCTATAAACACATCTAGTCACTATCAAATATTCCCAAACTCCTTATTGCCTGACAAGGCTTAAGTTACTTATTTCTTTCTAGACTTTAATTCCTTTGTCAGTTATTCAACAATAGCATACAACTCAGGAGTGTTGTGAGGAATAACTGAGACTATGTATTGGAAAGCACTTGACACAATGCCTAATGCATGCTAAGTTATTATATAATAAGTACAAGTTTTTAATATTATCACCTCTATTTCCTGCAAGTCAGGATTTCAAACACAAATATATATAAAAGCAAGCTACAGTTCACTAGTCAAGCATGAGCTGAAAGATTGTACTGGGCCTCGGCCCCTGTAAATACAAACACATGAGCTTGACATTAAGAAACTTAGCTTGCCATGTTATGAACATAGCAACCTAACAATGATGGAGCTATTTTGGATGCAGCCCCCAGGGAAAATTTTCCTGTACTTACACTAGATATCAGTTAGCTCTGAGAAATAAGACAATTCAAAACAAACCTAGACCAAAATAAATAAGTAAAAAAGGAAAGAAAAAAAAGTTACACATATGTTTAGTTTTTTTAATCTATCCATTTATATCAACTTCTCCATACTCAGAAATACATAGACACTAAAACAAACAACTTTCGGGTTACCTGCCTGATATCAATCATTATTCATCATAATTGGCTAAGTTATGAGCTAACTAGGTAAACAGCCACTTACAAGACTGCTAGTAATTTTATTTGGGGGTATAAACACTTGGAGGAGGAAATGGAAATCCACTCCAGTATTCTTGCTTGGAAAATCCCATGGACGGAGGGAGCCTGGCAGGCTACAGTCCATAGCGCTGGGAAGAGTAAGACATGACTGAGAATGCACACACATAAACACTGAGTATAGGCATTTAAAACTAAATGGTAAAAATACCCAGAGGAAAATATAATCATGCTCTTCTATATAACAAAGCTATGTTTTACATAATATACATGCTCCTTTTTCTAGCCCTGATACACATATCATTAGCAATATAACCTCATTAACTTAACAACAGTTTCTAGCTAGAGCAAGTCATTCAAATAATTTGTTATTCTCTGACAATTATTCTTAATTCAAAATCTATGGTAAAAAAAAAAAAAAGCTATGGTAATTCAAAACCTACTGAATTGGAAGCATTCTCTCTGTACTCATCTCTCTCAAACTGGCAAGTTTTTCCAGTTCTCCACAAGCACAGACATACATCTTTTCAATATACTCTTCTAGCCGCTTTTTCTATTGTCACTAGCTATGTTATAAAGATTATAGGTTTTGCTCTAAGAATATTTTTTTATCATTTTTTGTACTTGTTCCTCATTTTATTGGCTATTAAAATGTCTCCACTTTAAATCCTTTTCCTTTCAAACATCACCTTTCTTCTAGCATCCAACTAACAAAATGACAGCTGCAGTCACCCGTCTCCTCCAGGGCCTGCAGAATCTAGCTCCTGGTAAGACAAGATGGAGCTCTGTGCATCCAGAGGGCAGCGTCTTGCTAAACATGCTCCTGCTTTCCTCTATGACACTTATGCTACCTCCCTGTTTCCAGTCTTCCATCTCATCTTCAGCCCTGTTTCACAGTCCATGAAACAGTACATTTACCACTGTGGTGCCCTCGTCCTCACACAAATGTACACATCCACATCCTTTCCTAGGAAGCTACATATTATGAGACTTTGACCCTGACACTGAACCATGTATTTTTCCATAGGATTTGCTTGCAGAGAAGAGAAAAGGAAGAGAAAAACAACAGTGTCCACTTTGAAAAGATCCCAGAAAGACGATCCTACCTTTCCCAGAATTTGGAGGAAAGGGGCTTCCAAACTCCTGCTGCTTTGGCTTTAGTGTGTGTGGCCCTGACACGCCTCCAGCCTGGGTGACCTGGAAACGTGGCTTCCCACTGGTGAGCACTCGTCTGCTGGGGCTCAAGGCAGGCAGATGGATGGGGCTCTCATTCATGCTGCTCTGAGGAGCCAGCCCTCCTCCTGCGGGCATCTTGAGATGCAGGCTGTTAGCAAGGCTTCCAATGGCAGAGCTTGCTGTGCTGCCACAGGATGAGGGCCCAGGGGTCCCCGAATGGGCTTGGACAGGAGGGATGTGTTGGCCACTGACCATCCCAGGCCCCTGTGGGGTTCCTGATGTCCGGTGGAGATTCATGCTGCATGACCTTCCATTCATTCTGAAAAACCTGTAGCCAGGTTGGTCAAATATCCAATGACACTACTGATTCCTTTCAGGCAAAGTCCAATAAGTTATCCATGGTGTGGTTTATTAGCCTGTTTGAAAAAAATAAATGCAGGCATTTTTAAAAGTAAAAAGGAAAATAAGTTACAATGAGCTTTCAATCTGTCTAGCATTCATATCAGGAAGCACTCAGCAAAACGGTCTTTTATGTAGAACATGGTTATCGAATACATGGTTCATTGGCAGGCACTCGCCCGTCCTGCATTCATGGTAGACATGGATTATGGATCACTGCATTGTTTTGTTTTGTTTGCCATTGAACTGTTCTCAATACAGTGCTCTTGGCAACTATAACCAATCTACTGGTGCCAGCTCACAAAATGAAACTTATTTTGCTCCATAGAGGATCTGTCTGTACTAGTTCACATTTGCTATGGTGCATCCTGGGAAACCCAAATGCATCACCATCGTGAGCTCTAAGACTACTGCTCAAAGGTTCCAGTAAACAAACCGAAAGAGGATATAAACTCTAAATGAGATTGTGATGACATTAACAAGCAATTTTTTTCATGGTCCCTAGATTAACAAAAGATTTTTTTAAATAGGCATGGCACATTCATAAAGGCTTCATATATCTAAATATTTACAGCAGCATTAGAGTCTTAGTTCTATATTGATCCTGAGTTTATGGGGATGAAAATAAAATCAACAGCACAACACTCTCACCTTTCAGTAAGATCCTAGAAAAGGATAAGGCTGTGTGAAATACTTTACAGAGAGCATAAGGACAAAACAACCTTTCTCAAGGTGAGTATGTTCACCATGTACCGTGCATGGTAACCTGACAGTAGGCCACGAAGCTTCCATCTGCCGTCCTGCCACCCCCTTTCTCAAGTGGCAGAGGGAGAACCAAAAGTAGTGAAGTGGCCACAGGACATCATCATCCATCCGTGTGTCAGTACTCCCTGGTTACAAATCATTCGGAAAGGCTTTTTCCTCTCTTGATCTATAGTTCCCCCAAAATGTATGTCATGCCATGACTAAGGACTAAGTGCCACTACTCCAAATAAATGACAGACTCAGTCACAATTTGAATTCTTTTAAGTAAACATGACAGTCATGGGAAGAAGCCAACACTGGACAAACAAGAAATATAGACTGGGTACAACGTAGTAATGGCCAGATATCCTCAACTGGACAAGTCTTCCTTTTTCATATGGTCCATTCAATGTCTTAGATGAATATTTCCAACTCACCTCCCAAAAGAATGTCCCATAAATCATCGAGCACAGATATCAACCATGGTAAACTTTTTGTGAGGAGGTTTTCTTTTTCTTTATCATTTTAGAAAATCAGAAATACAGGTATCCTTTGCTTTTTGAAAGTTCACTTTATGCCACATCACTTTCAGAAGATTTATCTTAGTAACCGTTTTCACTAACCAAAAGAAATTTGAGGAGGGATTTTCACTCTTAAGAAAAAAAAAGTGAAAAACAAAAACGTCATTCAGCATTTGTTCTGCAGGGGGCTATTACAGAGGCAGTCCTCATCCCGAGCAGTGAGACTGGCAGCATCAAGCTCCTTTCCCTAGGAACAATACTCAGCATCTCAACTTCAAGCCTCCATAGCATCAAATGTGTCTGTGAGCATCTGCACTTTATCTCAATTTATTTTGTACATCCCTTAGCAACATGTATCCTAAGTAATTGCTTCTCAACTTTATGCCATTTCAGCTGACCTATGATCACTTTACTTTCAGATAACAGAGGAAATTTGTAGTATTTAATTTTAAGCCAAGCACTCACAGTGCTTTCCACAAAGTTGACTGTATATGTCCATGTATTGAGGAACTTCAAAGGTTACCAACAATATAAATCTAGAATGCTTTCTTTAACTTTATCAAGTCTCCATTCTACTAATAATTCTATCAGTCTGCCACATTTAATACTGACACACCATCTAGTCCTCAGAAACAATCCTAGGTCTCATTCCTATCTTTCCCTCCACTACGGTATCCAAGAAGGGACAAATAAAAGTAATGCAGATTATTCAAACCTGCATCATTTAAGTTTATTTATGAAACTATAAGAACCCTGTATCAGACTGGTTGTAAGATTTTTTTTTTTTAAATGCTGGAAAAATCCCAATGCCTTTTCCATTTAGAAGAACTCAAGTGTATTACCAGCTGGTCTGCTGATTCATTGGTTGATTGTAGGCAAGAGTCATTTAATGTCTCTGTGCTTTGCCAGATGATATTGGCCATCTATTCTCCACTCATTGATAAAATAGTGTTTTCTGAAGCACTTTGAACCCTACACAAGAAAGCACTTATTCAGCACCAATAAAAAAAAAGATAAAATAAATATACTGTATTGGAAATTTGTTGAAAATGAAGAATTATACAACTTGACTGGAAATATGAGTCACTAAGACCATGGTCCAAGGGACAAGTGTCTGCAGATTTGCAGACTGTGCCCATTTCCAGGTTTTTAAAAATAAAGGAGTTGGTTCTGGCAGTTAGATCATATACAAGCAGGAATTCTCATCAAAAATGTGGATAAAAACATGTAAGTAAGTACTAGACCATTAAGAAGGTGAGTTTGTAAGAAGAAAAATAATTAAAGCACTAAGAAGTTAGTTATAATAACTCAGACTTGCTTGAATATTTATTTTATTTTTATTTTCTATAAATCACACTCCTGTTTTAAATAGCTTTAGGGTGAAAGTAAAAACAACAACAAAAAATGTACTTAAATTTTATTACTAAAAAGCAACAGCCAGAAAGTAAAGTGATTAATATCATAAAGAAAAACCAATAGGTCAATGTTGTGTGAGCTGAGAAAAACCAGCCTCAAGACAAAAATAAAATAAACTGTATGAAAAATATGCCAAATAATCCAGTTCTCACATTAATTATAAAAGCAAATTTTTCAAACATTAGATGCCAGAATTTAAAAATCAATTTGTTTATTCACATTATATAGTATTCTATGTGCTTTTGGCTAGGTTATATGATCATGTGTAATTCTGAGCCTACTTGGTAGCAAAAGAGGAATAAACAACTAACTTGTAAGAAAGACCCATCCTTACTGAGTCAGAGTGAACAGCATTCCCAACGAGAATTTAGGAGACCTGAGTTTTACTTGTGGCAAACCATTTATAACTTCTCTGGACAGTTTTTCATCCACAAAAGATGAAGAATTTGGGATAATCACTTGAAATTTTGTTCTTTCAGATAATTAAGAAAAGGAAGATTGTAGAAAGTACTCATTAACAATGATGAAAGATAAATATGTAGTTTTTAAAAACATGTCTGTTTTTGGCTGTGCTGGGTGTTGGTTATTGCTCGAGCTTTCTCTAGTTGTGGTGAGTTGGGGCTTCTCATTGTGGTGGCTTCTCTGTCTGCAGAGCAGGGGCTCCAGGTCTCATGGGCTTCAGTAGTTGCAGTTCTCAGGCTCTAGACCATGGGCCCACTAGTTATTGCCCACAGGCTTAGTTACCCTGAGCCATGTGGGATCTTCCCAGACCAGGGATCAAACCCATGTTCACTGCACTGGCAGGCAGATTCTTTACCCTGAGTTACCAGGGAAGCCCAAATATGTAGATTTTATGTCTGTGGCACTTAAATCAAAAGGATTGGGTGGATATGAAAGCAAAAAGAACAGCAATCTCTACCAACTCCATCAAAACAAGAACGGATAGGAGGCTTCCACATCAGCAATGTGCTAAAAGAAAACATTCACCCTGAAAAACGAACATCCGAGTTAAAATTTCCTATACTGGGCCAGAAAGTAAAATCATAACTAATCACTATCAAAACCTGACTGGTAGGATTCCACTGGAAGAGCATTTTTCTCTTTAAAATCTTACATTTTCCAGCATTACTTTCTCTTCTGTCCTCCATTCAATGACTAATCCAGGCATTAACAGAAAAGAAAAAAAAAAAAGTAGAAACAAAAAAGCAAGGAACATCCAAAAGGATAAATTTGGGGTACTTTGGATATGACATATTAACACATGTAGATTTTTAATACTTCATTGGTTAAAACAATGAAAATGTTTACTCATTCTGCTATGAGTCAACATAAGTTAATAAATCTTTCCTTTCAACCACATTAAAACTCTTAAAACACACTGTTGTAAGTCAAGTCAGAGAGGAAATTACTTAACTCCTAAGGAAATCAAGGCACAAAACCATTTAATGATAATTTCAATAGATTTCTAGAAAAGCTATGACTTTAATCCAAATATAAGATCATACATCTACCTTCTACCCAATGCTCGAGGCACTATGCCTTGTAGGTCAAAAGATTTTAAAAAGCAATGTTAACTCATCTCTTCGAGAAAATTCCAAAAACATGAGTTCCATAATGTCTATTTACATCCAAAAGCCCTTTCTTACTTAATATTATTAATAGACTCATCTAGAGTCATAATTCATCTGATGAGCCAGTTAATTATTAATTTTCATACATCATTTCATTTCCTTAGGCTACATTTAGCCTTTGTTACATTTTCCATTCCTTTTATGCCACAAGCATTTCTTACTCTGCAGAGAAAACCTGATAATGAGACACAAAACACTGGTCAGCAAACAAATCGCCCCTGAGCTGACTTCTTATATATACATATAAACCATCTAAAATAGAGTTTTTATTGATTCTTTTTATTTTTCCCCTTCGGGTTAATGATTGTATAATTTCATTAACGTTGCCTTTTCAACATTGCTGCCTTGATCACTAATAGGCCCATGCTATTCCCATGGGTTTCTCTAGTTACAGCTTTGTAGCCAGAAGAATATAGAAATGAAAAGCCTATTGATAGATAATATAAGTTATTCTCATGCACAGCTGCAGTGTAAAGCACATTTTGCAATTCAATCAAGGACAGATAGAGCTAAATGTTCTTAGATCCCAGGAGTTCATTTTAATAAGCAGAATGTACCTTGTCCTAACACAGGTGACTGACTCCTCAGAAAAGATTGTATAAACAAAAACCAATCGTGTAAGTCATTTTATTGGCAACAATATAAACACAGCTATATTAGATGTCACCAATAAATCAAAATTACTCTTGTCTGCAATTTTAACAACAGAAAAGTGCAAACATGTGCCTGTGAAGCTGGAGGATATTATAGAGGAAATGCACTGGATGTGTACAATATCATTTCTCTAAATTGAAAGTATATCAAGTAACCAGCACAAAGTATAGCTGATCATTTCTGTAGTTTCATAACTTTATACAGTGAGACTGACATACTCACAGAATTTACAACAGAAGTTACACAGAAACAGAGCTGGAATGATTCCACGTCATTAAGATGTGGAGTGAAAAGTCAAGGAGGTTACACCTGGTAGTTAGTACATATAGACCACATGGCCACTTGGGTACTCTCAAGGTCTAATATAAGTAATTTAAGAATATTAACATATTTATTTTGAATACTAAGATGTTTAGCTATTACTCAAACAATATAATCACCATTAAAATAAAATTAAAGAGGTTTACCTTTGAGTTATACCATGCTTCAATTAAAAGCATGAAGATAAATCAATGTTCCCTTCAGAAATTCAAAACCATTCTACCAAAGACCACTCAAAAAGACAATATAATGAACTTATGGACCCCATTTAATATAATTCTTGGCATTGCTTTATCTGTGACTCCAACTCTTTGCTACTGAATTAGAGATAAACATTTTAACTCTTTATATAAAATTTTCTCAAAAATAAAAATAATCTTCCCATAAGTTTATGGAGTAAAATATCTGGCAGTGCCTTTTTAACCACGAGTGGCTATGATACTAAAAATGTGGATAGTAAATATGGACAGGACACTGAGGAAAAAAGGGAAGGGAAAGGGAGAAGAGGAACAGAAAGGAGGAGATGGGAGGGGAGGGGAGAGCAGGGGGAAAATATGACCAAATCTAATGCAGGAATTTATTCTGGGAGAAGGCAATGGCACCCCACTCCAGTACTCTTGTCTGGAAAATCCCATGGACTGAGGAGCCTGATGGGCTGCAGTCCATGGGGTCGCACAGAGTCGGACACGACTGAGCAACTTCACTTTCACTTTTCACTTTCATGCATTGGAGAAGGAAATGGCAACCCACTCCAGTGTTCTTGCCTGGAGAATCCCAGGGACAGGGAAGCCTGATGGGCTGCTGTCTATGGGGTCGCACAGAGTCGGACACGACTGAAGCAACTTAGCAGCAGCAGCAGTTAATCCTAACTTAAAAATCAGAAGCAGCATTGAGAACCTTTGAAACAATGCTAGTGATTATAAATTTCTAGAAGTTCAGGACCTTCAGGAAAATACTGCTGGAGGACAATATTAGAAGTTCAATAACCTTTCTTAGAATCTACTTTTTATACTTCAGTGCATCTATGCAACTCTCATATCCCCCTAACTTATTAATGCTACTACTTTTAGTAGTGATTACCTACAAGTGTTTCATCAACTTTGCCTCAGTCATGAACTCACCAATGAGTACAGCAAGTTCTAGAAAAGCATGACCCTACCAAAAGAAGGGGGATAGTTAGGGATTCCCTTAGTCAGCTGCAAAACACACACACACATACACACACACACACACACACACACACACACACACAAAATGAGAACAAACTTGAAATAAAAAAGATTTTTAAGACAAAGATAGGTAAGTTCAGAAAGGCACCATGCCCTGGCCAAGGCATTGGCCCAAGTTGAATATGGCCTGTAAGTTCAGATCTATGTTTAACAAACTGTTGTTTCTAAAGTTCTGTTTTTCAAATTGGTCAAAATCCACTGGTGAGCCCCGAAATCAATTATTTCATGGAGAAACATTTTTAATTAAATAGAACTGACTAGAAGACAGTGGCACCCCACTCCAGTACTCTTGCCTGGAAAATCCCATGGACGCAGGAAACTGGCAGGCTGCAGTCCATGGGGTCGCTAAGAGTAGGACACAACTGAGCGACTTCACTTTCACTTTTCACTTTCCTGCATTGGAGAAGGAAATGGCAACCCACTCCAGTGTTCTTACCTGGAGAATCCCAGGGACGGGGGAGCCTGATGGGCTGCAGTATATGGGGTCGCACAGAGTTGGACACGACTGAAGCAACTTAGCAGTAGCAGCAGCAAAATAAAACAGAAGCTATCAATGTGCATCAAATATATTAATGGTTAAGAATCATTTCATTTCAGAGATTTGCAGGTATGTGTGTCTGCATATCTATATGCACCGTACTCTGGGTAAGGAAAAAAAAATTTTGGTGGGCTACAGACAAAAAACGCATAAAAGCTACTGTTATAAAAGCATTGAAACTATCTGCCAGCCCAGGTACCTACCAAGAAAATCTGTAGAAACAGAATTAAACAGCCAAAATAAAACAGATCCCATAATATAGCTGTAATGAAGAGAAAATCTAAATTTTTGACATTTTTAGCTTTATGAAAAATAAGAATTAAATAACACAAAGCTATACTCCTATCAAGGCTTCTCTGGAGACTCAGATGGTAAAGAATTTGCCTGCAAATGCAAGAGACCCCACTTCAACCTCTGGGTTGGGAAGAGCCCCTGGAGAAAGGAATGGTACCCACTCTAGTATTCTTGCCTGGAGAATTCCATAAAGAGAGGAGCCTAGCAGGCTACAGTCCATGGGGTCACAAACAGTCAGACATGACTGAGCGACGAACACGCACACTCCTACTACTGTTATCTTTCACTTTGCTTTTTATTTAGTATCAAGTGATCAATTGTGCTCTACAAATACCAATTAACCGACTGACTGACAGAATCAGAGATCAAGATGACTGACAATTTTATATCTTCCTTGTTGCAAGGGATAGGTGACCTTCCCTGAAATAAAACTTCAATTTTACAATGTGAAAGGGGGCGAGGTAGGGGGAGTTTAAATTAACTGTCCTTGAGAACTGAGTTTTTTGAAATGTGTTCTTATGAGTTAACATCAGATCCTAAGAGGAGGAATTTGAAATGGAAAAATGAACACATTCCCAATGATGTCACCACTGAATTAATTACCTGAATTGCAAAAAGTGAACACCACATGGCCATGGTCTGAGACACAAAGGCTTCTTCAGAAATATAAAAGAAAAGTAACTGGCTGGAGATTTTTCTGTAAAAAAATCCATTTTCACACAAGGAGATACATAGGTTGTAAAATATGGCAAATTAAAGTGCATTCTTGGTCACCTAGTGTACATAAATAATTACTCAGCCATGTGAATAGCTATTTGCAAAGCTAAAACTCACAATTCTTTCAAAGAGGTAATAAATATCTATCTATGGAAGATTCTAGAAATAAAACTTAATTTAGCACTCATTAAACCAAATATTGTATATTAAATTATCCCTATCACATGTGTAATTGAGTGATTTCTTTCCTTCAGTGTAGTTAGTTATTGCTGAAAAGTAACCAATGTAACTATTTTTAGCTGTTGGTAGACAGAAGTTTAATACAAGTTAAATTATGTTCACTGACATCACTGCAGAAGTATGAATGTCCGCAACAATGACTAGGCCCTTAACCAATATGACAACATATTTATTTAAAAAAAAAAAAAAAGAAGCCCTACATGAATGACTCAGTCAGCTACAGACAGAAGTGGAATCTATTGGTCATACTGCAAAGGTTGGGAAAACATTAATCCATTTCTTCACACACAGGAATAACAAGAAATCATACATAATCCTAGCATCTGATTAATTTTCTGTGTACAGTATCCAGCAGGCCTAGAAACAAAACTTCATAGATCTGGCTCAGAGCTTCAGAAATAACTGACACTGAAAAAGTCTGATCTTTTTATCAAGGAGCCTGGAACAGGGGCTGATCTTGCACTGTAATCCTATCTGCTCATCTGTAGTTCAGCAAGACTTGGTGTGTCCAAAGGAATGTGCAGTTGTTCCCATTCTTGGCCTAAAGAAATCATGTCAGACATGATTAGCCCCACACCAGCTTTCTTTACTTCAAGTCTGCGCTCAACTACTTAGAGCCTTCATTATCTCAGTTTTACAACTCAGTCTCTTGATTTTGTTCCCAGAGTAGAACATGGTTGGATCCTTGTTTCTGTTCATTCTATACATGTCTTTGAATCCACCTGAGTCGTCCTTCCCTTCCTCCCTTCTTCTGCCCTCTCCTCCCCCAAATCCAGATTCTAGTCACCTTCCAGGCCCACCTCACCTTTGGCTTTCTCTAATCCTCTCGTAATCTACCTCTATCACTAATCTGTAAAATATTGAGGATTA
The DNA here is from genome assembly GCA_917880005.1 of Nanger dama. NCBI lineage: Eukaryota > Metazoa > Chordata > Mammalia > Artiodactyla > Bovidae > Nanger > Nanger dama. The sequence goes on along the minus strand of CAKJTW010000017.1, from coordinate 17,316,346 downwards.
TACTATCATACCTAATTCACAGCATTATAGAACATTAAATGAGATGATGCATATTACTTGTTTAGCCCAGTACCTGGTACCTAGAAGGATGTGAAAATGTTGACTATTTCACTCTACATACATCTCCTTCCTTTAACATTCATAACTTTCCACATTGCCTTATAGTTATTTGCCTGTGTTTCACCTTCTTGTCTAAAATCTAATTTCATTGTTTTGGTACTCTGTATAATTCATCAAGCTCTCCCCAGTCCTTATAGGTATATAAATTATCTTCACACTACATATGCCATATATATTGACTTTTCATATACATTTATGTACATATACTTATTATACTTGTATTTATCACACTGTACTGCCTATTTATACTGAAAATTATCATATAAATCAATATATAATTATATACTTATATATTCATATCCTATATTTATAATTTATTGCCTGAATAAATATAGTCTAAGTAAGGTGTGACCATAAACCCTAAGCTCTGTGTCTTGTGGAACCAGTTTAATTACAGTTGTGTGCTTCCTGGTCTATTCCTCCTAGTCTATTCCTTTCTCTGTTAGAACAAAGCAGCATAAAAGTCTATCCCACTCTTCTGAACAGGCATATTATTCTTGTCTTTATCTTGGCATACCCGTGAACAATGAAAAATCCTAGCTGAAAGCCACAAAACAAATACAGTCACTTCAGTACTGAGACCAGGCATTTTTTTGTCATGGGGGTTGCTGGTCCTAACAGAGAGACTGCCAAATGCATTTTGAGTTGTCATGGTGGGAGTTGCTCCTCAGCATTCTCCTCGCTTACCCTAAGCTGGCTTCACTTTATGGTTTCACTCCTATCTGTTTAGTCTCCCTAATCAGACAGTCATTAGGACAGAGAACAGGGCTTCTGTTTCATTAGTGTTTTTCCTTAACTCTAGCATATTAAGTAATGCCTGAACAACTAACTTCTGCAAGCCAAACTGTTTCCCTAAACTTTAAAGGGGAGTCCAAATTATCTGACCTACTAAAAGGCTATTATATCAGCAAAAGAAGTCAAACTCGGGAGTGCATGTTGAATTATCCCACTTACATAAGGCATAAAAAATGGGCAAAATTATTACATCTGTTAGAAGTTAAGGCAGTCATTACTCTTAAGGAGAACACAGTGGCTGCAAGAGATGGGGGAAGATAGTAATGAGAAGAGAGTGAGAGTCAAGTTTCTAGGGTATTGGTAATGTTCTGTTTCTTGAAATCCAGATGCTACTTGCTCAGTTGTGTTCAGTTTAATCAAACTATGTATTAATGTCATTTTAAAGACCTTACTGTAAATTTAACCCTTCTGGAAAGCATAAGGCCACAGTTTTATTGCACAGATTTCCTATATGTCATTTGTTTGTGTTTTTATTTTCAGTCCTAAGCCTATGACCCGACTAAATTTCGAGGAAAGTTAAATGTCAAGTCTTGCATTTCAGCATTCTTTATAATAATCTCTACAGAAAACAATTATAGAAACACAGAAAATGATTTCTCCAAGGAAGAGAATGTGCATAGGATGGCACTTACTGAATTATCTCCTTCAAGAATCCTATTATATTCTGGAAGAACAAATTAACATTCCAACTCGAGATCAATAACTACCCTATGAGAGAAACAACACAAGAAATAATGTCATCAAATTAATTTACTAGCAGAAAAGAATACTGAGAGAAAAAAGATGGAGAACACTAAGCCCTCTTCTGAAATGATGGAAAGGCCATATAAATGAAGGCAAGGCAAAACATAATTTGCTGCTATTTAACCTCCCCACCCTGCCTATGTTGGCCTAATAGGAATGTCACCCGCTAGGTGGACCCTGCAGTCCATCTCCCCTCCCCAAAAAGTTGCTTTTCTATTCAGAATCATGATCACTTCCTCCCAAGAACATCGTCCGACCCCAAGTACTCAATATCTGAGAAACCCACTACTATTAAGGAACTTGGATGAGATCAGGGAACAGCCACAAGCTGCTCTCTAAAACTGGCTTAATGTGAACCAAGGAGAGAGGGAGGGAGAGCAGCAGCTGGATTTAGCTATTCACACTGAAAGATTACTGAGTCCTCTGAGCAACAAAGGAAAGGACTTCAGCTACCAATAAGGAAAGGAATTTGAAAGTCACTGGAAAAGAAATCCCCCATTCTTCCTTTTCAAGGTAACGTGAGTGCTAGTCTGGCTACACAGACGACCAGTGAAAACATATGAAAATTGTAATGCATTCAAAGGTGATCCTTAAACTTCAACAGCTCCCAACTGCAAATATAACATCTAATATGACACACTCCTGTTTCTAAATGGCTTCACACACTCATTGTGGCAGATCTTTTTCTACAAACTTTTGCAGGTTGCACCTGTTTCACACTTCACCTTAAGAAAACTTGGAAGAGGAAGAAAAGGAATGAGAAAATTTAAACCAACACAAATCAATCTTTTACCAAAAAAAAAAAAAAGTTTCCCCATTTATGTAAAAAAGGCGGTCCAGTGGGGAAATGCTACGGAGAGGGAAACAGACGTCTGGCTAACTCCCAAGGCAGAAATCATGACTCATCAAAGCTTTCAGAGCAGGCAGAATGAGACTGCGTTTGTCTTGAGTTCACCTTCAGGCCAAGAAATGCTCTCTGAACTGGGAAACCTGAGTGCTTGTGCTGCGACTGTGACAACTGGCTCTGAAGTCTGGGGCAAAACTGAAAATCTCTGGGCCTCAGTTTCCTCATCTGTAGGTGATCACCAAGATCCCCGTCTAGCCTTATGGTCTTCACTTGAATTCCCTCTTTGCACAACGTAAAGGGAACTGGTCCACTGGGGGAGCTGCAGAACATTCCTCTCCTCAAACTCCAGAGCCCCAGGCCCAAACTCCGGGAGAGATGCTAAGTCCTGGAAGTAGGTGAGGAGAGAGTGCAACTCCCTCTTCTATGTAAGAGGGGGCCGCAAGTCTCGAATTTCCAGAAGTACCCTCCACCTCTGCCCTGCTGCTGGGATGACGGCCCAGATGATGCCCCCGGGAAAGCGTAGTAAGGAGGTGAGGAATACCAAGCGGGTGGTGGGTGACGGGAGGGTACAGGGGACCTGCAGAGTGAAGAAGAGCCTGAGGCAGGGCAGGAGACGACAGCCTTTATCAGTTCATGACCCACGCCGCCCCTCATCTTGGCCAGCGGGGATTCAAGGCCCGCGCCCCTGGGCTCTCTGGCCAGGAGCAAGGGGCGGGTCCGGGGCTGAGGCGACAGAGCCCTGCTTGGGATGCGCTGCTGCGACCCCGTTACTCCTTGGCCGCCTCTGCCCCTAACACTCGGCCTTGTCCGCAAGCGAGCGCAGCAAAACAAAACAAACTCGTTCAGGCTTCCTGTTGTGCAACCCAATCCCGAGTAAGTCGGGGCCGAATGCGCGCCGCCGATGGTCGGCGACTGCAGAGCCCAAGAGGCAGAAACCAGCGCGCTGCCCGGCCCAAGCCGAAGCTGCCCGGCCCAGCCCTGCTCGCCGCTCCCGGGAGTGCACGTCCCCGCGCCGTACGCCCTGCGTGGCCCAGAGCCCGCACCGAGCGAGCGTCCGAATAATCCTTGTTCTTTCACTTCTTGCCTCTTAGACACCCCCCAAGAAGTCGAGGGTGCGACCCGGGAAACCAGAGACGACTTTTCAGAAAGTTTCTCCCTACAGGTACCTAATTGAATCATCCATAGGATGACAAATCCGCCAGGGCCAAGTTTTCCAGACACTTGGGTGACTTCCTCATCACCGAAGTGACTTGTCGGCTCCAGTGAGTAAGTTGGAAGTGTCGCTCCAGGCAAGGTGTGTGTTTAGGAGAAAGCCGGCTGCTCACTCACGCTTTCCAGAAAGCGGCCTCGGGCGACTTCAAAATACACACAGGGTCATTTATAGGGACTGGAGTCTTGCGCAGGACAAAGTCCCTGAGACTGAGACATTTTCCAAACAGTGCTGACATTTTGTCGAGCCCTGTAAAAATGTAAACCCGAGGTGACGAACCTGGCGGGGAGTGTGAGAGTCTGAATCTGCGCAGTTTGCGGTGTGGGTTATAGTTCTAGTTACAAGAACTGGCAACTGCGAGTCGATGGACCCGTCCCCACAAGGAGTTAACGTATCCCCTTACCGGAGGACCTCTGGGCAATAGGGAGGAACATCGAATTGGGTGAGACACAACATGGAAAACAGCCTTCGTTAGAGCTCCACAAGCACGTGGAACTGGAAAGAGGGAGAGAGACCTCCTGTCAACCCATCAATTCCCATTTCTCCAAAGTTTCCCTTCAGGGGGACTCATGGGTGGCGTGCACGACCATGCACTTGCGTACTGTAACTTGCCCTGATTGTGTAGCCTTCTGGACCGTCTAGTTTAGAAGAAAAGCCCCAAACAGAAAGTCTTCCTAAATAGAAAAACTTTAAAACCTTGTTGATTTCCTTTCCCTCTTCTACTTTCAATGCTTTTAGGCAACTGACAAGAACACAGCTTGATTCCTAATTGAGAATTGCTATCTCAGTAAACAGATCATTTAGAGAATATGGGTGTTGGGGTGCCCGTATTCTTAAGCCAAGCCAACAGCTCAGAGTGTAAATATTTCTAATCCCTAGTTTGTATCTCTGAGCGTTGTAACTCCCCCACTCTCAAGAGCCCGGCTTCTCTCGACTCGCCTACTAGCAAAGTTCCTATGGCATCCACTTACCAGGTAACCCGGGATTTCCACAACAAAGCCTGGCGTGCGGGTCCCTTCCCCCGGCCAGCCTGAGCGAGTGACAGCGGGCAGCCAGAGCTGGCGAGGAGAAACTTGGGGCTCCAGCCCTTCAGCGCGCTCCCCTGGCTCTGCCTCCTTCGGAAATGAAAACTCCCATCCAAGCCGGGGGACAGAGCGCCGGAACCCGGCCCAAGCGCAGTGTGTGCGCGCGTTTGCTAGGGCAGTAGCGTCAGGGGGGGGGAGGAGGCAGGCAGAAGTGGGGTGGCTGTACCCTCGGCATCAGCTCATTCTGCCGCTTCCCCTCCCTCCACCCCCCGCGCGCGCACACACGCACACAAAGCAAATAATATCTTTAAAAAGTTGAGTTTCGGCTTTGTGCCTCACGCGTCTTGCTCATCCTTGCCTTGGGCCTGGGGTGCGTCTGGGGCCGGTTCAGGATGCTGGCTAATTGCTTTCGGCGGGTTCCGTCGGGGTAACGCTGGTGCGAGCCTAGACGGCAACGGGCAGCGAACCTGGCTACGGGGAGGGGCAGTGGTGGCGGCCCCAGCTCTGGTGCCCGAGCGCGCAGCGCTCTAGGCTGCCCTGGCGGCGCAGTGTGGACGCGGCTGCAGGAGAGGGGAAGGGGGGAAGAGAGAGGGGCGGGGGAGGGAGGGAGGGGGCGGCCTGGGAGGAGAGTGGATGTGTGTGCGGCCGCGAAGGCCGGCCTGCAGCCAGCTGCTTCCTGAGTGTGAGCGCGGGAGGGGGAAGGAGGGGCGGGCTCGCTGGCCACCAGGCTGGCCAATTCGAAGGCCGAGTCTGTGCCTCCCTCTCGACACGACCAAGCACACAGTCCTTCCCGTGCCCCTGGGAGTCAAAGAACTCCAGAGCTGGCTAACAGCTGGGAGACACTTCACCTTCTTCTTGGGCCTTATTTGTTGAACTGGCTCGTTCTTTTTTAACGTATAAAAGTGTCAGCATTTCGACAAGAGTTGATGTCAAAGCATAAGCAAGTTTAAAAAAAAAATTCAGTAGTAAAATGGAGAGAAAAACTAAAAAGTGAAAAAATGGCTAAAGAGCTTTTCTAATATACGATTGTATGCATGTAACTTTGAAAATGGATGGATGAAGATGCCTTTGGCAACTTTTTAAAGAATAGGCAGACAAGAGAGGAAGGTGATGAAAGTGTTACAAGGATGTAAAATTTAAATACAGACTGCTAGGAATAGAGGCACATTCCCTGTGTATGTTGCATCTACAGAGTGGATCATTCTTCTTCAGAATTCAACATCCTCAGCTTCATACCCTACCTATGAAGTGATCCCAGCACTTCTGCTTGGTTTAGTCAGAATCCTCAAGAGGCTGTCCCCAGAAAGCCAACTATTAATGGTCCCCTACATGTACTGCCACAGATGCACAGATTTCCATCTTGGGAGTCAATGTATATAAAAGCACAGGATGTTCTCCAGTTGGACCCATCTACAGCGAGAATATTATTCACCCTCATGAATAAAATGAATGAGGGTATCTAAAGACACTTAGATTATCACCACTCCTTATATTCTATTCCAGGGCTCTCACTGAAATATAAATGACCATTCAGGTGGTAGATGCTATGATCAAGATAAAAGCCCTCAAGTATACAAATGATTTACCAAAGACTGTTGATAATTTTCATTTGTCTTACTTCAGAAATAATATTACTAGAGTTGGTCTGTATCCAAGATATGAAGTCACCAAAAAGTCCAGTTTTCACAATATTTCCTATGTCTCATTACAATCTGCTTTTCAAGATTCTCTTCAGGGAAGGCATTTTTTTTTCCCTTTCCCAAAGTCACAGACTCATCAGAATATTAATCACCAGAATATCTGTCAGCAGAAGTGGAGGGAGTAAAATAAAGCAATAAATTCTTAGGATATATCATTCTGTCAGTTTTCCAGTTTCTCCCTCTGTTCTTCCTCTCCTTTTAAATACAAGTATCCAAGCCCAAGATGGCAATAGATGGGTTCAACCACACACAAGAAAAGAAAATACCCATAAAATGAAGCATGCAGCAACATCACAAAAACAAAGAAACCAAGTGATGGAAGTTGCCATGACTATTCCATTGTGGCTAGTTATTGCAACATGCCTGACATTCACATACAAACTCTTCCTCATTAACTCCAGCCTTGAGGAGGAGAGCAAGATGGGAACACTGACCTTTCAATGCATCATGGGAAATACTCTTCATCCAGATTTGTGTACTGTACTTACTGCTCCCCAGGAACAAGACAAGCCTCAGTGGAGGCTGCAAAAAAAAAAAAAAAAAAAACACACACAAAACTTTCCAACGTACCTCGAATATCATTTCAAATACAGTGTTTTTAAGCATGAAATTATATCCTAGGGGCTTGCAGAAGCTTCCAAAACTTCCAAATTGATGGGAATAACTTTTCTGGGAGAGAAAAATATAATGCTACACCCTATTTTAATCGATGGCTCATGAGAATAAAACACTGGGAAAGTTATGAGTCATCAACCTGGAGATTCCCAAAATTCTCTTCACTTATAAGAACTTGAGGGTATGAATGTCATTTTTTATTTAGGTGGGATTTTCAAAAGCTTCTACAATTCCTAAGACATTTAGCACTAAATAGGTACAATGCTTTGGTTGATTTTCTTTTTCTTGCCAGTAAGGTGATCTACAATGTCCTTACAGTCCATCAGTTCAGATCAGTTCAGTCCCTCAGTCTTGTCTGACTCTTTGAGACCCCGTGGACTGCAGCATGCCAGGCTTCCCTGTCCATTACCAACTTCCCAGAGCTTGCTCAAACTCATGTCCATTGAGTCTGTGATGCCATCCAACCATTTCCTGCTCTGTCATCCCCTTCTCCTCCTGCCTTCAATCTTTCCCAGCATCAGGGTCTTTTCCAGTGAGTTAGTTCTTCCCATCAGAAGATGGCCAAATGATTGGAGTTTCAGCTTCAGCATCGGTCCTTGCAATGAAGATTCAGAACTGATTTCCTTTAGGATCGACTGGTTTGATCTCCTTGCAGTCCAAGAGACTCTCGAGAGTCTTCTTCAACACCACAGTTCAAAAGCATCAATTCTTTGCCCCTCAGCTTTCTTTAGAATCCAACTCTCACATCCATATATGACTACTGGAAAAACCATAGCTTTGATTAGACAGACCTTTGTTAGCAAAGTAATGTCTCTGCTTTATAATATGCTAGGTTGGTCATAGCTTTCCTTCCAAGAAGCAAGCCTCTTTTAATTTCATGGCTACAGTCACCATCTGCAGTGATTTTGGAGCCCTAGAAAATAAAGTCTCTCACTTTTTCCCTTGTTTTGCCATCTATTTGCCATGAAGTGATGGGACCAGATGCCATGATCTTAGTTTTTTGAATGCTGAGTTTTTAGCCAGCTTTTTCACTCTCCTCTTATACTTTCAAGAGGCTCTTAGTTCCGCTTTGCTTTCTGCCCTAAGGGTGGTGTCATCGGCATATCTGAGGTTACTGATATTTCTCCCTGCAATCTTGCTTCCAGCTTGGGCTTCTTCCAGCCTAGCATTTCACATGATGTACTCTTTATATAAGTTAAATGAGCAAGGTGACAATATACAGCGCTGACGAACTCCTTTCCCAATTTGGAACCAGTCTGTTGTTCCATGCCTGGTTCTAACTGTTGCTTTTTGACCTGCATACAGATTTCTCAGGAGGCAGGTAAGGTAGTCTGATATTCCCATCTCTTGAAGAATTTTCCACAGTTTGTTGTGATCCACATATCAAAGGCTTTGACATAGTGGATAAAGTAGAGGTAGATGTTTTTCTGGAACTCTCTTGCTTTTTCAATGATCCAACAGATGTTGGCAATTTTATCTCTGGTCCCTCGGCCTTTTCTAAATCCAGCTTGAACATCTGGAAGTTCATGACTCCACATACTATTGAATCCTGGCTTGGAGAATTTTGAGTATTACCTTGCTAGCTTGTGAGATGAGTGCAAATGTGCTGTAGTTTGGACATTACTTGGCATTGCCTTTCTTTGGGACTGGAATGAAAACTGACCTTTTCCAGTCCTGTGGCCACTGCTGAGTTTTCTGAATTTGCTGGCGTTTTGAGTGGTGCCCTTTCAAAGCATCATCTTTTAGGATTTGAAATAGCTCAACTGGAATTCTATTACTTCCACTAGCTTTGTTCATAGTGATGCTTTCTAAGGCCCACTTGACTTCGCATTCCAGGATGTCTGTCTCTAGGTAAGAGATCACACCATCGTGGTTTTCTGGGTCATGAAGATCTTTTTTATATAGTTCTTCTGTGTATTGTTGCCACCTCTTCTTAATATCTTCTGCTTCTATTAGGTCCATACCATTTCTGTCCTTCATTGTGCCCATCTTTGCATGAAATGTTTCCTTGGTATCTAATTTTCTTGAAGAGATCTCTAGTCTTTCCCATTCTATTGTTTTCCTCTATTTCTTTGCACTGTTCACTTAGGAAGGCTTTCTAATCTCTCCTTGCTGTTCATTGGACCTCTGTATTCACATGGGTATATCTTTCCTTTCCTCTTTGCCTTTAGTCTCCCTTCTTCTCTCAGCTATTTGTAAGGCCTCCGCAGACAACCATTTTGCCTTTTGCATTTCTTTTTCTTGGGAATGGTCTTGATCACTGCCTCTTGTACAATGTCATAAACCTCTATCCATAGTTCTTCAGGCACTCTATCAGATCTAATCTTTTGAATCTATTTGTCACTTCCACTGTATAATCGTAAGGGATTTGAGTTAGGTCATATCTGAATGGTCTAGTGGTTTTCCCTACTATCTTCAATTTAAGTCTGAATTTTCCAATAAGGAGTTCATGCTCTGAGCCTTAGTCAGCTCCTGGTCTTGTTTTTGCTGACTGTATAGAGCTTCTCCATCTTTGGCTACAAAGAATATAATAAATCTTATTTCGATGTTGACCATTTGATGATGTCCATGTGTAGAGTCTTCTCTTTTGTTGTTGGAAGAGGGTGTTTGCTATGACCAGTGCGCTTTCTTTTGAAAACTGTTAGCCTTTGCCCTGCTTCATTTTGTACTCGAAGGCCAAATTTGCCTGTTACTCTAGGTATCTCTTGACTTCCTACTTTTGCATTCCAGTTCCCAATGATGAAAAGGACATATTTTGGGGGTGTTAATTATAGAAGGTTTTGAGTGTCTTCATAGAACTGTTGAACTTCAGCTTCTTCAGCATTACTGGTTGGTGCATAGACTTGGATTACTGGGATGTTGAATGGTTTGCCTTGGAATTGAACAGAGATCATTCTGTTGTTTTTGTGATTGCACCCAAGTACTGCATTTCAGACTCTTTTTGACTATGAGAGCTACTCCATTTCTTCTAAGGGATATATTCCCTGGGATATAGTCAAAATACAGTGTTCCAAATACAACCATGGAGTGACTCAGAATGAGATATGTGCCTCTTCTGGACTGAACTGATCAGTAGAACTGGGGAGGGAAGAATAATGAGATGGTGGAAAAGGAAATAGTTACAGTTCATAAGTGACACTCTTCTTTCCCCATGAGCTCTCCATTGTGCTTAGAAATCATACCTTTCAGCCAGATAAGTGTGAACAACATCCCAGCTGCATCTGTCCTCTCTGTAGTCCTCAGTTGCCTACATCTCCACAGCTGACTGGGGGCAGCTGACTCGGCAGACAGGGCCTGCTGCTAGCTCAAGTCCAGCTCTCATTCATTTGAGAAATACTTAGTGAGCACCTACTCTGTCCCAGGACTAGGGGCAAAGGTATTACACATGTAGACATTGTACATGGAGGATGTTACATAAAGCATTTTGCCCAGGGTCTGAGAAATAGCAAACAAACAGAGGCTCTTTACAGATATTACCTCATCAAAGTAATCATATGAGATGGCCACTGGCAGTCTCCTATTTAGGAGTAAGAAAGCTGGAGCTTACTGTTGTTGTTGAGCTTTTTATTTCATGGCAGTTAAGCTATTCTGAATTTGCTGCATATTTAATGCATCATGCTGCTGTGCTTAGTCGCTCAGTCATGTCCGACTCTTTGAGACCACATGAACTGTAGCCCACCAGGCTCCTCTGGCCATGGGGATTCTCCAGGCAAGAATACTCAGTGGGTTGCCATGCCCTCCTCTGTGAGATCTTTCCAACCCAGGGATCGAACCCAGGTCTCTGGCACTGCAGGCAGATTCTTCACCGTCTGAGCTACCAAGGAAGCAGTCAATGAGAGTAGGAGACAGACCTGGGTTGCCAGTCTAGAAGCCCCAAGACCTTTCAACATCGCTCCCTTACACAGTAACTATGCATGCTCTTTGAATGTGTATAAAATACACTGCAGGTGTGTAAGTAAAAGGCATCTTGTAATCAGTGTCACACAAGCACAGCTGAGTGTGGAGGAGGAAGGAATAATTTCCTACTTATGGCAGAAAGTGAAGAGGAACTAAAAAGCCTCTTGATGAAAGTGAAAGAGGAGAGCGAAAAAGTTGGCTTAAAGCTCAACATTCAGAAAACGAAGATTATGGCATCCAGTCCCATCACTTCATGGGAAATAGATGGGGAAACAGTGGAAACAGTGTCAGACTTTATTTTGGGGGCTCCAAAATCACTGCAGATGGTGACGGCAGCTATGAAATTAAAAGACACTTACTCCTTGGAAGAAAAGTTATGACCAACCTAGACAGCATATTCAAAAGCAGAGACATTATTTTGCTAACTAAGGTTTGTCTAGTCAAGGCTTTGGTTTTTCCAGTGGTCATGTATGGATGTGAGAATCGGACTGTGAAGAAGGCTGAGCACCGAAGAATTGATGCTTTTGAACTGTGGTGTTGGAGAAGACTCTTGAGAGTCCCTTGGACTGCAAGGAGATCCAACCAATCCATTCTGAAGGAGATCAACCCTGGGATTTCTTCGGAAGGAATGATGCTAAAGCTGAAACTCCAGTACTTTGGCCACCTCATGTGTAGAGTTGACTCATTGGAAAAGAGTTTGATGCTGGGAGGGATTGGGGGCAGGAGGAGAAGGGGACTACAGAGGATGAGATGGCTGGATGGCATCACTGACTTGATGGACAGGAGTCTGAGTGAACTCCAGGAGATGGTGATTGACAGGGAGGCCTGGCGTGCTGCGATTCATGAGGTCGCAAAGAGTCGGACACTACTGAGCGACTGAACTGAACTGAATAGAACATTGAATAAGTAGCTTGGCTGTTCAGCTGGACTTCAAAGAATGGGTAGAGAATTGATAAACAACAACATTTCAAGAGAAGGAATCAGCATCAGAAAAGACATAAAAAAGCAGAGTCCAGTGTATCTGCTCACACAAAGGTAGAATACAAAATAGGAACATTCACAGTCTCATGATGTGGCAGTGGAACAGAGGAGACTCTGGAGGGAACATCCTGACGGCAGAGCTGCAGGAGAGCTACTATTTGTGTCAGTCTGAGTGATCTGACAGCAAAGCATTTATAAACTTGCAAAGAACTATGATCAGATTCCTACTCCTGTAAAGTGTCTATAGAGAGTTTTAACTCCAAAATGCAGATAAGTTAAGCTAACAACACCAGTGATAGTATGTGTAACTATTAAAACACACACACACACACACACACACACACAGGAGCTGGTAAGAGTCCAGTTATATAAAAATACAGTGGAAAAAGTCAGTGTTTGCCAACTTAAAGAGGGGAACTAAATGTGTAAGATGAAAAATTTCCACTTTATAAGTGAGTAGTACAAATAGTGGAATGTTATCAGTGCTTGATATCCTAATAAAACTTTTAAGTTGATCTTTCTACTAATTTTGCCACAAGTATAGTTAGCCCAGACGCTCCTGCTTATACATCAGTGATATAATTTTTAAAAATTATTGTTTATATTCATTAGTTCATAGCATTATGCCTTTTCTCCTTTCTAAGGCCAAAACTATAAGTCAGAGTCTAAAATGTATCATTCCACACACAACTGACCAAAATGTGCAATATTTTACTCTATACAATGTCTCTCCATCTTTTTTATTGGTGAAATTTTTCTTCTGATTTTGTACAAGCCCAATTGATATGCATCTAATACTCTACAAAGGCTTACAGGATATTTCTTGACATATTACTAAGGTATATCTACAATTTACGTAAATAAGAATAAATTCAAAGATATACATAATATTTCACAAGCAGCCGGTTTCCTGTGGCAGTTTCCAGTTTCATTTAATATTCAAACTGGCCACTTATACACAGTATTATAAAATTAATTACCTCATCATGATGCTATCTTATCCATAACTGCCTTCTGTAAGTACCTTATAAATAGACAGAATTTACATTGCTTTATAAGCCCTTCATGGTCTAACAATAGTGCTGGGCATTAGTCAGTAATTAATGCTCATAGAAAGTATGAATTAATGAGGAAGTAAAAGAATGGCTCCCCTACTTTCAGAGATGGTGAATAGCACTAACTATTGCCTATGTGTATATGCACAATCATTTCAATACTCCAAAAGAATCCAAACACCTGTCATTCTCTTTCTGTGCCCCCAGGCTCTTCACTGTGAATTGAAGATTAAAATATTATTTCCTGTTTCTTGGGGAAAAAAAAATCAGTCTCTGTGCAATGCTTAGAATCAGCAGGGTGAGCCTCCCCCTCTAATGACAGGATGATCCTTCCCTATCTGACACCCCACTACCTCCTTAACGTGATTCCAAATCATGTCATTTGCATCACACACTGAAGTCTTCTTCCAAAAATTATTTGTATTAAATTATGGGGAGTAAAAAGAGGGAAAGATGTAATGAGGGTGCAGAGAGGAAGATGAGAGGAAATGAAAAGGGCAGGAACAGCATTAGGATACCATCAGGATAACGAAGAACAATGAATGAGCTTTGGGTAGAATTAAGCTCTGAAAAGAAAGTGATTCTGTAGATTTTCAGACTTCTCCTTTACCCACTTCAAGTTCCAAATACCCTTGCAGAGTAGCTTGAACACATTTGGAAATTTTCTAAAATTCTAAACCCATATGATGCTGAAGCACTCAGGAGGTTTTCACATGTATAAATACTTCTATCCCCTTTTAATCCTGTAGAGAAGGGAGAAGTGTAATTTTATTATCCCCTGGACAAATAACCAATTTCTCCCCAAAGTAGGTAGACCTACCTTAGGCAAGGATGTTGACCTATTTCAGGCTGGAAACACTGTTTCAAGGTCTTTACCAGCATTACCTCACTTAATTTTCACAACATCCCAATAAGGTAAGATCTAGCACAACTGCCATTTTATAAATGAGGAAACAAGCAGAGAGGCATGATGTCTTCCTAGTGTCACCCAGCTCCTAGAGGAATGGCCAGACTTCAAAGAGAAAGAGTCTCTCACATTAACCATTACTATGTTACCTTTTGGGCTTCCCTGGTACCTCAGAGGGTAAAGCATCTGCCTGCAATGCAGGAGACCTGGGTTCGATTCCTGGGTCAGGAAGAGCCCCCTGGAGAAAGGAAATGGCAACCCACTCCAGTACTCTTGCCTGGAAATTCCCATGGACAGAGAAGCCTGCTAGATTATAGTCCATGGGATCGTAAAGTGTTGGACATGACTGAGCGACTTCACCCTCACCCTGTTACCCTTTCAGAGCTGAGAGTCCTGCTTCCAACATACATTTATTTGTTCATTCACTTGGGAAGGGTGGTGTGTTAGAAGGAGGATGGACTTTGGAATCAGAAAACCTAGAAATTCTAACTTCACTACTTACTGGGAGAACTTGAGCTAGTTCCTAAGCAACTGGGGACCTCAGTTCAACTACATGAGTTACTGCAAAGACTGAACAGGAATGGCAACACCAACCAGCACACATGTGCAACCAGGGGCTTCCTCTATTGATAAGGGACGGAGCTTCAGACCTTCAGGGGAAATGAACCCCAGTCCCAGCTCCAGGAATGGGCTTGATGACTCTGAGAGAAATCTCCCTCCCTGGTTAAGGTGAATTGCTCATAAATATCATACACAAGCCAATCAGTGCATGACATGACATTCATCTGACAAAAGGATAGGTTCATTGATGAGCATGTGACTCAGTTTAGGCTCTTGAGATGTTCTCACGAGAGGAAGTTTCTTTGGTATGGTAGCTTCTAGGGAGCCACTTGGAAAGGTGACTTTTCCTCTTCTATGTGTTGAGAAGAAACAGAGGTGAAGCTGTCTTCCTCTCAGCCTACAGAAAGAGCTGATACTCTGTGGATGGCAAAGTGGAAAAGGATGCAGAAAGCAGGGGCCAGACCTGATCTCCATCCGACCACTGGACTGTTTCATTTGCAGGAGCCAGTAGATCCCTTTTATTTGTTAAACAAATAGCTGACCCCAAGTCATAGAAGTATCTACAGTCTTCTATAAGGCACCATGGAGAGTACAAAGATAAGCGAGACAAACTTAAAGGCACTTACTACTTAGTAATCGCTTCCCTGAGAGCTCAGTTGGTAAAGAATCCACCTGCAATGCAGGAGACCCCAGTTCCATTCCTGGGTCCGGAAGATTCACTGGAGAAGGGACAGGCTCCCCACTCCAGTATTCTTGGTCTTCCCTTTGGCTCAGCTGGTAAAGAATCCCCCTGCAATGTAGGAGACCTGGGTTTGATCCCTGGGTTGGGAAGATGCCCTGGAGAAGGGAAAGGCTACCACTCCAGTTTTCTGGCCTGGAGAATTCCATGGATTGTATAATCCATAGAGTAGGAAAGAGTTGGGTGTGACTGAGTGACTTTTACTTTCACCTAATAATTAAATAGTTTTGTGATATAATTTTTTTAAAGTTATAACTCATGCTGTTTCAAGATCCTATACTATTTTTCAGTATAATATTAAGCAAGAAACATCCCACTTCCCTAATAATTGCACAAGGCCCCCTTTCAGAACAACTGGTCAACTTCTAGGGACCAGATAGAGTAGCATATCAGTTTTGTTGTCAGACAACTGATATGAAAAACCAGGCCATTTTTACATGTTCTCAATTACTGATTAACAAATGTAGTCTCACAACTCAGCACCTAATAGGATATATATGTATTCCCAAATTCCTATAGAAACTTGACTTTATCTCATTCCCAAATAAAACATAGCCAAGATTTTCCTGGAATTGCATTTAGAAATAAAAACATTTGTATCCAGGCATCTCTGAGTCCCACTCATTTTTGTCACTGTTGTTATTAACATTAATCCTACTTTAGAAAGTTTCAGTTTAGCCTGGAACACACCTTTCCCCACCCACTTGCTTTTCTGTCTTCTACACTCGTAACCAAATGTCATTTAAAACTCAGCTATAGATACCATTTGGGTTTGTTGGCAAAAGCAGCAGGGGCAGAGAGTCCTTAAATTCTAGATTGAATTAAGGGCTCAGTAGTTAGTTTGAACTTGATAATAACAATGTTATCTCAGCAGGCTACACGGGTCAGAAATGTTCTTCCTATCACTGCTTTCCTTTTTTTTTCCATCAAAAAATGGACATTAGGGAGAAAGTGAGGGAATTTTCTGGCAGTCTGGCAGTTAGGACTCTGCACTTTCACTGCTGAGGGCCTGGGTCAATCTCTGGTTGTGGAACTAAGATCCCACAAGCCTCACAGTGAGGTTAAAAAGAGAGAGAAAGTGAGAGTGGCAAGTTATAAGCCATTAGCATAAGACATAGTTTAATTATGGCAATAGCACACACATGTGTGCTAAGTCAATTCAGTTGTGTCCAACTCTTTGCAACCCTTTGGACTGTAGCCTCTCAGACTCTTCTGTCCATGGGATTCTCCAGGCAAGAATACTGGACTGGGTCACCTTGCCCTCCTCCAGGGGATCTTCCCAGCCCAAGGATGGAACCTGTGTTTCTTGTGTCTCCTACACTGGCAGGCGGGGTTCTTCACCACTAGCGCCACCTGGGAAGCCCACGGAAATAATAGCAGCTCACATTTATTATGTGCCAGGGGCAGAGCCCAATATGCTGCTGGAGGAGAATGGAGAAATAGCTCCAGAGAGAATGAAGAGGCTGAGCCAAAGCGAAAACAATGCGCAGTTGTGGATGTGACTGGTGATAAAACTAAAGTCCAGTGCTGTGAAGAACAATATTGCGTAGGAACCTAGAATGTTAGGTCCATGAATCAAGGCAAATTGGAAGTGGTCAAACAGGAGATGGCATGCATGAATGTTGACATTCTAGGAATCAGTGAACTAAAATGGACCAGATTAAATGGGCAAATTTAATTGAGATGACCATTATATCTACTACTGTGGGCAAGAATTCCTTAGAAGAAATGGAGTATCCCTCATAGTCAACAAAAAGAGTCCAAAATGCATTACTTGGGTGCAATCTCAAAGACAACAGAATGATCCTGGTTCACTTCCAAGGCAAACCATTCAATATCACAGTAATCTAAGTCTATGCCCTAACCACTAATGCGAAAGAAGCTGAAGTTGAACGGCTCTATGAAGACCTACAAGACCTGGATGAAGCACAAGCTGGAATCAAGATTGCAGGAAGAAATATCTGTAATCTCAGATATGGAGATGACACCACCCTTATGACAGAAAGCAAAGAGGAACTAAAGAGCCTCTTGATGAAAGTGAAAGAGGAGAGTGAAAAAGTTGGCTTAAAACTCAGCTTCAGAAAACTAAGATTGACATCTGATTCCATCACGTCATGGCAAATAGATGGGGAAACAATGGAAATGGTGACAGACTTTATTTTCTTGGGCTCCAGAATCACTACAGATGGTGATTACAGCCATGAAATTAAAAGAGGCTTGCTCCTTGGAAGAAAAGCTATGACAAACCTAGACAGCATATTATAAAGCAGAGACATTACTTTACTTATAAAGGTCTGTATAATCAAAGCTATGGGTTTTCTGGTAGTCATATATGGTTGTGAAAGTTGGACTGTAAACAAAGCTGAGCACCAAAGAACTGATGCTTTGTACTGTGGTGTTGAGAAGACTCTTGAGAGTCCCTTGGACTGCCAGGAGATCAAATCAGTCAATCCTAAAGGAAATCAGTCCTGAATATTCATTGGAAGGACCAAAGCTGAAACTGAATGAAGCTCCAATACTTTGGCCACCAGATGGGAAGAACTGACTCATTGGAAAAGACCCTGATGCTGGGAAAGATTGAAAGCAGGAGGAATAGGGGACAACAGGGGATGAGATGGTTGAATAGCTTCACTGACTCAATGGACATGAGTCTTTGAGCAAGTTCCAAGAGTTGGTGATAGACAGGGAAGCCTGGCATGCTGCAGTCCATGGGGTCACAGAGTCAGACATGACTGAGCAGCTGAACTGAACTGAGGGGCAGAACAAAGTACTTGAGATTCTTGATCTTACTGAATCTTTATAGGTATCAGTCTAATAAGTGGTAGAGATAGGACTAGAACCTACCTTCCATGGCTCCATGGCACATGCTGTTAGCTGTAATACTGTATTGCCCTCAAAGAGTACTGTTTATTGTAAGATTTTTGCTGAAATATGTGGTAAACATAATAATATGTAAACTTTAAGAACAATATATACTGTACAAGTGGCAATGTAGTGGCCTGTTTCATGATACTACAAAGTGATACTAAACTATAGTTCTTCAAAACCTACCTTGAACCCTCTCCAAAGCCCCTATGCCTTTGTATCTGCTGTTCTCTACATGAAATGAACTTTACTGTCCATTACTCCTCCTATTCTGTGAGGCTTTCTGTTATAGAAAGATTAATGTCCCTACTAAAATGTCTATATCCTAATCCCTGGAACTTGTGAATATGTTAGGCTACATGGCAAAGGTAATTAAGGTGGAAATGGAACTGAGGTTGCTAATAAACTAACCTTAAATATAGGGATATTATCCTGGATTTTCCAGATGGGTCCAATGTGATTATAAGAGTTCTTACAAGTAGAAAAGGCAGAAGAAAAGAGGTGGAGAAAGTACTGTAATGTAATGAAAGCATGGCAAGAGAGGTTCTGTGTTGCTGGCTCTGAAGATGGAGGAAGGAACCACGAACCAAGGCATGTGGACAGCCTCTAGAAGCTGGAAGAGGCAATGAAACAGAGTCTTTCCTGGAACATCTAGAAAGAAATACAACCCTGCCAGTGAGACTCAGGTCAGACTTCCATCTTAGAAAACTGTAAGATATGAACATGGATTATTTTAGCTAATATATCAAGGGTAAGTTGTTACAATAGCAACAGAAAACTAAGATACCTTTCAAGCTCTCCTCTCTCCCCTCACTACAGAGCCAGGCATACCACGTGCTCTTGGTCCACAAAGAATACAGCACAGTTCTTACCAGTATTTAATCCTAATTATACTCCTTGGAAGTTGGATCTGTACTCCCAGGCTTTCCTTTAATTCCCTTCAGAAGAACTATGAATGGGTCTTGCATTGACCCAAAAGCCTCAACTTCTGCTCTCTTTTTGCTAGGAGGAACAATGTTAAGTGAGATGACCAAAAAGTCGTGAACTGAAAGGGACTAGGCAGCAGGAGGATGTAAGAAGGAAAGGGATGGAGGGTTGAAAGGAGAGGGGAGAGAAGCAAAAGAAAGAAGGGGACAACAAAGTCAGAAAACAGGAGGGAAAAAGGAAGGGTGGCTGGAAGAAGATCCAGAAGCATGGTGGTGGAAGAGAAGAGAAAAAGGGGAGAAAAGAAAGGACGTTTCTCTCTGACCACCCTCTCTCTTCCCGACTTCATGAGCTTCAGCCCACTTTCCACGATCCAGGTTTGGTGCCTTTTTCCTGCAGTGGTTTCCATGCTGTCTGCCCCTTTAGAATACTTCATATAACTGGCCAGGCCTCACCTCTAGAGATTCTGATTTAATACCTAGTCAAAGTATGGGGATTTTTTTTTTTTTAAACTTCCCAGATCACTGTAATGGGCAGCCAGGGTAAGAACCACTGTCATAAAGCACTCTGACCACTTCAGCTCACCTAGAATGAGTCTTGCTGTCAAACTCAGAGCCCATGTCTGTCTCGCACTTGGCACTCATCACCTAAAGCTGGAGATGCTGCACCAAGATGATTTAAGGACCCAGACCCTGGAGCCAAACAGCTGGAATTTAGTCCTGGTTCCAAACTTAATAGCTGAGTGACCCTGTGGAAGTCACTTGACCTCTCTCTGCCTAGCTCTCCATCTTCAGAATAGGAATGACCGTAGCAATAATAACAGAATATTGTTTTGAAGAGTACATGAGTTAAATATTTGTTTTAAAGACTAAATGAGTTATTATTGAGAGGCACTTAGAAAAGTGTCTGCCACACTGAATGTACAATATAAGCATTCATAAGATAAAATCAGATGATAAAATCATTTCCAAGTTGTTATTCTATGTTGTCATGCTGTTTAACATTTTGCATATATGACTCTCATCCCCAGTTAACAACTAGAGAATTTGCTCAGTCATGTCTGATTCTCTGGGACCCCATGGACTATAGTCTATCAGGCTCTTCCATCCACGGGATTTTCCAGGCAAGAATACTAGAGTAGGATGCCATTTCCTTCTATAATTCCCATTACACCACAGCCATTGCACTCTGTATAATACACACTCAATAAAGTCCGTTAAATGAACAAAACAAAATCAGAAAACAATTCAAAAAATAAAATCTGTTTATTAAAAAAAAAAAAAACTGGCTACGAGCTCATTTTTTTTAAGAATTGTCATTTAATAATTCTCACTTACCCCTGGAACTCCTCCCTGACAAGCAAAGCCCACAGAAAAGGGGCACAGGACACATGCATTTGAAGGGTAGTAGAAGTGAAAGCTGCATCCATAGTTCATCAAATTGCCAACATCCAATGGATCATGGAAAATGCACAAGAGTTCCAGAAAAACACCTATTTCTGCTTTATTGACTATGCCAAAACCTTTGACTGTGTGGATCACAATAAACTGTGGAAAATTCTGAAAGAGATGGGAATACCAGACCACCTGACCTGCCTCTTGAGAAACCTGTATGCAGGTCAGGAAGCAACAGTTAGAACTGGACATGGAACAACAGACTGGTTCCAAATAGGAAAAGGAGTACGTCAAGGCTGTATACTGTCACCCTGCTTATTTAACTTATATGCAGAGTACATCATGAGAAACGCTGGGCTGGAAGAAGCATAAGCTAGAATCAAGATTGCCAGGAGAAATATCAATAACCTTAGATGTGGAGATGACACCACCCTTAAGGCAGAAAGTGAAGAAGAACTAAAGAGCCTCTTGATGAAAGTGAAAGAGAAGAGTGAAAAAGCTGGCTTAAAGCTCAACATTCAGATCATGGCATCCATTCCCATCACTTCACAGCAGATAGATGGGGAAACAGTGGAAACAGTGGCAGACTTTATTTTGGGGGGCTCCAAAATTACTGCAGATGGTGACTGCAGCCATGAAATTAAAAGACGCTTACTCCTTGGAAGGAAAGTTATGACCAACCTAGACAGCATATTCAAAAGCAGAGACGTTACTTTGCCGACTAAGGTCCGTCTAGTCAAGGCTATGGTTTTTCCAGTGGTCATGTATGGATATGAGAGTTGGAGTGTGAAGAAAGCTGAGTGCTGAAGAATTGATGCTTTTGAACTGTGGTGCTGGAGAAGATTCTTGAGAGTCCCTTGGACTGCAAGGAGATCCCACCAGTCCATTCTAAAGGAGATCAGTCCTGGGTGTTCATTGGAAGGACTGATGTTGAAGCTGAAACTCCAATAGTTTGGCCACCTGATGCAAAGAGCTGACATTGGAAAAGACCCTGATGCTGGGAAAGATTGATGGCAGGAGAAGGGGACGACGGAGGATGAGATGGATGGATGGCATCATTGACTCGATGGACATGGGTATGGGTAGACTCCAGGAGTTGGTAATGGACAGGGAGGCCTGGCATGCTGTGGTTCGTGGGGTCACAGAGTCGGACACGACTGAGCGACTGAACTGAACTGAGAAGTGAAAGGAAGTGTATGCATGGCAGAGAGAGGAGTTCCAAAGTGAATATTGATTCTCTTACTGAGAAGGATCAAAAATAGCCTGAGAAAGAAGTGAGGTAGAGGTGATCAAGGAGGGACTATCTAGGTAGGGGAATAAAAGGCCTTTTCTCCTTCATAGCTGTGCCTAAGGTTGGCTCAGTCTAGATTTCTATTTGGATGGCTGATTTGCATACACATATACTTTTTAACTCTGAAAGCAGACATTCCATATGTGTTTTATTTACTCTCATTTTTTTTTTTAATCTTTACCAGTTGGCCTATTTTTTCTCCTTAACATCAGGAGACCCTCCCTGCAACAAGCCACTCACTTGGGGATGGGGAAAAACTGAAAAAGACATCTGAGACAAGATGTAAAATTATGTATTAGGGTACAATAATATTTACAAGGCACAAATTTGGTGGCCAAAAGATTTCTCTAAAAGGTATGAAAAAATGTCTGTGCTCTGTTTTCAAAGAAACCAAATAAGACATGGTCCCTGAATCACTGTCTGAATGCAAACAGCATTTGGCTTTGATCTGAGTTGTTGAAAACTATGACCAATTTATCCCACGGATGCCAAACCATCAGAGAATGTTTTTAAGTCTGGATCTCCATATCAAGATTCAGCTACACACTTTTTTTCTTCATTTCACATTACACAGGGCCAACCCAAAATAGTCCTTCCAACAATGAATGTAGTTGGGGTGATGATTTTAACTTTAATCTACGAGCAAGAAGTAAAATAACCCTTTTCCTATGGACATACTCATGTGGCTAGGCAAAAATATGAAAATTGTACAGTAAATGGGATTATTTATGTAGACCCCTCCTCTACTGTATTAATAATGACTTCATAGGTAGGCTCAGCCAGTTTCTGATTGAATAATGATACAGAAAGTCTCAGAAACTCATTTTCCTAGTGTATATTCCCTGAGTTCCATCCTGGTCATACCTGCTGTCAACCCTCCCCTTGCCCTCCACTTGGTCACTGGTGATTTGCTGAGTTTTATTTGCAAACTTAAACCCCAAATATGCCCATATGGGGCTGACGGAATGGATCCAACACCACAGAAAAGCACATCAGCTGTCTTCCAAGCATGTGGAGAATACCAAGAACTTCTTGTGATGAGTCAATAACCCAGGATTACCCGCCTCTGGTTTCCAGTGAAATTCTGGGAGAGAACATTATGAGGATTTGATCAAAACACAGTTTCCAAAACACTTTCTACTCTGGTGGTGTTGATGTTTTATACAACTTCTCTGCATTTAGGGTATCCAAATTACTTGAAGAGATCCTCATCTAAAATTAGTCTGGAGCCAGAGACATAGACTCATTGTGCATTCTGGAGGTATCTTTGGGTTTCTATACAGAGAGGATTTAGAGGATTCTGAGGGCAGCAAGTCGTTTCTTTCTAAGGATAGAAACTTTACTAAAATACCAAATCTTAAAACTGGAAGTGTCTTTATAGGAGTTCTGAATTCCAAAAGGTTGGTGGGTAGAAGTGGGAACCTTTTGTCATCTCAGGTCTTTTATTTTATGTATTAAAACCTTTTTGGGGAAGAGGTCCCTAAGCTTCATGAGGCTCCCAAAGAGATTTATAGCACAAAATATTTCCTATTCCCACAACTCTCCACTCCAGCCTCCTCATCTTGGAGCTGCCTATGCCCACTGCCCCCTCCCTCCCACCCCAGATTCACTCCAAATCTGGCTACCAGATCTGCCTCATCTGCCACCAGAACTTCTACCATGGCGTCCCCTCTCTGCCCTCCCTAACACCAAACCCTGTGGCCCTGGCTGTCCTGCAGCCAGCCTTGTCAGCCGCCTCTGCTCTTTTGAGTCTACCCTGCTTTCTGTGATGCCATAAAGTCCTATGTTTGTTTTGTTTTTTTCAAAATCTGACAGAGAAGCAGGGAAGGAGGTTAGACTACATAATTTAGTTCTATGATGTTTTAATTTTTACAGAGAGGCTGTTTCAACTTAATAATCAGAATAACAGGAAAGGTTTAGTTCTTTATTCTGTTCTTCCTAATAATTTTTCCTTGCTACTTCTTGCATTCCTCTACATGCTTCTGCCATCTTATGTACTATTTCCACAGTCCTCCTGACTTCTTTCTCATCTCTGTTCAGACTGCTCTCAGCCTAATGTGGAACAGTGAAAATTAAGACAGGCTTGGAGCTAGGTGGGCCTGGGTTAGAATGCTGAGTGTGAGTCCTCAAACAATCATTTCATCTCTCTGCTCCTTCATTTACTCAACAGCAATAATTAATATTTCCTATGGGCTAACTTGGAGAAGGCAATGGCACGCCACTCCAGTACTCTTGCCTGGAAAATCCCATGGATGGAGGAGCCTGGTAGGCGGCAGTCCACAGGGTAGCGAAGAGTTGGACATGACTGACCGACTTCACTTTCACTTTTCCCTTTCATGCATTAGAGAAGGAAATGGCAACCCACTCCAGTGTTCTTGCCTGGAGAATCCCAGGGACGGGGGAGCCTGGTAGGCTGCCGTCTATGGGATCACACAGAGTCGGACACAACTGAAGTGACTTAGCAGCAGCAGCAGCAGCATGGGCTAACTCAGGCCAGTCACTTTACATATATTAACTTGTTTAATCCTCACAACAACTCTATAAAGTGGGTGATATTATTCCCATTTTACACATGTACACACTAAGGCACAGAAAGATGAAAGTTCTTGCCCAAGATATACAGCTAACTAGTCAGTAGCTCCTCTACTTATTCTAGTCTTCTGACTTCAGAGTCTGCCCTGCTAGCACTAAGCCATCTGCCTCCTTGGGGAAGGGAAATCCCTCCAAAATGAAAGCCATGAACCTGTCACAGAGCTGTGAGTGGGAGGGAATGCCTGACCCATACCTGTCATTATCACATTCCTCCTAAGATCATTGCTCTAAGCTTCAGTCATATAAATCCCATAGCTTTGGTCAAGCATATCTGAGTACAGAGTCCACAGGAATCTTAGCTTGAAGAAGCGAGCAATTGAACCGTCCCTCTCTGCAAGCCACTGTCACCCTCTCACTTGCCCATTTGGCTCACTACCTCCTCCACCCTGTCCCACCCTCACCACCCTCTTTCCTGATATTCCTGGCATCTGGCCCCACTGTGAAATCCCTACCTCCTCCATCCAAGTTGGGGTCCTCAGTTCTCTGGTCTTCTCATTGGTCTTCCTGCCACCAGTCTCTCCCCACATGAATTTGACTTAAGATAGCAATGGTCCTTAACCTCTTCCTTCTGGCAGTGTCTCTGTGCCCAATATCCTGTCTTCAATCCAAAAGTTCCCAAAGTCACCTTGACCTGTGCCTCTGCCTGGGATGCCATTGAGGGCCAGTGGAAGAGGTTCAGCCATCAGATAAGTTCCAGTGCCAACCCCAGCTTTTCCTGGTGCTGCCGATGGCATGTGACTCCTTCTTCTTTGCATTTTGTACTCTGTGTGCGTGGCCTTTTCCATCTCTACCTGATAAGTTTGGAACTCAACATTTGCTTTTTAAAAAAGTGAATTTATAAATGGGAAAAACTAAAACCTAGAAAAGTTAACTGACATAATCAGTTAGCTGAGAAACAGTATTACATAATAGTGTAGTAAGCCAAGACTGCCTAACATTAAGCCAGCTTCCTACCATTTATTAGCTGGTATGACCTGGGGCAAGTAACAACCTCCGTATGACTCAATTTTCTCATCAGTAAAATAAGAACAGTGCTTACCCATAGGATGATCGTGAGGATTAAGTGAATTAAGAGGTACAAAGTGTTTGGAACAGTTCTTGATACAATGTAAGTACTCAAATGTTAGCTGCTACTATTATTGTTTCTGTTGTATACGGCAGAGCCAGAGTTAGAATCCCTGACCCCCGTTCATTGCTCTTTACTTCAGGCTCCATCACCTGGCACTGTGCAGCTGACTTCTCTCCATTTCTTCAGTTTCACTATTCTTGGCTCAACAAACCTGCTCCAAACAAAAAAGATGCATACACATGTATATACACATAAGCTTGAGGAAGCTACATGGTCTTCAGTCAAAAAATACATATATAGTTGACAGGAGTCTCTCTGTCAACTATAGCACAGAAAAGCTTCCTATACCTAAAAAGAGAGGGGCCATGGTGTCTTTCATAGCTTTCCTAACTCTAAGATAATTCCACTAGCAATTTCTGATTGGAGGTTCAGAATGTCACATGGGGAAGAGTCCTGATTCTAGAGCCCCGCAGAACTGGGTTCAGATCTTAGCCTTCTCACTCATTAGCTCTGGGACATTAGGCAAGTTCCTTAATCCCCAGCCCTGAGCCTATGCCAGTCCTGCTTCACTGAACTGTAGGGAGCATCCATGAAGTGATCTGTGGAAAGCATTTAGCACAGTGCCTGGTACCAGTAAGTGTTGCCTGTCAGTACTACTATTTTAGGCTAAGCAGCACTCCTTTCCTCTCATTCTAGTTTAGGTAAAACCCTCCTGGTAGTGCATCTCAATGGAAGGTTAAGTGTGTGATTTTGCTTATCAGGACCGAAAGGGCTGGAATTCCCCAGGGATTAAGTGTTGCTGAGGGTGATAGTGGGATGCCCCTGAAGTCAATTTGCCAAGATGTAGCTTGTGAAGTCCTTTTCCAGTTGCCACAGGAACATTTCCTCCTCCTCTCTCTTAGCCCTCCCACTCTCTCACATTCCCCTGTGTACTGACTCAATGAAAACATCTTTTCTTTAAGACGCCACTCCCACCAAAACAGCAAAAGAGTCTAATTTTGGGTCCCAGTTGATTTAGGAAGTAGCCTTTCTCACGTATAATCAAGTGTCCTAGATCCATCTTCATGGTGGAAGAAACAAATCCCACCTCTCCAGCTAGTCACCCTCTAACACACTTTTCAAAGTGACCCAGGAGGGTCTTGAGAAGATTAAACAATTATAACTATCAACTAAACAAGGAACTTGACACTGAATGGTTGAGATATTGGCACCCTTTCTGTCACTGTCTCTTCACTTCCATCAACATACACTAAAAAATAGAATAAAATTTTCTTTATGCTAGAAAATATAATTTTACTTTTTAAATGAAATGGACCACCAATTGTTTAAACCACTAATGGATTCAAATTCTTCTAAAACAGAGTTAAGTCCTAAAGATCACCCTCTGTTTTGTCTATCCCTGAATAACACAGATGTCTCTGAAATCCATGTGATGGAACCATAACTTTACATAACAATATTCAACCTAATAGTAGTTCTATCATTTTCCACACTGAGGCTGCTGATATTTTTCTTCAAAGGAAAACTCATTTCCTGAAAGAGATTCTCATAGAAAACATACTCTTGGAATATCTCACTTTGTGTGGCTATATCCTCGTGAATTTCCGCATGAAGCACAATGAGTGTTGGCAGAGAACCTCCCCTGGGCCTCTGGGGCCACCCCTCTCTGAGGCAAGAGCTCGGAGTCAAACCCCACCAAAGGTTTCTGCCAGGAAACAGTGTGACTCTGGACGGTCAGTAGGTGGAGCCCTTTCCCCAGCACTGGCCCTGACCCTAGCTCAGAGACACCTGGACATGTTCTTCCAGAACTAGCAAGTCTCATGCTGCCTCGTGGGATGCTGTGGTTCCAAAACACGGTGCTACCTCAACATCTGGAAGGCAGCCAGAATAGGCATTAGCCATGGTATTCTTAAAAGAAAATACATTCTAGTCTGGAATGAGATGACATTGGAATTTTTTTTTTTTAAGTTAAAGCCATTCCCTTTACAAAGCATATACCACATACCCACCTTCCTCTCCCAAACTGTCATTCCATCCTCACCAAAACAAGATTCTCGCCACCCCCCTTTTTTTCTAAGTCTGGAAGAGAAGGTAGGATTCCTGTAAACTAAATTTGAAGGAATAATCATTAAATTCATCTAACTACCCTTGCAAACAACCCACTGATGGCTCACATGACAGTCAGTGTAACCCCCTTCAGATTCTCCCAGAAGGTCCAACAACCTGTCTTAATTGCTTTTAAAAATCCATCTTCATTTTTTTTTTTGGAATTAAAAAGGTTTTATTGGAATATAGTTATCTTACAATGTTGTGTTAGTTTCAGATATATAACAAAGTGAATTTGTTATACGTATACATATATCTACTCTTTATAAGATTCTTTTGTACCATTCTTATGCACCATTACAGAGTATTGAGTAGAATTCCTTGTGCTATACAGACATTTGAATTTGATAGGATTGCATTGAACGTATAGATCAGTTTGGGTGGTTAAGTGAAAGTCAAGTCACTTAGTCATGTCCGACTCTTTGCGACTCCATGGGCTGTAGCCTACCAGGCTCCTCTGTCCATGTAAAACTCCATCTTCATTTTTTGTGAGTCTTAAACTACACTGACATTATTGAAAGTCAACAGATATTTTAGCACTCCTACTGCTTGGCCAGGGCAGAGCAGCACCTTCAGATCTAGATGAAAGATTAAGATGTGTAAGCAGGACACTCCATGATGGGGACTAGATAGACAGTGCGGGCCAGGAATGTTGCTGTAAGTCCTAGAAGGGAGAGGTCACTGCTGCTCAGTGCGGTCAGGGGTTCTTCACAGAAGAAATGAGACTGAAATAGCACCTTGAGGCATGTCTTTTGACTCACAAAAGACAATCCTTTTGTGAGAAGAAGCAACAGGTGAGTAATGAAGGGGCCTAAAAGACAAGATGCTGATGCTTGGAAAGATTGAGGGCAGGAAGAGCAAGGGGCGGCAGAGGATGAGATGGTTGATGGCACCATCAACTCAATGGACATGAGTATGAGCAAACTGTGGGAGATGGTGAAGGACAGGGAAGCCTGGTGTGCTGCAGTCCATGGGGTTGCAAAGAGTCAGACATGACTGAGCAACTGAACAACAGAAGATAAGGGGATGGATACTTTTCATCAATAAGAGTACAGTGAATATAACAGTAAAGGAAGGAGTAAACAAAGGGAGGTCAAGGATGGGTTGGGATTACAGGTGGCAACACTGGAAGTATTGACCCAAGGAATGTCTCTGGGCAAGTATCTGCCACAAGGCTATACTACATTGTAACAACAACATCAATGATTTGCAGTCACCTTACAACAGTTCAAGAACAAAGGCTCTGGAGTCAGAAAGTTCCTAGTTTGAGTTCCAACTCTCTGGTTTACTATTTAAATGACCCAGTGTGTTTTTTAAGTTCTTCAGACCTCAGTTTTGTCATCTATAAAATGGGTTTGATAATAGTATCTAGTTCCTAAAGATGTTATAAAATTTAAATACAATGATATACACAAAACCCAAGATAAACCTAAACAGGGAATATAAGGCTGTGGATTGGCAAATCCGTGGCTTTTCCACCTCAGTATTTCCCAAATTTTTTGAAGATAAGAATCACTTGAGAAGCTTGTTAATCTACAGATTCCACCTGTTCCTTTGGAACTTTCCCACCCTCCTTGGAATTTTAATTCAGTAGATCCAGGATGGAGCCCAGATTTGGGATTTTTAAAGCATGCAAGGTGATTCTTATCATCAAAGAAGGATGGGAAACACTGGCAGTGTTCCTCAAAATAGTGGTTCTGAAATCTTATCTTACACCAGAATTCCTGTGCACTGCTTAATCACTCAGTCCAACTCTTTGCGACACTATGGACTGTAGCCTGCCAGGCTCTTCGGTCCATGGGGATTCTCTAGGCAAGAATACTGGAGTAGGTTGCCATGCCCTCTTCCAGTGAATCTTCCCAACCTTGGGATCGAACCCAGGTCTCCTGCATTGCAGGTGAATTCTTTACCTTCCGAGCCACCAGGAAGTCCCAGAATTCCTAGAGGCCTGCAAAAATGCAGTGTGCTCGTCCCCACTTCCAGAGTTTCTGATTCAGTAGGTCCAGGGTAGGGTCTGAGAATGTACATATCTAACAAGTTCCTAGGTGATACGGACATAGTTTGGGGCAGGGGGAGGAGCTAAGTCTACTCTTTGTAAACCACTGCTCAAAGCAAAGTCCAAGGATCTGATGAATCAGAATCATCCAGCGTGCTGGTTAACCTTAGCCTTTTCAAAAAGCCCAAAACCAGCCTAAGATTTCACATTTATAACAAGTAATCAAATATGTCTGATGCACACTCAGCTTTAAGAACCCTGCTCTAGATATGGCCATTATAATGAATGTGTGTACACTCATGCACACACACATTTAATTTGGGGTCATGACATGATTTTAGAAATACTGAAACATGAAAATCAGGCAAATCTTAGAATAAAGAGAATATGGCTGGCTAATGAAAAAGATAAAATAATATGCTCAGTACTTTTCAACTGCTAGGTCAAGTTCAAAACACATTCTTGCATACTTTAAGCTGCTGTTCTTGTTTAGTTGCTAAGTCATATCTGACTCTTCAAGACCGTATGGACTGTAGCCCGCCAGGCTCCTCTGTCCATGGTATTTCCCAGGCAAGAATACTGGAGTGGATTGCCATTCCCTTCTCCAGGGAATCTTCCTGACGCAGGGATCAAACCTGCATCTCCAGCATTGGCAAGTGGATTCTTTACCTCTGAGTCACAAGGGAAGCCCATACTTTAAGTACATGCTTAGTCACTCAGTTGTGTCTGACAAGTATCAATGTTTAAATCAGAATACAGATCCAGATCAAGCTACCTTCTGTGTAACTGTGACCCAAACTTCCCTTGTGGCTCAGTGATACAGCCACTTTTGAGAACCACTGCTTTAAAGGCATTTTTAATTTGGTGTATGTTTAGAAAGCAGATGTATTTTTAAAATATCAATCTAAGAAAGACACAAATTCCTACAAAATGGCAATGGCAAAAAGTGCTGAGGTGAGTATAAAAATTTTAGATCATCTAGGGAATTCCCTGGCATTCCAGTGGTTAGGACTGAGGCTCTCACTGCTTAGGGGCCAGGCTCAATCCCTGGTCAGGGAACTAAGATCCCACAAGTCGCATGGTGTGGCCGAAAATATTAAAAATAAAGTTTGGATGTTTAAAAAAATTTTAGATCATCTATTAGTGAGGATTGTGCATGATTTTATATAATACCAGTTTTCATCTGCCAGATTTTAAATGCATCTTCTTAAAAATCAGCAGGCATTATTTGAGTCCTACCTTGTGAAACACTCATGAAGCTCTATTTCTGGTATTCTTCATTTTGTCTGGGACTTAAAGAATTCAAACCATTAAAAGTAAATGAAGTCATACATGTAAAGAAGTGCTTTGCAAAGTGTAAACTGCCAAGCAGATGGAAGTTATTGTCAACAACCCTCATTTCAGCCTCACTCAAAACAAGGGAATTGCTCTCCACATGATTAATGATAAAAAGATTAACACAGTACTTCTACATGGTGAAATTTTTGCAAAGATACACTTACAGAAATCTGAACATGCTTAAAATGTGGGGGAAAAAGTTAACTAGGAAAAATTATAGGAACTGAGAAATCTCAAAATAAAGTATCCCAGTAGCTGGGAAAGGAGGCAGGATAAGAGGAAAACTCCCTTGTTTTAAAATGCATTCTTTAAATAAGCAAATACATTGATGTTACTAGGAGCCAGGTACTCACTGTGGGGGAAGAAAAATACACCTATGGACTGAGGCGGAAGCAAGTAAGAGCCCTCTAGTGTTGACTGGAATTAGGAGTATCAGAATGAACCCATTAGTTTTTCAGAAAACACATGCCTCCTAGTTCTGTCCACTGAAAGCACTTAAGATCAATGACATTTAGTAGTGATTCGCACACCTAGTCTCTGATTTGTATTTCTAAACACATTCCCCACTAAATGGAAGCAGCGCCCTTTAGGTAAATGGCAGATTCCAGGACCAGGACTGGGAAAGTAAATACAAAGCAAGCCGTAGCATCTGGTGGCAGAAAGTAAATCCTCACAAACTGATGGGGAGATGTCAAAGAACACAGGAACCAGCTTGAAGGTGCTGGCAGTTCAGCATAAAACCGTGGGCAATTTTAGCATAAAAACAGCAACAGGTTAGAAAATATTGGAGACAAAACAATCCAAGTGCCCATGCAGACACAAAAAGACAGTAAACAAACAGAAAATGGGAGGACAAACCTCCTCTTTGCAGTGGAATCTAAGACATGCCGGAGACTTTAAAAACCACAAATCTGCAACCTCCATAGGAGGAACAGATTCAGATGCAAATGTTCAGTGGACGCTAAATCTATGAGGTGTTAAGTTGTTGGTGAATAAGATATTTGCAGTGTCTCAAACTGTTTCCATTCCCCAGAGATTACTTGCCGATTATAAGAACAGCAAGTTCCTGCAAGTGGGGAAATCTGGCAGGTACAACCCACCCTAAATGATCAAAGTGACATCATGTACCTCCTGATGTGATGTGCTGAGGACACAACAATACTTACATAATATTCCTGACAAAAATGCATAACCTGAATCTAATCATGAGGAAACAATCAAGCAAACTCAAACTGAGGGGCATGCTAAAAAACAGCTTGCTTGTACTCTTCGAAAAAATCACCGTCATAAAAGACATGCGGAACTGTTCCAGATTAAGGAGAGTAAGCATACATGAAAACCAAATACCATGGATGATTCACCCTGGTTTCTGGATCAGAAAAAGATTTTAAAATTTAATATTAACTGTATATTATTTTTTATTTTTTTTTATTTTTTTATTTTATTTATTATTTTTTAATACTTTATTCTACATTACAATATTGTATTTGTTTTGCCATACATTGACATTAACTGTATATTAGATAATAGTATTATATTGATCCTGAGTTTCAACCATTACATTGTAGTATGTAAGAGAATGTCACTGTACAGGGAATATACACCAAAGTATTTGAGGTCATGAAAAAGTGAAGTCACTCAGTCGTGTCCGACTTGCTGTGACCCCATGGACTATATATATAGCCCGCCAGGCTCCTCTGTCCATGAGATTCTCCAGGCAGGAATACCGCAGTAGGGTTGCCATGTCTTTCTCCAGGGGATCTTCCTGACCCAGAGATCAAACCCAGATCTCCCGCATTGTGGGCAGATGCTTTACCCTCTAAGCCACCAGGGATGATGCCTGCAACTAACTCTAGAACAGTTTAGATGTGGGGGGAGGCAGTGGCTGAGGAGGTTGGGGAAAGAGAACTCAAATGTGAAGAAATGCTTACAAATAGTGAATGTGGGTGAAGGAATCATTTTATTCTTGCAGCCTTTCTGAGGATTTAATATTTTTCAAAATGAATATTTTAAATATTAAAAAATGAAGTTCTAGAACTGAGTATATAAAGAATAAACTTATGTTTACAGTGAGGAAGGGGAGGGGAAGGGAAAGGGACAGATAGAGAGTTTGGGATTGAAATGTATACACTGCCATATTTAAAGTAGATAACCATTGCTGGGGTCAAGGATGGGGAGAAGGTATAGTTAGGGATTTTGAGATGGACATGTACACACTGTTATATTTGGAATGGATAACCAACAAGGGCCTACAGTATAACACATGGAACTCTGCTCAAGGTTATGTGGCAGCCTGGATGGGAGGGGACTTTGGAAGACAATTCAGTTCAGTCCAGTTCAATTCAGTCACTCAGCCATTTTCAACGCCTTATGACTCTATGGACCACAGCATGCCGAGATTCCCTGTCCATTGCCAACTCCCAGAGCTTGCTCAAACTCATGTCCATTAAGTTGCTGATGTCATCCAACCATCTCCTCCTCGTCATCTCCTTCTCCTCCTGCCTTCAATCTTTCCCAGCATCAGGGTCTTTTCAAATGAGTCAGTTCTTTGCATCAGATAGCCAAAGTATTGGAATTACAGCTTCAGCATCAGTCCTTCCAATGAATATTCAGGACTGATTTCCTTTAGAATTGACTGGTTTGATCTGCTTGCAGTTCAAAGGACTCTCAAGAGTCTTCTCCAACACCACAGTTCAAAAGCATCAATTCTTCAGTGCTCAGCTTTCTTTACAGTCCAACTCTCACATCCATACATGACTACCAGAAAAACTATAGCTTTGACTAGACGGACCTTTGTTGGCAAAGTAATGTTTCTGCTTTTAAGCGTCTTTTAATTTCCTGTCTGCAATCACCATCTGCAGTGACACTGGAGCCACAAAAAATAAAGTCTGTCACTGTTTCCACTGTTTCCCCATCTATTTACCATGAAGTGATGGGACCAGATGCCGTGATCCTAGTTTTCTGAATGTTGTTTTAAGCCAATTTTTTCACTCTCCTCTTTTACTTTCAAGAGACTTGTTAGTTCTTCACTTTCTCCCATGTTTGGTGTCATCTGCATATCTGAGGTTACCGATATTTCTTCCTGAAATCTTGATTCCAGCTTGTGCTTCATCCAGCCTAGTATTTTTCATGATGTATTCTGCATATAAGTTAAATAAGCAGGGTGACAATATACAGTCTTGACATTCTCCTTTCCCAATTTGGAACCAGTCTGTTGTTCCATGTCCAGTTCTAACTGTTGCTTTTTAACCTGCATACAGATTTCTCAGGAGGCAGGTAAGGCAACCCGGTATTAACATCTCTTGAAGAATTTTCCACAGTTTTTGTGATCCACACAGTCAAAGGCTTTGACATAGTCAATAAAGCAGAGGTAGATGATTTTCTGGTATTCTCTTGCTTTTTCAATGATCCGAAGGATGTTGGAAATTTGATCTCTGGTTCCTCTGTCTTTTCTAAATCCAGCTTAAACATCTGAAAGTTCTTGGTTCATATACTGTTGAAGCCTCAGTTGGCAAATTTTGAGATTATTTTGCTACCATGTGAGATGAGTGCAATTGTGACATAGTTTGAACATTCATTGGCATTGCCCTTCTTTGGGATTGGAATGAACACTGACCTTTTCCAATCCTGTGGCCACTGAGTTTTCCAAATTTGCTAGTATATTGAATGCAACACTTTAGCAGCAGCATCTTTTAGGATTTGAAATAGCTCAGCTGGAATTCCATCACTTCCACTAGCTTTGTTTGTAGTGATGCTTTCTAAGGCCCACTTGACTTCGCATTCCAAGATGTCTGGCTCTAGGTGAGTGATCACACCATTGTGGTTAGCTGGGTCTTGAAGATCTTTTCTGTATACTTCTGTATATTCTTGCCACCTCTTCTTAATACCTTCTGCTCCTATTAGGTCCATACCATTTTGTCCTTTATTGTGCCCATCTTTGCATGAAATGTTCCCTTGGTATCTCTAATTTTCTTGAAGAGATCTCTGGTCTTTACCATTCTATTGTTTCCCTCTATTTCTTTGCACTGATCAAAGAAAGAAGAAAATGGATGGATTGGAAGAGAATGGATACATGTATATGTATGGCTGAATCCTTTTATACTTCACCTGAAATTATCATAACACTGTCATTCAGCTATATCATAATACAAAATAAAAAGGTTTTAAAAATAGGTAAAGTAAAGGAGATAACCAGGACTTCCCTGATAGTCCAGTGGTTAAGTATCTGCCTGCCAATGCAAGCAACACAGGTTCAGTCCATACCCTGGGAAGTTCCACATGCTTGGGGCAACTAAGCCCATGCTCCACAACGACTCGGCCCCTAGAGCCTGAGAACCACAACTACTTTAGCCTGTGCACCCTAGAGCCCATGCTTCTTATGTAACAAGAGAAGCTATCGCAATGAGAAGCCTGCATACCACAGTTAGAGAGTAGCCCCCTCTCACCACAACTAGAAAAAGGCTGCTCAAAGCAATGAAGACCCAGTACAGGAAAAAATTTAAAAAAATAAAATAAAATAGATAGCCAACAAGGACCTAATGTATAGCACAGGGACCTGTGTTCAATATTCTATAATAACCTAAATGGGAAAAGAATTTGAAAAAGAATAGAAAAAGAGCATGTATAGTACATTTTGGTAAAATTCAAATGCAAGTAGCTCTTAATAGTGCTATGTTACCAGAAAATTTCTATCCCAATAACTGTATTGAAATGTACTTGATCAATAATATAATGAATAAATTAATATTAATAAGTGACTTAGAACCAAAATTCTCTCTAGTTACCTATGAATCACAGACTAATTCTGTTTGGCCCACAGGATTAGCCCTTGTAGTAGGTTTTTGGTGTGTTAAATTAGTCACTAACTAATAAACATTAGGGACTTCCTAGGTGGCTCAGTGGTAAAGAATCCACCTGCTAATGTAGGAAACACAGGTTCAACCCTGGCATTGCAAAGACCCCCTGGAAAGAAAATGGCAACCCACTCTAGTATTCTTGCCTGGGAAATCCCACAGAAAGAGGAGACTGGTGGGGAAACAGTCCATGAGGTTGAAAAAGAGTCAGACATGTCTTAGCAACTAAATAACAACAATAAACATTAAAATCATGATTTTTTTGCTCCTCTTGAAAAATTGAATCAACAACACTTAGGCTGAATTGCAGCCACCACCACCCCCTCTTTGATGGGTCGTATTTTCTACAGGTCACTGAAGTCCTCACCATTCTGAATCTCACTCTGGCTCAGCCTGCTTCACTGGCTCTAGTTCATTCACTCCAGTTACACACCTGGCCCCAAGAAGGATTTGAGTTTGTGAGCTCTCATTTAGGGAACAAAGAGGAAAGTGAATCACTATCTGTGGGAAAGAGCTGCAAAAGAAGTAGAACTTGAAAAAACATCTCAAATGCAGCATGCTCCAAAATAAATCACCGATTTCTCCTTCCTGCACCATGCCCACTTAATTGACAAGCCAAAAGTTGAGGGATTATCCCTGTTGTCTTGCCTTCCTTTCCATCAAAATATATATCACTTCTTCCCCTACATTCTATAGGTTTACTTACTAAATATTCTCAGACCTGTCCATTTAGCTCTATTTTCAACACTGAAACCACCATCACCTCTAAGATTACCGCAACCACTACCACCACTAACATCACCAACACCAGTCTCACCATGTTACCACTGCAACAGCTACCTCATCCTAAGCTCCCACTATCTTATGTCTAGACAATTCTAAGTGATTCATCCACCCGCATTCTGGTCTCTCTTCAGTCTGGTCACTATACTGAAGGCAAAGTGAATTTTTCAAGATGCAAATTTTGAAGCCTGTCTCCTGGTTAAAACTCTTCAATGGTTCCCACAGCTCTTGGTCTAATGGGAAATTGGCTGAAAAGCCTACAAGATGGTTCAGAGCTCATCCATCTCTGTAGCCTCATTTCCTATCTTTCCCCCCTCTGCTTTTCTATTCCAGCTATCCCAATATTCTTTAAGTCTCTAATACTTAGCATAATCCCTTAAAAAAATCTCAGCTGCCCAAAACTGGATTACTCATAATCCTTAGTTTTCACACCATTAAAATTGGCTGGTATGTGGCCCTCTTTATTTAATTTAAATAATATAATGAACTCTTTGGAACTCCCCATCCACTCCAGTATCTAGAACACAATGTTTTACAAAAAGTTACACTTTGCAGGTCCCGTTATGAATTCCCCATCCCTTCCCCCATGACTCCTCCTCTGAATTTTCACTCTGTAAATTTTATTTTTCATTGCCTTTAAAAAACATCACGTATATTTGTATACCCAAGCGATGTGTTGTTTAATTTTTTTGTTTTTAAACTTTATTAAAAGGTATCATGAAGTATAGCTTTTTTTTCCCACCCAGCATTTCAGTTCAGTTCAGTTCAGTCGCTCAGTCATGTCCGACTCTTTGCGACCCCATGAATCGCAGCATGCCAGGCCTCCCTGTTCATCACCATCTCTCAGAGTTCACTCAGACTCACGTCCATCGAGTCCGTGATGCCATCCAGCCATCTCATCCTCCGTCGTCCCCTTCTCCTCCTGCCCCCAATCCCTCCCAGCATCAGACTCTTTTCCAATGAGTCAACTCTTCGCATGAGGTGGCCAAAGTACTGGAGTTTCAGCTTTAGCATCATTCCTTCCAAAGAAATCCCAGGGTAGATCTCCTTCAGAATGGATTGGTTGGATCTCCTTGTAGTCCAAGGGACTCCAAGTGTCTTCTCCAACACCACACTTCAAAAGCATCAATTCTTCGGTGCTCAGCCTTCTTCACAGTCCAGCTCTCACATCCATACATGACCACTGGAAAAACCATAGCCTTGACTAGACGGACCTTAGTCGGCAAAGTAATGTCTCTCTTTTGAATATACTATCTAGGTTGGTCATAACTTTTCTTCCAAGGAGTAAGCATCTTTTAATTTCATGGCTACAGTCACCATACACAGTGATTTTGGAGCCCCCAAAATAAAGTCTGACACTGTTTCCACTGTTTCCCCATCTATTTCCCATGAAGTGATGGGACCGGATGCCATGATCTTCATTTTCTGAATGTTGAGCTTTAAGCCAACTTTTTCACTCTCCTCTTTCACTTTCATCAAGAGGCTTTTTAGCTCCTCTTCACTTTCTGCCATAAGGGTGGTGTCATCTGCATATCTGAGGTTATTGATATTGCTCCCAGCAATCTTGATTCCAGCTTGTGTTTCTTCCAGTCCAGCGTTTCTCATGATGCACTCTGCATATAAGTTAAATAAGCAGGGTGACAATGTACAGACTTGACGTACTCCTTTTCCTGTTTGGAACCAGTCTGTTGTTCCATGTCCAGTTCTAACTGTTGCTTCTTGACCTGCATACAGATTTCTCAAAAGGCAGGTCAGGTGGTCTGGTATTCAACATTATGTTACCAATATTCATCTACAGTCATGAGCCCCAAGTAGTTGTGAGTAGCACAGAGTTACTCGTTTTTATTGCTGTATAATATTCCATTAGGGGATTCTCTGGTGGCTTGGTGGTAAAGAACCAGCCTGCAATGCAAGAGGATTAGGATGGTGTACTCAGTCATGTCAGACTTTTTGCTACTCCATGGACTATAGCCCACCAGGCTCTTTTGTCCATTGGATTTTCCAGGGAGTAATACTGGAGTGGGTTGGCATTTCCTCCTCCAGGGGATCTTCCTGACCCAGGGATTGAACTCACATCTCTTGTGTCTCTTGCACTGGCAGGAGGATTCTTTTTTTCCCCTGTGGAGTCATGAGGATGTTTTTGTTTGGTTAGTTTCATTGGGGATTAATTAACAAATAGAATAATATTAATGCTATTAACATTAAATAATATACAGAACATATTATTTATATAAATAATTTGTGATATTAACTGATATATTAAATAATAATTTAATATACAAATTATTAACGTGGGGAGGGGCAAGGGGCATACATCTCAGTGGGGGTGCACACATGGGGGACTGGAGAGGGGCAGGGCAGCACACAGTGCCACACAAAACAGCCACATCCAGCAGATGAAATAATCATACCAGGGGTGGGTGAGGGGGACAGCGGCCACAGAGGTTGGGTGTGGCAAAGGAAGAAAATCGAGGGCCAAGGGAGAGGGGCCAGCCCAAGACACTGCTCTTTCTGCCCCCACCTCTACTCCCACCACCTCCCTACCTCTGCACAGCACAGGAGCCTTGGCCTTCCATCTGTCCCTTCCTGCCTCCTGTCCAGAGGCCTGAGGGGCACCCTCTCTGCTCTGAGCCACCAGCACCGCCTGGGAAACTATGCAATGTTCCACTAGGAGCTTCCCTGATGGCTCAGTGGTAAAGAGTCCACCTGCCTGCAGGATATGAGGGTTCAATTCCTAGGTCAGAAAGACTCCCTGGAGAAGGAAATGGCAACCCACTCCAGTATTCTTGCTGGGAAATCCCATAGACAGAGGAGCCTGGCGGGATACAGTCCATGAAGTCACAAAAAAACTGACACAGCTCATCAATTTACAAAAAAAAAAAAAACAAACACCCCAAGTTCCCCATTATGTGAATGCCCCCTTGCCTGCAGTGCAAATTTTCTTCTTGGTCCAGTTAACTCTTACTTATCTCTCAGATCTCAGCTCAGGTGTCACTTCATTAAATGTTTCCTTATCTTCATAACCAGGTAAGACCCCTTTATTTAGACCTTCAAAGCACCTTGAACATCCCCACTGTCGTCATTACCACAGTAGCAATTTCACATCATGTGATCTATTGTGACCTGTTCCCCGTCCACTTGGCAATGAGCTTCCTCAAGAGCAGGCTCCATGCTATGTTTGATTGCTATTCAATCCCTACCTCCTAACACATCATAAAGACTCAGTAAAAGCTGTTACTTAAATGAATGGATAAATCACGAAAATAAGTATTTACCTCTAATAAATAGTACATCCAAATAAACATGTTCAATAATAAATAACTATAAAAACCAGCCTCACTGTCTGACTTTCATATATTATTGATGCCATCATCATTCTTTAACAGCTACCTAGGCTTAAAATTTTGACATTAGGTCTGATTGTGGTATTTCCCTGACCCCTCACAGTTATTTGCACACTCCTGTGAGGCCTGGCGTGCTGCGATTCATGGGTCACTAAGAGTCAGACACGACTGAGCGACTGAACTGAACTTTGAAAACAGTGCTGGGACTTCCCTGGTGGTCCAGTAGTTAAGAATCCACTTTGCAACGTCGGGAGCAGGGGTCCAGTCCCAGGTCAGGGAACTAAGATCCCGCATGCCTCGGAGCAACCAAGCATGTGTGCCAACTACCGAGCCTTTGTGCTCCAGAGCCTGCGCCACAGCTAGAGTCCACGTGCCACGACAGAAGATCCGAAATGCTGCAACGAAGAGCCAGCGCACCCAGACAAACAAACGCTTTTCAAAAAGAAAAGGAAATGGTGCTTACCCCATCCCAACCCAATGTGACTTCCATATGTACTATTTTCAGTTCCTTTACCTTTCAAGTCCTGATAATTTCTCATCACCTTATCTATGGTTATACTCTTCTCTCTTCCCAGAGAGTCCTTTCTTCATTTGTGTTTAAATCCTACACAGTGCCAACTTCAAATGCCATATCCTCCAAAATACTTCCCAGAGTTCCCAGATGGAACAATCTCTTCAGTCTCCAAGCTGTTATCACTCACTACCTTACCCAGTGCTTATTTGTGCATGATCCAAAATCCTTCTTGGTGTACTGGAACAAACATGGGCTTTGTATCCACATCTCCCTCCTGCTCCCTGCGCCCAACCCTCCTCTGCCCTCTCAACCCTTCAACAGCCGTCATCAGTCTTGCTGTAGAATTCAGACACACTGCACTGCCCCTCTTTGGCACGAGACCTTAGGGAGACAGGCTCCACCATGGGGGTGGGGCTGTTTGGTGAGAAAACCCCTCCAACTGTGGGTTAGGTTGCTGGCAACCTGGGTTAGGTTGCTAACCTTTTGGCCACAGCTAAGAAATCAGTTCTCTCATCAGTTTTCTCAGTAATAGTTCACACTTTGACCTCTGTCTATCTGCTTTCCAAGTCTCATTTCTCAATTGGTAGTTAATTTGGGCGGGGAAGAAAGGGATTTATTTTACTGACTTCCTAAAACCACAACTATAAAGTAATATGACCCTTGTGTTTAAACAAACATACCAGAACTTTCAAACTCAAATGAGGGATGATGCCCTTCAAAATAGTCCCCTGAGGAAGTGATACATTATCCCAACACATCAAGGCTACTCTGGTTTAAAATCTTTTGGCTGTATCATGAGGGCCTGTGGATCTAATCTGAATATCTTTATTGGTCTCAAGTCACATCTGAAAAGGGCAGATTTGAGTTTTTAAGATAGCAAAAGTCATTTGAAACTAAGGTTAATGAATCACTTGGCATTTTGGATCAACAATGGGAAGGAACCAAAAATAATGAAATGTGCGTGTGTATGTATGTGTGTCATAATTGGAAAAGTATCCTAAAAATGCTTGCACAAATGACCACTGTTAAAAAAAAAGTGACCACTGTGAAAAACAACACTTTCTGGTTACGTAGTACAAGGTGTGTTTATTATTATATAAATTGTTTCACAGTGATGCTGATAGCATAATGACTTTTTCTAAAGGCACAAATATGGAGTCATTTACCTTGCCACGTATTTTCTGTGTCATCTTAGACACATTATCTAATTTCTTTCAATGTTAGTATTTTCATCAGTAAAACCAAATTAATAATAACACCCAGCATAGGTACCTCATAGAATTGTTTTGAGAACCATATGAACTAAAACAGGTGAAGAAGCTCCTTGGCAACCATCAGTTCAGTTCAGTTCAGTCGCTCAGTCATGTCCGACTCTTCAGGACCCCATGAATCGCAGCACGCCAGGCCTCCCTGTTCATCACCATCTCCCGGAGTTCACTCAGACTCACGTCCATCGAGTCAGTGATGCCATCCAGCCATCTCACCCTCTGTCGTCCCCCTTCTCCTCCTGCCCCCAATCCCTCCCAGCATCAGTCTTTTCCAATGAGTCAACTCTTCGCATGAGGCAACCATAGGTAAATACAAATGTTAGTTGTGTTATGGAAGCAAACATTATGATTAATATTCTTCCTTGATTGTTTCAAATTTTTCCGCTTCTTTGACATACTTTGGCAGCAGATCTGGATTCTGAAATATCTCTTTATAAAGAGACTGAGGTCAATCTGAATACGTACTCCAGGATTCAAATCAATTGCTAAGGAAAATGCAAGGAAGGAGGAACCCGCCAATGACTCAGTAAGCACCAGTTTCTATAAATCATTTGACTTGTTTTGCACCATTTTCTGTAAGTCACTTGATTTGTTTTGGCTTTGGGTGATTTCTTTCAAGTTTCTGAGAAAAAGGAGCAACTTTAATCATCATTTTCTATTACCTTGATTTAAAGACTAAAAAGATGTACCCATATAAGTTTAAATAACATCTTTCTCACTGAATGGCAATTAACATTTACTGAGAACTTACTAAATGCTGAGTAATAGTTAAATACTTTAATCCTTAACAACACCCTGATACCCTAGGTACTATTTTTGTCCCCATTTCACAGACAAGTCCAAGGAATCACTGAGAAATGCCACCCAGTGGGTAAAAGCCTTAAGCTGGGATGTGAACA
Organism: Nanger dama; assembly: GCA_917880005.1. Taxonomy (NCBI): domain Eukaryota; kingdom Metazoa; phylum Chordata; class Mammalia; order Artiodactyla; family Bovidae; genus Nanger; species Nanger dama. The sequence goes on along the minus strand of CAKJTW010000017.1, from coordinate 17,273,914 downwards.
CAAACGATGTGACTGCAAAGCCCATATTCTGTAGCACACTCTTGACCTTTAAATGCATAAACTGGGTTTTCCAAAATGCAAACACAATCACATTTTTTTTCTCTTTTATGTTTTACTTTTGAGGCTAGCATAGGACCTATTCTGGGGCTGTTTGTGTATCCCTGACGAGTGACAAGTTCCCCTTGAAACCACTTTAAAGACTAGAGGACCCCCTGATGTGGTAATGAGAACTCTCAGAAATGTGCTAGGGCATAACATTGAGCAAGCATGAAAGAAAGAAAGGTTTAAGGAAGAACATACAGTTCATCCTTAGATGAGATCAGGCACATTCAGGGTGGTATGGCTGTAAACCAGTTCATCTTTAAATCAGCATTTGCACTGAACTTTCAGAGCCTACTAGGAATTTTTACTAAGCCCAGGTCCCAAAGCTTGTCCTCACTTAGAATTCTGGTTACTCTCCATTCTCTGATATCTGTCCCTTTCCTGGAAAACACCTACGTTTCTGCAATCACCTCCAAAACAAAGGATATCTTTCTTAGCTTCTCTAACTCTCATCTGCACTCAAACAAGAAAAAGTGCACTTTAGATTCACTTTCCCCTAAGGCATTGAAAGCAACTCCTTTATATTTTCATATAGATACTATGTTTTGGTTTTTTTTGTCAGTTATAAACGGAGTCCTATTCATGATATGAAACTTGAAAAAGAAAAAGTAAAAAGATACCCTGGATGAGCGAACTACATGTCAGTTATCTGTGTCCAAAAGCTTAACATAATATCTGGCACTTGGAGGTGCCCAAAAAATGTAGACAAGGAGTGAATTTTTAAAGATCCACGAGCACTCAATGCCAATGGTCTCCATTGCTGCTATATGTCCAGGGCATTGATCCCTGGTCAGTAACACATAGTGGGTACTTGCAAAATATAGAATACTCAAACAGGTACAGTAAAGACGGTCTAGGCCTACAGTGGGCCTTGGGCACATGTCTATTGAATCACACACAGAAAAAAAGAAGATCCTGCCCAGTTAGGAACAGACTACATAGCACGCATCCGCCTCCTCACTAGATGCTGTCTCCACCCACTTCTACAGGCCCTGCCAATTGTTGAGGCCAGCCCACACGCTTCCACAGGAAGCATATTCAGCCTTCTGTGGGAGGCCGAATAATACCCATCCACACATAATATCCCTACATCCTAATACCTGGAGCCTGTGAATGTGTTACCTTATACGGCAAAAGGGAATTTGCAGATATGATTAAATGAAGGATATTAAGGTGGGGAGATTATCCATGTATGCCTGATGTAATCAAAACAGTTCTTTTAAGAGTCGGCAGGAGGAATCAGATTCAGAGAAGCAGGTAATACAGTGGTAGAAGCAGCCACTGGAGTGATGTGCTTTGAAGATGGTGAAAAGGGCCACAAGCCAAGGAATATGGAAGGTCACTAGAAACTGAAAAAGGCAAGGAAACAAATCCCCCTCAGAGCTTACAGAAGGAACCAGCCCTACTGACACTTCCCTGGTGGCTCAGAAGGTAAAGAATCTGCCTGCAATTTGGGAGACCCAGGTTCAATCTCTGGGTCAGGAAGATCCCCTGGAGGATGAAATGGCAACCCACTCCAGTATTCTTGCCTGGAGAATCCCATGGACAGAGGAGCCTGGCGGGCTATAGTCCATGGGGTCTGGAAGAGTCAGACATGACTAAGCAACTAACACTTTCACTTCAGCCCTACTGACACCTTGACTTTAGCCCTGAGAAACTGATTTTAGACCTCTGGCCTCCCAAACTAAAAGAGATTATATTTATGTTAAGTCACTAAGTTTTGGTAGTATGTTCCAGCAGCAATAGGAAACTAATATATCTCTCTAGCCCTCAGGGACACTTTGAGCTCTCCCTTCTGAGTTCTGATAAAGTTTGAATACATAACACAGCTTTCAGAACTTCACAGAACCTGTTTCCTCATCCAGGTATAACTGTCATTTGGGGCACAGACTTTTGCTATACATGTTAATTTCTCAGAGGGGGAATGTCTAAGTTGGAGCCAGCTTAGTGCAAGACTTAGCAGATACTTCTGGGGGAAGAAGTAAATACTCCATTATATCAATATGAGGGAGATATCATCCTTTGATCTTACAATTAAAGTATGTCATTTAAAAAATTGAGTCTGTTATCTGAACAGATTAATGGATAAAGAAGATGTGGTTTGGGACTTCCCTGGTGGTCCAGTGGTTAAGACTCTGAGCTCCCAATGGAGGGAGCATGGGTTTGATCACCGGTTGGGGAACTAAGAACCCACATGCTGTGTGTCAAATAAATAAAATAAAACAATTTTTTAAAAAGAAGAGGATGTGGTATGGAGGATTCCCTGGTTGTCCAGGGGTTAAGACTATACTTCCACAGCAGAGGGTGTGAGTTCAGTTCCTGGTGGGGGAACTAAGATCCCATATACCATGTAGTGCAGTCAAAAATAAATTTTAAAAAAATTTTAAAGATTATATATATATACACACTCATATACACACACACACACACACACACACACATATGTATAATGGAATATTCAGTTCAGTCGCTCAGTCGTGTCCGACTCTTTGCGACTCCATGAACTGCAGCACACCAGGTCTCCCTGTCCATCACCAGTTCCTGGAGTTCCCTCAAACTCACGTCCATCAAGTCAGTGATGCCATCCAGCCATCTCATCCTCTGTCATCCCCTTTTCCTCCTGCCCCCAACCCCTCCCAGCATCAGAGTCTTTTCCAATGAATCAGCTCTTCGCATGGGGTGGCCAAAGTACTGGAGTTTCAGCTTTAGCACCATTCCTTCCAAAGAAATCCCAGGACTGATCTCCTTTAGAATGGACTGGTATTACTCAGTCATAAAAAATAATGAAATAATGTCATTTGTAAGCAACATGGATGGACCTAGAGATTATCATACTAAGCGAAGGAAGTCAGAATGAAATCATATGATATCATTTATATGTAAAATATTTTTTAAATCATGCAAATGAACTTATTTATAAAACAGAACAAACTTATGGTTACCAAAGGGGAAAGGGGGGAGGGATAAATTTGGAATTTGGGATTAATAGATACAAATTAGTATATATAAAATAGATAAATAATAAGGACCTACTATATAGCACAGGGAACTATATTCAATATATTGTAATAACCTATAAAGGAGAAGGGAGAAGGCAATGGCATCCCACTCCAGTACTCTTGCCTGGAAAATCCCATGGATGGAGGAGCCTGGTGGGCTGCAGTCCATGGGATCACTAAGAATTGGACACGACTGAGCGACTTCACTTTCACTTTTCACTTTCATGCATTGGAGAAGGAAATGGCAACCCACTCCAGTGTTCTTGCCTGGAGAATCCCAGGGATGGTGGAGCCCAATGGGCTGTCATCTGTGGGGTGGCACAGAGTCCGACACGACTGAAGCGACTTAGCGGCAGCAGCATAAAGGAGAAGAATCTGGAAAATAATGATATTTTTATGTATAATGAATCATTTTGCTGGACATCTGAAACACTATAAATCAACTTCGTATTGTGTGTGTGTTTAGTCACTAAGTCATGTCTGACTCTTTTGCCACCCCATGGATTGCGGACCACCAGGCTTCTCTGTCCACGGGATTTCCCAAGCAAGAACACTGGAATAGGTTGCCATTTCCTTCTCCAGGAGATCTTCCCCACCCAGAGATGAAACCTGGGTCTCCTGCGTTGGCAGGCAGATTCTTTACCACTGAGCCACCTGGAAGTCCTGAACATACTTAATACAAATATATAAGTGTACTGAACTGAACACTTAAAAATGGTAAAAATGGTATACTTAAAATGGCATATAAATTTTATATGCATTTACAACAATTTTTTTATAATGAAGTCTGTAACTACAGTGGGGACAAAGAACAAAAGTGCTGTGGAAATGTACTTAGGCTGAAAGCACCTGCAGAAGAGGGAGATGCAGTGCTTGGTTTGGGAGGACAGAGGGGCTGTTACTGGTGTGAGGGATCCGTGGCTGTGGGCATGCCTGTCCTCTCACAGTGACACAGTTTTCCCTCCTCCTTCCAAAGGGCAAAATGATTCCTTCAACAACAACAAGTATGTATTGAATACTCTGTGCTGGCACTGGGGGTTACTAAAAAGATACATAGCTTTGTGTCAAATGGGTGAAAAAGACATGAAACAAATAATCACATACGGAGGTTACAATCTGATCCACGTCAAGATCTGATGAGCAAGTGAGGTACGAACCAAGAGTGAGAAATAAATGAGACTCCCTCATAGCTCGGTTGGTAAAGAATCTGCCTGCAATGCAGAAGACCCCAGTTCAATTCCTGGGTCGGGAAGATCTGCTGGAGAAGGGATAGGCTACTCTCCCCAGTATTCTTGGGCTTCCCTTGTGGCTCAGCTGGTAAAGAACCCCCTGCAATGTGGGAGACCTGGGTTTGACCCCTGGGTTGGGAAGATCCCTTGGAGAAGGGAAAGGCTACTCACTCCAGTATTCTGGCCTGAAGAATTCCATGGACTGTATAGTCCAGGGGGTTGCAAAGAGTCGGACACAACTGAGTGACTTTCCCTTTAATGATGCAGGGGTGGAAGTGAGAAGAGAATATGTCCGAGGCAGAGAGAACAGCAGGTTTCTAGGACCTGAACAGAGCAGTGAAGCTGAGAGAGCAGAGGCGCAAGATAATCCTGGGAAGGTGGCAGAGGGCAGAGCCTGGGGCCAGGTTCACACCTGTGGTCTTTGTCCTAAGAGCAAAGAAGAATCAACAAAGTTGTGTTCAGGGTGGAAGTAGGGGAGAAAAGGAGGTTGAACTGTCATTATCAGATTTGCAATTTTTTTTTTTTGAAAGGGTCAAAAGAGATGTGGGGAGACCAGTTAGGAGGCTACTTCAGTAATCCATGCAAGGGACAATGAAAGTGAGAGGATAGGGAAGTGCAGCAAAGATGAGGAGACAAGGGATATTCCAGTGAGATTTAGGTAGATATATCTTGGGATGAATCAGACATTATGATATTGTGATTTATAATAGGAAATCATTTAATTAAACAAGAAGGCCATCAGACTGATGTCACTCTAAGGCTATGGTGACATAAGCAAATCAAAATCTAAGCTTATAAATGTTCCAAGGTTACAAAATTAAAACCACTAAGGACACTCAGTCATGAACAACCACTAGCCTTTAAGCTATCACCAATCAGTAACTTCCTTACTTTTCTTCTGCTTTTTCTCTTAAAAATACTCTCTCCAAGCTTCCACCACGTTAGTGCTCTTAACCACTTCTGGTTTGGTGCTGCCTGATTCAATCTATTTTTGCTCAAATAAATGCATAAAAATGTGAATGTTTCAATTTATCTTTTGACAGTTTTGACATCAGAAGAGGGAACTGAAGGAAAGTGCCCGCAGTCCCCAGGAGAAATGAACAACCAGGGAAGCTACTTGCTGAGCCCCTTGAATTTGCTGCACCTTTGGAGGTGCTGGGAAAGTACTTCTCTCCTACCTGTGCGGTTTTTGCATTTTGAACTTTCAGACTTTATTTTAACATTTCTTTTTCCAGACTGGGTCCAGAAACTGGCCAGAGTCAGACGGGGTTCAACTTAGAAACCAGTCTACTTCAACTGGATACAGACCAGTATGAAGCCTCAGGGGAATAAAATTTTGTGTTAAGGCTGAACAAGCAGGTTAACTTTACCAAAGATAATTTTGAATTACAGTGGCCACAGAGGAGAACTTCCAACCTAGGTAAACATCCATTCAGGAGGTGCATAGAGAAAATGGGATCTCAGCCAGCTGAAGGTGGAGGGAAATTTCCTTTCCTCCTCTACTGTTCCTGGTGCCCATGATGAGACCCACTGGAATACCCCCACTTGCTGCAGAGCCTGTAAATGGGATTCTGGAAAAACTGGCAGAAGCTAGCAAAGGGTGAGAATTCTTAGCAAACTCAGTCCTTCTAGATCTCTATCTATGTTGCCTGGTCAAGAGAAGAAGGTAAAATTTCACATTGTCCTCTCCATTCCAATCAGATTGGCAGGCAGAAAAAAATTTTTGAGAATAAGGTCTTTGACTTGTGACTTGTAAATCTGCTTTCAGGTAGCCATTGATAGCCAGTCCTTTCTCTCCCAGGGACAGCTACTACTTTCTTGTTTGCCTCACTTCGTGTCATGAGAACTTGTCTTGGCAACCATCAGGCTGTGGGCAGAAATGTGGGTGGCACCCTATTTGTGGCTAATGTCTTACTGCTGCCAGCTCTCAGGGAAATCGTCTAAGTCTTTCTTTCCTTTAGCAGTCTTGGAGAGTGGCTCTGGATTCAGGAAAACAGCATCTTTTGTACCTCTTTAGGGATGCATCTTAAGCCCATGGTGTTACTCGGTACTGCCAGAAAAACCTACAAGACATTTGAAAGGATTCTTTAAAGTAATTCTAAGGTCAAAAGTTGGATAAACTGAAAGCTAATATTCAGAGCCTGATAGGAAGAGTTTTCTGTTTGGTTTGGTTTTGCTTTTGTTCTTTTGTTTTTAAGGCCTTTTCCCCTAATCTAAAAGAAATGATGTACCCAGAAGGGAAGAAAAACATTGAAAGGCAAACAGCTCTAAATCTAGAATATAGGGAACTTTGGCTTCCATATTAGTTAAAAAGAACTTCTCCTTGACATAAAGAAGGGAGGTAAGGCAGTTGGATGGGTCAGGCTTGATATCATTCAAGCAGCAAACCGATTCTTTAAGGAATTAAAAATAACTGTACTTGTCTTAAAAATCAAGTCTTTATAAGAACCAAACTGCTGCTCTAGAGACAATTCAAAGCCCACCTATCCATTTTACCAACCCAAGTTTCCTCTGTTCGTCTCAAAAGGCTTGTAGGTATTGTAAAATTCTAAATTTATGAGCAAAAGTCCTTCTTGAAGGAAGCTGAATTATTTCCCTATGTCTTTGAAATGTAAATGTTCTACCCAGTCTTCTCTTGGAATTGAGGACCATCTCTTTGAAAAGCAAACTTCAGGGAAGTAATTCTAAATCAGAAGAGAAAAATAAAAGTGGGGGAAAGGCTATTTGGAAACCAAACAAATGAAAAATCTTAAAAATCTTCTCCAGAACATTAGTAAAAGTTTAAGCCAGCTGAGAAAATATACTTATATCATCTGACAGAAATATAATTTGGAGTCAACTATTCCATGGACTATCCATGGAGTTGCAAAGAGTCAGAAACGACTGAGAGACTTTCACTTTTCTTATACAAAACAGATGTATAATATTTTTCTACCTCTGGATAGTATTGCAAAATTAGTTTATAGAGAGCTCTATTGAACTGGCTTAATGATAAGCATGGGAATTCCCTGGTGCTCCAGTGGTTAGGACTTGGAGCTTTCATTGCTGAGGGCCCTGGTCAATCCCTGATAGAGGAACTAAGATCCCACAAGCTGCAGGCTGTAGTGCAGCATACAAAAAGAAAGACAAACATGCACATATAAATTGAGAAATTAAGTATACTCTCAGAAATATAAACACTCACTCAAATGTTTTTCAACCTCACGTGATCTAGGATAATCTTCGGTAAGTAAAAGATCGTTTAGGTTCAAACCCAGGTTTCCTGCATTGCAAGCAGATTCTTAACCATCTGAGCCACCAGGAAGCTAGATTTGTTATTTTAATTAAAATAGGCATATCTTTAGTGTTATCAGCATTGAATGTAATACTCTTACTTTAGGTTACTAAAATTTAAAAAAACAGGTTCTGTTACAGAATTTGTCAACAAGAAATATATCTTAAGATAATGGTGAGCTGTTTAATACTGTATAAAATTTTCATGAGTAATCTAAGCATAATTGTTAAGAACAAGCAAATTTAATAGATTAAAGTAAGATAAAAGTTTATAAATGAACTTTTAAAGAATAATTATGCTTTATGGTATACTTACTTTAAAATAGTTTCCAAAACCTTTTTGGTAACTTGAAATCTCAAAGTTATACTGAAATGGAGGGTTAAATGATGGATATTCATTGAATATGTAGATCACTCCAAAATAAGGTAAAGTACTGAAATATTAACTACTGAACATAGGTCTACCTGCTTTGGGGTTATTACAGAGGAACTCAAGATAATTGGATCTATTAGTAAACACACTTGTGTTCAGTGGAAAACGATGCTATGAGGGAGCATATGCTTCTAGAAATTATGAAATGTATTTATAAATTTGCCATATAAAGAATGTGTTTGTTGTTGGGGTAAAAGACAGTTCATAATTGCTTCCTTCTTATTTTTCACTATAAATTAAGGTTCCTAAGGATTAAGAATTCTAATTAATGTGTAATTAAAACCACTAAAATAATAAGGAAAACAACTCTGCACAAGGAAAGTAAGATGTGTTTTTGGCTAAGAAAAGGTTATGAGGTATGGAGATGCACTTTTGTTAAGAGAAATGAAAGCAATTTTGTTCTAAAGTAAAGCTGACTACTTCAGAATGGGAAAAAAGAGAAAAAAGGACAAAGAACTAAACTAAATGGATATAGAAAGTTGGAAAGAGAGAAAAAGAGATAAAAGTTTACCTTGGGTAGTAAAGCTAGCTAAAATTGAATTGTTACCTGTCAAATCTCAATGCGAATCAGCCATAGGTATCTCCCCTCCCTCTTAAATCTCCCTCCCATCTCCCTCCCCATCCCACCCCTTTAGGTTGATACAGAAAACAAAAAATTCTGTAAAGCAATTGTCTTTCAATTAAAAAATAAATAAATTCTTTTAAAATTGAATTGTTATTATAAGGATATTTAATTTTTTTAATACTTTATTCTACATTACAATACTGTATTTGTTTTGCCATACATTGACATGAATCAGCCACAGGTGTCCACGATCTCCCAATGCCAAAGCCCCTCCCACCTCCCACCCCACATCCTCTCCCTGAATCATCCCGTGCACCAGCCCCATGCATCCTGCATCCTGTATTGAACATAGACTGATGCTTCGTTCTTACAAGAAAGTATACATGTTTCAATGCCATTCTCCCAAATCATCCCCCTCCTCCCTCTCCCTCAGAGTCCAAAAGTCCGTTCTATACCTCTGAGTCTCTTTTGTTGTCTCACATAGAGGGTCATCATTACTATCCTTCTAAATTCCATATATATGTGTCAGTATACTGTATTGGTGTTTTTCTTTCTGGCTTACTTCACTCTGTATAATCAGATCCATCTCATTAGAACTGAGTCAAATTTATTCTTTTTAAGGGCTGAGTAGTACTCCATTGTGTATATGTACCACAGCGTTCTTATCCATTCATCTGCTGATGGACATCTAGGTTGCTTCCATGTCCTGGCTATTATAAACAGTGCTGCAATGAACTGCCTTATGATCCAGCAATCCCACTGCTGGGAATACACACCGAGGAAACCAGAATTGAAAGAGACACATGTACCCCAATGTTCAAGGATATTTAAAATAAACTTTATTATAGTAATATGCTTATGTAAAACTAAAACTTAATTCTCCTTTTATCTGCTAAAATGACAAAGTTTTCTTCTCTTGATAATAAGAGATTCTGATTTTTCTTTACCTTTTAAGTAATCTACCTAGAGCAAGATTTTGTGTTTTATTAAAATAATTTCCTGTGATTTATATTGTCTTTATCAGGTTTTTAAATACCTAAAAAAAAACTGAGTCATCTCAATATTAAAAGAGCTAAGTTTTGTTCACAACTGTGTAAACTTCTGTGTTTGCCTTTAAAATCTTTGTCAGTTTGGAGAAGTAGATAATTAAATATATTGTTTCATAATGATCTGTGATCCTATTCAGCCAAAACCTTTTGATATTTTTGCAAACTTCAAATTCTAAATGAAGTCTTTTGACCTGGGAGTAATTTCCCCTGGAAAATTTCCAAAGACTTGTTCTCTCTCCTTTTAAAAAGAGATATTGAACTAGTTAAGCTTATTTTACATGTTATAATACATGGGAAGCATTGTCAAATAAGCAATAATAATTACATTAGATTTGTAAGAATATATGATATCAATATAAGTGTCCTAGAAATTTGGTATGTCCTAGTATGTGACCCTATGGACTGTAGCCTGCCAGGCTCCTCTGTCCATGGGATTCTCCAGGCAAGAATACTGGAATGGCTCACCATGCCCTCTGCCAGGGGATCTTTCCAACCAGGGATTGAACCCCATGTCTCTTTCATCTCTTGCACTGACAGGTGGATCCCACTAGCACCACCTGAGAAGTCCCAGGATAATGTTATCACTTGTAGTTCTAGTGTTTATCTTAAAATGTTGTATGTCAAAGAAACAGCCAAGTTTTCTTGTCAATAGCATTATAATGAACTGTCATGAGATATTTCAGTTCAGTTCAGTCACTCAGTCGTGTCCGACTCTTTGTGACCCCATGAATCACAGCACGCCAGGCCTCCCTGTCCATCACCAACTCCTGGAGTTCACTCAGACTCACATCCATCGAGTAAGTGATGCCATCCAGCCATCTCATCCTCTGTCATCCCCTTCTCCTTGCCCCCAATCCCTCCCAGCATCAGAGTCTTTTCCAGTGAGTCAACTCTTCACATGAGGTAGCCAAAGTACTGGAGTTTCAGCTTTAGCATCTTTCCTTCCAAAGAAATCCCAGGGCTGATCTCCTTCAGAATGGACTGATTGGATCTCCTTGCAGTCCAAGGGACTCTCAAGAGTCTTCTCCAATACCACAGTTCAAAAGCATCAATTCTTCAGCGCTCAGCCTTCTTCACAGTCCAACTCTCATATCCATACAGACCACAGGAAAAACCATAGCCTTGACTAGACGGACCTTAGTCGGCAAATAATGTCTCTGCTTTTATATTTAACCATGGCCATTTTTAAGTCTTTTATCATTTACATTGTTTTACTCTGAAGCTTTTGCAGAAATACTACTGCAAAAGTACTTCATCTTCAAGCAGAATCATGGAAGGGACTCTAAGAGATAGAGGTTTCTGTTAACTTTCAAATCATACCACTGAACTGAGTAAGACTTTGCAGAATTCTAATGGAGAAACTCATGGCTTCATAAAACTGGTGACAAAAGAACAAGGTCAACAAGAATTAATTACATGGGGCTAAATGAACTGATGAGGATAATTATACTTTTTAAGATCTTTGTTTGAAACACTGTGGTTTTTTGTTTTGTTTTCCCACATTTTAGGGAAACTTTTTCTCTTTTATGCTATTCAGCAAATTGGTAAAAACACATTTTTGTCAAAAAGATGAAATATTTATCTTTTTCTCCCTATCTGATCCCTCTATAATTCAGAAACTCTATTCTTATTTTCATGGCAATACAGTTCAATAAGAACCTGTTCTCCTTGTAACAGGACACAACTGGAAACACTGGTTATATTACAAAGGCTTTAACTAGAATGTAATATTTGAGAATGTGAATAAATCAGATATGGCCATACAGTTTTAAGGAACTAAAGTTGACTTTATGGACTCAATAAAAGCCTCCTGGGAAAACTGCCCTAGTACTTTGCTTACAGAATACCAGCAGCTTTACCAGATGAGTAAGGAAGGTCACTTTCATGGCATGCCCAGGTACCTCAAGATATTTTGCATACTTCCAGAAGGGAGAATTCACTCAAATCTATAGGTAATACAGGCAATCAGTTCAGTTCAGTTCAGTTCAGTTCAGTCATTCAGTTGTGTCCAACTCTTTGCGACCCCATGGACTACAGCACACCAGGCTTCCCTGTTCACCAATTCCCAGAGCTTACTCAACCTCATGTCCATCGAGCCACTGATGCCATTCAACCATCTCATCTTCTGTCATCCCCTTCTCCTCCTACCTTCAATCTTTCCCAGCATCAGGGTCTTTTCAAATGAGTCAGTTCTTCGCATCAGGTGGCCAAAGGATCGGAATTTCAGCTTCAGCATCAGTCCTTCCAATGAATACTCAGGACTGATTTCCTTTAGGATTGACTGGTTGGATCTTCTTACAGTCCAAAGGACTCTCAAGAGTCTTCTCCAACACCACAGTTCAAAAGCATTAACCCTTCGGTGCTCAGGTTTTTTTATAGTCCAACTCTCACATCCATACATGACTACTGGAAAAACCATAGCTTTGAGCAGAATGGACTTTAGTTGGCAAAGTAATATCTCTGCTTTTTAATAGGCTGTCTAGGTTGGTCAAAGCTTTTCTTCCAAAGACTAAGCGTTTTTAATTCATGGCTGCAGTCACCATCTGCAGTGATTTTGGAGCTCAAAAATAAAGTCTGTCACTGTTTCCATTATTTCCCCATCTATTTGCCATGAAGTGATGGGACCAGATGCCATGATCTTAATTTTCTGAATGTTGAGTTTTAAGCCAACTTTTTCACTCTCCTCTTTCACTTTCATCAAGAGGCTCTTTAGTTCTTCGTCACTTTCTGCCATAAGTTGGTGTCATCTGTATATCTGAGGTTACTGATATTTCTCCCAGCAATCTTGATTTCAGCTTGTGCTTCATCCAGTCCAGTATTTCTCATGATGTACTCAGCATATAAGTTAAATAAGCAGGGTGACGATATACAGTCTTGACGTACTCCTTTCCCGATTTGGAACCAGTCTGTTGTTCCATATCCAGTTCTAACTGTTGCTTATAGGCAATGATTGATGGTAAATCCTTGGCTTGTCTTCTTGGCCTGGAGATGCTTTTAAAAGTCCAATCTAAGATTCCTTGTGAAAAGTTCCAGCAGAGTGTATATGGTCAATGACCATTCCTACTTCTCTTATATAAATAATCAGGTCAAGTTTAATGAGACTAAACTTACTCTGCAAACAAATTAGTCTTACTATTATGACTATCTTTGATAGAAATGAAGGTGGTCCCTAGAGAAGGAAATGGAAACCTACTCTAGTATTCTTGCCTGGGAAATCCCAGGGACAGAGGAGCCTGGTGGGCTACAATACATGGGGTTGCAAAGAATCTTAACTATTGAGCAAGCTTGGAATCTAGAAAGATGGTATTGATGAACCTATTTGCAGGGAAGCATTGAAGATGCAGACATACAGAACAGACATAGGAAACAGCGGGGGAAGGAGACAGCAAGACAAACTGAGAGAGTAGCATTGAAACATATATATTACCATAGGTAAAATTAGATAGCATGTGGAAATTTTCTTTATGATGCAGGGAGTTCAGATCAGATGCTCTGTGACAACCTAGAGGGGTGGAGTGGGATGGGAAGTGGGAGGGAGGTTCAGGAGGGAAGAGATATTTTTATACCTATGGCTGAAACCAACAAAATATTGTAAAGCAATTATCCTCCAAAAATTAAAAATAAATAAATTTAAATTAAATTTAAACAAAACACAAAAGATGATAGAAGAATGTAATGATGACCCTATATGTGAGACAACAAGAGACACAGAGGTATAGAGTGGACTTTTGGACTCTGAGGGAGAGGGAAAGGGTGGGATGGTATGGGAGAACGGCAATGAAACATGTATATTTTCCTGTAAGAAACGAAATGCTAATCTGTGTTCAGTGTAGGATGCAGGAGGCATGGGGCTGATGCACAGGATGATTCAAGTAGAGGATGGGGGGTGGGAGGTGGGAGGGGGATTCGGCATTGGGAGATTGTGTTCACCTATGGCTGATTCGTGTCAATGTATGGCAAAACAAATACAGTATTGTAATTTAAAAAATAAATAAATTTAATTTAAAAAAAAAGAAATGAAGATGATTACAGAAGGAAAAACTGTATTTCAGCAAAAATTAAAACACAATCTTGTGGATATCATATTCTAGCTCTTCTTATTGTCTTTGAGGTGTTGTTATTTATCTATAAACCAAACTGGATCTTGAATTCTACTTTTCTCAAATATCTGTCTATTGGCACTCTCCCAAAAGTTACTGTAGTCTCCCTGGTATACTATGTTCTCTCAAGACTGTATATTGTTACCCTGCCTATTTAACTTCTATGCAGAGTATATCATGTGAAATTCTGAGCTGGATAAAGCACAAGCTGGAATCAAGATTGCCAGGAGAAATATCAACAACCTCAGATATGAAGATGACACCACCCCAATGGCAGAAAGTGAAAAGGAATAAAGAGCCTCTTGATGAAAGTAACTCAACATTCAAAAACTAAGATTATGGCTTCCAGTCCCATCATTTCATGGCAAATAGATGGGAAGCAATGGAATCAGTGACAGACTTTATTTTCTTGGGCTCCAAAATCACTGTGGATGGTGATTGCAGCCATGAAATTAAAAGACGCTTGCTCTTGGAAGAAAAGCTATGACACACCTAGACAGCATATTACAAAGCAAAGATATCACTCTGCCGACAAAGGTCCATATAGTCAAAGCTATGGTTTTCCAGTAGTCTTGTATGGATGTGAGAGTTGGACCATAAAGAAGGCTGAACACCAAGAACTGATGCTTTTGAACTGTGGTGCTGGAGAAGACTCTTGAGAATCCTTTGGACTGCAAGGAGATCAAACCAGGCAATCCTAAAGGAAATCAGTCTTGACTATTCATTGGAAGAACTGATGCTGAAGCTGAAACTCCAATATTTTGGCCACCTGATACCAAGAGCTAACTCATCAGAAAAGACTCTGATGCTGGGAAAGACTGAAGACAAAAGGAGAAGGGCAGCAGAGGATGAGATGGTTGGATAGTGGAACTGACTCAGTGGACATGAATTTGAGCAAACTCTGGAAGCTAGTGAAGGACAGGGGAGCCTGGAGTGCTACAGTCCATGGGGTCACAGGGAGTTGGACACATCTGAGCGACTGAACAGCAACAAGCCAGCAAAGTACTACTATCAGATGGTCTCACTGCACTTGGAAAAACAGAAACAGGATGGGCAATGAGATGAATAACAAAAACCATTCTCCATGGATCTGACATAATAACCTTAGTTTCACAATTAGACAAGAACAACTTAACTCTGATAGTGACTGACAGTAGAATTAATATCAATTTTGTGATCTCTTATGTGTGAGAAGATGACAAAAAAGGGGGAAATGGTTAAACTAATTTCACAGGGAGGCCACTGGACGGATTTGGTACTAATGCTATGTTGACTATAAAAATCTCTCCCCAAGAGGATGAGATGAATGGAAAGAATAGCATGACATATATACTAACATCTGTAAAATAGATAGCCAATGCAAATTTGCTGTATGACTCAGGAATTCAAACTGGAGCTGTGTAATAACCTAGAGGGGTGGGAAGTGGGAGGGAGAGTCAAGAAAGAGGGGCATATGTACACCTATGGTTCATTCATCTTGATGTATAAGAAAAACCAAATCAATTTTGTAAAACAATCATCAATCAATTAAATAAATATAATTATTTTAAAAAGAAACCTCTCCCCAAGCTCCTGCTGTTAGAGTATTCCTAAACAGTTTTGGTTTGGTACTGCCCAAATCAAGCTTTGTTTACATAAACTCTTAAAATATTTAATATGCTCAGTTTAGCTTTTAAAATATATATATACTTGGTCTTTGACCCCCTTTCCTGGCACATAACTCCTAAACTCCTTGGAATTTCTTAAGTCATAAAAGTAATAACAGTGTTTTCGTTATGCTAATGAAGTGACTTTTGCACTGCACCTAAGAATGGGGACTAGGTGCCCAGAAGACCAACGATATGATTAGAGGATTAGAACTTTCAGCCTCACTCCAGGCCTCTGAGGAGGAAAGAAGAGCTGAAAGTTGAATCAGTTGCCAATGGCCAATGATATAAGCAATCATGCCTGCATAATGAAGCTTTCACAAACACCCAAAAGGACAGAGTTCAGAGAGCCTGTGGGTAGCTGAACGTGTGAGTGCATGGAAACTCCTTGCCCTTTCTCCAAACCTTGCCCTATGCATCTCTTCCATATGGCTGTTTCTATGTTACATGCCTTTATACTAAAACAAGAATCTAGAAAGCAACTTCCTCTGAGTTCTGTGAGCTGCTTTAGCAAATTATTCATAATTGGACCCAAAGAATAGGTCATTGGAACCTCTATAGTTAGTCATTCAGGTACTAAGGCAACAACCTGGACTTGTGACTGGCATCTGAAATGTGTGTGGGAGGACAACCTGTGGGATCTGAACTCTGTTTTCACATAGATAGTGTCAGAACTGAGCTGAATTACAGGGCTTCCCTAGTGGGCTCAGTTGGTAAAGAATCTGCCTGCAATGCAGGAGTAAAGCCGCTCAGTCATGCCCGACTTTTTGCAACCTCATGGACTGTAGCCTACCGGACTCCTCCCTCCATGGGATTCTCTAGGCAAGAGTACTGGGGCGGGTTGCCATTTCCTTCTCCAGGGGATCTTCCAAACGCAGGGCTCGAACCCGGGTCTCCAGCATTCCAGGCAGACGCTTTAACCTCTGAGCCACCAGGGAAGCAATGCAGGAGACCTGGATTCAATCCCTGGGTCAGCAAGATCCCCTGGAGAAGAAAAGGGCAACCCACTCCAGTATTCTTGCCTAGGAAATCCCATGGACAGAGGAGCCTGGTGGGCTACAGTCCATGGGGTCACAAGAGTGGGACATGACTTAGTGACTAAACCACATAGGTCACATAGCTGGTGTCTAATGGAAGAAAAAGAAAAAAGAAAAACATTGGAACTGGATGCAGAATCAGGCAACATGAAGGGTGAAAGACAAGGAGAGGTCACCAATAAATCTGAACTTCCTGCTTTGAGAATTTGGATGGATAGGGCTTTCAAATTCACTGAACAAAGGCTCGATCACAGTCACCACACTGCACAACTTGAGGAGGCACCATCCACTTTTTAGTCAATGGCAATGATACCCTTGATGTTGTGCACAAGCAACAGCCCCATATGACATATGATCCCTAGGGAGACAATTAGTTTCCCTAACCTGGGTCTGACTTCTTCCTATCTTCCATTTTCCCCTGGTATACTTGAGGCTGTGATCAGTGACCAACACGCCAAAGCCCAGTGCAATCAAATGTTTCATGTTTAGCTGTTCAAGTCAGATTCCACCAAAAGCACATCATAAACCTGAGCCTTCAGAAAAATCTTGGGCAAAAAGAAAGTAAGAAGAAAAGATCCGTGTGCACCTGACTCACGTTAGGTATGTTTCAGGGTCATTCACTCTCTCCCCACTCATCACTGTTATCAGTGCAATGCTAATGTAGCCCAGCACATATGGCCTTCTGGTCACATGGTCTGCTGACGGCAAGAGTCTTGCATGCTGCTTCTTCAGGACTTCTGTAGCAGGAAGTCATGTTCCATAGAGTCTGATCAGAGGTCCAAGACTGACTCACCCTTTGCAGTTTAAGAAGGCTGGAGCACGAGACAAAGACCTCTCCAGGCCTCCTCTGGTAACATCCAGGCAGCCCATATGAAGCTGTAGCCCTTAAATAATGATCTGGACACAGCTCCTCCTGGGGTTCCAGTTGTCTAAAGCAGACAGGGACCCATTCCACCCATAAGTGGCAGCAGGCAGTGGTGTTCACACTTCAGAATGTCACATAAATCAGGCAACACTGGGTGGAATCTAGGGACCCTCGCTGGCCATTCTGTGGACAGGCAAACTACAGCCCCAGCCCAAAGCATGACCCACTGGCAGATCAACCTCTGTGAAGCAGGGAAACCTAAAGAGCCAAACCCTGGGTTGATAAAGATGAAGTCTTCCTGAACCCAAACATGATCATGTAGGTTAAGCAGTAGTTTATAGGAGTCATCCTGATATCTGGTTGGAAAGGCCTGCATTGGAATCCTGCTATGCCTATCGCTAGCTTGGATGAGATTCTCAAGCTTTCTTTCCCTCAGTGTTCTCATCTATGAGATGAGGATGATAATAATTGTTTTTATCATAGAAGGCAATGTGAGGATGGAAAGCATGAGACATATGGAGCACTTAACTTAGGTCGGTGCCTGCCATGGTAAGTACCTAATAATGTTTAGTATCATTACTCTGTTAGAACAGGAGTCTGACACTTACTGCTCTCAGGCCATCAAGAGCACTGACAGGTTGCAGTCCCTGCCTGCTTAAGCTCCACAGTTTGTGAAGTAAGATACCAACAGCATTTGTCACAAAAGGCTTATGGTGAGGAATAAGACTCTCAAATCCTGCCTTATTGGCAGGCTATAGTTTTAACATTTCAATGGCCTAAACATTTTCATTCCTCCAATATACTGTCTACTTGGACAGCTGTGTGGGGTCAAGAAGTTTTCCACCTCTGTGGGCCTCAGCTTACTTTGAATATAAACCAAAAATTCTCTGAGGTCCCTTCCAGCAATAACATTCTGAGCCTGTGATCCCAGGCCTGCATAAAACTGGCCAGGGTACCTTTACACTTGTGTGTGAAGTTCCTTTTTTTCCCACTGACGCTCTTAGCTCATTTCTGATAATCAATGTTTCAATAATAAAGTCAGAATAATCCTCCAAATTTACAAATGTGATATCAGAAGAAAAGGAAAAATACCTCTGAATGGTAAAATACTTCCCAATGGGTATTTCTAACACATCACAATTTGTCTTATAACTAGGTAACAGTCACTATAACCCGACCCACCTCACTGAGAAATCAAGAGGTTATAAAGCATATTTTATAAATAAAAATATGTAGACATTGTACCAAGGACTGATCTATAGCTCTGCAGGGTCCTACAACAAAGAATTACAGTATTCCAGGTGGCAGAGAACTTTAAAATCCATCTAGTCTGACCATCTATCTGATACAGTATCCCTGCCAGCACCATCTACTCTGTGTTTAAACACCTTCAGTGATGAGAAACTCAATCTTTAGTATTAGTTTTTCTCATCTGTCCAACAAGGGACCAGCCCCACAGCTAGGTGCTGGTAATACAGGAAGAATCCCTTATAGTCTGGATGGAAATACAGATGAATAAATGAATACAGTGAGATATTATATTGAGCTTAATTAATCTCTGTGGTTTCCTTTTCCAATGGTGTTATTTCCTCGAATAATACCATTGCCCAAGTCAGTTAAAGATTTTTACACATCCTTGATGAAAATGAGGAGTATCAGAGCAGAAATGCTAACAGAAAGATCTGGTCAAAACTTAATTTGGGGATATTCAGTGTAGGTTCACAGAAGAATAGTATAGTTCACAGAAGAATAGTAGGTTCATAGAAGAATAGTATAAAAGCCAAATAATTTTGATTCATACAGTCTAGACTCTGCCAAGAGAAGAAAAGCCTCTTGAAATTAAGAGCTATTTCCCAAGACAGCATAGTGGACATCAGTGGTTCTCAAACTTTTATGCACATCAGGATCACCTGGAGGGCCTATGAAAACACAGGTTGCTGGTTCAGTTCAGCTCAGCTCAGTCGCTCAGTCATGTCCAACTCTGTGACCCCATGAATTGCAGCACGCCAGGCCTCCCTGTTCATCACCAGCTCCCAGAGTTCACTCAGACTCACGTCCATCAAGTCAGTGATCCCATCCAGCCATCTCATCCTCTGTCGCCCCCTTCTCCTCCTGCCCCCAACCCCTCCCAGCATCAGAGTCTTTTCCAATGAGTCAACTCTTCGCATGAGGTGGCCAAAGTACCAGAGTTTCAGCTTTAGCATCATTCCTTCCGAAGAACACCTAGGACTGATCTCCTTTAGAATGGACTGGTTGGATCTCCTTGCACTCCAAGGGACTCTCAAGAGTCTTCTCCAAGACCACAGTTCAAAAACATCAATTCTTCGGTGCTCAGATTGCTGGTGGAAGAAGTGAAGTTGCTCAGTCGTGTCCAACTCTTTGCGACCCGTGGACTCTAGCCCACCTAGCTCCTCCGTCCATGGGATTCTCCAGGCAAGAATACTGGAGTGGGTGCCATTTCCTTCTCCAGGGGATCTTCCCGACCCAGGGATCGAACCCAGGTCTCCCACATTGCAGGCAGACTCTTTAACCTCTGCACCACCCACAATTTCTAGTTCAATAGGTCTGAGTATTGACACTATTAAAAACTTACAGAGTAGGTGATGCTGTTGCTACTGATCCAGGGACCACACTTCGGAAACCATTAGAGTTGTCTTTAGAAATTTGACAGTGGATTAGAAAGAGATCCCAGTCTAAGGACTGAGAGACACTATATTATCTCCACCTGGACTGGGAAACAAGCTAGAGACGAAGTAGAAGGCTACACTTGGGAAAGGGTGGCAGTTGCTGAGAAGAGGGATTGGACTCAGGATAATTTGGAAAAAGTGGAGTCAATATTGAGAAACTTTTCATTATTACCCATCAAAAGCATCAGGGGAGCCAGGAGGGAGCTAAGCTCGTGCATACAAATCACCTATTAGCATTTCAGCAAGCTGCTGCATGTCACTCATGGGAAGGATAGCGTTAGCTGCTTTTCCCACCGCTGTACGGTTAGTAGCCACTCCTGACTGCTATGTGCAGGTCACCATAAGATGTTCTAGAAGAAAGGGCCATTCCATGGGTGATCTGTATTAGTTTCTTGGGGCTACCATAACAAATCACTGCAAATGCAGTGGCTTAAAACAACAAAAATTTATTCTTACACTTTGTAGTTAAGGTATCAGAAGGCCAATGCTCCCCCTAAAGACTCTTGGGAAAGAAACTTCCTTACCTTTTTCAGCCTCTAGAGGTCTGAGGCATTCCTTAGCTAGTGGGAACATAACCCTGACCTCTGCCTCCATATTCACATGGCCTTCTTCTGTGTGTGTGTCTCTCTGCGTCCTCTGCTCTTCTTACAAGAACACCACCAGTCATTGGAATTGCTAAGTCGCTTCAGTCGTGTCCGACTCTGTATGACCCCATAGACAGTAGCCCACCAGGCTTCCCCGTCCCTGGTATTCTCCAGGCAAGAACACTGGAATGGGTTGCCATTTCTTTCTCCAATGCATGAAAGTGAAAAGTGAAAGTGAAGTCGCCCATTCGTGTCCAACTCCTAGCGACCCCATGGACTGCAGCCCACCAGGCTCCCCCGTCCCTGGGATTCTCCTGGCAAGAACACTGGAGTGGGTTGCCATTTCCTTCTGCAATGCATGAAAGTGAAAAGTGAAAGTGAAGTCGCTCAGTCGTGTCCAACTCCTAGCGAACCCATGGACTGCAGCCTACCAGGCTCCTCCGTCCATGGCATTTTCCAGGCAAGAGTACTGGAGTGGGTTGCCATTGCCTTCTCCGGATTTAGGGCCCATCTAGTATGAGAACTTCCCAGGTGGCTCAGTGGTAAAGAATTCACTTGCCAAGCAGGAGACATGAGTTTGATCCTTGGATTAGGAGATCCCCTGGAGAAGGGCATGGCAACCCATTCCAGTATTCTTGCCTGGAGAAGCCCATGGACGGAGGAGCCTAGTGGGCTACAGTCCATGGGGTCACTAAGAATCAAACATGACTGAAGTGACTAAACAACAATAATAACAAATCCAGTATGATTTCATCTCAACTAATTATACCAATAAAGACTCTATTTCCAAATAAGGTCACATTCTAAGTTGTACATTTTTGAGTGATACTATTCAATCCACTATACCATTCAAACTACCCATTACTGAACTCCATTCTCCCTTTTCAACAGATCAGAACATTCACTAGCCCCTTGAAATAGTTTGAAATAGAAGGTGCCTTGACATCCAGAGACATGACTGAGTGGCAGGAAAACCCCCTGAGCCTGCACTTGAGTGGGCGTGGTGGGTGGTAAGTCCCACCTATTACATAATTATGATAGAACATAATGGGTTATGATGAGGAAATGTGGGATGCCATAGGAATATAAAAGGCAGACACCAAACACAGATTTGTGTTTAACAACATTTCACAAAGTTTGAAATGTCTAAGGTAAGACCTGAAAGACAAGCAGAAAATGGTCCAATGAAGATCTGGTGGGAAGAGAGACACTGAGGAAGAGTGTTCTAGACGTGAACAATGGCTCAGAAGTGACAGAAATATGATTCATTACAGGAGCACAAAGATATTCAAAGTGGCTGAGCTGTAAAGTGGTGCAAGGGCCTGGGAGGAGAGCATCTGGGACTAAAGTCTGAGCCCCTATCTTTTATCTCTTAAAGCCACACAGAAAAATTCTAACCATTCTTCAACTTTGGAGTCCTTATGCATTTAAAGACAGGTATATTGTTATCCCTAAATTTTATCTTTTCCCCATTAACTATACTTAATTCCTCTAAACATTTTTCATATACTTTGGAATCTCATCTCATCACTAACTATTCTGGCTGAAGTCCTCCAAATCCACTCCAGCTTGCCTATATCTCTTTACATAAAACCCTGAAATGGAAGAAAATACTCCAACCCAATACCATAGGATCAACACTTTGACCTTAATGATCAATGTTTACTGACTATACCTTTCTTTCCTAGACCTAGGCATCAAGTTGGAGCAGGTTTTTGAGATAGAGGCTGCTATTTAGTTCAGTTCAGTCACTCAGTCATGTCTGACTCTGCAATCCTATGCACTGCAGCCTTCACAGAGTTTACAGTCTAATGAAGAAGATACTAAATAATTACATGCATACAGGGAGCTATTCAATTCAGTTCAGTTGTTCAGTTGTGTCCTACTCTTTGCGACCCCATGTACCACAGCATGCCAGGCCTCCCTGTCCATCACCAGCTCCCAGAGTTTAATCAAACTCAAGTCCATCGAGTCATCCAACCATCTCATCTTCTGTTGTCCCCTTTTCCTCCTGCCCCCAATCCCTCCCAGCATCAGGGTCTTTTCAAATGAGTCAGTTCTTCATGTCAGGTGACCGAAGTATTGGAGTTTCAGCTTCAGCATCAGTCCTTCAATGAATATTCAGGACTGATTTCCCTTAGGATTGGCTGGTTGAATATCCTTGCAGTCCAAGTGACTCTCAAGAGTCTTCTCCAACATCACAGTTCAAAAGCATCAATTCTTATTAGTTCAACTCTCACATCCGTACATGACTACTGGAAAAACCATAGCTTTGACTAGAAAGACCTTTGTTGGCAAGGTAATGTCTCTGCTTTGTAATATGCTGTTTAGGATGGACACAGCTTTTCTTCCAAGAACCAAGTGTCTTTTAATTTCATGGCTGCAGTCACCATCTGCAGTGATTTTGATGCTCAGAGACTGCTAACTGAGCCTCAATATTCACTATTACTCTTCTTCTTAGTGATAATAAAACCACCCACACCCCAGTTTTAGCTGAGTACATGGCTGTCTAGCTGAAGACTCACATCCCTGCCTTCCTTGTAGCTAAGTCCAGTCACGTGATTATGTTCTGGTCCATAAACTAATTTTTAACAAACCATTTACTCTTGTCTTCCTTCTTCCCCTGACCTAGTCGCTGAGAACAGGGATAACTATAGCAGCCTTGTGCCCAGAGATGGAAGCACCATATTGAAGACAGCAGGGCAGACCAGCCCCCTGGGTCTCTGGATGATTTCCTGAGGTAGAAAGCAGTCTACCCACCCTAGACAGCCCACCCACCTCTGGCTCTGGTAGAAAGAAACTTCTATAATCTTTTGAGTCACTGTAACTAATGCAAGAGCCATCCTCATGTGGTCCATATTGATGCAGATTGCATTCAGTGTAAATGCAGATTTAGGCATTCATCTACCCATTCATCCATACAGTAAAGGCATTGAATGTCTATTAGGTATTAGACACTATGTATTCTGAACCTTCGGAGAAGGCAATGGCACCCCACTCCAATACTCTTGCCTGGAAAATCTCATAGACGGAGGAACTGGTAGGCTGCAGTCCACGGGGTTGCTAAAAGTCAGACACTACTGAGCGACTTCCCTTTCACTTTTCACTTTCATGCACTGGAGAAGGAAATGACAGCCCACTCCAGTGTTCTTGCCTGGAGAATCCCAGGGACAGGGGAGCCTGGTGGGCTGCTGTCTATGGGGGTCACACAGAGTCGGACACAATGGAAGCAACTTAGCAGCAGCAGCATTCTGAACCTTATACATGGTGGTATCAATTTTCCCGGGATGGGCAGGAACTCTCTGGTCTATGTTAGTTTTTCAACTCCTCGTTAACCTTTATAACATTGTCTACTCTGTGACAGATGCCTTATCTGGGATATCCCCTTCAATTCTCATAACAACTTTAAGAGAAAGATAATTGTTATTCTCATTTTGTATGTTTAAAAACTAAGATTTTTCTTAAAAATTGACTTTAATTTCCTAAAGAATGAGCAAATAATATCTTAAGAGACTGGGAGAGATTTCTAACATTTTCTAAGTAGTAAAGAGTGACAGAACAATATCTTTATCAAAGACCTTTCAACACTGCTCTGATCTATCTTCTCAAATTCAGTCTATTGAACAACAGCCCTCTGCTCTGTGGGGAAAAAACATGGTTTGCTAGTTGAATAAGCTTGAGAAATATTACACAGTAAGGAGATTCATACTGTGCATTTAAACATTAAAGTCCCTGACAAAGACCTGTAGAAAAGAGACCTGTTTGAGTTGATTTAACACAATGTTTCCCAAATGAACCTGGCTATGAGACTCTGTTTTCAAGTCATGCTATTAACTTCCCTCAGAACTTTGAGGAAGAGGTGCTCTAGCCATACCTGCAATGCAATGAGATAGGAAGTTTCTTGTTTCCTGTGTTTTGATTCCCCATCACTGCCGAGTGTTACACCTGATTGATGATATCCTTCCAAGAAAAATTATATTCTTTTAAAGTTCAAGTAATGCTTTACAAAAAGTGGAATTTCAGGTAACATCAAAGAGAAAACCATTTCTCTTTGAGAATTTCTTGGATTCCTCAAATTTTACCTGGAATACTGCCACCATATCTGTTCTGCTGACCTTCTAAGGAAAGAGAAGGACAAGATTTACTGTTAGGGGATTAAGCACTTAGAAACAACAGTGACTTCTTCATGAGGCAGGCAATATGCTACTGTAATAATTCAGGGGGTTTGAACTTGAATTTCAAGACCATTACAGCTAGTGTGACTCAGCATTGTGATATAGCTCAGTCAAATTGGGGAAATGGGAATTGATTCTTTACAGGTGAAGAAATTGAGTCAGGGGACAAGGAAAGGTCATCTGTATTAGGGAAACTCCCAAGCAGGCTGTAAATCTTCTGTTTCTAAAGGAGCCTTCTGGATATAGTAGTCAGTCTTTATACAAATTTTAAAAAAGAAAGCATAGAACCAGCTCAAAACAAGTAACTGTAAAAACAAGTTTCAGGGTATGCAGATGGGCAGAAAAATTGGCGTTGTCAAGGAGCTGATGGCTGGAGAGGCTGGAAAGCTGGTGAGTGCCCTCTGCCCTCTCCACCCTTCCGGAAATGAAAATTATTGCAGCACAAATGCATGCTCATTAAACAGAGGCCTAATGAAGGGCAGACTTTTTTGGTCCTGTCTGCAATGCCAGGGACCTTGCTCCAGTGTTGTCATGGGGAAGTTATTGTCATCCTCCTAGCAACAGGTTACCTAGGTGAATACCAAACAGCCTCACCTGGCCCAGCAAAAAGTGGGCCCAGGCTGTTCGCCGTCCCCAGGCTGCTTTGCCTGCCCTCTCCTTTCACTTTCTCACTCCCTCAGCCACACCACTGCCTTTAAGAGATGCAGCATTCATTCTTGTGCACACAGACACTATAGAGCTTTATCTGCATGAGAGGTGGGGTGGGCCAGTATTCATGGCCCTTTTCTACTTCTGACTTTCAAAGTTTCAAAGTGTGACTATGGGCACATTTGACATGTGACCTGGGCAGTCATGCCCATTCCCATCAACCTACAACTAAAATGAGAAGGGCTCTCCAGAAGAAACACCTCTTTCCACCTATTTTTACTGAATGCCCCAGTGCCATAATTAAAACAAATTACAAACATGAGAAATACCTTCAGTGATCAAAGTCTATACCACAAAGTGAAATGAAGCTCTAAGTAAATTAAGCTGTGAATTTGATCAATTAGCTATGTATAGATAAATGAAACCATTCAGTTCCAGCAAATTCTCAATCACTCATAAGGTTGCCAGATTTACTAAACAAATATTTAGCAACACTACTCAGCAAAGGATTTTTGCTCAAATTGTAGTGTCATCTCAATTCCATGTTCTTCCTGTGTTGACAAGGCTTTCAGGTGTGGAAAACAGGCAGAATGTGATGATTCCAAGGTCTATCCCCACCTCACTAGCCCTGAGAAAGGCACTGACCTAGTTTCCATCTAGCATCTCTCCCGCAGGGTCCTAGATAACCCAGGGCTAAATGGTGAGCATTTTCAGCATTGCTTAAGGTTCTGTTTAGACCTATCTATCCTAGAAGGATCCAAGAGGTCCTTCGCTGGATCCCTTGTCCTTTACTAAAGTGCCCTAATCTCCCTTCCACCGGTGAACCAGGTTTAGGAGGATAAGGTTAGTGGGCTGAGCAATCCTTCCCTCATCCTATCTTTGGTGTCTGTATCTACTTCCAAGAAATTCAGGTAGGCAACACAGTACTGTGTTCATCTAATGTAAAAACTTACTGACTGGAAGAAATTCCCTTGGTGACAAGGAGATGTAGAAGAAAGAGCAGTGATTTATTTATAAGTCAGAAGACCTGAGTCTGAAAGCAATGGACTATATGATCTTGAGCAAGTCACTTCACCTTGCTGGGCCTCCATTTCCACATCTATTCATTATCTGTAGGCCACGCACGCTGTTAAAGTGGGATCACAAAAGCAGCAGAAACAATATTTCTCTGGCTCTAACTCATTGTAAAATCCTCTCCCTGGCCTCATTTTAGGAGTTTCTAAACAGTTTCTTGTGCGCTTTCAAAATAAGTCCTCTCCACTGCAACATTATGTCATTTAATCTCACAAAACCCTGAGACAAGTAACACCCCACTTGAAAGATAAAGAAATTAGGACTCAAAGAGATGAAAATACTTGCCTCAAACCACACAGCTAATGTGTTGCTAAGCAGGAGCTAGAACACAGATCTGACTTTGGAAGACTTTGCTCTTCTGGAATATCTAACTGGTACAGTTGGAAACAAAATTCATTGATTTTTAAAAATATTTTTATTTTTTTAATTACAATACTGTATTTGTTTTGCCATACATTGACACGAATCAGCCATAGGTGAACACAATCTGCCAAAGCAAAACTTGTATTTCTCCTAGCATGACTTCTTTTCATAGTAGTCAGGACACTTGATTCTAACCTTCTCCTAACTAGCCAAGTGACCCTGAATAAGTTACATCCTCTGAGATTCTGTTACCTCTATGTATTGGAAGTGTTGGACTTAGATCAGTTTCTCCCAGAAGCTTAGCTTGTTAAAATACAGCTTTCCAGGTCTTTCTCCTGACAAACTGAATGGGGCTTTCTGAGTTTAAGCACAGAAATACTTATTTTAACAAGCTCCCTGAGCTATTCTTATTCAGGATAAGAATTGGACTGGAATCGGGAATCATCATACTAGACAATCTATGAGCTATCTTTCCTATCTACCAGTCAATTATGTGGTAAGTTCACAAGCTCGTAGTCAAGGGGTAGCCACCACTGGACTTCAGACATGTCTGGATGATGTGCATAAGACACTGGAGATGGTGAGCCACCAGGGATTGGTCTGCATGAGGTTTGGACCAGACCCAAGGAAAAGAGAAACGGGGAGAAGCAGTATGAGTATTAGAGATTGGTCCTTGCACCCAGCCCAAAGGAGTAGGGTCTGAACTCTAGAGAAAATAGCTGCAAACAGAAAGGGCTGGCTTCACATTATGTCATCTCAGGAACTTAAAAAGGACTGTTGCCTGGGTCCCAACTCCAGATCCTTACATAATTAGTTTGGGATATGTGCCTGAACCTTGGAATTTTTAAAAGCTTCCCAAGTAATTCCATTTTGAAGTTAAGGTTGAGATTTTGCACATGGGACACAAAGCCCTCAAAATGAGATGACTCTATGTTATAAAATGATTGAAGACTGATATTTAAAGGACCCTCTTGGTGAGTTCACAAAGAAAAATAATCATACCTTGGGTTTAAAAACTGAGACTCAATACAAAACTTCTTTATTACGTTTTTGGGGTCAAGCTTAACACCTGTTTCATTTCAGTTTCGTTACAGCTCTGCCTGTGAGTTTGGTTGCATATAAAGGATTCAGTCTCCAGGCATGTGAGTTACACGAAGCCCGTCCTAACTGACTGAATTTTTCTCCTTCACTGAAGTGAGTGAATTGATCTGTTGTTTCGCCACTGCCTAGCTAAAGCCAGTGGGAGGGTGCCAGTTATCATTTGGAGAAAAGGTATCATTTTGAAGTACCAGAGACAGCAAATGAATTGTGTTCGTGAAATAGATGTTTCACTCTACTTTTTAATTTGCTCCTGTTTGAGTTAACTGAGAGTTTCATCTTTATTTTTAAAGAATGACATTTACACAGCCGCTGAAACTGCCAATCTGTTACATAAACAGCCTCCTTTTCCAAAAGGCTGGCGCCGCCTGGAGGCCAAATATGTGCAGCGCTTTGTATTTCTGTTCAGAAGGAGCCTCTTTGAAGTGTTGCTTCTGAGCAGTTAGGCTCATGTGAAGCAAATTGGATTTTGCATAGAGCAAAGTTTCCTAAGCAAGAGCGAGGACACCAGAATGACATTTCAAAGTCAGACTGAAGTGCAGTGACAGGGCTGGGGAGATCTGAAACTGAGAGAGTCATTTCCTAGGCAGGTTGATAAGAAGTCTAGGGGTCCCCAAGGAGAGAGGGGTCTGGAATTCTCAAGGAGGAAGAAAGGACAAACTTATTTCTCTACATTCCTTAGGATTATATAACAATGTATTCTGCCTGAGGACAGTCTCTGGATTAAACCTTCTCTTTATAAGGATTATATAACAGCAATGTATTCTGCCTGAGGACAGTCTCTGGATTAAACCTTCTGGCTAATTCTGTTATCTTAAAATGTAAATTATGGGAGTAGGTCTGGTGAGGTGTTCACAGCCTCCAGACCTTCATTGGATTAGTTGGAGAATATATAAACTCATTGCTAAAATTAACAAGCGGGTACTCTTTCTACCCCCTTCTGATGCCTATGTCAGAAGCTTTCTCTGTCTCCTTTATACTTTAATAAAACTTTATTACACAAAAGCTCTGAGCGATCCAGCCTCGTCTCTGGCCCCGGATTGAATTCTTCTCCTCCGGGGGCCAAGAATCCCGGCGTCGTGATTCAACAACAACCTTTCAAAACAAAGAAGCTTCTTGCTGACAACAAAATTCTCACTTTGGAACCAGGCACTGGGAGGAAGAGCTCGGCCAGTGACTTTGCACATGGTGATCTGGGTTTGCTACCTATACACCCATGGAGGAGCCTAGACCTTCTGAAGCTGAACCAGGGTTAAAATCTGAAAGTCTCACAAGTTGGTCTCACAAAGCCTCAATATAGCAGCCCATAAAACCAATGTTTTTCAGACCTTGATTTACACACCACTTACATTGGCATCACTGTGGGTGCCTGTTTAAAATGTTATTTCCTGGTGCCCACCACATACCCAGAGAACCAGAATTTGTTGGTGTGGAGCTCCAAAAGCTAAATTTTAACATGGTGTCCAGGGTTTAGTTCTCACCAAATCCAGGAGCAGCTTGAAAGCCCTTGGGTGTCTTGGGCTCTCTTTTGGTAGAACATGGCTTTTCAAATGAGGAAGAGACCGTGTGTTCAGGGCTGATCAGAGCTCTTCATTTCACACACATACCTGGCACTGACCTTTCTGGGCAGCCTTGTTACCAGACACCCCTCAACCAGGGCTATATCCTGCCAGCCTTTCCCACTGTCTCAATAGAAACTATGTCAAACCCTTTCAATCAAAGTATCAGCCAGCTAATCTGATCCAAGAGTCCTTAATGATGCATGCTAATTAGCAAGGTCTAGTCCCTGGTCCTGAAACCTTAATGTGCAATAGAGTCACCTGAAGCACTAGTTAAAACACTGATAACTGTAAACTGGTACAACCACTGGGGAGCAGTATGGAGATTCCTTTAAACGGGTCCTCAACCTCCAGGATCTAATGCCTGAGGATCTGAGGTGAAGCTGATGTAACAATAATAAAAATAAAAAGCACAATAAATGTAATGCACCTGAATCATCCCAAATCCATCCCACTCACCTCAGTCTGGAAAAATTATCTTCCACGAAACCAGTCTCTGATGCCAAATAGGTTGGGGACCCCTGCAAAACACTAAAAACAGAGCTACATATGACCCAGCAATCCCATTCCTAGACATATACCCAGAGAAAACCACAGTTCAAAAAGATAAATGAACCCAGCGTTCACTTCAGCACTATTCACAATATCCAGGACATAGAAGCAACCTAAATGTCCATCAACAGAGAAATGGATGAAGAAGATGTGGCACATATGTACAATGAAATACTACTCACCCGTGAAAAAGAACAAAACAACACCATTTGCAGCAATATCAATAGAAGAAATCTTCAGCTGAATGAAGTAAGTCAGAGAGAGAAAGGCAAATACATGATATTGCTTATATATTGAATCTTAAAAAATGGTACAAATGAACTTACTTACAAAATAGAAATAGAGTCACAGATGTAGAAAACAAACTTATGGTTACCGGGGGAAAGCAGGGGGTGATAAACTGGGAGACTGGGATTGACATATACACACTGCTGCTGCTGCTGCTGCTAAGTCACTTCAGTCATGTCCGACTCTGTGTGACCTCACAGACGGCAGCCCACCAGGCTCCCCCGTCCCTGGGATTCTCCAGGCAAGAACACTGGAGTGGGTTGCCATTTCCTTCTCTAATGCATGAAAGTGAAAAGTGAAAGTGAAGTCGCTCAGTCGTGTCCGACTCTTCACGACCCACGGACCGCAGCCTACCAGGCTCCTCTGTCCATGAGATTTTCCAGGCAAGGGTACTGGAGTGGGGTGCCATCGCCTTCTCCGCATATACACACTACTATACATAAAATCGACAATTAATAAGAATCTACAGCATAGCACAGGGAACTCTACTCAGTTCTCTGCCAATGGCCCATATGAAAAAGTAAACTTAAAAAGAGTGGATACATGTATGTGTATAACTAACTAATTCACTTTGCTGTACACGTGAAACTAACACAACATTGTGAATCAACTATACTGCAATAAAAAGTAAAAACAAACCAAAAAAACCACAGAGTTACATGCGATTTTGAAATATGGTAGTAACAACCAGAAGATAAGCAATATTGGAAGTAGCTGCTTCTGAGGAGTGAAAATTTGGAAATAGGAAGGAATAAGGCAGGGATTACTTTGCTCAGTTTGTTTTTAACTTTTGTTTTTCAAATTTTAAAGTATAATTTGACTACAAAAGTTAAAAAGAAACAGATAAAACACAGTTATAGAAGAGATTTTAATACACTTTATTGATCTGAAAGTGGAAGACAAAAAAACAAATATAGGTTTTCAGAGGAACTATTTCAACCACCACATTTGTTTTGTTTTGAAGTTACTTATTTTAATTGCTAAAGAACTTGACTTCCATTAAAGGAAAGACCCATTATAAAAACTGATCATGAACATGGCTACACACAAAAAAAAATCAATAAAGTATGAAAGTAGAGATTTTACAGACTTCATTCTCTAATAAGAATCCAATATCATTAGAAATAAATGATATATAAAGGGAGCTTCGAAATTTAGAAATTACTTTTCTCTCTTGATGTAGCCTTGCTTTCAACAGCACTTTCTCCCTGGGGACACAATACATTAAAAAGCTTCACTTGACAGTCAAAGTTGAGCGATGACTTCGGTGTTCTAGCCAGTAACTACCCTGCCCCTGAAGCACTGAAACTCATTGATTAAAAGGATGGGAAGCCATATGGTGTCTTGATTTACAAGGAATGAAAAATACATTAAATAATTCCTAAAATATCATATTCATTATTCATATATGTGGCCATTACTTTAAATCCAGAGTCATAAACTGTCAATCAACTGATGGAAAGGACCAGAATTGCCAATCTCAGTTGTACCTCTTTGCCCATCTTCGGTTAGCTTTGCTGACCAAAAATTAATTAACAGTGCTGCTAAGTCGCTTCAGTCGTGTCCGACTCTGTGCGACCCCATAGACAGGGGCCCACTGTCTCTGGGATTCTCCAGGCAAGAACACTGGAGTGGGTTGCCATTTCCTTCTCCAATGCGTGAAAGTGAAGTCACTCAGTCGTGCCTGACTCTTAGCGACCCCATGGACTGCAGCCTACCAGGCTCCTCCGTCTATGGGATTTTCCAGGCAAGGGTACTGGAGTGGGGTGCCATTGCCTTCTCCAAAAGTGAATCAGTAAGATTTACTGATGGATGGGATTTCAATCAATAGCTGCCAAAAAAATCTTTAAAGTATCTAGATAAGTGCTTCTCAAAGTAGTACAACAGTTAAAATTCATATTCCTGGGTCCCACCCTGTCACTTGAATCAGAATATGTGAAGCTCAGAAATGTACTTTTCCAAGAGGCTTTTAGACTGACTTTCACATAATCCAATAATAACCTAACAATAATAATCTAACATCCAGAGTCTACTAAAAATCATAGAAAGAAATGGGCCCAGCAGACTAGCTTGGGCATGTGTCTATTGCTTTACAATTATATCAAATGAATATCTTAAGAACGATTGATAGAACACCTAAGAGTTGAAACACAAATATTTTATTGGGTTTTTTTATAATTTTGATTTTGATTCAGTAATTTTAATAAAGGAAATAGAAGAGTTTTAGCTTGACATGGGGACATCTGGCTCTCACCTACATTACCCTGTATGTCAACATTTTCCCAGTATCAGCGTCCTACATATTTCTACCCAATTTGTTCACTGCCCAAGAGCCTCCCCATTAAGAATGCCTCCCCAAGTTAGGCAAGATATTTCACAAAACAATACAAACTGTTCATAAATATTTTAATTGATAATTCAACTTCCAGGAATATATCCAAAATATTCTCAGACAAATGTGCAAAGATGTTTGGACAAGTATGCTAACTGCAGCATAGTTTACAACAGCAAAAAATTAGAATCAGCCTAAGTATCTGTATCAGAATTAAATTTGTCTGAACATCTGAGAACATTTAAAATAAATATCATTTAAACAAAATAGAAATATATTTCTCTCTCACCTAAAAGAAATTCAGAGGAGGTAGAACTGATATGGAATCTTCACAGTGTCATCTGGAATCAAGGGTCCTATCTTGCCAGTTCACCATCTTCAGGAAGAAGTTTCCATTCTTCAAGGTCCATGACCTCGCTGTATCATCTAGACATGAGTCAGCACCTGGGAGAACAAAGGGAGAATAGGTGAATTTCTGAGCAACTGGGCAAGTTTAATCAAGAACAAAAATCAAGCTTAGGAGGATTCTTTCCAATTACTGCAGTGGACCTGGCTTATCGGAGTTGATTTAAAATTGAGATTTTTTTTTCCACTTCTATAAGGATGGGAGCTATTAATGAAACCTGGGTAATTAATAGAAAATTTCTTTAAACTACATTTTCTCTGTTCACCTGAGTACAGCACGTGTAAATTTACAATCCTACTGCTTTGTATCTCTTGGGAATTTTTTAAAAACTAATTTAAAGTCTCTTTCAGAATGCTTTATTATCTCCATTTTAGAGGTAGGTGGTTGAATTCTCCTTCCAGAATTCAAAATGTTAAATGGGACAAAAGACCCTTTCTGGTGTTCCTCTCCAGTCATATAATATCCTTTCCCAGGCCAAGGAGGAAGTGAATCTATGTGTCTCACTCACTTTTCTCCTGCTTCTTCTACCCTCATGCCCTGAGGCCAGTAAAAGTTAATTTTTCCTTCTACCTCCTCTTCCTGTCTTTCAGGACCTCCTCTAGTAGCAGAACAAGCTACATAATTGTCAGAGCCCAGTACAAAATGAATAAGGGCTGCTTGTTCAAAATGATTAAGAATTTCTAGATAGTAACAGCGGAGCATTAAACCAAGTACAGGGCCCTTCTGAGTTCCCATGTGACTGGCCAGGCTGCACATGCACAAAGCTGGTCCTGCCTACACACAGGCCTTAAAGTGGTGGGTTTTAGACTTTCACTTTCCCTACTGATTCTGGCTTCTTGCTTAGACCTCAAGGCTGATTGGAATAACTTCTATACATTTAAAGGAGTCTGGATTTCAAGCTTATTGTCCTGTTGTGGAGTCAAACAAAATCTAACTTGGTGATGAAAACTGATTAATGTCTTTTTAAAATAAATACTTTAAAAAAAAAGAACAACAACAGAAAATATAGTGGGCATTTCCCCTTTCCTGCCAGTCATTGCAATGTGAGTGATAAAATTTTCAGGACAGGAAAATAAAATATCTGAAAATGTTTTTAAAATAGTATCCTTGTTACAAAAAGGAAAAATACAAATCTCTGATCTAAAAATAAGATTAGGAAATGAGAACTACTGGATTTGGAAAAGGACTTAGTAGAAATACAGGGGAAAAAAGCGCATTTAAATAAAAAAAAAAGAAACAACTGAGAAAAGAATTAGTGAACTGAGAGCTGAAAAAATAACAGCAAATAGAGAACAGAGAAATTTACAGAAATAAAGATTTGAACAAGACACTAAGAGACATGGAAGGAAAAAGGGGAAAGTATAATTCTAGTAGAAATTCCAGATGAATGTGTTGGCTACAAATTGGCACTTGCCATCTACCTCTTTAAGAATTAAATCATGTGCTGCTGCACCTGCTGATTTTCAACACTCCCTGAAAGGAGTTCAGGGAGGAGAGCAGAAATGAGGTACTCTGTGCTCAGTGAAAAACTGGCAAGACAGGTCTTCAGATAGTTAGATATTTTCAGAAGCTGATTTTATGAGCTCAATTCCTGTATCTCCTTATATCTAGAAAAGCACTAAAATCCTTTATGGTGATAACTGTTTCTCGTGACCAGCAGAAAGTTTCTGCAAAAATATGTGTTTGATGGCATGTATCCCCTCTCTGCCAAAATCATATATATACTGACCTTTCCCCCATGACTTTTAGAGAAGTTCCTCAGGGCTACCTGGGGTGATCTCCCCCAGGGCTGCAGTCTTCATTTTGCCCCAAATAAAACTTAACTCGCAACTCTCACATTGTGCATTTTTTTAATGATGACAAATGGAATAGAGAAACAGGAAAGAAGCAATATTTAAAGATAAAATAGAGAAGATTTTAGAACCAAAAAATACTTAAGGTTAAAAATAAAAAAAAACCACCCTGAGTCATGAGCAGGATAAAAACAATTCCAAATATTGACACTCTGTAGTGTAACTATAGAATATTAAAAAAAAAATTTGAAAATCAACAGAAAAGGCAGATTATCTCAAAATTAAAAGTCATTCAATTAGACTGGCTGCAGATTAACAGCAAACGTCTCTTAGGAAGCAACAGATGCTAGAAGAGAGAATGAATTACATCTTTAAGAGGAAAAACTGACAGAATAAAATTCACAGATAAATGATAACTCAAGAATGAAAGTAATATAAAAACAGTTTTTATATACCCAAAGTCCAAGAGAGTTACTTGATCCTCACCAAAAGAACTACTGAGAGACTTTGGCAAGAAAGAATAGGAAGCCCAAAGGAAAGATGGAATTCAAGAGCAATGGTGAAGAAAGAAAACAAACAAATCAACTTTATATGTAAAAGTATGTTAACTAACAATAATAAACACTCTTTTGTATTTAAAAACAAGGTAGAACTACAACTCTAAACGATAATTACTATTGGAGACCGAAGAGGATTGTTTGTAGTAAAAAGAGTGCTAAATTCCTTGTTTAGAAGAGTATAAATTAATTTTAGTATTTATTTTAAAATAATGTGAGCTATGTATAACAAAATGTTAAAGCTACCTAACTAGAGGACTAGGAATAGAATGTGTAACTTTCAAACTAGTAAAAATAAATGGAAAATAAAGAAATGTAACCATCTAATAGAAGACGAGAAGAGGGGAAAAGCAAGCAAAATGGGAAAAGCAAAAACTGAAATGGCGTAAGTCATTCCAAATATGTCATATGCCACAAATAATACAAATAAGGCTCATCCACTAATCAAGACTTGTGTGTGTGTGTGTGTGTGTGTGTGTGTGTGTGTGTGCTAAGTCACTTCAGTTGTGTCTGACTCTTTTGGCCCTATGACTGGAGCCCACCAGGCTCCTCTGTGCATAGGACTCTCCAGGCAAAAATACTGGGATGGGTTGCCATGCCCTCCTCCAGGGGATCTTCCTGACCCAGAGACGCTTATATCTCCTGCATTGGCAGGCAGGTTCTTTACCACTATCACCACCTGGAAAGCCCACTAATCAAGACATTCACAGTGAAATCAACATGAGAAAAGCAACTTATAAGATGATATATGCTGCTACTGCTGCTAAGTCGCTTCAGTTGTGTCAACTCTGTGCAACCCCATAGATGGCAGCCTACCAGGCTCCCCACCCCTGGGATTCTCCAAGCAAGAACACTGGAGTGGGTTGCCATTTCCTTCTCCAATGCATGAAAGTGAAAAGTCAAAGTGAAGTCGCTCAGTCATGTCTGACTCTTCACAACCCCATGAACTGCAGCCCACCAGGCCCTCCGTCCATGAGATTTTCCAGGCAAGAGTACTGGAGTGGAGTGCCACTGCCTTCTCCAAAGCCAAAAAAAAAAAAGTAGGATAAACTGTCCCTCTTATACGTTTAAAACATACATGTTCCTCAGGACATATTGTCCTCTGATAAGTATGCACATAAAAAATATTAGAAATATTTTAAGAATACATCTTAAATTCATAATAGCAATTTACCCTGGGAATGGGGTAAGACAGAGAATGGCAAATAAAGAGGACTTTGATTCGACCTAAAATGTCTTATTTTTTTAATTAAAAAATACTAAAAGCAAATATAATAAAATGTTAGTGACTACTGGGTAATAGTTTATTATTTTTCATACTGCTCTATATTTTTTAAATTTCCAAAACTAAAAACAATTAAACAAAATATAAATCAAGATGGGAGTGGTGAAGAAAAATCTTTTACATATCTCAGAAAATACTGTTGAGTGCTTAAGCTTATTGCAAAATATTCAAAAATATACTTTAAAACACAAAAATACCTTTCTCTAAGAATTTTTTATTCAGATTTTACACTGAAAACAAACTTTCCATTTAACTGACCAGAATTAGTACAGTTCTCATGGGCAAGAAGAACAAAAGTTTTAATTTGTATTGCCTAATAATGAACATTAAGCAACGATGAAAGATTTTCTTTTGAACATGATATAATGGTCCCTAGAACTAGGATCATAAAATGGTGTCCAAAATACTCTCTGTCCTTTATTGATGAGCCTTAGGTTTTTAAAATTAGTTTCTGAGCCTCTTTAAAGAATCCAATTTTATCTCAGAGCTAGAAAGCTAGAGCACAAAGTCATTTTCAGAGAAAATGAATGCACAGGTTTTTTGTTTTTTAAAAAATTTCTGGATTCTGAATCTGGAAAGAAAAATGAAACTTTCTAGAGGGTTTATACCCTCCTTTTCACAAAATGTTCAGTATAAACTTGAACTACCATTGTTCATAAAATTAGATTTCACAACTGGTGTGGAAAGGGGATTTTTGATATTATAGAAGAAGCTTGTTTGGGTTTACTGTATTCCTCCTTTAAACAAAAATGCAGCCATTGTTCCTGAGCCTTGCTAATATCAGTAAGGTTTAGGCAACACCCAGTACTGCCCTCTTTTGGATGGCTAACTGATTTCCTCAAGGTCATGAAGGCATATGGCTCAGGAACAGGGGAAAAACCTGAGGTTGGCCCATGACTACTAAAATTACATTAGACTTTTATTCAAGGCTTCAATCATTGATCTCCAATCTTAAAGTAGCTCACATTTCAGCTTGTATCTCTTTGGCCAGTGAGGGCATGAGAACACAGGTGGCTGAGGCACAGCAGGGCATCATCTGGGTAAAAGCAAGAGACCTTCCTGATCTCCAGGATCAGAGAGCACAGAGTGGTAACCAAATAGCCATGCCTTTATAGATGGTCATTAAATGAATCCTGCCTTGAGAAGGCAATAGCACCCCACTCCAGTACTCTTGCCTGGAGAATCCCAGGGACTGGGGAGCCTACTGGGCTGCCGTCTATGGGGTCACACAGAGTCGGATACAACTGAAGCGACTTAGCAGCAGCAGCAGCAGCAGCAGCCTTGGGTTAGGCTGTCTCTGTAGAGAGATTTCTTCCACTTGGCCACCCACAGGCTTTCAAGGGCATAGAGATAATCAGGACCAAGACAAGCCTGAAGGGCTCGGTGTGATATTGGGCAGTTCTGCTTGTCCTTGTACCTCTGTGCTATAGACTCCAGGAAACACTTTGATGGAGTAGCCAAAAGAATGAATTGGTCATAAATGAATATTCTCATATATTAGTCAAAAATGAATATTCTTTGGTGAACCACTGACAGATTTTGTGAACTGTAAAAGAAAAACATATCCCTTTGCACAAAACAAGTCCTATTGCTTACACATTTAGCAGATGTAAATGACTAGTCTTTAGACCCAGGAGCACTGGGGTCCTATTTCAGAGCTCTAGTCCTTGGTGGCTTGTTGGTTTATTTATTTGGTCAGGAGGTAAGTTATCTCTTTGGAAAGTTATGTCAGCCTGGAGTATGGTGGCTACCTCTCAAGATTTGGTTCCATCATTTATCCCTCAGTGAACAAACATACTTGACTCTCTTTTTCTTTCATACTCTGAGATCTGTCCTATCTTGATATCCTTGTGCCATTAAACGCTAAAACTGTTGAGGCAAAGATGATCAAACTTCTGTACCCTACTGACCAGACAAAGCCACAGCTGGGTATGAACTTCTATAGTCAAACAACCCCTCAAAGCCTCCACTGTTCTGTTGTGAATGCAACTGCATGCTTTATCATCTGTTTTTGTGAAGTCTCAGGGATCTGACCTCAGGTAGCTTTCTTTAAAAGATAAAAAGGAGCTGTGGAAGTTCATCAGCTCAAAAACTAATCAAGTTTACTGAACCTCAGCATTTCCAAAGTTCAAAAGTCAAAGTTTGTCTCCAGACTCAGCTCAGATCAAAAATGACTAAGGCATTTCTAGAGCCGCCTCTGGGCACTGGCCAAAGGGTGGCATGTATATCTGTACATTACCAACAAAACTAAGGACTGCATTCTGATTCATTGCCTAACAGTGTCTTTCAGCAAGTCCAAGGTCAAGAAGTTACCCAAAAGGAGGTTTTAATCAGTAGTAGGATAGAGCCCAGAATGCTCTTAAGACAAACCTAGATTCCTCCCATAAACCACATGGCAGAATTGTTCTCAGTTGTTTCTCCTGGGGCCTGCATATCCTTTGCAACGGGATAGTATGTTCTGAATTATGTGTGCTATACTTAATTTGGTCCCTGTATCTGTTGAGTTGCTTTTATTTTTCAAAGTCTCCTCTGTACTACTTCAGAAAAATGCAATAGCCAAGAGGGGTTTTTAAAAAGAATACTGTGCTAAATTTGCAACCCAGACAACCAGAAGCAAAGGTATATGAATGAAATTAGATACCCCAACTGAAACTCTCAGTATTCTCTCAGGCAAAATTTCTTAAGCATTTTTGTGTGCGTGCATGATTAAAATTCAGTTCACACCCTTAAATCAGGACACCTCTCTTTCTGTTGTGGGAAAGAGGACAGAGAACCTCTTTAGCAAGCATGAGGTCCTCAGCTAGTTACTTCCTTCGGTGAGTGTATGATGATTCCCTTCCTTTTTCCTGTAATTAACAGAGTTATATACTCTGGCCTGAAATCTCACTTTTTATAGGCAATACTGGCTGAAATCGGAGAAGGCAATGGCACCCCACTCCAGTACTCTTGCCTGGAAAATCCCATGGACGGAGGAGCCTGGTGGGCTGCAGTCTATGGGGTCGTGAAGAGTTGGACACAACTGAGCGACTTCCCTTTCACTTTTCACTTTCATGCATTGGAGAAGGAAATAGCAACCCACTCCAGTGTTCTTGCCTGGAGAATCCCAGGGACGGGGGAGCCTGGTGGGCTGCCATCTATGGAGTCACACAGAGTCGGACACGACTGAAGCGACTTAGCAGCATTGGCTGTAATAACACCTTACCTCCAAAATCCATTTGCTCCATCTTACAAAGTCCAAAACCCCAGAGCATAAAATTGTCCAAACCCAGTGAAACATAGTAGAGCTCATGCAAAGCAGTGTGCAATTCACAAGGCTTTCTCAGGTCTTTCTCACCATGGTCCTGGGACCACGGGTACAATCACAGTGACAGCACTGGGGTGATGCATAAGTTGTCCATGAGCTCCCTGGTCAGATGCCATTTTCCCTCCAGAAAGATACGCTACCTCAGATTTTATCTTCACAGAGTTATTCCTTTGGGTGAAGTTGCTATCATCTTGAAGAGTTCCCTGAGGCAGGGAAAGGGAATGGAAACTGTTCTGATTGTGGAGTTGGGCAGATCTGGGTCTCAGTGCAAACTCTGCTACGTGCTAGCTGTGCAACTGTGGGCCAGTAACTTAACCTACTTGAGCCTCAGACTGGCCTTATGTAAAACCCAACAACCTTACACAGCTCCTGTAAGGCAGCATCTATGTAGGCAACATATATAGAGTACTAAACACATGTGTGATATACAGCGTAGGTTCCAATAAACTGTAGATATCACTGTGATTATTAAACACAAGCATTTCCAGGAACAAAGTTATTAATAACTTGACATAAGATGGACAACTCAACTCACTTTTTAGTGGTACTTAGCCAGATCAAAACAATGCACAGAATGAAGCTGGAGTTAGAACTAGCAACATTTCATAGTCCAAGAGTGACAAGAATGATTTCAGAGAAGGGTAGAAGAACCAAAGGCAAGCTTTCTCACTTTCACAATCTGGCTCCCTATGCATACCCCATCCTATAATAGCTAGAGAAATTGACTCAGTGAAACTACTTGCCTAATATTATACAGTTAATTGAACAAGAACTGGAAGGAGAACCCATATCCCTGTTTCCAGCCCTGGGGTCTTTCCACCAAATGATAAATGTACCTATGTGATAATGAAAAGGTCACTAGAGGCAAAAAACATGAGATCAGAAGTGAAAAACCTACTTTCCAACTAGAAAGGAATATATGGAAAATTTCTCAGGGTAATGAAATGTTCTATATCTTGATTGGATGTGGGTGTGTTAGCTATGATTACATAGATATATCCATTTGTCAAAATGCATCAACTGGACAAGTTCTGTGCATTTTATGGTATGCAAATTATGTACCAATTAAATAAGTTAAATAAAAATATATGCTTTCCAGCCCCAATCAGCCCTGACACCAATGAGCTGGGTGGTCTTGGTCAAATCAGTTTCCCATTTTGGGCCAAAGCTTACTTGTCTCTATAAGGAAGGCATGTGATTAGACAAAGTCTAAAAGTCCCTTCCAGTTCACTACTTTGATATGGTAAAATAAGACCTCTTCCTTTCATTTCAGCCTCTGTTTTATGCCAGCTGGGTTCATCAGCAGGGTCAAAAGATTGGCACACAATTTATGGGAAGTGGGAAGGAACTTAATGGAATGTGTAGGGGACCCAGAGTCTTTCTTTTGCATCATTAACTTTCCAGCCACACTTTGAAGAACATGATTGGTTTTCCACAGGGATCCGGCAATGCTACATGATTGAGCTGTAGGATGAGGATGATCTGGCCCCAGAGAAGTTGTATCTGCTACCAGAGATAACAACTTTCACATGGAGAGCAGAGAGAATATTTCCTGGACAAAGGGAATGACTGACAGATATTAAACGGGAGGAAATTGAAGGCTCTGCCAAGTTTCATGATAAAATGCTATTTCTCACGGTAAGGTCAAGCTGTCTCTAGTACAGCTACTGCTTTTAAAAATATAAAGGGTACAAAAACATTCAACAGAGAGCATCAGGCTTTGCAAAGAGTATGTGATCAAAGGCCACTTGTTTCATTTATAAATGAAATTGAATGACTATTATAGCTATAAAAATCATCAAGAGGGAATTTGCTGATGAACTAAAAGCTGAGAAACATCAGTGAGGAAATCTCTAAAGGTTTGAACCCAAAGCCCTTTGGATGTAAAATACCCACTGATGTTTGCAAGATTACATATGCAAAAGGAAGGTTAAATTAGACTTTCATGGGAGGGCATTATGCCAGGAGCTAGGGTTGGCATTATCATAATACATTAATAAGTGTTTTAAAAGGTGGAATTTATTCACTAGCTCTAAATATTAACAGTGTCCAAAGACTAAGAATCTGAAAGCAAAATTTAACACATACAAATCATTAGTGTGTTTATTCATGCAAACAAGATAGAAATAAAAGTTATATTTATTAGTCTTAAGTTGTATTTTTAAAAGTGAGTAGCATTTGTTTCATATTTTAAATCTTTGATGAATGACACTGCAATGGTTAATTTTATCTGTCATTGGACTAGGCCACAAGGTGCTCAGATGTTTGATTAAACATTATTCTGGGTGTGTCTGTGAGGGCTTTTCTGGATGAAGTTAACATCTGAATTAGTAGACTGGGTAAAGCAGATTGCTCTCCTCAGTGTGGGCGGGCCTCATCCAATCTGCTGAAGGCCTCAACAGAACAAAAGGTAAGTAAGAAAAGAATCTGCTTTCTCTGCCTGTCTCTCTTCTAGCTGGGACATCCTGCCCTCAGATTCAGACTTGGACTAGAGCTTATTAAGGCATTAATTCACCTGGGTCTCTACTTTGCCAACTGCAAATCTTGGGGTTTTTCACCCTTCATAATCATATGGGCCAAATCCTTATTAAAAATCCCTCTATAGGGACTTCCCTGGTGGACCAGTGGTTAAGACTTCACCTTCCAATGCACGGGGTACAAATTCAATCCCTGGTCAGGGAACTAAGATCCCACATGCCTTGCAACCAAATAGCCAGAAAGCAAAACAGAAACAATACTGTAAAAATTCAGTAAAGAATTTTTTAAAATCCTTTGTATATACACACATACAAACATATATATATATATATATATATATATATATATATATAAACACACACCAGATCATACAAATCCATGTATATATGTTTGTGTGTGCATGTATATATATGTGTGTATGTATATATGTATATGCATGTGTGTGTGTGTGTGTGTGTGTGTGTGTATGTGTGTGTGTGTGTGTGTATAAAAAGAGAGAACCAGTAGGATATGAATAGATATTCTATTTCTCTCGTTAATACAGACTCCAACAAATGACTAATCAGTTGATTCATACTGACATCATTCAACATTTTGGAGATTAGCTATGAAAATTCACATTGAGCACAGCCTTTGAGCCAGCAATTGTCCTTCTAGAAATCTGTCCTACAGAAATACCTGGACATGTGTGCAAAACCTAAAGTGCAAGACTCAGGGCAACTGCGCTGCACAATGGAGGGCCAGAAGGCAACATTCCCACTGAGGTTTTGCCAGCGGTGCCACTGTGGCATGACAGAGGTATTCACGGTTAGGTTGTTTGAAATGTCAAGTGACTCAGAATGAAGCAGATTTCAGCTACTGGAGGCAAATTAGATGTTACGTTAATTACATCTACATGATACAATACTATGGATATTTTATGTCTTTGTTGAAAAAAAATGAGGTAGATCTATATGATCTGATAAGGAAAGACATTCAACACAAGAAAGGCAAGGGCAAGGACAGGGCAGCGTAGAGTATGTTCTCCCGACACACATAAACTTTAAACACTAGCTGTTGCTGGGAAGTGAGACTGGTGGCCAGGAGTGATGAAGAATTCTACTTTGTATTACATACTCTTCTTTTAATGTGCATATGTGTGTGTGTGTGTGTGTGTGTTTACCATGGCTAGATATTACCTTCATAATTAAAAAAATAAAACTAGACTAATACAAAAGTTCATCCGCTCAGTAAATAATTAAGGAACACAGACCAAACAACTTGCTAAGTACTCTTCCTGAGTTGAAGTGCTCCTCATCCAGGGAAATTCTCCAGTTTGCTAATGTACTTGTTCTTGGTAGTCTTATTGGTGCTGCTGTTACAGATGGTGAAACACCACCTCTCTGCTGCACTCTTCTAGGCACGGGGGATATATCACTGACCAAAAGAGACAAAAGCCTCTGCCTTCGTTGTCCTTGCGTGTTTAGTCACTTCAGTCAGGTCCCAGTCCTTGTGACCCTATGGACTGTAGCCGCCAGGCTCCTCTGTCCATGGGGATTCTCAGGCAAGAATACTGGGGTGGGTTGCCACGTCCTTCTCCAGGGGATCTTCCTGACCCAGGGATCACATGGGGTCTCATGTCTCCTGCATTGGCAGGCGGGTTCTTTACCATTAGCACCACCTGGGAAGCCCATAGATCAGAAATTTCTCAGTCTGTGCATCACATTCATGTGGCCCTGACATACTTCATACAGTTAGAATCTCTACAAATGCTCCCAGAGGGGTAGGCACACAAGTATGTATATGTGCACATGTGTTTTAACATATGTGTTTGGGTTACAGTCTGTCTGGCATTCACATAGACAACACTATACAGTGAAGTCTCTATTCAGAGCAGATTAGATGAGTGTAAAAAATGTTCCTGTAACATAAAAATCCTACTAACAACCA
The DNA here is from genome assembly GCA_917880005.1 of Nanger dama. Taxonomy (NCBI): domain Eukaryota; kingdom Metazoa; phylum Chordata; class Mammalia; order Artiodactyla; family Bovidae; genus Nanger; species Nanger dama. The sequence goes on along the minus strand of CAKJTW010000017.1, from coordinate 17,229,504 downwards.
GTTATCTTATAGAATTCACTGGGGGCTCCCTCTGCTGCTACTGCCTGCACTCCTCCACTCTAAAACTTTCTAGGCTGGCTGCAGTTCAGGAGACAACGAGATCCCTAAATCCCAGGATGGCTGTAGTTGAGAAAATGGCTGGGTCCCTAAATCCTTAAAACTTGTCACTAGTACCATTCTCGACATTTTCATCTGGTAAGCCCATGCCAGCTTATAGAGACAGAGGCTGTACTCACCAGAGATTTCAAATACCTCATCTGAGTTATCATCTTAAGTTACCACTCTCTGGGGACTGAAAGTGGCCCCTTCGAACCAAGTCAGTTGTTACAGTTGTTCCGGGACATATCAAACCCCAAATGTCCAAGAATGCCCACAGCTGTGCACACCCATGGACACATACAGGTGAATCCCCTGATGTACCTACTTCTTCAGAACCTCTTACTCCATTACTGGTGTGGCTGGAACTGGCTTGTGGCTCATCAGATCTTTTTGTTCTCTCTTCTGTTTTAACCTTGTAGATTCACCTGAACTGCTATTGGAATCACTAGCCTCAGGCATTCAGAAATAGCTGCTTATATTCCCTCGTGGCAAAGATCAGGACAGATTTCTGATTGTTATTTCTACTGTAATGAGACTGAGCCATACAATCTTTCTGGCTGACTCCTTTGAGTAACTACTTCTCACCTCTCATTACCTTATAATGATTTCCTCCCATCTACAGAGGAATAATAGCTCCTGCCTCGTGACAGGGTAACATATCCAATAAATGCTTTATTTAACATTTCATAGAAATAACTTGGGAGTACACAGTACTTATGAGATGCCAAGACCCAGATTTTAATTTAATTTTAGAACTACAATTTATTTTAAAAGGTAGAGCTGCCTGCAATGGCTTTTGGAACTATAATAAGCAGACATTGATTTCTGCTGAAGTTAACATCAGGGATTACTGAACTGAGAAAAAAATTCAAATAAATAAATAAAAATATTTATAATGAAAAATATAATTATTGAACTGAGAAGTATAGGTTTCCCTGGTCTTCACTTCAATCAGTAATTACCTTGAAAAAATAATTAATCTTCATGTTACATAAAAGCAAGCACCAGTATATATATTCTCACTTTTTTTTCATGCTGAGACAAATGTCAGATAGACAGAAGTTTAATAGAGTACAAGAATTTGCAAAAACTTAAACTACAAGATTAAGGGCAGGAAGATAAGGGGGTGACAGAGGATGAGATGGCTGGATGGAATCATAGACTCAGTGGACATGAGTTTGAGCAAACTCCGGGAAATTAGTGAAGGACAGGGAAGCCTGGCGTGCTGCAGTCCATGGGGTTGCAAAGAGTCAGACATGACTGAGCGACTGAACAACAGCAATGATATTTTTCCTCTCCCAAAAAGTCATCATTTCCTTCTGCTATCCTTATTCAACAAGGGCACCTGAATTGTGCAGATAGTGCTGCTTTCTCCCAAGGATGCAGCAGGCTTAGAAACGCTGGAGCCATCATCTAAGCATCCCACTCATCTATGGCTTTTACACTGTTTGACATAAAAGGGCTCTGTGTCAGAACTTGTCTTCCAAGAGTGAAGACATACAACAGCAGAACAGCCCATGACTGCTTACATTTGGTTGTTATAAGAAGAACATGATTCATCTCAGAGACATGGTCACTCTCCCAAAGTCAACTTGCATCTTTCACCCAGAAAATACATACTCTCTAGCTCAGACAGATGAGGTTGATGGTTAATAATGCTTTTACAAGTAGTATTAGCAACACGCTATTTAAATAATAACTGCTAATATGCATTAAGCTCTTGGCATTTACCATGCCAGCTTTGGTCTTTACAAGGGTTAGCTCATTTACTCTTTATATTAATCCCATAAAGTTGATAGTATTGGCTCTGTTTTATAAATGAAAAGAAAAAAAAGAAACCGCGTTCTGTTGTTGCTGGCAATGGTTGCCCGCTAAGAGCTTCTAGCTGCCCCTCTTGGGGAACTGCTCTCTGCAGAAGGCAGTGTGCTCACTCAAGGTTACTTCCTTCCCTGTGGGCAGTTTTTATGTAATGACTGGTGAATGTAGGAGAGTACCAAGTTCTGGTCCTCTAGCCTAAAGAAGGGATTCCTCTGATGAGTCCAAGGACTGGCTGAAATCTTTCTTACAACTGCGAGGCAGTTCAATTTCTATTTCTGCCCAATCCTGTTTCCTCCATTCCCTTAGAGGTAAGGTCTCCTTCATTAGAGAACACAATCTAAGATATCAGTTCTTGTTAAAAAAAAAAAAAAAAATTACTTGATGGTTGGGCTCTTCCCCTTCTATCCCGAATGTCTGCAAGATTCTACATGCACAGAGATTTAGATTTACAAAGCTGTGGTATATAAACTAACTGTTCCATCCTGGGTAGTTCACCCATGTGGCCAAGATAAATCCTGGGTAGAAGCCCAAGCTTCCAGATCCTCACATTCCTACCTCAGTTATTCTATAAGCAGTCCTGATTTGACCTTGCTCCAACTTTGCAAATACAACGGGGAAGGCTTGGCATCAAATGTTACTGAAAGTTCCTAACCATATTTCCTGAACCTTGTTGTAACACAATGATTTTATTACATTTTAAAACCTGAATTTAGCTGCACATCAGTAGAAGATCTACAGCCTAATTTGAAGCTTCTTCCCTGATGATGAAGAGAAAGACCTTGTAATCTTTGAAATTTTTCTTTTGTTTTTGCATTTGGAATGTAATCTCTCTTCTCCCTATCCAAAAGAAATAAAATGTGTGAACAGTTTAATGAGAAAATCTAAGTGAAATTCCACTGATCAACTGACATTCTTTTTCTAGCTTGTAAGCAGAAATAAATAAGAGATAAATGGTCAGTGAATGAGGCTATATTTACTTATACAATATTGAATCACTAAAAAGTGCTCATCGGTTTCCCCCAGTAACCTCACATACCTGATGAAAAGCAAACTGTATATCAAACTAATCTCTCTCCCTGAAACCAGTGGAGGGGGAGGATTTTTTAATATGCTTTTTGTCATAGTTTTTCCCTTATTTCTTTTTTTCCTTCTTTTATATCTTTATTACCCCCTTTTAAAGAATGTTCTCTCAGCTAGCGAGGAAAGGAAACTCATTTTTCTGCTGACTGGCTTGTGCACAACTGGAAATTATAAAAGAAACTGCTGTATCATTGATGTAGTAAGAAAACAGGAAGACAATTTTCATCCCAAAATGAGCCCTCTCAGCTGAAGCTCCCTTTGTAGTTGATGACCACATGCTTTCCATCTCGGCATGTGGCCAGTTTTATTAAAATCCTATAGCAACAGCTTATTTTTCAAACAACACTAAAAAGGCACTTTATGATGAATTGGCCTTAAATTGCTCATGGTCAGATGTTTGCCACCTTCAGTTACTCCAGTGAGAAAGGGATCTTACTTCATAGGGGGAAGTCTGAACATTATTCTTGTGATCAAAAGCATTTGTTGGACCCTTAGGTAATACTCAAGCAAAGAAGTAGATGGGCATCAAAGCACAGAAAAACTGAGGATCCCACTCTAGGCCACCATTTCCCCAAACAAAAGATTAAACTCTGCAGAACCTACAGAGCTTGCCAGAAAACCCAGCAATCATGCCGGAGAATGATGGGGAACCATAAAAGATGCCTAATTTTGAGAAAATTACCTCAGAAAGAAGTAGAATTTGAAGAGTTAAAGGAAGGAAGAAGAGTGGTGAAGAGGGTAGTGAAAGAGAAATACTGGTAATCAAAGAGATGATGGCAGAATCAAAAGGAAAAAGAGAGAGAGGAGAAAGAAAGAAGAAAGGTGGACACTGGTCCATTAATTTCTCTGTAAATTGGAAATCAGTTTCACCAATCCCAAGAGACAGCCTTGATAGAGAAAACCACCAAGAACAGAAGTAATCAATAAGCTGAAGATAATATTAAAACACTTGATTGCATTAACACCCAATAACCAGAGAATTTTAGGGCATAAATTACGAAAATTAACTTGCCTTTAAAAAATTATGTGTTTAAACTTCTTCAAGAATATTTAAGACATTTAGAAGTCAAACACAAATTTTGGAGCTGAAATTCTACATGCTGCAGTAGCAACAGTCCTGTCCAAGAGATGTTTCCTAGTGTCTGAGCTATTCATATTGAAAGGACCCTTAATGGTCAGCTTCTCCAGCACTATTTTATCCAGACTGGATTCTTTCCACCTCTATCACATCCTCAACAAATAGAGACTCAGCAACATTTCTAAGTATACTGGTTTTTCATTTGTATTTTTGCTCTATCCACAGTAAATTAATTAAAATCTTCTGTTCTGAAAATACATTCATATAAACATACAACTGTCATCGATTAACCCTTTGTACCAGCTAAGGTAATCTCACAAGGGCTAGATGGCTGTTGAGGTTAATAAAAAGGGTTACAACCTCTTGTGGGAATTCTCCATGCCAGTCTCCAACAGTGTTACCAGGAATAAGGAGGCAGAACAGGACTCCCAGTTCATTACTATAAAAGACATGTCCTTGATCTTTTGCTTAAATTGCCCTTCGGTAACTCTGATTCAACAGTAGTCTGGATAGAATTCCTAAGGATACTTGTATACTAAATGTTGAAACACATACAGTTGACACAAAATGCATAGTCAAGTTAAAAATCTGCCCTTGTAGGTTAAATCTCAGTTGAAAACTGAATGGAAGGCTCTCATTGTCTGTGTGAAAACCCTTGATTATTCTCATTTGATCTTAAGATATCCTTGAGTTTACTGAAAAACTATTACCCAAAAGGAGAGCCAATCCCTCTCTAAACCTCTATAGGCTTTTAGTCTCTCCCTGAAGTTAGTTTTGAAAACTAGATAGAACCTAGGACCACAGTATTTTTAGTGAACATTAGAAAATTCCCTCTTCAAAAACAATATGTGCTGTATCTCCAGCAAGGGTAAATTCAGAATGCAATATTTGGCCATTTCTAAGAGTGAACAGTTGCCTTAGTAGGAGATCTTAAGTAAATGCTAATACTTTCAAGCAAAAGAATTATGTGCTCCCATTTAAAGTGAGGATATAAATAATACAATGATTAAGTGAATTAAATCAAGTTACAAAATAATAATCATAAAACAATACTGCTCATTTATCTTTGAAAATGACTATGAATGCAAAAGAAAATATCTGAAAAGTTCCAAATGTTTCAAAATGTTAATAGTTCAACAGTGATTATTCTCCAAAGTGTGATCATGCTTATCTTTTTACTTTCTCCTTTTTATTTTCTATTTTCAAGTGATGATATAGAATATATAAAGATTTCCTGGTGGTCCAGTGGTTAAGAATCCACCTGCAATGCAGAAAACATGAGTTCAATCCCTGGTTGGGGAACCACGATTCTCACATGCCGCAGAGCAAACAACTAAATGTGTGCCACAACTATGGAGCCCGTGAACCACAACTAGAGAATTCGTGGGCCACAACAAAAAATACCACATGCTGCAACGAAGACCTGATGCAGCTAATAAACAAAACTACAAAATGATTTCTATTTTGGAATAAATGGGATATTTTTAAATGCTAAAAATAATCCATGTTTTTTAATATGATTTCTTTATAAAAGAGGAATTTCCCTCTTCAGAAAATTCTATGTCTGTTGTAGGTATTTTTCATTACACTATCATCAAACAGTACTTTTAGTTTCTACAGACATGCTATTAAGTATTATGTATGAGGAAGGGAAGGCAGTTGAAATAGAGATGGCTTAAGTATATGAAAAAGACTCAAACATAATGAAAATGAGGTGCATCTTACCACCCTGACTTGCTCACGTGGAGGGACAAAATTTAAGACTTCAAAAACAGTAACAAACATAGATTACTATCCACTCACAATGCTGAGAAGCCCTGCTCCAACTCACCCCATTCCACCAGCTGCCAAAATATTGTGCTCCTAAAATGCCACCACCAAGTATTCATTTGGGCTATCAAAAATCTCCCAAGGGTCAAGAAGCTAGAGAGTGTGCTGTGTGCTCCTACACTCAGACCTGAGAGTTTATTAAAATCTTATTGTAAATCAATGTAATCAAATGTCTTTGTTTCTCACTCAGACATGCTAAGGTTTCATTCAAAAGTGCAGGTGAGAGAACAAGCAGGGCAAGAGAGATCCTTCACTATGCTTTGGTGGGGAACTGAAGTCTGATCTAGGGTATGAGGAGATTTGACATCCAGAAGACAGGAAGGAAGAGGCCCAAGAAGGTGGGAGAGAAGATAGAAAGGATGATAAGAATGGTAAAAGATAAACTCCACAATTTCTCAAGGCTCTAACCTATCCTCATAGCTGTATTTAACCAAACAAAAAAACAAACAAAATCAGCCCACTTGAATCTTTTAATTTGTTGCTTTGATCATATACCCAGCCTAAATCACTGACTTTAAATCATTTTAAGTAGAAAACAGAAATACTGAATTTCTCCAGCTGGCTGCCTAAGTCTGAATATTCTCAAGAAAATCCAATGCAATGAATTGAAAAATGAAAAAAATTTATAACCTTTTCTTGGAATGAAAGGGAAAGAGGTCTATACCATGCCAAGTAATTGGCTTGACTAGATTCTTCCCGCCTGAGATGACCCATAGCTTGGATGTCATAAAGACACAGCCTCTCTGTTTCTTTCCTGTACTCGGAGAAGGAACGTTCCATTCCACGCAATTCATGAATTTTAAAAACCATGAACCTTCCTTCACATTCCGGAGGAACACAAACGTTTTCCTGTCAGGGAGCTGTTTTGAGCATAAATGCTCAAGTGATTGCAGTGGTGATAGGGAGAAGACTTCTCAGACTGTCTTTGTTCTGAGCTGACTGGAGGCTTCAGGACTAGGAAGGTCTGGACATATGGTTGGGCACAGGGTAGGGGCTGAATTTACCAACCACCAACTGCCATAACAGCCTTAACAACAACTGCCGTAACGGTCCCTGGAACACTGCCAACCGTTGAGCCAACTGCCAAGGCTACCATGTTGTCTTTAGACAATGAACCAACAGAAAATTACTTGACCACGGAAGACTACTAACTCCCTCTTGTGGCAGAGCACATGGCTAAATCTTGCCACTTTCCCATTAGGAAGACATCGCTGAATTCCATGAACAGAGGATGAAGGAGGTGATTATTTTAGGTGGTTTTTGTTCTTACATTCTAAATGAGATATTTTTAAATGAGATATTCAATTTCTGAATATCTCCAAAGAAAATAATAGTACCCTGGTGAGCTTCCCCAACTAGAAGGCAACAAAGCATATGCAGCAGGAAACAGACAGAGTTGTTGCTGCTGCTGCTAAGTCGCTTCAGTCGTGTCTGACTCTGTGCGACCCCATAGACGCCAGCCCACCAGGCTCTGCTGTCCCTGGGATTCTCCGGGCAAGAACACTGAGTGGATTGCCATTTCCTTCTCCAATGCATGAAAGTGAGAAGTGAAAGTGAAGTCGCTCAGTTGTGTGCCACCCCATGGACTGCAGCCTACCAGGCTCCTCCCGTCTGTGGGATTTTCCAGGCAAGAGTACTGGAGTGGGGTGCCATTGCCTCTTTCGACAGACAGAGTTGGGCATCCATAAAACCTCAATTTTAAAGGCAAGTACTGGCCCAAGCCTAGAGGATGATTCTAACTAAGTTATTTCATGTCTCTGAAACTTGGTTCCTCATTTTTGAAAAGAAGAGGATGGAGTTTTAAGGAAACTTTTAGTTCTTAAATTCTACTGTTCTAATTCAAAGTGGAGCAAGTCTCTAAAATCTTGCTAATTTATGATTGAAATAAGGTAGTGATTTTGCTTGGTGTTAAAAGACCTCTTCAAACTCATCAGTCAGAAAGAAATCAAAATCTTGTTTACATTAACTCTTAATTAAACAGAGCAAATAATGCCCAAAAGGATGCTGCTTTCTTATTTCCTGGAAGTTCCCCGACTTCTTTATTTCTAAATGTAAAGAACTAGTCTCAGAATTCTAATCAGATCCCAAATAGTGCTTGCATGCTTTCTTGTTATGCATCTCTTTGGAAATTTGCTTCATCTTAGAATTTTTGTACACTGTAAAAAGATTCTCTAGTGTCTGGACTGATCAGAACTTGAAGTCCCATTTTAATAATTTCTGATGAACTGTTCATCTACTATCCTAGATCTTCTAATGAGGTATTCTCAAAGATATTTTAAGAATCCCAGAAACGAAAGACATCTTCCCAACCAAACTGTTCTTTGCAAAAACTGATAAGTAGTTTGCTTTCTGACTTTGAATAAAAATACTTAACATTTCTGAGTGTATTATTTACACTCTTTTAGGGCAACAATACCAACTCTAAAGTTATTAACATAATTTATTGCAAAATGTTTGTGAAAGCACTTACTCCAAGGGCAAATCTCTGTTACATGGTATCTAGAGCCTATATTTTTAGTTCTATTGACAGTTCAAAATTATCTTGAGAGAATCTAGTTTCATGGAAGTAACACTGGCCTGAGAATCATAAGACCCAGGTATAGTCTGGGCTCTGACACACCCTAGCTATAAGGCCTTGGGCAATTAGTTATACTTCTTAATAATCTTAAGAATTTATTTCTCATCAATATATATTATGGAGGATTACAACATAATAATGGTATGCTGATCAAATGTGCATACAAGTGGAAGAGCTGGTTTAGATGCTCATTGAACAAATCAGAATCCCAAAGGGTTTTGACAAATTAGAACCATGAACTAGATCTGAAGAGAGTTTAGCTAATAAAATCCTATGTTTATGGCTAAAAAGCAAGCAACTAAAAAGGAAATGTGAAATTTCACAAGTGCATGAAGATATAGTAAAAAGAATAAGAGACAGGAAGTGAAATACAAATCAATGGCACATTGTCAGTTCAGTTCAGTTGCTCAGTCGCATCCGACTCTTTGCGACCCCATGAATTGCAGCACGCCAGGCCTCCCTGCTCATCACCATTTCCCGGAGTTCACTCAGACTCACATTATGGTTACCCAAAAGTAATATTTGCATGGGTATCTATATTAGTGAGGAGCTTTCTCTTCTGTATGAGTATCCAGAGAAGTGAGCACCATCACTTTCTCAGTCTTCTCCATCGTGAACAGTACTATTCTTCCAACCTTTCCCCTTGACCCACGGTTTGCTGCCTCATCACCACCTCAGAGTTGTGTGTTTCTTCTCTGAATCTTGTTAGATTTTTGGTTGCAAATATAGGTCTTTACCTCTCTTAGATAAAGCTCTCTAAATTTGGTTCTTTTAGTTCACTATTTCAGTTTGTCAGAATCTTTGGGGATTTTGATCTGCTAACAGTTTTTTCCTCTCAATGAAAAGGGAATCGCAAACTATGGTTCATGAGGAAGAACTGAAAGAATGAGAGCTGTACAATATCAGGTTTTCTAGATATTAAATAGGCTATTAAATATACTATATTTAACACAAACATATTTAAATATAACAAATATATTCAAGTATTTATATAACATAACTATAAATAAAATATTTTATATTTAATTAATTGACTATATTGGGCTTCCCTTGTGGCTCAGCTGGTAAAGAATCCTCCTGCAATGCCAGGAGACCTGGGTTTGATCCTTGGGTAGGGAAGATCCCCTGGAGAAGGGAAAAGCTACCCACTCCCATATTCTGGCCTAGAGAATTCCATGAATGGTATAGGGATCGCAAAGAGTCAGACACGACTGAGCAACTTTCATTTCACTTCAGTTAAATATATTATTATATTTTCTCTTTCTTTCAACTAAGGAATAAGAGATCCACCATACTCAATATACATTTCCTGAGGTAACTAGTCCTCTAGTCAATAAGACATTATTTCACGAAGATGTTGGAAAAAGAATTAGCATCCTCTGGGGAATTCAAAAGAAAATAGTAGGCCTGCTGCTATTTCTAGAGAAAGGGACTAGAGATCAACACACATGAATTATATAGGAGCCACGTATCAGTGAAACTTCAAAAGGTAAAAGATATCATTTCTCCAACTTATATTCAATTTAAAAGACCAATATTTTTTGAAGATGAAGGGGGGAAACTGAAAAAATAAAATCAGGAATGTGTATGCCTCAAATATTAATAGTGACCCAGGATGACTGGAATTATAATTTACTTTGATTTTTCATTTTACCCATCTGTATTGTCTAATACAAGGAGAGATTTTTTTAAAAGGCCTTCTTCAAACAATAATGCAAAGAAATAGAAAAAATATATATAATAAAAAAGATTAGAGATCTCAAGAAAATTGGATATATCAGAGGAACATTTCATGCAAGGGTGCACACAATGAAGGACCTAATGGTAAGGACCTGTTGTAAATGGTGTGGACCTAACAGAGGCAGAAGAGATTAAGAAGAGGTAGCAAGAATACACAGAAAAACTATACTAAAAAGAAGTCTTAATGACTGGGATAACCACAATGGTGTGGTCACTCACCTACAGCCAGATATCCTGTGAAATCAAGTGGGCCTTAGGAAGCATTACTACAGACAAAGCTAGTGGAGGTGATGGAATTCTAGTGAGCTATTTCAAATTCCAAAAGATAATGCTGTTAAAGTACTACACTCAATATGCCAGCAAATTTGGAAAACTCAGCAGAGGCCACAGGACTGGAAAAAGGTCAGTTTTCATTCCAATCCCAAAGAAGGGGATGTTCAGACTACCAGATAATTGCACTCATTTCCCCATGCTAGTCAGGTTATGCTCAAAATCCTTCAAGCTAGACTTAAGCAGCACTTGAATTGAGAACTTCCAGATGTACAAGTGGGTTTAGAAAAAGCAAAGGAACCAGAGATCAAATCGCCAACATTCACTGAATCACAGAAAAAACACGAGAATTCCAGAAAAACATATACTTCTGCCTCATTGACTATGTGAAGGCCTTTGACTGTATGGATCACAACAAACTGTGAAAAATTCTTAAAGAGATGGGAATAACAAACCATCTTAACTGTGTCCTGAGAAACCTGTACTTGAGTCAAGAAGCAACAGTTAGAACCTTATATGGAACAACTGATATACAACTGGTTCAAAATTGGGAGAGGAGTACGACACCTGTTTATTATCATTATATTGTCACCCTGTTTATTTAATTTACACACAGGGTTCATCATTCAAAATGCTGAGCTGGACGAGTTACAAGCTGAAAGCAAGATTTCTGGGAGAAATATCAACAACCTCAGATATGCAGATGATACCACTCTAATGGCAGAAAGCGAAGAACTAAAGAGACTCTTGATGAGGGTGAAAGCAGAGAGTGAAAAAGCTGGCTTAAAACTCAACATTCAAAAAACTAAGATCATGGCATCCAGTCCCATCACTTCATGGCAAATGGAACTGGGGACTGTGGAAGCAGTTACAGATTTTCTCTTCTTGGTTTCCAAAATCACTGCGAGTGGCAACTGCAGCCATGAAATTAGAAGACGTTTGCTTCTTGGAAGGAAAGCTATGACAAACTTAGACAGCATATTAAAAAACAAAGACATCACTTTGCTGACAAAGATCCATATAGTCAAAGCTACAGTCTTCCAAGTAGTCATGTACGGATGTAACAGTTTGAGTGCTGAAGAATTGATGCTTTCAAACTGTGGTGCTGGAGAAGACTCCTGAGAGTCCCTTAGACAGCAAAATCAAACCAGTCAATCCTAAAGGAAATCAACCCTGAATAGTTACTAGAAGGACTGATGCTGAAACTGAAGTTCCAATACTTTGACCACTTGATGTAAAGAGCTGACTTAATGGAAAAGACTCTGATGTTGGGAAAGACTACAAAAGGAGAAGAGGGCAGCAAGGGATGAGATGGTTGGATAGCATCACTGACTCAGTGGACATGAACTTGGCAAACTCCAGGAGATAGTGAGGGACAGAGAGGATTGACATGCTGCAGTCCATGGTATTGCAAAGAGTCGGACACGATTTAGTGACGGAACAATAACAAGTGTCTAATATGCTGATTTTTGTAGTAGGAAAAAAAATATATATATATATATACAGATATATTTGGTTCTTTAAAAAGATTCATATATAAACTGTGTAGTCAGGCCTGGCTCCCAGGCTTGGCATCTCCTTTCTTCCCCACAAGAGGAAGAACAGTATTTCCAATTGCTGATTCAGTGCATGAGCTCTGTCGCTCAGTCGTGTCCAATTCTTTGCAAACCCATGGACTGTAGCCCACCAGGCTCCTCTGTCCATAGACTCCAGGCAAGAATACTGGAGTGGGTTGCCCTTTCCTACTCCATGGGTTCTTCCCAACCCAGGGATTGACCTCACATCTTCTGCAGTGGCAGGCGAGTTCTTTACCACTGCACCACCTGGGAAGCCCAGGGTACTACATATACTCATGCGGGGAAATACTGAACACAAAAGGAGAAGAGGGCAGCAAGATGAGATGGTTGGAAAGCATCACTGACTCAGTGGACATGAACTTGGCAAACTCCAGGACTGATGAGGGACAGAAGGCATGTAAATAGCCCTAGTACACTGTCTAGAACTGCTGAGTCAGTCTCTCTTATAAGCTGTCCCCTCAGCTTCACCTCACTCTTCCTACTGGATACCACCTCAATCCTAATCCCCAGATTCCTCTTCCTTAGATAACTCTCTCCTGTAAGCTTCTATATGTGACCTGTGTTGCTCTAAGCACTTATTCACCCAAAGGCTGGATCCCTGCCCACAAATCCCAGCCCAGTGAGAGCAGTTCTGGTGCCTTTCGCTACCTGGATTACCACTGGGACACTCGACACCCCCAGTGTGTGGCCTTCCTTGCTGACCTTTCATCGTGATCTGTAAGATATTGGACTATTGCAGCAGCCTCCCAACTGATCCCTGCCCCTTGCCTTGTCTCTCCCACTACTGCACTGTGGCCAAAGTCATCTCTATAAAACATAGAAGTCAGCCCATAACTCTCTTAATTAATGTTTTTCAGTGGTTCCCCATTCCCTACAAAGTGAAATTCAAACCTATTGCCTGGATCAAGTCTCCTGGAGGACCTGACTCTTTGCTTCAAGGGGGCAGGCCACTTCTTAGTCCTTCTATGTCTTCCACAATAAATACGGACAGAACTGAACTATGGTTCCTTGGATCCTCGACTTTGCCTGTCTGCACCTTTTCGAGCCATAAGTGCACCTGGGTCTGTTTCAGTCCCCTTTCAGTCCAGCCTCCATAGGTAGTTTCTGATATTGGGTGCTATCTCATCCCCTCCTCTGGGATCCCTGATATTCTGAAGATGTGGCTGCATAATTTCTATTCAACCTGCTCTGCTATTTCCATGACAGGTGGCTGGAGTATACTGAGGCAAGAGGAATTAGTTTAGAAAGAATTCATGTAGCACAAACTCCTTGGGCATAACACCTGTGTATCTGTACAGGACCTTTGCTCAGAAGTGTCCTGAACTTGGTTCAATACCCTGCTGTTGCCATTTGAAATTTTTAATAATTTTATTTTTGAACTTGTTATGTAAGTGAAATACAATGGAACAGTGGAGCAAAAGTATGAGCACAAGAGATACATCCAACATGCATGTCTGCTTCTGTTTCTTGTCACTAGGATCACATACAGTGCTTGTGCTACCCCCTGAGTACAGAATTTTGGTAAATCTACACATACAGGAGTTCAGAAAGACTCAAAAGTAGTACAAGTGAGCCTATTATATCTACAATTGAGTCAACTTACACCTTAGGGAGGCTACTTTTTCCATTTGAATCAGAGTTTGCTTTCAATGAAGAAAGACAGAAATATGAATGCCCAGGAAACCTATCATATGCTTTCTTATTCACATTACTTTCCTGAATTGGCCAGCTACTTATGGTGAAAAAGGTGACACAGAAGGAAAGGGAAAGGTAGCCCTTTCCTACTTTTTCTTTAAGTTATTCATTACTTATCAGGTACAGAATATTGATAGAATGTGCATATATCAAGAAGCGAAATTTAAAAGTGGAGTTAGTTTTGTGTAGCATTTCTACTGTTCTGGTAAGAATGAAATATATGCACATGTATGATCTATGAAATACAAGTTGTGCAACTACATTGATTCTGCATACAAGTAACTTGTATTTAGACTGCCTTTTGTAAAATGTAATTATAAGTGGTAAAATTCATGCTAATAATCTAAATTTTTAACTTTCGATTACTTAGAATGACATTAAATAGCAAATTCTAAACACCATGACAAATCAGGAGGGAGTCTGCAGAAGAAAGGTGAAAGCATTTTTTAGTACCTTTCAAGACATTTTTTTTCATGTTTTTTAAACAAAGAACCCTGCTCCTTCATTTTGCACTGGGTCCTGAAAATTATATAGCTGGCCCATTACAAGCAAAAAGAGCCACTTTCTATCCAACTACCAGCAAAATCAAAATTACATTTATAAAGATAAAAAGAAGGCTAATTACTACCTACTATGTGTTGTGATGGAGAAGGCAATAGCAACCCACTCCAGTACTCTTGCCTGAAAAATCCCATGGACAGAGAAGCCTGGTAGGCTGCAGTCCACTGGGTTGCTAAGAGTCGGGCACGACTGAGGGACTTCACTTTCACTTTTCACTTTCATACATTGGAGAAAGAAATGGCAGCCCATTCCAGTATTCTTGCCTGGAGAATCCCAGGGACAGAGGAGCCTAATGGGCTGCCATCTATGGGGTCACACAGAATTGGACACAACTGAAGCGATATAGCAGCAGCAGCAGCAGCATGTGTTGTGAAAACGAAAGTCGCTCATTCATGTCTGACTCTTTGCAACCCCATGGACTATAGGCTGCCAGGCTCCTCTGTCCATGGGATTTTCCAGGTCAGAATACTGGAGTGTATAGCCTTTCCCTTCTCCAGGGGTCCTCCCAACTCAGGCATCAAACCCAGGTCTCCTATACTTCAGGTTGATTCTTTATCATCTGAGCCATCAGGGAAGCCCAAGAATACTGGAGTGAGTATATTATCCTTTCCCCAGTGGATCTTCCTGACCTAGGAATCAAACCAGGATCTTCTGCCTTGCAGGTGGATTCTTTACCAGCTGAGCTACCAGAGAAGCCCTACTATTTTGTTGTAGTTTGGTCTGATGAAAGACTATATTGTTCCTTACAACGTGAATTAAGAACAGAATCTTTTTCTCTAAGCCACAGTCTCTTGTACAAGGAACAAGGCCTTGACAGAAGTGAGCTAATGCCATTCAGATCTTGTAGGGGAAAACGGAGATGTCCCAGCCCAAGAGAAATAAACAGTACAGATCTCATCACTCCAGGCTGTGAATGCTGATGGAAGAAGGGAGGGTGAGTACCTTTGGGGGATGGATCCACCATCTTTAGTTAGGAAAGAAGTGAGAAATCCACAGTGGCTTCTAGCAGGCATATCAGCAACTACAAGAACCACTGGACACATCCTATTGTTGCAAGCTGCCCTAGAGAGAAGGCCAAAGAGTGTAGTCAGGAAAGTAGCCAGGCATTCATGGGTTGGGCCACCCAAGGACAGTTATCCTCCAATAAAAAAATTTAAATAGCATCTGCACTTACTACTAGACTTTAGGAAGTTGCTTTAGAAGCCTCCTAGTTATAACTAACTTAGGAGACTCTGATGATGGAAAGATGAAAATCCTATTGTAAGTGGCATTTGCTTGGAGGGGCCCAGACCTGCTAAAATGAGTAAATTTCATCTATGGCCATATCACCCTGAACCCAATCTTTGTCTAAAATAGGTAGTTATCCTAAAAACCCTAAAATAGAGTGAAGAATTAGGAAAAATGCTAAGGTAATAATGGCTTATCTAACATTTGAAAGCTGGCCTAAAATTCAACATTCAAAAACTAAGATCATGGCATCTGGTCCCATCACTTCATGGGAAATAGATGCGGAAACAATGAAAACAGTGACAGACTTTATTTTCTTGGGCTCCAAAATCACTGCAGATGGTGACTGAAGCCATGAAATTAAAAGACGCTTGCTCCTTGGAAGAAAAATGATGACCAACCTAGACAGCATATTAAAAAGCAGGGACATTACTTTGCCAACAAAGGTCCATTTAGTCAAGGCTATGGTTTTTCCAGTAGTCATGTATGGATATGAGAATTGGACTAGAAAGAAAGCTGAGCACTGAAGAATTGATGCTTTTGAATTGTCGTGTTGGAGAAGACTCTTGAGAGTCCCTTGGACAAGGAGATCCAACCAGTCTATCCTAAAGGAGTTCAGTCCTGAATATTCATTGGAAGGACTGATGCTGACTGAAGCTCTAATACTTTGGGCCACCTGTGTGAAGAGCTGACTCACTGGAAAAGACCCTGATGCTGGGAAAGATTGAAGGCAGGAGGAGAAGGGGACAAGAGAGGATGAGATGCTTGGATGGCATCACTGACTCAATGGACATGAGTTTGAGCAAACCCTGGGAGCTGGTGATGAACGAGGAGGCCTGGAATGATGCAGACCATGGGGTCGCAAGGAGTCGGACATGACTGAGCGACTGAACTGAACTGAACCTGTGAGGGAGACTTGTACTATTATCCTTATTTCACTCATGTTCTTCCCACCTGCTGCCACAGTGGGAGATATCGCTCATGCAGTGATGATAGGACTCCACCATCCGCCCCTGGCCTCTGATGGACAATGCATTCTCAGAGCCAGGAATGATGGCTGATACTTCTATACACATCAATGCCTCATTCAGTGACTAGTACGAATAGCACTGCATAAATGTTTGCAGAAGGCAAAAATGTACCAGAAAGGGAAACACAAGTTGGATGCTCAAATGTCACATTTCAAAACTAGACACTGCCCACAGGAAAGTGATTTCTGTGTTCCCTAGGGTCCAAACACATGGAAACATTGGGTTCTGTGATTTCTGAGATTTGAAATGCCACTTCCTTACATAAAATCGGACTTTTGCTGGCACCATGAGGGGACCTAAGGAATGCAGAACACCTTTATCAGACATCACTGATCACCCACTGCATTAAATGTGGAAGATGAGCAGTTAACAGCTTCCGTGTGCTATGGTCTGGATCAGTGGTTTCCTACTCCAACTGCCTGTCAGAGTTACCTGGGGAAGGTTTGGAGTTCTCAGGATTCAGTGAAGAACTACTGAATCAGAATTCTGGAGTGGTGTGGGTGAGTTTTAAAGCTCCTCCACACACCAGCCTTTGGGACCCACTGCCCTAGGATGACAAACTGTTGAAGCTTGATATGTTTCTGAGATCCAACTCAATTTACACCAAGAATCAATTTGAATTACATAAATGTTATGCAAAATCCTTGGCCAAATTCTCTTTCTGGGGTCAAAAAGCTTCTCAACCCTCAGTGTGAAATTAATAATTTTTCCTTCAGTTCAGTTGCTCAGTCGTGTCTGACTCTTTGCAACCCCATGAATCATAGCACCCCAGGCCTTCCTCTCCATCACCTACTCCCAGAGTTTACCCAAACTCATGTCCATCGAGTTGGTGATGCCACCCAGCCGTCTTATCCTCTGTTGTCCCCTTCTCCTCCTGCCCCCAATCCCTCCCAGCATCAGGGTCTTTTCCAGTGAGTTAACTATTCACATCAGGTGGCCAAAGTATTGGAGTTTCAGCTTCAGCATCTGTCTTTTCAATAAACACCCAGGACTGATCTCCTTTAGGATAGACTGATTGGATCTCTTTGCAGTCCAAAGGACTCTCCAGAGTCTTCTCAACACCACAGTTCAAAAGCATCAATTCTTCGGCACTCAGCTTTCTTCACAGTCCCACTCTCACATCCATACATGACCACTGGAAAAACCATAGCCTTGACTAGATGGACCTTTGTTGGCAAAGTAATGTCTCTGCTTTTCAATATGCTATCTATGTTGGCCATAACTTTCCTTCCAAGGAGTAAGCGTCTTTTAATTTCATGGCTGCCATCACCATCTGCAGTGATTTTGGAGCCCAAGAAAATAAAGCCTGACACTGTTTCCCCATCTATTTGCCATGAAGTGGTGGGACGGGATGCCATGATCTTAGTTTCCTGAATGTTGAGCTTTAAGTCAACTTTTTCACTTTCCTCTTTCACTTTCATCAGGGGCTTATTAGTTCCTCTTCCCTTTCTGCCATAAGGGTGTTGTTATTTGCACATCTGAGGTTATTGATATTACTCCCAGCAATCTTGATTCCGGCTTGTGCTTCTTCCAGCTCAGCGTTTCTCATGATGTACTCTGCCTTTAAGTTAAATAAGCAGGGTGACAACATACAGCCTTGAAGTACTCTTTTTCCTATTTTTCCTTATCTGGGGGAAAACACAAAATTTTCAGACTGTGACAATTGAACAATTTACACCAAATGTGTGCAAATTTTGGGCAGTCATATTTCACATCTTACAAGAACAGAACAGGTAGTAGGATGCTTTCAGGTAATATAAAAAATTTCTGTCCAAATGCATACCTCTGCTATACAATTTTGCTACTTAAGTATACAGAAAATTTCCCTATTGAAACTGCCTCAGTAATATTGCTTTCTGATTACATGCCATCACTGCAAGTATTTCTGCTCCAAGAACAGTTACAAAACGAGTTAGAACAACTGGTCTCCTCTGAAGCAATGGCTGTTGTAGGCAAAACCCTCTATGAGCTACTTCCTACTCTATTCACTCCTCCAAAACAAAAATGACAGAAGGTTCTGTTAGTCAACATTAGCTGTCCTGAAATTTTCACCTCGTGCATACACGTGAGCTAAGATGCTTCAGTTGTGTCCGACTCTGCGACCCTATGGACTGTAGCCTGCCAGGCTCCTCTGTCAGTGGAATTCTCCTTATCTGGGGGAAAAATATGAACAGCAAGAATACCAGGGTGGGTTGCCACGCCCTCCTCCAGAGGATCTTCCTGACCCAGGGATCAAATCCAGGACTCTTACACCTCCGGCACTGGTAGGCAGATTCTTTACCACTAGACTTCCCTGGTGACTCAGATGGTATAGCATCTGGCTACAATGTGGGAGACCTGGGTTCGATCCCTAGGTAGGGAAGATCCTCTGGAGAAGGAAATGGCAACCCACTCCAGTATTCTTGCCTGGAAAATCCCATGGGAGGAGCCTGGTAGGCTACAGTCCATGAGGTCACAAAGAGTCGGCACAACTGAGCAACTTCACTTCACTTCACTTCACTTAGGCGCCACCTAGGAAGCCCCTCCACTTCTTAGCACATTTAAACAAGAACCAACTTTGGGGTTAACACACACAGGACTTTCAACTAGTCATTGACCAATCTCTAAAAGAACACTTCACACAGGCCCAGCCTAAGACCCTCAAGATAGCTACATCTATTCAGGCTAAGCTCACAAATGACATACGTTTCCCTGGCATTCCTTTCTTGGGAAACTATGCCCCTCCCAACACTGATTCTGATGAGGCTGTCAATTCAGGCATCACATCCCTCCACCACAAGCATAGGAGTGAAACCTCTGTGGGTAGCAGCGCCTTCTCATCTCCTGGATAAGGGATCACACACACAAAGCAGGTTCATTATAGAAAATGTAGATTATATTCAAAGGTCAAAAATTAAACTAGCTACACTTCTCAGGGAAAAACTGTTACCCATTTATTGTGCATCCAATTTCAAACACACATATACACATGCACACACACGTACACAAATGTGCACACAACTGAATATACTGTTTTCAAATCCATTTTTTCACTTAATACAACATTTTGAGCATTTTCCCATGTGCAAGGGTACCATCTTGTGGCTGACACAGAAGACAGAAGACACATGGCTTTCTAGTGTGTAAAGTTATGAGAAATACCAGCTAAGTATGACTGCAAGCTCTTCTTTAAGGGAATATTTGCATCTACAGTAATAGAATATATGCATCAGTGTTTGTTGATGTTTAAAACATATGTGCACATAAAGCAAATGTTACAGAGTATCCTGTCCCTAACTGATAACATTCTGGCATGAGTGGAAAAGTATCAGGACCTTTTAAAACAGCTAAGAAAGGAAAAATAACCATCTGAGTATTTAGCTCACCTGTGATAGTAAGTAATTTACACCAAACTTTGGAGCAGTGAAAAGATCACAAGAGTAGAAGTTTAAAACCAGCCTCCAGTCCTAGCTATATGCGCTTCTGTGACCCAGGCCACTTAACTTCTCGGGCTCTGATTCTTCACCTGGAAAAAGGAGATCGCACCTGAACCGTGGGCTGCACAAGGATGCTGGGGTCACGTGACATATGGAAAGGGGTGACACATGCTAAAACACCAGGCAGAATATAAAGCCTTAGTATTGCTCAAAACAGCTGGATTAGCAATCTGGATTTTTAAAGATATAGCTTAGCCTTGCTCCTTAAATATTTTCAGACATGATCCTAGTGGAGAAAAGAATTCCCTGAAGGAAGGATAAAGTTTTCTCTCAGAATAAGTTGTTAGGTGGAAAAGAGGTCAGTAGGGAAAGGTTCAGAGAAAAAAATTAATCCATCTTTTTAGGCGTCAAGTACCTAAAAATTAGGAGGATATAAGGAGAGCCTGCAAAGGCTCACGAAAGTTTTTCTGTGGTGAAAGTGAAAGTGAAGTTGCCCAGTCATGTCCGACTCTTTGTGACCCCATGGGCTATAGCATACCAGACTCCTCCCTCCACCGGATTCTCCAGGCAAGAGTACTGGAGTGGGTTGCCATTTCCTTCTCCAGTGGATCTTCCCAACCCAGGGATCGAGCCCGGGTCCCCACATTCCAAGCAGACGCTTTAACCTCTGAGCCACCAGGGAAGCCTGTGGCTCAGGAAGAAGAAGCCTTTTCTGTGGTAAATACTGTGAAAAGACAATGGATTACAATGTCCAGTTTAAAATGTTGGGCCTATATGCTTTCAAAGCAAAAAGAGCAACAGAAGAAATCACAAAAGAAATGACTGACAAATTTCTCTCTCTTTATAATTACACTTCATAAGTCAAAGGTCCAAATACAAAACTGAAAGACAAACATGATTTTTGCACGTCCTTTGCAATAAATGACAGTAAGACTCATGGGATTGGTTTCTTTAGTCTTAACATGCCAAAGGGTAAGGATATAAATATACACCTTAAGAAAGAAAAAATGTATCTTTAAAATTATATGAAAAAGAAAGTTCAAACTTATATAATCAAATAAATACAATGTAGGAACTATTAAGGTACTATTTCTCACCTAACAAATGTGAAAAAAGTTTCATAAGAGTCAATGCTAGAAAAACTATGACTCAGCAACCCCAGTACTGGGCACTAGGCATATACCCTGAAAAAAAAACCATAATTCTAAAAGACATATGTACCCCAATGTTCACTGAAGCACTATTTACAATAGCCAGGACATGGAAGCAACCTACATGTCCATTGACAGGTGAAGGGATAAAGCAGGTATGGTACATATATACAATGGAATATTATTCAGCCACAAAAAGAACAGATTGGAGTCAGTTCTAGTGAAGTGGATGAACCTATAGCCTGTTATACAGAATGAAGTAAGTCAGAAAGAGAAAAACAAATATAGTTTATTAACAGATATATATATGGAATCTAGAAAAATGGCATTGATGACCCTATTTGCAGGGAAGGAATGGAAATGCAAATGTAAAGAATGGACACAGTGTGGGAGAGAGTGGGTGGGATGAATGGAGAAAGTAGTATCAATATATACACACTATTATGTATAAAATGGATAGCTGGTGAGAAGTCTCTGCATAACGCAGGGAGCCCAATCTGGTGCTCTGTGATGACCTAGCGAGGTGGCATGGGGGAAGGGAGGGACGCTCAAGAGGGAGGTGGGTGATATGTGTATAATTATGGTTGATTTGCATTTTTTATGGCAGAAACCAATACAACATTGTAAAAGTTAAAAAACAAACAAAAAAAAGAGTTAAAAAGAAAAGCTGTGCTGAAACACTCATGAATTCCTGGTAGAAGATGTATAGGTGTAGGTATAGGTGCAATGTATAAGCGCAATCTTTCTGAAAAGCAATTGAGCAATATACATCAAGCTGCTTACAAACATGTGTGTTCTCTGAGCCATTAATTCCATTGCTGGAGGCTGAAGAGTGAAATCAGTAAGAATGTAGGCTCTGACTCAGGTCACCTGAAATTGTCTCCCAGCTCCACTGCTTATTAGTCAAACCACTGGGCAGTAAATTGCCTAATGTCATCTTGCCTCAGAGTCCTCATCCATAAAGTGGGATAATAATGCTACCTATTTCACAAAGCAGTGTGAATATTATTATTAATAAATGCAAGTCTTCTAGAATATGTCTAGTATACCATAGAGAGTTAATAATAGTTAATATTATTGTCATTACTTTCATTATTAGAAGAATCTAGCAAAAACCTGGAAATTGCATTCATTTAAGAAATATGTATTAGCAGTATCTTTGGCTGGGCAATAGAAAACAAAATAGTCATGGTCTCTGACCTAAGGAGCTCATAAAGTAGGTATAAAAAATTATGTTCTTAGATGGTCATTTCAATAATTTTTAAAGTAGTAGCTGTGGTTAGAAATGAGGCCAACATTCAAAAATACATGTATATGAAATAAAAGATTGTATAGCATATTGTGGATTACAGTCAGTAAAATATGTTTCTGAGGCTTAATTTCCTTATCTGGCAGATGGGGATACCACAGAGTCATCAAGAGGGTCAGAACAGTCATAAATACTAGAAGGTTTTAGAAATAGTAAAATAATAAATGCTAATTATTATTATTCATTAGGGTCTATAGAAGCTCAATTATGAAAACAATCTTAATGAATATTTACTATGTGCCAGATACTGTACACATACTACCTCACCTAATTTCCATCTCAAGCTGCAAAGTTTGGAGATAAAAATACACAATGACAATTAAATTTTAATTTCAGATAAAACATTTTTAGCATGTCCAAAATATTTGAAATATTTGGGCATAATCATACTAAAAATTATTCATTGTTTTTCTGAGACATTGGAATGTTCTTATATCAAAAGTTTATACTGTTTACCTGAAATCAAAATTTAACTTGGCACCTTGTATTTCACCTAGCAACCCTAAACAGTCCTATGAAGTAGATACAGTAATTATACATGTGAGAAAGAGACAGAGGAAAAAAAAAAACAACAGATTCAGAGACAGAGATTTGATTTTGATTGGTGCAGTGGGAAATCGCCCATCATTCCTATTATGGATCATAGAGAGGAGAAGTATTAAATCAAGAGAGAAACTGAGAAAGGCAGATGTTATTATCTGGTTCTCACTGTTGTGGTATTGTTATTTTAAATGGTATGATTTTTCTAAATACATTTTTTAAGTAAAGTATTAGTCTCTCAGTTGTGTCCCACTCTTTGCAACCCCATGGACTGTAGCCTGCCAGGCTCTTCTGTTCATAGAATTCTCTGGGCAAGAATAATGGAGTGGGTAGCCATTCTCTTCTCCAGGGGATTTTCCCTCCCTAGTGATTGAACCCTGGTCTCCCACATTGCAGGCAGATTCTTTAGTGTTTGTGTCACCAGGGAAGCCCCAAATTCATTAACCCCAAATTCAAATATTAAATATAAAAGAATGTTGCAAAGCCAAATCTTTTCTTGGAATTATTAGCTTTTTTTTGGATTTTTTTAAATTAGTAGCCATTTTGGAAGACTGACAACATCAGACTCTTCTTTCAGTGCAAACTACCTAGAGATGGGAGAATAAACATGTAAATACATGTAAATACTTATAAGCTGTTTTGAGTTGATAAAATTTCAAGATCTGGGAGCTAAACCTCAGGCTGCTTCATTTCTATTAGATGGTGGCAGCTGACTTGTTTTCTGCTATTTCAGCGGTCCTTGAAATTAGCATGACTATTTACTTCAATTCAGCATGTATCATCCCTCACCTTTACAATTAGCATCACTCAGGGAATAAACTTACATCACTCAGGGAATAAACTTAATCCACAGGAGCATTTTCAACCATCTTTTTGCTCTTGGAGAAAAGATTTCACTTTATTGTTGTAAAAGGAAGGTACAAAAAATGGTCAATATTCAAAACCTGCCATGGTACATTGCAAAGAATGGAAATGTGTGTGTGTGTGTGTGTTCATCTTTTAGCACAGACATTCCCACATGGCTCAGTGATAAAGAATCAGCCTGCCAGAGCAGGAGATGCAGAAGACACAGGTTCGATCCCTGGATTGGAAAGATCCCCTAGAGGAGGAAATGGCAATCCACTCCAGTATTCTTGCCTAGAAAATCCCATGAATAGAGGAGCCTGGCAGGCTACAGTGAGGTCACAAAGAGCTGGACACAACTGAGCAACTGAGCAAGCGTGCATCAATCTAAGAAAAAGAGGTCTAAACTCGGAGAAAACACAGGGAAAGGATCCCAAGTCAGTCTAGACTTCAATCTAAGTCTACAATGATCTGGCTATGTGACTTTCACTAGTCCTGTACTCCTTCTGAGCCTCATTTTCACCAGCTGTAGCCTGACATCAAGACATGCTCTACTCCACAGGAGTATTTGGGGGCAAGGTTTCAAATTTAGGAGATGTCTTGGCTGTATGCTACTACAAGAACAAATTATAACTGATTCAAACTGAAATGATTTCAGAATAAATGGGGCAAACTTAAATCATTATTGCCCATCTGGTAAGTCTGATAAGACAGTATTCTGTTCAGTTCAGTCGCTCAGTCGTGTCCGACTCTTTGTGACCCCATGAATCACAGCACGCCAGGCATCCCTGTCCATCACCATCTCCCGGAGTTCACTCAGACTCACGTCTATCAAGTCCGTGATGCCATCCAGTCATCTCATCCTCGGTCGTCCCCTTCTCCTCCTGCCCCCAATCCCTCCCAGCATCAGAGTCTTTTCCAGTGAGTCAACTCTACGCACGAGGTGGCCAAAGTACTGGAGTTTCAGCCTTAGCATCATTCCTTCCAAAGAAATCCCAGGGTTATTCTCCTTCAGAATGGTTGGATCTCCTTGTAGTCCAAGGGACTCTCAAGAGTCTTCTCCAACACCACACTTCAAAAGCATCAATTCTTCGGCGCTCAGCCTTCTTCACAGTCCAGTTCTCACATCCATACATGACCACTGGAAAAACCATAGCCTTGACTAGTCAGACCTAGTCGGTAAAGTAATTTCTCTGCTTTTGAAAATACTATTTAGGTTGGTCATAAAATTTTCTTCCAAGGAGTAAGCGTCTTCTAATTTCATGGCTGCAATCACCATCTGCAGTGATTTTGGAGCCCCCAAAATAAAGTCTGACGCTGTTTCCACTGTTTCCCCATCTATTTCCCATGAAGTGATGGGACCGGATGCCACGATCTTTGTTTTCTGAATGTTGAGCTTTAAGCCAACTTTTTGCTTTCCTCTTTCACTTTCATCAAGAGGCTTGCTAGTTCCTCTTCACTTTCTGCCATAAGGGTGGTGTCATCTGCATATCTGAGGTTATTGATATTTCTCCTGGCAATCTTGATTCCAGCTTATGTTTCTTCCAGTCCAGCGTTTCTCATGATGTACTCTGCATAGAAGTTAAATAAGCAGGGTGACAATATACAGCCTTGACGTACTCCTTTTCCTATTTGGAACCAGTCTGTTTTTCCATGTCCAGTTCGAGCTGTTAGCTTCCTGACCTGCATACAGATTTCTCAATAGGCAGGTTAGGTGGTCTGATATTCCCATCTCTTTCAGAATTTTCCACAGTTTATTGTGATCCACACAGTCAAAGGCTTTGGCATAGTCAATAAAGCAGAAATAGATGTTTTTCTGGAACTCTCTTGCTTTTTCCATGATCCAGCGGATGTTGGTAATTTGATCTCTGGTTCCTCTGCCTTTTATAAAACCACAACAGTATTTTCAAAAGCACCAAAGGAAGTGAGAATTTCAAAGCTTCAGAGCTTGAAAACAAAGATCTTTATCAATGCATCTCACACTTTAATATGACTAAAATAATCTAGGGAACTTAAATATGCAAATTTCTGGGCCACACAACACTGATTATATATCAGTAGGACTGGACTTGGCAGAGGAATCTGGATATTAAATAAGCTCCCTGGGTGATTCAGAGGCAGGTAGTCCATTTAGAACACTGAGAAACATTGGTCACTACAAATATATAGCTAATTTTTTTTTAATTTTATTTTTACTTTATTCTACATTACAATACTGTATTGGTTTTGCCATACATCGACATGAATCAGCCACAGGTGTACACGATCTCCCAATGCCGAAGCCCCCTCCCACCTCCCACCCCATATTATCTCTCTGGATCATCCCCATGCACCAGCCCCAAGCATCCTGTACCCTGTATTGAACATAGACTGGTGCTTCGTTTCTTACATGATAGTATACATATTTCAATGCCATTCTCCCAAATCATCCCACCCTCTCCCTCTCCCTCAGAGGCCAAAAGTCCGTTCTATACCTCTGTGTCTCTTTTGTTGTCTCACATACAGGGTTATCATTACTATCTTTCTAAATTCCATATATATGTGTCAGTATACTGTATTGGTGTTTTTCTTTCTGGCTTACTTCATAAAGACAACGAGTTTTTAAAAATGGTTGTAAAGCAGAAAGTGCACTTGATTTAATATAAATTCTGGGAAGGACAGACAAGACCTTCCAGAATACACAGCAAGGAGGGAAGGAGTCATAGAAATGCCTGATCTTTCAAAACATCTTTAAAGTTGATCTATAAGATCAAGTGGGTAAAGATAAGGGGCGGGGGAGGACGAATCTAAGAGTTTAAAATGCTGTATAAAGTTGGAAGAAAAACATGGGAAGATAGAAATGGCCACAGAATAAACAGTGGCAGTCTTTAGTGTGATAGCACTGCTGAGGCCTACAAAGAAGGAGGAGATTCAGGAAAGTCACTGGTCAGAAGAAAAAGTCTACTGATCAAAAAGGACATTAACAGCCAGTTGAGTGACAAAATAGTAAAAATGTAAGTGTCCTTATATTTATAAGAAAATGATATATGATGTTCACAGAAAGCATGTTAGCAAGAAATAGATTAAAATATGTTCAATGTGAAAATACCTTTTTAAAATATCCTACAAGAATTTTAGAATAGATGAGAAGCTATTATGAAAAGTATAAAAAATAAATAATATGGTTATTGAAGAATTTTATGTGAGTATCAAATTCATCTACTGCCTGCCTAGCTTGCAAGCTAGTTAGGGCTGTATGGTATTATCTTTGTATCCTCAGTGTGTACCACAATATCTGGCATATGATAGGCACTAACTCCATTCAATCGTAAAGGAAATCAACTCTGAATATTCATTGGAAGGACCAATGCTGAAGCTGAAGCTCCAATACTTTGGCCACCTGATGCGAAGAACTGACTCATGGCAAAGTCCCTGACACTGAGAAAGACTGAGGGCAGGAAAAAAGGGGGCAACAGAGGATGAGATGGTTGGATGGCATCACCAATTCAATGTAATAAGTTTAAGCAAACTCCAGGAGAGAGTGAAGAACAGGGAAGCCTGGT
This sequence comes from Nanger dama, assembly GCA_917880005.1. Classification (NCBI taxonomy): domain Eukaryota; kingdom Metazoa; phylum Chordata; class Mammalia; order Artiodactyla; family Bovidae; genus Nanger; species Nanger dama. The sequence continues at coordinate 17,202,119 of CAKJTW010000017.1, read as the reverse complement.
GTGCTGCACTCCATGGGATCGAAGGGAGTTAAACATGACTTAGTGACATGCAGTAGTTACAACTCAATGGATGGATGGACAGGTGGATGGATGGGTTAAAATGAAAAAGCCAAGCGAAGAGTTGCACATTCACACAGCATTCACCAACCTTCACAACACTCATCCTCTATTTTTCTTGGATTGAGCTGCTAAATGGCTATCATGAGACTTAGGCATACTTTAGTACTAATACCTGCTGGGAGTCATGCATGAACCTCTGAATGAGATGTGTTCATTTGTCTTCCTGAAGGAAGTACATATTGACTCATTTTACTTGATGTACCAGTTATTTACCTTTTGACCCTCAGCTCCAAATCCACTTTCCTCCAACTAGTCTGCATTGCTGGGGCTTGATCTACAAACTACATTTCCCAAATTCACTCAGCTTGCTTTCTACTAAATTCCGGAAAGAAAGAACCACTTTTTTTTTTCATACTCTTTCGCTTCTGCCAGTGTTTCTGGAAGTAGTTGAGTCCCATCAGTGATCCAGACTTCTGTAGTTACTTCCCTTCTTTTGTGGTCCTAGTTCTGGCCAGGAAAACCATCCTCCACAGCCCTAGTACTGGGGAGGTGGAACCCCTAGAAGTCGGACCTTGGGCTTGAGAACAACTCTTTTTCCATTTTATTCCCCCAGTCCTAGAGCTTAACGTTGCTTCCTACAAATACCAAGCTCTCAGTATCACTCTCTCCTTTTTGCATCTCAAGTTTCCTTGCATTCCTTCCAACACCCATAACACCAAGATTTGTATTAAATTCTCTCTGTTTGGAACTTCTATTTGCAAAAGAAGTGGTTTCTGGTTTTTCAACAATATTCTGACTGATGCACTTGATGAAATCAGGGGAAACGTGATCACAGTAGATATTAAAAGCAGAGGTTAAAGAACATTGCATGTGTTTCATAAGAATCCAGAATAGAGGGACTTCCCTGGTGGTCCAGTGATGAAGAATCCACCAAGCAATGCAGGGGACTCAGGTTTGATCTTTGATCAGCAAACTAAGATCCCACATGCTTCAGGACAGCCAAGTCCATGTGCCGGAACTAGAGAGTCTGTGTACCTCAATGAAGGATGCCACATGATGCAAATGAAGATCCCATGTGCCGCAACTAAGACCAAACATAGTCAAATAAATAAATAAATATTTTGAAATAAAGAATCCAGAATAGAAACTGATATTAAGTTGGAGAATTAGGTTATTATTTAACAACATACATAAGAGATAAAATACCTTCCCCCACCCTGGAATATCTCTGGGATCATATTACTTTATTATTATTATTATTATTTTTATTTTATCCTCTGCTTTTTTACACAGATCTACAAGAATCTTCTTCTCATTGAAAACTCTCTGATTACCCTAGCTAGCTTTGAACTTACTTACTCTGAATTCTTTCAGTTCTTTTGTTCTCTCATTTCTAGAGTATTTCTCCAGGTAAACTGTCAAGAGTCTTCCCCTGAATCATTCTATTATCAGAATTCTAAGAAAAATATATCCAGATACCAGTACCCCACTCTCACTCCTAACCTCCTAAGTAAGAATACCTAAAGTAAGGAGTGGGAAAGATGGGGTAGAAAAGGCATATAAAATATTACTCAGATAATAAACCCCTCAAGATAAGGACCCTTCCATTTATGTATCTTTTACTGTGCCTAACATCTATTTCTGCTTTATTGTCTATGCCAAAGCCTTTGACTGTGTGGATCACAATAAACTGTGGAAAATTCTGAAAGAGATGGGAATATCAGACCACCTAACCTGCCTATTGAGAAATCTGTATGCAGGTCAGGAAGCAACAGTTTGAACTGGACATGGAACAACAAACTGGTTCCAAATAGGAAAAGGAGTCCATCAAGGTTGTATATTGTCACCCTGCTTATTTAACTTATATGCAGAGTACATCATGAGAAATGCTGGAATGGAAGAAACACAAGCTGGAATCAAGACTGTCGAGAGAAATATCAATAATCTCAGATATGCAGATGACACCACCCTTATGGCAGAAAGTGAAGAGGAACTAGCAAGCCTCTTGATGAAAGTGAAAGAGGACAGTGAAAAAGTTGGCTTAAAGCTCAACATTCAGAAAATGAAGATCATGGCATCCGGTTCAATCACTTCATGGGAAACAGATGGGGAAACAGTGTCAGACTTTATTTTGGGGGGCTCCAAAATCACTGCAGATGGTGATTGCAGCCTTGAAATTAGAAGACGCTTACTCCTTGGAAGAAAAGTTATGACCAACCTAGATAGTTTATTCAAAAGCAGAGACATTACTTTGCCGACTAAGGTCCGTCTAGTCAAGGCTATGGTTTTTCTAGTAGTCACGTATGGATGTGAGAATTGGACTGTGAAGAAGGCTGAGTGCCGAAGAATTGATGCTTTTGAAGTGTGGTGTTGGAGAAGACTCTTGAGAGTCCCTTGGACTACAAGGAGATCCAACCAGTCCATTCTGAAGGAGATCAGCCCTGGGATTTCTTTGGAAGGAATGATGCTAAAGCTGAAACTCCAGTACTTTGGCCATCTCATGCAAAGAGTTGACTCATTGGAAAAGTCTCTGATGCTGGGAGGGATTGGGGACAGGAGAAGAGGACGACAGAGGATGAGATGGCCAGATGGCATCACTGACTCGATGGACGTGAGTCTGAGTGAACTCCGGGAGTTGGTGATGGACAGGGAGGCCTGGCGTGCTGTGATTCATGGGGTCGCAAAGAGTCGGACACGACTGAGCGACTGAACTGAACTGAACTGAACACAGTGTGTGTGTGTGTGTGTGTGTGTGTGTGTGTGTGTGTGGTGTGGTGTGTTATTAGTCACTCAATCATTTCTGACTCTTCATGATCACATGGACTGCAGCTCACCAGGCTCCTCTGTCCATGGAATTCTTCAGGCAAGAATCCTGGAGTGGATAGCCATTCCCTTCTCCAGGGGATCTTCCCAAACCAGGTATAGAACCAAGGTCTTCAGCATTCTGAAGATTCTTTACCATCTGAGCCACCAGGGAAGCCCAACACAATTTAAGCCGAGGCAATAAAAAATTTGCCCATTTTTTCAGTGAACTAAGTGAAGATTCCCAAGAAGACCAGGTGGTGTCACTACTTCCCAATTAATATTTCTGGCCCAATGAAAAGAATCTCAAGTAGCAAACTCTGACCTTCCCTAGACTCAGTGATTCCATACTTGCATCCGTCTTTCCATCAGTTTTCTTTCCTAAGAGAGAAATGTAGAAACCTAGCTAAGAAAATAAAAACAAAATCTCAACAGGGCGAATAAACTGAGTTCTCTGTAAAGAAACAATGGCATATCCTGAAGTTGCTAGGCTTCACGTGAGTAAGTGAGAACCAAAAAGAGCAGAAGTAAGCCTGTCTTTAATGGCAACCCACTCCAGTACTCTTGCCTGGAAAATCTCATGGACGGAGGAGCCTGATAGGCTGCAGTTCACGGAGTCTCTAGGAGTTGGACACGACTGAGCGACTTCACTTTCACTTTTCACTTTCATGCATTGGAGAAGGAAATGGCAACTCACTCCAGTATTCTTGCCTGGAGAATCCTAGGGACGGGAGAGCCTGGTGGGCTGCCATCTATGGGGTCACACAGAGTCGGACACGACTGAAGTGACTTAGCAGCAGCAGCAGCAGCAGCAGCAGCAAGCCTCTCCTTAAATTGGTAAAGAATCTGCCTGCAGTGTAGGAGACCTCTGTTCAGTCCCTGGGTTGGGAAAATAACCTGAAGAAGGAAATAGCAAACCACTCCAATATTCTTGCCTGGAAAATCCCATGGACAGAGGAGCCTGGTGGGCTACAGTCTGTGGGTCCCAAGAGTCGAACACAACTTAGTGACTAAACCACTACCAAGCCTCTTCTTGGCCAGAGGCCTGAGATTTCCTTGTGTTAGTTTCTTGGCATTAGCATTCTAAAGAGCACGCTTAAGAAATATACACTTAATGAGCTTGTGAGAAAAACTAAACTCCAAACAGACTGTACTTTTACTCACCTTTTGTTTTATAACATCTGAAGTTGTTATTTGCAAGTTTAATTTTCTTTTTAGGTCTATTCTTACATTATTACCTTAAATTATTTCTGATTCCTGGATGAACAAACCAATCTAGGTTTATCATGAGCTATTTATTATATTATTTTTAAGGTGATATAGAACCCTTACTTTAGCAGAAGCTATTTAGAAATTAACCTTAATTACTAACAGGTTGGGTATTGCGTGTTTTCCAAAGCAGTTTCCATACAAGCTCAGACCTAGCTTTATTTTAACATTTCTGAATTCCAATTCTCTAGTTGCATTAATAACCCATTAAAATGGCTGAAAATAACTCTAGATTTATGTATCTAAAGTGAAGTGAAGTCATTCAGTCGTGTCCGACTCTTTGTGACCCCATGGACTGTAGCCTACCAAGCTCCTTTGTCCATGGGATTTTCCAGGCAATAGTACTGGAGTGGATTGCCATTTCCTTCTAAAAGGGGCCTTGAAAGGTCTATTATAACCCTTCTCAGGTAATATCAGGCCTTGATTTTCTCCATTTGAGCATTTATCTCCAAAAAAGTAGATATCCTGGATAATCTGTCCTTTCTTCATATTGACTGACCACAAAATTATTGTGTTCAGAGGCTTAAGCTTCATTGAAGAGAGAAGTACTGAATGGTAAATGGCTCTCCAGTTATAGAAGTGGGCCCCCTCTTTATCCTGTTTTAGCTGAGTAGTCCTGGTTGCTGTTATTCAGTCACTAAGTCGTGTCCAATGCAACCCCATGGACTGCAGCATGCCAGGCTTCCCTGTCCTTCACTATCTCCCAGAGTTTGCTCAAACATTGAGTTGGTGATGCCATCCAACCATCTCATCCTCTGTTGCCCCCCTTCTCCTGCTCTCAATTTTCCCCAGATTAGGGTCTTTTTCAATGAGTCGACTCTTCACATCATTTGGCCAAAGCATTGGAGCTTTGGCTTTAGTATCAGTCCTTCCAGTGAATATTCAGAGTTGATTTACTCTAGGATTGACTGGTTTTATCAGAGGAAACACACTGACTGAAGCCACCCACCCTGACCAAGCACCATAGTAACTATTTGCATGAGTTGTTTTATGATAGGAGGTCCTGGTAAGGAACATGGAACTAATAAACCACCACCAACTAGAAGAGTTCAGGAAAGGTCAAAAGGTGACACCACGTGTCCAACCACCTCCCATAATTCTTCTCACTGGCATCCATCTTGGCTGAACAATGCATGCACCACCAGGAAGGACTCTGAGTCAGAAGGATTGGCCAAAGACAACCCAGAAACTAATTCCATCACCATAAAACCTGAGACTGCAAGTCTTCTAGCAGAACAGTTCTCCTGGGTTCCCTTTCCCTACTGCTCTCCACCCAGGCACCCCTTCCCAATAAAATATATTGCTTTGTCTGCACATGGGTCTCCTCAGACAATTCATTTCCGAGTGTTAGACAAGAGCCCACTTTCAAGCTCTGGAAGGTGTCCCTCTTTCGGCAACAGTTTGATCTCTTTGCAGTCCAACAGACTCTCAAGAGTCTTCTCTAGCACCACAATTCAAAAAAATCAATTCTCGGGCACTCAGCCTTCTTTACGGTTCAAATCTCACATCCATACATGACTACTGGAAAAACCATTGCTTTGACTATACAGACCTTTGACAGCAAAGTGATGGCTCTGCTCTAAGTTTGTCATAACTTTCCTTCCAAGGAGCAAGTGTCTTTTAATTTCAAAGCTGCAGTCACCGTCCACAGTGATTTTGGAGCCCAAGTGGTCCTAGAGACTCCCTAAATACCTAGATTCCTCTCCTTTAAGACTTATTCCCCTAAATATCTACTAAACTACCTCCATTTTCCCAGTGAAGTTAGACTCTATTCACATTTTACAATGATCCCCTGGAGGAGTTTTTGCATTCTTGGCTGCCTATCAGTCATTTCACTTACAGGGCATCATGTTAGTCCCATCTGTTCCCCACTAAGTACTTAAGGAGCTCTGGCCTTTTGGGGTTAACTTCCCAACATTCTTTTCAGAGATTGTGTCAGTGGTGTTTATAAGTTTTGATCTCACCTACATTGGGGGAACCATGCTTGCCAATGAACCTTGGTTTGCTGGACCTCGATGATCTTTGTGTTTCAATTTTGGGGGCTTATTTAATAAAAAAACCAGTGATGTCAGGGGAAAAAAAAAAGATGGGGCAGCGTTGGGGACAATATCTTCATGCAGCCAGGACTCACCCTCACTGGTCCGTATAGTCAAAGCTATGGTTTTTCCAGTAGTCATGTATGAATGTGAGAGTTGGACCACAAAGAAGGCTGAGTGCCAAAGAACTGATGCCCTCAAACTGTAGTGCTGGAGAAGACTCTTGGGAATCCCTTGGACAGCCAGGAGATCAAACCAGTAAATCCTATAGGAAATCAACCCTGAATATTCATTGGAAGGACTGATACTAAAGCTGAAGCTCCAATACTTTGGACATCTAATGCAAAGAGCTGACTCATTGGAAAAGACCCTGATGCTAGGAAAGATTGAAGGCAAAAGGAGAAGAGGGTAGCAAAGAATAAGATGGTTAGATGGCATCACCAACTCCATGGATATGAACTTGAGCAAACTCCAGGAGATACTGGAGGACAGGGAAGCCTGGTGCACTGCAGACCATGGAGTCAGAGAGAGTTGGACACAACCTAGCAACTGAACAACAACAACACCATCACTGGAAAAGAACTTTCTAGAGACTCTACATGAAGGTCAAAGTTAATTTACTAAGTGGTCAATCTCACCTTTTTGTCCTTAAATAAGGACTATTACCCATGGCCAATAGCACTGAAATTCATTCTGCTCTCTTTTTCTCTTTTGTTCTTTCCTGTTTTCTTGGTCAAATAAATAAATAGATTTAAAAAACCAGCCACTCTGTCTTTCTTCCTGGACAGCAAGATGACACTCAATACCTTACTTTAGGACCTAAATTGCCACCTACCATCTTTCTGTACATCCAAAGTATAGGTAATGACTGCTTTTCTTTTTGAGAAATTTCTAACATCAGTTGGTTAATAGCTATAGACTTGTGCATCCTACCCACCCACCCCCCCATGCTCCATGACACAACTTTGGTGTCTCAGTTCAGTTCAGTCGCTCAGTTGTGTCCGACTCTTTGCGACCCCATGAATCACAGCACGCCAGGCCTCCCTGTCCATCACCAACTCCCGGAGTTCACCCAAACCCACATCCATCAAGTCCGTGATGCCATCCAGCCATCTCATCCTCTGTCGTCCCCTTCTCCTCCTGCCCCCAATCCCTCCCAGCATCAGAGTCTTTTCCAGTGAGTCAACTCTTTGCTTGAGATGGCCAAAGTACTGGAGTTTCAGTTTTAGCATCATTCCTTCCAAAGAAATCCCAGGGCTGATCTCCTTCAGAATGGACTGATTGGATCTCCTTGCAGTCCAAGGGACTCTCAAGAGTCTTCTCTAACACCACAGTTCAAAAGCATCAATTCTTTGGTGCTCAGCTTTCTTCACAGTCCAACTCTCACATCCATACATGACCACTGGAAAAACCATAGCCTTGACTAGACGGACCTTTGTTGGCAAAGTAATAGTGTTGAAAGGAAAGGAAAGTGAAGTCACTCAGTCGTGTCCAACTCTTTGCGACCCCATGGACTGTAGCCTACCAGGCTCCTCTGCCATGAGATTTTTCAGGCAATGGTACTGGAGTGGATTGCCATTTCCTTAATGCATATTAAATAAAATACTTTCTATTCCTTGATATCCAAATTGGGAACCACAGCCTCAGTTGAAATGCTATTGCACAATGTTAGGTTATAAATGTCACTGACACAATTTCAAGCCACCTGTCAACATCGCTTCTTGGCCTTTTGGCTAAGATCATAGTGGTGGCTCAGATGGAAAGCGTCTGTCTACAATGTGGGAGACCTGGGTTCGACCCCTGGGTTGGGAAGTTCCCTGGAGAAGGAAATGTCAACCTACTCCAGTACTCTTGCCTAGAAAATTCCCTGGACGGAGGAGTCTGGTGTCCATGGGGTCGCAAAGAGTTGGACACGACTGAGCGACCTCACTTTTCACTTTTCGCTTTTGTCAATATTCAGCTTCTTCAATTTCACAATGTTGCCCTGCAGAGGGCCAGAAACCATGAGCAGATTCCTCAGCCTCTTAGAAAAATGATTGCAAAATGATCATAGAATGAGAATTTTCAAGTGTGTTTCAAATTTCTAAATAAAGAAAAATCTCCTGACACACAACAGGGACAGTTTATTGTTCCTGGTGAATTAATAGTAAATTTGATAGCAGGACTATTTCTGCAACCTCTCACATTTCCTATTCTCATTTTTCCTCAGCTTCCCTCTGCAAATAATAATTTCAGAGATTTCCAAAAGTCCAAGCCAGTCCAAACAACCCAACAAACTTTTAATCTCTTGTAGCACTTAGCATCTGTACTATTCATTGACTGCATAAAATGCTTCAGGGTACAGAAAAACTTTAAGATTATCCACCTGTATTCTGATCTGATACTGGCATCTTTCCTCCCTCCCCATTCAGAGACCAACCACTCCTGAGGAAAAGGAATTGATTTCTTCCTTAATGCTTTATTATGATTAATCTCTTTACTATAAAAACATATATACACAGTAGACGAATTAAGGGAGGAAAGACGGATTAAGGGAGGAAAAAAAGAGAAAGATAATAAAAATAAACTCTCCTCATAATCACCATTCTCAGAAAACTAAATTGGTCACTAAAAAGTATTAGTGTTATTCCATTATAATAATAACTTATTTATATAAATATATATTATAGGGCTATAATAAACATTTTTCCTGGCTAAATCTTTGTGTGTGTTCATGAATAGTTTTTAAAATAGAATCTTAGAAATAGAATTAATCAATCAAAATTTTAAGATGTCTAACAATAATAATCACAATACCATTAATATTAACAAATGTTTCTAGAGCATACTGTGAGGTACTCTGTCACATGCTTCATATTCACAACAATCTTAGGAGGCAAATATTGTAGCACCCCCACTTTTAAAATAAAGAAATTGAGAGTTGGAAATTTACTTGAGTTCTCTCAAAAAGTATACTAAAATAATGACAAATGAGAGTTTCAAACCCAGGTCTATGTCCACAAACCATGCTCTTTCCATTATACATATAAATGAGGCATCCCTCACTGTGCTACAATGAGTAAATGACAGTGTTTTTACTAAAACAACACAAGTTAAGTGAACTAAAAGATGCTGTGTTGGGAAACGCCAAAAAGTCCTTAAATTCAATCCTCATCAGATACGTGAGTCATCCCACAAGGAACACTTAATTTTTATTTATTTACCTTTAAAGACAATAAAGTATCTTTCTAGGTATTTCACCTTTAGACTACTCTAAGAATTAGAAAATTCATTTGAATTCTGAACTGAAAATTATTTCTTTTAGTCACCAATCATTAGTCTAGATTGAGACTGCAAAGCCACAATGACATGATCCCTCTGCCCTGTGATGTGACAGCCCTTTGCAAGTGTCATTCAATCCCCGTGCTGTCCTCAGGTCTTTTTCAAGCCACGGTTTCTTTAACTTTTCTTCCTACCTTAGACCATGGAGTGTTCTCCCCACTGGGAAGACTTCTGCTGACTGTGATCCAGGCTATGTATTTCTCAAGTCCAGGCATCAGCTGAGACACCAAGAGAGTCAGGAAGCGACCCGCCATCAAGAATCTGTCTAGCATGATGTAAAGTCCAGCAGAGATGTGCCCTGGGGGAACACTGTAGGCCTGATGGGTATGGACCACTTCCTGGTGAGCACAGGAACCATCAGCATCTTTGAGCACGCTTACAACACGCAGGTGATGAAGTTCAGTGTGAACCCCATTGTTAAGAGTTCCCACAGAAGCCAAGAACTGGCTGACCTGCCCAAGCCAGCGGAGGGGCTGAAGAGGGGCGGCTAAGCCAGTCCGCATGGTGCAACTCCTCACTGAGGAATCAGGGATTGCTTCATCAACGGGGCGATGAGCTGCACCCATTGATCTGCCTGAAGGACTGAGAGAAGAACCACACTGGCATTTCCACCAGGACATCCTAGCCGGTTGTGTAACACCACGAGACCATCAGCGAGGAGTCCCTCCATGCTGTGCCCGTCCAAAGCTCCCAACAAACAGACCTGGCTGTACACAAAAGGTGGCTCTTCCCCAACTCCATAGCCAAGGACACTGACAAGAGGTGTCTGTCCTTCAGAAGCCCAAGTAGCAGGTCTCAATCTGGTGAAAGTGTGAGTGAGACAGAGTGCTGAGGCCCCCCAGTACTTTGGGCTCTCGAGCACAAGTCACCCAGCACTACCTCAGTGACATCCATCGGGGCAGCATGGCAGCTGGCTATCAAGTGGTGGAGCTGTGAGGCGCGCCTGTGGGGCATTTGCTTCCACGTCCCCAGTCTGGTGCTGTGCACGGATCCATACAGGGCTTCCCACACCCGGCGCTGCCTCAATGCTGCGTGCTGACCGCCTACCCCGGGCCGTGGAGCCCATTCACCTGCTGAGATTCGGTGTCCGCAACAAGGGCCTAGTGGCATCCAACTGTCCTGCACAGAAAGAGGGGCCACGTCTTCGAGGAGCCCCAGGTGACCAGCACCCGTCTGTTTGATGAGAAGTCACATCGACAAGTCCTTTGGCTTCACCACTGACCTCAGGGCCCACACAGGCAGCTAAGCCTTCCCTTTCCTGGCACCTCCAGACCCTGCCTGCAGACCCCTTCAACCACACCAGCTGCCCCAGCAAGTTGTAGGGGAGATGCGCAGGTACAAAGGCCTGAAAGAAGGTGTTCCAGCCCCAAACAACTTCCAGGACAAACGTCAGCGGCCTCCTGTAGTGGCTCAGCCCCCAGGCACAGCCTCAAGCCCTGGGATCTCCTCACGACCCCTCACAAGATTGTCCAGATCCAAGATGGTCTGCCTGCAGGGTTTCTGGGGCCCACTTGGTACCAGCCTCATCATAAATGCACCAGCTAGTGTGCTTAGAAATTCAGTCGTGGCTGACTCTTTGCCACCACATGGACTGTAGCCCACCAGGCTCCTCTGTCCATGGAATTCTCCAGGCAAGAATATTGGAATGGGTTGCCAACATCCTACTCCAGGGAATCTTCCTGACCTGGGAATCCTCCATTGGCGAGGAGGATTCTTTACCACTGAGCCACCTGGGAAGCCCACTCATCATGAACATTTGATGCCATTTCTTTCCATGTCTGGTTCAAGATTTCAGAGCAACAGAAATGCTTTTGCAGAAAGTACTTATTTGGCCAGTGGAGGTGGAAGAAAGGAGATGACACCTGCTGTAGCCAGAACAGTAGGTAGGGATCAAAAGTGGTCGCTGCACAGTTTGGGGAAAAGAATCTAGAGAGAATTAAAGTTTTAAAGATGGGATCAAGGGACTCAAGACCCCTTGGGTCAAGAGCCCTGTTCCTTGGAGCCGCATCACTTTTATTTAGTGTCTTGGCAAGTAGAAAGTGTCTGTTGTGTTAGAGTCCCCGATCACATCTCCCATTTTATTGATTACTTTAAACTATCTTTGTTATTTTCTTGTACAAGGGCTATCACCTAGCTGGAGGTCATAAACCTGCATGGGGCTGCTAAGTCGCTTCAGTTGTGTCCAACTCTGTGTGACCTCATATATGGCAGCCCACCAGGCTCCCTCGTCCCTGGGATTCTCCAGGCAAGAACACTGGAGTGGGTTGTCATTTTCTTCTCCAATGCATGAAAGTGAAAACTGAAAGTGAAGACACTCAGTTATGTCTGACTCTTAGCGACCCCATGGACTGCAGCCTACCAGGCTCCTCTGTCCATGGGATTTTCCAGGCAAGAGTACTGGAGTGGGGTGCCATTGCCTTCTCTGCATAAACCTGCATATGCCTTGAGAAAACATCTTAGTGTGTGCACAGTGTTCTGAATTTGTGCTAACCTGGCATTCAAAGGTCCACACTATGTTTTCCCCTTAGCTTAGCAGGGCATGACAACCCCAACTGATCAACCCGAGGTACTTTTATGTGGGTTATGCTGTATTGCTATATTTTGCTTTTATTCTTTTCCCATGGTGATTTTTTCATGGCTTAGCCAGAGCAACAGGTGGCTGACTATTAACTCCTGCAGACACTCAACACCTTTTCTTTCTCATTTCTCCAGAGAGAAACTCAAATTCTCCCACCCCAAGAAATTTTAAATAAACACATTCAGGTTTATTTGGGTAAGTGGCCTGTTGTTGATTTTCTCCTAGATAGGAGGAAGGAACAAGTGGTTAGACATTCTCCTTGAAACTAGAAAGCAGGAAATTTTGTACCACGTCACCACAAGCATCTTCAGTTGTAATAGTGTCAATGGAATAATAAATTCGATATGGTGGTGACAAAAAAAATTTGTGGTTGAAAAATACATAAATATGCAATGTGGCATAAGTGAAACTACTCACAGGTACAGAAAGTTCTGAGATAGTACAGAGAAGGGAGTGGTTAACTCTATGGGGATGAAGGAGTCATTATTCCTTCATTTCATAAACATTTCCTGAATACATATTACAAGAGGAGCCTGGTGGGCTGCAGTCCATGGGGTCGCTAAGAGTCAGACATGACTGAGCGACTTCACTTTCACGCGTTGGAGAAGGAAATGGCAACCCACTCCAGTGTTCTTGCCTGGAGAATCCCAGAGACGGGGGAGCCTGGTAGGCTGCTATCTATGGGGTCGCACAGAGTCGGACACGACTGAAGTGACTTAGCAGCAGCAGCTGCTGCAATGAGCACAAACCTGGATAAATACACTTTCCAGCAAAGGGGAAAAGAAACATTTCAGGCAGAGGAGACCACAGACAAGTATAGATGCCTGAAAGGTCATGGTGGGTTTGAAGAACTGTTAAAGTGAAAAGTGAAGTCACTCAGTCGTGTCCGATTCTTTGCGACCCCATAGATAATAGTCTACCAGGCTTCTCAGTCCATGGGATTTTCTAGGCAAGAGTACTGGAGTGGGTTGCCATTTCCTTCTCCAGGGGATCTTCCCAACCCAGGGATTGAACCTATGTCTCCACATCTCCAGGAAAGCCCCCATAATTTGTGTAGGATGCAATAATTTCTATTATAATGAGTAAACAGCATAAGCAAATTTTGTGAAGGGAGTTTGTGTATATTAAGTAAAAGTCTGAAACTGCTAGGAGCCTGTGACCCTCTTGAGAGGGGCAGCAGTCAGATGAGACAGGGAGTCACCTTACTCTCCCTCAGGCTGGTTGTGGCCCTTCCCTACCCAGCAATCCATCGTGGGACAGAACAGGTACCACCAGATGCAGCATGCCTGCCTCTCTTTCTACTTTCTCACCTTCCCTGAATTCTGCTGGGAGAAGATTTCAACAGTTCTTTTCCTGAAAGATTCATGTACAACCCAAAGTAGAGAGTTAAGGGAAGAAACAGAAATTGTGGCATTAAAAAAAAAAAAAAAAAAGCTAAGATTCTGTTTAATTCTCAGGAGTAAGTCATCCATGTTTGAGAACTGTTAGAATCCCCACGAAGGCTTCTTACCTTCCTAACCTTCCTCTGTTTCCTTATCTTCTAGTCATCTCCTCTTCTGTTTGGGCCCCTCTCTTCTGTATCACCTCTTCCCCTTTCTATCACTCCCTACCATTCCTGCCAGGATGGAGAGTCCTACTGCCAGCCAGCTGTTGAGCCTGGAATATTCTGCAATATTCCTCTGGTCTCAGCTAGATGCCAATGGAGGACTTCTCTGATACCCTTCTGTAAAATCCTTCTATACGGTGCATTCTCCTGTGAAGGGACAGGAGGGTGCCTGAGGGTGCCTCACCTCTCACAGATCTTCCTCCAAATTGCCTTTTGAAGTTCCCTTGAAGCAAACAGAAGGAAGAAAGTTCTTCCTTCCAGAGATGACCTTGTCTAGTCTATATAAGCAGTGTGTTCTCTTGTTGATGTCGCTGTAGCCCTGCTTCTTTTGAATTAGTAACACGAGACCTCTGTCCAGGCCTGATTTTCATTAAAGGCTTTCCACATGAAAAATCACTCTACCTGGGTCACCTGAGACAATGGGACTGTACTCAAAGAGTTATCAGGAACAAACCTTATTGTTAGGTTTGCTCCTGATAAAAGTCTAGGAGGTGTGTATGTGTTGAGTAGGGCAGAGTATGATGGGGTATTCACGTTTTCCAGTAGTTATGTAAATGTTTATTTGAAATTTGAAAAATTATTGCATTTTCTCCATCTCCACTGAGGACAGAAAAATCAGAAAGAGGATTGCCTTGTCAAGAGATTCAGCAAAGCACTTAGCCTCAGGAAACACACATTCCAATACCTGGAGGCTATCATTATTCTTACAAAACGTGCATCGCCTTAGGACCTGTAGGTAACTTGCCTCCTCCAAGTCTTAGCTGGGGTTTGTGGTCCCTCTAAGAAAGGGGCATTGAAGCCAGTTATCTCTCAGTGCAGCCCGAACCTAAGATTCCAACGAGAGGACACAGTTTCTGCTGTTCTTGTTTTTTTGTTTTTCTTTTATCCAGTCCCGGACTTTAATGTTTTCTTTTACTACTAGAGATCACCTCATCCCAGATGCAACTTTCTTGCAAAGTATTGAAGCTAAAGCAGGAAGGACACACTGTTTATACTCTTTTGCTTCTAGATGAATTAATCATTTGTTTCTGCTGTCTTCATCAGAGGCATCACCTCAAAGCAGCTCTACTCTCTGAGTCAATTCTACTGGGGCTCATAGTAACAAGTGGAAACAAGAATACAGATAAGTCTCTGGCTAGAGTGAAATAACTGAAATAACTTCTTCAGGTCACTGAGAGGCAGGAGACAGATGGGCCTCAGGTTAGATATTTACAACTGGCCTCCAGGTTTATATTTTTGAGGCAAGAAAAAGATGGGTTTCAGACCAGACACTTAAAACTAACCTCCTGTTTGCATTTCCTGAAACAGAGGGTAGGTGGGTTCTACATTAGATATTTAGAACCAGCACCCTCTTTGCTCTTCGAAATGTAAGTAAAAACTGAAACAGCCTAAATAGCCAGGCTTTGTCTCCTGCAGATACCTTAAGATAACAGTCATGGCAGGAACAGAGAGGGGCTGAACCTTGCGATCAGAAGGTCATATATTTCCCATCTTTGGGACAAGGGAGACATTTCACATGTACAGAAAGGGTCAAAGGATGGGGCACCACTCCATAATAGGTGATGCTCCTATGTGATCCCATAGCCCTCTGGGCTGAATCCATCTCGGAAAAGATGCACATGCATGTTGGAGAGGGTCCTAGGGTGGGTTAGGTGTGGAAAAAAAACCAGATATTTGGCTCTGAGCCACCAGGGATATTTGGCTAGAGGTAAACAAAGACCTGGAAGAGATCTGCCCTATGTAAATGATTTAACTACCTCTTCACTCCTACTCATTAGGAGGGAAGCGCACAAGCTTTTTCCCCAGTATGCATCTCTACCTTGCTTCTATCCTAACTAAACAAACTGTTTCCCTGTGTGCTCTATCACTTGTTGTTTTCCTATGTCTCTAATAATAAACTCTGTCCCTGCATTTACAGTTTCTGCCTCCATGAGAAATGCATTTTTTAATGCGGGCAAAGATCCAGGGAAAAATAGCTTCTAGTCTCCATCCCTGGTTGGTCTGGTGGCAAGGATTCCTGGCTTTCATCCAGACTACCCAGGTTCAATTCTTGGGCAGGGTATTAACATCTCGCTTCCTGCCACTGCTCACTGCTTCCTCTCCAAGATCAACTGTTCTTCCTGGTTCACGGCTTCTGTTTTAGTCTCTAAACAGTGGAGGCTTAATTTGTTTTTGTTTGTTTGTTTTTTAAGTGAAGGAGTTTTCCTTAATCCAACAATCCCACTTTGGGGGATTTGACAGAAATAAAATAATGGTATGTGTACACTATGCATAGGATCAAATTTTTAAAGTACATTTTTCTTTCTTTCTCATTATTTAGCTGGTGACTATGGACACATATTTATCCTCTTAGGTTAGAAAGGAAAGTTAATGCAGAAATATGATTTTTGTTTTAATTGTGAGGATAGCATGGGATGATCAGGGGAGTAATAAAGCATTCATGATGACATTACTGACCCAGTGGGTTAGCTATTGTTCCTTGTCTGAGTTGGCCGTTCATAACAGGCTAATATGTATAAGAACTGGCATCAGGAAATATAGGATATTATGTAAGTGTTTTCTTTGGACAAGGAAGAAATTTCTTTGGTTAATAACTCAGAACCTCAGGAAAATGGTTTCAAAACCATCCTGTCATACTGCCAGCTCCCAGCACAATCATGTTCCGAGCACTTGCAAGTCAGCTGGGCAGAGATCTATTGAGCAACTATTATGCGTCAGGCTGGGTGCTAGTAAGATATGGAGCAATTAAAATAAACAAGACATGGCTCAACTCTCAAGGTACTCAGTCCGTTTAGGTGGAGATAGGGAGAAACATAAATGAGGAGGGTAATGTTGGTGATGATGACTTTTGGTGTGATGTACTTTTATGAAGAGAAGAGCATCATTGGTCACTAGACCTGCAGAAATAAAGGTATGGGAATAAACAGATGAGCCTGTGAACATTTGGTATTATCAGGGTAGGCAGTCCAAGATAAGGAGAGACAGTTGATACAACTGGGAAAACTAGTTCTGCTGATCACAAAAGACCTTAACATGGTTTCATGGAACTTGGATGGGTTCCCCCCGCCCCCACCTCCATAGTTCCAATACTTCGGCCACCTGATGCAAAGAGCCGACTCATTAGAAAAGACCCTGATGCTGGGAAAAATTGAAGGCAGAAGGAGAAGGGGACAACAGAAGATGAGATAGTTGGATGGCATCACTGACTCAGTGGACATGAGTCTGAGCTAGCTCAGGGAGATGGTGATGGACAGGGAAGCCTGGTGTGCTGCAGTCCATGGGGTCACAAAGAGTTGGACACGACTGAGCCACTGAACAACAACAAGGCAATGAGAAGCCATGGAAAGGCTTTCTAAAGGAGAAGGATATGTTCAGATTTGCATTTAAGTTAGAGGACTTCAGTCTCAGATAGGCATATATGCAAAGGCAGAGAGTCTGGGTAGGTGACAGAGGAATAGTCTCTCTGAGAGATGGTGGGCAGTGATACAGACATGGAAAGGAAGGATAACTTTGAGAGAGATTTAGACTAAAATAGATTAAGTAATTGATTAGATAGGAGAATGAATGAGAACATAAGATGACTCCTATGTCTGAGTGGCTGAAGATAAATAATAGAAGACAACAAGTACATTAGAAGATGGAAGATAAGTTTAGTTTTAGAAAAGTCTAAAATGACTATAAAGTATATAAATAGAGGTGCCTTATAAGCAGTTGACTATATAAATCTGGGACTCAAGAGAGAAGTCAGGGCAGGAGCTATCAACTTGGAAATCATGGAATGTACTTGTCTAGCTGGATCTAGCAGTCATATTCCTTACAGGCCAGGCACTGCACGTAACACTGGGTATACAGTAGGCGCACAAAATAATTCTTAGTTCTTCTCTCATAGAGTTAACTATTTAGTGGTGGAAACAGACTTAATCAAAAGAGTGAAGCTACTACAAAGTAGTATAAGAGAGGGACTTGATTTTCAATGGGGGATCATAGAAGTGCTAAGGAAATAACATATGGGGTAAAGCCATGACCCAAGGGAAAAGTAATAGATGAAGGAAACCCAGGTAGCACAAAAATGTAGAGATTGGGAAGGGAGAACTGAAAAGGAGAAAAAGGCAGAAATACAGGTGAAAAAATAGAAACAACTATTGTCACAGAAGACAAGGAAGGAGAAAATTTCAAGGGAGAATATTCCAACAATGTTAAATTTAGCACAGAGGACAAGCAACATAGGGCTAAAATGACCCCTTTATTACAGGTATGGAGGTCTACATGACATTGACAAGCAAATCATTGCAGAATTTAGAAGCCAGCTTTTAGTGAGTTGAGGAGTGAATGAGAAGTAAAAAACTGTTACGGGGAGGAGAGCAAAGTAGAGTGAAGCCTAAATAAGTGGCGGATTATAAGATCAGAGAAACAAACAGTGGGTTGACATCATAAGAAAGAAGAATCAGGGTCTGAGAGTAAATGGAAAGGCTGGGATCAAAAGAACAAGCAGAAGGAACAGCTTCAGTTTAGGGGAACGCACTCTATCCTTTTGTCTTCCCTGGTGGTAGAGCCAGTAATGAATCTCCCTACATTGCAGGAGACCACCTGCAGTGCCAAGAGACACGGGTTCAGGCCCTGGTTTGGGAAGATCCCCTGGACAATGAAATGGCAACCCATGCCATTATTCTTGCCTGGAAAATTCCATGGACAGAGGAGCCTGGTGGGCTACAGTCCATGGAGTCACAAGAGTGAGACACAACTTAGCAGCTAATCCACCACCACCACTCTATCCTTTTAGATTGGCGGAGAGAGGTAAAAGTGCATACGGATGTGGGTGTGTTTACAGAAGGGGACCTAGAATGTTGAATAGTTCATTACCAAAGGACTCACTATTGTAGTTTATGAAGGAGTCAGCGTCTCTGCTGAGAATGAGGGACCTGAGAAGAGTATAAGTCAGCAGTCATTCCTGAGGGGAAAGGGAAAGATGACAGGGGACAAGAAAAAGAGTTGAGCTGCTGTGCTAACCCTGACTTTGTAGTGGAGCCAACCCATCTGAAGATGTGATTCTTCTCCAACCTATCACTTGACAATCTGGATACAGAAGGAAAGTCACATTGCAGATTTTAAGATTGAGTTTTGCCTGGTGGCTTTGGCAAAACAGCCAGGCTGCAGGAGAATTAAGAGAGCCAGGCTGCAGGAGAATTAAGAGACTGAATAGAATTGCAGCTTAGGTCACCAACCGTATGGGCCAAATCAAGGAAGGAAACAAGTGAGGCTAGAGAGGGGATGATTGGAATAAGAGGCTGAGATTTAAGAAGCTGGGGACACTAGGAGGCTGAAGAACAACAGTTTTAAGAAAGAAAATGCATGATATTGGGAAGGATTTGGGATTTGGTCTGAGAGTGGTTACAAAGGATTTCTGATCCAAACCAAAGATGAAAGTAACTCCAGTAAAGTGGGGTTTACTGGAGTTGGGGCTAAAAACTGAGGCTCAGGTGTTGGCTAGTTCATCTACAGGGTCATTTGAACACGTGAATATCAGCAGGTAACAGGAAGGAGTGGAGACAAAAGAAGCCAAAGGGTCAGTGAACCAGTGAAGAGGGGCTGGGAGGCTGGTATTTTTCAGTTATCAGAAGGAGTAGAAGAGGTACAATCTAGTGGCAGGACCCTTCAAAGAGAAGAGATTTTTACTGATTGATGGAGGAGGAGTTTGAAGCAGGCTTCTAGGGCTGCCATAACAAAGTACCACAAACTGGGTAGCTTAAAACAACAGAAATTTATTCTTACACAGCTCTAGAGGCTAGAAGTCCACAAGGCAGGTGTCAGTGGCGTTAGTTCCTTCTAGAGACTCTGAAAGAGAATGTCTCTTACACTGCTCTCCTAGCTTCTAGTTGCCACTGGCAATCCTTGGCTGACAGATGCATCACTCCAGTCTGCCTCCAGCATCTGTGATATTCTGTCCTCTTGTGTCTTCACATCATCTTCTTCTAAGGACATCAGACCTATTGGACTCAGGGCCCTTCCTACCTCAGTATGACCCCATCTACTCTTAACTAATGCAACAGCCCAGTTGCCAACTAAGGTGGCATTCTGAGGTACTGGGGGTTGTGACTTGAACATATCTTTTAGAGTGACACAATTCAACATTTGCACAATTGGAAAAGGCCATTCCTATCACAAGAAGAACACGATCAGAGGATAAACAGAACAATGCACATCTTTGTGTGTCTGTTGTGGGGGTGGTGTTTAACAGGCAGTAGCATCTCAGGTTGGAGCCAATTTTCACTTAAAAAAATGAGAAAGAAGAAAATCAGAGGGGGTTCCAGTGAGCACTGGGGAGAAGTGTAGGGCCCCGGTGAGCACCAAGAAGGAAGAGAATAAGGAAAACAAAAGAGATGACTGGTCAGGGGGTTCATTGATGGGGTAATGACTGAGGAGGCCAGAGATATGCCTAGGGACTGGCTGTCCTGTGGCCCCAGAAGTAACTCCAGAGCTCATGTGTGCACATGGCTGTGTGGAGACAGGCTTTTGCACTGAAGGAGGAAGAGTGTATTAAAGCCAGCTTAGAGACCTTTAGAAAGGTCTGGGTGATAACTAGTATGCATAATTATAAAAATATACCTCTAATGGAGAGGAGAGTATAGCAGCCAAAACCCCAGGTTTGGCACTGGACAACCCAAGATGAGACCAGGCCTCCGTCATTTAACAATCACTTTACTTCTCTGGGCCTCAGCTTCCACCTCTGTAAAATGGGGCCATCCTAAATCCATTGTGGGAATTACCTGTGCTAATGTCTGTCTGGCATCTAGAGCATGGTTTACCATGAAGTAAATGCTCAATAAATGGCAGCCACTTATTGTAAGATAACTTTTTATTTTGCAGTGATTTTACAAGGAATTCTTATATACCTTTTAAATAAATTCACCAAATTCTGCTTATATTTTCCATTTTTTCTCTGTTATACATGCATGTCCCTCTGTATAGACACATTTTTATTTATATCTCTTTCTATTTCTACTTATATTTCTATCTGTAATTTTCCTTCCCTAAATCTTTTGAAAGTAAGTTTGGAGACACTGTGCCCCTTTAGTAAGTAATCCAGTATGTATTTCATAAGTACAATAGTGTCCTTTTATAACCACACTGTGATTATCAAAACCAGGAAATTTAACCTGATACAATACTATTATCAACAGTGTATATTCTTTTTAAGACTTTTATTTCTTTAGTGTAGTTTTAGGTTTACAACAAAATTGAGAGGAAGGTACAAAGATTTCCTATATATCCCCTGCCCCTACACATGCATGAACTTCCCCATTATCAATATCACTTCCAGAATAGTACATCATTTTTATTAAGAATAAACCTATATTGACACATCGCAATAACCCAAAGTCCATATTACTTTAGGGTTCATACTGTACATTCTATGGGTTTGGGAAATGTACAATGACATATATCCATCATTATAATATCACACAGAATATTTTCACTGCCTTAAAAAGCCTCTGCATTCTGCCTATTCATCTTTCCTTCCCTTTACTCATGGAAACCACTGATCTTTTTATTCTCGCCATGGTTTTACTTTTTCCAGAATGTCACATAGTTGGAATCATATGGTATATAGCCTTTCTAGATTATCTTCTCTCACTTGGTAATATGCACTTAAAGCTCCTCCCTGTTCTTTCATGACTTGGTAGCTCATTAATTTTTAGCACTGAAAAATATTCCATTCCAGCTACTGAAGGACATCTTGGTTGCTTCCAAGTTTTGGCAATTACAAATAAAGCAGCTATAAACATCATTTTGCAGGCTTTTGTGTAGACATACATTTTTAGCTCTTTTAGGTAAAGATAAAGGATTATAACTACTGGATTGCATGGTAAGAGCGTGTTTAGTTTTATAAGAAACCACCAATCTGCTTTACACAGTGGCTGCACCATTTTGTATTCTCAACAGTGTAGGAGAGTTCCTGTTGTTCCACATACTCCCCAGCACTGATGTTGTCAGTGTTCTGGATTTTGGCCATTCTAATAGGTGTGTGGTAATATCTTGTTCTTTGGAGAAGGGCATGGCAACCCACTCCAGTATTCTTGCCTGGAGAATTCCATTGACAAAGGAGCCTAGCAGATTACAGTCCACAGGGTCTCACACAACTGAAGCAACTTAGCATCCACGCACCATCTCATTGTTGTCTTAATTTACATTTCCCTGATGATATAGAATATGGAGTACCTTCCATATTAATTATTCATCAATTTTCTGAAAACAGTTTGATAACTCTTTGATTTTTCCCAGTCTAGGATCTAATTCTGTATCACACATTGCACTAGTTTTCATGTTTCTTTATTCTTCTTTAATATTAGCTCTTATTTATGTTATTTGGCCTTGATATTTATGAAAACCACAAGCTAGTTATTTTGTAGAATGTCTCATGGGTTTAATTTACCTGATATTCCCCCATGATTTGATTCATATTATTCATTTTTGTCAGGAAAACCAAAGAAGAATGTTGCGTTCTTCTTGATACATCATATCACGAGGTGCATGATGTTAATTTGTTTTTAGAGATCAACCTGATCACTTAATTAATGGGAAACAGTCTTTTTATTTTATCATTCTTGTTGCTGTTAAAAATATAAGAGGGGCTCTGTTTCAGTATGATTCCCTTTTTACTGCCAAATAAAGCATTATCTTTCCTGTGACCTTTCCATTGGTCAGTACACCTGAATTTGGACTTTTCATCTGAATCACAGAGTAACCAAAGGAACAGAAAATGGTACTTTTGGGTGAACCAGAAGGAATTAGAACTTGGAATTGCTGAACCTGGTTCCATTTAAGCCCAATTCCAGGATAATTACTCTGCATTAAAAACGAAATCCCTTCCATACTCTGCACTTGTTTTTGACTGAATTTATTTCTAAGTTTATTGTGATTGCCTTGGTCTGCTCCGCCTAATAATTCAGGATTCTTCTTAGGGATTACATAAAGCACACAACAGTTTGAGAGAGGTTTGGAACATTCATATCTTTCTTTTAGGAGAGCTCAGTTCAATCGTTGCTGTTGTTTCAGAGCCCCTATGTCAATGACTAACGGAGTGATCTGGGGTTGTTCAGAGACTTTAGTCTCCCGAGGCACATGGAGTTAGGCTTTGGATTTGTTCTTCAAATACTGAAGAATTCTTTATGGTCATGTTCTTGAACAACAAGCAAAGGAAATCCATATCCTTCAAAGTTTAGTTTAATGGTACTATGTACCACTGAATGGGTGGAAGGAAGAAGACTTACCTTTAATTCAGATGAAATATATATGAGAAACGATCCATATCCATTAAAAAGGTCAGCTTTGCATCTCATGCCAAAGTTTTTCAGAAAAGGTAGCCCACTGCATTCATTTGATTTTCCTGATTTTGTATATCTGACTCTATATTTGCTTCTACAGAGCACAGACTAATGCAAGCACACTATTCATTCCTTATGCCACTAATGAGCAAAGATTATAACTCATATAGCTCTCTGTGTATTACAGCAATAGCAAAACACTGCCAAATATAGCCATGTCTAACTATTATGAATACCTTTAAGCTTGGGGGCCATCAGCACAATAACTAGCACTGTAATTAGCTGTTTAATCAGACTGGCTTGGGAAAACACACTAAATACTATTACTGCACTGAATATCCAGTAGATGACTAATTGCCAACTTAAAAATTCAGAACCATGACTCCGTAGACTGTCTATAACAGTGTAAAATGCTTTACAATTATTCGTTAAGAATAAGATGGGCATCTATTGCATGTCTCCAACCTACTAAATGTTAATGTTGAAGGTTTTATGCAGACCATGTTCATAAATTTACAAACTGTGTCCATGAATTTAAATCCTAATAACTCAGCTTATTAGACTCCAATCACATCTCCTCCCTTAAAAGGCAGTGTTTTACAAGTAGACTATAAATGTGTTCATTGACTAATAATTACTTATATGACTTCAAAAATAAGGTGACTTGCAGGTGTAGCTTGATTATTTTGTTGAGGTGCTGAGATGATTCCCTATTTCCCCAAACTCACTCACTGTTTCGGTGTGAACATATGCCTGTTACAGAGATTTCAATCTGCTTTTCTTCTTATGCCTCAGGCTCAAAAGGCAGCTTGAGGAATGTTTGCTACTCACCCAGCTTTGATGCTGTATCCAGAGGGAAAGGGTCCCCACACAGCCCATGGGTCACCTGGGTACTGGTGACACCTCTCCTTCTGAAAGGGGCTGAAAGTAAAAGAAAGTGTTAGTCACTCAATCGTGTCTGACTGTTTGCGACCCCATGGACTGCCCACCAGGTTTCTCTGTCCATGGGATTTCTCAGGCAAGTACACTGGAGTAGGTTGCCATTCCCTTCTCCAGGCAATCTTCCTGACCCAGGGATCGAAGCCAGGTCTCCTGCATTGCAGGCAGATTCCATTCCAAACTGGTCCTTTGAGAAATTTATATGGATACTTTACTAGGGGTTGCTACCACTTCCAAGCAGGCTCTTGCCGCCAGTCTGGCTAAATTATGGATCAGGTGATGGTCTTCCTATTTAAATTTCCTTACAATTCAAGTTGGTGAAATAGGATTATCCTTCCTATTGAGAAAAGCATTTGACTCTATAGGCAGTCAAATTAGTAGCAGGTCATCTGCAATAAATAGATATATTTATTCATTCTGCAAACACAGGAACTGTGAGGACATAAAATTGAAAATATCAAGTCTTGCTCATGTGAGCTTCATCCCCACAGATTGTACCTTCACCTCTGCAGAAAATGAAGGTACTTTGTGAGTTAGGGGTGAAGTTTTTGATCGTTTAAAACCTTATGGAAGGAAATTTTACAGTCCCTAAGGTACCTATTTCAGTTATTCATACTCCTCATAGCTAGGGAATTTTTATTTATTCTAACTCAGGATTTCTCAACATCTGCACTATCGACATTTAGGACTAGATAATTCCTTGTTGTGGGGGCTGTCCTGTGCATTGTAGGATGTGAGTAGTCCCCCAGGCCTCTACCCACTAGATGCCAGTAGCACATTCCTAGTTGAGACAATCAAAAGTGTCTCAGACACTGCCAAATATTCTCTGGGGACAGAGCTAATGATCTAACTTGAATTTGTTCTTTTACAACCTGACGTCATGTTTTTGTTACTGTTTATATTTACTGTAGAGATAGAGATTAATTTGCCATTATTTTCTGTTGAATAATATCAAGGGAAGTCAGGTAGAGGAACCAGAGATCAAATTGCCAACATCCACTGGATCATCGAAAAGCAAGAGAGTTCCAGAAAAACATCTAATTCTGCTTTATTGACTACACCAAAGCCTTTGACTGTGTGGATCACAAGAAACCGTAGAAAATTCTGAAAGATGGAAATACCAGGCCACCTGACCTGCCTCCTGAGAAATCTGTATGCAGGTCAGGAAGCAACAGATAGAATTGGACATGGAACAACAGACTGGTTCCAAATAGGAAAAGGAGTACGTCCAGGTTGTATATTGTCACCCTGCTTATTTAACTTCTATGCAGAGTACATCATGAGAAATGCAGGGCTGGAGGAAGCACAAGCTGGAATCAAGATTGCCAGGAGAAATATCAATAACCTCAGATATGCAGATGACACCACCCTTATGGCAGAAAGCGAAGAAGAACTAAAGAGCCTCTTGATGGAAGTGAAAAGGAGAGTGAAAAATTTGGCTTAAAGCTCAACATTCAGAAAACAAAGATCATGGCATCCAGCCCCATCACTTCATGGCAAATAGATGGGGAAACAGTGGCTGACTTTATTTTTCTGGGCTCCAAAATCACTGCAGATGGTGACTGCAGTCATGAAATTAAAAGACGGTTACTCCTTGGAAAGAAAGTTATGACCAACCTAGACAGCATTTTAAAAGCAGAGATATTACTTTGCCAACAAAGGTCTATCTAGTCAAGGCTATGATTTTTCCAGTGGTCACGTATGGATGTGAGAGTTGGACTATAAAGAAAGCTGAGCACAGAATAGTTGCTTTTGAACTGTGGGGTCGAAGAAGACTCTAGAGAGTTCTTTGGACTGCAAGGAGATCCAACCACTCCATCCTAAAGGAGATCAGTCCTGGGTGTTCATCGGAAGGACTGATGTTGAAGCTGAAACTGCAGTACTTTGGCCACCTAATGCGAAGAGCTGACTCATTGGAAAAGACCCTGATGCTGTGAAAGATTGAGGGCAGGAGAAGAAGGGGATGACAGAGGATGAGATGGTTGGATGGCATCACCAACACAATGGACATGGGTTAGAGTGAACTCCAGGAGTTGGTGATGGACAGGGAGGCCTGGCATGCTGCAGTTCACGGGGTCGCAAAGAGTCGGACTAATTCGACTGAGTGACTGAACTGAACTGAACTGAACTGAAGCAGATGCAAAAGTTTCATCCTCTGACTAGATCTCATGTTGTTAAGAGTATAACAGTGTAACACTGGCATGATTGTTTTAATTTTTATTGACAAGATTCCCAGTTTCCTTTCCTCCCATTTTTTCATTATGTTCATAAGCAAGAGTGTCATAGACAGATTGCTAGCTGGCTTTCTTTTGAAGTTAGTGATTCTTTACTATTTTTATATGTCCATTCAATATGCAAATTTCTGAAAGCTATATAGCCTCTCCCTAGAAAATATGCATATACCTACAATTTTTGCACATAATTTTAGGAAATTCAAAGCTACCACCTCTCTAAGCCCTTTCCTGCATCCCAGGTTAAGATTCTATGTTTTAAAACTAGTGCTGCTTCCTTGAGTTATGATTTTGTGAGGTTATGAAATAAAGGAGGCCTGAATATGGATATTCATAATAATATATTCATAATAATAACTTCATAAGAGTCGGACACAACTGAGTGACTGAACTGAACTGAACTGAATATGGATAATAAAGTTTGATCAGCATGATGGCTTTGCTCTTTCTAAGTAAACACTGCAGGCACTGTTAACCTTTTGCCAAGCATCCTATTTTCACCTCCATTGTTGTTGTGGGCCTTTGTGTTGTTGCTCACCCATTATTGTTCTTTGCTTTAATTACTGATTTTGACAGCAGCAGAGCCATATTACTCAACAACAGAAGATGGGATGTGTGCCACCCTTTCCCCTGCCTACCCACCATCCAGTAGCTGCTGTAGAACCAAACAGAGCTCTTTGAGGCTAGTGTGACCCTGCTATGAGCTCATCCACCCCTTCAAATGTACTCCCCCTGCAAAGAACGAAAGAAACCGTATGCACAGCAGCATTGATGAGGAGGCCAGAGGATTCTTTGGAAGGGAAGAACAAAAATTAGTATATTGTCAGCAAAGAACTTCTAAATAACTATACAGACACTTCTCTAATGTTGCTCTCTCTACAGTTCTCCCATTCAGTCTCTATCCCCTCTAGCACTCCTCTCCTCCTGTGCAGAGTAATTACTCTCTGCCCTCAAACCCAGATGCCGCACTTATCCTGGTGCACAGATAAAAAGGCTTGAAGTTCATGGGACCGCCCCCAACTTTCTGAGAAGGCAGTTTAGGATCACCAATAATTATTTCAACATGTTCTTTGGTGAGTCACCTTCCCTCACCCCAAACTCAGTAATTTATCAGAGTATTTTTTTTCTAAGCACATAACAGTATTCTTCCCCAAAGAATTCTCATATTACTGAGGCTAATAGTTTTGCCATATCATTACACCAGTAAGAGATAGCATAACTGGTTATTTTCTATATCCTTGCTACTCAAAGTGTGCTCCTGGGATCAGCAGCATTAGTAGTACTTAGGAATTTGTTCAGTTCAGTTCAATTCAGTTCAGTCACTCAGTTGTGTCTGACTCTTTGTGACCCCATGAATCACAGCACGCCAGGCCTCCCTGTCCATCACCATCTCCCGGAGTTCACTCAGACTCACGTCCATCGAGTCAGTGATGCCATCCAGCCACCTCATCCTCTGTCGTCCCCTTCTCCTCCTGCCCCCAACCCTTCTCAGAATCAGAGTCTTTTCCAATGTTCAAAATCTCAGGTTCCACTCTGTTTTACCAAATCATTATCTGCATTTTAACAATAGTCCCAAGTGATCTGTGTGCGTTCTAAGGTCCCCCCCTCCCCCACCACCATCTTCATGTCCTTACCACCTAAGTTGGAGTTCCCCTCGGGTCCTGGAGTAAACTACCTCCTTCGTCCTCCATTCTGCTCCCAGACTGAAGAGTTGGTTTCATGTAAGGGATAAGCCAGTAGATTTCCTTTAGTTAAAAGTGGCTCCTCAGCCACCCATCTCCCACCCAACCCTATACCCAGTACCTGAGATTATCTTTGATTACATTCTGCTCTCTCCATCACAAATCTTATGGTCTGGGAGGGGCGAGGGTGCAGAATCTGAAGATTTTATAATAATCCTCATTTACAGATGAGGAAACAAAGGCTCAGAAGATCAAGTAACCTGTCCAAGTTCTCATAGATGATCAGGAGACAAAGACAGATCAAGCCCCAGTCTCTCTTTTCATTTGTATTATGCTGATATTCTTTTATAACCACAATGCCAGCTATAATTAGTTACTGGACATTCAGTGTATGTATATTGTCAACTACAAATTGGCACGTGTCAAGAGCATTTGACAGCTACTGAACAACAAGGGCATATGCCATCCTGCCTCTGCAGAGCTTGGGCTTCCCTGGTGGCTCAGATGGTAAAGAATCCACCTGCAGTGCAGGAGACCTGGATTTGATCCCTGGGTTGGGAAGATCCAGATCCCCTGGAGAAGGGAATGGCTACCCATTCCAAGATTCTGTTCCTAGACAGAGGAACATGGCAGGCTACAGTCCACGGGGTCACGAAGAGTCGAACACTACTAAGTGACTTTCACACACTCTGCAGAGACGACCTTTAACACCCCCTGGAGGAGTTCAGGGTGGAGTTAGGCACTCTGTGCTCCAGGGAATATAGTGAAACTGGTCTTGAGATAGTAACATATTTTCAGGAACTGATTTCAAGATCCCAATCTCTTCATATGTAGAAAATCACTAAAACCCTTCATGGTGACATCAGCTCCTCCTAACTAGCAGAAAACCTTTTGTAAAGTAAGTCCTTGATTTCATTGAACACCTCCTTCATCAAAATCTTATATTGACCTTCCCCCACTGCCTCTTTGGAGCAGTCTCTCAGTTATCTGATGCACTGTCTCCTGCGATGCAGTCTTCCTTTTGCCCTGAATAAAACTTAATTCGCAACTCTCATGTGGTGTATCTTTTTAGTTGATAGTTAATATATACGTACGAGATTCTTTTCATAAGACCTTGTCCCTTTATTCAAGCAGCCCATATTTGGAGGCTGTCACTGACAAGTAAATTCGCAATACACTGTGATACATGATACCATGGTGCTAAGTATAGGATACTATGAACACTGACAGGAAGTACATCTAATTCAGCATTGGCTATGAAGTTAAATTTACTTAGAAGCATGATATTCTGGCTGAAACTGAAGAAAAACATGGGAGAAGAATATTTGAGCAGATAAACAGTGTGAAGCTCAAAAACAAGAGATCATGTGGCCAATTCAAAGAATGGAAAGAAACACAGTGACTAAAGCTGGAGTGGGTGGGGAGGGGGGGTGGGTGAGTCACCCAATGAGAAAAGGCCCAGATGGAAGCAGGATTCTGGCTATGAAGAACCTCAGAAGGCACATAAGGAGTTTGAAGTAAAGGAGCCTCAAGGAAGTTTTTAAGCACAGGAGGGACATGATCACGTTGTGCTTTAGAAAAGATGGCTCTTCTGTATGGTGACAGATTCAAGGGAGGGCATGAGAAAAATAATGGAGTTGAGTTAGAAGGAAGTTAAAATAATATGGACAAGAGATATGGTGGCCTGAATTAGGACAAAGCAGGAAGGATAGAGATGCAAAAGGTAGATCTCTTTAGGAGGTAAATTTCAGTGGGGCTTGATTGATGAAATGTGAGTGTAAGCAGAATGAACAGTATGAAAAGTTAAAAAGATACAACACTGAAGGATGAACTCCTCAGGTTGGTAGGTGCTTAATATGTTACTGGAGATCAGTGGAGAAATAACTTCAGAAAGAATGAAGAGACAAAGCCAAAGCAAAATAACACCCAGTTGTGGATGTGACTGGTGATAGAAGTAAAGTCCATTGCTGTAAAGAGCAATATTGCATAGGAACCTGGAATGTTAGGTCCATAAATCAAGGCAAATTGGAAGCAGTCAAATAGGAGATAGCAACAGTGAATGTCAACATTTTAGGAATCCATGAACTAAAACGGACTGGAATGGGTGAATTTAACTCAGATGACCATTATATCTACTACTGTGGGCAAGAATCCCTTAAAAGAAATGGAGTAGCCATCATGGTCAACAAAAGAGTCCGAAATGCAGTATTTGAATGCAGTCTCAAAATGACGTAATGATCTCTGTTCATTTCCAAGGAAAACCACTCAGTATCACAGTAATCCAAGTCTATGCCCCAATCAGTAATGCTGAACAAGCTGAAGTTGAACGGTTCTATGAAGACTTACAACACCTTCTAGAACTAACACCAAAAAAGATGTCCTTTTCATTATAGGAGAAGGGAATGCAAAAGTAGGAAGTCAAGAAATATCTGAGGTAACAGGCAAATTTGGCCTTGGAGTACAGAAAGAAGCAGGGCAAAGGCTAATAGAGTTTTGCCAAGAGAACACACTGGTCATAGCAAATACCCTCTTCCAACAACACAAGAGAAGACTCTACACATGGACATCACCAGATGGTCAACACCGAAATCAGACTGATTATATTCTTTGCAGCCAAAGATTGACAAGCTCTATACAGTCAGCAAAAACAAGTGTGGCTCAGATCATGAACTCCTTATTGCCAAATTCAAACTGAAGTTGAAGAACGTAGGGAAAACCACTAGACCATTCAGGTATGATCTAAATCAAATCCCCACGATTATACAGTGGAAGTGAGACATAGATTCAAGGGATTATATCTGACAGAGTGCCTGAAGAACTAAGGACGGAGGTTTGTGACATTGTACAGGAGACAGGGATCAAGACCATTCCCATGGAAAAGAAATGCAAAAAGGCAAAATGGTTGCCAGAGGAGGCCTTACAAATAGCGGTGAAAAGAAGACAAGCAAAAGACAACGGAGAAAAGGAAAGATATACCCATTTAAATGTAGAGTTCCAAAGAATAGCATGGAGAGATAAGAAAGCCTTCCTCAATGATCAATGCAAAGAAATAGAGGGAAACAATAGAATGCCAGAGACAAGAGATCTCTTCAAGAAAATTAGAGATACCAAGGGAACATCTCATGCAAAGATGGGCACAATAAAGGACAGAAACAGTGTGGACCTAACAGAAGCAGAACATATTAAGAAGAGGTGGCAAGAATACACAGAAGAACTATACAAAAAGATCTTCACAACCCAGATAATCACGATGGTGTGATCACTCACCTAAAGCCAGACATGCTGGAGTGGGAAGTCGAGTGGGCCTTAAGAAGCATTGCTACGAACAAAATTAGTGCAAGTGTTGAAATTCCATTTGAGCTATTTCAAATCCTAAAAGATGATGCTGTGAAAGTGCTGCACTCAATATGCCAGCAAATTTGGAAAACTCAGCAGTGGCCACAGGACTGGAAAAGGTCAGTTTTCATTCCAATCCCAATGAATGGCAATGCCAAAGAATGCTCAAACTACTGCACAATTGCACTCATCTCTCACGCTAGTAAAGTAATGCTCAAAATTCTCCAAGCGAGGCTTCAACAGCACATGAACCATGAACTTCCTGATGTTCAAGTTGGATTTATAAAAGGCAGAGAAACAAGAGATCAAATTGCCAACATCCACTGGATCATCAAAAAAAGCAACACAGTTCCATAAAAACATCTACTTCTGCTTTATTGACTACGCCAAAGCCTTTGACTGTGTGGATCAAAACAAACTGTGGAAAATTCTTCAAGAGGTGGTCAGACCACCCGACCTGCCTCCTGAGAAATGTGTATGCAGGTCAAGAAGCAACATTTAGAACTGGATAGAAGAACAGACTGGTTCCAAATTGGGAAAGGAGTTCGTCAAGGCTGTATATTGCCACTCTGCTTATTTAACTTATATGCAAAGTACATCATAAGAAATGCTGGGCTGGATGAAGCACAAGCTGAAATCAAGATTGCAGGAAGAAATATCAATAACCTCAGATATTCAGATGATACCACACTTATGGCAGAAAGTGAAGAACTAAAGAACCTCTTGATGAAAGTGAAAGAGGAGAATGAAAAAGCTGGCTTAATATTCAACATTCAGAAAACGAAGATCATGGCATCTGGTCCCATCACTTTATGGCAAATAGATGGGGAAACAGTGGAAACAGTAACAAATTTTATTTTCTTGGTCTCCAAAATCACTGCAAATGGTGACTGCAGCCACGAAATTAAAAGATGCTTGCTCCTTGGAAGAAAAGCTATGACCAACCTAGACAGCATATTAAAAAGCAGAGACATGACTTGGCCAACAAAGGTCCATCTAGTCAAAGCTATGGTTTTTCCAGTAGTCATGTATAGATGTGAGAGTTGGACTACAAAGAAAGCTGAGCACCCAAAATTGATGCTTTTGAACTGTGGTGTTAGAGAAGATTCTTGAGAGTCCCTTGGACTGCAAGGAGATCCATCCTAAAGGAAATCAGTCCTGAATATTCATTGGAAGAACTGATGCTGAAGCTGAAACTCCAGTCCTTTGGCCATCTGATGCGAAGAACTGACTCATTTGAAAAGACCTTGATGCTGGGAAAGATTGAGGGCAGGGGGAAAAAGGGATGAAAGAGGATGAGATGGTTGGATGGCATCACCGACTCAATGTAAAGGAGGAAACAGACAGAGCTGGATTCCATCTTAGGCCAGGCTGTGAACATTAGGCTACACACATGGTCACCCTCCCAAGGGACTCTGAATTTTGTGCCCAGTGTCTATAGAAGTGGCATGCTGCTACTGCTGCTAAGTCGCTTCAGTTGTGTCCCGACTCTGTGCGACCCCATAGATGGCAGCCCACCAGGTTCCTCTGTCTCTGGGATTCTCCAGGCAAGAATACTGGAATGGGTTGCCACTTCCTTCTCCAATGAATGCATGCATGCTAAGTCGCTTCAGTCGTGTCTAACTCTGTGTGACTCCATGGACAGCAGCCCACCAGGCTCCTCCATCCACAGGATTATCCAGGCAAGAACACTGGAGTGGGTTGCCATTCCCTTCTCCCTAGAAGTGGCATACCAATGGACAATCAGACCCCCGAATAAAAGAGCCTCAGGACTTGTACTTAGACTCTCCATCGCCTAAAAGAGTATGCTAATTATCTCTGTAACAGAACAAAGTGGTAAATTCCATTGTTTATCGGGATATGACCACAGGCCTATTGATAAATATCCACTGTTTATCTAGTCTTGTGACACATGAATCATGGGTTAACTTTGATCGTATCTCTCTTTTACCTTGTCCAGACTAGTTTCAAGGAATCTGGGGGAGGTGGGTTTGAGCAAGTACACTTAGGGTATGTAAGGTTTTCACAAAAACTGGTCGGGGTCCTTGGCTAAGAGGAGACTCTGCCTTGGGCCCACCGGTGTAATAAACTGCACTCCACTATCTGCACTGTCCTTCTGAGAGAGTTTGTTTCCCGGAACGCGTGGCTACAACAAATGGACATGAGTTTGAGTAAACTCCAGGAGTTGGTGATGGACAGTGAGGCCTAGTGTTCTGCAGCCATGGGGTCGCAAAGAGTCAGACATGACTGAGCGACTGACCTGAACTGAACTGAGAACAGAAAGAAGACATCAGCATATTGTCCTCCATTTTTGCCTTAGGCAGGGGTGTAGATATTAGCACCATATATTTTAGTATGTTATAAAAAATATTCCTACAAATGATCTCCTAATTAACATGTGAATGCCACTTTATTTGCTAGTATACTTATGGCCAGATTTGCCCTTGTTATGGTTACAGGAGGTCTTGTCAGTCATTTATTGAAGGTGAACATGCTTACTTGTGCAACTGGATCATTTCAGAGTATACACATTGAGAATTACTGTCACAGCATGATGTCATAAACAAAAACCATTACGGGAAACATTGAAGATTCTAGTCATTTCAACAAAACTATGCTTCTCACTGTAAACAGTCCCTTGGTTACTGAATTATTAAACAAACTAAAACAAGAGAGGAACAAATAATAAGGCACCAACTATAGATGTGAAAAAGGAACTGGTCATAAAACATAAAAATTGTCAAAGAAAAATAATATTGGCCACAGGGAAAGCAAACCTGGAATCTTATATAAGAGCAATGTATTGGCTAGTTCTGACTTCAGATAGGACTATTAAAATCTCCTCCATCCCCAAATGCCTATAAATAATTCTCAGGATCTTTTTTGACAGTACATTTTAAATCAGAAGTAATTTGTTGAAAATCTCATGTATTTTAAATCTTAAGGATTAGGTTATAAATAAATTAATATTTATTTTTTCATGTACTAAGAGGAAGCTAGAACAACAGAGAACCAGTTGCTTTTTCTCCCTATCAGAGAGACAGGGAGAAAAGGCAATCTTATTTTTTTAAATTTACAGCTATAGGCCAAAATGTAAAAGTTAATTATGAAAATGATACTAGGATTTCAAATTTGTATAAGAAATTTATGCATATATTGAAACTATGGTTGAAAAACATTCATAAGGGTATTCCACATGATTCACATGAATCAGTTATCATTTGTTTGAACTAGTTGTATTTGCTTTGGTCCATGACAGTCATTCTAATTCTCATGTATCCTCCTTCACCTTGCATCAAAAGATGCTATAGAAATATTGGCATTAAATTCACTGTTTTCCTGACAGGGGATGTTGTCAAGGACTAACTGTCCTCTGCTGCATATCACTGTTATAGGTACTCCCTAGGGATTTTTGCTCATGTTTAAATGCCAGTGAAACTTCTTCTGAGAAAATGCAGTACTTTTATCTCATAGGCTCCCCTGGTGGCTCAGACGGTAAAGTGTCTGTCTACAATGCGAGAGACCTGGGTTCGATCCCTGGGTTGGGGAAGATTCCCTGGAGAAGGCAATGGCAACCCACTCCAGTACTCTTGCCTTGAAAATCCCATGGACAGAGGAGCTTGGTGCAGGCTGCTGTCCATGGGGTCGCAAAGAGTCAGGCAGGCACAACTGAGTGACTTCACTTTCACTTATAGATAAAATAAATCTTTAGCTAATCAAGTTTATTTTTCTTTTAGTTTTGACCACCAGGAAGGTAACTGCAAACTTTGGGATCCACCTTTTGTTATTATGCTTAGAAAGCATCACTATGAACAAAGCTAGTGGAGGTGATGGAATTCCAGGTGAGCTATTTCAAATCCTAAAAGATGCTGCTGCTAAAGGGCTGCACTCAATATGCCAGCAAATTTGGAAAACTCAGCAGTGGTCACAGGACTGGAAAAGCTCAGTTTTCATTCCAATCTCAAAGAAATGCAATGCCAAAGAATGTTCAAACTACTGCACAACTGCACTCATTTCACAGCTAGTAAAATAAAGCTCAAAATTCTCCAAGTGAGGCTTCAACCCTACGTGAACCGTGAACTTCCAGATGTTTAAGCTGGGTTTATAAAGGCAGAGGAACCAGAAATCAACCTGCCAACATCTGTTGAATCATAGAAAAAGCAAGAGAGTTCCAGAAAAACACCGACTTTTTTATTGACTACACCAAAGCCTTTGACTGGATCACAACAAACTGTGGAAAATTCTTCAAGAGGTGGGAATACCAGACCATCTGACCTGCCTCCTGAGAAATCTGTATGCAGGTCAAGAAGCAACAGTTAGAACTGGACATGGAACAACAGACTGTTTCCAAATTGGGAAAGGGGTATGTCAAGGCTGTATATTGTCACCCTGATTATTTAACTTTTATGCAGAGCATCATGCAAAATGCCAGGCTGGATGAAGCACAAGCTGGAATCAAGACTACTGGGAGAAATATCAATAACCTCAGATATGCAGAGGGCTTCCCTGGTGGCTTAGAGATTAAAGTGTCTGCCTGCAATGCAGGAGACTCGGGTTCAATCCCTGGGTTGGGAAGATCCCTTGGAAAAGGAAATGGCAACCCACTCTGATATTCTTGCCTGGAGAATCCCATGGAGAGAAGAGCCTGGTAGGCTACAGTCCATGGGGTGGCAGAGTTGGACACAACTGAGTGACTTCACTTTCACTTTTCACTTTCAGATATGCAGATGACACCACCCTTATGGCAGAAAGTGAAGAACTAAAGAGCCTCTTGATGAAAGTGAAAGAGGAGAATGAAAAAGTTGGCTTAATATTCAACATTCAGAAAACTAAGATCATGGCATCTGATCCCATCACTTCATGGCAAATTGATGGAGAAACAGTGGACACAGTGAAAAAGACTTTATTTTCTTGGTCTCCAAAATCACTGCAGATGGTGACTGTAGCCGTGAAATTAAAAGAGGTTTGCTCCTTGGAAGAAAAACTATGACCAACCTAGACAGCATATTAAAAAACAGAGACATGACTTGGCCAACAAAAGTCCATCTAGTCAAAGCTATGGTTTTTCCAGTAGTCATGTATGGATGTGAGAGTTGGACTGTGAAGAAAGCTGAGTGCCAAAGAATTGATGCTTTTGAATTGTGGTGTTGGAGAAGACTCTTGAGAGTCCCTTGGACTGCAAGGTGATCAAACCATTCGATCCTAAAGGAAATCAGTCCTGAATATTCACTGGAAGGATTGATGGTGAAGCTGAAACTCCAATCCTTTGGCTACCTGATGCGAAGAATTGACTCATTAGAAAAGACCTTGATCTTCAATCTTCTCAGCAGAAAGATTGAAGTCAAGAAGAGAAGGGGATGACAGAGGATGAGATAATTGGATGGCATCACCAACTCGATGGACATGAATTTGAGTAGGCTCTGGGAGTTGGTGATGGACCGAGAAGCTTGGCATGCTGCAGTCTATGGGGTTGCAAAGTATCATACATGACTGAGCGACTGTACTGAACTTTAGTTATTATGTGGAACATAATTCTCACAAACCCTTGTGGTTTTTTTCCAAATTATGTAGGAACCTAAATAAACTTATAAATTCCTTATATTTATAGCCCTCAGACAATTTTAAGAACCCAGCCAAAGAGACAAAATTTAATGCAAACAAAATGATAAAACTAATACAGTTCATTCTAATGGCATTAGTAAGCAGGATGGACAAAATTGTAATGACAAAATTGATCATTATGTATAGGATTCTCTTGAACCCTATGCCTGTTTTTATCAATTCTTTCATTCCTTCTCTTCATTTAACTTACTGTGAAACTTTCATCCACATAGTGTTTTGCAGTGACATTTAGGCTTTGCTGGGTACAAACATATCCTTTAGAAAATGGTAGTCCACTCCAGCACAGTTGCCTGGAAAATCCCATGGATGGAGGAGCCTGATAGGCTACAGTCCATGGGGTCGCAAAGAGTCAGACAGGACTGAGCGACTTCACTTTCTTGTTTTTCTTATTGCCTGTAAAGACAAACAATCCCAAGGATGAAAATACCATGGCAGTACTGTGGACTAAAAAGATATACAACTTGAGAGTTGTAAGTTTTATTTGGGGTAAAATGAGGACTTCAGCCCTGGAGGCTACATCTCAGAGAGCTCTGAGACTGCTCCAGAGAGGCAGTGGGGGAAAGTCAATCTATGAGGTTTTGCTGAAGGGGGAGTTCAATACCATGAATCACTCAATTTACAAAAGGTTTTTTGTTAGTCATGAGGATCTAATGTCACCATGAAGGGATTCAGTGCTTCTCTAGATATGAGGAGATGCAAGTGAAAGTGAAATCGCTCAGTCGTGTCAGACTCATTGAGACCCCATGGACTGTAGCCCACCAGGCTCCTCTGTCCACGGGTTTCTCCAGGCAATAGTACTGGAGTGGACTGCCATTTCCTTCTCCAGGGGATCTTCCCAATTCGGGGATTGAACCTGGTAGAGGCAAGGAGATCACAAAATCTGTTCCTAAAAACATTAAACTATCTAAAGACCACCAGATTCCCTAGAGCACAGAGTGCCTCACTTCACCCTGAACTCCCTCAGGGGTTGCTGAAGGTCAACAGCTATAACAGCATTGGGGTCAATCTCCCTGGAGGCAGATGGCAAATGCCTTTGTGTTCAGTCCTTGGCTCTTGGTAAGTGCCAATTTGAAGTTGATAGTACTAAGTGCTCATACAGATCACCTACAGTGTTCTTATATATTTTCTAAAAAATGTTCCCTGGTGGCTCAGAGGTTAAAGCATCTGCTTGCAATGCAGGAGACCTGGGTTCGATCCCTGGGTCAGGAAGATCCCCTGGAGAAGGAAATGGCAACTCACTCCAGTATTCTTGCCTGGAGAATCCCATGGAGGAGGAGCCTGGTGGGCTACAGTCCACGGGGTCGCAAAGAATCGGACACGACTGAGCGACTTCACTTTCACTTTCACCATAAAAATCAATATGCAAAAATACTAAATGCTCACAGAAAACTATCATTCTCTAAGAATGTATTGGGTATCTTCCAGTTGAGAACCACTAATTTAAGGATTAGTGATACATCAGTTTTCCCTTGGGTCTCATCTTTCCATTCTATTTTTATTTTCTACTTGACCTCAGTTTTCGAAAATTGTGTGTGTGTGTGTGGCTATATGCTCTAAGGTAAATTACTAAATCCTCTTCTGAAGCAGAATAATGCTCCCAATGAAATAACCTATAGGCAATTGGCTTCAAACACCATCAGCCACAGATTTGTGCTAAATTTCTTTTTTCTGCAGTCCTCCTCTCCTGTGAGCTTTTGATATCCATTCTCAAAGTCCTAGAAAGATAATGAAATAACTTTTAAATTTTTTTCTGTTAAAAATACCATATAACATCTTTGCTCATTTTTGTCCTATTATAGATAAAACAAATTAGCCTAATACCAAATTAGCTTTAAACTTAGAAAACACTTATATGAAAAGACAGTACAAAATCTTAGTATGGGTATTAAGAGAGAAGGTTTTCAAGTCCTCTGACAAAATTGTCTAAGTCTTCAATAGCACACTTGTCCTCAGTGACTTCTTGAATATCTTGCTTATCCTATCTACTACACAGTAGCTAGCCTCAAGTTTAGGTGGTGCTCTTCTATGAAGCATGCCTATTTAGGCCTAGCAAAGTGGAATACATATTCAGCTTGATAATGTGAAAATGGTTTACGGGCAGTAAACAGTGTGCATTTGGGTTGCCTTAGGGAGCCTACAGATAGGTCCCTTTATAATCAAAGTTCTTTTGTTTGTTTTTTAACAATTTTATTTGTCTAGTTAAATATTTTTGGCTGTGCTGGGTCTTCTTGCTGCACCAGTGGGGATACCCTCTAGCTTTTCATTGCAGAGGCTTCTCTTGTTTTAGAGCACAGGCTCTAGGATGTGCAGGCTTGAGTAGCTGCAGCTCGTGGGCTCTAGTGCGCAGGCTCAGCAGTTGTTGCACATGGGTTTAGTTGATCTGTGGCATATGGGATCTTCCCAGACCAGAGGTCAAACTAGTATCCCGTGAATTGCAAGGCAGACTCTTAACCACTGGACTACCACAAAGGCCCTCAAAGTTTGTTTAAGGGGGAAAACCTACACTAGACTGGGACCTAAACTCAAACCCTGCTGTAAACAATTCTAAGGCCTCAAAAAGAGGCAAAGCAGCAATTCTGAACTAGGGAAGATCCTCACATACATAAATGCAACTTAAGAGCCAAGTGGCCTGGATATCTATGAAATGGATATAATCCATATCACTCTCTGTGTTTGTATTTCTGTTCCCCCACTAGACTTGAGGGCATGAATTCAGGTTTTATTCACTTTTAACTCATCAGAATTTGGTATTTAGTAGGTAACAATGTTTATTTACAATACTTACATTCTCATAGCTATAGAAAAACACAAGTGTGGTAGGAACTGGCTGGCTATTCACCAAACTCCTTTTCCTCTCCTCCTGGGCCCAAAACTAGTTTACATTTCCAACTGAACTTGACCAGTAAATTGGGCAAAAATGGATATGTCACTTGCTGACCCAGTCCATGAAAACTTGCCATGTGGTCTCCACCCCATCTTTCTTCTCCCGCCTGCCTCTGGATGTTAGTATCCATAGCAACCTTGGGAGCTAGTGTCAAAGATGGCAGAGCCAATGTCAGCTTGGATCCCTGAATGATCCTCTTTTGGAAGACCCTTGCTGCCAATTAGACTCAACGTGATTAAGAAATAAAGTTGTGTTTTGTTTTGTTAAGCTACTGATATTTAGGGTCTGTTTGTTTCAGCAGCTAGTACTATCCTAACCCAATACAACACATTAAATAGATAATGCTTTACTGACATTATTGAAGGAAAAGTATCATAATGCTAAGTGTGCTAATATTTAGTCAGTTCTGGGCTTGAGTTCTGGATTTGACACTTTCCAACTCAGAGATGTTGGGTATACGTTTAGCACTCTGATCTCAAATCAGTGTTGTTGAGAAGATTAAATGAAATCCCTCATGGCTATATTCGAGCGCAGTGCCTGGCACTTTGAATCACACATATAGTGTGACTACATGGCTGTGAGAAGTGCAGTCCTCTCCATTTGACTGACTTCTTCCTGATCTCTTCCAGTCTCAGGATCTCACACTTAATCTCTTTTCTAATTAAAAAAGAGGAAGTTGCCATCAGACCTGGGCTTGCCTTCTGATATGGCACATTTTGAACTCTGATAATTTTTCAGCTATGTATTATCTCAAAAGCTATTCAAGTTTCAGAGTCCACCTCTTAAGAAGCATACTTTTCCATATGTCCCTCTTGTGGACAATTGTTAGATTGTCAGACTCTTCAATATGTTAACAAAGTTCTATAAAGAACCCTGATTTGACTCTAGGAAGGAACTCTAATGGCATATGAATGCTGCCACTCAGACCTAGCATGACTATAAATAAGGGAAGGGACACCATGTCCTTGAGTCTTACACCAGGCAGGGAATATTTTCTACTACCCACTTTAACCATTACTTATAACCACTGCCCCCAAAAGAACATGACTTTGTTTTCCAAAGAGCTGACTGAGCCCAGTAAGATTTAATCCACATGAAAACTTGGATTTTGCTAAATGATGTTTTGGCTATCCAAATATGGCTTAAATTTGCCAGATTATGGAATTCCACCCTGCCCAATTTGTTATCATTTTCATTTATATATATGTAGTCAGATGTTTCTTGTTTATAAAGAAGGAAGCCTTTGCCAAGTCAGTGAAAGCCAGAGAACCACACTGTCCTTTAAGGGAAAATACTAAGGTTTCTGTACATTTCCTCTGAACTGATTGGAATGTGAAGTTGGCAAAAGCAAGGTGATCCCCAGCCACAGATGCCATATGAGAGAAACACAACAGGGCAGAATCCAAGACCAAAAGGCTTGAGTGCCCATAATGGTAAGCACCAGGTCAGCATTTCTTTTTTTTAAGATCAGTACAGCTCTGCACAGTATACCAGTGCTAGGTGATTTTAGATTAGGTAATCTGGCAGCAAACACCCTCATCCAACAACACAAGAGATGACTCCACACATGGACATCACCAGATGGTCAATACTGAAATCAGATTGATTATATTCTTTTCAGCCAAAGATGGAGAGGCTCTATAAAGTCAGCAAACATAAAACCGGGGAGCTGACTGTGCCTCAGATCATGAACTCCTTACTGCCAAATTCAGACTGAAATTGAAGAACGCAGAGAAAACCACTAGACTGTACAGGTATGATCTAAATCAAATCCCTTAGGATTATACAGTGGAAGTGAGAAATAGATTCAAGGGATTAGATCTGATAGACAGAGTGCCTGAAGAACTATGGACAGAGGTTCGTGACATTGTATGGGAGGCAGTCCCATCTCAAAGAAAAACAAATGCAAAAAACGCAAAATGGTTGTCAGGGAGGCCTTACAAATATCTGAGAAAAGACAAGAAGCTAAAGACAAAAGAGAAAAGGAAAAATATACTCATCTGAATGCAGAGTAAGAAGAGCAAGGAGAGATAAGAGAGCCTTCCTCAGTGATCAACGCAAAGAAATAGAGGGAAACAATACAATGGGAAAGACTAGAGAGCTCTTCAAGAAAATTAGATACCAAGGGAGCATTTCACGCAAAGATGGGAACAATAAAGGACAGAAACAGTATGGACCTAACAGAAGCAGAAGATGTTAAGAAACAGTGGCAAGAATACACAGAGCTATACAAAAGATCTTCATGACCCAGATAACCTAGAGCCAGACATCCTGGAGTGCAAAGTCGAGTGGGCCTTAGGAAGTATCACTATGAACAAAGCTAGTGGAGGTGATGGAATTCCTGTTGAGCTATTTCAAATCCTGAAAGATGATGCTGTGAAAGTGCTGCACTCAATATGCCAGCAAATTTGGAAAACTCAGCAGTGGCCACAGGACTGGACAAGGTCAGTTTTCATTTCAATGCCAAAGAATGTTCAAACTACCACACAATTGCACTTAATTCTCATGCTAGCAAAGTAATGCTCAAAATTCTCCAAGCCAGGCTTCAACAGTACGTGAACTGGGAACTTCCAGATGTTCAAGCTGGATTTAGAAAAGGCAGAGGAACCAGAGATCAAATTGCCAACATCTATTGGATCATCAAAAAAGCAAGAGAATACCAGAAAAAACATCTACTTCTTTATTGACTATGTCAAAGCCTTTGACTGTGTGGATCACAACAAACTGGAAAGTTCTTCAAGAGATGGGAATACCAGATCACCTTACTTGCCTCCTGAGAAATCTGTATGCAGGTCAAGAATCAATATTTAGAACCGGACATGGAACAACAGACTGGTTCCAAATTGGGAAATGAGTAGTACATCAAGGTGTATATTGTCACCTTGCTTATTTAAGTTATACAAAGAGTGCATCATGCTAAATGTCAGGCTGGATGAAGCGTAAGCTGGAATCAAGATTTCCAGGAGAAATATCAATAACCTCAGATATGCAGATGACACCACCATTATGGCAGAAAGTAAAGAGGAAGTAAAGAGCCTCTTGTGCTGAAAGTGAAAGAGAAGAGTGAAAAAGCTTACTTAAAACTCAACATTCAGAAAAGTAAGATTATGGCATCCGGTTTCATCACTTCATGGCAAATAGATGGGGAAACAATGGAAATAGTGACAGACTTTATTTTCTTGGGCTCCAAAATCACTGCAGACAATGACTGCAGCCATGAAATTAAAAGTTGCTTGCTCCTCGGAAGAAAAGTTATGACCAACCTAGATAGCATATTAAAAAGCAGAGACATGACTTTGCCATCAAAGGTCCATATAGTCAAAGCTGTGGTTTTTCCAGTAGTCATGTATGGATTAGAGAGTTGGACTGTGAAGAAAGCTGAGTGCCAAACAATTGATGCTTTTGAACTGTGGTGTTGGAGAAAACTCTTGAGAGTCCCTTGGACTGCAAGGAGATCAAACCAGTCCATCCTAAAGGAAATCGGTCCTGAATATTCATTGGGAAGACTGATGCTGAAGCTGAAACTCCAGTCCTTTGGCCTCCTGATGTGAAGAACTGACTCATTAGAAAAGACCCTGATGCTGGGAAAGATTGAAGGCAGGAGAAGGAGACGACAGAGGATGAGATGGTTGGATGGCAGCAATGACTCAATGGACATGAGTTTGAGTAAACTATGGGAGTTGGTGATGGACAGAGAGGCCTGGCGTGCTATAGTCCATGGGGTCACAAAGAGTTGGACACGACTGAGGGACTGAACTGAACTGAAGGATTGTTAACTTACTGAGCTCACTGGGCAGGAGGTGGGTCTCATGCCAACATTATTTTATTGTTTGGGGTCATATCTTATGCTTCTATTGCATGGTTTTATTGTGAAGCAAGCCTGCTTGATTTTTTGATTAAGCAAACCTTTTTTCTTGAGTGATCATTAACAAACAGGGGTTCTCCCCAGATTTTTCTACTTATAATCCCCTAGTGTAATTAACTATTTAATCACCTACATTATCCCTTTACTCTGTGTCTGTCATTTACAACATCAATGACTGCTTATTTCTTTTGCTTTCTGTTTGTGCCTAATTGTCCTCTTTCTTTAAGATACTTATTAATTAATATTAATTAAATTAGGAACCACTCTGTTTCTTGAGG
Source organism: Nanger dama (assembly GCA_917880005.1). Classification (NCBI taxonomy): domain Eukaryota; kingdom Metazoa; phylum Chordata; class Mammalia; order Artiodactyla; family Bovidae; genus Nanger; species Nanger dama. Next base: position 17,158,287 of record CAKJTW010000017.1, on the reverse strand, counting down.
GACAAGAAAGCCACCCTCATCACCAAAGAATATTAAAAGAAAACAAAACAGCACAGATTAAATCTATAACTGAGAATAAAAGATTCAATTAGACCCTAAAATATAAACCATTAAGAATCTGTGCCTAACCAAAAACAAACAAATTAAAGCCTTAAGTAACCCTCTTCCAGATTTAAAAACTGTTGGAGGAAAAATGGTTTAGATCTTCAAAATCACAGCTATAATCTCTTTTAATGATTTTGCTAGTGCTTTTTGGTATATTTCCTTTAATTTTCACCTTTTGTAGACTCATGCTCCAATGTTTAACATCTAAGAGAGCTAAAAGGATGATGCTAACCAGAATGACATTGACTTAAAGCCCTCCCAACAGAGAAGGGACAGTCAGCCAGGTGTTTTACTCATTCCCTAGGCAAGTCTGTGCCCCATCTCAGCCAGAAGTAGCTAATGATCAGCTGTTGCCCTTTTACCCCCTTTTAAGCATAAAAGGGTAAACACCTGGATGGAGGATGATAGGGACAGAGTGAATGGACAAAGTAGGTGTGATTAAATAGTTAATCCCACCAGGGGATTATAAGTAGAAAAAATCTGGGAGACCCCTGTGTAAATTAATGATTACTCAAGAAAGTACATTTGGTTAACCACAAAACTAAGTAGGCTTGCTTCACAACAAAATCATTGAAAAGAAGCATGAAGCATGCCCCCAAACAATAAGACAATGATGGCATGAGATCCACATCCCACCCAGTGAGCTTAGTAAGTTAAATGATCCCTAGGATATGCTCTCTGCACACATAAAAACAATAATTTTTATTTTTATGGACTTAGTTTAACCATGTAGAGGCAAGAAAACTCCCCTGCCTATGGAGGAAGAGCTGATGATGGAAGCATTATGTCTACTCAAGAAGACAAGTTCTTCCTCTCCTCCCCACTCTTCCTTGATTATAAAACTGTAGCCCAGTTCTCAGGGCTCAGGATTTCTTGCCTGCCCTCTTACAAGCCTTGCAAGCATCCTGTCCTATTAAATCACTTATCTATTACTTTGCTTCTAGCTAAATTCTTTTCTGCAGTAAGACATAAAACGCTATGGTATTGGAGCTCTTTAGAGCCCCTGAAACATCACCCAGTGGTTTCACCTCCAGGCCTTCTGAAAACCACATATTTCCAAAGGCCTCTTAGGATTCAATTACCTAGCTGAGAACCACTGGGTGGATGTCTCAATCTTCTTGCCAAGACTTAACAATGACTTATGAACCATCTTGAAAAAATGGATTGGATATAGCCAAGCATCTTCAAATAAGGCACCCTAAACCTTAAGCTATACTAAATACTCAAGCAATAAGTTCCACAAATATTTATTGTAAGAAAGAAACTTAACTTTAACTACTGAAGTCACTGTACTCAGGTGGGAGAAACAGACATGTGGACTATAGAGAAAGTGGAGTTGCTCAGTGGTGTCCGACTCTCAGCGACCCCGTGGACTGTAGCCCACCAGGCTCCTCCGTCCATGCGATTTTCCAGGCAAGAGTACTGGAGTAGGGTGCCATTGCCTTTTCCAGAGGATCTTCCTGACCCCGGGATCAAACCCAGGTTTTCTGCACTGTAGGCAGATGCTTTACCGTCCAAGCCATCAGGGAAGTCACAACACCACCCAAATGAGAAGGTTAAAATGAGGATGGTAATAGGATTTGCTCTATCTATAAAACTTTCTGAAGTAATTATTAGAAAGGACTATATACGAATTTTGAAAAGGCTAAAATACAAATACAAAATGGTATAAAATCACATTGGCAAAGATGCTGAATTAGGCCTTGAAGAAAGAATGGCCTTCATGGATACGATATGAGTAGGATTTCAAATGGTGGAGATGAGAAGAAGGCATTGCATGTAGAAGGAGAAGTGTGAGCCAGGACAAGAGATAGAAACATTCTAACTTCTTCAGGGGACAGGTTGCTACCCTGTGTGACAGAAAGGTAGAGTATGGAGCACAGTCAATTCCAGACAAAGCTAGAAAGGGATATGGGGACCCAATTGATGAAGTCCAGGAATATTGCTTTCTGACTTCACATATGGGAGTCTTTTGGTCACTTTCTCTCCCAAAAGTTCAATTTTCCTGATTACATCAGAGAAAAAGATTCTATTTGATGCTCAGCTGGTTTGAACAGCTGCTAATGTCTTTGAATAGGAAAGTGGGGTGAGAGCCATCTATATGACCAGAAGTCACCAAGAGTAGTTGGTGGAAATTTTAGAGCAGTGATTCTGAACACTCAGTGCAGTCAAATGGGGAATTTTTAAATGTCTGAAATGAGGCCCAGGAACCTGTGGTGATTTATTATTTTTTTTAAATCACTCCTAGGTGGTTCTAATGAGCAATGGTTTTTCCATTATGGAAAATATAACAGATTTGAGAAATCATCAAATAGAAGGCCCCTGATCCCACGTGGAGGGAAGAAGTAATTTGAGAGTCACAGATCCACAAGTCCACTGCCACATCTGCAGAGAGACCAGGAATTTTATGGAGTTCAAGAAGTTCATTTTCTCCCATTGCCTAATCCACATTTCATTATCTTGACTATCTTATCTGAGAAAGTACATACCTCACAAACTTAGAGGAAAGATAATTTGATGATTATATGCTGGACAAGAATCTCTAGCCCCAAACCATTACTCATAGGGCATTGTGATTCAAGGAGGGTATAATTTGTCACTGCCTGGTATCATGTTGAGCAAGTCAACTGATCTGAAGCTGAAGGTACAATGGGTGGGGAGCATGGAGAACATTTACTATTTGATCTGTGTGATAACATAGAAAGACAGACTCCACTGTACAGTTACAAAAAGTGGATCCATGCACAACATCTGAGCGACTGAACTGAACTGATGCACAACATCTAGTTTTTATAGCCACCTTTCACTTCTGTTTATTTCCCAAGCTATTTCTTTTTCCCCTATTAAGAAATAGATCCTTCATTTTTATAACACTTTCATGAATATTCATTTGTCCTTAACTGTCTTAGAAAGCATTCCAAAATTTTTGAGAAGTGTCTGCTACCAAGAGATGCATGCTGGCATGCATGTGATGCTGATATCTTAGGATTTGGTTTTGAAGCACTGAATAAAGAATTAGATTTCATCTCCACTAGCCCTAGGTTTTCATTAAGTCCTATCAGTGAGACCAGTAATTCAAAGCACTGATCTTTCCAGCTGATGTAATCTCTGTCAGACAATAGAGCCAGATTCCTAGTAAGCCTGCTAGCCTCACAGGCCTTCTCTTCTCTTCTCGTGAAGCAGGAAGAAGGGTCCTTCCAAGATGACTTGCCAAGGGCAGGTAGTGGTAATAGGGCTGGTGCCAACTCAGAGATGCTGTCATAATAATAAGGCTGTAGCCTCAAAAGCTCTGAACTTTTCTAAAAGGGACCCCCCAAGGCAGCCGAAAGGGGGAGGTGATTGGTCTAACAGAAGTCTCAAAGCACTGATACAGCATACTTAATAATTCACAGTGTAATGGTTATCTCAGTCTAAGAGGCATTTTATCATTCAAGTGTGAATTTTGTGTCAGCTATAGGTGAGGCACTCAGTGGGTTTCAGTAATATACAATGGACCTTACCCAGAATATGATTGTTACTGGAAAGGGTGAGGAAAGGGGTCCCCTCATTTACTGAGGACTAGCTTGTAAGGGTAATGTCCTGCCTGCAGCAGCCACTTCATTTATTAATTCATCGAGCAAGCACTCAGAACAGTGTCAAGACACAAAGAAGAATGCCCTTCCCACTTTTTCTCTTTTTTTTGCCTCTTTCTTTCCTTCCTTCTTATTTTCTTCCTTCCACAAATATGTAAGGAGTAACTATTACTCTTATGGACTAGGGTTAAAGTGGTGAACCAAATTTAATTGATATTTTTTAGTGCAGAAATTCTTAATCTGGGCTCCATGGGTTCCCCTAGAATCTTCAAGGAGTTGGTGAGCTTGAATGATAAAAATGACATCTTTATTTTCACTAATCTCTAACTGCAATTTATCATTTGATTTAATCATGTGTGTAGGCAACAAAATACCTATGCCCAGATCACCAATAGAAATCACAGGCATTTTAATCTCACATTACAGTTTTTTCAGACATCTCAAAAAAATTAGTGATTATGCTCATCACTACTTAAAAATTATGGTAGGTTTTGTTGTTTAATGTGTTAATGAAGAAGCATATTTAACTATATCTCAAATTTATATTTTAATATTTTGATGATTTTGTTTCAATATTTGGTTTCCTTTGTAATCCTATGTATTTTACTTTATGCATTTTAAAACAGGATTCTGAGTAGGGTCCATAGGCTTCACCAGGAAGCAAAATGAATCTTGGCTCAAAATGGTTGTAAGTCCTTGCCCTGGTAAGAGAGATAGGCCTTAAAGAAATAAACACACCAATATGTAATTGAAAACAGTGTTAAGATCTTGTTAAAAAGTTTAGGTGTAGGAGATGCCTTACAGTAGAAGGCATGGCCTCCCCAGTTTCTAATTTAGTGGGACCTACCTGGATTCTACTTCCATCTCTCCTACACCACATCCCATGTGGGTCCTTGAGATACAACATCTGTACCTGCTAGTCTAGTAGAAGTCAGAGCCAACCACACATAAGGAAATATGGAACCAAGATGATTTCTGTTAGAGAGCAGAGGCCTGAAGAAAATGAACCAGGGTGATGAGGTAAAGAAAAAAAGAGGTGCTCTGGGACAGGAAGAAAGGGTAGGTCTCTCTGAGAAGGTAGCATTTGTGCTGAGACCTCAAGGAGGAGATCTAGGGGAGGAATTTTACAGACAGGCAGGACAAAGGACCTGAGACAGGAGCAAGTAAGCTCTCAGTTCCCTTGAAGTAATGGTAGTTGTTTCCCTGCCACACTCTGCTTTTGGAGGAAGAAACAAATCACAAGTTGCTGTATTCAGAGGTCCCACCTCATTCTTGAGAACTATGTTTCATCTGATAACACAGAGCCCATACCCCTGATTTAGAGAGGCCTACAACAGTGGGAAAAAAAACCTCTCCACTATAGGGATTGGGGAACAGTGACTATTTACCTCTAAAATGCATCGCAGTTCCACCTTTCAAGGCCTCCTGGGTTCACATCTTTTCCCAGTTGGGTCTAGGGAAAGCTACTCATTTGCCCCTATGGCTTTGACCTTTAGAATAATCACTCTTTCCTAAAAAAATAAAAATAAAAAAATAAAAATCAAAGCTCCTGTCCGTCAGCAGCTTCTATAACATCATTTGTAGATTATTAAAATCTACAAAAATCCTACCCAGTGGCTATGAAACAAGCTCATATAAAGGACTTATTTTAAAAGAACACAATAATTTCAGGGGATATTACAAGGTCATTGCATATTCAGCCCAATACCTATAATAAATGTGAGCTGAACTGTTGCACAAATGTCGTCAAGGATACATGTAATCATTTTTATTGAAAAGTGGACCGATTGCTCCTGTCAGACTACCATTCCAGATAGTGCTAAACCTTCAACTGCTTTATTCATTTTCATAGCATCCCCTCTACTCTCACATACTTATAATGTCACAAGAAAATCAGTGAAGATTTGACATCTCATAAAAGGTTGTGAATCTCCTTCCTATACAGTCCTATTAAGTTTCTACACATAAGTCTGTGGTCAGATGTGAGACTGAGACCAATGGTCAGATGACAGACTTAACCCACTGCAAAATCATGAATAATTATACTCCAATAAAAAAATAAAATAAATTGAGGTAGGACTAGAGGCATGTGACTCCATTTGGAGACCAGCAGGGAAAATGAATGACTGTTAAACTACAGCAGTAAAGGACTGCAGGAAAGAGATGGGTACCACCAATAGGCATTCAATTTCAAACAAAAAAAAATTTAAATGCCAGAAAATCATGTCCATGGGGCTTATTTATCATGACAACTCCAAGACAAGTTTATTTCCTGGGCTTATAATCCCCTCTAACTAGGAGAAGTACCCACAGAAAATGAGCTTTGTACCAGCAATACACTCTCCCTAGAATAGAGCTGGTATCTTGATTAATAACACTGATTAAAATCCAGCCTTGTGCAACTAAGGGTTGTCAGCAGTTTAGGAGTACACAGATTAGGAGTAAAAAAAAAAAAAAAAAAACCAGCTTAGGAGTTTAAAAAAGGAAGATTAAAAAAAAAATGCACCTATAAAAAAACATGATGAAAAGAATATGTATATATATGTATAACTGAATCACTATGCTGTACACCAGAAACTAACACAACATTGTAAATCAACTATACCGTGACTAAAATTTTTATTAAATACAAAAAAGTAAATCAACTATACTTAAATTTTTATTAAATGCAAAAAATCATACATAATTTAAAAATAAATTGCATCTTACATGAAGACAATAAATGTTAGAAATATTTCCCAAAATCAAGAGTTGAGGTAAAAGGACTTTTGGCAAAAGTTCAATTAGAAGAATATCCCCAAATCCTTAAATTTCCAGTGAATCATCAGTGTAAAAGTTTTTCCTTCTAAAGCGACATTTTAAAAAGAAACCCAGGGTAGCAGAAAGAGCCTTGAACTTGAAATCAGTTGATGTAAGTTCCAGAACTAGCTCTGCACCTGGTTCTCCGTGTGAACTTGAGTAGGTTTTACTCTGTACTACGTCGTCTCTCTGGACCTCTGTTTCCTAATGTGTAAAATTACTGGGTTAGAAGAGATTATTTCTGAGACCTTTTGCAGCTCTACAACTTGGCCTCTCTAATTAAAATAGGCACATGTATTACTAGGCAATAGATTTCTAACAAGAACTCGATCCTGGCAAGTATCTTTAGACTCCCAATATGGTCCACTAAGGGATGCATGAGCACCGTGACAATCATACGGGATATTTAGGCAGCTGGTGGATTTTCTCTTTTTTTAACTGGAAATCCACTGATGAATATATCTGGTATTATATTTGATCTTTTCCATGCCTCTCTGGGGTGATTTGTACCATTTCTGATGGGGCCTCTCCTGCGAATGGAGTTCTCCCCTTCCCAAGAGAAAAGGAAGAGAAAGAGAAGAGTGTCACTCCCCAGTACATTCCAGGCAGCCTCACCCTGTGAAGAGCTCCATTGTTCTCCACTACATTTTTTCAAAGGATTTCCAAATTAAAGGAATTTGAGGAGCATTCCATATGTTTATGAAGATTTACAATGAATACCAGCACATTAAAGAGTCAGAAATCCTGCCGTAAAAATTCCTGCCTAGCTTTAACTCAGAGTTTCCCAAACTCATTTGTCTGCAGCCCTCTTTTTCACATTACCTACTATCTCAAGGAACCAGTGTTATGTGGAAACACTTTGGGAAGGTTGGAGTGCAGATCAGGGGCCCACTGAGAAAGAGCTCAATCAGGAGACATTCTCACTGGGATACCCACCTGCAATGAGTTCAGTGGTAGCCTCCAAAGGATGGGTCCAAATGTGAACATCAAAATGTGACCTTCTTTAGAATAAGGGCTTTTGCAGGTAAATTAAGTTTAGGATCCTGAGACTAAATCACCCTGGCTTAGTGTGAGCCAGAAATCCAATAATGAACATTCATTCCTGTAAGAGACGGAAAGGACACACAGAGAGACAGAGGAAAAGCCATGTGAAGACAGAGGTAAAGACTGGAGCTGTGCTGCCACAGCCCAGGGAGCCGGGAGCCACCGCGAGCTGCAAGAGGCAAGCAGGGATCTGCTCCCAAAGTCCTGAGAGTGGGCATGGCCCTGTTGACACCTTAATTTCAGGATTCTGGGCCCCAGGAGGGCTAGAGGATAAAGTTTTCTTGTTTTAACTCACCCAGTTGGTTGTAATTTGCTACCGCAGTCCTAAGAAAGTACTGCTGCTGCTGCTGCTAAGTCACTTCAATCGTGCCCAACTCTGTGTGACCCCATAGACGGCAGTCCATCAGGCTCCCCTGTCTCTGGGATTCTCTAGGCAAGAACACTGGAGTGGGTTGCCATTTCCTTCTCCAATGCATGAAAGTGAAAAGTGAAAGTGAAGTTGCTCAGTCGTGTATGACTCTTCGTGACCCTATGGACACCACCTTTATCTTCCTTTTTTAAATTTTTTAAAAATAACTGTATTTATTTATTTAATTTTGGCCGTGCTGGATTCTCACTGTTTGTGGGCTTTTCTCTAGTTGAGGCGAGAGGGGCACCTCTCCAGTTGTGGTACATAGGCTCCCCCACTGCTGTGGCTTCTCTTGTTGTGGATCACAAGCTCCAGGGTTCACAGGCTTCAGTAGCTGTGGCATGTGGGCTCGGCAGCTGTGGTTCTGGAGCTCTAGAGCACAGGCTCAACAGTTGTGATGCATGGGCTCAGTTGCCCCAAGGCACATAGGATCTTCCCAGACCAGGGATCAAACTCATGTCTCCTGCATTGGCAGGTGGATTCTTCACCCCTGAGCCACCAGGGAAGCGCTTCCTTTTTCTTTATTTTTTTAATTGGAGGAAAATCGCTTTACAGTGTTGTGTTGGCTTCTGCCGTACAACACAAATAAGCCATAATTATACATATATGTATATTTACATATATGCATAAATGCAAGAGGCTCCTTCTTGAGCCTCCTCCCTCCTTTCCCCCATCCCATGCCCTTAGGTCATCACAGAGTGCCTGGCTGGGCTCCCTGTATTATGCAGAAACTTCTCATCAGCTATCTATTTTACATATGAAGTGAAGTGACCTCGCTCAGTCTGCCCGACTCTTTGCGACCCCGTGGACTGTAGTTTGACAAGGCTCCTCTGTCCATGGAATTTTCCAGGCAAGAGTACTGGAGTGGGTTTCCATTTCCTTCTCCTGGGGATCTTCCTGACCCAGGGATCGAACCCAGGTCTCCCACATTGCGGGCAGACCCTTTACCGTTTGAGCCACTAGGGAAGCCCCACTCTAGTACTCTTGCCTCGAAAATCCCATGGACAGAAGAGCCTGGTAGGCTGCAGTCCATGGGGTCGCTAAGAGTCGGACATCACTGAACAACTTCACTTTGACTTTTCACTTTCATGCATTGGAGAAGGAAATGGCAACCTACTCCAGTATTCTTGCCTAGAGAATCCCAGGGACAGGGGAGCCTAGTGGGCTGCTGTCTATGGGGTAGCACAGAGTCGGACACGACTGAGGCGACTTAGCAGCAGCAGCAGCAGAGTATATATCCCAGGGGCAAGGGAGCCTGGCGGGCTGCCGTCTACAGGGTCGCAGAGTCAGACGCGACTGAAGTGACTTAGCAGCAGTAGCAGCAGAGTATATATGTCAAAGATACTTTCTCCATTTGCCCACTCTCTCCTTCCTCTACAGGGCCCACAAGTCCATTCTCTATATCTGAGTCTCCATTCCTTCCCTGCAAATAGGTTAATCAATATCACTTTTCTACATTATATATATATATACATTAATATATGATACTTATTTTCTCTGACTTACTTTACTTTTTATAACAGGCTCTACTTTCCTTTGTTATCACCTATTAGTTATTTGACACAAGTTAATACCTCTGATTGTATGTAGTATATACTTTTATTAAGCCACATTTTTATAAATATGAGAGATTGCCAGAGATTAATTGAAATCTCACAGTTACTAAGTACTGCCTGTGACATCTGGATCTAGTTTTATCTAATGTGAGAGTTGAGCCCTCAACCTAGTGTGGTATCAGAGCAGGTTACTTACTAAACACCCTCATACCAGAAGCTTAAGATGACAGAAGCTTATTTCTTGTTCATGTAATAGTCCAATGTGGCTATAAGGTGAACAGTTTTCCTGGGGCAATTCTGGAGCCCAGGCTCCTTCCGCCTGTGTCTCTGCCATCTGCTTTGCCTCAGGGTTCCTTGCTTCCAGAGGCAGATAGGAAAATAGGAGATGGAGAAAGCATGCTTACTTTTTAATCACCTCCTCCCAGAAGGACTTCCCTGGTGGCTCAGGTGGTAAAGCATCTGCCTACAATGCTGATCCCTGGGTTGGGAAGATCCCCTGGAGAAGGCAATGGCACCCCCACTCCAGTACTCTTGCCTGGAAAATCCCATGGATGGAGGAGCGTGGTAGGCTACAGTCCATGGGGTTGCAAAGAGTAGGACACAACTGAGTGACTTCACTTTCTTTCTTTTCTTCTTTCCCAAAAGGAATGTGTCTCCTCTGTTCACATTCTATTAGAAAAAGCAGCTCATATGGGCCCACCTCCAGGCTAGAGGCTTAGAACTCTAGCCCCAGGCTGGGCAACTTCTTCCCAGGAATAGCTCTAAACTTTGGATAGGAAACACAAATGTGGTGAGGAGCTGATCATCTCTGCCATGACAGTACTGATACATGAATGAATGAGTGAGTGAGTGAATGAAGAGTTCTTGCTTCTCACACTTCTGCTGACAAAAATAAAAGATGTTGGTCTATTTAAAGGTGCCATTCCCGGTAGGAGGAAAACTAACTAAATTACCTAAATAGAGGAGTTTCCAGGCTCATTAAGTTCTCTAGAGTTATCAAAACAGCATCAAAACATTCCCTCTTTTCTGAGGACACTGTGCAGAGATATTTAATTGTCCATATATGTATATCTGGGCTAGGCCATCCAATGTTTCACTGGTCAGTTGGATGCCCATATTGAAGACTACATTCCAACCATCTTCGACATTCGTTTTGGACCTTTTGTTCTGAACAATGGGATGTAGATAGAAGTGGTAAAGAATCACCTGCCAGTGCAGGAGACACAGGAGATGTGGGTTAGATCCCTGGGCGGGAAGCTCCCCTGGAAGAGGAAATGGCACCCCACACCAGTACTCTTGCCTGGAAAATCCCATGGAGAGAGGAGCCTGGTAGACTACAGTCCATGGGTCACAAAGAGTCGGTCTGAGCACACATACCAAATATCAAGTATCCTTAAAAGAAGGGGGCTCCTTTCTTCCCCTCTTTCTCCTTCCTCCAGGCTGGAGGTTGAGGAGCCAGTGGCTTCCTAGGTTTGAGGAACAAGCTAGAGGGAGCCCAGTTCCCTGCCGATCGTGGGAGCTGCCAAACCAGTCCCAGATTGCCCAACTCTAGATTTGGTTTACAGGAGAGAGATCAGTTTCTATCATGTTTAAGTCACTGTTGTCTTCAGTTTTCTATCACCCGCAGACTGCCCTAATCATGACTAAGACACACAGGGCTCTTGTTTCTCTTTATCAAGGAGTATCATCATGCAAAACACACCATTAATGACCAAACCAGCCTCCACCATAGCTATTTCTGCAAACCAAAGGATTTACCTGGATACTTTGTTTTTATCACTGGCATTTCTGACTTCCCACCCTGAGTCACCTCAGCTGGCATCAGTTGATGTCAGGGCTTGCTGGGCAAGGTTACCAACAACTTGACAAATAGGAGGAAATTAAGGGTTTTCTCTTAGGCCTGGCCCACAAGTTGCCTCACTGTCAAGCCTGTCTTACTATTGAGTGACTCTGGTGGGTTGGGTTAAACATGTAATGGTAGAAATCCTTGCAGACTGTCATCTGCCTGGAAGTTACAGCTTCCTATTACCCTTGTAAACGTTCAGGGACAGAAGCTCAAAAATGACTCAATTCCTACTGATACTTTTACAGAGAAGTTTGCCTTACCTAATACCTCCCTGGTTAGGACTGCTAGCCAAGGTAACCTGCAATCCTGATGCAGAGGCTGACACAAGCCGGCCTCTGCTGCTGCACAGCAATGATATTTCTGTGGAAAGTTCTGCTCATCAGTGGGGAATTCAAACTCTCAATTTTGACTTTTGCAGAACCTCAAAGTTTCAGGATACACCATAGGACACTAGTTCTAGTTCCTAACTCTAAGAAAGGCCCCACTGAGATCACTGTTGACTTTCTCTCCTTAGACCAGGGGTTTGCAATATTTATTTGACCATGAATGCTTAGAGGAAGTGATGCATCATATGGTCTACCCCTCTAGAAATTCAGTATATATATTCATGCAACATAAAACTTTGTCCCCGATTTCCTGAGGTGCCAGGCTCCTTGAAGCCTATTCATGAGTCCAGAGCCCCCAGGTTAAAAATCATTAAAAAAATTTTTTTTATTGGAATATAGTTGATTTACAATGTTGGCTTAGTTTCTGCTATACAAGAAAAATGAATCCATTATACATATAGATATATCCACTCTGTTTTAGATTCTATTCCCACATAAGTCATTACAGCTTATTTGAGTAGAGCTCCCTATGGTATACAGTCAATCCTTATTAGTTATCTATTTTATATATAGTAATGTATATGTCATTGAACCTCGGAGCCTTTGAACCTCGGAGCAGATTTAAAAACCTCTGGAGTCATCCAATTTTTTCTTTTCTCCGCTTCTGCTCTTGAATGAAAATAGACAAAGCTTCAGTTGCTCATGGACTTTACTGATATTCATGACCAACAATGAGAAGAATGCTGCACACCCTTCCCCACTTCCTGCTCTGAAGTCCTTTATCTGGAATTCAGGTCCCATCTAACTCTCCCTTCCTGCTGTATCTCCCACAAACAGCCCATACTTGGACATCTGAAATGTTCATTTGCTGTGTCCCACACATGCCAAGGTGCTGCCTTCCATCCTCTGTCTTTGCTGAGACAATTTCCTAACCCTATACACCTCTTGGTCATCACTATCTGTCAAAATAACACTCATTCTTCTTCAATACTATGGAAAAACAAACTTCTTTATAAAGGTTTTCTTGCACCCTTTCCTTTGTGTTCTCAGCCTAAGTTTCAACATCTGTTAAAGTATAAACATCTATCACAGATTAGTTGGGCTGCCATACAGCAGAATATTTGGACTCTTGAGGTTTAAAATCAGAATGACTGCGTTTCAATCCTGGCTCAGTCTCTCTCTTGCTATGTCACCTTGTATACATTTCTTAACCTATGTATGCTTCAGTTCCCTCACTGACAAAATAAAGACAGTAACAGCCTGTTTCATGGTGTTAAATGAGCTAATCCATGAAAAATTCTCACTGCAATGCTTGGCACACTGAAAGCATTTGGTAAGGTGTAGTTGTTTTTATTTTAGTTAATAGTATGCCTTTGTCTCCACCCCCTATCATTAAGCTATAAAGTAGCTGAGGGAAGAGCCTTAATCATCACTTTATATCTCATAGAACCTAGAAAGAAAGACAAATAAGCAAACCTTTACACATAGTAAATACCTAGTATATGATATTTGAATTTAAGTGAATCATCCATAAAAATGTAATCTAAGAATTCAAGATAGCACTGCTGTCATCTACATTTTTATGAATAGATGAGAGTACATGGAACCATAAGACAGATGCTATATTGAGACTAGAAACCATTCTTGGCCTTGAAAAAAATCCTGATTATATATCTCTGTCCTAATTCCAGGATTTATATTCCACCAAAAAGCTATGCCAAGAATTCCCATCTTCTCAATTAAAATTGTTTCCCTTCTCATTCAGTTATACAGACATTTATTCAGCAATTCCTGATGGCATACACTATGTAAGGGATCAGATATAGCCTTCTTGAGCTCCTTCAAACTAGCTGCCTTTCAGCACTGGATTTCGAGCTCAGGACCCAGGTCATGCACTCATTTTCATATTCTATGAACTTGAAGCCCAATGCTAGACAGCAACCAGTCTGCAGGATTTTCCTCTCTGGTGACAAGAGATCTATACTTATGGCAAATGGTAGAATAGCATGTCATGCTTCAACATAAAATAATTCTAGTAATATGTATAGAAAATTATCTAGATCACATCTGACCACTCCACCTACTGAACTGACCCAAATAGGCCCCTGCCGCATAGAAATACTAAGGTAAGGTAATGAAAACATTTTCCACATAACCAAGTTTGATAAGAAAAACAGGAATTTTCAGGTGCCAAAAATGGAATGAAATCAAGTCAGAGGAACAAGTATGAGCTGATATCAGGAAGAGGCCACAAGAATTTCAGATGGAGTTATGGACCGCAGGGGCAAGGGAGCTGGATTTCCAACACCTACAGGAAAAAAAAAAAAAAATGAGTTCAGGCCCAAAGGAGGCTAAGAATGGAGCTGAACTCCTTGCAAAAGTATATCATCTGCCTGGGGTTTTGAGAGGGACACAAATAATTACCTGTGAAAATTAAAACTTTGAGCCTACATCACACAGATTTGGGGCCTTAAATTATAAAACACTCATGATGTGGAAGCTCTGGCTGGTAATTTAACATAGCCTAGGGTCATTCATCCCCGTAGGAATCCAGCTAAAGCCAAGGCAAGATATTTCTGTAGAGACGCTTTCAAAGTCCAGCTCCTCGTGGTTGTTGCAAAGTCACTTTGAACTCAGAGTGGAATCATCCCTGCTTACCAAACCTGGTCATTTGCCAGCACAGCCTACTCATGGATGGCACCACTTCCCATTAAGGCACATAGGTCTACGAGTTGTCCTTGATACCCTACAGTGACCATCACTAAGGCTTACTGATTTTCCCTTCTATATCTATCAGATCTGTCTATTTTTCTCTTCATTTCCAATAACCCATCCTATCCCAAAGCACTGTCATCTGTTGCTAGCCTCCTAACTGGTTTACTGTGCCTCCACTTTTCAGCTGGAATAATATGAACTTGTCATCTTATAGGACCAATAGTATGGAAGTGGCAATTCCATAGATTCAACCTGTATTCTTCCAATTTAATTTCTACCCTACAAAAAGAGTTACCTTATCATGAATCAATCTGATCATATTGCACCTGCCCCCTACTTAAACTGCCCACAGCTTTCCCACTGCTCTTAAGGTTAAGCTCCTAGGACTTCTTTGGTGGTCTAGTGGTTAAGAATCTTTGCTTCCACTGGAGGAGACATGGATTCGATCCCTAGCCAGGGAACTAAGATCTCATATGAATAAATGTGGCCAAAAAAAGGGAAAACAAAAACATAGAATGGAGGAATGAAGAGCTTGGATGCAGGGTTATCAAGGTAAAGACTGATGCAATGGTTCTGCAGGAAAAGATGAGTGCCTGAAACTAAGACTGTTTTCTCATGCATTACCTTAGCTAATCTTCAGAACATTCCATCTTTTTCTTTAGGTATTTTTATAAGCAAGGAGACTGGAGATATTAAGTGACTTGTTCAGAGTCACATAATGGTAGATCTAAAATGCTTAGCAAGGTTATCTGACTTCAAATCCAGCCGTCTTTCTATTTAAAGTAACTGAGATAAGCAGGGGAGACAGCGAGAAACCCTGGAGTGGGAGCCAGGAAGTGCAATGGTGACAGGAACTGGCCAGGAAATGTAAAGGCCGAGGCAGGTCATGACCAAGATAAGAGGCAGTGTTGGGGACCACATCCAGCTGAAAGGTGCATATAATTCTAGCTCTAAACTACTGTTGGTATATTGAAATGCAAACCCAGTATTTTAAGCTGTCCTGATTTTTAAGAAAAGTTCAAACCTTGACTTTTGTGTGCAATCATTCTGGTTATAAAACCTTATGCAGAGCAAAGAGAACATATGTGCAGGATGAATGTGGGCTGTGGATACCAATTTGCAATCCCCAGTCTAGAAGAATGGGAGAGTAGCAGGAAAGATGTACTATTTTCAGTATACACCTATGCTTGTATCTTATATGGAAAATATTTGGGGAGGGCCCTTATGAACAATCTTAGCAATAGTTATCCAACTTGAACTTTGATGGTTCCACAGAACTGAAAAGTTAGGATCAGTTAATCTGTAACTAGCTTTATTGTTCCAAGATCACTATGTTCTGTTAAAGCAAAGAAACAACAACCACAGGAGGATAAACATCTTCA
Source organism: Nanger dama (assembly GCA_917880005.1). Taxonomy (NCBI): domain Eukaryota; kingdom Metazoa; phylum Chordata; class Mammalia; order Artiodactyla; family Bovidae; genus Nanger; species Nanger dama. The sequence continues at coordinate 17,142,533 of CAKJTW010000017.1, read as the reverse complement.
TTCCTTGATCCTGAGGCAGGGAATGGGCAATAAACCCCAATGGCCACTGTTGGAGAATGTGTAGATTACTGACAAGGCTACTCTTGTTACAAAGAAAATACAGACCAGCAATAAACTGATAGTGGCCCTTAATTCAAACTCCCAATAGGAATTGTAGTCACTTTTAATATGCCAGAGATCATGGCAAATTCACCTTTATCTCATTTTGGGTTCCTTTCCTTAGCATTTTTCATTGAAGGAATAAAATGATGTCACAAACTGCTCTTCCAAGAGATACTATGATCAAATAAATATTTGCTTTTTAGTTTCAGTTCCTCTCACTCTGGCATGTGGAAGAGCTTTACAGGTTCTCTGTTTGACCTCACCCTACCCCAAACACCAGCTAAGTACAAGCCTCAGAAATTGTTTGGATCCTTTTTCCTATGGTGTTTTTTTCAAATGTCAATCTGTATTTTATGATTTCTCAAACCAGATATAATGTGACATTTAATTTCCAATCTATCTGAGAACAAACTGTGCTTTTTCTTACAGGATTGATTTATAATAAACAGCACTCATCTCCTATTAAGTAGAAATTGGTCTTAACAGGCTATGAATATACTTAAATTTTCCATTTAAGTGGATTTTATAATCTAATATTGTTAATATAGCAATGTAAAATAAATGATATCTTTATCTTATTCCAATTGAACTGGCCTGTGAACCATTTGAGTACAATAATGGGGGAAATTAGTCCTGAATATTCATTGGAAGAACTGATGCCAAAGCTGAAACTCCAATACTTTGGCCACCTAATGCGAAAAACTGACTCATTTGAAAAGACCCTGATACTGGGAAAGATTGAAGGCAAGAGGAGAAGGGGACAACAGAGGACGAGATGGTTGGATGGCATCACCGACTCAACGGACATGAGTTTGAGCAAGCTCTGGGAGTTGGTGATGGACAGGGCAGCCTGGTGTGCTGCAGTCCATGGGGTTGCAAAGAGTCAGACACGACTGAGCGACTGAACTGAATGGGGGAAACATATATCACCCCACCTGTTACTGAACATTATAAGAATTAGATGAGCTCATGGTAGCAAGAAAGTTTTAAAAATTCCCTGCATTGTCTTTGCAATCAGGCTTCTTCCTGTGCAGCCATTTTCCAGGTTTGTAGTTTGCCTCTGAAAGAAACACTCAGGATGGGTGTAGAGAGCCAGCTTGCCTCTCCACATGGTCTGCAGGTAGCCTCACTGGAACCACTGGCCATACTCCCTATGGTGCTTATTGACTCAATTAAATCACTAACAACTCAGTTGCCATGGCTTTCATGAAAGTTATTTTGTAAAGAATATTCCTAATTTGAGGTCCTAGAAATTTTCTTATGTTCATTTGTAAGTTTTAAAAGGCATCAGAAGTCAACAGGAGAAATCAACCACAGCTTCACATATTCCTGGATCATGGAAAGAAGAAACTGAGATAGATAGCTTTATTTATATCACTATTGTGTTAGTGAGACTAGGCTAACTACTAGGTCACATAACCCAGAAGTCGACACACTAATAAAATAAAAATGTTTCTTCTTCCATCACAGTTCAGTGCAGGTTGGTGAGGCAGGGGAATGAAGAGTTCTGTTCCACATGTTAACCAGGGGCTTAGGATCATGTGCTTTTACCATCTCTTAGTCCAGTAGTTGGCAAACTTTTTCTGTAAAGAGCCATATAGAAAACATTTTAGGCTTCGTGGGCCATATGGTCTCTGTCACTGTGGCACAAAAGCAGCCAGAGGCAATATGTACATAAATAAGCATGGCTGTGTTCCAGTAGAACTTGATTTACAAAGCCAGGCTGCTGCTGCTGCTGCTGCTGCAAAGTCACTTCAGTCGTGTCTGACTCTGTGAGAACCCATAGACGGCAACCCACCAGGCTCCCTCGTCCCTGGGATTCTCCAGGCAAGAACACTGGAGTGGGTTGCCATTTCCTTCTCTAGTGCATGAAAGCGAAAAGTGAAAGTGAAGTCGCTCAGTTGTGTCCAACTCTTAGCGACCCCATGGACTGCAGCCCACCAGGGTCCTCTGCCCATGGGATTTTCCAGGCAAGAGTACTGGAGTGGGGTGCCACTGCCTTCTCCAAGGGCCGTAATCCGTTGACCCCTGCTCTAGGACCTTGTCCCTCTCTGCATTCAGACAGTAGACAGAGTGAGCACCATGGAAGAGGCACATGTAAAATTAATGCCCATCCCCATGTAACTGTTCTGAGGATTATATTAAACAGTTTGTAAAGCGCTAAGTGTAAAGGTCAGTCTGTAGGATTTGCTCCATAAATGGCACTGTCATTTTTTTTTTTTTAAGTATAGGAATAAAGTTCCTTTGGAATTTACAAGAGGAAATGGTCATACTTAATTGAGAGAGATCAGAAAAGGTTAGGGTTGATTCTCAAAGGTAGGGTAGGCTTTTAACATGCAAGAGTCGGGAACAGCCTGAGCAAATGCATGGCAGTTGGAAGCACTGTTAAGTTAGTTAGCACACAGTTAGGTTTGGCTGTAACACAGGGTTATTTGGAGGAATCAGGGACATAAGTCTGGAAAAGTAAGAAGGCTTTGAATACCAGGTTTAAGGTTTAGACATATAGTGGTAACAGAGAGCCATTGGAAGTTGTTGAGAAGTAAACACAAATTTTGTGTGCCAAAAATATATAAATTTATTGTTTGAAACCCAGACTGTTTTCTAACACAGTGCAAGTAATTGGAATTAAGAGTTCCAGGTTGGTCCACGAAAGCTTGTTTCTCAGGAGTTCATAACCTCTATTTGCAAGGAATAATTATTTTACTCAATCAACATACCCAGAAAATTATTCAGCTATAAAGCTATATAAATGCTGCTTTGATTCTCATTGTCTTAAGCTAAAATAAGCTTGCCCAGGAAGAGTTCCTCAGTTAACATGTACAGAGATTTATAGCCAACTACTAAAATTCCTGGAAGGGTATGCCATGATAAAATATAGATTCAATTTTTTTGCCAACTCATTTGGATGCTGAGAAGTAATTTACATGGAGGTGGAATCATGAAGTCAGAAGCTTATTTAGCTGGGCCTTCATTTCCAGATCCCTAAAAAGAACTACTTACCTCTAATTGACACAAACCTGTTGGGCTTGTTTTTCAGAACCCATCTGTGTTGAAAGCACTCATTTCAGCTGCCTTCTGTGCAGGAATCCCTGCTTCCACCTGCTGCTGGAGAAATCTGTTCTGCATTCAGGTAAGTTCTACCTAAACAGCAACTGAAAGGAAGCCTCAAATTTGGGAGCACCTCAATGCAATTCCTATCAAGCTACCAGAGGTATTTTTCACAGAACTAGAACAAATAATTTCAAGATTTGTATGGAAAAAACCTAGAATAGCCAAAGCAATCTTGAGAAAGAAGACTGGAACTGGAGGAATCAACTTGCCTGACTTCAGACAAAGCCACAGTCATCAAGACAGTATGGTACTGGCACAAAGACAGAAATATAGATCAATGGAACAAAATAGAAAGCCCAGAGATAAATCCACGCACCAATGGACACCTTATCTTTGACAAAGGAGGCAAGAATATACAATGGAGTAAAGACAATCTCTTTAACAAGTGGTGCTGGGAAAACTGGTCAACCACTCGTAAAAGAATGAAACTAGACCACTTTCTAACACCATACACAAAAATAAACTCAAAATGGATTAAAGATCTAAACGTAAGACCAGGAACTATAAAACTCCTAGAGGAAAACATAGGCAAAACACTCTCTGACATAAATCACAGCAGGATCCTCTATGACCCACCTCCCAGAATACTGGAAATAAAAGCAAAAATCAACAAGTGGGATCTAACTAAACTTAAAAGCTTCTGTACAACAAAGGAAACTCTAAGCAAGGTGAAAAGACAGCCTTCAGAATGGGAAAAACAATAGCAAATGAAGCAACTGACAAACAACTAATCTCAAAAATATACAAGCAACTTATGCAGCTCAACTCCAGAAAAATAAACGACCCAATCAAAAAATGGAGCAAAGAACTAAATAGACATTTCTCCAAAGAAGACATACGGATGGCTAACAAACACATGAAAAGATGCTCAACATCACTCGTTATCAGAGAAATGCAAATTAAGACCACAATGAGGTACCATTTCACATCAGTCAGAATGGCTGCGATCCAAAATTCTACAAGCAATAAATGCTGGAGAGGGTGTGGAGAAAAGGGAACCCTCTTTCACTGTTGGTGGGAATGCAAACTAGTACAGCCACTATGGAGAACAGTGTGGAGATTCCTTAAAAAAGGGAAATAGAACTGCCTTATGACCCAGCAATCCCACTGCTGGGCATACACACTGAGGAAACCAGAATTGAAAGAGACATGTGTACCCCCGATGTTCATCACAGCACTGTTTATAATAGCCAGGACATGGAAACAACCTAGATGTCCATCAGCAGATGAATGGATAAGAAAGCTGTGGTACATATATACAATGGAGTATTACTCAGCCATTAAAAAGAATACATTTGAATCAGTTCTAATGAGGTGGATGAAACTGGAGCCGATTATACAGAGTGAAGTAAGCCAGAAAGAAAAACACCAATACAGTATACTGATACATATATATGGAATTTAGAAAGATGGTAATGATAACCCTGTATGTGAGACAGCAAAAGAGACACAGATGTATAGAATGGACTTTTGGACTCTGTGGGAGAAGGAGACGGTGGGATGATTTGGGAGAATGGCATTGAAACATGTATACTATCATGTAAGAAGCGAAGTGCCAGTCTATGTTTGATACAGGATACAGGATGCTTGGGGCTGGTGCACGGGGATTATCCAGAGAGATGATATGGGGTGGGAGCTGGGAGGGGGTTCAGGATTGGGAGCTCGTATACACCCATGGCGGAGTCATGTCAGTGTATGGCAAAACCAATACAGTATTGTAAAGTAAAATAAAGTAAAAATAAAATAAAATAAAAATTGGGGAGCACCCAACACCAGTGCCTCATTCTGACATTTCATGTTCATAGTCATTTATTCACTCACATGCCACAAATATTTATGAGTATCTGCTGTGGGCCACATACTGCACCAATACCAGAGGTAGTAGAGACAGCCCATGAGAATCACACTACAAACAAGTGTTTACAGTATTACAATTTATCTCATGGGTGAACGTAGGAAAAGAGGCATCTAAAATTGTCTATAGGATGGAAAAAAGTTTTTCTGAAAAGATAGTATCTGAGCTGGGATGTAAAATAGAAGCTTTAGAGAGAATTGGAGGAGAGCATCTCATGTAAAGAAACCAGCAAATAACAAAAGCATTTGATTACAGAGCATTGTGCATATTCAGTGAATATTTGCTAAGGGGGATGAATGGATGAATACATGGATGTGAAAAACCTTCTTTGGAAATCCTGTATTTTCTTCTGCTGCTGCTAAATCGCTTCAGTCGTGCGACCTCATAGACGGCAACCTACCAGCCTCCCCTGTCCCTGGGATTCTCCAGGCAAGAACACTGGAGTGGGTTGCCATTTCCTTCTTCTAAGTCAGTCTTTCTTCCATACAGACCTCCAGTGTGCCTTGAGGTTTAATTCCAACTCTACCTCCAGCTCTCAGAAGACAGTTTTTCTCATTCTGTTAAAAATTTTAAATCTTGACAATGAAACATCCTCATCCTAATGCACATTTTAAGCACTCAATACAACCCCATACTCGGTGCTGGGATTTCCCATTCTAGGAATTCTGAAGCTGCCTCTTACCTAGTGCTCCAGACCCCACTCCAGAGTACAAACTCTTAAGGACAGTTCAGAAATACCCTGGGGTGATAATTGAGTTACTACCAGTAAAGTCACTGAGTCAGCAGGCCACTTGGTTCAGTTACTGGTCAAACCACTGAGCCTGAAGTCTCCTTCCTTCCAAATCATGCGTGTAATGGGATATACAGTTCAGTTCAGTCGCTCAGTCATGTCCAACTCTGCGACCCCATGAAGCGCAGCGCGCCAGGCCTCCCTGTCCATCACCATCTCCTGGAGTTCACTCAGACTCAAGTCCATCGAGTCCATGATGCCATCCAGCCATCTCATCCTCTGTCATCCCCTTCTCCTCCTGCCCCCAATCCCTCCCAGCATCAGAGACTTTTCCAATGAGTCAACTCTTCGCATGAGGTGGCCAAAGTACTGGAGCTTCAGCTTTAGCATCATTCCTTCCAAAGAAATCCCAGGGCTGATCTCCTTCAGAATGGACTGGTTGGATCTCCTTGCAGTCCAAGGGACCCTCAAGAGTCTTCTTCAGCACCACAGTTCAAAAGCATCAATTCTTCAGTGCTCAGCTTTCTTCACAGTCCAACTCTCACATCCATACATGACCACTGGAAAAACCATAGCCTTGACCAAACGGACAAGAATTAGCTGGCAGCAGTTTTTTCTCCCTTAAATTTCTTTCAGGAGACATGAGTCCTACTCCAGTACCTGGCTTCAGGTAACAATCCTATGTCCAGTCCTCCAACTCTCCTGACACATTTTCAAGGCTCTATTACCCAAAAGAGCCATATTCCTAACTGCTACTGCCTGCTTCCAGACCCAAAGGCCAACAGTCTTGTAACTCCAGCCCCACCCACCACTTACAGTTTGTTCATTTCTGATATACTGAGACATTTAATCTTATGCTTTTAGTCCACTTATATTTTAAGGTGAATGATATGAAATTAAAATTCAACAGCTTTTACCTATGAGAACTGCAATCACAGAAGTCAACTTAATATTTTTTGGGTGGTTTTTTTTTTTTTTTTTCATAGTTTATCCATTGTGTCTGCATTATGGAGCAGGGGGTATGTGTCCAAATATAATTTACTTTTCCAGTTTGACCATAAGTCTCATCTCTTAAAATGAAATTCTCATTCATGATGAGTTAAAAGTTGACTATCAGAAAAATAAAAATGAACATGCAGCATTCTTAAGGTCAAAAAGAAAGATCAAAGGAATGAAGTGTAACCCAATTAAGGAGACTAAAATGGGAGGGAACAGTGATGCTAGAGGAAATACCAGGGTTGAAAAGGGGGGACAAGATGGGATCAAAGAATCAAGAGGACTGCATTCTTGTTTTTGAATATATTAATTGTATTTGCTTCTGTAAGGATTTTAATATTTATACTAATATATGCACATATTATTTTAAAAAAATCAAGAGGACGCTGTTAAGAGAATACACTTGTGAAACATGTTTCTAGAGGCCAGTTCAAGAAAAGTGAATGTGAGGTTCAGGAAAAGGAATAATAGGCTTAAATGTTAAGTGACTGCAAAGAAAGCAGATTTGACCTAAACTCTGGGTTGCCCTAGGAATTCAGTCAGAAATATCCTTTTTCCCTGCAAAAAGAAATAGTTTAGCTGGCCTATATTCAAAGAGGTAGGTTCAAAGAAAGTCAAATTACGTTGATATATCTCAGGTTGACATGCTCAGTTCTGCTTTGTATATCCCTGTCTCTTGTTTGGCTGTACAGAGAGGTTCTACCGTAAAATCCACCGTAAAATCAAAGTGACTTGACTCCCTACAGCTAGGTAAGGTACTGATGATTCACCACACAGGATCAACCCTGGAAAGAACTCAGGGTTAGACCATGGTGGAAGAGAAATCTCTTGATCTGGTGGTTAATCTCTGGAGAGAGAACCAGGAGAAAGTGACAGGAGCTGACTGTTTGAAATGCAGTCTTTTAAAATTCACCTTGGGATGCCCTTCCACCAATCAGAATCTCAAACATGAAAAGGAAAACAAAAAGCTCTTTCGCAAAAGAATGTATACCACTTAAATGTTAATTCACAAGAGGATCATAATAACTACTCTGCTTCACATACACAAAAATAAAGACACCTAAGCAATGTCTTTCTGTTTCCCCAACAGAAGTGACACATAACCACATGCTAAGTATCCCCTCACCTTTCTGTCTGAGTTAGCATCATTATCTTAATTATCTCCCAGTTCACACATTTTCTTTTTTTTTTTTTTTAATATTTATTTATTTATTTATTTTTGGCTGTGCTGGGTCTTTGTTACTGTGCGGGCTTTTCTCCAGCTGTGGAAAGCAAGGACTCCTCTCCAGTGGTGGCATGCAGGCTTCCCATTGCAGTGACTTCCGCTGCACAGCACCAGCTCTAGGGTATGTGGGCTTCAGCATTTGTGGCACGTGGCCTCCAGGGCACAGGCTCAGTAGTTCTGGTGCATAGGCTTAGTTGCTCCACAGCATGTGGGATCTTCCTACATTAGGGATCAAACCCACATTTCCTGCACTGGCCAGGCAGATTCTTTACCACTGAGCCACCAGGGAAGGCCCCACACATTTTCTTCAATGAACTGGAGTAATGAGCTTTTGTCTCTGGCCTCTCTTTCATATGTGAATCATAAAGCCTCCTGTAATTCAACTGTGTATCAGTCTCTTCTTTCCAGCAACTTCAAATTCACCTGTATGAAGCAAAACATCTGGTTGCTGGATATGACTTCATAAGTCTGGTATTCTGATTACCTTGTCAGTTATCATGAAGAAAGCAAGCCATTCCATCATTAGAAGTCTGGCTTCCTCTTCTTTTATTTATTTTTTTCCTTGTCTCTCTGACCTCTCTTTTAGATGAACACATAAGAAAAGCCAAAGCTTCTGGTGTATATGGAACCAGTGATATTTGCATTCCCTGTAGACACACCCTCTCAGCCTCACTAGCCGAGGCTTTTTTTGCATCCGAGGACTGAAAACTTGTTTTCAGACTTGATTACAAAATTGCTTCAAAGATGTTATGCTTGAATAAATTGTCTGAAAAGAACTGAGTGAAAACGTTCTTAATGGGCTCAATTTTAGTTCCTTCTTTCCCAAGATGCCAAAACATCTTACAAGAAACATGAAGGTTAAAAATATAGTTTTTCTTTGTCATATGAAATCTGTCCCATTGCCTGGAGTTGCACCTCATACATTTGATCTCATATATGCTAATTGGTTGCATTTTGCTATTTTAATCATTATGCATCAACCATAGGGAATATTAGAAAGAAGGAAATCCAAGCACAGCAGTACAGTATAGTGTTGTGTGAAAGAAAGGGCACAGGGTTTATTTCTTAGTCTCTCTGGACCTCAGTCCATTCAATCAGGAATATAGGACTTATCTCACAGGAGCTGTACTTATCTTTGAAAACTGCAAAATGCTAGAACATTTTAATCACTATTTTAATTATAATATTAACAAAATCATCCAATGATGAAGCAGGAAGGGACCCTGGAAATAAACTAGTTAGGATTTAAGAGATGAGGAAACTGAGGATCAGACAGTATACATATAGCATGTTGGGGGCAACTCAGACTTTGAATATCTTAGGTACTCTCATTACTACAAGGACCGTGCAGATAAAAGACAGAGGTTGGCTGGCTGCCAGTTGAGGAATCAGTGGTTCTGGGGTTGTTGGGAACTGGAAGTACATTTGCCCAGTTCAGAGAAGACAGCTAATACTGGTTTCTGCATATTTTTTTACCATATCACCCTGTAGGTCCAGGATCACCAGATCTAATCTTTTCTACAAAGACCAAAAATCTAAATTTTTTGATATGTGAAGCCTCCTAATTTTTAAATGATATTTCAGTTTTTAAAATAATGTTGTATAGGTCAAACAATATCTGAGGGTCAGAATTAGCCCATGGTTTACCAATCTCATCTACAGGGAAATGTCCAAATTCTTTCTCATGGTATCGAAGGCCTTTAATGATCTGGCCCTGCTTCCTTCTTCAGCTCACTTCCTATCTGTCCTTGCCTGTGCTTAGATGCCAGCTTAGCACTGAACAGGTCATAATTCCACAAATATACCTACTGATTCTCATGAACATGCCTACTGTCTGTCCCTCAATTACCCTTGATCCTTGCTTGTGCTGTATTTTATGCCTGCAATGAATCTTTCTCCCATATTACCGTGCATCTTATCTTTCTAATGAGAACTAACCTCTGAACAGTCTCCTCATCAGAATACCACCCAATATGGCCACCCATTATATTTCTACAATGTCTCGGACATATCCTCGCATTTACCTCACAGTATGGAAAGTACTTGTTTTATGTCTGCTGTTCCAATCAAAATCTCAGCTAATGCTGGGAAATTAAACTCTTCATTCTCACTCCGGTGTGACCACTGATCACCCTTCCTGAACTTCACTCTGCTTCTTGACTGGTCTTTGTTTCAAAGTACTGCTGATCTGCTTGAACAGATGCTTATATCGTCTCTCCAATGGATGGCTTCGTGGAGCACAGCCTCCTCAAGGACTCAAGTGACCTTATCTCTCCTTTTGATGGGAGGTTGTATAAAGCAATCCACCCTTTGGCATAGTCCTCTCTTCAGCACCTGAGACCAATGTGTTCTATGTTCAAGTCCTGTTCTTTTACTTTGTTTTCACTTTTGTTCCTGTTCTATTTGTCCTCCAAAGTAGTGAAGCTTTCCCTAACTGATACTGGCCACTAAAGCTCTTTTGGAGCTCTCGTCTAATTCAGCCCAGTTCAGGATCTTGCATAGAACTATGATCCCTCACTGTGACAATGGTGGGTCAATGGAGCAGGGAAGAAAGGGAGAGGTCAACTCTACCAGAATCATATGGCATGATGGGAGATGATTGACTGATCAAAGGAAAACTGCGGTGTTGTTAACTGAAGAAAGGTAAATGAATACCAGACAAACACAGATAAGTACTGCACCAGATCCTCTTAATGCCCAGTCTAAGATTTCTTCCACAGCTCCCTATTATCTCAATCTGAGTGGCTACTTGTGAGTCTGCCTTCAGATTCCTGGAGTTTAATCAGAATAAACTCAAGTTTGGCTTATTTATCAAAAACAAAGCCTTTCAAGTACAGTTATAAAGATTTCACTTTAAATTGGCAGAACCATGGACAGCACCCAAGTTTTCACAGTAGTTTTATCATTTGAAATAGGAAGAAATCTTTGCAACATGTTAAAAACCTCTAATTTTATAGGTGGAAAAAACAAAGGTTATTATGACTAGCCCAAGATTGTAGAGAGCTGAAGGTCAAGTCTAAGCCTTAAAATCCAGGCCCCTTTGCCCTGTATCCTGCTTTCTCGACAGATGATAATAACATGGTAACATGAAGGAAAGAGCAAAGGGACAGATCTAGGAGACAGTAGTGGACACCTGTTATTTCTCCCTTTCTAGCATACATCTCCTCTTATTTTGGTAAATATATCTCCATTTATGTCTTGGAGAGTACCCTTCCCCTTTGGCAGGGCATATATCCTACTCTCCTCTGGTGAGTAATATGTGGTGGGTGTAATATGGCCCAGACTGGGCGTATTAGGTTCTCTTTCCCATGCTTTCAATATAAGCAGGGTTACTCAAGAAAAACATATAGGGACTTCCTTGGTGGTCTGGTGATTAAGAATCTGCCTGCCAATGCAGAAGACACCAGTTCAATCCCTGATCCAGGAAGATTCCACATGCTGCAGGACAACTAAACTCATGTGCCACAACTACGGAGCCCATGCTCTCGAGCCCATGCTCTGCAACAAGAAAAGCACCACAATGAGAACCCTGAGCACCACAATGAAGAGCAGCCCCTGCTTGCTGCAACTAAAGAAAGCCCCCACACAGCAACGAAGACCCAACATAGTCAAATAAATAAATAACATTTTTTTAAAGGACATATAGTAGGACGTGACACATTCCCATGCTGGCATCCTAAAGTGGATCTTCCAAATTTGAGGAAACTCTGATTTCATATAACCTAAAACTGTGCATGTATGACAGTAAATATTTTTATTTTTTAATATAGCTCTTCCTTATTTTTATACCAGTCACCTCACCAAAACTATCAAGAATTAAGTGGCATTTAGTGATTTTCCACATCATTTGGTAATTTATACCTTTTCCCAGAGTCCTGGGCAGATAGTGCAAAGTAGAATTTAGCTCTGAGATAATAATTGATTTCTCAATCTAAAATAGAAATATTAAAAAGTCTACTCCTTAAATCTGCCTTTGTGACATATTCTTAAGTTATTGTTCTTTCACACGGGTGAGCCCATAAATTGCTGAGTTTTTATTGATTTATATTTCATTCACAGCTTGTGTGAGATTCCCTTCCATCTTACAGTCTTCAGTTACCCTAAGTTCATTTAAAATCTGCCACCATACTCTTTATAGACAACTAAATAGCATTAGCCACAATTTGTTGATGGAGAGATTATTCACAGAATTTACATAGCTATATGTAACCTTAGTGAACAGAATGGGAGTGGAAGGACAAGGGAGGGAAGAATGAGGCATCTTGTGTAGTAAGAAAGAGGCTGGTAGAAGGTCAGACTTGGGATAGTAGGGTTCCGGTTCTAGTTCTGTCACTGGGCAAGTTATCCTGGGTCGATCATATTTCTATGAATGGGTGAAACTGCCTCTTACATTCCTTCCCACCTAACATTGGAGGATTTAGCCAGTCATTCATGCAATTAATGTTTAAGTCTATTCTTTAACATCATATATCAATCAATTATGGAGCGCTCAAAGATGATGTGTTTGCTTGTACCTTTTCAGATCCTGAAAATGTACATATATAAGAAATCGACTGCACTTTCTGTAGGAGAAAAGCAGATATTTAGCAAGTTTAGCAGAAATTCATTCATATTTGACACCCTCTGTGTCCTTGTTTCAAGTGGATTTGGCACTTACATCTTTGGCCCTGTAATCATGTAAGGGCTTTGAACTGCAGAAATACCTGTATGATGCCGGACTAAAAATCCAAGATCTGGATTCTGGCCCTATAGCTCCTTATGTGCATATAACTGTGGCAGACTTGTTAGGATTCTCAACTCAAGAAACTCAACTCAAGGCCACTTAAACACTAAAGACCATGAATTACATGGGAGAGCTGACTCACCAAGCTGCAGATCAGAAATGCACCTGAGCGCCTGGAACACTCAGTGACTCAGGCCCAGCCAGGACTCACCTTTCATCTGGTCTCTGCTCCTCCCAGCAAGCTAGCTTCATTCTCTATCTTTTTTTCAGATTGTTTTTTTCTGCCTTTCTCCAATTTAGACTATTAAATTTATATATTCACTCAATAGCTGTTGCCTTTGAGCCTGAGAGAGCAGGCATTGTTCTAGGCACTAGGGAAATAGTAGTGACAAGGAAAATGTCTGCCCTCAGGGACTCATGTACTTGTTGAGTGGAGAAAGTCTCAGAACAGACATATGGACAAACAATACACAAGGTAGTATTAACTGTTATAGAGAACAACAATAGAGGTTAGGGGCTACTGAGTGGCTGCCTTGGTAGTGGTGGTGTGTTATTTCATAAAAGTGGTCAGGGAAAGTTTTCTACTGTTTGGTTATATTTAAACAAGCATGAAGTTAGGGAGAAAGTAAAAAGAAAATCTGGTGTAACAGCAAATACAAAGACCCCTAAGTGGGCACATACACTTGACATGTTCAAGGACAAACAAGGGGCCAGTGTACTGGAGAAGAACTGGGAGAAAGAAGAGTGCCAAGAGACAAGATCAGAAAGGTAACAATAGCCAGATCATACATTAATGGATCACTATGTTTACTCTAGGTGTTTACTATGAGATGGAAAGTCACTGGAAAATATTGAGGTGAGAAGTGAAAGGATCTGATTTATGTTTGAGTAGAACCACTCTGGCTACCGCATGGAGATTAAATTGGAGGGAGGAAAGCGAAGGCAGGGGGCCTATTTAGGAGACTATTTAAATAATCTAGATAAATAACGTGGATTTTGTCTCAGAGTTGGTGAGAAATGGTCATATGTTGAACATATTTTGAAGGCAGTTAGTCAACATTATATGCTAAAGTATTGGATGTGGTGGTAAAGGTGGAGAGAACCAAAGGTAGCCTAAGACAGAGAGTAGAAGCCTGAAGACTAAGCCCCAGACCTCCTGTTAGAGACTGAGAGCTTGGAACAAGCCTGCAAAGAAGGCTCAGAAGGAATAGCTAGCAAGATAAGAGGAGACACAAGAGAGAATGGTATCCCATAAGACATCTGGAGAAAATAGAGGAGGAAGAAGTGATTGACCATGCTAAAAGCTGCTGTATGGTGGAGAGAAATGAGGCTTGAGAACTGACCTCCTAGCAGGACCACACGGAGAAGGCAATGGCACCCCACTCCAGTACTCCTGCTTGGAAAATCCCATGAACAGAGGAGCCTGGTGGGCTGCAGTCTATGGGGTCGTGAAGAATCGGACACCACTGAGCGACTTCACTTTCACTTTTCATTTTCATGCATTGGAGGAGGAGATGGCAACCCACTCCAGTGTTCTTGCCTGGAGAATACCAGGGACGGGGGAGCCTGGTGGGCTGCCGTCTATAGTGTTGCACAGAGTTGGACACGACTGGAGCGATTTAGCAGCTGCAGCAGCAACAGGACCACAGGGGCTCATAGGTGACTTTAATAAGAGCTATTTTCAGTGAAATGATGGAGACAAATCCTCTGAAAACTTGTGCCACTGAAGAGGTGCTGAATTTTCAGTTCTAGTTTTTAAAATCCTAAAGATGAACCCCAATTAATATGGTTCAGATCCAGCATTCACCTTTAGACCAATAAACTATGACCAAGAGAAAGGACAACATTATAGGCTAGTGGTAGGTTGATCAATGTTGGGGGTTCTCAGGCTGTCATGTAGGAACACGGACACCTAAGATTTATGTGTAGATTGAGAAAGGAATCAGGAAGGAGGAAGAAGAGGTCACTAAGGATCTCTCCAATGTTGGGTTTGAAACTAACCTTTAATTATAAAATGGCATTGATATTCCCACATTATAGAACTGGTGTCAAAATCAGATCAAAAAAATGGACTGTGATGAATGAACTCTGCACACCCTGTAACTTCTATACAGACATGATAGTTTACCACAACAAGCATAATGGGTTACCATCATGATGCCAAAACAGAAGGGCACACCCCAGTGGCACATCTTCAGGCATCAATCCCTGGCCACGCTGTGCCCCCTGAAGAAGCTAGGCATATATCTTGTGGACTAATATAGCTGGATGTTCTGGCTAGAAGCACAACTCTTTTCCCCAAGTTTAAACACTGGGAGCTCTTAGAAAAAGGTACTCCTAATAGCTGTCAAAACAAAAGTTGAAGCCATCCCAAGGGTAGCATAAAGAAAGAAAGAAAAAGGAAGGAAGACAGTAAAAAGGGAAAAGAAGGCTAAAGAAATAGAAAAGAAAAAGAGACATTATTGGCAAGGAGGGAAAGGAAAGAGGCAAATAAAGGAATTTACTTTATTTATGTACAATATATTATTTATGTATATGTTATTCTTATATATAAATACATGTATATACATGTACATGTGTATATGAACAGATATATGTACAATATATATTCATAAATGTATGCCTAGATAGAGAGGCAGATAGAGAGGTATGTAATATGTTCTACTTTGGACTATAAGGAAAAAGGCTAAATTTTACGTCCCAAATCATACAATTGAATAGTAAACTGCTTGTTAAACTGCAAAATACTGCATTTATTAGCAATATAAATCAATAAGAGTGAAAGACAATGAAAGCTAGGAAAAAAAAAAAGAAGAAGAATCCTCTACATGCACTGGGGATTCGTCCTTGTTCTTTCTTTCTACTTCTGACAAGGCATTTCCAAAATGAAGTCTTTCAAAATAAAAAAGGATCTTGAAGAGGACTAGCCCCGTGAGCCCAATTACTCCCTGGCTGTTTGTTATGTACTTAAGGGGACATATTAATTCTTTGATATGAAATGAGCCCTATTTTAAGAATGGTTAAAGGGAATTTTGTTCCTGTCCTCAGAGAATTAATAATTTTTAAGAACTCCTAAGACCTGTCTGACTTCTTTTCGGGAATTGCAGATACCCTCTTATTTTACCAAATCAGGAATTCTCTGACAATTTTCAGAACATGAAAATATTACTCTTTTTCTGTGTATTCCCATCTTCTAAAAAAGAACCACACAAATCAAGATAAAAGATATTGACATTTTGAAACCTCAGATATAAACTGAGTTAGTATCCAGTTAGACTTTATTCTATTTTGTGTTTCCTTTATAGTTATGCTTATTAATATGCCATCCATGTCATATCGCAGATAGATAATTTCCCATGATGTTTTTCTTTTTAAAATAAGTCATCTATATTTCTTCCATAGGGGATGTATTTTCTATTTATGACACTTAAAGAAATAATTGCACAAGAGGCTTTAAGACAGAGTAAAATAAATAATTAAATTGTTCAAATGTCCATACTACCCAAAGCTATCCATAGAGTCAATCAGGGCCTGTCCAGATTTCAATGGCAATTTTACAGAAATAGAAAAAAAATCTTAAAATTTATATGAAACCACAAAAGACTGAATAGTCAAAACAATTCTAAGAAAAAGAACGAAGCTAGAGGCATCACACATCCTGATTTCAAACTATATTATAAAAATATAGTACTCAAAACATTATAGTATTGGCATAAAACAGACACATAAAACAGAACTGAGAGCCCAAAACTGAACCCACACATGTACAACCATCTAATATCTGACAGAGGACCAAGAATACACAATGAAGAAAAGACAGTCTCTTCAATAGACAGTGTTTGGAAAACTGAATAGTCACATGTGAAGAATGAAAGTGAACTCCTATCTCATACCATTCACAAAAATTAACTTTAAATCGATAAAAGACTTGTAAGACCTGAAACCATAAAACTCCTAGAAGAAAACGCAAAAAGCTCCTTCACATTGGTCTTGGCAATGATTTTATGGTGTTTTTGTGGATATGACACCAAAGCACAAGCATTCATTACAAAACTAAACCAGTGGAACTACATCAAACTAAGGGATTCCTTAGTTTGGCTCAGATGGTAACGAATCCGCTTGTAATACAGGAGACCCAGGTTTGATTCTTGGATCAGGACAATCCTCTAAAGATGGAAATGGCTACCCATTCCAGTAATTCTTGCCTGGAGAATCCCTTGGACAGAGAACCCTGGCATAGCTGGATACAGCTGAGTTATTAACACTTTCACTTTCACACATCAAACTAAAAGCTCCCGCACAGAAAAAAAAAAACAATCAACAAAATGAAAAAGCAGGGTTTCCCTAATGGCTCAGTGGTAGAGTCCACCAGTCAATTCAGGAAACAAGGGTTAAGTCCCTGATCTGGGAAGATCCCCCAGTGCTGTAAGACAACTAAGCCCGTGTACAGCCACTGAGCCTGTGCTCTGGAGTGTGGGAGTTGCCACTGCTGAACCCCACATGCCCTGGAGCCCATGCTCCACAACAAGAGAGGCTGCCACAGCTGAAGGGTGACCCCCTTTGGTTCAACTAGAGGGAAACCCATGCAGCAAAGAAGACCCAGTGCAGCCAAAAATAGATAAATAAAACAATAATTTTTTTTTAATTTAATGAAAAAGCAACCTATAGAATGGGAGAAAATATTCACAAACCACATATCTGATAAGGGGTTAATATCCAAATATATAAGGGACTCATAGAATTCAATAACAAAAAGAACAAATAATCCAATTTTAAATGGGAAAATACTCTGAATAAACATTTTTCCAAAGAAGATATTCAGATGACCATTCAGCACCTACACAAAAGGTGCTCAATATCACTAGTCATCAGGGAAATACAAGTCAAAACCACAAGGAGATATCACCACAGACCTGTTAGGATAGCTACTATCAAAAAGACAAGAGATAACAAATGCTGAGGAGGATATAGAGAAAAAGGCACCCTCAGACACAGTTGGTAGGAATGCAAACAGATACAGCCACTATGGAAAACAGCCTAGAGGTTCCTCAAGAAATTAAAAATATAACTACCATACGATCCAGCAATCCCACTTTTGGGATGTATCCAACAGAAATGAAATCACTCTCTAGAAAGGATATGTGTACCCCGGATTCACTGCAGTATTATTTACAATAGCCAAAGCATGAAAACAGCCTAAATGTCCACCAATGGATGAATAAAGAAAATGTGGTGTTTATATGTCTATATACAATGGAATATTGTTCAGCCACAAGAAAGAAAATCTGGCCACTTGTGAAAACACGGGTGAATCTTGAGGGCATTATGCTAAGTGAAATAAGTCAGACAGAGAAGTAAGAAAAATGTGTGATCTCACTTATATATGGAATCTTAAAAAAACTGAACTTATATAAACAGTTGCGGCATGTGGGATCTAGTTCCCTGACGAGGATCGAACCCAAGCTCCCTGCATTAGGAGTGCAGGTTTAGCCCACTGGACCACCAGGGAACTCCCCAAACTGTCAGTTTTAAGATGAGTAAGTTCAGGGGATGTAATGTACAGTATGGTTAACTACAGCTAACAAAACTTCATTGTATATTTGAAAGCTGCTCAGAGAATAAGTCTTAAAAGTTCCCATGACATACAGAAAATATTATAACTATGTATTGCATTAGATATCTAAACCAAACTTGTGGTAATCATTTCACAATATATGCATGTATTAAATCATTACATTGTGTAACTTAACACACAACATTATGTGTCAGTTATATCTCCATAAAGCTAGAAAAAAGAACAAATTGTTCTCAAACTGTTAGTAAAATTAGTATAAGTAATTTTATCTCCTTTAGTTATGGAGTAGATTCCCCATACTTTGAAATGCCTCTCTGTTCTTTCCCCAACTCTCATTCAGATTTTTACAGTGTGGATCATAAGTGTTACCAGTTTGAATTCTTTGCTGCCCCTCCTTCCAGGCCCTTCCGTCTGGAAGGCTGTACATGCCTAACCCATTGGCTTCAGGCCTGGCCGTGTGACTTGCTTTGGCCACTGAAATATGAAAGACAGTAATGTGTACCATTTGGGTAAAGCTTTAAGAGCCATCACAATGCTGCCATCTTCTCTTCTCCCTGACCACAAGACCAGCACTAGACTGCTCTCTTACTGTGAGTCCTAATATGAAGACAAATCGGAGCTGAGTTGAAAAGGACCCTTGATGGATATACAGCATGAACAAGAAATAAATGCTTGGTGTTATAAAGGTCTGAGATTTCAGGGATCATTTGTTACTGCAGCATTAACTTAACCTGACAGAAATGATTTATAAATTATTTTATGTATTATGGTTATAAAGTATAAATATTACAATAATTGGCAAAAAATTATAATAAGATCTTCAAACTCTCTAGGCTTCTAATTTCCTGGAAAAGTTTTTAAAAAATGAGAATAGCAACAAGAACATGCCAAGTGAGTTGGAAAATTCATGTTACAAAGCAGTAATTCTTACTTTTGTCCATGGACCACACTGTTAATACTACATATATTTTAGGTCAATAGAAGGACTCCCCAGGGCAGAAGTGGTGGCGGTGATCTGTGCTCAGTCATGTCTGACTCTCTGAGACACCATGGACTTCTAGCCTGCCAGGCTCCTCTGTCCATGGAATTTTCCAGGCAAGAATACTGGACTGGGTTGCCATTTTCTACTCCAGGGGATCTTCCTGACCTGGGATCAAACCTGAGCCCCCATGTCTCTTGCATTACCAGGCGGATTCTTCACCACTGAGCTATATGGGAAGCCCCCACAGCTACAGAGGTCTCTTGTCATTTTATAAGAGGAACTCTCAGAAAATATATACTAGAGCAGACCACTCAAAGTGTGATCTGTGAACTTTCTTTCATCAGTCTTCAATGAGATAAGCCCAGAAATTAAGAGTGTGTTTAGAAGCTCTTACAGCAATTTGACAGTATCAGAACATCCAAGCTCAAGGTTGGTCAAGCTGTGCTGTTGAGTGAGGTAATGGAATAGTGTGTGCATTGTCAGACTAGTGTGGTGAGTCATAAGTAGCACAAGCTGCCTACTAAGATTCATCTTCCACAGATCAGACACACACACACATACATCCTCATCCTTCACCACAGACAGTTTGAGAAGGTCTGAGAACCTGCCTAGAAATCATCAGAAGAACCATTATACTTATAGTGATAAGAAACTAACAGAGGACCTAAAATACACAGAGACACTATAAGTAAAATTGAACTGTTCTCTTGGGAAAATCCATGTCATATTAACAATCTTCCTGATATTTTCTGTCCCACTTGAGATTTACAGAGGCAGACAGTAGAAATAACATTTAACTACCTACTGTGTGTGGAACACTGTACAGTTATGGGTTATGAAATACTGTCACAAAACGCAGAATACATTTTGTCTTAGAAACAGTTTTACTAACGGTGGGGAGAATTCTAGCCTATGAAGTTGACTTCACCCAAGAAGCAGCTGAACTGTGTAATTTTCCATACTAATACAATGTGTGAGTCTCTAGAACAGAAATTAAGATGATAGGATAAGGAGGGAATGAAAAATTTAAACTATGCTAAACTTTGAGATTTTCTCCCTTTCTTCTATTTACCTGCTATCTCTCCAGGCCTTCCCTATTGGGATTCCCTGGTGGCTCAGATGGTAAAGAATCTGCCTGCAGTGCTGGAGACCTGGCTTCGATCCCTGGGTTGGGAAGATCCTCTGGAGAAGGAAATGGCAACCCCCTCCAGTATTCTTGCCTGAAAAATCCCACAGATGGAGGAGCCTGGCAGGCTACAGTCCATGGGGTCGCAGAGTCAGACACAACTGAGCGACTTCATTTCTCCATGCCTTCTCAATCAACCCTCTCTCCTCTTACTCTCCCCTAGTTTTCCAAATACAGCACTCATCAAAATTATTTCATTCCTTTTCCTTCAATGTAGGTAATTTCAAGTATTAAGGAAATCAGTCATTGGATTATTTTACAGTAAGGTATAAATGAGTAATGGTTTCTTAATCCTGCTAGAAGCATCTGTCTTTTTAGAATATGCTTATTTTAATTCTATCCTCAAAGTGAAAGTACAAGGACATGAAAAGAAAATGTTTGGGAAAATAGAAGAAACTATTCTAGGTCAAGGAAGCAGGATGACTTTTGTCTGATCACTTTCTCTTAATATCGTCCTGCTTTTCACAATTTGTCCCCTTTTTCTATTTCTTACATCGAATTCTTGAGTTTTCTTTCTTTTTTTTTCCACAGTGACTCTCAACACTAAAAATGGAGGCAGTCATTGGTAAAAAGGAATCATTTGTACATGAAGTAAGCAGAAACAGTTGGCCTGAGTGAGAACTGCAGGAGGAAATCCACAAAGAGTAGGAAGAGAAGAATTTGGAACACCATAGATGTTGAAAGCTGAAATCAGAGATCTTAGAGCAAATTTAACCCAGTATATCCCTAAAAGACAGCAAGCCCAGAACTCAGAGTCTTCAACAGGCAATGATCTCTTTGTAGCACTTAATAAAATTTTGTTTTCATTATTTTTTATTTTATACCATAATCTTGGAAAGTGGTATTGATTTTCTTTGGGGGCGGTATTGATTTTCAATATGCAACAGTGATAATTTTCTTTTAAAATATATCCATTTAGGAAAAAGAAAATTAGTTCAAAGAAAATCTTAGGTAAGTAATATAAGTGGTACAAGAGATGTGAATAAGAATTGTGAGGTGGTATGGAGAAGGAAATGGCATCCCACTCCAGTACTCTTGCCTGGAGAATCCCATGGACAGAAGGGCCTGGTGGGCTGCAGTCTATGGGGTTGCAAAGAGTCAGACACGACTAAGCAACTAACACACACACACACACACACACACACACACACACACACGGTAGAATCTTGGAGCTGGGGAAAAAGTGATCTAGCTTGAATGAACTTCACATTTGAATTTAAACTGGTGAGATATGAAACCATGTTTGAGGGAAGAGGGGCATGGGGGACCTAGAAATGATATTAAGTTAACACACAAACCTGTCTTCTGTAGGTGGTATAGTTAAATTCCTCCAAACAACAGCCCCACGGGCAGACACTATAAATGAATGTGGTGGCAAGGTAAGAGCTTATAAGCTTTAGTGACACATCACTTAGGAACCTCCTTTATATTTGCACACTCAACCTACAGCATTACTAGAAATTGGGCATCTTTTTACCTCTTCCTCCTATTAGACAACCCTTAGGGATTTCCCACTACTTATTGATCTTTCAGCACATATTTCTGTTTGTGGCCAGAAAAGGATAATCCTATAAGAATAATACAAGAAATTTATACATGATACTGTACACATTTTTAGTCTAAATAACAATATTAAACAATAATTCAGCCAGATCCAGGTTAATTCAGGTGTTGCCAATAACTATGGGTATACAGTATGAATTTACTGAGTCATGTGAAAATTGTAACTATTCATGTAAATGCCTTTGGCTGAGCTCAACAAAGATTCACTACAAGCCAAAATATGCTCCAGGAACTGTGCCAGGTGTTGAAGAATCATGATCAAAGAGACTCAGTCTCCACCTCCAAGGCATCCATAGTTGTACAAATATGAGCCATGCTATATTCATGAAATTTTTCATAGTTCATAAAACAGTTTCACTTCATATTACTTTGCTTAATACTTACAGAAGCACTGTGATGTAAGGTATTATTGTTAGACAAGGAAACTAAAACTGTCAATTTGATTTGCCCAAGGTTATTAATAGCAGTATCGGTAAGCAATAGAGAAGTCTTGAACCCGAAAATCCTGCTTCCAAATCAGCACTTTTCCTATAATACCAGCCACTGAAATTATTTCTCTCACAATTCTGCTTCTGGATATAATGAAGTATTAACATGTACTCCTGGTGAGA
The DNA here is from genome assembly GCA_917880005.1 of Nanger dama. NCBI lineage: Eukaryota > Metazoa > Chordata > Mammalia > Artiodactyla > Bovidae > Nanger > Nanger dama. The sequence goes on along the minus strand of CAKJTW010000017.1, from coordinate 17,119,874 downwards.
ACAACTTGAAAAGCCAGAAAAAATACAAAATAAAATCTATTTAAAGGCATTAAGTCTACTGACATCATTAGAAAATTACCTTAACAGTCAGAACTTTAGAGTCCAAGATCAGAGATGAGGGAACCCCAAAAATGTGGCCTACCAACCAGAAAAAGAGCATAGAAAATCAGGGAACCCAAACGCTAGTTCTATTGGGGTGGTACTGATAAAATTTGTAAGTTCCTACCCAGACTAATCAAGAAAAATATGAAAACACCAACTACCAATGTGAGGAGTACAACAGAGGACATCAAACAGACCTAAAAGACATTAAGGATATACTACAGACAACTATTAATGTGACAGCGCAGATGAAATGGACACATTCATTACAAGACACATATCAAAAACTGACCCTAAAAGAAACAGAAAATGTCAACAGCCCAGCATCCACTAAAGAAACTGAATTGTAGTTAACAATTTATACAAAGAAATTCTCGGTCCAGATGACTTCACAGGTGAATTCCAACTTTTAAGGGAAAATAACAACATCAATATAAACATATTTTTTTGAGAACATAGAAAAGGAGGAAACAATCATTTTATAATATAAGGTCAGTATTACCCTGATTTTAAGAACAAAGACATTAAAATAGAATTACAAAACATTATTCCTCATAACACAGATGTAAAACTTCTTAACAATTTATTAGCAAGTTTAATCTAACAATATGTATCTATTAAATTAGATAATATATACCACATATATTGGGAGACCCAGGTTCCATCTCTGGGTCGGGAAGATCCCTTGGAGAAGGAAATGGCAACCTACTCCAGTATCCTTGCCTGAAAAATTCCATGGACGAAGGAGCCTGGCAGGCTACAGTCCATGGGTAGCAAAGAGTCAGACACAACTGAGCGACTTCACTTTAATCCACATCTTTATCCACTCATCTGTCAATGGACATTTAGCTTGCTTCCATGTCTCGGTTATTGTAAACAGTGCTGCAATGAACACTGGGGTGCATTATCTTTTTGAATTATGGTTTTCTCCAGATATATGCCCAGGAGTGGGACTGCAGGATCATATGGTAGCTCTGTTTCTAGTTTTTTGAGGAACCTTCATATGGTTCACCACAGTAGTTGTAGGAAGTTTGTTAAATAAACTATAGGTTTATTCATACAGTAGCATAGCAGTTCAAAGGAATGAGGAAGATTTCTTTATAATAAGAACTACACAAAGGAGTATTGAACAGAAAAAGGAACAAGGAAAATCTCTGTATGTAACACTGGGTAAGCACCAGGATAAATGAAAAAAAAGAGAAGCCCAGAACAGGGCTTGTAAAATGTCACCTTTGTATAATAAAGGTAAGGAGAATGTGACTATAAACATTTCCTCCTATTTCCTACAAAGAAGCAACTAAAGCATAAACTAAACTGTAGGAGCTATCTGCTAACTGTTATATATGTTTGGAGGCAGTAGAGTAAAGGAGAGGGGAGATAAACATGAGAATTCTCTGACTGTGCTGTTTTACAGTTTGACTGAACTGTGTAAAAGTTTTACATACTTTTAAAAAATTACTGAATTTTTAAAATTCAATTTCTAACATTTGAAAATGGACTTTCCTGGTGGTCTAGTGGTTGGGATTGCAGGTTTCATCCCGGTTGGGGAGCTAAGATCCTGCATGCTATGCATTGCAGGCAAAAAAATTTTTAATTGAAAACAAATGGAAACCTATGGTTCTAACTGTATATCAAATTGATGGCATAATTATTTCAAGTGACTTTTTAAATTCAATTTTTTTATTCAGGTAAAATTCATATAATATACAATTAACCATTTTAAAATATATAGTTCAGTGGCACTTAGTGTGTTCACAATGTTGTGCTACTTTCTTATTTTTGACTCTGAGGCCATTTTCTTTGGAATTCTACCCATAGATTCTTTTTTTTCTTTCTAGCTTTATTGGGGTATAATTTGTACAAAGTGTAAGTTTCAGATGTATAGCATCCTGATTTGACTTATACACATCATGAAATGATGTCCATAATAACTTCAGCGAACATCCATCATCCATTCAGTGAACATCCATACAGATACAACATTAAAGAAATAGGAAAAATTTTTCCCTATGATGAGAACTCTTAGGATTTACTCTCTTAACTACTTTCATATATAACATACAACAGTGTTAATTATACTGATCATGTTGTACTTACTTTATAACTGGAAGTTTATACCTTTTGACTACCTTCAACCAATCCCTTTTCCTCTACCCCCAGTAATTACAAATCTGATCTCTTTTTGCATGAGTTTGTTTGTTTTTGTTGTCATATGACTGACCCATAACACTATGTCAATTCCTAGTACTCAACATAGTAATTTGATATTTCTATATATTTCAAAATGATCCCCATGATAAGAATAGCTGTCATCAGTCACCAAAGATATTACATAATTATTGACTATATTCCACATACTGTACATTTCATACCTGTGACTCATTTATTTTGTAACTTAGAGTTTGTACCTCTTAATCTCTCTCATCTATTTCTCTCAACCCTCCACCCCTAAAGAGCCACCTGTTTATTCTCTGTGTCTATGACTCTGTTTTCTGTTTAGTTATGTTTGTTGAGTGACTTTCAAACATGGAAATTTGACCATACATCCCTTGAGGTATATATGAAAAAGGTGAAAGTGAAAGTGTTAGTCACTCAGTCATGTCGGACTCTTTGCAACCCCATGAACTATAACCCACCAGGCTCCTCTGTCCATGGAATTCTCCAGGCAACAATACTGGAGTGGGTAACAATTCCCTTCTCCAAGGGATTCCAATCCAGGGATCTTCCCAACCCAGGGATCAAACCTGGGTCTCCTGCACTGCAGGCAGATTCTTTACTATCTGAGCCACCAGGGAAGATTTTGGTGACAAAAGAACCACAAAGGAATCTTAAGCTGCATTCAGTGGTCTTATTATTAGAAGTAATACTGACACTCGGAAAAAAAAAAACAAAACTATTTTATATATATTATGATTAGGAAATAAACACTTCAATTCATGTCTTTAGGAACTATGCTTTTCAAAGTAAAATCAAGGAAGTTTAATCCAAACTATGTAATCTTAAATTTAAATTGATTCACATCCATTAGGATACCTACTATTAAGACAACAATTATTGATGAGAATGTGGAGAAACTGGAACCCTTGTGCTTTGCTTGTTGGAATGTAAAATGGTGTAGTCAGGGTAAAAACAGTATGTCAGTTTCTTAAAATATTAAATATAGAACTACCATATGATTCAGCAATTCTAATTCTGGGTACATAACACAGAAGAGTTGAAAACAGGGACTCTAACAGGTATTTATACACCCATTTTCATAGTAGTATTAGTCACAATTGCCAGAAGATGGAAACAACCCAAGTGTTCAACAATGAATGAATGAATGGATAAATAATATGTGGTATATACATACCAGGTATATATAATTCTCCCTTAAAAAGTAAGGAATTACATATCACAACATGGATGACCCTTGAGGACATTATGATAAGTGAAATAAACCAGTCACAAAAGGAAAAGAATTTCATAGATAGAGAAAGAAGAATGGTGGTTTTCAGAAGCTGGAGGAAAAAGGAGTTTGGAAGTCAGTGTTTAATGGGTACAGAGTTTCAGTTTAGGAAGATGAGAAAGCCCTGGAGAAGGATGGTGGTGATGTTTGCAGAACAATGGGGATGTACTTAATGTCATAAAGCTATACATTTTTAAATGATTTATATGGTAAAATTTATTATATTTTGCAATAATAAAAAATTATACAGGAAACATAAGTATGAACTCATTATCTATTTGACTCTTACTATGAAATATGTCAGAGAAGTCAATGGCACACCACTCCAGTACTCTTGCCTGGAAAATCCTATGGATGGAGGAGCCTGGTAGGCTGCAGTCCATGGGGTCGCTAAGAGTCGGACATAACTGAGTGACTTTACTTTCATTTTTCACTTTCATGCATTGGAGAAGGAAATGGCAACCCACTCCAGTGTTCTTGCCTGGAGAATCCCAAGGACAGGGAAGCCTGGTGAGCTGCCATCTATGGGGTCTCACAGAGTCGGACATGCCTCAAGCGACTTAGCAGCAGCAGCATGAAATATGTATTTCTGAGTGCTATCCACTAAAAAGGGCTAGAAACATCGACAACCTAGTAGCAACAAGCCCTCCCATCGTCAAGATCATTGTTTCTAAGTACTATTCTCCACTAAGAGGATCCCAGCCTGTCTGGAGAAATGGCTGTGTCTAGTTCCAGGGCTTCCCTAGTGGCTCAGATGGTAAAGAATCTGCCTGCAATTCAGGAGACCCACGTTCAATCCCTGGGTCAGGAAGATCCCCTGGAGAAGGAAATGGCAACCCACTCCAACATTCTTGCCTGGAAAATTCCATGGACCAAGGAGCCCAGCTACAGTCCATGGAATTGCAAAGAGATGGACATGACTGAGCGACTTAGAGTTCCAGGGCAAGAAATGTATGGGATGATGGTCTTGAGACATTTTGCTAAGCCAGAAAATAAGGACACTTTTGAAGACAAATAGTTCTGTCAAAAGGACACAGGATTCAAAATGAAGGGGCTTTCACTGACCAAAGATGGGAAAAGTTGAACAAGGGAAAGAATCATGACTGTAACTGACTGCAACACATAAAACCATCCACGACATGTAAATCCATGTGTTTATAATAATACTACAAAGAATAAGAAAACAGAACCTCATCAGTCATCACTGGATGTTGCTAGTATACCAATTTATTACCTGCAAAACCAATAAGGAGGGGAAATAAAGCATGAATCCTGCCTTTTCCATACAAGCTATTTCAGGGTAACCAAACAGTTGATGAGGTAGAAATCCTTTCTATGGAAGAATGTCAGCAAATGTGTTCAGAAGGAATGACAGAATAAATTACCATCAGATGCCAAAATCATATTCAAAAGGTTGTTGGTGAATTTATCACAGATGAATCAGGCTGGCAATATCAGAATCCACTTTTCAACGTTAGCATTGCTAAATATCAAATTTCCAGATCTAACTACCAGCTTGAAGGAAACAGTAGGGGTAGAGAAATAAAATAATTGCCACCATGAATAAACACATATACTAAAACTCGAACAATACAGAGAAGATTAGCATGGCCCCTATGCAAGGATGACACACAAATTCATGCAAGCCAAATCCAGAATACAAAGAATTTTGTAGGACAAGTGATGGCTCAGCAAATGAGATGAGGGGCAATTGTAGAATAAAAGAGACTTTGCAAAGTTAACAACCCAGGGTAACATGTGGACTCATTCAGACACTGGTTTCCAGAGCACCGTCCCCTGTGCTGGAACTTACCCCATGCACCTTCTTGGTTGAAATCTGCAGCTGTGAAGATGTGTTCTTTCTTTCCCTTGGCTTTGTTAGAGCTGAGGGACATCTTTACCTACAGCCTCTGTCTCACAGCAGCTACTGCTAAGTAACAAATAAGTGAGTCTCTCTACATCAGGCCAGTTCATGCGGGTGCTCTCCTATACTTTAAGGAGGGTCTTCTCATTCTGCCATGACCATCCCATCAGCCCAGCATCCCTGCTACCAGGAACAGAGTGGCTGAGAAGTGAAATCTCAGAGTCTCTTGCTGCCTGACCACACTGTCCTGCCACACTTGCGTTGATATAGTTGTACCCCAGATTGGCAAAGGACAGCTTGGGAAGCAGCCTTCTAACAGGGAGTAGGGGACAGAGCTGCACCCTCTTTTCACTAACGTGTACCCCCTTATTGGATGCAGTCTGCCTGGAGAGAGAAAACAGGACCAACACCTCTCTTCCCTTCCCTTCCTGCCATTATTCCTTTGACAATAAAGTGTTTTTTCTTTTAATTCTCCTGTGTCTCAACTGCCTGCTCCACTGGAGCAACAGCCACTATAGACAGAAGGTTCCATTCCTAACACTACAGGGCAATTCTGTGAGCTGGGATTTTTGATATTCTAGTGAAGAGATGAAGGAATATGGGGACATTCTTTCTCACAATAGTAATCTTTCTTGCTACCTAATCCCACATATCACACAGAAGTCTAATATTAGTACATTTTTTCTTTAAATTCCTTTGTAACAAATCCTAATCTTCCAAGCATACGAACACCTTGGCTTAGCAGGGCAAAGAACATGTGCTCAGAAATGCAAAAGAAAAAGAGCACATTAATAACATCCATATCACTACTCTTATACACACACGTGCACACACATTCAGACTTACTTGGAATTATACATATTTTAAGTTTTATATTTTTAGATAAAAATAATAAATGACTGCATTCTCATTGTAAAAAAAAAACCCACCTACTGACTATAATTTACTTTTGCCATCTCAAAACATAGTTGTATGTAGGTATTTACCATTTTCCCATGTAATTCAATATTTTGCTAAAATATGTTTTTCAGTCTCTGCATAGTATTTCATTGTCCAGTGTATTTTTATACCCTTTCTCAAACTTTAGCCATTCCCTTTACTAGACAGTTAATTTTTTTCCAGCTGGGTTGGGATGAACAACCCTTTAGTATTTTGTTGGTATAAGTTTCTAGAGATAGAATGGTTGAGTTAAAAAATACAAACTCTTTTGATGGAAAGGTTACACATTGCCTAATTATCCTTAGAATATCATAGCATTTTCTAGGTCCACTGGCACTGTGTGACACTTTCCATTTTCCTCTCTAAGTTTATAATTTAAAATGTTCAAATTATAAAATCATAATTGTAAATTTTAAAATTTTATGTTAAAATATATTTGTTCAGCTAGTAAATATTGGTACAAATGTTCATTTCTTTCAGTACTAGTGAGACTGAATATTTTCATATGTATTAACATTTATATTTATTACTGTAAATGATATCTTTCAATGAGGAAACCAAGATTCAGAGAGATTAAATGACTTGTTTGAGGACATACAGCTTCTACGAAGCAGATAATTTTTTCTTCATATTCTAAAATGAAATAGAATTGCTCTTCATTTGTCAAGTGAGTAATAAAGTTATGGGGCAAAGTTCTGTTGGATTCGAGAGTTCAAGGATATCTAACTTACAAGTCTAGCCAGGCCAAATAATCTTTATAAAATATAGCTCGGAGTATTACTGTGGAGAGTTAATGAATTATAGTTTCTTTTACTCCTTAATTTTTAATCCCAAGAGAAATCCAAATCAAAATTGGAAGACAAAAAAGAGATTGCTTTAAAAAAAAAAAAGGTATTGGAATATGCTGACTGCATTCTTCTTACTATCTATCAGTCATGAATCACTGCTGTAGATGCTAAAGGAGACTCTGGTACTCATGACCTCTTTCTCCCCGTTATCACAGCATGAGGACAAAGCATCCAGCTGTGTATGTTTTATGGTGGTAGAATGCAACCAGCATACTATTTTAAGAGATGTTCAGAAGCTGATGACTTACTTTTTGTTTCTGAATGCCCCTTTTCATTTCTATGCCAAGTAATATATAAGGCCAGGCTGTCACCCAAGCTGTCACCCACTGGATTAACCTTGTATGACAATGTCAAAGTCTCCTTTCTTTAATAACTAACAAGAGAGTCCATGAGTTAAGAGAGAGAGAGAGAGAGAAACAATAACAATAAAGGAAATGTCAGAGTTACTTAAATGGTAGAAAGAGAGAGAGGACAAAGAAGGGGAAGGGGAGAGAGGGAGGAAGGAAGGAAGGGGCAAACAGACACACTGGCAAAATGTAATGTAGTAAGAACTGGCCAAAGGTATATTTCAGCAGGATGAAAGAATTTGAGGGACCAGGGAAAAGGGAGATCTACTGGAGGAGTAAAATCCTAACACTTCTTTCCACTTGGCTTTAAGATCTTATCCTAGAAGAGTGGAGATTTTATTTCAGGAGCTGAGTAGTTAAGATCCCCTCAGGAAGTTTACAAGAGAAATGCTTCTCCACTCCTGTCCTATTTGCAATTATTTGTGTCCATGACTAGCCCAGGCTTAGAAAGTAAAAAGAACAGAACTTGAGCACCAGGGGTCTCCAATCTCCTCCCTCTCCAAAGTGGTTCTTCCTATTCCACTTCTTGTCTTAGGCAGAGAAATCAGGTAGAATTATTGAGTGCTTCTAGCAGCAATTGAGAGATGATTCAAAGGTTCAACCACTACCCCATAAAATGCATGCAGTTTCCACTTGAGCACAGCACTGTAGGACACCAAAGCATTTCCTGGATGTGGATGGAGGGATTCTTGATGATCTTGTGTAGAGTAAAATTTACATAACTCAAGAGTAATTTTCCCATAACAATTCTGTATTTGTTTCTCATAGTAGAGGTGGTGGTTTAAGGCAGAGTTTGTGCACTTAGCTGAGCAAGACCACTGAATTCAATATATCTACCTAAAGAAACTAAAGACCTATATATAGAAAACTATAAAACACTGATGAAAAAAATCAAAGAGAACACGAATAGAGAAATATATGATGTTCATGGATCAGAAGAATCAATATAGTGAAAATGAGTATACTACCCAAAGCAATTTATAGATTCAATGCAATCGATATCAAGCCACCAATGGTATTTTTCACAGAGCTAGAACAAATAATTTCACAATTGGTATGGAAATACAAAAAACCTCAAATAGCCAAAGGAATCTTGAGAAAGAAGAATGGAACCAGAGGAATCAACCAGCCTGACTTCAGGCTCTACTACAAAGCCACAGACATCAAGAAAGTATGGTACTGGCACAAAGACAGAAAAATAGATCAATGGAACAAAATAGAAAGCCTAGAGATAAATCCTAACCTAGAGCCAGACATCTTGGAATGTGAAGTCAAGTGGGCCTTAGAAAGCATCACTATGAACAAAGCTAGTGGAGGTGATGGAATTCCAGTGGAGCTATTTCAAATCCTGAAAGATGATGCTGTGAAAGTGCTGCACTCAATATGCCAGCAAATTTGGAAAACTCAGCAGTGGCCACAGGACTGGACAAGGTCAGTTTTCATTCCAATCCCAAAGAAAGCCAATGCCAAAGAATGCTCAAACTACTGCACAGCTGCACTCATCTCACATGCTAGTAAAGTAATGCTCAAAATTCTCCAAGCCAGGCTTCAGCAATACATGAACCGTGAACTTCCTCATGTTCAAGCTGGTTTTAAAAAGGCAGAGTAACCAGAGATTAAAATGCCAACATCCGTTGGATCATGGAAAAAGCAAGAGAGTTCCAGGAAAACATCTATTTCTGCTTTATTGACTATGCCAAAGCCTTTGACTGTGTGGATTACAATAAACTGTGGAAAATTCTGAAAGAGATGGGAATACCAGACCACCTGACCTGCCTCTTGTGAAATCTGTATGCAGGTCAGGAAGCAACAGTTAGAACTGGACATGGAACAACAGACTGGTTTTAAATAGGAAAAGGAGTACGTCAAGGCTGTATATTGTCACCCTGCTTATTTAACTTCTGTGCAGAGTACATCATGAGAAACGCTGGACTGGAAGAAACACAAGCTAGAATCAAGATTGCCAGGAGAAATATCAATAACCTCAGATATGCAGATGACACCACCCTTATGGCAGAAAGTGAAGAGGAACTAGCAAGCCTCTTGATGAAAGTGAAAGAGGAGAATGAAAAAGTTGGCTTAAAGCTCAACATTCAGAAAATGAAGATCGTGGCATCTGGTCCCATCACTTTATGGGAAATAGATGGGGAAACAGTGTCAGACTTTATTTTGGGGGCTCCAAAATCACTGCAGATGGTGACTGCAGCCATGAAATTAGAAGACGCTTACTCCTTGGAAGAAAAGTTATGACCAATCTAGATAGCATTTTCGAAAGCAGAGACATTACTTTGCCGACTAAGGTCCGTCTAGTCAAGGCTATGGTTTTTCCTGTGGTCATGTACGGATGAGAGAGTTGGACTGTGAAGAAGGCTGGGCGCCAAAAATTTGATGCTTTTGAACTATGGTGTTGGAGAAGACTCTTGAGAGTCCCTTGGACTGCAAGGAGATCCAACCAGTCCATTCTGAAGGAGATCAGCCCTGGGATTTCTTTGGAAGGAATGATGCTAAAGCTGAAGCTCCAGTCCTTTGGCCACCTCATGAGAAGAGTTGACTCATTGGAAAAGACTCTAATACTGGGAGTGATTGGGGGCAGGAGGAGAAGGGGACGACCAAGGATGAGATGGCTGGATGGCATCACAGACTCAATGGACATGAGTCTGAGTGAACTCCGAGAGATGGTGATGGACAGGGAGGCCTGGCGTGCTGCGATTCATGGGGTCACAAAGAGTCAGACACGACTGAGTGACTGAACTGAGAGATAAATCCACGCACCTATGGACACCTTATCTTCGACAAAGGAGGCAAGAATATACAATGGTGTAAAGACAATCTCTTTAACAAGTGGTACTGGGAAAACTGGTCAACCACTTGAAAAACAATGAAACTAGAACACTTTCTAACACCATACACAAAAATAAACTCAAAATGGATTAAAGATCTAAACGTAAGACCAGAAACTATAAAACTCCTAGAGGAAAACATAGGCAAAACACTCTCTGACATAAATCACAGCAGGTTCCTCTATGACCCACCTCACAGAATATTGGAAACAAAAGCAAAAATAAACAAATGGGACCTAACTAAACTTAAAAGCTTCTGCACAACAAAGGAAACTCTAAGCAAGGTGAAAAGACAGCCTTCTGAATGGGAGAAAATAATAGCAAATGAAGCAACTGACAAACAACTAATCTCAAAAATATACAAGCAACTCCTGCAGCTCAATTCCAGAAAAATAAACAACCCAATCAAAAAATGGGCCAAAGAACTAAATAGACATTTTTCTAAAGAAGACATACGGATGGCTAACAAACACATGAAAAGATGCTCAACATCACTCATTATCAGAGAAATGCAAATCAAAACCACAACGAGGTACCATTTCACGCCAGTCAGAATGGCTGCGATCCAAAAGTCTACAAGCAATAAATGCTGGAGAGGGTGTGGAGAAAAGGGAACCCTCTTTCACTGTTGGTGGGAATGCAAACTAATACAGCCACTATGGAGAACAGTGTGGAGATTCCTTAAAAAAGGGGAAATAGAACTGCCTTATGACCCAGCAATCCCACTGCTGGGCATACACACCGAGGAAACCAGAATTGAAAGAGACATGTGTACCCCCAATGTTCACCGCAACACTGTTTATAATAGCCAGCCATGGAAGCAGCCTAGGTGTCCATCAGCAGATGAATGGAAAAGAAAGCTTGGTACATAAACACAATGGAGTATTATTCAGCCATTAAAAAGAATACATTTGAATCAGTTCTAATGAGGTGGATGAAACTGGAGCCGATTATACAGAGTGAAGTAAGCCAGAAAGAAAAACACCAATACAGTATACTAATGCATATATATGGAATTTAGAAAGATGGTAATGATAACCCTGTATGCGAGACAGCAAAAGAGACACAGATGTACAAACAGTCTTTTGGACTCTGTGGGAGAGGAGAGGGTGGGATGATTTGGGAGAATGGCATTGAAACACAATATGAAATGAATTGCCAGTCCTGGTTCAATGCATGGTACTGGATGCTTGGGGCTGGTGCACTGAGACGACCCCGAGGGATGGTATGGGGAGGGAAGAGGGAGGAGGGTTCAGGATGGGAAACACGTGTATACCTGTGGCAGATTCATGCTGATGTATGGCAAAACCAATACAATACTGTAAAGTAATTAACCTCTAATTAAAATAAATAAATTTATATTTTAAAACAATAATAAAGATGATCTGGAAAAAAAAAAAAGACCATCGAGTTCAACCCTTGATCCTTCTCTGACTACTGGAGGGAACTTAAGCAAGTTACTTAACCTTCTTTTACCTCAAATTCCTCAGCTCTAAAATGAAAATAATGATAATATGCAAGATCTCATTTGATTTTTCCAGCAGCCCCATGGGATATAATAGTCCCTACTTCACTGAACTGTCATGAGGACCAAAGGAGTCAGTATGTATAAAGTGGTCAGGAGGGTGTCTGGCAAATAGTAAGTGCACTATTGTTTCCTTATTAAATAACTTTTATTACCAGCTAAAGGAATGGTGGCTACGTGGGCACAGGAGGGGCTAGAGGAGCCCCTGAAGGTCAGGAAGGGAGGCAATGAGGAGATACCTTTCATCCAAGGTAAGGAGCAGCAGCCGCACTTTGCTGGAGCAGAAATGAAGAGATACCCCAGCCCAAGGTAAGACAAACCCAAGTAGGATGGTAGGTGTTGCAAGAGGGTATCCGAGGGCAGACACACTGAAACCATACTCACAGAAAACTAGTCAATCTAATCACACTAGGACCATAGCCTTGCCTAACTCAATGAAACTAAGCCATGCTCGCAGGGCAATCCAAGACAGGGAGGTCATGGTGGAGAGGTCTGACAGAATGTGGTCCACTGGAGAAGGGAATGGCAAACCACTTCAGTATTCTTGCCTTGAGAACCTCATCAACAGTATGAAAAGGCAAAATGATAGGATACCAAAAGAGGAACTCCCCAGGTCAGTAGGTGCTCAACACACCACTGGAGATCCATGGAGAAATAACTCCAGAAAGAATGAAGGGATGGAGCCAAAGCAAAAACAATACCCAGCTGTGGATGTGACTGGGGATAGAAGTAAAGTCCATTGCTGTAAAGAGCAATATTGCATAGGAACCTGGAATGTCAGGTCCATGAATCAAGGCAAATTGGAAGTGGTCAAACAAGAGATGGCAAGAGTGAATGTCGACATTCTAGGAATCAGCGAACTAAAATGGACTGGAATGGGTGAATTTAACTCAGATGACCATTATATCTACTACTGCGGGCAGGAATCCCTCAGGAGAAATGGAGTAGCCATCATGGTCAACAAGAGAGTCTGAAATGCAGTACTTGGATGCAATCTCAAAAATGACAGAATGATCTCTGTTCATTTCCAAGGCAAACTGCTCAGTATCACAGTAATCCAAGTCTATGCCCCAACCAGTAACGCTGAAGAAGCTGAAGTTGAACGGTTTTATGAAGACCTACAAGACCTTTTAGAACTAACAACCAAAAAAGATGTCCTTTTCATTACAGAGGACTGGAATTCAAAAGTAGGAAGTCAAGAAACACCTGTGGTAACAGGCAAATTTGGCCTTAGAATGAGGAATGAAGCAGGACAGAGCTAATAGAGTTTTGCCAAGAAAATGCACTGGTCATAGCAAACACCATCTTCACATGGACTCTACACATGGACATCACCAGATGGTCAACACCAAAATCATACTGGTTATATTCTTCGCAGCCAAAGATGGAGAAGCTCTATACAGTCAACAAAAACAAGACCAGGAGCTGACTGTGGCTCAGATCATGAACTCCTTATTACCAAATTCAGACTCCAATTGAAGAAAGTAGGGAAAACCGCTAGACCATTCAGGTATAACCTAAATCAAATCCCTAATCATTATACAGTGGAAGTGAGAAATAGATTTAAGGGCCTAGATCTGATAGATAGAGTGCCTTATGAACTATGGATTGAGGTTCATGACATTGTACAGGAGACAGGGATCAAGACCATCCCAATGGAAAAGAAATGCAAAAAAGCAAAAAGGGCTGTCTGGGGAGGCCTTACAAATAGCTGTGAAAAGAAGAGAGTTGAAAAACAAAGGAGAAAAGGAATGATATAAGCATCTGAATGCAGAGTTCCAAAGAATAGCAAGAAGAGATAAGAAAGCCTTCTTCAGTGATCAATGCAAAGAAATAGAGGAAAACAACAGAATGGGAAAGCCTAGAGATCTCTTCAAGAAAATTAGAGATACCAAGGGAACATTTCATGCAATGATGGGCTCGATAAAGGAAAGAAATGGTCTGGACCTAACAGAAAAAGAAGATACTAAGAAGATATTAAGAATACACAGAAGAACTATACAAAAAAGATCTTCACGACCCAGATAATCATGATGGTGTGATCACGCCCGACATCCTGGAATGTGAAGTCAAGTGGGCTTTAGAAAGCATCACTACAAACAAAGCTAGTGGAGGTGATGGAATTCCAGTGGAGCTATTTCAAATCCTGAAAAATGATGCTATGAAAGTGCTGCACTCAGTATGCCAGCAAATTTGGAAAACTCAGCAGTGGCCACAGGACCGGACAAGGTCAGTTTCATTCCAATCCCAAAGAAAGCCAATGCCAAAGAATGCTCAAACTACTGCACAGTTGCACTCATCTCACATGCTAGTAAAGTAATGCTCAAAATTCTCCAAGCCAGGCTTCAGCAATACGTGAACCGTGAACTTCCTCATGTTCAAGCTGGTTTTAGAAAAGGCAGAGTAACCAGAGATTAAAATGCCAACATCCGTTGGATCATGGAAAAAGCAAGAGAGTTCCAGGAAAACATCTATTTCTGCTTTATTGACTATGCCAAAGCCTTTGACTGTGTGGATTACAATAAACTGTGGAAAATTCTGAAAGAGATGGGAATACCAGACCACCTGATCTGCCTCTTGTGAAATCTGTATGCAGGTCAGGAAGCAACAGTTAGAACTGGACATGGAACAACAGACTGGTTTTAAATAGGAAAAGGAGTACGTCAAGGCTGTATATTGTCACCCTGCTTATTTAACTTCTGTGCAGAGTACATCATGAGAAACGCTGGACTGGAAGAAACACAAGCTAGAATCAAGATTGCCAGGAGAAATATCAATAACCTCAGATATGCAGATGACACCACCCTTATGGCAGAAAGTGAAGAGGAACTAGCAAGCCTCTTGATGAAAGTGAAAGAGGAGAGTGAAAAAGTTGGCTTAAAGCTCAACATTCAGAAAACGAAGATCGTGGCATCTGGTCCCATCACTTCATGGGAAATAGATGGGGAAAGAGTGTCAGACTTTATTTTGGGGGCTCCAAAATCACGGCAGATGGTGACTGCAGCCATGAAATTAGAAGACGCTTACTCCTTGGAAGAAAAGTTATGACCAACCTAGATAGCATTTTCAAAAGCAGAGACATTACTTTGCCGACTAAGGTCCATCTAGTCAAGGCTATGGTTTTCCTGTGGTCATGTATGGATGTGAGAGTTGGACTGTGAAGAAGGCTGAGCACCGAAGAATTGATGCTTTTGAACTGTGGTGTTGGAGAAGACTCTTGAGAGTCCCTTGGACTGCAAGGAGATCCAACCAGTCCATTCTGAAGGAGATCAGCCCTGGGATTTCTTTGGAAGGAATGATGCTAAAGCTGAAACTCCAGTACTTTGGCCACCTTGTGCGTAGAGTTGACTCACTGGAAAAGACTCTGATGCTGGGAGTGATTGAGGGCAGGAGAAGGGGACGAGAGGATGAGATGGCTGGATGGCATCACGGACTTGATGGACGTGAGTCTGAGTGAACTCCGAGAGATGGTGATGAACAGGGAGGCCTGGCATGCTGCGATTTATGGGGTCGCAGAGAGTCGAACAGGAATGAGTGTCTGTACTGAACTGAAAGTGGAACTGCCATTTAGTAAAGCATAAACACAGTTTATAATTCATCTGGCCTGCATGTTTGAACTTCTGAGATTCTTGACTTTTAATGCAGGGGATGTTAATTATTGCAAAATGAATGTATATGTTTAGACTCTATTCTCCTTTTATGTTACTATATTTTTAGACTGCATAGTTTAAAGAAGCATAACACGAGTATGTACGATGTGAGCTGTAGGTGTGAAAGTACAACATATTTAGGGTCCCTGACAGTAATTTAAAGGAAATTACTATTAATCAATACACAAAGGGTCTTATGTGTGTGAAATGGCTCAACGTATCTTCAGGACAGGCAGGGAACAAAGGAGGAAGTAAGAAAATGCCTGCCTAGGTTGACTCAAAGTAAAACTCATGATGGCACTTGTGTGCCAGGCACTGTTCTAAGGCTTTTACATACATTCTTGTATTCAATTCTTACAATACCCTCATGAAATAAATACTGTGAATGCCTCCATTTACACATGCAGAAAGTGAGACAAAATTTTAAGTATTAATAACTTGCCCAAGAACACCCAACTGCTAAATTGTGGTGCTGGGATTTAAACGTAAATATATCCTACCCCCAAACCCAGGTGTAAGTATCTTACTACACCTCAAAAAACTGTAATGTACAAAGTTTGTCTTAGATTCTTCAACTTGTTTCTCTCTTTGCTGCTGCTAAGTCGCTTCAGTCGTGTCAGACTCTGTGTGACCCCACAGAACGCAGCCTACAAGGCTGTGCCCCTGGGATTCTCTAGGCAAGAACACTGGAGTGGGTTGCCATTTCCTTCTCCAATGTATGAAAGTGAAAAGTGAAAGTGAAGTCACTCAGTGGGGTCCGATTCTTCGTGACTCCATGGACTGCAGCCCACCAGGCTCCTCTGTCCATGGCAATTTCCAGGCAAGAGTACTGGAGTGGGGTGCCATTGCCTTCTCGGTTTTTCTCTCTTTAGGGCCTGTTTATTCCTTAAATACAGCCCTATCTACAACTGTAAAGGGTATGGATGTGCTTATGGCAAACACTTTGGAAAATACAGAAAGAAAGCAAAAGATTCAGACATCATATTATCACCCAAAGATGAGCACTGTTAAAATTTTGTGTTTCCTTCTAGACTTTTTTTCTAAGTACATGGCTTTGTTTTATGTTTGTTTTACATAGTTGTGATCACACTATATAAACAATTTTAATCTTGTTTTCCCTATTATGACATGTGCCATCCTATGCTCTTAGAAATGTCATAAACTTCCTTTATAGAGGCTGCATAATGTACAGCTGCATGGCAGTTCCATAAAATATTTACCATTCCTTTCAAGCTGGACATCTGAGTATTTCCAGCCTTTTTACTGTAGGATGGAAATCTTTGTCCCTTCTTTCTTAATATTTTCCCTTCTTCTGACATTTCTTAAGATCTTCCCCAGGCACACAACGACGTTGGTATTCCTCTATCTTTCCTTTCTCAAAATTTATTTTGTGGAAATGAGCTGATAAGCTCATTCATACTAAAGTGTACATGGTTCATGAAACTTACTTTCTCTCCCAGGACACTTCTGGCAGTTTACCCAAAGGAATGGCGCTCTAATTGTGAGGAGTTAGTTATCAGAAAATTTTTAGTTGGGGAGATTCCCCAACTGGAGGAGACTCTACAACTCAAAAGGTGCGGGGCTGCGGTAACCTAAGGAAAGCTGACAAGAAGGCAAGACTAGAGCTGCGAGGTGGTGGTGTGGTTGAGGGAAAAAAAATGTTTTGTATAAGCTAGAGTGAAAAAAAAAAAAACTGAGGAAAAGAACGGAAGAGAATTAGAAAATTCACTCCATGGCACTTACCTAGTTTCTCCAACTCTTCTGCTTTTGCCTTTCCAAAACATTTGGCCTGAGGGATGGGCCCGCCCACCTTTTACTCAGCTCCCGCTTGGTTGGGTTCTCAGTCTTAATTACTTTGCCAAGGCTCATAGCTCTGGGGCCTCGGGCGGCCACGGAGCCAGCCGCAAGCAGCGAAAGTGAAGTTCTAAGAGGGTCCATTCCAAGCCCTGGGTCCACAGACAGTCCTACAGAAGCTTCACCTCCCTGGACCCAAACAGGAGAGTTAATAATACCTCTGGGGGCGGCGGGTTAGAAACCTCGTGTGAAAGTTCACAACGTCCCCTTCTGCCCCTAGCACTCTTTCTGTCATTCCTAGAGGCTTTCAGGCTTTCTAGGCTGTTGGCAAGTCCGAGAAGCAAAGGAACCCAAGACAGAACTCAGTTCCCCACCTCTCCCCACTCGGGTGCTGCACTGACAATAGCTGGTGTGGAGAAAGAGGAGGCGTGGGGGTGTGCAGGCTGAAGTTCAAGCCAAAGGGGCCACTGACTCCGCCCCTCCGCCCCGCAAGGATTAGGGAGCAGAGGAAACTGTAAATCCGAAAACCTAGCCTGACCAATTTAAAAAAAAAAAAATAGCGAAAGGCTCCAGCCTGAAACTGGGGCGAGGCACACCGCTCTCCTGAGAGCCGACCCGGCTCCAGCTACAGCGCGAACGCCCTCCCAGGCTTGCTCCACCGGTACCCCGGGCGCACCACGCACGCACCCGCCTCCCTGGGCCGGCCGCTCCTCCCTCTTTCCTTGCTGGTTGGCCCGGGTGCCGCAAGCGCGGCGGCGGCAGGAGGAGCCGGGCGCGCCCGCCACGCACAGCACGGGCGGCAGGCGCGGCGCACGAGCTCAGGTGGCGGCTGCGGCGGTGGTGACAGCAGCGGCTGCAGCAGCTAGCGCACACCCTCTCCGCGCCGCGCCCGCAACCCTCCTCCACTGCGCCGCGGAGCCACCGGCCGTCCCAGGGCTTCCCCGGCCCCGCGCGCACGGGCGAGCCCCACGCACAATAGCGGCCGCCTCTATTGTGGCTCCGAGCCCGGGCGCCAGCTATGGGGAAGCCGGCGAGGAAGGGATGCGACTGGAAGCGCTTCCTGAGGAATAATTGGCTGCTACTTTCCACCGTGGTCGCGGTGGTGCTAGGTGAGATGCGTGGCGGGTGGGCGACGCGCGCACCCTCACGCGATCCCAGCACCCAGGCCGCGTGCGGGGCGGGCGCGTGTGAGGATCGGCATGGCGCTGGCGCACCAGGTGCTCGGTTCCTCGGCTCCCCCTCGGCTTCCGACACCGCGCGGGGGCTTACCCTCGAGGGTGCTGATTTCTCCGTGCGAAGAACAAAGCTCCTCTGGGACACCCATTTGCGTGCTCCGTGAGCTTCGGGTTCCTGCTTTACCCAAAATGATCGTAGGGGCTTGGAAGGGGGAAAGGGAAACAAGTAGGTCTCGGTTCTTACCGTTTGGAAGCAAATGTGGTTTAATTGTTTAAATCCTATCTGCTCCCCTCCTCTTTTTCCCCCTGAACCATGCGTTGTCCGAACAGAGCGAGTGTGGATGATGGTTTGCGGTTGAACTGGAAGAGGCATCTTAACCTCGGGAATGGTCCGGTCCCCGGCGGGAGGGAGAGTGTGGATGTTACAGTCGGTCACTCTTCCTAGTCAGTGCCTGGAAAGGTGCCTGCCCACGCGGCGGCGAGCCGCTGCCCCCACCCAGGCACGGAAAACCTGCCAGATTTGTGCTTGAATTTAGGGATGTGCAGAGATGGCCCGCAGGAAGTCTAGGGAATGGAGGCCTATCAGATTTCTCCCTTTCCACGCTGCAAACCTACCGAGGTCGCCTCCTTGAGCTCCCCTGCTCGCCACATTTCTTTTCTATTGAAAGTAATATTTAAGTCATATTTGCTTGCTTTTAAACAAGGTGTATTTAAGTGATTTAATCCTAACACATGACTGGATCAGGTGAATGAGCCATTGCTCAGAGGTATGAGTTATTCCAATTTAGACTCTGAATTTCTGCCAAGTTGTCTGTTTTACAACTTGGGCCTTGGGATGTTCCTCTTTGGTGTTGGAGCCAAGACTGTCTCCTTTCTTCCAAGACCTGGCCCAGGTGGGGACACCCAGCAGGTGAGGCTCCTTTGAAGTCCTCGCCTTCCATTTGGAAACTGGAGCTGAGAGGGAGGGTAGCCTGTGCCTCTCCCAACCCCAAGCACATTTCTCTCTTGGTGCCCCGCCCAAAAACGTCTGTGGAAGTTAACGCGATCCTCAGGGTCGAATTTGCTCCTCTAGATCCTTGCGCAAAGTCAGGTTTCTAGTAAATAAATAACATCCTGGAATTACTTTAGCAGAGGCTATCTGTGGGAGGAAAAGAGAGAAGCAGAGGAGCAAGTCTTGACTACTTAGCTCTGTTTCCCCCAAGAAGAATCACGTGGCCCTAAGGAAAGGGGGCTATCCTGCCCCATCACATTTTAAATAACAGATTGCTCAAAAAGAGTGATGTGATTTTCCTGCAGCCAAATAGATGAGACGGTCTTGTTTTCCTAGAGACAAGAGTCCAGAATTAATTGTGAAATCCCTTCTTCAGGATGGTTTTGGGTAGGCTGGCATTTCCCTCCTGATTTCTTGTGGAAGTGAAATGATCCTGCCTTTTCAGCTGTGGGGTTTTCCAGAAATACTCACCTGTTGACCACATGTGGCATGCTGGTGTGGAGTTTACTGATTCACTGAAGGCTGGTTTGACAAAGATTTTGAAAATTGTTCCCTGGCCTTCAGAACCTGTCACGTATATACATCTTCCAGGTCAAGGGAGATAACATGTCTGTTTTGCAGATGGGGCCTTTGGTGTCAGATGGGCAATTTTTTCCAGTTTTAATGTGGGTAAGCCCTGGGAGCGTGATTCAGATACTTTGCTCCAGAAAGGAAAACGCTATATTAAATCTGTAAGTACTCAACTGAAGTCTTTCAGCACATGTGCTCCTCAAAGAGTAACATCAGGCAGTCCTGAGCATTTCAACTTGGTCTGAGAAGTGCCAGGCCTATACCACCCTCAGTGCACCCATCACAAGGCCCTTCCCAGGATCCTTCTCTTTTCTTCAGTCTTTGGAGCACTGGGCTTGAGTACAAAAAGTCACACCTCTGTCTCTGTCATCTGTGCTATCTCATTCTGGGTTAAATCCAGAAGTGAAACTGCAACCAACTTATAACAGAGATTGGAGAAGGCAACGGCACCCCACTCCAGTACTATTGCCTGGAAAATCCCATGGATGGAGGAGCCTGGTAGGCTGCAGTCCATGGGGTCGCTAGCAGTTGGACACAACTGAGTGACTTCACTTTCACGCATTAGAGAAGGAAATGACAGCCCACTCCAATGTTCTTGCCTGGAGAATCCCAGGGAAAGGGAGCCTGGTGGGCTGCCCTCTATGGGGTCAAGCTCCAGAGTCAGACACGACTGAAGCGACTAAGCAGTAGCAGCAGTATAACAGAGATGCTAAGTCCATCCATAAGCCCTTTTGACCATGATAGTAAGTTTATTTTTATAACAGTCTTAATTGATAACAGAGATCGCAAACACTCTTGTGTAGCCTTTCTGAACCTTTCAACATGTGGACCTTAAAAAGAACGTTTAATTTATTACCCTGACAGAATATCATCTTCTGATTAAAACTGAAGTATTTTGTCCCTGCTATATATAATTCATCAGCCCTGACCCTTTAAAATATTTTGATTTTTGAAGTGAAGGGCAAAACTTTAGCAGGCAGCTGAAAGCCTCTGATTTTTCAAGGCAGTGTGTGAGGGAGATGAAATTAAAAGTCATCTTTATTAGGTGTAAATGTTAATTTCTTTTGTGGACAAAGAGATACTAAAAGCTAACTATTTCCTTATATTGTTATGAAATAAAGAGACTGAATAGTTAAGTGACTTTCTGTGTTAAAGTGACTATCTTTCACAATCTGTTAAATCCTACAAGGTCCTGGAGAGAACATCTTCGATTTTCAGATGAGAGGCCTTTAGTAAAATCTGATTGTGTGTGTGTGTGTGTGTGTGTGTGTGTGTGTGTGTGTGTGTGTGTGTGTGTGTGTGTGTGTGTGTGTGGGAGACTCAGTCATGTCTGACTCTGAGACTCTATGGATTCCTCTGTCCCTGGAATTCTCCAGGCAAGTACTACAATGGATTGCCATTCCCTTCTCCAGGATCTTCCCAACTGAGGAATCGAACTTGGGTCTTCTGTATTGCAGAAAGATTCTTTACGAGCTGAGCCACCAGGGATTAGGAACAATTTCCACTGTATTCATTACGATTCTTGCAGGCCTTTCCCTTGCTTCTGTAGTGTAGTAGTACGAGAACAGAGACTGGAGTCAAGAGTCTTAGATTTGAATTCTGATCCAGTCATGCTCTGTGATTTAGACAAAATCTCTTATTCTCTGGAATCCTCTGGAATCTGGAAAATAAGGATATAGATCATTCCCCCTGTGCGATTAGAGTTCATTAAGATAATGTGAAAATACCTAGTTGTATGACTAGCATATAACAGGCACTCAGTAAATGTCATTTTAAGGTGATTTGAATACCTTGATTCTGAGGAAATTAATATTTTCTTATGAAATAAGGTCTCTCATGGTCTTTCTCTGTCCTGCTTGGTGTCCAGCCTAGAATTCTGAGTCCAGCGTGATTCAAGTATTTTGATGACATGTTCTGTTGAGGTGAACACCAGCCTCCAGAGCACTCACTATTCGTTGTTTTGAAAGGATATGGAAAGGATTAATCATTTTGTTTGTGCCCCATATAGCATGATTTTCATTTCATTTAACAGGCAGAAATTCTGAGGAAAAATTTTTGTGCTTTCAGTGGGAATTCTGTTCAAGCAGAATCAGTGTGTGAGAATTCTGTGCATTGTAATTCAAGTCAGCCAGTAATGATCATAGCATGTGTAATGTTGGCAAAGCACTCATGGAACCCTCACCCCGCTCACGACATAAAGCCTGATCATTCTATCCAGACAGGTTGTGCTTTATTTCAGTCGTTTGAAAAATCTGATTTCCAGCTCATAGATTTTCAGGAAAGGATATAGCTATTGCTATTTACAGGACAGAGCCAACGAGCTTATTCTTCCTGAATAATTTTCTTCAGTACACTAAAGGAAGCAATCATTTATAGATTCAGATTCCATTGTCTAAAACTGAGAACAGTTTCTTCATGTTCTTAGTAATATCCTTGCCCAAGCCAGCCTCATGTCTCCTCCGCTGGGGCTCTTGTAGTATATATCTGGCAGTGCTAATTTGAGCTGCGGCATAAGCTCTCTTGCTGTGTTTCTGCATGTCTCTGAAGCCCCTGAGTATGAGATGGGGGCGGGGGAACGGCTTCAGCTCAGTGTTCAGAATATATTTTGTTATCATGAAACTCATGTGCTTCAGCCTGTGCTGCTGGGCCTCTGATCAGCTCAGCCTTGGAATATACCAGTACTGTAACTGGCACTTAAATCATTTGCTCATTCAACAAATCTATATCAGGCATCTACTGTGTGCTAGGGACTTTTTAGAGCCAGGGCACATAACAGTGAGCAAAATAAAACCCCTGTCCTCGTGGAGCATATGCTGAAGTGGAGACAAGTAGACAGGAAACCGGATAAAGAGGTGAACTACAATATAGAGTACGTTGGGTGGTGAGAGTGTTCTAGAGTAACATAAAGCAGGGAGGGGAACTGGGCAGTTATAGTTGGAATAGGGTGAATGGGGGAGAAGGCAGTGGCACCCCACTCCAGTACTTCTGCCTGGAAAATCCCATGGACGGAGGAGCCTGGAAGGTTGCAGTCCATGGGGTCGCTGAGGGTCGGACATGACTGAGCAACTTCACTTTCACTTTTCACTTTCATGCATTGGCGAAGGAAATGGCAGCCCACTCCAGTGTTCTTGCCTGGAGAATCCCAGGGACGGGGGAGCCTGGTGGGCAGCCGTCTATGGAGTCACACAGAGTCGGACAAGACTGAAGTGACTTAGCAGCAGCAGCAGCAGCAGCAAGGTGAATGGGAAGGCCCTGCTGCTGCTGTTAAGTTGCTAGTTGTGTCCAACTCCTTTGCGACTCCCATGGACTATAAGCTGCCAGGCTCCTCTCTCCCTGGGATTTTCCAGGCAAGAACACTAGAGTTACCATTTCCTTCTCCAGGGCACCCTCTCAACCCAGGGATGGAACCTGCATCTCCTGCATTGGCAGGTGAATTCTTTACCACTGAACCCCCAGGCCCTGCCGAGAAGGTGACAGTTGAGTTGAGACTGGAAAGAAGTGAGGGAACATGTGCACAGATATTTGGGGAGATCCTAGCATGAGGAAGAGCACAGGAGTGGAGTGGGAGGGGGAGAGGCGATAGGATGGTATGTGCTCTTATAAGGACTTTGATTTTTACTGGAGTTGGGAAACCATTAAAAGGTTTTGAGCAGAGAGGTGACATGGTCTGATTGTCTTAGTCTGCTCTCCTGGCTGCTCTTAGACCATAGAGAGCAGACACAAGGGTGGAAGCAGAGAGACCAGCTTAGGAGGCTAGTGCAATTAGCCACTTTTCTAATCTCATTTCTGTCATGGTTAGTGCAATCTTAGGAAATGCTTAAGAAAAATCAATGAGAACAATATTGCAACTGTAAGGTAGGTGTTATTGTTTTGCCATTATACAGATGAGGAAACAGACATGGACCAGTGCAGGACTCGCTCAGGATCACTCAGGTAACAACTGGCAATTCCCAGCTTTACTATGCTTTCCCTTCCCCTCCTTTGGATGCTGTCCTCCGTCTTTGTCCCCATCTCCCTGGTCCTCACAGAACCTCTTGGGGATCACAGTGGTCTGGCTGTGTGCCACATCGAAATAGGGAATGAAGACTCCATAGGGTTCAATTTGGGCTGCAGTTGCCCCTTTCTCCCCTGAGACTGAGAAGGGGCAGAAACATGCCTCCAGGGACTCTCAGAATTGCAGTGTGTACCCTGGAGGAACACTGTTCCTGTGGGGTTTGCCGGACTCATTAGTCAGGTTGGTCTCCACTCTAGGCTCCGCATTACCCTTACACCTTGGTCCAGG
Organism: Nanger dama; assembly: GCA_917880005.1. Classification (NCBI taxonomy): domain Eukaryota; kingdom Metazoa; phylum Chordata; class Mammalia; order Artiodactyla; family Bovidae; genus Nanger; species Nanger dama. Next base: position 17,095,499 of record CAKJTW010000017.1, on the reverse strand, counting down.
AGGCTCCCCTGCTATTCTTTCCACCTTTGAAGTCAGCCCTTCTTACCTTCGGACCAAGTGGCTTGGTGTGACTGATGCAAAGGGTGTGACTGAGGTACATGAGGGAAAAAACGCAAAGCTGCCGCAGAGGTCAGGGGCTGGATCCTAGAGGGACTGGAATGCCACACTGATAAGTTCAGACATGCTTCTGGGGATGAAGCTGGGTAGTGACATGGTCAGGACTGTGCTTAGAAAAGATCCTTGAGGCAGATGGATGTGGTGAATGGATCCAAGGAGGGTAATGTTGCAGGTGGGCAGAACACCCAGAGGATTACTGTTGAGGTCCAGGTAGAGAGGGAGATGGGGGCCTCAGCAGGGCAGCAGCAGTGGGAGTAGAAAGGAAAAGATGGCTCTGTGAGGTGTTCGGCAGGTTGACCTGACACTCCTTGACTAGGTTTGATCCTTGGAACAAGGAGGTGGTGATCCCTAGCAGGAGAGGGAGTCCTGGCTGGGGCGGCAGCTTGGAGAAGAACTATCATGCCTTCCCACTGCACAGAACCAATATCAACTTGCTCTTTGTTGCCCTGTAGTTGGAAAGAAAATGAAAGTGAAGTCATTCAGTCGTATCTGACTCTTTGTGACCCCATGGACTGTAGCCTACCAGGTTCCTCTGTCCATGGAATTTTCCAGGCAAGAATACTGTAGTGGATTGCCATTTCCTTCGCCAGGGATCTTCCCAACCCAGGGATAGAACCCAAGTCTCCCGCATTGTAGGCAAGACGCTTTACTGTCTGAGCTACAGGGAAGTCCAAGTAGTTAGAATATTTGCTAATGTTTGCCCTCCCCACTGACCCTTGAAGAGCCCTTGAGGGAAGGAATTCTGGCTACCCCTCACTATATCCACACCACCTGTCACAGTGCCCGGTGTGCTCAGTATATTTGTTGAATTGTTGAGTCATTTATGACCCAGGGAGATAGTAAGAGGGTTATCTTTGTTTATTGAATGGGTAAATTAGCCCAAACCTAAGCTTGAATTCCATCATACATTCTTCTCTGCCTGCTTTAGCCTCCTCTGGTTTGCATCACTAAGACAGATTAACAGTATTATACTTATCAAGTATGTTAACTTTTCTGCCTCACAACTAGGTTATAGACCCATAGAGGGCAGAAGCATTCCTGTTACCCTTCTTATCAGAAGGAAGAGGGTTTGGATTAACTGGAAGAGAAAAAAGATTTCACTGATGTGCCAACTACCATTTGTAGGTAGCTGACTGTCTGAGGTGATATTTTGTTGAGAAAGAATTGAAAACAAAAGTTCTGAACTTGATTACCGATGTCTGCCAAGGGGTTAAGATCAGGAAACAAGTGGCACGTGTGCTGCACACTTGTTGACCCTGGAACCGATCACTGAAGTTCCTTCTAGATTTAAGATCCTTTAGCTTTATGCTTGTGTAGTCATTCCTCAGTTCATCGCTCAGAGTCGGAAGAACTCTTCTTAGGGAACTTAGGAAGAGTTAAGGTCATTACTGGCTTCCCTGATGGCTCAGTGGTAAAGAATGCTTATTTGATCCCTGGGTGGGGAAGATCCCTGGAGGGAGGAAATGGCAAGCCACTCCAGTATTCTTGCCAGGAGAATCCTATGGACAGAGGGCTATGATCCATAGCGTCACAAAGAGTTGGACACAACCAAAGCGATTTAACACACATACACACAGTCATTACTAGAGGATAAAATGACCTTGATGTTGAATCAGTTCTACACTTGTGACTTGGGATGTAATAATGTAAATTGTGTGTGGAACTGTTACAACAGTAATAAGAGGTCTAAAAACTTATATTGTTTCTATACAGAAATGTGTGTCTTGCACATATTTGCTTAATTAGGTATATTGGGGAAGCAATCCTTTAGCTGACTAGATCCCACTTTCACATATGGAAGAATTAGGGAAACAGTTTTGGGCTTTGAATACCTATGCCTGATTTGGTTTCAGTTTTGGAACCAAATCAGAATCCACCAGAGAGTTGTAGAATCACTGAAAAGATTGTGATTTTTAGTTGATCAAACTTGCCATCTGTCAAAAATTTGAGCAGTGGGCATAAGAAATAAAGGAAGCTTAAAATGATCACACAAGATGTAGAAAGCTATCACATGCCAAATCTTGATTTGGTGGCACTCATATAGTTGCTCAGATGGAAGAAAACCCTGGGTTGCACAGACAAGGTACAAATAAATGGGATTAGGAATTAGCAATCGGAGAGCATATGCACACTCAGATGAGCACTTGCTTATAAAGAGAGAATTCTCTTCACCTAATTACTTGGGAGGATCTGTGATTACCTTTAATAGAGCTGAGACTGGAAGTAGCTGTCCTGTAGGGAGTCAGTGACATGCTGGCCTGATGCCAGGCAGCTCTATCCGCCTGAGGAGCTGCAGGTCTCCCCTGTGTTAATGTCTCTGGAGGTCTGGGGTCACAGATACTGTGGGGACTGGAGCACTCTTGAAGAAAATGAACTCATCTTAGACAACACTGTGTGGCCCACTTAGACTCATCTGCAGCAGTGTGTGTTAAAGTAGCAAGCCTTTCCTATTTTGAATGTTCAACATACATCTAATAGAAGACAATATTGGAGACAGTTACTACTAAGCCAATAATTCACTTTGGAGCTATAGTTTAGCCTAGCAGATAGATTTCGAAGGAGCTAATTCATTATACTTGCTGAGGAAACAGACCCGAACGGTGACAAAGAGGGCTCTGTTGTAATTAGTAAGCTCCACAGTAACACCTCTGTTAATGGAAAGGAAGTGTTTCAGTGACTCACTCATTGCCAGAAATGTTACTACCCTGTGTTTGAAAAATATCTGCTGACTGCCTGTTCCATTACCAGAGGTAGAATATTTCCTTTCCAACAAATACTCCTGCGCTTTCCGGGATGGGCAGACCTTGTCCCAGCTCATAGACACTTCATGCTGTGTGTCCTGGGTGATTCCCCTCCCAGGCCCAGTCCCAGCTGTGTGAGCTCTGGGCCATGGTCCCTACTCTGTCAGACAGAGAGGAAGTTATGCCTCATTCTCCACCACAAGACCTAGAACCAGCACTGAGGAAGCAAAGCCCTCCCACCAGTCCCTCCACGCTTAGGCTGAGGTCTGTGTCCCCAGGGCCCTTCTTGGTCACAGAGCCCATCACTGGGTCCACAGGCAGGACAGTTGTCACAGCAGATCTTCCTGTGTCCAGGAAAGGTCCTGGTACTTGCATCGTGTGACTCTGCTAGGTCGACCTATTGAAGCAAAGTGGTGGCTTTGGGGAGTGGAACTTCTGTTCAGGTGTGACCTCAGTGAGGGTCTGCACTGTGTTCATTTTCACAGCCGCACTGAGATAACAGTTTGGACTTGTTTTTCGCAGGAGTTAAAACTGCACTTACTTGACTTAGGAGGAAACCCTTAGATGAGAATCTTGAATGAGATTATAAAATTAAATTATTATTCTACCACTGTTGTATTGCTTAATAATTATCTGGTTACTTATAATTCAGTAAAGAATTAATTCAACAACAAAATAAATAGACCATCATCAAAAATGCCTAACCACAGAAAGCCTAATCTCCAAGCCTCCAAGCATTACTGGAAAATAAACTGATTCTGTGCCTATTTCATATACTTAATTATTTTCTGAGCCACTTAACCACTTTACAAATTTCATATGAGAGTTCCCAAATTATGAAGCAATGAGGGAGATACAGTTTCTACTTTGACAATTTATTTTTCTTGTGGGTAGCCAAGTCTAATTGGTAATACTTATGGAGGGTTTATTATGACTTTTATGCACATTATTTCCCAATTGACCCTATACTTATTTTACAGATAAGGAAACTGAAATGTACAAGGCTTAAGTCACATGACTGAGGTCACACTCAGAACTGGGATTTGCACCCAGAACTGACTCCAAAACTGTGGTTATTAACCATTAAGTAAGACTGCTTCCTAGAAAACTTGGATACACCCAAATTATAGTTCAGAGCATTCTTACAGACTTCACTCTTGTATAATAGCTAAATAAAGCCTAGTAGCATCCTTCTTACTCCATCTCTTGTCTGTCTCTTGGCTTTTCTTTATTATGTCTTTGAACCTGAGGCATCCTACAGTATTTAGTCCTTGCCCTTACTCCTCTTCCACATAAATTTTCTAATTGAAGTTACTCTGGTTGAGCTTGTCTAAAGTTATTTTCCCAGGATATATAATGCTCTCCTGTCCTACTGCTTCTGCTCATTGTGTTTCACCCACTGTTGTTCTACCCATCCTTGATTGGTGGATCTCATTTTTCACTTTTATCATACAGACTTCTCTGACTGCCAATCAGAGATGATTTCCCTTCTCTGTGCTTATATTGCTTAATTTGTATTCCCAAATTGTGCTGCATTTGAGCCACGGCTTCCAGTCCTGTCCCATGGCAGGCAGCACCAGCTGATTACAACACTCTTTACCCTAGAGCTTTGTGGTGGCCTTGGAATCCTCAAAACTATTCTCTAGGCAACTGCTGCTAATCAAAGGAACTGGCAGGTCAGACAGAAAGTGTCGTTCATTGCTGGGAAGATGTCTTCACTTAGCAATTAATGTAAATTGAAAAAGTATTGATGTTAACTGGCAAGAGATGCAGAGTTGAAGTCTGTTTCGTTTTAGTCTGTCAGAGGCAGTATGTGCACAGAAATCATTGACATAAGCCTAAGTGTGGTAAACGCTGCAAGAAAGCCTCAATGTGCCTTGGGCCTTCAAAGAAGAGGTGGAATTGAGAGAGATCACGCCTTGATGAACCACTGATCCCCTAGTTTCCCAGTCAGTTGTATATGAATTTTTGAGTGGAGACTCTGGGGAACTCATCCAAGCCGTAGTCATCTAAAATATACTTTCCTCCTAGTTTGGGGGCCTCAGAAGAGCACATGTGGTCACCAATGATTCTGAGACTCCTTTAGTGTGAACTCAGCATGACCCTAGAACTCTTGGAATGGACAGCACCTTTCTATCCTGGAGGAAGTTCTGACCTCAAGAAGCCAGAGCCTGCCTCATCTCCAGAGAATTCTTTGGGCTAACTAGACCAAATAATAGTTCCATACAATCCTGAAATTAGACAGAATTAGATTAGAAGATCCATCCAGCTTCCTAAAGTTGGGCCATGGTGTGGAGCTGAGTCACCCTTGGATGGTAGAGCCTTTTTGAATGTTGTATTTAGCACCTCCTATGTCTTTTCATGAACTTTTTTTCTAGGTTTCCCCTTTCATGCATCTTTTCACATCATTGTCCAAATTCCCCCATTCCTGTCCCTGTCTGGAGATTATTTCTATGATAAGAGATTAATTAGCCTGACTGTGCTTCCTGTTCCAGTAGACCTTGAGCTTGAACAGCTTGGACAAATGCTAGACTTGGTTGTTAAAGATTTTGAAGATGAGTTTTTACTTTTTGTTAGCAAAAGTTAATTGTCAATCAGGAGACAAAGACGATCTGCCCCATTTCTGCTGCTTCTTCATTGATTTCTTTCTTACACCCAGAGAACTTCCTGAGATTTCATCACATGGGGGAGCTTCTGAGTTCCACATAACAAAGGTGGAGATCCCATCGCCCGTGCAGAGCCCACAGACCTTGAGAAAAATGTCCAGATCTCCTCTGTAACTACATTTACCATTTGCATTGAATAGAAGTGTTTACCAGTAACCTCTAACTAGGTTGTTTATTTTGTGGGAAAAAACAAGTTTACGTTTATTGTTTTTATGTGGAAATGATTGGGTAAGGTTTGGCTGCTTTTTTAACTGCAAGTGAGTAACCATAGGACGCTGGAATTATTGAATTCAAGATCAAGATCCTGAAGTTTCCTGAAGCATTGCTCATCGCTTTTTGAATCCTGCTCAGGACTCTGTGTTCTAGGGAAGAGGGTTGGTAGATGGCAGTAAGTGAGGTTTGCAGCTAGGACTTTTTGCTCAGATAGGCTTTCTCCCTTTTACAGACTCTCCTCATGCCCTGGAACATGTGTTCATGAGAGTAATACTGAAAAAGGAGACTCAAGATCCCCACAAACATAAAACATTCCAAGATTCCAGAAGTAAACAAAGCCCTCTAGGATTACTGTGAAAGATCATACTCAACCATGGTTTTCTTTGCTTTTTTTTTTGTCTCTTGACGGTCATCTTAAATGCGTGTACACCTATCTCTAGGCCTTAAGGAGAAGGCAATGGCACCCCACTCCAGTACTCTTGCCTGGAAAATCCCATGGGCGAAAGAGCCTGGTAGGCTGCAGTCCATGGGGTCGCTAAGAGTCAGACACGACTGAACGACTTCACTTTCACTTTTACTTTCATGCATTGGAGAAGGAAATGGCACCCCCACTCCAGTGTTATTGCCTGGAGAATCCTAGGGATGGGGGAACCTGGTGGGCTGCCATCTATGGGGTCACACAGAATCGGACACAACTGAAGCAACTTAGCAGCAGCAGCAGCTAGGCCTTAAATCTAATATATTGTTATCAAATGAGCTAAGACATGTGAAATACTTTATAAAAGTATCTTATAAATATTTGTTATTGTTTCCCAGAAATAAAAAAGGGAGGCATGCAAACGGTAAAACATGGGTCCTGGTTACAGTATTATTCCTTGAAAACACTAGAAGACAATGTTATCTGTATGTGTTTCCTGGGGCCCTACTCTCATCTCCTGGGAAAGGGCATCTAGGTCCCTTTTTGTGGCTATATAACATGTTTAATATTCTATACATGAGTAATGTAAAATAATAAACAAGCTGGTCTGTCCTTGCCTTTTTTCTACCAGTGAGGATTAAGAGAAGTATCTGAAGTATTTAGAAACAGAGATTCCTGACCAAACTTTCAATACTGGGTACCACTTTCATTTTAAGAAATATAATAAAATTCTTCAAATACACTTCAACTTGTATGAAGATAAAAGCAAATATTTCTGCAGTGCTTCTGGGAGTGGAGAAGGAGAGGTCAGAGTTGTGGTTTCACAGGAGTTGGGAGAGAAGGGTAAACCGTTAGCAGGCAGGCGCATGATGCAAATAGGTGGGTGACAGAGATTTTTGAAGCAGAGGTGAGGAATGGGCTGAGAAAGGTGGAGAGCCCTGGTTGCTTAGACTTAGCATTCTGGGTGCAAGGTCCATCATGCTGGTAATTCCAGGATTCTGACAGGTCTAGAAAATCCAGGATGACTGGCTCCCTTCTTTCTCAGGCAGAGGCCCATCTCTTTTCCTGCTCTCAAGTTGCCCCTGCCTAAACCCTCCTGTGGAGTAGATGGTCAGATTTCTTTTATACTTGGAAAGAAGCCTTCTAAGATTGTGTAATGAACCAAGAAGGTGTTTCTGGGAGTTGTAAAACTGGTTATTGTGAAGAGGTAGGTTTCCCAGAAAATCTGACATAAAACCTGAGGGAAAAGGTGTGTCCTTCAAGCAGAGGATTCCAGGACCTCTCCAAACTGTGTATGTTGGAGTAAGGAGCCTTGTCATTCCTGCAAGGACTTGGAGGCCAAGTATTTGCCCGAGTGCCAAGGAGGGGAAAGAGTGGGGTACGACCACAAGGTAGATCAAGATCTTTCACAGAAATGTATGAAATAAGCTGATAGTAGAGTCACCCATGAGTTTAGCAGATAAGAACCATTTTAAGAGGGTGATGGGGGTGGGGGGCACAGGGAGGAAGGAAAATAAAGTTGACTACAGGTAGAAAATGGAAAAGTAAAGTAGACCAGAACCCACAGGTCAAGTAGAGGTCTATATCTCAGGAAGTGATGCCAAAACACATGTGTAGGACTGTCCCACCTTTTGGGAGAGGGACAGTCTGGTTGTTGTTTGTTTTGGTTTTTCTAGATGAGAGCAAGCTGGGTCTCTAAGCCAGCTGAATGCTTGCTGTAGAGACTGGACTCCTGTGGACTGGCCCTACAGCCAACCTTATCCTCACTTGAACTCAAGGGACTCTTTGGATTCCAGGGCTCCCAGAAGCCTGGGAGAAGTCCTGAGGTGTAGGAAGCAGGCAGCTAACTTCTCATGTGCACATTACTGTAGCCATTGTCAGTTACTGGAGAGGCCATGTTTATGATGCCTCTCTGGGTTCAGCGGCACGGGGACAATGTGGCAGAACTTGTACCCCCATTCCTGTGACCCAGTTTTCATACTCTGCTAATGGCACGGCGTCTCAACTATTTTTTTCCTGCCTTTCGTAATCAGGTTTAATGAGTAAAAACTACGTAATGCAGTGGCTTCCTGGTCATATGCACTAAATAGCAATTATCATGCACTTATAGTTGTACTCAGCCTCCTGGAACACAAAGCAGGGTGAAAAAAGGACAAGAGGTAAATCTAAAGGACAGGGAGAATAACCAGCACAGAGCCACACAGCACTGACTGCCATGCCAACAGGTTTTCTTGGGACACCGTTATCAAGGTCTATAAATGATGGGAGAGAAGTTAGTCTGATGATGTCTGGTGATCCTGGAGGCCCTGCTGTGGGCATTTGGAGAAGTAAGTGGTATAAGGACTCCCACATCCTCTGTCACTGTGTTCCAGCAACCTGCATCCATGTACCAGCATCCTGCATCTGTGTACCAGCATGACCATTCTGCTGCCTCTTCCTATCCCACCGGCCCAACCCCGTGGCTTCCACAACTAGAAGACCTTGCCCTCATGTGAGCCAGCCTTTCTTTCATGCAAAGAGGGCAAATGTGATTGAGAGAGGTCGCACGCAGAATATCAGTGACACATTCTGTCTTCCCACTCTTCTAATTGGAAGGGACAGAAAGTCCAGGTTGAACAGGCTTAAGCTAGAAAAGTAGAGAGTGAGGCATAGAATTTATGGCTCAAATAATTTAAGAGCTCAGAGATGGTAACTGGTTTCAGGTATAGCTAGATTCAAGAGTTCAAAAAATATCATTCTGTTCTGTTCTCTTTTTATGTACTGTCTCTGTACTTTTCGGTTATTTTCACTCTCAGGTGAGATGCTCCCATTGGTGATGAGACAGCTACCAGCACAGTCAGGGTTTCCATTTCCCTGCTTCACACTCAGCAGAAAAGTTTTTATCTGTTGAGACCAGATTGTGGGGCTTTAGTTGGGTTATAGGACCATTCCATAATCAGCCTTGGGACTAAGGGAGCATGACTGTCTGATGGACCAGGCCAAAGCCACTCCTTTATCCCACCCTCTTCCCCCAACTTCTGAATTATTATAGCTTGAATTGGACCTAAAACAGACTGAGAGTGGGGAGGTATGTTGTTAATAGCAGGGACAATGGACAATGGTAATTACAACAAATGTTTTACCTTTATCTATTATGCTCCTGAACTATTTCATAAATGCCCTCAGTGTATACTCGTAGCTAAGTTTTATTGAATTCATAGCATTACAGAAACATTTGAAGTTGTTTAGCTAATAACCACATACTTTGAAAATAATTAAGTCATAAGCTACTTTAAGGGCTTCCCAGGTGGCTCAGTGGTAAAGAATCTGCCAGCCATGCAGGGGACGTGGGTTCGATCCCTCGGTTGGGAAGATCCCCTGGAGGAAGAAATGGCAGCCCACTCCAGTATTCTTGCCTGGAAAATCCCAGGAACAGAGAAGCCTGGCAGGCTACAGTCCAGGGGGTCATGAAGAGTCAAAACTGAGCACACACACAGCACAGACTACTTTAAAGCCTGAGAGAGGAGAAAGATAATTATACAGGGACCACAATTGAAGTTTTGCTCTAAACTCTTAAGAATTGCAAAAAGACAATCCTCAAGCCTAACCTATTGCTAGTGTCATATTTAACAATGAAAGTCTGAATGCTTTCCCCTTAAAAATATCAGGAATAATGCAAGGATGTTCACCCTTAAACACTTCTATTCCATATCTCAGTGGAAGCCTGATCCAGGACAATGATACAGTAAGAAAAAGAAATGACGAACTAGATTGGAGAGAAACAAAACTTAACCCTATTCACAATGGCATGACTTTCTACAAAGGAAATCCCAAGGAATCTATAGAAAAACTCCTAAAACTAGTAAGTGATTTAGCAAGGTTGCAAGGTACAAAATTAATATACCCCTGCAAATTTGTTATTTCTATATACTAATAATGTACAATTGGAGATTAGACTTTTAAAATATTAATATTATTTGAAATAGCTTATATATCTAATGAAATGTATGAATGGGATCTACAGTTGAACATTACAGGACACTGATGAAAGAAATTATAGACTTAAATAAACAGACATACCTGTTCATAGATTGGAAGATACATCATAATGATTATGTCAGTTCTTCTCAAATTGGCTTATAGCTTTAATGTAATTTGAGTTAAAAATCTCAGAAGTACTTTTTTTTAGATATATCAGACATCTACACTTACAGGGAAGAGCAAAGGAATAGCAAAAACAATTTTGAAAAAGAAGAAAGTTGGAAGAATTACACTATCCTATGTCAAGACAAGCATCAAGACATTGTAGTTTGCTGAAGGGATAGACACAAATATATGAAATATAAATTCCAGAAGTAGACCCATACAAATATGCCCAATTGATTCTTGACAAAGATGAAAGAAGAGTCTTTTCAGCAAATGGTATCGGAACAACTAGACATTCATATGCAAAAAAAAAAAGAAGAACCTTTACCTATGTTATACAAAATTAACTCAACCATGGAACAGAGATCTGAAAGAAGAAAAAAGTACAGAATTCTCAGAATCATTGTGACCCACAGGAAAGAGTTCTTAAGATACTCTGATCAAACAGAAAAGAAAGAAATTGATAAATTGGAGTTTATTAAAAAAAAAAACTTTGTTCTATGAAAGACACTGTTAAAAGAATGAGCACAACAAGCCATAACATTGCATACCTTAAGTATGTGCAATTTTAAATTGGTTATATTTCAGGAAAGCTAAGTGAGGGGAAGGAGATTGAACAGTCTACATACTAGGAGAAAATAATTGTGGATCATATAACCAGTATACCTGAACTTCTATTGGGAACATAATAAGAACTTTCAAAACTCAATAGTGAGAAAACAACCCAGCTTTAAAAACAGACACTTTACCAAAGAGGCTGCAATGTAAACACAGAAAAAGCTGTTCCGCATTATTGGCCATTAGGGAAATGTAAATAAAAATCACAGTGAGACAGTGAAAAGAATTTTCTCTTTATTAAATTTTCTATCTATAAGAAATGATGGATGTTCACTGAGCTTATTGTAGTAATCATCTCATAATGTGTATAAGTCAAATTGGAAATTTTAAAAATACAGTGAGAGGCCCACTACATGCCTTGATGCTGATGCCATCAATACTCGATGAAGACACAGAGAAACTTGTCCTCTTAAATATTGCTGATGGGAAAGTAAAATGGTATAGCTAGTATAAAAAAACAATTTGGCAGTTTCCTGTGGCTCAAATGGTAAAGAATCTGCCTGCCAATGCAGGAGACCCAGGTTTGATCCCTGGATTCCCTGGAGAAGGAAATAGCAACCCACTCCAGTATTCTTGCCTGGAGAATTCCAGGGACAGAGGAGCTTGGTGGGCTACAGTCCATGGGATTACAAAGAGTTGGACATGACTGAGCAACTAACACTAGAAGTTAAATATATACTTACCATATGACCCAGCAATCTCACTCCTGGGTATATATGTCCTAGAAAGAGAAAAAACTATGTTCAGGTGAAAACTTGTTCACAGTGTTTATAGCAGCTCTTATTCATAATCACCCCAAAACAGGAAGCAACCCAGATATCCTTCAATGAATGAAAAAATACTGTCCACCTATAAAGTGTGATCCATTCAGCAAGAAAAAGGAGCATATTATTGATAGGCACAAAACATGGATGAATCGCAAAGGCATTATAATCAGTGAGAGTAACCAGTATTAAAAGGCTGTATAGAGTATAACTTTATATATAGGACATTCTCAAAAAGAAAAAAGACATAGTTATGGAGAACAAATTAGAGATTGCCAGAGGTTAGGCTCAGGGTGTGTGTATCTTGTGTGTGTGTCTATATTTATGTATCACTATAAAGGTATAGCATGAGGGAGTTCTTTGGAGTGAAGGAAATGTTCTATACCCACATCCTAAGTTTGATGGTGGTTGTAAGAAATTTAACACATGTTAAAAGTCATGGGACCATACAGTTGAAGTCAACTTTGCTGTATAATAAATACACACGCGCACACACACCTTTAAGAGTCTGGCTGGCACAAACAGATCCAGTGTTTCAAGAGGTGTTCTGTGTTTAACAGTGCACAGAATTCCTTCTTTCTGGTGTCTTCATTCTTATGAAAAGCAAAGCCTCCGTTGGACTGTTGCTGCCCTACTTTCCATGGAGGATATCTGATTTAATTGTTTTTGGTACTTTGGGGTGTGGAAGATAAGAGATCTTTTTTACTTCTCATCTACAGGGCCAGCCAGTTCCTTCCTGGTTATGTGAACGCACATGTCACATAAAGGAGTTTGGGAGGGCTTTCCAGACAGCTTTGAGCTGAGTTTTGAGGTGGCTGCGATGGTCAACAAATCAAGTAGGAAAACTGAGGGAGCAGTGTGCACAGGCTCAGAGACCCGGGCAGTGGGTAGAACTGAAACAGTGGGGTGGGGCTTAAGGCAGGGCAGGACCAAGGAGCTTGGGTGCCAGCCTGTGATGGAAAACCATGAAAGGGCGTTAAGCAGAAAAGTGACTCAGCCAGATTGCATCTTAGAAAGATCATTCTGGCTTTGGTTTCAGTTCAGTTCAGTCGCTCAGTCGTGTCCGACTCTTTGCGACCCCATGAATCACAGCACGCCAGGCCTCCCTGTCCATCACCATCTCTCGGAGTTCACTCAGACTCACGTCCATCCAGTCAGTGATGCCATCCAGCCATCTCATCCTCTGTCGTCCCCTTCTCCTCCTGCCCCCAATCCTTCCCAGCATCAAAGTCTTTGCCAATGAGTCAACTCTTCGCATGAAGTAGCCTAAGAACTGGAGTTTCAGCCTTAGCATCATTTCTTCCAAAGAAATCCCAGGGCTGATCTCCTTCAGAATGGACTTGAAGGACGAAAGAGTCTTCTCCAACACCACAGTTCAAAAGTATCAATTCTTCAGTGCTCAGCCTTCTTCACAGTCCAACTCTCACATCCATACATGACCACAGGAAAAACCGTAGCCTTGACTAGACGGACCTTAGTCGGCAAAGTAATGTCTCTGCTTTTGAATATACTATCTAGGTTGGTCATAACTTTTCTTCCAAGGAGTAAGCGTCTTCTAATTTCATGGCTGCAATCACCATCTGCAGTGATTTTAGAGCCCAAAAAATAAAGTCTGCCACTGTTTCCACTGTTTCCCCATCTATTTGCCATGAAGTGATGGGACCGGATGCCATGATCTTCGTTTTCTGAATGTTGAACTTTAAGCCAACTTTTTTGCTTTCCTCTTTCACTTTCATCAAGAGGTTTTTAGTTCCTCTTCACTTTCTGCATAAGGATGGTGTCATCTGCATATCTGAGGTTATTGATATTTCTCCTGGCAATCTTGATTCCAGCTTGTGTTTCTTCCAGTCCAATGTTTCTCATGATGTACTCTGCATAGCAGTTAAATAAGCAGGGTGACAATATACAGCCTTGACGTACTCCTTTTCCTATTTGGAACCAGTCTGTTGTTCCATGTCCAGTTCTAACTGAGAAGGTGAATTTAGAAGAGAGAAGAGCAGAAGCAGAGAGGTGTTAGAAAGTTGACGAAATAGTCTTGGTGAGAAATGAGGCTGACCTGAACCAAGTCGTGCAGATGGAAAGGAGACAGACAGATTTGAGAGTTGTTTAGTCAATAGAATCAACAGAACTTTGTAACCATTCAATGTGGGCCTGGGATGGGATGCTAAGTCATCTAGAATGTCCCCAAAGTGCACCACTTTGGACCCAGGCTGCTTTGGTATCTCAGCTGGGTCACTTACTTCTTGTGGACACTGGGCAAGCAACTTCACTTCCTTATGCCTCAGTCTCTCACCCTCTCAGTGAGTTATGTCACAGAGTTGTGAAAATCAGTTAGAGTTAATTATGCTTAGATCAGCACCTGATCATAACCTACACAGCCCTCCAAAAAACGTCTGTGATAACAACACAGTTTAGGGAGATATGGAACTCTATTTATCAGGTGTCTATTTGTATGCTTCCCTGGTGGCTCAGAGGTTAAAGCGTTTGCTTCCGACGCAGGAGACCTGGGTTCGATCCCTGGGTCGGGAAGATCCCCCGGGAAACAGCAACCCACTCTAGTATTCTTGCCTGGAGAATCCCATGGACAGAGGAGCCTGGTGGGCTACAGTCCACGGGGTCACAAAGAGTCAGACATGACTGAGTGACTTCACACACACACATTTGTATGTAACCAGTTACTCCCAAACTTAGTGGATTAAGATAACAATCATACTATTACCCCACATGGTTCTGGGAATTAATTAGACTCAAATAAGCAGTTCTCACTTGGGATCTCTTTTGTGATCACAGGGAGATGATGGCTGGGCTGGAATCAACTAAAGGGCCATCACTCATGTGTCTGCTGCCTGAAAGACTCAAACAGCTCTAGCTCTCCCTTGCTCGCTTTCTCCCCCACCACACCCCCTCTCCCCTGTGTGGTCTCTTCAACAGGGCAGCTTCAGGGTAGCTGGACTTTTTAGATGAGATATTAGGGCTTTAACTGAGTATCCCAAGAAGAGGTATCATCAGAAGCCATCCCTATTCTAACCTGGCCCCAGGATCCATGCCGGCTCACTTCTGCTGTATTTTCTTTATTAAGGCCATTACAGAGGCCTACCCAGGCTTAAGGAAAGGGAACAAAGACCCCACCTCCTGATGATAAGAGAGTCAAATAATTAGTGGACCTACTTTAAAACCACGAGGTAACTAGGAAGAAAAGTGAGAAGTCTTCTGGAAGAAGGAAAGATAGGTTTCTTTTACCATGTTGGGTCCCATGTTGAGGTATATCACTAGGGTGGAGGTTACCTGCAGGCCTGGAACTTGGGAGACAGAGTGAGCCAGGACACAGAGGTGGAAATTGGATCTGTAAGAGCAGATAGGATCACCTGGGAAAGTGGGCAGCCCATGAAGAGGTCAGAATACAGACTTCTTGGGAAACACTGATAACAGTGTGGAGGGGAGCATCCAGAGGTAGGGAGATGGAGAGCTTACTGAGCCTGTCTAAGCTCCTCCAAACATCCATCTGGTTGTATCCCTAGGATGTTACAGTCTGATAATTCTCTCTGAGTCACAGCATCCTCCTGGCAATAGAGGTATCTTTCCAGCCAGAATGTACCCTTGGACCACATAGAACATCATCTCCCCCATCCTACCAGGCAGCCACTGTCAGAATCTCTTGCCTTCCCTCCCTGAAAGGCCAGGCAGTGCGTGCAGGGCACCCAGCATTCTGATTGCTTCTGTGCTATACATTTTTAGTATGGGGCAAGGAATTAGATCCTCCTCCCTCCTTCCAGTCTGGTGTTTTCCCTGAACTAAAGAGTACTTAACCAGGTTGTTAGAGTCACTTCTTTTCCACCCTCTAAAAATGTTTCTGAATTCAAGCCACGTCACTGTGTGGTCTTCAGTTCCAGATCCTTTTAGAGAACCACACTGGTACTAGGGCTCACCCACTTGCCCTTTTGAGTTGCCACAAGGAAAAAGGGAGTGACTTGAGATTCTACAAAAGAGCGAGGTTCCAAATCAGATATATCTGACTTCAGAGATGAGCCCTTCCTCCAAAAGACACCAATATACACCAGCCCTGAACAGCCTGAACATCTGGACAGTTGAATACAACAGGTCAACTGGTTCCTGCCAGATTGTGCTCCTGTCTGGTTGGTTTAGTTTGAGCAAGCAAGTGAAGTAAGACAGGGCTTGCGATGGGGACGTGGCAGTCAGGATGGATTCTCTTGATCTCCTCCTTTGGGAAACAGATGAATTAACAAACTCATTCATACCTTTACCCAAGCTCTGCGAGGAACCACCATCATCATCCAGCCAGACCTTTCCCTGGCCCACGTCATGGATCTGGGGTTCTCATTCTTCTTCAGCCTTCTCTCTTTCCCACTCGTCATGGAGCTGCTTTTCCATCCCCCAGGTCTGGCATGGCTTCACGTTCCTTTCCAAGAACAACCTCCTAACTATTTATCTCCCTGTTCTAATCCATCCTACACATCTCAGCCCCTACATACCTCAGCCAGCTTTATCACCAGTCCAGGCCCAGCTTATGCAAGCATGTTCAGTGGCCATTCATTGTCTCTGCTGCTGCTGCTGCTAAGTCGCTTCAGTTGTGTCCGACTCTGTGCAACCCCATAGATGGCAGCCCATCAGGCTCCCCCGTCCCTGGGATTCTCCAGGCAAGAACACTGGAATGGCTTGCCATTGCCTTCTCCAATGCATGAAGGTGAAAAGAGAAAGTGAAGTCACTCAGTTGTGCCTGACTCTTAGCAACCCCATGGACTGTAGCCTACCAGGCTCCCTCCATCCATGGGATTTTCCAGGCAGGAGTACTGGAGTGGGATGCCATTGCCTTCTCTGTTCATTGTCTCTACTAATAGCTAATCTTGGTATACTACTTTATAGTGTAACACATGGTTTATCTCATTTAATCCTCACAGTGACCTGGTTTATATGAAGGGACCTAAGGGTCAGAGAAGTATCAATTCTCCTCCTTGGTATTCTAGGCCTTTGTGGGAAGCCCCAACCTAGATTTCTCATCTCAGCTCTCTACACACTACCTGTGGAGCACCAGCCAGACCATTGGCCAAGCACATTCTTATAACATCTTCATGGAGGGAGCGGTGCGTTGGGGTCAGACAGACCTGGTCTTGGGGCTGGCCGTGTGACTGTGGGCAAGTTTTCTGACCTTCCTTGTATGAATTCACTGTGCTACACCATTTTATATAGGGGACTTAGATTTTGGTATCTGTGGGGGTTTCTGGAGTCACTAATATAAGGACAACTGTAGATTGTATTTTGAAGGCTTGTTAGAGTAGATGACTGTAAAGGTGATTAGGACAGAGGACTTGATGAGTATTAGTTTCTTTTTCCCCTGATTTTTCTGTCCTTGGGTGTTTCTCCCACTCTCCTTCTTCCTCACTAGTACCTGCCTTTTGAATTCCTATTCTCATTTGGAAGGTACTTCTGAACCTCTCCCTTTCTTATTCCAGCCTGATGAGAATTTCAAGAAAGCTTTGAATTTCTACAAACTCTGTAGACCATCAGACTCTCCTAGGCTGTCACCACTGTGCATGTCCATCCTGCCTGCTAGAATGTAGGTTCTGCACGGCAGGGGGCAACATCCTCACTTTGCCCTCTCTGCCTGTGGTGCAGAGAGAAGCTAGTCAGATAACACTTGCCAGATTCACTCAAGATCCCCAGAGGCTGTATGAGATCATCATAATAATCATTTCCTGGCCCCTGTGGTGTTTGCCTTCCTCTGATCACAGTGCTTTCCCTCTTGTGTTTTATCATGTCCCTGAACTGTCTTAAGTGGAAAAACCAGAATGAAAGATGACAACTTTAGAGGAAGTTGGCTTGAAGAGGTATTTGGTGCAGCCTCACAGAGTTTAATGATTGTCTTTAAGCTTTTGTTAACATTTAAAGCTTGAGTGGTTTCACACAATGAACCATAACGCTAAGAAAAATGAAGATGAGGCCACCCTGGACCCTCACTTTTCTGTGACAGTGCTTGACTGGAGCTGTCAGGAGCCCCGCAGGCCTGCTTCTTGCACTTCTTCCCTGACTCTCGTCCTTGGATATTTACAATCTTTGATTTAAACTGTGAAGAATCACTAAAATATATTTACACTTTTAAGAACAGAATAGTTCCTTTTTTGATTTTTATAGCAGGTAGCAAAGTTTCTGTTGTTTCCCAGAGCGGTAAAAGGTTATTGTTTTATTAAATAGGTTTTGTAAGTGTCTTTGTGCTCTCCATCTGCAGACGTCTTCCATTATTTAGGATCTATGGTGACAGAGGCCTCAAAGCCCATTACAACACCAACCATCTGTCAATGCAGTGTGTGGCTTCTTTCAGATGAAAGAGTCATCACCTTCATTCTTTGCAACAGCAAAAAGTGAAGAATATCCAGTTCCTCTGCTTTCACAGTCACCTTTTAAAACTGATTCCCTGTGCTCCCCAAAGAGAAAGGCAGAAGCAACAGGGAAGGTCCACCATCCCTGAAGGGAGATGGAGAAAGAAGAGCACTCTCTCACTTTACACTTTATCCCATTTAACCCTTACCCTATGTTTCTGAGTCAACTATCATTCCTCGTCTGACGGGAAAACTAAGGCACAAAGAGGCAATTGTTTACCCTCTGTCCCAGAGCCAGGAAATTAATGATGAGCAGAGTTTGGGCCCAGTTGTATCTAACTTATGTCGCATTCTTTCTATTCTGTCTGCCTTAGGATCTCCACCCTTGCTCACCATGTTTCTAAGACTGGCATTTGTATAATTTGTTAGTTGGAAGATAGTCAAGAGCTGAATGCAATAAACAAAACTTGAGCTTCTGCCTGCCTGAAATAAGTTTCTATTCAGCCCTCCACTGGGAGTGTGTCTGTTAGCCTCCTAACTTTCCACCATTAATAGCTCTATAATTTGAGTGGTCTTCAAGGAAATTGGAACAATAAAGAATAATAAGGTAACTACACTGTGAAATAGGATGCATTTCTTTTGTTGAGATCAAAGTGCTTCCTACATATATTTTCTCCTTTGGTTCTCACATTTCTGATGTACCTTTGTTGAAGTAGATACTTCAAGCACTTCAACAGCCAAAATCAAAGACATTAAGTGACAGCTAAGTACGTGGTAGAAATGGAATTGAAATCTGCATTCGTGACTCCTCTTTCCATTATACTCCTGCTTGGTTTTTCCTTATACCAGAGAGAGCCTAAGCGCATTTTAAAAGCTCTGTTCTCTCTGCTTTTGTTGCTGCCATTATCTCTGTTGTTCCTCAGTCACAGCTAACACGGAGCCTTCCTGCAGGGGGTGGAGCTAAATCACCTGAATTTATTATTCCGCTTAACACCGGGAACCACATGATGTAGCTACTGTTGTTATGTCTGTTTGGCGAAGACACTACATATTAGTGAGGTTAAATAGATTCCCTAAGGTCCTCCGACTAGTACCTGTTGGAGCAGACTCAACTGCAGACCTGGACGACACGTGGAAGTTTCCAAAGGGCCTGTATCTTCTCCTAGACTATAAACCACATGAGAACCAGAACCACAAGTGTATCCTCCCTAGAGTTTAGCCAACTGACGCTGTGCAGCAGGGACTCTAGTCAAATGAATTAGTGACCGCTAACTTTGATTTTTCTTTTCCTACAGAGATTGTCAGGTCATGTTGTTCTCAGATTAATCCTGGTTTTCTGTTGGTTGTTTTGATTGATTTGTATGCCCTGTAATTAAAAAATAAGCTCTCACATCTCCTTTGTGGGCTATGAACTACAATCTGTAATCACAACTTTTCTTTCAATTGATCATCATCTTTCTGAGCCATTAATAAACATGTCTGGCATCACATGGGTTTTTTAATTGGTCTTTCCAGATGGTAAGGCCTTCAGAGCTGATAATCTCATCCATATCATACTAAGTGAAAGCTTGAACAAAATGCCACATCTTTGGCAACCTTTGTTCTGATAGTATGATAACTAAAAGGAAGAAAGAGTCTCCATGTGGCTTTGGTCTTCTCTCCCACCCCAGGGAAAAGTCATCAAATTGTCACTCAATCAAAATGGAAATGAATCGCACTTAGTATCACCTGCCTTTCTCTTTTTTTGTTTTTGAATCGATTCACTTTGAAAGTACGTATATGCTTTTTCTAATTGAGGTAAAATTCATATAACAAAAGTTACATTTAAGGTGTACCATTTAGTGGTTTTTAGTATATTCAGTGTGTTGTACAGCCACCACCACTGTAGAACACTTTCCATCACACCCCCAGAAATCTCATGCCCGTTAGCAGTCAGTCCCTACCACTCACCCCCCATCCTATGGCAGCCGCTAATCTGCTTTCTGTCTCTTGCTTATTCTGGACCTTTCATGTGAATGGAATCATATAGTATGTGGCCTTTTGTGTCTGGATTCTTTCACTGAGCTTAAAGTTTTCAAAGTTCATCCATGCTATAGCATGTATTAGTACTTCACACTTTTTGTAGCTGAATAATGTTCCAGGGTATGAACACACTACATTTTTTTAATCCAGTATTGCTGCTAAATCGCTTCAGTTGTGTCCGACTCTGTGCAACCCCAGAGACGGCCGCCCACCAGGCTCCCCCGTCCCTGAGATTCTCCAGGCAAGAACACTGGAGTGGGTTGCCATTTCCTTCTCCAATGCATGAAAGTGAAGAGTGAAAGTGAAGTCGCTCAGTCATGTCTGACTCTTAGCAACCCCATGGACTGCAGCCCACCAGGCTCCTCCGTCCATGGGATTTTCCAGGCAAGAGTACTGGAGTGGGGTGCCATTGCCTTCTCCAATCCAGTATTAATAGATAGTTATTGTTTTTACTTCTTGGCTATTATGATTAATGTTGCTAAGAATGTTTCATATACAAGTTCTTTTGCAAAGATATGTTTCCAATTCCCTTTTACCTAGGAGAATTGCCTAGGTCAGCTGTAACACTGCTGGGTCATATGGTAACAGTACGTTTAACTTTTTGAGAAACTGTCAAATAGTTTTCCATGAAGACTGTACCATTTTACATTCATACAGTGTGAGAGAGTTCTAGTTTCTTCATATCTTCACCAACACGTTATTTTCTGTTTGCTTTTTATAACCATTCTAACAAATGTTTTTCTTTGTGGTTTTGATTTATAGTTCCCTAATGAGCAATGATGTTGAACATCTTTTCATGTGCTTATTGTTCAGCTGTATATTTTTCTTTGGAGAAATATCTATTTAAATCTTTGCCCATTTTTAAAATTGAGGTTGCCTTTTATTGTTGAGTTGTAACAGTTCTTTACTTACCAGATACATAATTTGCATATCTTCCTTTCTCTTCTTCTAATTTTTATTTTATTTTTTTAGCTGTGCTGGATCTTTGTTGCTGCACAGGCTTTCTCTAGTTGCTGTTCTCTGGCTCCAGGATGTGGGCTTCAGTAGTTGTGGCACATGGCCTTAGTTGCCCCACAGCATATGGAAGCTTCCTGGGCCAGGGATCGAACCTATGTTCCCTACATTGGCAAGCAGATTCTTAACCACTGGACCACCAGGGAAGTCCCACATATCAACCTTTCTTGACTTGATTATAAAGCAAAAGTTTTCAAGAACATTTGTATTTTGTTTTCATATTGTGAAGTTTGGTGGTCTCTACCAGGCCATACCTTATTTTTACCTGTTAGTATTTGGAAGGCCACCAGAACTTTCTTAAAAAATGGGGATTGGGGTGGGAAGGAAGCACTTTGTTCTCTGTGGGTTTTGCCATTGGGGTCGTGCATTAATCCCCTCCTGTCTTGAAGAAAGCCATGGTCGCCGTAATGGAAGGTTCCCTGGAGCTGAGGATGCATGTACGGGCAGAAGCTTGAGGGTTTAATGGCATTTCTCTCCGTAAAAAGTGGACATATTGTTTCTGCTTTAGACTCAGGTTGTCTTTTGCTCTCAAAGAAAAAGTCAAGGGCAGATGAGCTCCCATCCCCCCGTCAGCCTTCATTAGGGCTCATTTCTTGTAGTTAAGATGAGTTTGCCAGTGTGAGCTGGCTTCATAGGAAGCCTTTTCTCCAGAGGTGAAGAAGGTGGCTAAGTGAGAGACCGGGAGTCGGCAGGAACAGTTTTGTGTGTTCAGGGCTTTTACGCAGGAGCAGCTCCTGTTGGAGCCAGTCCTCACGGTGCTGGGCTTGAGGCCAGCAGCAGGGTCCTTCCACTCTGTCAAGTTGGATTATGCAGGTTACTACCTGCAGATGCTACCCGTTACTGAAGGTCCCGTGGAGGCTCTTGCCAGGCTCACTTACCTCTTTGTTACTCAAGGTGTGCAGTCCGCTTTCTAACAAAATCCCTGGTTGAGTGTACGCACACTGAAGTTGAAGAGAAGCGGGTCTTCAGCTCCCAGTCTCTCTGCTGGCTAATCACCTCACATGGTTCTCAGTCTCCATGCCTGAACAGCCCTCCTCCTCCATTCCATGGCTCCATGGGTTGGCCTGTGGGATGTTGATGCCAGCTGTACTGGCTGAGGCTTCCTTTCCTTGCTGGATGAAGAAAGATAAGTAGCATTTCCCTGAAGTGCTCTCAGACTTGTAAACATTTCCACAGAAATCCTGAAACAGTTCTCTAGCTGTGTTTACTCTTGAGCCTTCTCCACTCTTCTCCTCCTCCGGCCCGGCCTTCCTGTGTGTTCCCACAGCTCCAGGTCCCACCTTGCATGGTTAGTCCTTAGGCCACCTGGACTCCTTCTGCTGAGTTGCATCTGTGATTGGCTCTCTTTAGACTGTGAGCTTCTTGAGGGAAAGGGTCTCATACCATCCATTTTTATATCTTTACTACCACCACAGGAACCTAACATCCTTTGGACAGTAATTATTTGCAGAATTTAATTAGGTGATTGAAATCGCAATAAAAGTATTTTGGAAGAATCAAGAATTTCAAATGCCTTTTCTTCTGGTGCTGCCCAGATCCGGAGAGTTCTATTTCGGTGATGTCCAGTGCTATTGGAATGAACAGACATCACACTCAGTGCATTTCATGGGTTCTTCAGGTGTCATTATTTCAACCCTAAAGTTTCTTTTATTTATAAGATAAAAGGAAATATTTCACTACCAAAATAAACACTGTAGACTAAGGGAATAAATTTGTAAATTTAGTCACACTAAAAATGTTATGTGATTCTCTCCCCTCAACTCCTGACCCTACCACTTTGAGCTCTGTGACCATGACTCCCCTATGAGAGCCACAACCATTCTGAGGATTTCATGAAAAAACCTAGGAGTGTATAACCTAGAATAATAGTTAACATTTTTTGAATACTTATTATATAAGCCAGGCACTGTTTACTCTGAGCACTTTTTGTATACTCTCATTTTTAAATCTCCCAATGACTCTGAGATTGATATTTTACTATTCCCATGGTTACAGGTGGGGAAACAGAGACACAGGCAGCATGATCAGTATTTTGCCTGAAATTCCACAGCTAATGAAATGGTGACTCCAGGATTTGAACACAGATAGTCTGAGTACAAAGCCTGCCTCCTAAACAGTTGATGCTGGGTTAGTTTCTTCCCTCAAAATGTCTCATGTGATTTAATATGCCTAATTTTCCCAGTAGCTTAGACAGTAAAGAATCTGTCTTCAATGTTGGAGTCCCAGGTTCAATCCCTGGGTTGAGAAGATTCCCTGGAGAAGGGAATGGCTACCCACTCCACTATTCTTGCCTAGAGAATTCCATGAACAAAGGAGCCTGGTGGGCTACAGCCCATGAGGTCCCAAAGAGTCGAACATAGCTGAGAGACTAACATGCATTTCATCATGTAAAGGTCCCCTGATTATGCATTACTCTTCTCTCTATTTTCCCACTGTCCAGTGTGTTGCAGGAATAGGTGGTCTGTAAACGATTTTTGGTTAATTGATCCCACAAGATTACATAGGAGTTCTTGGAAGAGCAATAGTTGTTTTAGTATCAGTATATCAGGTCTTTAGTATAGCAAGAGCTTTACTGTATGTGGTGGGACTTTCAACTTTAATCTCCTCTCACTCCTTTATCCATCTTAAAATAGACATGTTGGAAAGGGTAAGGAATAAATAATTGATGGTGCTATAGCATCTAGTAATATGGTAGTTGACCTAATGTGGATGAATCCTACCATCCCAAACACATAGAAATATAATACCCTTCTCCAAATTAATGTGTAACCCAAACTCAAAGAAAGAAAAATTCCCATGTACCAGAAATAAAAGGGAACACAAAGCCTGAAGTGTAAACAAAACCTGATAATAAGGTCTAAAGCCAATTCTAGCCCTTAGTGATGGGGGATAGGGGTTCTAATATCCACACAGAGAAGAGATAAGATTTTGGCCCATATAGGTGAAGGAGCTAGTATCGTTCCTCTTCATAGAGCCTAAAACCTCACAATTTGGTCCTACCCTTGGAAAGAAGGGGTTTCCCTTGTGGCTCAGATGGTAAAGAATCTGCCTGCAATGTGGGAGAGCAGTCACCATCTGCATTGATTTTGGAGCCCCCAAAAATAAAGTCTGAGACTGTTTCCTCTGTTTCCCCATCTATTTCCCATGAAGTGATGGGACCAGATGCCATGATCTTCATTTTCTGAATGTTGAGCTTTAAGCCAACTTTTTTCACTCTCCACTTTCACTTTCATCAAGAGGCTTTTTCGTTCCTCTTCACTTTCTGCCATAAGGGTTCAGTTCAGTTCAGCTCAGTCGCTCAGTCGTGTCCGACTCTTCAGGACCCCTTGAATCGCAGCACGCCAGGCCTCCCTGTCCATCACCATCTCCTGGAGTTCACTCAGACTCACGTCCATCAAGTCAGTGATGCCATCCAGCCATCTCATCCTCTGTCGTCCCCTTCTCCTCCTGCCCCCAATCCTTCCCAGCATCAGAGTCTTTTCCAATGAGTCAACTCTTTGCATGAGGTGGCCAAAGTACTGGAGTTTCAGCTTTAGCATCATTCCTTCCAAAGAAATCCCAGGGCTGATCTCCTTCAGAATGGACTGGTTGGATCTCCTTGAAGTCCAAGGGACTCTCAAGAATCTTCTCCAATACCACAGTTCAAAAGCATCAATTCTTCAGTGCTCAGCCTTCTTCACAGTCCAACTCTCACATCCATACACGACCACAGAAAAAACCATAGCCTTAACTAGACGGACCTTAGTCGGCAAAGTAATGTCTCTGCTTTTGAATATACTATCTAGGTTGGTCATAACTTTTCTTCCAAGGAGTAAGCGTCTTCTAATTTCATGGCTGCAATCACCATCTGCAGTGATTTTGGAGCCCAAAAAATAAAGTCTGTTTAACATGATTAAAAAGAAACAGATGGAAGAGAAAATAGAAAACAGAAAAATGATACTGTGAGAAGGATATAGTAACTTCCAGAAATGAAACTTAGAGACAACGGAATTGAAAACTCAGTGGGGAGTTCCCTGGTGTGCAGGGGTTAATAGTCAGCCGCCTGTTGCTCTGGCTAAGCCATGAGAAAATCACCATGGGAAAAAAAAAAAGCAAAATATAGCAATACAGCATAACCCAAGTAAAAATTCATTGGGTTGATTAGTTGGGATTGTCATACCCTGCTAAGCTAAGGAAAAACATAGTGTGTACCTTGGAATGCTGCTTGTGCACACACACTAAGATGTTTTCCTAAGGCATATGCAGGTCTATGACCTCCAGCTAGGTGATAGCCCTTGTACAAGAAAATAACAAAGATAGTTTAAAGTAATCAATAAAATGGAAGACATGACTAGGGACACAAGAGGCTGCCTTCAGTGTAGCACAATAGATACTTTCTGCTTGCCAAGACACTAAATTAAAGTGATGCAGCTCCGAGGAACAGGGCTCTTGATCCAAGAGGTCTTGAGTCCCCTGATCCCATCTTTAAAACTTTAATTCTGTCTCTAGTTTCTTTTTCCCAAACTGTACGTCGACTGCTTTCGATCGCTACCTGCTGCCCTGGGTGCAGCACTGGTGGCCTAGTGTTCAGGATTCCAGGCTTTCACTGCTGAGTCCTGAGTTCAGTCCACGGTTGGCAACTGAGATAAAGGACCCCCAGACGAACTGTTTGGCCAGCTCAGTAGCGTATGAAAAATGAAAACAATTTCACTTTACATATATTTGAGTTGATGAGATTGTGCGTAAATTTTTAACACTTTTGATTTCCAGTAGAGTTGTTAGAATATTGCTTATGCAATGAATATATTTTTAAGGCTTAAAAATAAAGGTTTTATAGACACATGAGTATCTGTGTTTTGTGTCAGAGTTCTTGTAAAGAGCTTATATTGTTGAAGCTATTCAGCTCCAAAGGAAAAGATGAGAAAAGGGGGCAGGTATATTTCAGTGGAAGTGTAGGATAGAGAAACCGTCCTCCTATCTATTCAGAGTATGCATGTTGTTGTTGTTTAGTCACTAAGTCCAGCTCTTTCGCAACCCCATGAATGGTAGCCTGACAGCCTCCTCTGTCCATGGGATTTCCCAGGCGAGACTACTGGAATGAGATGCATTTTCTTCTCTAGGAGATCTTCCCAACGTAGGCATAGAACCCACGTCTCCTGCCTTGACAGGCATGTTCCTTACTACTGAGCTACCAGGGAGGCTCAGTGTATGCCAAGCCATTTGTTAATAACTTTATTCATCCCATACTTTTTTATTTTCTGGTTATCAACACTCAGATTAGCTCCTCAGGGGCTTAATCTAGTGCTTAAAATAGTACATAACATGACAGGATGGCTAGATAACTATTTCAGTGGTAATTAAAAATGTATTTTCCCTTTGCCAATAGTTCTTATTTAATCAAGACAGATTCAATCTGTGAACCAGAGAGCTATTCTGGGGCTTTGATTAAAAACCACAGAAGATTTCGATCTCTTTTCTGCAAATACCCTAAAACAGGAACAATGCTGTTTTTATAAATCTGAATCAAATGCAATTCAGCTACTATCCCCAGATTAATCTTTATAACTATAAAGAACACATGTGCATAAGAACAAAGATTGGGTAGTGCCCCTGTGAAGCGAGAAGGGAGAGCATGAAGTCCCTGTGAACTCTGGGTGGTATCTTGCAGCTGACGTTTCAGAGGCCACACTGGCTTCCCTAAGGACGCACTCTTGGCTGGGAGTGGATTTCCACAAGTGCCTTTGATTGTGGACAAATCAGGCTTCACAGCCACTGATTCAGCTGCCAGATCCTGGACTGAGGAGGAAAGGTCCTCCCTCCAGCCCTGCTAGCCACCCAGGCAGTGTATGTTGCCGGAAGAACAGCACGGAGCCTGTGCCTCGTGCCCTCAGCCCCTCCTTCCTCACCATACACTGATGCATGGCAGCTTGCAAGCTGCTCCCATTCTTTGTTGAAAGGGCCGTGGTGAGATTTTTCTTTTTGTTTTGTTTTGTTTAAAATTAAAATTAGTTATTTTCCTCTGCTGGGCAGTATTTAATAGGGCAGGATGTTGAGTTATCTGTTAGATTTCAGTACTAAAAAAAAAAAAAATGCATAAGAACAAAGTTTGGGTAGGACCTGGGAAATGGTGAGGGGAAAGGAATGGATAGGTTGGTGCAATTAATTATTTATGACCTTGTATTTTGATCTCCAGAATTATTTCATAAACAATATTTTTAAAATAAACTTTGCAGGAAAACAAATCATCCCATTACCTCCAAAATAGGGCTGCTGGACTGGCAATTGTTGTTTGAGACAACATGGGCATGAAACAATGACATCCTGTGTATCTTTTCTATTTTAAAAAAACATTATTTTTGTCTGTGCTGGGTCTTTGTTGCTGTGCGTGGGCTTTGTCTCGCATGGTGCACGGGCTGCTCACTGTGGTGGCTTCTCTTGTTGAAGAGCATGGGTTATAGGGTGTGCAGGTTCAGTAGCTGTAGTACATGGGCTTGATCTACAGCCTGTGGGACCCTCTTGGACAAGGAGTAGAACCTATCACCCCTGCATCGGCAAGCAGATTCTTAACCACCAGAGAAATCCATATCTTCTCTTTTAAGCTCAAGGTTCTAAACTGGAAGAAGAAATTTCTAGCTATGGTCTTGTTTTCCTCCCTAGCTTCTCCCTTCCTTGTTTTACCAATGTATTTACATTTCATGTAAAAAACATGGCCAGCTCTCCAGGAGCCAATGAGCTGGTTTTATGATCCTCTTTTAAGACTGAGGATGCTACGGCTCAGTGATGATCACAGCATCTTGGTCCTCTGAAGGCACCTTTGAGGGCAGCCCTTTTGCCCTACCTCCAATCCCACCACTTGACAATAGGAGAAGTTAAAGTCATGACCCAAGTTATGTGCTTTGTAGGTGGTGGAACCAGAACTCGACCCTGCTCTCCTAACACCATATGCTTCCCAACCGTCTTAGTACCTGCTTGGGATCTTCCTGCCTGTGTGGGGAAAAGCAGCCCAAGAATGAGTTCCTGGTAATTAAAGGGCTAGAACCATCTAGGTAACGATTGTACCTTTGGGCTTACTTCCTGGGCCTGCTTGAAGGCCTCTGTATAGATATGCTATTCGGGAAGGTTCCTGAGCTTCATCTTCTCTGGTTCTGGGAGTGCCCCTACCATATGCATCTGACCTGTGTACCCAAGGGTGGGCACTTAATCCCAGAAGCCCTTGGCTATGAATAAACCTCTCCATGTTCCTTCATCCATTCCAAGATTCTGACTCTAGGAAAGGGTAGGGAAGGATGTACTATGAAATCCTGGCTTCATCTTGCAACCTGGAAAGATGATTTTTCTCTTATCCTGCATCTCATTTTTCCAAATGTGTTTGAGACCAAGGCGTAGTACATCCATTCACAAATGTTAACTCCTGGCTGAGGTCATTTCACCAGTATTTTTTGTTCTTGAGGGTTCTGGGATGACATCTCTGGCCCAGAGAGAATCTCCCAACTGCTTTTCCAAGTCTTGGTTGGTGTTTATATTCTCCTTTCACTCAACAAATATCGGAACATAATTTGTGGTATTCAACTTCAAGAACAAGCTTGATAGAAAGCGTTCATTACTATAAATACAGTAACTTATTCATTGTGCTTGTCACCTTTGATTGCTTTTAAATGATTCCTGTGGAGACTCTTTTTATCTCTACCATTAAAAACCCATATCTGGTTAAAGGCTGAAAAATAGCAAGTACATTTCTTTCTAACTGCCTTGCATTCATTTGGGGTGGAGATGATTAGAGGCACAGTTAATCGTTGGTAATATAAACCCTAAGATGGGAGCACATGGGTTCTTTTTCTACCCAACAGAGTGCTTTTGTGGCTGGTTTTTAAGCACAGACACATCTCCTTTATTTTTACATACAGAGCTTTCTTTGACATACAAGCCAAAATTTTACTTGAAGCAACCTGAATACTGAGAGAGAGAGTATATGGTTCTTCTGTTTGTTTGTTTAAAGCACTGAACATCACAGAGCATCCTTACAGAACAATATATTTACATTCCATAGAGAACAGCTGAACATAGCTAATTAAGTAAGTAGTAAGCACAACATGCTTTTAATATTTGCTTAAAATATTTTGAATCCTTGGTGTTCTTAACCATTCTGGAGTCTCTAACGCTTAAGGTTTGAAATCTGTATCAAAAGGATCAAAAATACAGAGGCTTTTTTTTTTGTTTGTTTGCTTTAACTGCAATTTCAGAAATGTTTATGTGTATATGTTTGCTCCAAAAATAATTTAAAATGGCTAATCAGAAATACATTCAATAATGTATGTACAAAATAGAGATCAAGGCAAAGGTGGAATATGTAGGAAAATAAAAGCTAAAGATACGGTTACTTATCTAATGTAACTTATAAATGTTGCATATAAGGTTACTTATGGGCTTCCCTGGTAGCCTAGATGATAAAGAATCTGCCTGCAATGTGGGAGACCTGGGTTCAATCTCTGGGTTGGGAAGATGCCCTGGAGAAGGGCATGGCAACCCATTCTAGTACTGAGAATCCCCATGGACAGAGGAGCCTGGCAGGCCAGTCCATGGGGTCACAAAGAGTCAGACATGACTAAGCACAGCACAGCACAGCACAGTGGGCATGAGAAGTATACCAGAATTTAAATGAAAACTCTACTATTGATTATAATTCACATCTCTTCATTTGCTCTAGTGTTCTTAACTATACCCAAATAACTAAATTTTCACATACTGATTATTTGCATTTGCAAATTAAAATATTCACTTATATCCTTCCTGAATGTTCCTGCCCTCTAGTCATTTTACTTCCAGTTAGCATGTCATCCATCAGAGGTTGATGAAGAAAAAAGATGTGTGAGTCATCCCAAAAGATGTGTGAGTTTCCTCTCTTGATTAACAGAAGGTAGTAGGGAGTGGCAGTTGATGGGAATAGAGTGGAGTAGGGCAACTGGGTGTTATTAGAAGAAATACTTAAAATTTGTGAATTTTAGTTGTCAGAGTCACCTCACATGGGAAAGAGTCCATACTGACATCGTATTAAGGCAAGTTTTCAGAGAATGCATACTGTTTCTTAATATTGAACATTTCCCTACTATATTTAAAATAGATAACCAACCTACCATATAGCACAGGAAACAATACTCAATGTCTTGTAATAACCTGTAAGGGAAAGTAATCTGAAAAATATGTATAACTGAATCATTTTGCTGTGAAACTAACATACTGTAAATCAACTCTACTTCTATAGAAAGAGTATTACTAAAGTTTTAAAAGAATATGAGAAAAATACAAACTGATATGTAAAGTATAAAATATGTAAAATATAGATAGACAATAAAAGTGGTGTGTAAAACAATTGTTATATTGGGCTGGCTAAGATTGAACTTTTCTTTTTCCTTCTCACAGTATTCTTTGATGTTTTGTCATGATAATATAATTGAAGGGGAATAAAGGAGAGGGAAAAAGCTTTCACATGAATTTTACTTTTTACATATTTACTCATTACCTTTTAAAATGCAATTTGTTTTTAAGTCTAATATTTGCCGACTCAAGGAAGATCATCAAAATTATTTTTCTTGCCACTAAAAATTGTATTTGGGGGATATTTTTCATAGCAATTTATACCAAAAAAATCTAATGTTGTTCCTTTCTTCTTCCCAATCATTGTTTTCTTAGGGATTGTTATAGGAGTCTTGGTTCGAGAATACAGCAAGCTATCTAACCTGGAGAAATTCTACTTTTCCTTTCCTGGAGAGATTCTGATGAGAATGCTGAAACTCGTCATTTTACCATTAATTGTATCCAGCATGATTACAGGTACCTTTAGAAAACTGATGTTCTTTGTGATTATTTAAGGAGCCATCAAATCACCTGAGTTGTTCTTATTAAGGAAAAAATCAAAATGCATCTAATGTACCACACACACATATACCTCCCTTGGAAAGTACATATTTGCTTGAGTGAAATATTACATTATTCACAAAGTGGCATTGCTTTGCCTGTAGCACTGTCAACCACAGCTCAGATCTTCATTTGACCAGCTGTAGAATGTCTCGTGAGGAAGGAAAAAAAAAAAGGCGTATTTGGTCACTGCCATGTCAGCCATCAGGCTTTCCTCATGGCTCAGAGGGTAAAGCGTCTGCCTGCAATGCAGGAGACCCAGGTTCAATCCCTGGATTGGGAAGATCCCCTGGAGAAGGAAATGGCAACCCACTCCAGTATTCCTGCCTGGAGAATCCCATGGACAGAGGAGCTTGGTGGGCTACAGTCCATGGGGTCGCAAAGAGTCGGACACAACTTAGTGACTTCCCTTTCACTTTCTTTCTTTCATGTCATCCAGCATCCTCAGGCAAAATGTGGTTATCAGCTTGGATCATGTCTTCTGTAGTTTACTCATTTGTTTCTCAGCTGCAGCCATCATGCCTCTAGCCTTTCAGCCTGCAGGGTCCTCTGTCCCCTCTTCTCACTCACTTCCACTCCTCCACAGAACTCAGAACCTACTATATACGCGCCCTGGAAATCTGCCCAGGGACCAGTAGTCACATGTTGTGAGAAAGGTTTAATGATGGATTGGTACCATATTTCAAGAGCCTGGTGTTTTTAAACCTGAACTTGTGACACACTTGAATTTGGAAATGATTTTTCCCTTATGAATTGTTATGTTGCAGGGTATCTTTATAGAACACACTCTCTTATGTAGGTAGAGATTAATTGGCTTTATAAAAATGTCATTTGTCTGGGTATGGTCGTCTGTGGCTTCCATACTTTCTTGTCTTTTTCTCATTCTGGCAGTAGGTAAAATGCAGCAATTGCTAGTATTGCCAACTTGAAAATCACAGTTTTATATAACCATGCAATTAGG
This sequence comes from Nanger dama, assembly GCA_917880005.1. NCBI lineage: Eukaryota > Metazoa > Chordata > Mammalia > Artiodactyla > Bovidae > Nanger > Nanger dama. The sequence goes on along the minus strand of CAKJTW010000017.1, from coordinate 17,063,617 downwards.
GTTCTTGACATATCCTCTTCTAGAACATTTTTCTCTACTGCCACTAAAGAGATGTAGGACTGATCTCTGTAGAGTACTGGACATTGGCTGGGCTTTCAGCAACTGCATTGCTGTAGATTTAGTCATTGAACTTTTGAAGTGCCAAACTCCAATCAGACCAGAGTCCATTGGAAGCCTAGTTCTTAAGTGGTCTTGGTGTTCTCGGCTTATTATAGACCTAAAGAGAATATAATTATGTTCTGAAATGTCTGGTTTCTTTTAGGGCCTGCAGCCAGAGGGCCAGATCAGCAGACCAGTCATTTGTACTATATAATGATTATTTAACTTCAAATTATTGGAGGCATTTAAAATTTGGAAGACTTCATGTAAACATCCATATTTCTGGCTTCTGAAAAAAAAAAAAAAGATCAGGAAACACTGGGGCCAGTTCCCCAGACACCATAGTGGTTTGGAACTGAGAAACAGCTACTGTGTTTAGTTGGTGCAAAGGCATGTGAGATGCCACAGTTCCTGTCACCCCCTAGTGCCCGATGCCTCACCCACTTTACTCATTCACATTACCTGCCTTCTCCTGTGGAGATGGCTGTTCTATAAATCCTTAGAATTTTCCCCATATCAAAGAGTTGTAATCTTTTCTTAGGGTCTTTTGAGAACACGATGAAAGCTTTGGACTCTCTCTCAAGAAAAGTTTTCAAAGCTGTACATATGTACTGTATTTTGCATGCAGTTGCCCAAAGTTCATAAACTACTTTGTGATACTTACATCTATGGAGGAAGGTATGGAAAGTGGATCCAGATTAGTCAGCAAATCCAAAACCCATGCAGTAAGCCAGATTTTATAAGAAAAGGTAATAATACTGTATGAATATACTAGTTGGATAATATTAGATGTTGAAAATATGTACTTGGCATTTGATAACAAGTAAGATTTTGCCATCTGTTTTGAGTGTTAGCTCAGCCTTGCAAATAATCTAGGAAAATAATTTGCATTCTACTTGCATAGCCCAGCTGCTTTTTGAAGGCGTAGCACAAATCTGGAAATTTTTACACTTTTCCCTCACCAAATCCCAGAGTTAAACACTATCCATTCTTTTGACATAAAGTGATAAAATGGTCAAAGATTCAAGGACATGAACAAAGCAGGAATGGGTACAAAGATGATAATTTATGTTTTAAATTTTCAGATTAAAAGGAAAAATAATAACAGTACTAAGGCAGGGTTATGGGAAAACAGGCTCAATCACTCTTTCAGTTACTGTATAATTGGAACCAACTTTCTGAGGAGAAGTTTGGAACATGTTCTGATCTTTCCACCTCGCATTTCTATTCTGATGAATTTAACATAAATCATCAGAAATAGGTTCAAAGATTTAGGTACAAGGTTATTCATGGTAATATTTGTTTGTATAATGATGATAAATCATAAGCAATCTAAATGTATGTTATACCCATAAGTTAGAATTCTATGCACCTATTAAAAACTTTGTTTTGGAAACATATTTAATGAAGGTTGAAAATGTTCCTGTTATAACATAAAGTAGGAGAATAAAATAAATTAGATAAGATATTGTGTACAATACAAATTTCATTAAAATTTATATACATTTTTAAAAGTTTGGACCAAAACCAAATTGCTAACAATGATTAGATTCAGTTAGTAAGAAAAATGATCACTGAGCTTTCTTTTATGTTTTAAAGGCAAATACACATTATTTTGTGTTTTTTGTTTTGTATTTTCTTTCTTCTTTTTCCTTCCTTCCCTGCCCTCCCTTTCTTTCCTTCCTTCCTTCTTCCCTTCATTCCTTCCAGAAGTGGGTAGGATGGATTCTGCTCTGTGCCCCTCCAGCCTTGCCTCTGGTAGTCTCCCCGCTTGTCTACTCCCCAACTCTGCCCCCTGCCCCTGAGCCCAGCACCACCTTTACCTGGTGCGTGGTCCTTCCCAAACCCTGCAGTGATCCTCAGCCTCCCAACCCCGCACAGAGCCAGGAGGGTGAAGCAGAAGATGGCTGTGGAGGATATACAGGAAGTGCAGCTTTCGAGTCTCAAAACCCTGTATAAATCCAGCAGATCAAGAGCTTATTTCATACATTTATTAGGACAAAGGAGGATTCATGCTGGAAGCAGGGGAGAGCTGAGTGAGTGCCCTAAGGATACATAAATCAGTGGCAGAGAGACAGTAAAACCTGAGAGGAATAATCTGTATTTATGCATAATCTTGCCAGATTAACAAAGTAACAAAACCTCTGCCATCAAAGCCTCTGCTGACATAAAACTACTTTATAGCTTTTTTTTTTTAACAGGGAGAATCTCTGTTCATGTGATAAGCCATCATGTTAATCATGGAAATTTGAATATAGAATGGTTATTAGGTGTTATCAAGAAATTTTGAGGGACTTCTCCGACAGTCCAGTGGTTAAATCTCCGTGCTGCCAATGGAGGGGGCTCGGATACGATCCCTGGTCTGGGAACTAATCTCAGGTGCTATGTGGTGTGGCCAAAACTAAATATATAAGTGAAAGGTTTTAATTTAACAGAGAGCTTGTTATTCATAATACAAATAAAATTTTTTTAAAAAGAAATTGTTGATAGTGCTGATAGTGGCATTTAATTATATAAGAAACTGATCTTTTTTTTTTTTTTAAGTGCATAGGATTATGTAGGGATAGAAATGACATGTCTGGAACTTGCTTTAACACACACACACAAAGAGAGAAGGCACAATGCACATCATCTCAAGGGATTTTTAGAGACAGATAGTTTAGGCACTAGCAGAATCCTACCCTTAATTTATATCCTCAAGGATACACCCATGCCACATGCAGAATATCTGCACTTTGACCCCATGAGCATTAAGGTCTGTAAGCTGTATTTGTTTTCCACAGCCAGCGAAATAGCAGGGGAAATGGCTTATGAACATGCCTGAGAAGTGTGTCTCTGGAAATCCTGGCCCAGGTCTTAATCAGCCAGTGAGTTTAAATTTAGGTCACATTTTCTTTAATACCCAGCACAGGAATGAAACGACTCCTTGCCTCCTGTTCTGAGAGATTCTCCAAGCATCCCCACAGGTCTTACTCCCCTGATGCAGAAGCTGGAATGACAACAATCTGATCTCATTTCCAGGGGCAGAGAGAGTTCCCTGTTTGGGGTTTAACTAAGGCTTAGAGATAAACAGCATTTATTAAGGCTTAAATACAAATGGTATTTATCAGAATATATGTGTGAATAAGTTTCCCTACAAGCAAGAATCTGGAAGGTTTTTTTTGTAAAGGGCCAGATAAGTGAATATTCAAGACTTTGAGCCATATGGTCCCTGTCCAACTCTCCAACTGGGTATCACAGAAAGGCAGCAGTAGACAATATGTCAGTGATTGGGCCTGGGTGCAATGCCAATAAAACATTTATTTACAAAAAAATAAAAAAGAATAGGAGACAAGCTGGCAGCTGAACTCTGGCAAAATGAAAGATAAGACTAGATTCTAACTCTCAAGATACAGTAAATGAGCTGGAATCTGAGTGACAAACCAATATCCGGAGAAAATGCTACTCATACCAAGCGGTGAGTGTAAATGCCCTGAAGAGACACTGAAGAATGGAGGATGGAACAGATAAAGTGACATCTCAAGGTATTTGGCTGCTGCTGCTGCTAAGTTGCTTCAGTCGTGTCTGACTCTGTGTGACCCCATAGACAGCAGCCCACCAGGCTCCCCCTTCCCTGGGATTCTCCAGGCAAGAACACTGGAGTGGGCTGCCATTTCCTTCTCCAATGCATGAAAATGAAAAGTGAAAGTGAAGTCGCTCAGTTGTGCCTGACTCTAGCGACCCCATGGACTGCAGCCCACCAGGCTCCTCCGTCCATGGGATTTTCCAGGCGAGAGTACTGGAGTGGGATGCCATTGCCTTCTCCGAAGGTATTTGGAGACACCCCCCCGCCCCATTTTTAAATTCAGATTTCGCAGGTGACATCCTTGTGCTATTTAGGCTGGGGAGGGCATTTTTTTTTTTTTTAAGAATATGTATTCATTTACTCAAAAGTGGCTGTGTCCTGGGAAGCCATCCACGCCTCCAGTAGAAAGAGTCATTCCATGTGCCTCCTGAAACAGGTTCAGTTTAATTCAACAAACACTGGTTAACCATGTGAAAACAAGCTAATCCTGTGAGGGACTGATGTTTCCTCCAGCCACCTGGTCATGGACCTCAGGTCTTCTGCTGGTCTGTGACTCCCTTGTTGGCAAGAAGGTATAAGAGGTGAAGATGCTCATATCATTTGGCTGTACACCTTGCTGTTAGGTAGCTAAGAGCATCCACTATCAGCTTCAGCTATGGGGGAAAAGTATGCTTGCTTTTCTTGAAACATTGGGTTTTGCTTGTTTGTTTGTTTTTAATATAGTTCAGTCTCTACGAAAACTGCCAATTCAAGATGATTATAAATTTAAAACTTCTGCTGGAACTTAAAATCATACAGGTTGAGAATGAACATCTTACCTCATTTGCACCGTCTAGAACCACTGCATTCTGCCTGCACTCCAAGAAACACCTCCTTCATTTTTTCCCAGCCTTGTTTGGGAACCAAGAAGATAAGATGTCCTAAACAACTTTGCACACACAAATTAAACATTTCCCTAAGACCAGAAATTTTTGTTGCATTAGAACACAGCTATTGAAGCCAGAAGATTTATTACATTAATTGGTTTTCTACAGTGCCTTTTCTCCAAAGAAGGAAGGGATACATTGTGTACATAAGGAATGGAGTTCCCGTAATGAATGTGCCACTTGTTGCCACAGTAACAAAGAGAAAATGACAAGAGATAAATATTCCCTGCTTAAGTCTCTGACATAGTGAAGCCCAGAGAATTCACCATGAATGAGCTTTCCTTCTTCCTAAACCAGTAGTAGACTGGTTCACAGCTCTGTTCAACTGAGTTAATATGGTTTCGTTTCTTTAAAAAAAAATAAAAGTGGGCCTTATATAGTTTAGTCACTTTTCCACAATTGCCTCTCTTTGTCAACCTAATATAAAAGCAAGTACTTTCACCATTTGTTTGGAACTTAATTCTTTATGATGGCTTCCATGTCACATAAGACTTGTATTAAATAAATGTGTATATTTTTCTCCTGTTAAGAAAAAATGAGAACTCATGGCAGGGATTCTAAGGAATCTCATAAGTCGAATACATGGATCTGGAAGACATTCGTTCATTCCTTCGTATCTTCAATGTCCCAGGCTGTATGCTGGGCACACAAGACCCAAAGAGGTGTCCAGTTCTTCAAGAAAAGGAGACTACATTTGTAATGCTCTGGGATAAGTCTTTCTGGGAATGAGGATGCAGGAAGGGACACTGGCTGGGGTTTTGAAGAAGAGAGAGGAATCAGATGAAGTGGCAGGCATTCTAGGCAGAAGAAAATAGGAGAAGGCACAGAATCTTGAGAGGACAGTGAGACTTTGACTGGAAGGCTGCAAACCTGGGGAGGAAGCAAGGGAAGGGAAGGTGAGGGCATGGCTTCACGGGGTTTGTGCGCCTTCCTGGGGATTCTGGACATAACCTTGTAAGCACGGAGAAACAGGTTAGAGCAGTGACTCCCACCTGTGCCATTCTCGCCAAGGAACGCCTTGAACAAGCTTTCAGTGGAGAAGTATTGTTTAAAAGAAAATTCAGTAACACTCAATGATGGTAAGGCAGACTTTATTCCAGATTGTCACAGTAGGTAGAGGGACCACTGCAATGGGACTTTGCAGTGGAGGAGAGAGAGTGGGTTCAGGTCCAAATGAATGCAACATGAGGCAATGGGAAATGATGGCCAGTGACCTGGGTAGCAGGATCAGTGGATGGAAAATTACTGTGAAGAAACGTCAAAGGTAAGGGGGATTCTGGCTAAATTGACCTAACAGGATTTTTGGTAAAGACAGCCCAGGGTAATCAGATACCACCTCTGCACTATGACACAGTATAATCATTATCCGTAATATGTCATGATGCATGGAAAGTGCTATTTTCTGTTTTCTCTGGGGAAGTAATGAACTTATTTTTAATCTTCATAGCAACCCAGTGAAAGTAAGTAGGAACTTACCTCTATCTTTAGAGATGAGGAAACAGAAAGTTGAAGAGAGATTAAGCCAGTTTTCCAAGATAACACAGATCATAAGGGCAGCACCTAGGACTGCCCCCAGCACCCAGGGGTGATGGATAATGAAGAGCCTGATTAATTATGGAGAGTGATCAGGTATTGGAGGTTGGGGGCTTTGATCAAACTGACTTAGCAGGGTTCTTGCTAAAACTAGATTTTACTAGTTAGGCCTAGGAGAAAAAATTTTAATTTACTCTTTTTTGTCTGATATTATCAGAAGTTTCTAGACAGTCCCTACATTGGCATCAGAACCTGCAGGGCCAATATTAGAATCAAGCCAAACCAGGTGAGTTCACACAGTGCATTCATTCTGGAAACGAAAACAATAGGAAAAGGCTTTGCCTCGCATGTTAAGTTTCCTAGCAAACAAGCAGCTTCAATCCAGAGACCCGAGCTACCAATTTTTTGAGATAAGAAGCAAAGAGAGAGCTCAATAATAACTAAGTTGTGGTAGAAAGCTAGAAAAGTCTCCCTGAGCTGTTCGCTATCCCCATGTCAAAGCACAGGCTTTGAAGAGAGTAGCTGAGCTACTGTTTAATGCTTATTGAACAAGAAACCTCCTATAAAAGCTCATTGAGTCTTATGATAAATTGGTCCCAAATACAAATAACACTCTCCTTTATGATATTAAAAAAAAAAAAAAGTTAAAACAGCTCTTGGGTTGCTGAAGAAACAGGAGACTCGCCCACTGCTCCTTGACAGATATTTTGAACATCAAATGTGAACCTGCTTGACAAAGGCTGTGAGAGCCTTTAGTTCATTTTGCTGGGAGCCAGTTTAATTTTATGAACTTCACAGAATAGTCTGGGAGGTGACAGAACCTATTGAAAGGGACTTCTTTGTGATAATGTCTCTTAAGAAAAACTGATGTCACAGGGGAAGCATGCACAGAAACATATTTTGCATGCTCCCCTCTGCCTTTCTTTTTCCCTTTTAACGTCCTAGGAGTCTTAATCCAGGCTGCCCTGATCAACAGAGTGAGAGCATAGCCTGCCCTTGTTTTTTCTGGGGAAGTAATGAATCTATTTTTTTTAATCCTCATAGCAATCTAGTGAAAATAAGTAGGAACTTGCCTCTTTCTTTAGAGATGAGGGACCAGGAAGTTGAAGGGAGATTAAGCCAGTTTTCCAAGATCACACAGATCATAAGGGCAGCACCTGGGACTGACACAGACTCCCGAGCTCCATTCTGGAACCTTCTGCTGCCTGAGGACCAGAGCCTGGGAAGAGTTGCCTGGAGCCCGGTAGCCATATGTAGATGATTTGGTTATTCTTTGAATCAACACATGTTCATGGAGTTTCTCCCATGTCCAGGCACTGGGTGAACACTGGTGACTAGGCAGATGTCTAGGTCTCCTGCCCTGGGGGTGCTTAAAGTCTAATGAGAAATACAGACGTTAAATAAGCAGTGCATTAGTAATAATTATGAAACATGGTATGAATGGGATGCCAAGTGAGGAGAGCCTGATTTAGCCTGGAGACTCAGGGAAGGGCTCTGAGGAAAAGACTTAAAAGCAGTTGAAAGAAGGGGAGAGTGAGACAGTCCAGCAGAGGAAGAGCCTAGGCAATGACCTTGTTGTTGGAGGGAGCTCGGTCGGCTCTAGAAGAGGGCTGGTGGACCCCGCTGCAGGGCAGACAGGTCTCCTTCCCTCGGGGCCTTGTTAGCCTGGGTAAGGATTTCCTGTGTTATATTAAGTGCCAGTAAAAGCTTGCACCTGCTTGTGAAATGGCCCGATTGATGTCTTAAAAGATCTCCTTAGTGGCCACGTGATTATGGAAGGGACAAACAAGTTAACACTTGTGAAGTGCCTTCCATCTGCTCAGTGACACACTTCATTATTGATCATTTCATTCAGCAGTAATGGAGGCTATTGACTGAGTAAAATTTAAATTCTGGTCACCGTCCTAGGTGTGCTCTAGATATTGTTTCTAACCCTCAGAACAGCTGATGTGCAAGATTCCATGGTTCACTTTGCTCCTCATAGTTACCCTTTAGGAGGCAGTTCAGTCGCTCAGTCGTGTCCAACTCTTTGTGACCCCATGAATTGCAGCACGCCAGGCCTCCTGTCCATCACCAACTCCCAGAGTTCACCCCAACTCATGTCCATCAAGTCAGTGATGCCGTCCAGCCATCTCATCCTCTGTCGTCCCCTTCTCCTGCCCGCAATCCCTCTTAGCATCAGAGTCTTTTCCAGTGAGTCAGCTCTTCGCATGAGGTGGCCAAAGTATTGCAGTTTCAGCTTCAGCATCAGTTTTTCCAATGAACACCCAGGACTGATCTCCTTTAAAATGGACTGGTTGGATCTCCTTGCAGTCTAAGGGACTCTCAAGAGTCTTCTCCAACCCCACAGTTCAAAAGCATCAATTCTTCGGCACTCAGCTTTCTTTACAGTCCAACTCTCAAATCCATACATGACCACTGGAAAAACTATAGCCTTGACTAGATGGACCTTTGTCGGCGAAGTAATGTCTCTGCTTTTCAATATGCTATCTAGGTTGGTCATAACTTTCCTTCCAAGGAGTAAGCATCTTAATTTCATGGCTGCAGTCACCATCTGCAGTGATTTTGGAGCCCCCAAAATAAAGTCTGCCACTGTTTCCCCATCTATCTGCCATGAAGTGATGGGACCAGATGCCATAATCTTAGTTTTCTGAACGTTGAGCTTTAAGCCACTTTTTCACTCTCCTCTTTCACTTTCATCAAGAGGCTTTTTAGTTCCTCTTCACTTTCTATGATAGTCAGAGACGTTTTAAATCTCCATTTTAGAGATGGGGAAACAGTCTGGGAGGAGAAGGCTGGGATTTGAGCCCAGGGTGTCCCACCAAAGTCTGTGCTTGTCTCTCTATGCCAGTGGCCTCTGCTGGTGAGAGACAGGAGTCATTTGGATAAGAGGATGCCTTAGTGCAACAATTAGTTGCTTGGTTGATGTGTCCATTCACAAATGTGAAACATCATCAAATGCCAGACTGAAAAAACAAAACAAAACAAAACACCTTCCAATAACAGAGTTAATTCTGACAACTTAATGGCAAGGTGGAGAGAGATTGTCACGAAATTTTGTTCTCTAGTGGGTGGTAGCTTAATCAGAGAGTTCTCAGAGGAGACTTTTACCCTCGGGTGTTTATTTTTAAAACATGCTATTGTTTAGCCCACAGCAACTTCTTAGTTTGCAGTGTTTTTATTTAAAAAAAAATTCTAATAGATTGTTACTGCTTTGGTCAGGAACCAGCACCCCCAGCTCATCCAAGCCTCCTCCAGAGGTGGAAAAACAAGTGTGGTTCCTTAAAGAGCTAGCAGGTGCCCCTGAGTTCCTGGGACTGCTTGGAGTGTATCTGTCTCTAGGCCACAGGCCAGCCTCAAAACTATCTCTAGATTTAAAGGACAGTCCTGGACCCAGTGGTAACTGGACTTGTTAAAGAAAAGAAATTCAATGATACTTGCCAATTTGGGAAGGCAGGCTTTTCCTAGGACCATATAGACAGTTGTGGGGACCACTGCATAGGACTCTGCAGTGACGGGGGAGAGACTGGGCTCAGCTCTGAACAGAGCATGAACAAGTGGGAATTTATCATCATAATTAGGCAGGGGTCGGTGGATGGACAACTCTTACGAGAAAACTTCAAGGGTAAGGGATTCTGGCTAACCCGACCCAATAAGATTCATGTTGAAGACAGGCCACAGTAAATCAGAAATCATCTGGAAGATGGTGGAGTATAAGGAACCTGATTGTATATCAAAGGTAAGAGGTGCTTGCTAAAATTATTTTGCAAAGAAGTACACAGATGGGCCTAAGAGAAGACTTGGAAGCCTGACTAAAATGTGGCCAAGGAAAGAATCTTTGTCAGAATCCTCCTCATCTTTTTCTGCTCAGTTCAGATGCTCACTGTTGCAGGTTGCTCCTGGTCACCTCAGCCTGGTGACACCTCTGGCTCCTCTGAAAGCCCATGGTACCTGTTCTCTACCCCAGTGCTTCACAGAGCACCCAGGTTTTCAAGTGGGTGGGAAAGATCTAGTTTTATAAATTTCCAGTCCACGTGGATCAATAAATTTTGTAAACTATAATATAAATGAATTACTAGAAAAAGATATTAAAAAAACAACAAAGACAAAGCGCAAGCCCTGTTTTTGTTACTACACTCAGCAGGCATAGAATTACTGTTCAGTTGTTATAAACGTCTCTAAACAAACGCTCTTTGATTTCTGCAGATCCTGCCACACCAGCTTTGTGGTATATTAGTACGCAGTCCTTTCTCATTTGTAAATTCCTTAAGGGCAGGTGTCAGTGCCCAGAAGAACTGAGTTCTAAGAGTGGGCTGTAAGGAAAGGTGGTCCTCTAGACCTCATCAGGCATAAAGTGTGGCCAAAAAGCAAGGAATCCAGGAGGGTCTTTAGAGTAAAACCCCAGGATAAAGCACAATGATGTTTCACTTGTTTGGGGCTAAGGTAGGCCCACCATCTGACCTCCCCCCACAGTAAATTAGGGGGATATGTGGCTAGGTGTGACTAAGGAGCTGCTTTTAAATTTTGTTTAATCTCAATTTAAATAGCCACATGAGGCTAATGGCTACTATACTGGACATCAACACAATCTCTAGACCTTACCAGAGTGTCCAGCATTTCATGCGTGCTCAACAATGTTGAATGAACAGACTCAAGCTTAACTCCATTACAATAAACCAGGTAAACGATGAGGATAAAGCAGATAAGCCATCATCTCCTGGTGTGCTTTTCCTTCCCCATGCTGACCATAGCACTCTGAAGACTGAGGCTATTCTCTTCTTTCTCATTTTAAAGGTTTTTAACTTCTAAAATTATTTTTAATTGTGGTAAGATATGTACAACATAAAATTTACCATTAAGCACATTCACATTGTTGTATAACCATCACCACCACCACCCATCTCCAGAACTCTTTTCATCTTGCCAGCTGAAACTGTATCCATTAAATAGTTCCCCATTCTCCTTTGTCAAGGGGGTCATATTCTTAACCACTGTGTTATACTAAGATCATGGCATCTGGACCCATCACTTCATGGCAGATAGATGGGGAAACAGTGGAAACAGTGGCAGACTTTATTTTGGGGGGCTCCAAAATCACTGCAGATGGTGACTGCAGCCATGAAATTAAAAGACGCTTACTCCTTAGAAGGAAAGTTATGACCAACCTAGATAGCATATTGAAAAGCAGAGACATTACTTCGCCAACAAAGGTCCATCTAGTCAAGGCTATGGTTTTTCCAGTGGTCATGTATGGATGTGAGAGTTGGACTGTGAAGAAGGCTGAGCATTGAAGAATTGATGCTTTTGAGCTCTGGTGTTGGAGAAGACTCTTGAGAGTCCCTTGGACTGCAAGGAGATCCAACCAGTCCATTCTAAAGGAGATCAGTCCTGGGTGTTCATTGGAAAAACTGATGCTGAAGCTGAAACTGCAATACTTTGGCCACCTCATGCGAAGAGCTGACTCATTGGAAAAGACTCTGATGCTGGGAGGGATTGGGGGCAGGAGGAGAAGGGGACGACAGAGGATGAGATGGCTGGATGGCATCACCGACTCGATAGACATGAGTTTGGGTAAACTCCGGGAGTTGGTGATGGACAGGGAGGCCTGGCGTGCTGCAATTCATGGGATCGCAAAGAGTCGGACATGACTGAGCGACTGAACTGAACTGAACTGATACGAACTTCATGCATGTGCTACAGAATTCTAGTCCAGCACTACCCAGGTGCTATGATGATGGAAATGTTCTCTCTATATGCTGTCCATTGCAGTAGCCACCAGCTGCACATCACAAATGAGCACTTGACATGTGGCTGGTGTGACAGGAACTGATGAAGAGGAGCTGTCTTCAGAGTCCAAGGTCTGGATTAAGTTACCATTCAGAGAACAACATCCACTGAGCTAGACCACACACTCTCAACTGGAGCAATGTGGCCTTAAGGCAGCAGAAGCAAGTTTTTGGGGTGGGCGGCAAGCTTACTCTTCTCATGTAAAGAGCATATGCTATGTGCTAAGTCACTTCAGTCGTGTCTGACTCTTAGCAACCCCATGGACTTTAGCCCACCAGGCTCCTCTGTCCATGGGATTCTCCAGCAAGAATACTGCAGTGGGTTACCATTTCCTTCTCCAATGTAAAGAGCATATATATATAGATATATATATATACACATTTTAGTATATGAACAGATGTACAGTTTGTGCTATTAAAATTTCATGGGGTGGCAATGAGCAAAAATATCTAAAACAGTCTGGGAGGGGCAAGTTGGTTGGAGCACATAATAATGAGAAAAGAAAAAAAAAACACTAAAATGCTAAATGTGTTCTCACATGGAGGTCTGTTATGAGTGAAAAGCGTTCTTATTTGCCACTGTGGTAACCATACCAAACTGCCCTGTGTGAGTGGTTTTAGGGAGATTACCTGCCAAGTTCCTAAATCTCTAACACAGGAGATCTTTGAAATGGGCTCGCTTTGTAAGGAGCCATAAGAAGTGCAGTGGGCTTCCCACGTGGCACAGTAGTCAAGAACCCGCCTGCCGGTGCAGGAGGTGCAGGAGATGCGAGTTTGATCCCTGGGTCAGGAAGATCACCTGGAGAGAGAAATGGCAAGCCACTCCAGCATTCTTGCCTGGAAAAGTCCATGGACAGAGGAGCCTGGCAGCCTGCAGTCCATGAGATCACAGAGTCAGACACAACTGAGCACACATACACACATAAGAAGTGTAGCCTTTTCTGTCACATGGAAGCATTTAGTACAAAATTCACAAAGCACCTTCCTTAATGCACTGAGGATCCAGGAAAGAATACGCCTCAGTCTTCAGAGCACTATGGTCAGCATGGGGAAGGAAAGGCACACCAGGAGATGATGGCTTATCTGGTTTATCCTCATCGTTTACCTGGTTATTGTAATGGAGTTAAGCTTGAGTCTGTTCATTCAACACTGCTGAGCACACATGAGATGCTGGACACTCTGGTGAGGTCTAGAGATTGTGTCGATGTCCAGTACGGTAGCCATTAGCCTCGTGTGGCTATTTAAAATGAGATTAAACAAAAATTTAAAAGCAGCTCCTTAGTCACAGCAGCCACATGTCAACTGCTCCCTAGCCATCTGTGGCTGGTGACTACTGCAGTGGACCCCACAGAGAACATTTCTGTCACCGCAGGAAGGTCTGCTGGGCAGCCCTGGTCTAGAATTTAGTAGCACATGGATAGACCCAGTGTAACATACATAGTGGTTAAGAGTTAAGACCCCCTTCAGGGGTCAAACCAGCTCCACTGCTCGGCAGCTGTAGGACCCTGGCCTGTTACTTAGCCTTTCCAGGCCACAGCTTTCTCTGTAAAATGGGAGTAATCATGCCAACCTGGTGGGGTTATAGTGAACATCAAAGGAGATGACACAACCCTCAGTCATTGTTCAATACACAGTGTTATTGTCCTTTTCATTATAATAATCATTATCATTGTTATTACTGGTAACTGGGTGGCTAGACTATCCATCCAGACATTTTATATTCATGTTAAGTTCAGTAATGTTCCTGTTATAGAGGTGTTCAAATATTGGACTGTCTCCCTGCATGTGTTCCCTCCCTTTATGGCAGCCACACCCCACCCCATCCTCCACATCCTTGAGATGTTGAGAGTCTGGATTTTGGTGCCACCTTTGCCCTCAATCAGTGGTGGCTAGAAAGGTAGAGGGGTAGCTCTAGAGATGCGGAGAGGCATGACTGTTAATTTGAATGCATTTCTGATATGTCCAGGAGATCTGTAGGACCTCAGTAGATTTGAGAAATGGGGAACAAAGTTCTTCCTGAAAGTAAACAAGAGAGTTACTGTACTGGCAACAGCCAGGAGCTGACTACTTTGGGGGCTGTATTTAAAGTATTTCCACCAAGAATCTCATTATTATGAAGCCTTTTATCGCCATCTGGGACCTGGAATAAAAGCAGGGGCACCAGCCCGTGGCCGAATCATTAAGACAAATTAAGACATTTTAACATATGCTGGAAACAATTACCCACATAGATTTAATTTGTTTCACTGCTGGAAGAAAATCATGAGAGGGCAGGAGACACATACATACCCAAGACAGTTCAGCAGCCACCCTGCGAATCTGTCACTTGTCGGCACCTTAGGGACTGGGAGATGCTGAAATTGGATGTCGAGCAAAGGACAATATATCTGAAAATACATCTTCCATTAGGTCATGGAGCAGGTGCTTGTACAGGTTACTTAAATGTCTAGATTGGTAATCTTTTTTTTTAACCTACCATTATTATCATGAATAATCATAATTGTTTATCAAAATAGTGTATAGAGCTCAAAAATAGAATAGGAACATTTTATAATCAAATAATATACTTAGCAAGCTTATATATTTGCATCAGTTTGCTCTTTTTGAGATTGAAACTAAATATGAGCTGGTTCATTGGTTTCTGAGTTGTAGCTTTCAATATCTCTTTTGTTGTCATTTTGTTTCACTATTTTTGTCATTACGGTTTCTTACAGAATTATTGTTTTTAATTGTCTGAACATTAGGAAAGGAAAGTCTGCTCAGCACACCACATTCTTTTTCCCAGAGAAATAGAATCTTACCATCCAGCTTATTCTAGGATGTGACTGTCGCAGTATGCTCACCATACATGATTGTACAGTCTTGCTCTGGAGGTTGATGAATAAACCCTTAACAACATACTGCGGTGACTGCTAGAGGCCAGAGCCTCTTCCCTCAAAATATAACTTCAGAAAAAGCAATCAACAGCCAGAGGAATGGTGTGTTTCGAGCGAGAGATGTCTTTTTCTGTCGTCATCATCGTCATCATAGCTTCCTTACAGATTTTTCCCAAATGTCAACTATGTATGATTCTGTTTGAGCAGCATAATCCCTAGTCACTTTAAAAAAAAAAAAAAAAAAGGATAGGCCTTTCATAGCGTGAGGAGTGAATATAAAATCGACTTGTGTTTGCTGATAGCCTGCATGTTTACTGCCTTTTCCTTGGGGCCGCGTTATGGTAACCTCTTCATTTTTCCTGCTACTGTGTACTTGAGGGTAACAGTTATGGAACAACTCATGCGTGTTGAAGACTCAGAAAATCATTTTCTATGGTAATCATTTGATTCAAAATGTGATTCTCATTTTGGAAATCGGACAGGGTAGCCTGAAACTTCCAAATGACAACTTGCTGAAAGATGATTTGGTTGCTTCTCAGCCTGGCTTTGTGTATCACATAGAAGCAGTCCAGTTAGAGAGATGCATCATTTGGCCTCATTTATATGAGCATCTTTGATGGAGGGCAAAGGTTTCTAGCAAGCGGGGATGTATACTTTCCACTTCTGTATCTAACCTTGGCATTCCATACAACCACTGTAAGTCAAGTAACATTCAGTCATTTTTCTGACCATTTGAAACGAGGCAGAAGTGGTTCTTTCACCCATCCAAAAACCTTTTGAAACTAGATCTAAACAATGTGGTCATAAGTTTCTTAGATTATCTGTGCCCTCAGAAATTTTTATTTATATCCCAACTTATTAAAACAAGGGTTTTAAGGAGTCTCATAATCAAAGCCATACAGAATATGGTTTTAAACATAAAATCAATTTGAAAATCATGAAAAGAAGGAAATCTGCTAGCCAGGAAGGATAATGAAATGACTGTGCTTTATTACTGAATTTGGCCCTGATATCGTCTAAAAATCCATCACTAAGGAGATGATTAAATACCTTATGGTACAGCCAAATGACAGAAGATTATGTTGTCTTTAAAATTATCTGCAGGTTAAATTTGTAACAATAAGCAAAATGCTTATGGTATTGTATTCAGAAGAGAGAGGATTCTGAACTATAAAACTATCTCAGCCCTGTTGACAAAAAATTGAGAAAAAAATATGGGAATAATATTCACCAGAATATTAACAATAGCTTGACATGAAGTGATTTGTGTTTTCATCTTTATATTTTTCCTTTCTTTAGATAATTGTAATGAACAGATCTATTACTTGATAATCACATATAAAAGTTATCTTTTTAGTTGACTCTCAGATTCCTGACAGGAAAGGCAGAAAGGGAAATGATCATGAGTTATACGATTTTTATTATGTGATGAAAGAATCTTCTCAGTTCTTTAAGGTAAACTTTCCCCTAATACCGAATCCCAAAAGAATGTCAAGTGATACAGTGGTAAAGTTCTTAGAGCAGACACCAAGGGGGACTCCTTTTACTGTCTCATGACCACCCCTCTCACGAGCCACAGACACAGCACTCACTAACAGCTGAGGTGGTGGGGATTTAGCCAGAGGAGATCTTGCCCCTTACTAGCTTTCAGTCTCTTAATTCTGCATTTGGAATACTGAAATGGTTCTTTTGCCCAATGCATTTATTCAAACAAAATGTGTGAGAGAGGCCTAGCAGATAAATACATACTGCTCAGCTCTTTCCAAACCTTGAGGATTGAATTGCCACCAGTCCTGGAAGTTTTTCTTCGAGTAATATAATTTGACTTTCACCCTTTCAGGTGTTGCTACACTGGATTCCAACGTATCTGGAAAAATTGGTCTGCGTGCTGTCGTATATTATTTCTGTACCACTCTCATTGCCGTAATTTTAGGTAAGATTTATTTCTGGATCCTTTTTTTTTTCTGTATAATTGTGACTTTCCATTTTAAAGTAGTTGGTTTATAAAACGCACACTTTTTTAAGATCAGAAAGTACAATTGTTAAGCTGCTATGAAGCTGTTAGGCTTGAAGTCAGCACTAAACCTTTTATATGAACAAATATAATATTGGCTGAGTTTCAGCCATGGTACTGCTTATTAATGTCTCTAGTATATAAACGGAAAGAGAGGGACAGTTCTGCACCTTATCCGGATCATTGGGTCGAAGAAAGTGAAGCAAAGAGCTAATCTTTAAACTTGATAATTAGTCTATAATAGTGGGTTTGAGTATAATTATAAAATATTTCCAGAAAGATAGCATTTCAGTACATTTCAAATTTCACATAGTACCTAGAGCTAACAGAAGTCTTGCCAAGTATAAATTTCACTTGAAAGAGGGAGACTGTTCTAATAAGGGACTATGGTTGCTATATACATTTGACACTTTTGTGAAAAGTATGGCCCATCCTTTGTGACCTAGCATGACATTTTAAGAAGGATGCCCTGAGTGGTAAGAGACGGGGGCAGTGTACTCAAATGTTGCAGCCAGCTTGACCCTTACAGCTCTGCTTTGATGAGCTGAGGATGTGGTAAGATTTTAATGGTATTAGGCCAGGCAACCTAGGAGGCCCTGAACCCTGCCTTAAACCAAAACCACATTTCATTAGGCTCCTGAGGGAGGCCAACACAAAGAACAAAGCTGGGCTGATATCTTTTCTGCAACTCTGAGGAGAGTAAACCACACCCATTCATGGCCCCTGTATTGCCCAGTGACTTCTCCCATCAGCAAAACTAATGCATTCACACCCTTAAGGCCTCCCCCTTGGAGGGCATTTCTCTTTGAGAAGAGTGATAAGGGCATGGAGCCTTTTCTTCACTCCCCTCCAGCCCATCAACCTGGTCTTTCCTAAAACCTCCCACCTCTACTTGGACACCTCAAGACGAACCTATTGGCTCCAAAATGGTGCTTTCAGATTCTGTCTGTTTTTCTTTTGACCACACAACATGCAGGACCTTAGTTCCCTGGCCAGGAATTGAACCTGCATCCCCTATGGAATCATGAAGTCTTAATCACTGGACCTCCAGGGAAGTCCCAGATGCCCTCTGTTTAGACAGATTTTCTTTATAGCACGATCAGCCTTCTCTCCTTAGGACTCCTGTTCTCATTGTATCCCAAAAGAGTCACACAGAACAACACTCCCTAACCCAAATCCTTTTGTGGGTTACACACAGCTTTTCAGATATTTGATGGCTGTGGTATGACAGGGAGGATAAGGCTTATTCTCTGTGACCCTCAGAAAAATACCAGCATCTGTGGATAAAAGTTACAGAAGGATGCTGAGTACCCTGAGTTGGAAAATAAGTCCTTCTCACCCCAACCCCTGCCGAGGCTGATCTCATAAGCTAAAGAAGAAAAGTGCATTCTCATCAGCAAATGTTTCCAGAAGCAGTTCTGGAATGCAGCCCTTATTTTTAAAAAACACACAGGAAGAGTTCCTTCTGCTTCATTTAGATGGGAAGTAATTAAGGCAGTAATTCTGCTGAGGTTCCTGCTGAGGCTCGGTGTTTTGGGTAGACTTCTCAGGGTCCCCATCCCAGTATTGCCTGGTACTCTCAGATGGGTGCACAGGAGATATCAGGTGCTCTGGGAGATTCTTAATGCTCTGTGGGTGCTATCTTTGTTTACAGGTATCGTGCTGGTGGTGAGCATCAAGCCTGGTGTCACCCAGAAAGTGAATGAAATTGACAGGACAGGGAACACCCCTGAAGTTAGCACAGTGGATGCCATGTTAGACCTGATCAGGTGGGTATCCAGCCAGCAGTGTGGCTTCACAGGCATACAGCCTTTGTGGTTGCACAGGGCCCCATGCTTGGTTTAATGCTCTGCTAATGCCATCTTGAAATTTTAACTATACAGGAGAAACCCTCTTATCTGAAACAATCAGGGCTATAGATTGGTCAGTTAATTTTAAAAAACAGCATTGAAGGTAGAGAGTCATAAATATACATGACATATTTTGTTTATGCTTAAAACTTACATGCATTTATTTGCCTTTTTTTTTTTTTGATGTTGGGCCAAGGTCATTTCTTTCTGTCAGTTGATTGTAATTTCATATTTCTGTTGCCTAGGCTGCCTCTATAAATGCATCATCTACAATTTCCAGGCTCAGTTTTCATGAAGTAGAGCAACAAAACCCTTAGAAATTGCAAGGAAAGCTGAAAGCTGAGTTCTTCCGGCTGTTCTTTTCATTTCAGTTGTCTTCCCTGACCTAACGCAACAACAGAAATTTTACTCACTTGCTTTGAATGAATTTCCAGGCATTCCAGCTTAGTTTTTATAGAAACTGCTCCTTCCTTTTCACACTCATATTACATTTATTTACATAATATTTCATTCAATAATGACAATGATATTTGAAACTGGCATAAAGAATTTGGGAACAAGTGCAGTTGACTCTCATTCATGAAAACAGAAATGTGCAGAATATTATAGTAGTCTCTTAACTGTGCATGTCCACCTGCTAATACGTATTTCACCGAGGACAGCAACTGTGTTGGCTACTCAATGAATCAGTTAAGTGTGATGGTTTGTTAGGAGAGCTTTCTATCCCTAATTGAAGCTCAGTAGGGAAAAAGAATCCAGTACTCTTGCCTGGAAAATCCCATGGATGGTGTGGTCCATGGGGTTGTGAAGAGTCAGACATGACTGAGCGACTTCACTTTTCACTTTCATGCATTGGAGAAGGAAATGGCAACCCAATCCAGCGTTCTTGCCTGGAGAATCCCAGGGGCGGGGAGGCCTGGTGGGCTGACGTCTATGGGGTCACACAGAGTCGGACACGACTGAAGTGACTTAGCGGCAGCAGGGGAAAAGACATCTTAATACAAGGAAGCATTATGCAAAGGTGAGACCAAAACCAGAGTACTAATTCTATAGCATACTCATTTCCATCAATGTATTAGGTGCAACAAAGACAAACAAAAACCACTTTTGTCTTAATGTAATGCTGCTTTTCATGTGTCCAACAGGAATATGTTCCCTGAGAACCTTGTCCAAGCCTGTTTCAGCAGGTAAGAATAATGATTTTTGCCCTCAAGCTGTTCTGCTCTTCCTCCTTACCCATTAAGATGTTTTTTTTTCTGCTATGACTTAAGAAATGGAATTCGCTCATCAAAAATGGGCAATGTATTAATACCTGTGAATGGAGAAATTTCAGGTGACCTGTCAACCCCAGTCTTTCCAGCCATAGCAGCATGCCTGTTGTAGCTTACACTGCTCCCTTTTCCCTTAGACTTCATTTTTTACCCAAAAGGTTTCAACTAGAGCAAGTAAGGAACCTGTCAAATGAGTGTTTTCAAATCTGGCTTCTAGTACCTAGTTTCAGAGAACCACTTTATATTTGTGAAGAAGCTCAGACTATCTGTAGATATAATGCAGTTGGAAAAGGTAGCCTCCACCCCCATGTTGGGGAAATCAGTATGTGACCCGTGTGGGTGGTTAGTGTTCCTGGTATCTGGTCTTTTCTTCCATCACTACGTGCCCACTGCTGGCACTCTACAGAGCAATGTAACAAAGCCACTTTTTTCCTTTAGGGAAGTTTCACAATCTCTTCACTTCATTTCCTTTAAGCCTTCTTCTCTTGTTTATCTATGTACTTTAAGACAGCTGAGTCTATCACAAGCTGCTGAATTCATTTACATAAATTACACAAACAGAGACCTCTATGTAGACCAACAAAAATGGCAATTAAATTGCTGCCTGCCAACCTCCAAGAGGCACAGAACCACCTCTGTTTAGGGGGTGCATTTGCGGTTCAGCCACAGTGGTCACTTGTGAGGTTCTTGGTGTTGGCAGAGCCTTGTAGGAGTAACATTTATGCCCAGTGTGATGATATACTAGCTCTTTCTTAAACCTCTCTGCTGAAGCTCAGCAGAATCAAACAGGTGAAGGAAGGGAATTCAACAGAAATCTCTCTCATGTAATAGCCCTAAAGGGACTATTGACTTTGGAACAACCATATAGTTCTTGATGTTTATTAAAGTCATGGTGACTACATTTAAAGTGATGAGGTGTGTTTTCCCCAGGTTAAAAATAATAAATGAATAAATAAATAGAAACAAAAATAATTGACAGGATTCCTGTAGGATCTATTAAAGCACCTAAAGATAAAGCCTATGCTTTCTTCTACATTGTTGCTCCATCAATTGGTCCCTTACTACAGAAGTGAGAGAGCATTTGACACCAGTGAATGGTGGCTGTGGTGGTCAGGGGTTGGATTTCTCAATCCCAGTTTTGCTTCAAAGCCTCCGGGGTAGTACCATCCAAAACCAACGCTGATAGAGGCCTCAGAGGTAGAACCTTTCAGTGACACTTATTTGGCCAAAGTAACATTCCTATGGTTTAACCTTAGGAGCTTAAAAATTCTTTTTTGTTTATTTATTTGACCTTTCCCCCCCTCCAACATGCAGTACAAAACCACACGTGAAGAAGTGAAGCTTTCTGAGGAGGCAGGGACAAACAGCACGGAGCGTCTGTCACAGCCGTCATGACAACTGCTATTTCCAAGGTACCACTTACATCCTTTTGTTGGCTCCCTTCCCCAGTAGGCAGGGGCCAGGTCTTGAGTGAGCAGGAGATGGAAATAAGGAGATCCTCATTGTTCTCATATCCCACATTTGTGAATTTGCCTATGTACTAAAAATGCATTTGTAACCTGAAAATCAGTATGGTGCAGTCATTCACAGACACACTAGGAGTGGTGAAAAATGTAACTTGCCCATGCACATGTCCCAGCTGAGGTTGAACAAGGCTGTGTTCTGCCCTCTTGGTTCAGCAATTTGTTTTTTTCCTTTTTTTATTGACATATAATTGCTTTACAACATTGTGTTGGTTTCTACTGTACAACAAAGTGCATCAGCTATATGTATACGCATGTCCCCTCCCTGGTTCAGCTCTTAAATGGTAAATATGTGTCCTTTGTGCGGTGTGTCTTTGACACATTTTTCTCAGTTTTGTGCATTAGCTTGGTAATTGCACTGTTTGAAATGTCTCCCAAGCATCATGCTGCACTGCTGGCTAGTTAGTGCTCCCAAACGCAAGAAGGCTGATGTTCCATATGAGAAAATACACGTGTTAGAGAAGACTCATTCAGGCATGAGTTAAAGTGAGTTCAACGTTAATGATTAAACAATATATATTAAATAAGGTGTCTTTGAACTAAAACACAGAGAAAACAAGGTTTCATATTGATTATTTGACCAAAATGATGTGACTGTTGATTCCTAGGAACCTAATCCTCTGTTTCCCCTTAGGAACATTGACTCAATATTCCCTAAATCAGTGTTGGCGGCCACTGTATAGAGTATAACTTCTGAGAATAATGAAGAGCAACTGAGCCACACAGAGAAAAGAATGAGTCCTGTCACTTCTGTCTCTGCCACCCAGAGTTGAGTTGGGCATCTCTGGGAACATCGTTAGATTTGCAAGACCACATAAACATGGAATGCAGGCCTGCAGTTCCTTATTTAAAACTCTCTGCCCAAATGTGATTCTGAGTCCAGAGTTTTTCACTTTAGAAGGGCCAGGTGGTGTGTGTACTATATGTTACACATCTTTTAAGTGGAATTGGCAGCAATATTCTAGAATCAAGCACATCAACATTTCTGCAACTAACTTACAAATTGGATACAAAGTAAGAAAAATAGGTTATCTATAGCCTCATCTCCAGAGAAGGCAGTGGCACCCCACTCCAGTACTCTTGAATGGAAAATCCCATGGACGGAGGAGCCCGGTCGGAGGAGCCTGGTGGGAACTCAGACACGACTGAGCAACTTCACTTTCACTTTTCACTTTCACGTATTGGAGGAAGAAATGGCAACCCACTCCAGTGTTCTTGCCTGGAGAATCCCAGGGATAGGGAGCCCGGTGGGCTGCTGTCTATGGGGTCACATAGAGTCAGACATGACTGAAGCGACTTAGCAGCAGCAGCAGCTTCATCTCAGTTCAGAATAGGTTTTGCCACCGGGAGTTTGCCATAAACTTATCAATGAAATCAGTTGGCTCTGAGAACTTTTAGGATTTCATTGTTCAAGATTCTGGTGGTTTAGTCACTAGGTTGTGTCCAACTCTTGTGACCCCATGGACTGTAGCCTGCCAGCCTCCTCTGTCCATGGGATTCTCCAGGCAAGAAACCTGGAGTGGGTTGCCATTTCTTCCTCCAGTTGGAGATTAGATCAGGTTGGCCTGAAGTAGTAGATTTGTAGTCATGTAGTAGATTTCTCCTGAATGTACTCTGCCTTCACTCAGGAAGGAAAAATTTAAGGGGGAAAAAAAATGCAGTAGATTTAAGAGTTCACATTAAATAGGCCACAGTTAGCTCCTTCTTTTTCCTACAGAAAGCACTCCATGACCTGGCTCCTCCCTGGTTTCCCAGCTTACTTCTCAGTGAGCCCAATCTATTCAATCCAGATCCAACTCCTCAATGAACTCCTACTCTTGCTTCTTGATACGGTTCCACAGAGATTTTTCTGAGCACTCTCCATGGGCCAAGCTCTGATGGGCACTGAGATTATGACAGACAAAGACACATGTGATATATGCTCTCATGGGAAGAGTGATGAATATTACAGTTGGAAAGAATAGAATACTCCTTCATAGAATAGGGAGATCTAAAGTAGTGTGGTGGCTGTAAAGGATGAGTAGAGTTCAGAGAGCTGCTGTGTGATGATGTCTGCCTTTCCTTGCCATTTTTCTGGAGTCTGATTTCTAGATCTCTGCTTATCTCCTGGCTGCCCGCTCCTTGGGCCTGTCCTTCACTGTCTTCACAGCCTACATTCATGTCTCCAGTCTCCACATGATGCCTATAACTCGTAGCTTGGCTGTGCAGTTAGTTATACACCATCTTGCTATCATTGGCTCATGTTTCTCACAGTTAGTCTTGTCTATCCAGCTGCATTTTAAGACCTTACACTGTACCCAGTGCAGTTAACACACAGCCAGTGGCTACAGCGTAAATATGCGTCTGATCATGTCAGATCATAAGTAAGAAATAATTGGTACCCCAGTGGCTCATCCACATAATTCCTTATAAAGCTGGTCTGCACCACTCAGAATGTTATCTTCCTGTGAAACCTCTGTTAAGCTCATGCTGCACAACTAGGATTGAATTATCTCTTGGTATATCTCATGCTACTCGTGTGTGTGTGTGTGTGTGTGTGTGTGTGTGTGTGTGTATGTGTTCAGCTGTGTCCGACTCTTTGTGACCCCATGGACTGCAGCCTGCAGAGGCTCCTCTGTCCATAAGATTTCTCCAGGCAAGAATACTGGAGCGGGTTGCCATTTCCACCTCCAGGGAATCTTTCCGACCCAGGAACTGTACCCTCATCTCCTCCTATATTGACGGGTGGATTCTTTACCACTGAGCCACCTGGGAAGTCCCCATGCTATTCTTACCCGGGTTAAAATGAAGAAATGGTTCATAGTAGTAGAGATCTGGTTAATTTTTATCTAAAATAAAATCCTATTGGTTATCTAAGGTTAGAGGTAGTAAAAAATGTTCCTGTGTTCATTATCAGGATAAAATAGATAGTAAAGTGTCCTAAAAATGTCTGTACTGGTAAATATTTTGAACTTCCTGCATTATTAATTTGTATCTTTTATGCAGACTCCTAATGTAACTACTAGTTAAAATAACTCTGAAAAGTGCCTAAAGTTATTAAAAATTTAAAACACTCCAGAATAAGGAATCTTCAAAAGAAATATTAAAGTATAGATTCATTGAAAGAGAGGGGGGAAAAAAAAACAACTTCAAACTTCAATGCCAGGGGTGAGGGCAGTAAAATTTGATACATGTGTAGGTGGGTTTTTGGCTCCTAAACTTGTTGATCCTAAGTTGTTGCTAGGTCTCTAGTTTGTTTGGCTATCATAGCTTCCTGTTTCAGGGCCTATGCATTCTAACAAGATTATAATCATGCATCAATATTATTTTCTTGGTTTTGATCCACAGAACAAAACAAAGGAATACAAAGTCGTAGGCATGTATTCAGATGGCATAAATGTCCTGGGCTTGATCGTCTTTTGCCTCGTCTTTGGAATTGTCATTGGAAAAATGGGAGAAAGGGGACAGATTCTGGTGGATTTCTTCAATGCTCTGAGTGACGCAACCATGAAAATCGTTCAGATCATTATGTGGTGAGCAGACACCAGTTAATCCCATCTTGCTTCCCCTGATGGCTGACCTTTCAAAACTAGAAGGAAAAGGTTTATGTTTCTCAACTCACCTCACCCTAGAGAAGGCAAGACACTAGAGTATTAAATAATTCCATGTATTACTTAGGACTCAGTTCACTAATGCAAGTCTAGAGATCAGCCATTGTCTTTTTACCAAGGTCCTTGATCATGTTGCAACCAAGCAGCATTTATGTAAGAAAGAACTCTTAAAGGAGTGATTTGAAGGAGTTTTCCAGAACACAGATTGCTTTCCTTATCAGGCTCCATGCAGAAGGGATACATTAGGTACACATGGGTCCTAATACATCCAATGAAAGCTGCCATAGGTGAGCATAGCAGCTGCACCACCTGAGCATCTGCCCTGTGCCTGGAGATGCTGAAAAGTCCACCATGCCTGGGAGACCTCTGCCCCACTTATCTCACAGCAAGTTGGTTCAAAGTATAGACCTTGACAGTGACAGTAAAGAGTTTAGTTGTTTCAGTTAATGCTGCTGAACCTCAGCTTCATCATCTGTTAAAAGGATAAATAAAGTCTACCCCTCGAGTTGGGAGAAGTACATTAAGTGAATGATGCATGTGAAATACCTAACCCAATGCAAAGCATGTAATGATAGCTCCACAAACAGAGCTATCACAACAGAGCTATTACATAACTAGTTCTGTTGCTGATACCACTACCTGGGAAGCAAGATGACTGTGTCTAGAAAGAGCCTAGAGGCCATGATTGGAGAGTCAGGCTAGAGAGAGACCTGCGGACATGAGTCAGCAGGGTGTATGTGCACAGGAGCAAGGCGTGGGCTAGGGACCAGAGGGCCCCTTATGGTGGCATAGGTGGGTAGAGTTTAAGGTGCACAGGGGTGCTGAAACCTGTAGCCAGTGTAGTCCAGCTGGGCTGAAAGTGAGACCTCAGCCTCACTGTGTATACCCTGTGCCCCTCCCAGCTAAGGGCACACCCCAAGCCGAGGTATATGCCCTGGCTTGTTTCTTTCCCAGCGTTTCCACCCTGAGAAAATATTTGATGACAGAAGTATGTCTTTGCTTGTGCTTACTTTCTAGCTACATGCCAATTGGTATTTTGTTCCTGATTGCCGGGAAGATCATAGAAGTTGAAGACTGGGAAATATTCCTCAAACTGGGCCTTTACATGGCCACCGTCCTGAGTGGGTATGTCAGACGCAAGGGAAGACATTGAAACCTCATTTGAGCCCATGAGTTGCTGTTGAGAGGCCAGGTTTCAGTTGGTGAAACTGGCTTCTCTCCCACGGACAGGGAAAGATGAGGTTCAGAGATAGAGAAGGGCTGCCCTTTAACAGCTGAACTGGAGGTGGATCACACTGTGCTAATTTCCAGATCTTGGCAGAACAGCCTGGACCATGCTTTGCCGCTGCCTTTATTAGCTGTGTTAAAATAATTTCTTAAGAGAAAAACCCATTGGTAGCCTCTCTTGGCTCTTTCCTGGCCTTCCCTTCTTCAAGGATGTAAACCAACCAAACAAGTAAGAACAGTCCCCATGTACCCTGAGCCTGAAAGAAATTAGGCAGGGCCTAAATTAAGTTGGACTGGAGCAAGCAAGAGTGGGATGGGTGGTTGGTTCCAACCCTGTTGGGCAAGCACTGTCACACCCTACATCATAAGAGAGGGTGCTGGAGAATCTTCAGGTTGGTAGGAACTGTGCAAAGCAGGAGACAGCTGTGTGCATATTTCCTGTAGCACACTCACTGGTTCCTTGAGGGAGATGCGGTGGGATAGGTTATGAATGATGCCCCCAGATGTCAGTCCAGGGGCAGGATATGTCACATATGCTAAGAAATATGGACCAGGGGAATGACTAACCATCATCAGTTTGACTCACACAGGTCAATTCCCCCAAACACTCAACCGGAGGAATCAGCTCACCTGCTGGAACTCAGTTGCACTGGGGAATATCCACTGCATAGGATTTGGTTCTTAATCTGTTTTTACTAAAAGCAGAGTTATGCTGGTCAATGGAGGCGAAGGCCAGAGTCAAATTCCAGGGCCCCGGTAGTAATGGAGGTGGGACCATCCACCTTACTGGAGGCCAGGGGCTGTGTCCAGGCGATGGTATGGCTAAGATTTATTATGCTGAGCTATTTAATGAGAGGGTTCTGCTGGTTTCTGTCCCATCAACCTATCTAGGTTCCTAAGTCAGTTTCTCATAGTTCTAAGCCATAGGCTAATGTGAGATCCCTTTCTTGAACTCCAGGATCTATTTTTTTCAATGACCATTTCTTATTATTTTCAGCTTCACATAACTGATCTGTAAACTCTAAGTTGCTATTTACATGGCATCTGCTGAATCAGTTTCATTTTTTAAGCCCTTTGGTTTGTGAAACGAAGAATAGTTTGGAATGTAGGAATGACAAAGAAAAGAGGGTCAGTCATGAAATATGACTGTAGGAGAGCAGGGATAACTTCCCCTTTACAAACCCTGACTCCCCTCTTAGATGGTGGTGCTGTCCTGCTGGACAGTGGCATGGTCCAGGTTGAGGACTGTGATAAGGGCTATGACACTATTGACCACAGAGTCACCAAGGAGAGGAAGGTCAGCTGGACCTGGGAAGGTGAGGGAAGGCTTCCAGGAGGAGGGGGAGATTTCACTGAGTCTTAGAGGAGGAGTAAGAATTCAATAGCAGAAGGAAGTGAAAGCATGTTAGCATGCATAGCAGGAAAAGCAGGTACAGGGCTTGGCAGCATGACATAACTATTCTGTGAGCTCTGAGATGTGGACTCAGCTACTGGCTTAGCCACCAACTTTGACAAGATATTTGATTTGCTGAGTCTCCTCTTTCCCATGTGTTCAATGGAGACATGTATTCCTGTCCTCTTTCTCATTGGACCATAATGAAAGTTGAATGATATCATGAGTAAAAATGCTATTTGGAAAAAAAAAAATGAAGAGATAATATCATCTGTGAACCTGTTTCTCTCTCCTGTTTACAGGCTTGCAATCCACTCCATTGTAATTCTCCCACTGATATATTTCATAATTGTACGGAAGAACCCTTTCCAGTTCGCCATGGGAATGGCCCAGGCTCTTCTGACAGCTCTCATGATCTCCTCCAGGTAAACAGAAGAGGGTGTCTGGTGGACCACCACTTCCCTGGTGGTGCAGTGTTTAAGACTCCGTGCTCCCAATGGAGGGGGCCCAGGTTCAATTCCTGGTCAGAGAACTGGATCCCACATGCTGCAACTAAGAGACCTAGCATGCTGCAATGAAGCTTGAAGATCCTGCCTGTCAGAAAGACCCCACACAGCCAAATGAATAAACAAATATTTAAAAAAAAATTTTTTTTTTAAAGAAGAGGGGTTTCTGGAAGAAGTCTGTGAGCCAATCTTATCAATTCTCACCTCACCTGATGAAGTTGGGGGGGTTTTGTAGCTGCCTTTGAGAAATGATCTCCCTAGTTTCTGACCTTACACACATTTCTTCACCCTACTGAATATTTCTTGCCCTTTTGGCAGGCCCTGAAACCCAGGAGGGGGTTGTGTCATAGCTGGGGACAGTGACAAGCACAGCGACTTCTCATTCCTGGTCCTATCAAAAGTGCCATCATGCTTTGAGCTCTCGATTTAGCTTCTAGAACTGAGGTATCACTTCAGGCAGGGATTGAGGACCAGCATTCCTAGGCCATCGTATCTTTTCTCTTTTTATCACACAGTTCAGCAACACTGCCTGTCACTTTCCGCTGCGCTGAAGAGAAGAACGGGGTGGACAAGAGGATCACTAGATTTGTATTACCCGTTGGTGCTACGATCAACATGGATGGGACTGCACTCTACGAAGCAGTGGCGGCCGTGTTTATTGCGCAGTTGAATGATTTGGACTTGAGCGTTGGGCAGATCATCACTATCAGGTGGGACATGAAGTCACACTCATTTTCATCTCTGTAACTGGAATTGCTCTCAAGTAAAACTCAGCTGTGGAGGGAGATCATGGATGGTCCAGCTGTAGACTTATTTTTGTGGTCTACAAAATCCCTTCCCAAGATGAAGTGCATCTGTATTACAAGTAGCAGGACTGGTACATAATACTGCATCAGGTCTGGAGAGCCAGGGAGTCTCCGTGTTCCCAGCCCAGTGCACTCACAAGGTGCTAGGCACAGAGCAGGTATCAAGGAATCAAGGTTGAATAAGGGGTAGTTCCTGCTTTTAAGGGGTAGATAATTTGGGTATACAGATATCTAAATAAGTGGGCTTCCCTGTTCGCTCAGCTGGTAAAGAATCTGCTAGCAATGTGGGAGACCTGGGTTCTATCCCTGGCTTGGGAAGATCCCCTGGAGAAGGAAACGGCTACCCAGTCCAGTATTCTGGCCTGGAGAATTCCATGGACTGTATAGTCCATGGGGTCACAAAGAGTCAGACATGACTGAGAGACTGTCACTTCACTTAAGTGCTGAGTGATATGGTAAAGGCTATAATAGAGGTTTGAATGTGGAACACAGAAGGCACCAAAGAAGGAAGGGTTGGTCCACCTGAGAAGGTGAGGAAAAGCTTCCTGGAAGAGAGGAAAGTTTAGCTGAGTCTTAGAAGAGGAGTAAGTATTTGATAGAGGAAGTGGAGAGCATTTTGGATAAAAGGAATAGGCTGAACAGGGGTCTTGATGTAACCGTGTCCTAGTTACACAATACAGATTATTTGGTGTGGCTGGCATAAAGAGTACAATGTGGAGAACACAGGGAGATAAGAAAGCAGGAATCATATCATGGAAGGGCCTGTGTGAGGAGCTCATGGAAGGGTCTTAGACAGTCTTTCATATTATGGAAAGATTTGCATTTTAGAAAGATAACTGGTAATTTAGTGGATGAACATGAATGGGGGCAAAAACTGTAAGCTGGAAGACCAGTTAGGAGACTACTGCAGGTAAAGTATGAAAAGGCCTACATTAAGGTACTGACCCAGGGTGAAGAGCTAATTAATTCAAGAGGCATCTACTGGATTCAGAGTGAGGGACAGAGGAAGGCTAAGATGACCCCCAGTATTGGTGGATGGTGCTTATCAGAACAGGGACTAATGTAAAAGAATGAAGTGTGTTACTGCTGCTGCTAAGTCACTTCAGTCGTGTCCAACTCTGTGCGACCCCATAGATGGCAGCCCACCAGGCTCCCCCATCCCTGGGATTCTCCAGGCAAGAACACTGGAGTGGGTTGCCATTTCCTTCTCCAATGCATGAAAGTAAAAAGTGAAAGTGAAGTCGCTCAGTCATGTCCGACTCTTCACTACACCATGGACTGCATCCTACCAGGCTCCTCCGTCCATGGGATTTTCCAGGGAAGAGTACTGGAGTGGGGTGCCATCGCCTTCTCCAGAATGAAGTATAGGTGAGAAGATTAAGAGCTTATACTTTTGGATACAATGAATGTGAACATCCTTTAAGACATCCAGGTGGAAATATACAGTAAGAAATGTGGTCTCGACTACAGATACAGGAGTCAGAATCATCAGTTTGATGATGCTCATCAAGCATGTGGGTCGTGAGTCAGTTATCTGTGTTTGACTCTGCTTCACCAAGATTAGCTGTGACCTTGAATTCTCTAAGCTTCTGTTTTTTCACCTGTAAAACTAGGATAATAATAGTACCTATATTTTATGCAAATAGTGATTATTAAGCCAGATGATGCATATAAAGTACTTAGAATGGTACCTACATACTGAGTGCTCAGCAATTGTTGGGAATGGGAGAGTTTGTAGAGAAGAAACAGAAACTAAGGCGTGAGCCCTAGAAAATCCTAATATTAGATGCAGGCAGAAAGGGGGAACCCAAGAGAATGAGAATATAAAGGTGGGAAGAGTCATGAAACCATGGTGTCATAGAAACCCAGAGAAGAGAGATTTTCAAGGATGAAACGGTCAACAGAGTCAAATCTTGCAGAGAATTCTAGTCAAGTGAAGCCTCAAATTGCCTGCTCAAGTAGATGGTGAAAATGTCATTAGTGAATTTTGCAGAGATGTTTCTCTGGAACAGCACTGTTCAATATGGTAGCCATTAGCCACACGCACAAATTGGACAGAGCAGACATGAATGTTCTATCACTTTGGAAACAGATCCCATCATAGTGGAAAATTCTACTGGACAATGCTGCTTTGAAGTGATGAATTGGGATTAGAGTTAATCCTAAGACTTTAGTTGAGTTTGAAAGTCATGTCCAACTCTTTGCAACCCTTGGACTGTATAGCCCACCAGACTCCTCTGTCCAGGGAATTCTTCAGGCAAGAATACTGGAGTGGGTTTCCATTCCCTTCTCCAAGGGATCTTCCTGACCCAGGGATTGGACCCAGTCTCCTGCACTGCCGGCAGATTCTTTACCATCTGAGCCACCAGGGAAGCTCTTAGTTTAGAGTGGAAGTTTAAGACTAACCTGGGTCCCTAGGCCTAAACACTGTTGAATCTAACCCTTTCAGGCATTTGACATAGGCATAAATCCTAGGCATAAAGTAAGTTCTTACAGTGTTCTAGTGCAGTAAATTTTTAGATCTTCCCAACCCTAAATCATATTTATTGAAATTTGCTTGAAATTAACTGAAGACAAGTCCAAACTAAACCATTTGGCACATAAGCTAGGAAACTACACCAGTGCCTCGTGATCTGTAAAGAGTATTAGTGGCCAAGGAGGCTGGAGCCCAGGAGCACGGGTGAAGTTCTCTAGTCTGAATAGTGGAGAGTATGTTAAAAGTAAAACCCTGAATCATGCCTGAGAAGGTTCCACAACCACTGTAATTCTAGCAGTTGTTCGTTCACTTCTCCAAGTGCCTTCTCCCACCTCCCTCACCTCAGCCTGTGGCACCGAGTCTGTACTGAACTCATTTCCAGGGAGCAATTTTATGAGGTGCCACTTATTTGTGGTTATTTGCTATTTGCGGGGGTGAATTCCCTCCCTCTGCTTCACTCATAAGTTTCCTAGATCTTTCTAACCCCATCCTTTTTTTTTTTAACCTCACTACTAGAAGAATAAACTTTGGGCCTACAGGCTAAATAATCACATGAAAACCCTCTCTCTGCTCTGCTGTATTTTTAATACCTGGGGGAGAATGAAATAAAAAGTCATTTTGTTTTTAAATATTTATTTTTGGCTGCCTTGGGTCGTAGTTGCAGCATACAGGATCTTTCCACGTGGCATAAGGGCTCTAGAACTTGGGCTTAGTAGTTGTGGCACAGGCTTACTTGCCCTGCAGCTTGTGGGATCTTAGTTCCCCGACCAGGGATGGAACCCATCTCCCCTGGATTGGCAGGCAGATTCTTAGCCACTGGACTACCAGGGAAGTCTCCAGTGCTATTTTTTTTCTTTTTATTTTACAAGTCACAGTTGTGGCTTATGTGGTTTATGGCTATAAGATTTTTGGACCGGTAGTTTATGGTTCTTTCAGACTAGACATCAAAGAAACACAGGCACCATCCACCCAAAACATGGCCTTTGTGTGGCCATACTGACGTACCAAAGGTTACAACTGATTAGAAATGAGATAGATTTTCTTACAACAAAAGATAATTAGGGGATTTGGGACCTAGAAAGAGCTTAGAGGAAAAAAGCAGCAGTAGTAGAAACGGTAGTTAATTTTGTAATAGTAGTGATACTAGCAGAAGTGGTTGTAACAGCTGCTAAAGGAGCAAAATGGCCTCAGTTTTAAGCACCTACTATATCCAGGTGCTGTACTTGATATCTTACATGTTTTCTCTCATCTGATCTTACCAGCGGCCCTGCAAAGTAGACATATTCTCCCCATCTTACAGGCAAGAAACTGAGATTCAGAGAACTAACCTGCCTAAGGACACGCTGTTAGTAAACAGCAGGGCTGGGTCTGTCTGCCTCTAAAACCTGTGCTCACTCTAGTTCACTAACTAGTCCTTGTCCTGTATGGAGAACTGAGTTAGATAGCCTGACATAAATCTAGATCTCAGTGCTTAGGAAAGAACTTTCTACCAATGATTATTATGCCTTCTCCTTTGAAAACCCTTGAAAGTCAAAATTGTTTATATTCAAGCAGAACAAGTAGGTTTTTATATTTTTACCCCCATCTGAGGATATACAGTTCCAAGTTTCAGACTTAAGCCAGGCAAATGGCTGAAGTTTAATTAGCAAGGTCAAGGCTAATAGGCAAGGTTTTCTTTGACTAAACAGATTTTGAGTTTCAAGCCCCACCTCAAGCCTAGGGATATGGTTAACCACTATGTGTTGAGGCTTTCCAGAGGGATCAATGGGTGGGGGCACAAATCTCTTCTGACAAAGAAAACCCACCAGTGCATTCAGTTTAAATGTTTTCAAGCAGCACTGACAAGACTTTCCAAAGACTAAGTCAAAACAGATCTAAAGGATTACGCAAAAGCTCAAAACTTTGAGAGGGATTTGGACTGCTCCAGAAATCTCTAATTGCAAATTGGTGGTCACTGAAGAAAACCACACTTGTCAAAGAACTCTGGTCTCTGTTTGACCAGGCCCTCACATACCACCTGTGACACATCAACCAGGCAGATGAATGAGCAGTAAATCAGGTTAGTGAGAATTCTGAGGCTTTTCGAGCCCACAGAATATGGATTTGTGGATAGAATCAGAGATTCTTCTAGTTTAAATTGACAGTGTTTCCATCTTCAGCTTTCAGTGGCATCCTTGGCCCAAGGATGAGAACGTGTGTCTAGAAAATATAGTGGGTCCCCTCAAAGCTCATTCAAAAATCCAGGGACTTTTCAGGGCAGGGCAAACTCTGGTTTTCTTCAAAATGACCAGATTTAAATCATCTGGAAGATGTTGCTGATGAAAACCTGCTTATTCCAAAAAGAAATATCCTTAGTGCCACATTTTATCCACCTGAGGAGGGACCTTTTTAAATACAAGGTATTTAAAATCCTCTTCTGGATTCCTCCTCCTTTTTGCACAAAGGGCATCCACTGGCAGAAAGGAGTGGTCAGGAATAAGCACTTGTACCTTGGACAGGAGTCATAGCTATTTCTCAACTCAGTGCTTTAAAGGGCAGTTCCCAGAGAGGTCAAGAGTCTTGTGATGTAAAGGAAGTACCTGAAACCTGCTTGGCTACTGCCTCATTCCTTTGCCTTCACCCCGAATATCCTTGCCGACGCACCCCTAACCCAATCCCTCTACCATCCTTCAAAGCAGTACAAATTCCTGCCACATATTAGATCCTCAATAAATGATTGCTTGGCTGAGTAGACAGATTAAGGGGGAAGCAAACAGGTGGAGATGAACCTGGCCCTTGTTTAGGATGGAAGGATGCATAGATGGATGGATAAAGCCCTCCATTAAAACCTTCGGTTGGTAAACTCTTGCCTTCCTCTTTAATCTCTCTCTAGCTCGTTCATTGTGTGCAGTTCCTCTCCACTTCCTCGAATTAGAATGATGAGCCACATCTCCCCCTGGAAAAAGCTCACACTCCCCTCTGTCCCCCACAACTCTCTAATGAGGCAGAGCTGGTGCTCAGCAGAGAACAGATTCTGACTGGCCAATGTGGGACGCAGCAGTAACAGATCCGGGACTAGCCACTGTGGACCAGGGGCCTGGAGGGGCGGAATGGGCGTCTAACTCCTTTTGTGCTGGTGTGCCTTGTCTGCAGTGTCACTGCCACCGCCGCCAGCATCGGAGCTGCCCGGTGTGCCCCAGGCCGGCCTGGTGACCATGGTGATTGTGCTGAGTGCTGTGGGCCTGCCCGCGGAGGATGTCACCCTCATCATCGCTGTTGACTGGCTCCTGTGAGTTGGAATAAATGTGCTGCCTCTCCCGGATGGGAAGGCACACTTCCCAGCCATGCAGAATCTGCAGCCTATCATTATCCTCTCCTCAGATTGCCTAATGAGCCATCTGTTGCTGCTTTAATTTCCTTCTGACCAGGCCATCTGATAATGTGCTTAAAAATTAACTCCTCATAACTTCAAGCAGTGATTTTATAAAGGCAGTGATGTTCATTAGCGTATTATGCCTGATAACGCTCAAGGTTAGGAGCTGGGTGTGGGATGAGATAAACAATATAAAATAATAAGGTGAAGACACTGGGCAAGGCCTTGGCCATTCCAAACCCCATAGGCCACCCTAGCCTATCTCAGCCCTGGGTCAGCACCATAGGTTCAGAACCACCTAGTTCAGCGTCAGCCCACCTTCCCAAGATCGTCAGCACCATCAGGACACAAGCAAGGGCTTTGGGATAAGGTTAATTGGGACCTGAATCCTGGTTCAGTGGCTGTTTGACCTTGAGCAAGTTCCTTAACCTCTCAGGGCCAGCTGCATTATCTGTGAGACGGGGGTGACTCTGTCAAGTTCATGGGGTTGGTGTAAGGACTAACTGAGCTATTGTGAGAAGTGTGTCCAAAACAGTGTCTGGCTGGCAGTATGTGCTCAGTTAACAGCAAGCTTAATTGTTATGATTAGAATGAGTTGGACCATTCAAGCCTAAGCCAACAGTTCATTCCCTCTCTTTCACACACACCCTCCCTAAGGAACACAACAGATCTGGGTAAAAACATGTCTTTTGTGACCCCCAAGGTTAAAGTTAGAATGAGCCTGGCTCCCGGCTTTAACTTTGATACCCACTCTGTACAGTGGTCTTTCAGTATCTGGGTCTGTCTCTGTCCCCTGGCCATCAGGGGAAGAGTCTGCTCCATATGGAGCCTTCACTCAGACCCAGCTGAACTTACTGGGCAGTACAGTGCCATGTAGTTTGCAAACAGCAGCTAAAAACTGTAGAAAGAGAAGCAGAAACATTCCATGTGGCTTTAAAGGTACAGTCACGTCCCCAAAGGCAGAAGCTTCTGCACTTGGGAGGCTGCTTTGGGGCCCCTTCAACAGCTTGCTGGTTCTTTAAGGCCCAACTGAAGTAGCCCCTTTCTTGCCAACATACCCTACTATTGAGACAAGTGGCCTTTTGTCTAGTAGTGATGGTGGATTTGCACTCTCTCCTCTCCCTGGTTCTTCCTGGAACACTGGTGACCTTCACTTCCAAGACACTCAGAGAAGTCAAAGGTGCAACTTGATCTATGGAACAAAAAGACACTAGCTGGTCCACAACAGGGTCTAGTTCAGTCTATGTTCTAAATAGTAGGAGGGCACGCAGAATGGACATGTGGGAACACTGTTGGCCTTTTCTGTCTGGCGGTGTAGCTTTCACGGGAACATTCATGTAGACAGTTCCTAGCAACAGTGCTCCAGCAACCAAGATACCTTCTCCACCTCCTCCTCGTCCTGCTGCTGGCCTCCCTGCCAGGCCTTCTGGGAGTTAACCCTAGCTGGGGTGCCACAAGGGGCAAGCTATTCACAGGCTGCCTTGGGTTTTCTGACCCTGTGCTCAGCGGCATCCAGCAAGGATGCCTTCCTCATGGAGTGACCTTGTGTGGGAAAGAAAGGAGCACACTGGGGACACACACATACACACTCCTGCTTGGTGCACACACACACAAAACCACCCCACTAAACATCCAGGTTCTCTCACCTTAGCCAAGAGAAAGCTCAGAAAGGCACACAAGACAGACTAGAGTGAAAGACTAATGAATCCTGACCCTCCCCACAAATATCTGTGGAGACTGTGTTCACATTTCTTTGGGAGGAGAGGAGTGAACTTGGGAGATTAATGCTGGATTCAGGGGGCGTTGTGACTGACGAGGACCCAGGGCAGCCTGTGTGCTCATTCTGTGCCTTTAGAGACAGCCCCTGATTCAGGCCTGTGAAGTCAGGGGCCTTTGGTTAGCCAGCCCTGAGAAGCACCCTCTGTGGTTTGCTGAATTTATAACTGAATTCCTCAGGTCCTTTCCGGTCTCCAACTCGAAGGAAAGTGAAACCCGGGCTTCATGTCTGACTCACCTTCTGTCCTCCCCAGGGACCGGTTCAGGACCATGGTGAATGTTCTTGGAGACGCCTTTGGGACTGGCATTGTGGAGAAGCTCTCCAAGAAGGAGTTGGAGCAGATGGATGTTTCATCGGAGGTCAACATCGTGAACCCCTTCACCTTGGAATCCACAACACTCGACAACGAGGACTCAGACACCAAGAAGTCCTATGTCAACGGAGGCTTTGCTGTCGACAAATCCGATACCATCTCATTCACCCAGACCTCACAGTTCTAGGGCCTCTGGCTTCAGAAGACCAAGGGTGGTGAACGACCTCTCCAGGAGAGTCATCTCTTAGCAAATTCAGACATTAAATAAGGAAAACACTAACAGCCAACTGTACATCTGATTTGATACACAGACCTCCAGATTTTTTTCTATATTTGGATTCACAGCTTTTGCTCACCAGGTTCTGGGATTTGGGGGTGAGTAAGATGAGAGGAAACTGATTAAAAGGAAAGCTGTATTATCTGGAATTTTTAAACTCTATGAGAGACAGAATTGGGAAGTACATAGAATAGACATAACTGTTTTAATTAGGTAATAGATATGAAAGAGAAATTGCTTTCTCATGCACAGACCAGTGTTTTGGGTTTTTTAAATATATATATATATATATATAGCCATCGACTACACATTTTTACTCAGGCTTTCTATTGCCATGGATTTCCTTTGACCTCTCACATTTATATAGACTATAATGAAGCTAAACAACAGCCCCCCCAAAGTTAATGTGCCAAATTGTCCATTTTGAACCCATCTCCAGCCAATTTCAAAGAAACTACTTTGAAAGAAAACAGACCAGCACAGTTCTGCAATAACAGTTTTAAGATGGGTGTGAGATTTGGGGAAAAGAGAGATTTCTTTTTCTCAATGTACTGTATGGGGACGCTGCTAACTACTGACCCAGTGTTCAGTAGAGAGCTAGATATATATATATGTATATATTTATTATTTTCATATAATTTACAAGACAGAGGTCAGAATTGAACTCTCAATGTGAAATAAAGTGCTCTCCTTGGTACTTGAATAATAACTATGATTGCAATCCCGATCTGTTTTGGGGCTTAATCAGAACTCCTCTCTCATAGGCACTACTAGAATGAGAAATCATGCTAGTTGTTTGTCTCATGTCTGTGTATCAGCCCCAAATCAGAGACACATTCTGGTAGCACAGCCACTAATTTAGAGCTTCCAGATGCTACTGCTGGGAGGCAGTCCGTATCAGCTCTACATAAGACTATACACAAAGGTGTCACTCATATAAGGCTTAGGTGGGTTCTTATCCAGCTGGATGTGTTTAACATAATAATTATATCATCCAACTATAATTCCTCCAAAGTCAATTATACCCACTTAAAATGACAGTACTTTGCCTTTTTCTACCCATCAGACCCAAATAACAGTGGCAAAGCTACCAGCTAAGTTGTATTTTAATATAGGTTTGATGGATCGAGTAAGCCACACTGGCCAGAAAAGCACTGTCCCTACCCTGGATTCTTGCAAAGTAAATTCTGACATGAGACATTGGTATCAGTAGTTCAGGGAATTCTTGCATTGAATGAAACTTGTCTCCTCTTCCAAGGAAGATGGTTCTAACTAGCAGTCTAGTAATCTCAGCCCCTGCTCATTAAAATCCATTGCCTGTCATTCTTCTGCTCATTTGTGAAGACAGTATATTAAAGTCTGTACTTGGCTCTCATCTTGTAAATAATCCTTAACATAAACTTGTAGTTGCACCAAGATCCAAAATAGACCTGTTTCTGCAGTGCTGCATAGCCAAGTTAGGCCTAGCTAAGAAACCAGGAACTGTGCCAAAGATCATGGAATAGTTTAAAAAAAAAAAAAAAAAAAAAAGCTCTGTATTGACCACCTGCGCCTGAAATCTTTAAGAGAATGATACCAAATGATCATGTAAACATAAAATGGACCCGTGATTAAATGTGAATTTAAAACTGCTAATATTGGTGTTATTTATAGGAAGTAAATGTAAATTCAGCTGAATCAGTAACTTATCTTGGGCTGAATGGTTCAACTCCCTTGGCAGGCTGCTCCAACTTGAGGTACTAGAGCTGACAGAGCTGTTCGTGAACTGCAGGTCATTCTTATTTTGGAGTGAGATTGTAACGAGCCTCTTAACACACTGTGCTGTTAACTCATAAAAATGTTCCATTTCTGTCTAAATAAACATTGCCGTCACTCTTTCTTCCCTGCCGTTTTCTTCCTTTATCTGTTCTTTTTATCTCATTCCCTCTGATGAGTGTGGGAAGGGAAAGACCTGGTCAGATGATTCAGACTGTACCCAGATTATTGTTTTCAAAATTGTGTTTGTACCCAAGAATGAAAAAGCACAACTGGAGGAACAGTAAGCTGATTTTTCATGTTAATCAGTGGGGATTATAAGGCTGACATAACAGCATCATTAGGAACAGTTTGCCCAAATTTATGACTGAGATGAAAGGGAAGGTCGAATTTGGTTCAAAATTACTATACTGGGAGACAGTCTTATCTCAATATGATAGTTAAGGACCAATCCTGCCCTGTGAAATGTGGCTACTTTGAATACAGCTACAAGGCTGTATTCAGAGAGCTCTTTAAAGGTATGCCATAGCCCTGCCTGGAACCTGAGTCATGGCAGCGTTCTGCTGTTGGACTCACTGGCCTGTGACAGAAAAGGAATGGACAGCTCCCTCGGCCCGCTGAGAGGAAAATATCTCATCAAAGTGCTTAGCACTGTCTGGCCAAACTAATTCAGAAGTTATCTCTTTTGGCAACGTGAGATAAAATACCCAACTATACAACTCCTTAGTGAGACTGTTTGGTATCCAGAGTTCATGCATCTCAGTAGGGCCCCCATTATGATTCTGATCTTGCCCAAAGTATACTCTTTTCAGAGAGATAGTGTTACCAGCGCCAGCAAATGACTTTTCTTTTTCAACATATCTTCATGCCCTCACCGGGTACAAGGCTCTTTATTAAACATCCCATTCCGAGAAAAGCCTGAGAAAATTGTGTGTGGCTTATAATCATAAGTGGGCCAGCAACAGTGCTGGCTTTGCAGGTGTTAAAGAATTTTAACAGAACAGAAACAGGAAATGGTCATGCAGAGCCTTGGCAGACTGCTAGAAGCTTCTATACAACTGGATTGGCATTCTGTATTCTCAAACTGCCCAACAAGAGACCACGGAACCCACTGAGTAGGCAGCTGTGCTCTCTTATATCATCTTTGTGACTCTTGCCAAACTTCCTCTTCTGTGAAATGCGGATAACAAATCTTGCCTCATGAGATTGTTTTAAGTATGAAATGAGAAAATGTATGTGACACATTTAGCAGAGACCCTGTCGCATAATATGCTTAATAAATGCTAATGCCTCTTCCCCATGTTATTGTTTAATCGCTAAGTCGTGCCCAACTCTTTGCAACAGCATGGAGCCCACCAGGCGGCTCTGTCCATGGGATTTCCCAGGCAAGAACACTGGAGTGGGTTGCCATTTCCTCCTCCAGGGGATCTTCCTGACCCCCAGGGGATCTTCCCGACCCAGGGGTTAAACCCAAGTCTCCTGCACTGGCAAGTGAATTCTTTACCACTGAGCCACCAGGGAACTCCATCTTCCCCTTTACACACACACAAAAACCCAACGCCCTCATTTCTCATTTACATGGGTAATCTCGTAGAGATGCAACTGTAATTGCTATTCAAGGGTTTTAGGACCCTTATCAGTGACATGACTAAGGATTGTTATTCTCACCACCTGATGTTAGCTGGGTTATTAAAGCAAACAGAACATCCAACCTAGTAAACAACTCCCAAACCCTATTTTGAAAATGCGACATTTTCCTTTAAATAGTATAAGACTTAGAATACCTTCTCCTGTAAAGTATCATAAGTAAAAATAAGTGTTCACACTCTTTTTTCTATGGCCTGAAACACTGAGAGGTTTGAGATACTCAGGATGCGTGTGTGACGCAGAAATGCACATTCATGTAGCACCCTTCACGTGTCCTGAAACCAGAGTATGACATGACGTTCCCTTTTGCCATCTCAGCTCGTAAATATGTGACTGTCCCCATCTGCTGGACATTCACTTTGCTCTGGGTCCCACAGGGGGCTTTTTAATACACATTTGGCTAGTAAAGGGCTTCCCTGGTGGCTCAGCAGTAGAGAATCTACCTGCCAATGCTGGAGATGCAGGTTCAATCCCTGGGTCAGGAAGATCCCCTGGAGAAGGAAATGGCAACACACTCCAACATTCTTGCCTGGATAATCCCATGGACAGAGGAGCCTGGTGGGATACAGTCCATGGGGTCGAACACAACTTAGTGACTAAACAGTGACTACAGTGCTAGTAAATGTGCCTCCCTCACCTGCAATCTTAGATTTTTAAGTGAAAGCCATACAGTATAAACAACCAGAAGCAGGTCTTGTTAAATTAGCCTTGGGAACAATGTATTGACTTCAGTGACTGCCTCTAAGTGTATGAAATGATTAACCATGGATGGAGATGACTAGGGACATTTCTCAATGGCCTAGGCTAAATAACGCCACCAAGCTCCTAAGCAAGTAATAAGCTCTAAGCACACAATCAATGTCCCATTTGTTTCTCACTAGGAAAAACCAGTGTCATCTGATTCAGAGGCTCTCTCTCCAGGATTACAGAGATACTTGTGGTTTCATCTACAAATCTCCATTTCATCTGCCAATTTTAAGATATCACAAAGTTCAGAACAGTTACTAGTGAACTTCCACAGCCAAGATGAAATCAATATCACATCTGTTATTCTGGTTGGAGAAAAGGAGAAAGGAAAGCAATGGCCTCATCTAGAGGCGTT
Organism: Nanger dama; assembly: GCA_917880005.1. Taxonomy (NCBI): domain Eukaryota; kingdom Metazoa; phylum Chordata; class Mammalia; order Artiodactyla; family Bovidae; genus Nanger; species Nanger dama. The sequence continues at coordinate 17,021,953 of CAKJTW010000017.1, read as the reverse complement.
CCACTGATTCCTAGAAGGCCTCACCAGCCTGGAGATAATAAGCTGTGGTCTCAGGAGAATAGAACAAGGATACTACCTGGAGAGGAGCTTGCCCAACAAAAGTACTGTTTATCAGCAGATGGGGGCAAAAAAAAAAAACCCTGAAACTAAAATGTGGATTTAAGCAAAGTCCTGAGCATGAGTGTGTGAATCCCAACCCCACTCCAGCCACCACCTCAATTTTCCTGCTGCCATTCCTCCGTGACTCATGCCAACAGGAAAGCTATCAGTAGGGATTCAAGGATATCACAATTTCTTTCCTCATTTTAGGGCATCTGAGAGAATGCAAAGCAGGGCTGCATCATCTGGGTATTTTAGAAACAAAGGCCTGCCTTCCTGGGGAAGCAATGAAAAGCTTGGAGTTCTGGCACCAACCAGGGTCTGCTTTATCTTGTCCAGGCCCTCTAGAAAGGTTTGTTTTCCAAGGTAAAGACAAAGTGAAGTGAAGTTGCTCAGTCCTGTCCGACTCTTTGTGACCCCATGGACTGTAGCCTACCAGGCTCCTCTGTCCATGGGATTTTCCAGGCAATAGTCCTGGAGTGGATTGCCATTTCCTTCTCCAGGGGATCTTCCCAACCCAGGGCTCGAACCCAGGTCTCCTGAATTGCAGACGCTTTATCGTCTGAGCCATCAGGTAAAGACAAGACTGATTGAAATGAATTGAATGATCCTGACAGGGCAGCCCCAGGAGAAAAGGCACAACTCCATCATCACATAGGTTCATTTCATGTACATGCCTTCACAAAATGCTAAAAGCACTTTAGATTTTAGATATAGGTTTAGATTTAGATTATAGAAAGAATGCACATCAAGGATGACTTTAACCTTACTCCAAGAATTCCAGCGTAACTTTCATTTAAAGAGTCCCTGTGTTGTGTTTCCAAGGTCATTACTTTAGCTTGAAAGAATAATCAGAGGCCAGCAGAAAGGTTTGTCTGAGCTGAGATCTTTTGGGGGAGAAGGGCTGAGATCTTTTATGAATCCAAAGATAATAAAATGTCTGGGTCTCTAAAAAGCCAGTGGGGTGGGGGGTGGGGGGTGGTCTTGCCAAGTGTCAGAGAAGGGCTAACAGAACTCATTATTATGAGTGAAAGCAATGTTGATTACCAACAGCACACTGGCTGATCCTTACCAAAACTTCCTTTTGTCTTCCCAGCGGCAGCGGGCCAAACTGGCTTTAATTCCTCAATTTCCTCATTTTGTCAGAACGGTTAAGACAGACAAGAATGTGTCAACTTCACAATAAGCACACATGAACTGAAGGCTCTTTGCTCAGTCAGGAGAGGCCAGTTAAGTTAGAAAAACATGCTGCCTGCAATGAAGTACAAACAGTAAGACAGACTCGGGCTGACAGGACACTGAGCCTGCATTTCTGGCCTCAGGGAAAAGTTTACTCCTGTATCACTCCAGGAAGACACCTACCCTATTCTCAGGTACTGTGACCTTTCACAGAGAGGACACTCTAAGGCAAATAAAGGTCCAGTTTCTTTTAAGATGCTGACCTAATATCTAACTGCTGCAGGCACTGAGTAAGGAGTTTTCTCTGTGCCAGGATGAATGCAGCAAAGGATGGGATCCCATGACTCCAGAAACAAAAAGCCACTCACAACACAGAGGAACCTCATCTTTATTCATCTGACAAATGTTTGCCTAACAGTTACTGTGTGGCAAGCACTGCTCTTAGCACTGAACAAATATTAACTCATTTAATCTCAACAGCATCACGAAGTAGCTACTATAATTATCTTCTTTCTACAGATGAGGAAACTGTACAAAAAGTTGAGTAACTTGCCCAGGATCAAACAACTGTTGGATGGCACAGCAATTTGGCCCCAGGAGTCAATGTTCTTTACCAGGTATTAAAAGTCAAAGAAGGCCAGGAGTGCTAGAATATTAATTCTAACTCAAATCCAGAGTGGCCTAAGATTATTAAGAAAAATAACAACCATTGTTAATTCTTATCAAGTGTTAACTACATGTATAGCATACAGTAAATATTCTTAAATGTTTCATCTCATTTATTCTTCTCAATACTTCTCTCAGGCAGGAATATTTTTATCCTCCATTTTCCAAATGAGAAAACTGTGCCTTAGAGAGGTTAAGTAACCTTCCCAAGATCTCACAGCTGGGACTCAAATCTGCTTCCAAAGACTGTGTAGCTAACCACAGAGAAATGTTGCTTCAAAATGCCTAAAAATTCCATGCAAATGGAAGCCAAAAGAAAGCAGGGATAGCCAAAACCTTCCAACAAAAAGTCCAAGTCCAAATGGCTTCACTGGTGAATTCCTCAAACCATTTAAAGAAGAATTAATACCAATCCTTCTCAAATTCTCCCAAAATATAGAAGAGGAGGGAAAGACTTTCAGACTCATTTTACAAGGCCAGCATTACCCTGAAACCAAAGCCAGACAAGAACATGAAAAGAAAATTATAGGTAAATATCCCTGATGAAAACAAAGGCAAAAATTGAAAACAGAGGCAATAAAAGATTAGCAAACCAAATTCAAAAACACATTAGAAGTAACATATACCATAACCAAGAAGAACTTATCCCTAGGATGTGAGGAATGGTTCAACATAGGCAATCAATGTGATATACCATATTAACAAAATGAAGGATAAATATCATATGATTTTAATACATGCATTTGATAAAATTCCCTTCATGATAAAAACCCTCAACAAACTGGGATAGAAGGAACATACTTCAACATAATAAAGCCCATATGTGACAAGTCTACAACTGATATCCTCAACAATGAAAAGCTAAAACTTTCCCTCTAAGATTAGGAACAAATTATCTCTGTTTACAGATGAAATGATATTATATATAGAAAATTCTGAAGAATCCATCAAAAAACTGTTAGAACTAATAAACAAGTTCAGTAAAGTTGCAGGATACAAAATCAATATATAAAAATCAGCTGTGTTTCTATACCCTAACAACAAACTACTGAAAAAGAAATTAATAGAACAATCCATTTACAATAGTACAAAAAGAACAAAATTCCTAGGAATAAATTTAACCAAAGAGGTAAAAGATCTATACAGTGAAAACTATAAACATTGATAAAATTGAAGAAGAGACAATGGAAAAGATATTCCATGTTCATGAACTGGAATCATTAATACTATAAAATGTCTTGCAATCCAAAGCTATTCACAGATTCAATGCACTTCCTATCAAAATTCTAATGGTATTTTTCCTAGAAATAAAAATAAGTCTAAAATTTGTATGGAACAACAAAAGACCTCCAATAGTCAAAGCAACTGTGAAAAAAAAACAAAAATAATTTTCAACAAAAGAGCCAAGAATTTATAATGGGAAAGGACTGTCTCCTCAATAAATGGTGCTGGGATAGCCACATATAAAAGAAAGAAACTGGACCTTTACTTTACAGCACACAAAAATCAACTCAAAATGGATTAGAGACTTGAACATAAGACCCAAAACATAAAACTCCTAGAAGAAAACTTGAGGGGAAAGCTCTTTGAGATCAATCTTGGCAATTATTATTATTGTTTTTTTTTTTTGGATCTGACACCAAAAGCAAACACAACAAGAATAAACAAGTAGGGCTACATCAAACTACAAAGCTTCTGCACAACAGAAGAAACCATCAACAAAATATAAAGCAACCTATGGAATAGGAGAAGATATCTGTAAACCATCTATCTGTAAGAGGTTAACACTCAAAATATACAAGGAATTCAAACAACTCAATAGCAAAACAAATGAAAACCCCCAAATAACCCAGCTAAAAATGAGCAGAGAACCTCAATCAACATTCTTCCAAAAAGACACTCAATTGGCCAACAAGTACGTGAAAGGGCACTCAACATCACTAATCATTAGAGAAATGTAAACCAAAGCAATGAAAATGGAACCCCTTGTATACTGTTGGTAGGAATGTAAACTGGTACAGCAAGTATGAAGATTCCTCAGGAAATTTTAAAAAGAGAACTACCATATGATCCAGAAATCCCACTCCTGGGTTTTTATCTGAAGGAGCAAAATCACTATCTCAAAGAGATGTCTGTGTTTCCTTTTTCATTGCAGCACGATTACAATAGCCAAACTTCAGATCCACATTTCCAACTTTTATTGAACATTTTCCTCTTTGGCCTTTCTAGCATCCTTTAACCTGAACCTACCCAAAAACAACTTTGTAAATGTCTTCTGTAGTCTCTGTTTCCTAAATTAGGAATTGTGTCTTAAAAATCACCATTATTTTCATTGTAACCTAGGATCATAGCAACTTCTTCCTTCTTTGACTTCCTTCTTTGACCCCTAGAGGTTTGATGGCACAAGCAAGGTCTAAACAGGTTCATTCAGTTATTCTAATCCCTCTGCTTTGGTGAGAGCTTGACATGGGAGCCTATCCATGAGTGATAATGTTGCCTCTTTGTGAAGTGGGTGACCCTAGACTTGGCCTCTATTCGGACATGAATAAATTGGATGTGGTACATTCCTGCATTTTCTCTTCCCATTAATTCTTGAATGAATAATGTGTATCTTGATGATCCTCTAAATTCTATTTACAACAATGAAAAATTCATAATAGGGATAAGATTCAGAGGGAAAAACCAACTACATCCAAGAGAGGCTCCCCCATTGCCTCTGAGCACATGCATCCCAGCCCCAAGGAATTCTGTCTTCCCTATTCTGTCCCTACTGCCAAAAAGGCACCATGAAAAAGTCCCTCCCCAGAAGGTTTTACCTGCCCATCAATTTTATTCTCTTAGTCCTGGGTTCATCTTGCCTCATGTTAGGAAGAATGTAAATCTACAAAATGAAGGAGACTGTGTCCTCATACTTGTAGATTAATTACTCTTTCAATCAATACTTCACTCCTGATGATTAAATAGTTCTCTTTCACTTTGCAACTCAGCCCTGGTCCAGCTCATTTAACTGTTTCTTCCTTAGAGGAACCAGACTCCCCCTCCTTCCACACACATCATTAACGCACCATTAAAATAAGGTGCCTGGTCATTTCTTTCTGTCCTCAATGTATAATGAATTTCTTTCATTTCTATTGGAAAAAGGAATGGAAAAACCCACTCCAGTATTCTTTGCTGGAGAATCCCATAGACAGAGGAACTTGGTGGGCTACAGTCCATGGGGTTGAAAAGAGTCAGACACGACAGAGTGACTAACACTTTCATCTCTATGACCCTCCCACCCCATCCAGGCTCATATTCCTATTTTCCAGATTTCTTCAATGGCTTTATTATAGTCTCCCTGCCACCAGCTTCTATGCATTCCAAACCACCCTGAAAAAGTTCATCAGGTTAATGGTCTGCTTGCCCATCCCCAGACTCTAGTGGCTTCTACTGTCTTCAGCACAGAGCCTAAAATACCAGGCCTAACATTTAAGACACTTCAGAAGACATCCCTGGAGGATACGTGCTCCATACACACATCCTTCATTAGATTCCAATTTCCTTACTTCTCTCAAACCTCTTCTTCACCTGGTCTTCCTGTTCCTTAATGTCAAAAATAAATTCTTGGCCCTCAGTCCCAAGACTTCATCATTTCTTACATGGAACCTAAAGAAATAGCAACTTCTTAGTACATAATCAGATATTGCCTTATATTATTAAGTTAATCAACATGAGACTTACTATTACATAATGAAATTGAGTTCTACAAACTTCACTGTAAATCACTGTCATTATCTCATGTTGTTAAATAAGAGACAAAACTGGTGGCCATGAGCAAAATTCAGCTTCAGACCAGCTTCACATGACCATAGAGCCTTTTGTTGTTTTAGATTTGAATCTGAAGAATTTGGATATTTTGTGGGAGGTCAGGGAGGATGGAGTTACACTCTTCATTTCTCCCCAGACCCCATGACTCATCATTATTTCAAACCCCACTGCCTTGACAGTCACAAATCCTGCCTGGTTACGAAGATGTTTGAGTATGCAATACCTTTTGATAGACACATGTTAAACATCTCATTGCCCTGTTAAGTCTAGAGACTCTAAGAGGGCAGGGTTGCATCTTACACTTCTTGGCATAACTCATCCCATACCCTACAGGGCACAGAATATTACTAAATACAGTGACTGCATACAAGGCTGCAAAATCAGTTAGTTGTCAGAGCTAGGTGGGACCACGAGTCAATGAACAAAGGATGTCATCATTGGCCATATTGAACTCCCCTCCAAGGGGAGGACAAATGAGCTTTCATGACGAGTTCTCTCCATGAATCCAGCATTGCTAACAAAGACACCTATTATACACAGTCTGTTCCTGGAAGTCATCCCACTAAAATAGGTTCGATATTTACTTCAGTCCAAGATACAAATCTCAGTAAGTGTCAGTTCCTGGGGGAAAAGAAACAGGGATATTTGTTTATTTTGCGGTGGGATGAGGAGGGTAAAAGTGCTATTTACAAACATAATATTCCAATGACAGGAAATGAGAGCAGAAAGCATTTCTTGCTGGCCTAAACCAGAAGTGGTTAACTTCATTCCAGCTTCTGTTGAGAGACCTCAGTTGCCCTCTCACTCTATTGAAGGACTCTTGAGTTCATTTTTGTCAAACCCTTTAGGCTGAATTATTCAGCATGCACCAGCCTTGGAGACAAACAGGTGACAACCAAGAGGTAGCAGAATGTAGCAGAAAGATCATGATGTTTGGAAACAAGACAGACCAGGGTTTAGAAACTGGCTTTGACACTCTGTTTTTCTAAGAATCAGTGTCCTCAGCAAAAAAAAAAAGTGGGGTGGAGGTGGGTGGGGAGGAGGGAATGCCATCCACAATAATTACATGAGATGAGAATAATAACAGCTAACACTTACTGTGTGCCTATTTTGTGCCAGGTACTGATTTGAAGTGTTTTAAATGTGTTTACTTATCTACTGATGACAACATTATGAAACAGATGCCAACATTGCCTGCATTTCCCACAGTTGGACACTGAGGCACACAAAAGGTTAGGTTATTTGCCCAAGTCACTCAGCTAGTAAATGGGCAAATCCAGGATTCATATCTAAGTGCTCTCATTCTGGGACCTTAAATCTTAACACCTACTAAATGTTCTTGGGAGGCACTTGACATAGCACCTGGTAAACTGAGACATTAAATACAGGAATAAAAGAGAGAGAGGGAGCAGAAAGAAGGAAAAATCTTTACTCCATTTCTCTCCTGGGATTCCAGGTCTCCCAAAGGTGAGGTCTTTAAAAGACCTCACGCCCCTCAAGTTGCCGTTGCACTGGCCTCCTCTGTGGAAGAACTTAGAATAAATCACCCCACCTCACCCAGGCTCAGCAAGACACATAGCGACATACCTTGACTGTTTCAAAAGCATCTCCAACCAATCACAGACCAAAGACCTAAGACCCATCATATGTTTCAGTTCTCTTACCTTAGAGGGAACTCTGCCTTGACAGAGCTCTCCTGCCTTCCTCTTCATTTGACAACCCTAATCCTGGTGCCGGAGCAACCTGCTGCTGCTGCTGCTGCTGCTACATCGCTTCAGTCGTGTCCAACTCTGTATGACCCCATAGATGGCACCCACCAGGCTCCGCCGTCCCTGGGATTCTCCAAGCAAGAACACTGGCATGGGTTGCCATTTCCTTCTCCAATGCATGAAAGTGAAAAGTGAAAGTGAAGTCGCTCAGTCGTGTCTGACTCTTCGCAACCCCATGGACCGCAGCCCACCAGGCTCCCGCGTCTCTGGGATTCTCCAGGCAAGAACACTGGAGTGGGGTGCCATTGCCTTCTCTGATGGAGCAGCCTGGTAGCCTCCAAATGTACATACCACCTCTAGGCAGGCACGGTGGCCCTCAGGGCTGCCACCTCAGAGCTCCTGGAATTGAGAGGAGACTTCCACACACACAAAGCAAACCCCACCAGAGAATATGTTGTATTCCTTCTGCCCAAAGGATCTTGGAGGGGCAAAGCTGTGGTCACCACAGAGAACAAATTAATTAATCCCAGCAGGTAATCCTCATGGCAAATGACGAGGAGGGTTGAAACTACACAATGTGCTACAGGGTACTTTTAAAATAAAATTAGGACGAAAGAAAGAGAAATATATAAGTGTGTATCTATCAATATAAAAATGTACTTACATGCGTGCTGCAGGATCACTCTAAAGATACAGAATCCCAAGAGTGAGATTTCAGACTGCTGAATAAACTCCAACAATCCAGACATCCATGTGCACCAGAGAAAAGTTCCTGTCTTAGACTTGACCCTGCTTTTGCCAGATTTCCTGGTTTTGAGGGTGAAGTCAAGCATAGACTCTCCCCTCTGATGACCAAAGTAACTACTGCTGCCCCAAGACCCTGTGTGGAGGAGCCAGGGGAGCAGGCCTGGGGAGCCTGAGGGCTGCAGCTCTGCTCATTGTCTGCCGCGTTCCCAGTCCTTGGGAAGGGGGGAAGGAGTTCTCTCCAACACCTGCATGTCCCCCAGGAGTGCTGGAATGGGCCCTCCATTCAGGAAAGGACAGCAGTACCATCAGGTGGTATTAGAGGTTCACTGGTCAAACATGGACTGGCAGCCATGTCCTTTCCTCCTGCTGCTCTGAGAGATCAGAGGGCTTCCTTAAGGGAACTAACTGAGAACAGCGTTGATTATTAGTAAGTATGGCCAGGCATTCAGGGGTTAGGTGAACTTGCATACATAATTCATCAGTCCTCCCCAGTTATACATTTAAAATTGACTGGCTTCTTTTATGTTAGACATATCATGTACACTCTCCATTTTAAAAATCTTATTTATAGTTCGGGGTTTATAGGCTTCAGCTAACTTTGGGTCAGTCAGGCGACCATGGGGAGATGGCCCCCACTGTACAGCAGCTTCTGCTTGGGAGGGCCCAGGCTCCACCAAGGGGATTTTCCCAGAAGCCTCTGTAAACTCAGACCCTGTGAAACAAGCTTGTAAAATATGGCCCAGGCTCTGACAGATCTGCAACTGTGAAAGTCAAGAAAGGAATAATAAACTGAAGCAAGACAGCTGGGAATTTTTATTACATTTAGTGACACAAATCTTCCCAAAGTAATCTGAACCCTAATGTATCACAAAATTATTCATATTATTATATACTCCAAAAGCAAAATCCTGCTGTAATCCTGACCCTAACATAACTCCTCAAAACTGAAATTACTCCTTGAGAAACAAAATGATAAAATAGGAATGACTTAAATGATGGAGTTAGCAGATCAGAAAGTGAGCAAAAGGCAGATTGATTTGTGAAAGGTAACAAAAAGACTAAATAAGAATGGGCATTTAACATCTTACTCCTAAACTGAGTTAAGGAGCTATGCTCAAACCATTAAAAAAAAAAAAAAAACTGAACAAGTGTTACAGTGTGTACCTAAACAATAACTGCTATGGAATACCAATTCATTAGAACTGATTTCCTTCAGCTGCTTATGGCCTTCCCAAGTGGCCCTTTTCTGAGAACTGTACCATAGTCTTAATGTAATATAGTATTTTTTATTATTATTGATGACTAACTAGATCTCAAAATAACTATAGCTTCAGACACACTGAGAACATACAAGCAGGTGTAATTTAAGCATATCTTCTCTCTTTCAAGGTTGAAATGTTTGCTGTTGCTTTCCAGGTGGCTCAGTGGGTAAAGAATACACCTGCAATACAGGAGATGCAGGAGGCGCGGGTTCAATCCCTGGGTCAGGAAGATCCCATAGAGGAAGTCAGACACAACTTAAGTGACTGAGCATGCATGCATGCATGTGTACTTTTACTAGGTTGAAATTCTGAGAAGGGGATAAATGAATTTGGTTTTATTTCTGCTTTTGGACTTTTTTCTTCTTTAATTTTTAATTTCATTTTCCTAATTTTCGTAATGAACAAATTCCTGTGGTCCTAATGAGAGAAGAAAACTTGATTTTCATTGAATCTTGTAAAAGTTGAAAGGGTTTGGGGACATGGTAGGGGAAAACACTCAGATTACAGTATGATGGGAAGACAAAGGTTTCTGCTTTCAGGCCCTCTTCTCTGGGTCTGTAGACCCACAAAGACAGACCTCTACTTCAGTTTATCTCCATCCTCTTCTTGCTCCTCAAATTGGTTAAGCATTTCATAAAGGCACCCTTCTACCAATTTTAAATCTGGTTTTTGCAGTCATTTCTGCCAAAGCAGAAATGTAATTTAGTGTAGCTCTTTCAAAGAAATATTTGAAGGAGGTTATTTTCCTCTTATAAATTTATTAAGAATTGCTAGAAAAAAGGAGGGGTAGGTGACAGAAAAGTGAAAGTGAAGTCACTCAGTCATGTCTAGCTGTTTGTGACCCCATGGACTGTAGCCTACTAGGCTCCTCTGTCCATGGAATTTTCCAAGAGTACTGGAGTGGGTTGCCATTTCCTTCTCCAGGAGACCTTCCCAACCCAAGGATTGAACTCGGGTCTCCTGCATGCAGGCAGACCCTTTACTGTCTGAGCCACCAGGGAGGCCAGGTAAAAGAAGGAGTAGTTTAAAATACAATCTAAAGAAAGTAGCCTCCTCTTATAAATGTATCCTAGAAACTAAACCTTTAAAGCAAGACCTGAATTCTCCAAAAACAATGCTCCCTCTTCCTAGGTTTTCAGGATCTTATGTTAATAAATAAATGAAGCCTAATGGCTGGATGGCATCACTGACTCGATGGACGTGAATCTGAGTGAACTCTGGGAGTTGGTGATGGACAGGGAGGCCTGGCATGCTGCGATTCACGGGGTCGCAAAGAGTCGGACATGACTGAGTGACTGAACTGAACTGAAGTGAACTGAATGCTAAAAAGCCAACAACCACACACACATACACAGAGAACGAATTTACCAAAAACGGAAAATCAGAATGATATTCTTTTTTTTCTGGAGGATATATCAGATTATTCCTCTAAATAGCAGCTTCCTCGAGCTCATGGAAAATATAAGAGGAAAGGGAAGGAATGGGGAAAGGACAGGACGGGAAGTCAAGAGAAGGGAAACAGAGGTGGGGGAGAGCTGAGGGCAAGAGAGGAGGAGGGAAAAAGAGGAAGGAGGGGAAAAAAACAGAACATTTCAAGAACATATCCACTGTCAAAAATAAGGAACATCTGAAGAGGCATCTTGACATTTTCATCAAAATTTTAAGAGTGCTTTCCAAATGGAGAAGAACCTACCACCCAACTATTGCTACTTTCTATTTCAAGCTCAAAACAAACATACAAACTGAAACACAAATAATCCAGCTTGACAAGAAAACATGAGCCCCAAATACTTTAATCAGTGACTCTTACCTGGTTACAAGAGACTGGGTACAGATTTGATTTAAAGGGGGTCAAACACTGGTGATCTGATACACAGAACAAAAACGCTTTTCAGTTGACTCATTGAGTGAGCTCTTCATGATACCCCTGCAGCTTTCATTCAGTCTCCCCTGTGAAATAGGGAAGACACTTGACACACTCTATGTGGCACTAAGAAGAAGGCAATCAACCAACACAACCAAGGAGAAGAAAATGACTTCACTCAATCCCAACCTTGGTGTGCAGTCCCTTCTCCCACACTCCCAGAATGAGGTGATATTAGGTTAGCAAGACAAATACTTATGTGACCTTGGGCAAGTTACCTGGGCTCTTTTTAGAACATCAGGATGATGACAAGCAGAGTATTTCCTTCTTAGTGTTATTCTGAATAATATAGTCCTTAGTAGTGTAGTGAAGTCGCTCAGTTGTGTCCGACTCTTTGCGACCCCACGGACTGCAGCCTACCAGGCTCCTCTGTCCATGGGATTTTCCAAGCAAGAATACTGAAGTGGGCTGCCATTTCCTTCTCTAAGTATAGTCCTTAGCATATAGTAAATGTGTAGAAACTGCTAGATGTTACTGAGCTGAACTGTTAAATATGCCCAAATTAATTCTATTCCATGGAACAATTATTTTTGAGCATGGAGGGGCCAGTATAAAATCTGAGGGTGTTCCGAATTCCCCCATCCTCAAAGTACTTGCAGCCTACTGTGGAGATTCTTAGTCCTAAAATGTGTATTAAAATCCCCTAAAGAACCTTTATTTAAAAAACTGATGCCAGGCACCACCCACAGAGATTCCAGCTAAGTTGGTCTGGAGCGGAGCCTGGGCATCAGCATTTTCAAAGCCCCCAGATGACTCTATTACTCACTAAGGACTGCCAACCCAGAAATCTGCCATGCGATTTGTGTGTAGGGCCACGGCCTGTGTGGTCTGTTAGACTCTGACAGGACCAGGAGCCCCTGGAATGAAAAGAAGTGTGTCATTTTCTGTTGTGTGAATCCCCACAAGCCAGCAGATGAAAATCCCTTTGAAGTTGGTGACCAAATCAGAGAGGGAAGACCCTCAGGCTTGGAGCTTGGCATCTGTAGGCTGGTTTGCTTTGTGGCTTAGATTGTAACAGAGGTGAAAAGACCCCTGTGGGAGGAAGTAAAGTGGGTCCTGCCTGCCAGCAGAGAGGGTGAGGTTAGAAGCCATTCCAGCCATACCATTTAGAGCTGGAGGCCTAACGAACTATGACAGAATCAGAAAGCAGCATTTTAACTCACTGTTGTCCCTTCCCCACCCCCTTTCTTGGTTTATTTCCTTTTCGCTCTGTAATTTTAGAGAGCTCTTTGTGCTGCGATTTTTATCTGTGTCTGAGGACTCCGGGGCCTGAGTTCCTTGCCCTCCCTTGAGTTGAGATGATTGTAAGTGGACTGGCTCCTGCTGCAGGCTGGCCGTAGTGGTGGCAGCTGGGATCATGGGAGCAGCTCACAGGGATGGGACACTCGGCAGGCAGAGTTGGTACCGTTGCTCAGTCTCCCTTCCAGCCCTCTGCCTCCTTCTTGGGAGAGTTTTCGTAAGGAAAACAAACCAATAAACCACAATACAAGGCTGAAGGAAACTTATTTCCTAAGACAGAATTTACTAATTTTTTCTTACCTTCTCTCTATCCCCTCACATCAGGGTCCACATACTAGCTAGTTCAGGGCTTTAGGTAACTTGATGTTAGCAAGATGAAATTCAACACAATTTGACATTTGGTAATTACGTGGGCCATGTTTCCTAAGTGGTAATTATGTGGGTTGTCTTCCATATAAATGCCTAGATGACTATTTTAGAAATGGGAGATTAAGTGGACCAGAAGCCATCTTTAATCTATGAAGCAGAACATTCTAAGGCAGAAGCCTACAAAAATGGGGAAATTACCAAGCTGTCCTCACATTCTTCTGTGCCGAAGGCGGGGAGTCCCTGGCCAGCTCTAGGCAAGGTGACATGGGCCTTCAAGCATGAATGACCATAAATCCGAATTTTAGGAGCCTGATGACAGTGAAACCCTAGCATGTCATACCGCACATCTTTATATTTTAAAAAGATCTGTAATTATCTTGATGTTGCTAGACTGAAGGACTACATGATACAACACCATCAGATCCTCTGAGGGATGCTCAAAGGCAATGTCCACCAGCTCTGCTTGGGTTCCTCTATCTTTATCCCCAGGGTTCTCCTATCACAAGCTCCAGGTCTGGAAGACAATGGAATTTAATGGGTAAAAGCATGGTCACTGAAGCCATATCCCTTGGGTTCAGATCACAGCTAAGGCCATTCACTAGCCATGCTACCTTGAGCAAGGCATTTAACATCTCCTTGCCCCAGTTTCCCTACCTGTAAAATGGTACTGGTGATCCTACTTCTTAAGAGCTATTGTGATCATTAAATAGCAACTCACTTAATACAACTGAAGTATTTAGGTCAGTTCCTGGCACTCAGGAAGCACTTAATAAGGAAAAACTATTCTTATGCTGAGCCTGGGTAGGAAGGGAAAGAAGAAAAAATGTGAAAAATGATGACAGCCCACAAAAATGACCAACTTCTTACCATACAACTGAATCTGAGAAGTGCCTCATCACTTGAATTTCAACAGTCACTCACAGAAGATATTTACTGAGCACCAACCACAGTGGAAGGTCATCTAATGCAAGGGTGGTGACAGAGTGGTAGAGGAAGGCAGGCTCTTGTTCAGGGCACACACCTGGCAGGTGCAGTTGAGTTCACCCAAGTTAAATGGGACCCCACTATAACTCTGGCTATAAAATAGTGGGTCAGAAAACAAAAGTCCCTGGCCCAAAGAAGGTGTCATTCAAATAGAAAAGGCAGACTTTTAAGCAATCGGCCCACATAGAATAGAACAATGAAAGAAAACTGCAGGAGGCTACAAAGGTGTACCTCAGAGGAGGAGGGGGTGCCATGGAAAGCCATGAGACCTGAAAGGCAAATAGAAGTGACCCAAACAAAGTCAGGAAGAAGTAGTCTAGACAGAGGGCATGTGCAAAGGGCCCATAGCAGAAAAGAGCTCGTGTCTGAGGAGCTGGAAGAGGGACCAGTAGGTTAGGAGTGGGAAGGGAGAATGCAAGAGGAGGGAAGACTGCTGGTGGACCCGCACACGTGCTGCCATCACTACGCTGTATGCAGGGAGGACATAGTTCTTGTCTCCTCCTGGACTCTTGCCCACCACATTTTCTAGGTGCTTTGTACTGAAAGCAGGAAACTGAAATTGTTTTAGCAAATCAAGAAGAAGCACTTAGGCTGCTTACTTACATAGGACAGCAGCTTAAAAATATTTCTGTTCATGTGCACGGTATTTCTTCAGAGGGTAGCCTGGTCTGTTGAGGATATTCTGTACTTCAGAGATGGATTCTTCCTATAACACAAACAAATCCAGCAACTGCATTACTCATAATGTAATATAGGTCAATGATATTGCATACATAGTTTTGCATTTAGGAGATCTATGAATCCCATGTATGCCATATATGTTGTGTTCATGATATATGTATGTATGTAGATACTATTTTTTTCCTTCTCTCCCTTTCTTTTTCTTCCCTCTTCCCTCCCACTTTCCCTCCCTCCTCCTTTTCTTTCTTCCTCTTTACATTTTAAAGGGATTCCCCTACTTGAAAAGACTTGGAATTAACAAAGCAAAACAAATGACTCTGCAGAGAGGCAATAAAATAATTCACCACCCAGGTAATTAGGGGAATAAATATTCATTGATAAGTATGATCCTATAAATCTAGGATATGTCAGCATTTAAATAAGTCAAGATGACCAATTCAACTACATGTTATAATTAAACCCAACTGAAGAAGCTGAAGTTGAACGGCTTTATGAAGACCTACAAGATCTTTTAGAACTAACAACCAAAAAAGATGTCCTTTTCATTATAGGGGACTGGAATGCTAAAGTAGGAAGTCAAAAAACACCTGGAGTAACAGACAAATTTGGCCTTGGAATGCTGAATGAAGCAAGGCAAAGATTAACAGAGTTTTGCCAAGAAAATGCACTGGTCATAGCAAACACCCTCTTCCAACAACACAAGAGAAGACTCTACACATGGACATAACCAGATGGTCAACACCAAAATCAGACTGATTATATTCTGTGCAGCCAAAGATGGAGAAGCTCGATACAATCAACAAAAACAAGACCAGGAGTTGACTGTGGCTCAGATCATGAACTCCTTATTACCAAATTCAGACTTAAATTGAAGAAAGTAGGGAAAACCACTAGATCATTCAGGTATGACCTAAATCAAATCCCTTATGATTATACAGTGGAAGTGAGAAATAGATTTAAGGGCTTAGATCTGATAGACAGAGTGCCTGATGAACTATGGAATGAGGTTCGTGACATTGTACAGGAGACAGGGATCAAGACCATCCCAGTGGAAAAGAAATGCAAAAAAGCAAAATGGCTGTCTGGGAGGCCTTACAAATAGCTGTGAAAAGAAGAGAGGTGAAAAGCAAAGGAGAAAAGGAAAGATATAAGCATCTGAATGCAGAGTTCCAAAGAATAGCAAGAAGAGATAAGAAAGCCTTCTTCCGCGACCAATGCAAAGAAATAGAGGAAAACAACAGAATGGGAAAGACTAGAGATCTCTTCAAGAAAATTAGAGATACCAAGGGAACATCTCATGCAAAGATGGGCTCGATAAAGGACAAAAATGGTATGGACCTAACAGAAGCAGAAGATATTAAGAAGAGGTGGAAAGAATACACGGAAGAACTGTACAAAAAGATCTTCATGACCCAGATAATCATGAGGATGTGATCACTAATCTAGAGCCAGACATCTTGGAATCTGAAGTCAAGTGGGCTTTAGAAAGCATCACTACGAACAAAGCTAGTGGAGGTGATGGAATTCCAGTTGAGCTGTTTCAAGTCCTGAAAGATGATGATGTGAAAGTGCTGCACTCAATATGCCAGCAAATTTGGAAAACTCAGCAGTGGCCACAGGACTGGAAAAGGTCAGTTTTCATTCCAATTCCAAAGAAGGGCAATGCCAACGAATGCTCAAACTACCGCACAATTGCACTCATCTCACATGCTAGTAAAGTAATGCTCAAAATTCTCCAAGCCAGGCTTCAGCAATACATGAACCGTGAACTCCCTGATGTTCAAGCTGGTTTTAGAAAAGGCAGAGGAACCAGAGATCAAATTGCCAACATCCGCTGGATCATGGAAAAAGCAAGAGAGTTCCAGAAAAACATCTCTTTCTGCTTTATTGACTATGCCAAAGCCTTTGACTGTGTGGATCACAATCACCTGTGGAAAATTCTGAAAGAGATGGGAATACCAGACCATCTGACCTGCCTCTTGAGAAATCTGTATGCAGGTCAGGAAGCAACAGTTAGAACTGGACATGGAACAACAGACTGGTTCCAAGTAGGAAAAGGAGTACATCAAGGCTGTATATTGTCACCCTGCTTATTTAACTTCTATGCAGAGTACATCATGAGAAATGCTGAACTGGAAGAAACACAAGCTGGAATCAAGACTGCCAGGAGAAATAGCAATAACCTCAGATATGCAGATGACACCACCCTTAGGCAGAAAGTGAAGAGGAGCTAAAAAGCCTCTTGATGAAAGTGAAAGAGGAAAGCGAAAAAGTTGGCTTAAAGCTCAACATTCAGAAAACGAAGATCATGGCATCCGGTCCCATCACATCATGGGAAATAGATGGGGAAACAGTGGAAACAGTGTCAGACTTTATTTTGGGGGCTCCAAAATCACTGCAGATGGTGACTCAGCCATGAAATTAGAAGATGCTTACTCCTTGGAAGAAAAGTTATGACCAACCTAGATAGTATATTCAAAAGCAGAGACATTACTTTGCCGACTAAAGTCCGTCTAGTCAATGCTATGGTTCTTCCTGTGGTCATGTATGGAAGTGAAAGTTGGATTGTGAAGAAGGCTGAGCACCAAAGAATTGATGCTTTTGAACTGTGGTGTTGGAGAAGACTCTGAGAGTCCCTTGGACTGCAAGGAGATCCAACCAGTCCATTCTGAAGGAGATCAGCCCTGGGATTTCTTTGGAAGGAATGATGCTAAAGCTGAAGCTCCAGTACTCTGGCCACCTCATGCGAAGAGTTGACTCACTGGAAAAGACTCTGATGCTGGGAGGGATTGGGGGCAGGAGGAGAAGGGGACGACCGAGGATGAGATGGCTGGTGGGCATCATGGACTCGATGGACATGAGTCTGAGTGAACTCCGAGAGATGGTAATGAACAGGGAGGCCTGGCATGCTGTGATTCATGGGGTCGCAAAGAGTCGGACATGACTGAGCGACTGAAATGAACTGAACTGAACTGAACGGGTGCACTGTCAACTTTCTATCTGAATTGGTTTGAACTGGTGACAGGCCACAGCTAATGGCTGTACACCTGCCATAGACGAGTACTGAGTATATCTGTAGATGGATCAGAAACACCCCCTTCAACCCCAGAAAAGTCCAAGAGTCAAAAACACCTGATTAACTTTGAGGAAAACTTTCTTCCATGTTGTGGGCTCACGTAGACCACACACGTCCCCAGATTCTTCCCTGCACTGGGATTCCTGCCCAGAGTGGAAGTGAATGTGCTTCAGCTGAACACTGTCTTCTCTAAGTCCTCTCACACGACCATGCTCCCCCCACTTCAGGACCTCTGCCTGATGCACCCTGTGCTCTGAAATATTAATAGCTACTACTCATTGCTCAGATTGCAGCTCCACTGTCTCTTCCTCAGGAAAGCCTGCCCTGAGTGCCAACCAAGTCAAGCACTCCCTTTCATGCGCTCTCAGGATACCATGTACCTCCTTGGTGAGCATCACAATTTTACACTTGTTTTTGCAGTTACCTAATTAATGTCTATCTCCCCTGCTAGACTGTGAGACCCAGTTCCCATATTATTTTGTCAGCAAAGATGTCATTTCATTAGAAGCCCTGACCTTGTTTAGGTGTTGTTGAGCTCTGTGGGATGTCAGAAGACTGCAGACCCTTTCATGGATCTTCTTCCATGTGGACTGGGACCTGGGGTAGGGCCTGCTCAACAGAGTAAACAGGGTGGAGTATCATGTAGCTGATAAAATGATACTTAGAAGTGAGAAAAAAGCAGCAATATACAAAATAGTATGCACAGTGTAGTTTCAATGTCTTTATTAAACCTACACCTAAGAAAGGCACCGGGAATAAAAACAGCCAAGATGTTAAAAATGGTCTGTGTCTGGGTGTACATTCCTTTTCTTCTCTGTACTTTACTATTTTAGATATTTCTCCAAAGAATAAATCCTGCTTTTATATTTTAAAAATATAATCCAAAAATTTTTAATACAAAATTTAATCCCTACTATTTCCACCATATGGATCTTATTTTATGTTATTTCCTTTAGGCCCTCCAGACATAAATTTAACCACAGGTCTTAACAGTGTCTTCTGGTTCCTCAAACATGAAGCATTTTCTCCCTTTCACAGGAACTTCCAGGATTTCTCTCTTGGGTAGAATGCTGCCACCCACAACCCCCACCCCACTTGTGTTGAGTCCTTACCACCCATCAGAGCTCAGTTCAATTATTGATTTCTCAGGAAAAGTTCCTTCCTGTAAAGGAGGTCAGCTTCCCTATTTCATGCACTTAGAGCCAATTCATCCCTCATTCATAGCACTTCCCTCAGTGGATATTTTGTCATTATTTGGTTAATGTCTATCTTTCCTCCTAGGATGAAATTGGGAGTGAGACTCCTAAGCTAATAGCTCATCTCAGGGCTCTGTGGGTACTGAACACCAAATGGGAATTTACTACCGATTACTTGAATGATGAATTCATTCATTCATTTTGGGAGGAGGAATGAGTGCCAATTCTTAAACTGAAGCAGAATTTGCAATTTGATTATGAAAAGCACATTGAAAAGGTATTGTCTTTAAATGCCAAAATTTTTTTAGCAATTTGGACAAAATCATTCTCTTCAATTAATATATAATGAACACTGGAAATGACAGAGACATGTGGGAATCAATCTAGTTGTTACACCACCACACTAATGATTCCCTCTGCATTTGCCCCTCCACTCAGTCTGGGATCCATACCCAGGCCACCCATCCTGGCTCCATGTAATGAGCACAAACCCTCTGGTTTCTACAAGACAAGACCAAGAGAATGACTGATGTACACAAATCCATTCATTACCAACCCAGGAAAATGACTCACAGCAAATGAAAGCACCACCTATAGCACTGACCATATTTAAAGGCAAGGCACATCATTCCTATACTCCTCTAAGAATTTTTAAGATGAAAGGATAGAAATATTCTGAAGCTATAAATGAAGCTAGCATTTAAAAATAAGCACCAGCTGGACACTGTAACTGTTTTTCATTGGTCTTGAGTAACCAGTGCCAGAATGATCCCTATACTTGTTACTATATGCATTCAGCACTGAATTTGAAGATCTCTGAGAATGATGAGTCAATAGGCAAGGGTAGTACTATGCCTTGACTATAGCCTTATCCTAGTGCAGTGGGAAGAGTGAGGATAGGGGCTGAAGGGATGTGACACTATCCAGTCACTGGAGCTAGGAAACAGGCTCAAGAGTGTTCCTCCCACGTTTAGGACTACCATTTCCCCCGCAGCTAGTTAAAAGGGTTTTCTGTTTCCTCCCTTAAAATCCTGGGCTGATCTCACTCCAAAACTCACCTTCCAACTCATCCCTGCAAACTTGGCCCTTGCTGATTTCAGTATTGTCAGCAGAAACTCAAATGGTACTTCTCCTGTACTTCTATGGTCTGAGCAGGAGGAGACTGGCCCCAGTGGCTCACAGGAAAGAACAGTGAAGGAGGCAGAGGCTAAGCACTGGGAGCGAAACCAAGACCCATATGGTTGACTACCAGGAATCCCTGAGCATGTCTTACAGAACAGAAGATAAGGAAATTGCTTGTTAAAAATCCCTCTGTTTGCAACCCGCCTTATTGATTAAGCTTGCTTTAGTTTTTTGTTGTTGTTGTTCTTTTTCCCTTCCTTAATTGCATACCCTCCAAGCTTCACAAAGCCTAGGAAATATATCACAAGACTCCTTAACATCCTTACAGATAAAGCCTCTGACATTATGGATCACTATAGTAATGGTGGGCTTAAGTTATTCTCCAAGAACATGGAGTTGGATCCTGTTTGATTCAAGCTGGCTAAGACTGGTTGGGATCACTGATCCTAAAACTGTCCGCACAGACATCTGATGAATAATTCTTTTACATCAGAGGGCCAAAAACTCCACCCTCAAATCATGCCAGGCTCCTCCACTTTTGAACACACACCCCATGAAGAAGCATGTAACTTAGATATGCCTGGGTAAAGCACTGATTACTTCACTTTTTCTCAACCTTCAATGGCATTTCCTTGACCTCCAACCACCTTTCCTCATGCCTAAGACCACACTGCTTCTTTATCCCATAAATATCTCCACCCCATGCCTTCAGGGGAAGCTGATCTGAGACTTGTTCTCCCATCTCCTTACTTGACTGCCTTGTGAATAAATACTTTCTCTGCTACAAACCTCAGCACCCCCGCATTGGGCTTGCTGTACTCAGAGCAAACGAATCTGGAATGAAACCTAGTGTTCAGGGATACCTCTGCGATCACATTAAGATCAATGGGAATGGATTCTTCCCCAAGAATACAAAGGAAAGGAAAGTGAAGTCGTTCAGTCCTGTCTGACTCTTTGCGACCCCGTGGACTATAGCCTCTGTCCAACTCTTTGCGAGCCCCATGGACTGTAGCCTACCAAGCTCCTCTGTCCATGGGATTTTCCAGGCAATAGTACTGGAATGGATTGCCATTTCCTTCTCCAGGGGATCTTCCCGACCCAGGGATGAAACCCAGGTCTCCCACATTGTAGATAGACGCTTTACCGTCTGAACCACCAGGGAAGTCTGAACAGCTGTTTTTACTCAGAAGAGCTGTCTTAAAAATAGTATTTTCAGTGCCACTTCCCTGGAGGTTAAGGTGACAAACTATCCTGGTTGGCCCAGAACTGAGAGGTTTCCCAGAATTAAGGACTTTCAGGGCTAAAGCCAGGATGGTCTTAGGCAAACCAGATGACCTTTGTGTGACTGTGCTATGCTTTTCCCTGATCAAGGCCTTATTTACAAAATCAGTTCAGTTCAGTTCAGTCGCTCAGTCGTGTCCGACTCTTCGCAACCCCATGAATCACAGCACGCCAGGCCTCCCTATCCATCACCAATTCCCAGAGTTCACTCAGACTCACGTCCATCGAGTCCATGATGCCATCCAGCCATCTCATCCTCGGTCGTCCCCTTCTCCTCCTGCCACCAATCCTCCCAGCATCAGAGTCTTTTCCAGTGAGTCAACTCTTTGCATGAGGTGGCCAAAGGACTGGAGTTTCAGCTTTAGCATCATTCCTTCCAAAGAAATCCCAGGGCTGATCTCCTTCAGAATGGACTGGTTGGATCTCCTTGCAGTCCAAGGGACTCTCAAGAGTCTTCTCCAACACTACAGTTCAAAAGCATGAGGAAATGGAGAAGGGGACAACGGAGGATGAGATGGCTGGATGGCATCACGGACTCGATGGACGTGAGTCTGAGTGAACTCTGGGAATTGGTGATGGACAGGGAGGCCTGGCGTGCTATGATTCATGAGGTCGCAAAGAGTCGGACACAACTGAGCGACTGAAGTGAACTGAAGTACCATGAATTAGTAACTGATTCTTCATGTGTCTTTTTTTCTTTTGGCCACATCACACAATATGCAGGATCTTAAATTTCCCAACCAGGGACTGGGATTGAAGCCATACCCCCAGCAGTGGAAGCTCAAAGTCTTAAACCTTAGGCAACCAGGAAAGTCTCCAACTGTATTATTTAGATGGAAATTATTCTCAAAACTTAACAATACAGAGTAAAGCAGCCTGGCCTATCCTTCATTCAAACCAACTATCTTGAAAATATTATCTTTGACGCTACTTCCTTAGAGCTATGACCAACTGTTCTGGTTTGCCTGGGACCAAAACGTTTCCCAGAATGCATGACATTCATGGTTAAAATCAGGACAGTCTGGGGCAAAACTGGATGGTTAATCACATTAGTAGGGAATGCAGATTGGAAAATAAAAGTTCCTGCTCTCAATCTCTGGTCTGCCCTCCAGACACATGCAATCAAGGTTTGGTGTGTATGTGATGATGATATAAATAAGCCAACAAACAATTCTACCTTAGGCCCATTTCTAGAAAAATAGAAAGAAACTATACCCACATATTAATCATTCTTGTCTTTGGGTGGTGATTTTTTCACTCCTTTTCATTTTTCTATAATTTCCAAAATTTCTATAGTGAGTTCCTTTATACTAGTGAAATCAAAAGCTGGGGTTCTAATATTCAGTTCAGTTCAGCTGCTCAGTCGTGTTCGACTTTTTGCAACCCCATGAACCACAGGACGCCAGGCCTCCCTGTCCATCACCAACTCCCAAAGTTTACCCAAACTCATATCCAATGAGTCGGTGATGCCATCTAACCATCTCATCCTATGTTGTCCCCTTCTCCTCCTGCCTTCAATCTTTCCCAACATTAGGGTCTTTTCAAATGAGTCAGCTCTTCCCATCAGGTAGCCAAGGTACTGGAGTTTCAGCTTCAACATCAGTCCTTCCAATGAACACCCAGGACTGATCTCCTTTAGGATGGACTGTTTGGATCTCCTTGCAGTCCAAGGGACTCTCAAGAGTCTTCTCTAACACCACAGTTCAAAAGCATCAATTCTTCTGTGCTCAGCTTTCCTTATAGTCCAACTATCACATCCATACATGACTACTGGAAAAACCCTAGCCTTGACTAGATGGACCTTTGTTGGCAAAGTAATGTCTCTGCTTTTGAATATGCTGTCTAGGTTGGCCGTAACTTTCCTTCCCAGGAGTAAGCGTCTTTTAATTTCATGGCTGCCATCACCATCTGCAGTGATTTTGGAGCCCAAAAAATAAAGTCAGCCATTGTTTCTACCGTTTCCCCATCTATTTGCCATGAAGTGATGGGACTGGATGCCATGATCTTAGTTTTCTGAATGCTGAGTTTTAAGCCAACTTGTAATGACAGATAATAATGGAGAAATAAATAGTATCTATGCCAACTGAGCTGCCTATCCAATTTTCAACAAACATTCTGAGATATGCTTTCCAGAGGTAAGAGAAAAATCTCAATTCTTACTTCTGGGATTATTTTTTAAGGAATAATAATCTTTCATATCAAGCTGCCCCAGCTGAATATTCCTAAGGAAGCAAACTGATAAAATGACCTGACTTTTACTCCTGTCAGACCACAAGTCACTCTTCTAGCAAAGAGATGAGTGCTGGCTGCTGACCTTTCTTGGAGAAGGGGCTGATCCAGAAGAGGGCTGGGAGATCTGGAGTGCTGGGAGGTGTCAAATGAAGTTTCCTGGTGAAAATCAGCATCCCCTTGGTTACTGTAACTGGGCGAGGGCTTTCCAAACTTACTTGAATCTAAAGATGATGGTGATTCATTCCTTAAAACAATCCGTTCATCTGGCTCTTTGATAACCTGAGTGATAATGTGCATTCATCTTTAGTTATAGCTTTTGCTTTTGTTTGCTTAATTTAGAGCTTGGGGTTGGGTGGGACAAGGAAGAGAACTAGGGGCAAGAAGACAGAATACCTGTCCCCAAGATCTCCTGCAAATACAAGAGGAGTGGGAGCAGAGAATACCAGAGACAAAATGCTCAGGAGTCAAGGGCAAGGAAAGATAACCAAATTCATTTGGTATATATTAACGAGCCAAAATAAACTCATGCTCTGAACTTTGATTTGTGGGGACTAGGGATTATTGTGTTGGGAAAGGAAAAATTTTTAGACAAAATATTTAAAGGCTATGTCAAAGGAAGCTGAGAGTACTCCATTTTCTTTGCATATATCCACTGTCATGTTGTAAAATGGAAGCTTGCACCTTCACCTGAACAAGCCAATCAGACTTTAAGAACAAGTGATGATTCATTCAAGGAATGAATGAATCACCATCATCTTTAGATTCAACACCTCTCTATATTCAATTCAAGAAAAAGCAATGAAAATTACTACTGATAAAGTAGGTATTGAACCTACATACACTTTCACTGGTGACTCATCCTACAAATGAAAGGTGTTTATATGAGGGGAAAAATACAACTAAAGCAAAGCAACTCAAGTTAAACTACAGCAATTCCACAAGCAACATGAGCTAGAAATGTATTTTCAACTGCTCATGGGAGAAAGCACAATAATTGGCATTATACAGCTGGTAGTAAATCATTTTTCAAATGCTACTTCTAAAATTACCTTCACGTTAGCTCCAAGGCTGTCAAGAGAAGACGCTAGAAGAAAGAGGAACAGGTGTTTCAATGACTCATACCAGTTACTCCTAAAGCTGTTATTAAATTTATTGCACAGCAGTACAAAAACATTACACAATGAATGAATTGTTAGAGAATTTAAATGATCCCCTGTAAATCATACCATCACTTTTAATTCTCCCTGAAGTCACAGAAATTCTATGAGTTTTTTTCTGTCCTCTTGAGGTAAACAATAACGTTATATTAATGGCAGAATGTATGGATATAGGAAGGGTAAAAGTGAGTCTAAAGTGAGGCAACAAGTTCAGTAACCCTTGGGCAGCTTAGAAAACACATCTGCCCAGGTGTCCACAGCCTAAAAGAAAACCATGTGGCTCAATATGAAATTCAAAGCCTCTGCCTCTCTGGTTTACATAAAATCCTACTTACACAGAAATTCTGAGTATACTTGTCCAAGACAGACAAAAACGAATACATGAGAGCTTGAAAAAACAACACAGCTAAAGTGAAAAATCATTATGATTACATTAAGTAGATCTAATACCAGAGAATGATAAGAATTACTTGAAGTAATAAATACACAGACAAAACCAAGACTAAATGAGACTGTTCCAGATTGAAAATAAAATGCTTTTGAAATGAGTATTTGCAAGGCTATGCTAAGACCACCATGGTTTCCCCCAGCTGACTGGGACTGAGGCAGTGACAAGGGACTGCTGATTCCCCTATGCCACTAGTGATAAAAAGGAAGATATAAAAGGGATTTTTTTACAGCATGTGAATTGTCATATTCTCTGGACATGCATGTATGTATGCGGCCGTCTTGTCCCAAAAGCTCTCCTCTACCACACTCCCAGCTGAGCAGGGAATCAGTAGTGCTAAGGCCCTTTTTAGCTATAGCCACAAACTTGCCCTTTTACCTAGGAACCCCCTTGCTACTGATCCCAGGGGGCTTGCCCTTGTTCCCTTGCTTCTCAAAGTGTTGTCCATGGACCAGCAGCATCGGTATCACCTGGAAGCTTGTTAGAAAAGGATTCCAGGTCCCACCTCAACCCTATGGAATCAGAATCTGCAGTTTAACAAGACACCCAGGTGATTCAAATGCACATTGAAGTTTGAGAAGCACTGCTTTATTCTACCTTAGGCCCGGATGAGTGAGCTGACAGGTGACCTAAGGAAAGGTCTGGCTTGGAAGCTACAGGGATTCCAAGGATCTGAGCCCAGAGGTCTGAACGTCTTCTCTAAATGTAGGTGTGCCAAAAACTTGATGTGTGACCTGTACACACTCTGTAACCTCTCTGGAACCTTAGTTCTCCACCTGCCAGGATTAAGAAGAGACAAAGGCCGAGACCGATGTGATACATGACCCCACTGTTATTTAGCTAGCATTAAGCCCAGCTGTCCTCCCCAGGGAAGGACACTTTCTGTTGCTTGATTTCACGGTAATGGGGAAGACAGTGCTGTTTTTATGGGCTACATGGGTGATCTTCAATCTAAATATCAGAGAAGATGAAGCATATTCTGACTCAAATTCCATCACCTGTCTTTAACTTGTTGCTATAGAACAGTCACCGTGATCCAAGAGAATACTGGCTTGAGTTATCACAAGAGACTGTGCAGCCCCTTAAAAGTAGAAACCTTTCAGGCTAAGATAGAAAACCTGTTGTCAGGGATGGTATAAGTCCAGGTCAGGAGAATGGGCTATGACCATCCCTTTCTAGCCTAAGAATTAATTCAGAAATGGTTGAAATTCACTGCCATGACATTCAGTACTGACACAGGTTCATGTATTTCACTCATAAAGTTCAGTTGAGTTAAAGTTCAGTTCAGTCACTTAGTCATGTCTGAAACTTTGTGACCACAAGGACTGCAGCACGCCAGGCTTCCCTGTCCATTACCAACACCAGGAGCTTGCTCAAACTCATGTCCAGTGAGTCGGTGATGCCATCCAACCATCTTACCCTCTGTCGTCCTCTTCTCCTCCTGCCTTCAATTCTTCCCATCATCAGGGTTTTTCCAGTGAGTCAGTTCTTCACATCAGGTGGCAAAATAATTGGAGCTTCAGCATCAGTCCTTCCAATGAATATCCAGGGCTGATTTCCTTTAGGATTGATTGGTTTGATCTCCCTGCTGTCCAAGGGACTCTCAAGAGTCTTCTCCAACACCACAGTTCAAAAGCATCAATTCTTTGCCCCTCAGCTTTCCTTATGGTCCAACTCTCACATCCATACATGACCACTGGAAAAACCATAGCTTTGACTAGACAATCTTTGTCAGCAAAGTATGTCTCTGCTTTTAATATGCTGTCTAGGTTTGTCATAGCTTTTCTTCCAAGGAATAAGTGTCTTTTAACTTCATGGCTGCAATCACCAACTGCAGTGATTTTGGAGCCCAGAAAAGAAAGTATGTCACTGTTTCCATTGTTTCCCCATCTATTTGCCATCAAGTGATGGGACTGGATGCCATGATCTTAGTTTTCTGAATGTTGAGCTTTAAGCCAGCTTTTTCACTCTCCTCTATCACTTTCATCAAGAGGCTCTTTAGTTCCTCTTCACTTTCTGCCAAAAAGGTGGTGTCATCTGCATATCTAAGGTTATTGATATTTCTCCCAGCAATCTTGGATCCGACTTGTCCTTCTTCCAGCCCAGCATTTTTGCATGATGTACTCTGCATATAAATTAACCAGTAGGGTGACAATATACAGCCTTGATGTATTCCTTTCCCAATTTGGAACCAGTCCATTGTTTCATGTACAGTTCTAATAGTTGCTTTTTCTGTAATTCTCTTGCTTTTTCTATGATCCAACAGATGCTGGCAATTTAATCTCTGGTTCCTCTGCCTTTTATAAAGCCTGCTTGAATATCTGGAAATTCTCAATTCATGTACTGTTGAAGCCTGGCTTGGAGAATTTTGAGCATTACTTTGCTAGCGTGTGAGATGAGTGCAACTGTGTGGTAGTTTAAACATTCTTTGGCATTGCTTTTCTTGGGATTGAAATGAAAACTGACATTTTCCAGTCCTGTGGCCACTGCTGAGTTTTCCAGATTTGCTAGCTATTGAGTACAGCACTTTCAAAGCATCATCTTTTAGGATTTGAAATAGCTCAGCTGGAATTCCATCACCTCCACTAACTTTGTTCATAGTGATGTTTCCTAAGACCCACTAGACTTTGCACTCTAGGATGTCTGGCTATAGGTGAGTGATTACACCATTGTGGTTATCTGGGTCATTAAGATCTTTTCGCATAGTTCTTCTGTGTATTTGCCACCTCTTCTTAATATCTTCTTCTGTTAAGTCCATACCATTTCTGTCCTTTATTGTGTCCATCTTTGCATGAAATGCTTCCTTGGTATCCCTGATTTTCTTGAAGAGATCTCTAGTCTTTCCCATTCTATTGTTTTCCTCTATTTCTTTGCAATGATCACTGAGGAAGGCTTTCTTATCTCTCCTTGCTATTCTTTGGAACTCTGCATTCAGATGGGTATATTTTTCCTTTGCTCCTTTGCCTTTAGTTTCTCTTCTTTTTATAGCTATCTGTAAAGGCCTCCTCAGACAACCATTTTGTCTTTTTGTAATTCTTCTTCTTGGGGATGGTTTTGATCGCCACATCCTGTACAATGTTACGAACCTCCATCCATAGTGCTTCAGGCACTCTATCAGATCTAATCTTTTGAATCTATTTGTCACTTCGACTGTATAATCCTAAGGGATTTGATTTACATCATACTGAGTGGTATAGTGGCTTTCCCTACTTTCTTCAATTTAAGTCTGAATTTGGCACTAAGGAGTTCATGATTTGAGCCTTAGTCAGCTCCTGGTCTTGTTTTTGCTGACTGTATAGAGCTTCTCCATCTTCAGCTACAAAGAATATAATCAATCTGATTTCAGTGTGGACCATCTGGTGATGTCCATGTGTAGAGTTATCTCTTGTGTTGTTGGAAGAGAGTGTTTGCTATGACCAGTGTGTTCTCTTGTTGTAACTGTGAGCCTTTGCCTTGCTTCATTTTCTACTCCAAAACCACACTTGCTACTTGCCTATTACAGGTATCTCTTACTGCTTTTGCATTCCAGTCCCCTATGATGAAAATGATATCTGTTTTTGGTGTTAGTTCTAGAAGGTCTCGTAGGTCATCATAGAACCGCTCAGCTTCTTTGGCATAACTGGTTGGGGCATAGCATGGATTACTGTGATACTAAATGGTTTGCCTTGGAAATGAACAGACCACCAAGGGGATGTATTAACCTAGAAATTCTTAATATGATCCAGGGCCTTCCAGGGCCTCCCCATGGGTCCCCAAGACCTTTTAGGAACTCTGCAAGGTCAAAACTATTCTCCTAATAGACATATTCTGTCTTTCTCATTCTCATTCTTTTATGACTATATAACAGAGTTCTCCAAAAGCTATATGATATCATGATGTCACCACTCTGATGGCTAATGTGTGCTTGTATATGCTTGTGTTTCATAAATTCCTCAAGTTTAATGTCTAATGCTAATTGTTGATAGATATCACTCACATACAGAAAAGCTCAGTGTGGCTCTCAATAATACTTAGCAAAAGGGTCCTGAAATCTAAATGTCTGAGATCCCTTGCCTTAACCTCACTGTTTCAGAGAGAACTGGCTCTCCTCCTTGCTGACATGCAATCTTGTAAAGGAAGTGTTGCCTCTCCTGATCTCCATCAATTCCCTACTGCCTCGTATCCTGAGAAATGGCAAGTCTTATTTGTTAGCTATCTGTGGTGCCTTTTCAAGGAGATCCCACCAAGACAGATGTTCTCTGCTTTTCCAACAGCCACAAGCAGAACACACTCAGTGGTGACACTCCTTGGGGAGTGTCTCCCCAGTTCCTCCTAGGGAAACTCTGAAACAGAAGGCATCTCCGCTGATGACTCTGCTCGTGGGAACCCCTTCCCTGGAAACTCCCAGTGACAGGGCACCTGAGAATCAGGCCCTGAGTTTCCAGACAAATGTGTGATTCCTCAGAATGAAAGAAGACTTAGAGGTAGGATGCATTTGTTCCCATGGGAAACTACACAGGAGTAACAAGGAAATCGAATACCTCTTCTCACTGGAAATGGAAAGTTTGAAAAGTTAGGTTTTCTTCTAGACTTCTGGGAATGATGCTGTGAACTGTTCTCACCAAAGGGCTTTGCACTGTCCACCTGAAAGGAAAGGAATGAGACCTGATCCCGCTGTAGCTTGTCTTACTCTCTCCTCATTCCCTGTAATACCTTTCTCCCCTTCAATCACAGTCATGCACGTGAGAAAAGAGAAGGTTGGAAACAGATTAAATCATAGCCTCTGAATATACAAAATGTTATAACCAACAGGAAACCTGTTTGTCCCTACTTTCACTGAGGTTAGAACACAAAGATACAGGCTAATATGACACAGATCATATTCTAACCACTGGTAAGGCCAGTAAAGAGCAAGTGGAATTTGTTTAAAGTTCTTTTAAAACAGGATAGCTTCACATTCTGAGCAGTACTGGCCTATTTGGGGTCCTCAGTGAAGACAAGGAATTTTCATAAGGTGATCTTTCAGCCTTCCACATCCCCTTTCAGTCTGAGTGTCTATATCCTTGAAAAAAGAACACTAGAGACTATTATTTTAGTTAAGGTGACCACATTTTCCTACATTCAACATGATCAACAGGTCAAAATACTTGAAATAGAGACTCTTCCAGAATGTCTATGACATACAGTTGCTTAATTTTCTTTGTAAAATACCTTGTTTTTTTATTTTTTAATGTCAAGAAGTCATGTTATACTATTATTCTTCATTCTACTACAAGAAATAATTTTATTAGAATTTACAATCTTGACAACATCAGGTCCTCTACATTTTAATTTTTCTACTTAAACATCAGATATCATCAGGAAATCTAGCTAAATAAAAGAGTTAATATCTATAAGCCCTTAGGAAAGAGCTTGGCACATAGGAAAGACTGTATATGAATTTGTTAAATAAAAGTATCATGTAAATTTTAATTCCCTAAGAAAACTTCCAACATTTTAACGTTATTTAGTTCATAATGGCATACACTAAAGTTGTGTGTTTTATTAAAATATATATCAAATGGAATAAATCAGACCCAATATATTCAATTTGACAATATTTGTACGAAACTGTGTTAGAGTGCTAGATTTTGCCAGACATTTTTACAGGTTACCTGAAGAAAACACCTATCCTGTATTTTCTAGCCAAACAACATCTCTGTTCTACCTGCAAACCAATGCTATAACCAGTCATCTGGAAAGCACCTTGACTTTGGGATTTACCATGCTTCATTTCTTGTGTCTAATATACAAATATCACACAGGTAATTCTGAGTCAAATTATCAACTTGACAATAATATCAATCATTAACATTCTGGAGAATAAATGAACTACAATGTGGAACAGAATTCATGAAAAATAGGAAATATATTCATTGCAAAGTTGCAGGATATAAAATTAATCACAGAAATCCCTTGATTCCTATACACTAATAATGAAAGAACAGAAAGAGAAATTAAGGAAACAATTCCATTCACCATTGCAATGAAAAGAATAAAATACGTAGGAATAGATCTACCTAAAGAAAC
The DNA here is from genome assembly GCA_917880005.1 of Nanger dama. Taxonomy (NCBI): domain Eukaryota; kingdom Metazoa; phylum Chordata; class Mammalia; order Artiodactyla; family Bovidae; genus Nanger; species Nanger dama. The sequence goes on along the minus strand of CAKJTW010000017.1, from coordinate 16,990,727 downwards.
AAAAGACCTAGATATAGAAAACTATAAAACACTGATGAAAGAAATAAAAAAAAACACTAATAGATGGAGACATATACCATGTTCATGGATTGGAAGAATCAATATAGTGAAAATGAGTATACTACCCAAAGCAACCTATAGATTCAGTGCAATCCCTATCAAGCTACCAACAGTATTTTTCAGAGAACTAGAACAAATAATATCACAACTTGTATGGAAATACAAAAAAACCTCGTATAGCCAAAGCAATCTTGAGAAATAAGAATGAAACTGGAGGAATCAACCTGCCTGACTTCAGACTATACTGCCTGCCTGTAGACTATGCTACAAAGCTACAGTCATCAAGACAGTATGGTACTGGCACAAAGACAGAAAAATAGATCAATGGAACAAAATAGAAAGCCCAGAGATAAATCCATGCACCTATGGATACGTTATCTTTGACAAAGGAGGCAAGAATATACAATGGAGAAAAGACAATCTCTTTAACAAGTGGTGCTGGGAAAACTGGTCAACCACTTGTAAAAGAATGAAACTAGAACACTTTCTAACACCATACACAAAAATAAACTCAAAATGGATTAAAGATCTAAATGTAAGACCAGAAACTATAAAACTCCTAGAGGAAAACATAGGCAAAACACTCTGACATAAATCACAGCAGGATCCTCTATGACTCACCTCCCAGAGTAATGGAAATAAAAGCAAAAATAAACAAATGGGACCT